>JAKSZU010000020.1:5442146-7842146 GCA_026018925.1 Tupaia tana | reverse complement strand
CAGTTAGCGTAATGGCTATGTCGCTGGACTCCCACATAGTCGACCGCGGTTCGAGTCCCGGACCCGGTGGCTTAAACTCACGCCGGGCGCGTGTGCGTGCGTGCCCAAGATCCTGAGAGGAGAATGGAGGAGAAGGGATTGCGGCGTGGCCATCCCCCCCTGGGGGGTGATTTCCTGCTTTCTGTCTCTCTGTCTCTCTCTGTCTGTCTGGCGAGCGCACTCGCCCTATAGCAAAAAAAAAAAAAAACCTCTCCAAAAAAAAAAAAAAAGAAAAAAAAAAGTGATATAGTAGGCCAGTCTCATTCAAAACTTCAATGTATGATTTTATGAATTACATTATATGTGTACTCTTTAAATCTGGAAAAAACCTGAATGACCAATTAAAGAGAGGTAATTAAAAATCTTGAAAAATAAGAAAATGGTTCATGTCTACTAATGGGTGCTGACTTTATGTTTAAAGAAAGGAAAAAAGAAAGAAGAAAAAACTAGAACAAGCAACTAAATATATAAATAAAGACCAGTCAAACATGGTTAATGGTGCAATATTCAAAACTTAATTTCCATTGGAATTAAAATCACATTTGAATTCATTCCTAACTTTGTAAGCTATGATTATAGAAGCTCACGATTATAACACAGGAGTAAATGTGGCAACTGTGTTTTTGAGATATTACTTGTAATTACTGGTAGAAATAGGGATATTATTGATAGAAAAAAATCTGTAAGATGTATTGCTGTTTGTTCATGCATAGAGAACTAAGCACAGATTACTTGGGGTTTGCCAAAAAGATCTATGAATTAGTGTTATTGTAGGTTGTTTATTTTTTCTGTGTTCCTTATATTAATGTGATGAAAAAGGATTCACAAGGAGTAGGAAAAAAAGAAAAGAAAAATAAATTCCATATCACAAGATATGTTTTATAAAATTAAATTCTTGCCTACCAGCCCCACTACCTTATTTATTTAAGTGCCTGTGAGTTGGTTCCCCATAACTTCAGATATCTAGTAGTAGATTATATGCAGATTTTCAATTATTCAAATATTTATTTTAAAGGCATATGCTAATGCTGACCAATTTACCTGCACATATTCCTAGTGAGTTTGAGATTAAATTATGAACATACATAAAAATATTATCAGACTATTATTGACTAGTTGTCTAAAAGACTCTTTCCCTCTTTAGACAATAATCATCTGACAGATTGCTTGGATTCCCAATTTGCAGTTAGAATATCTTTTCACATGTGTTTACGCTACCCATACTTTATGCATCAATTTCCTTCACTTTAGTCCATTGTTATAATTTACTCTAAACTCTCAAAGCATAATTATTTGTAAAGTTCATTTGTATTACTTTTTTTAAATTCCCTAAACAGAGTTATTCACCACCTTTCAAATCATAGAAAGTTAATTGATATAGGAGAATGTATACTTTTTTTTTTTTTTTTTTTTGGAGAGGTTTTTCGCTATAGGGCGCGTGCGCTCGCCAGACAGACAGAGAGAGACATAGAGACAGAAAGCGAGAAATCACCCCCCAGGGGGGATGGTCACGCCGCAATCCCTTCTCCTCCATTCTCCTCTCGGGATCTTGGGCCCGCACGCACACGCGCCCGGCGTGAGTTGTAAGCCACCGGGTCCGAGACGCGAACCGCGGTCGACTACGTGGGAGTCCAGCAACATAGCCATTACACTAACTGCTGGTTCCCAAGAGAATGTATACTTTTAAAAAGTACTTCCCATTGAATCATACAATGAACAATTGTCGAATGAATAAAAAACACAAAGTTATTCAGGCAACATAAAGTCTATAGAAGTTGTTGATGTTGTGTACTTTAGTAGAAAATAATAGGCACAAACATTAATTTGTTGCCTATTTCTAATGAGAAATAAAATTATACAAGAAAATCCCAGTAATAGTTCTTTGGTACTTTTGTCTCTTACAAAGCAAACGAAAAAGGTCTATGGCAAACAAATAATTTCAAAAAACTTATCAAAATAAGATAGCATGGGTGCAAAATTGATCAATTTTGTTCAATGTTTCATAAAGCAAGATACATATTTTTAATAAAAAAGTAAAAGTGGAAAACACAAATGTCAAAAAATTTATTTGTGTTCAGTTTGCGATTTGATAACTCTGTGACTCCCTGCACATTATTAAATTAAGTCACTGGATCATTTTTGAAAATCCATTTTCTTGGCAGTTCAACAGACGTGTACTAGTCATTTTTAAATAGAGATGTATATTAAAATAGTCCAAATTATTAACTTGGAATAACATTTGTTTAAAGATGGAAAAGATTGGGTGGTGTGGCAATTTCATGGTGTTTATTTGAAAATAGGATTTTAAAACTGTGTAAGACACCCAAGGAAGTTCAGAGGGAAGTCTTGCTATTTGCCAGACACTTTTCTAAGTGTTTTTCTATGTATTCCCTCATTTAACCTACTAGATAATACCATCAGGTAGATCTTATTATAATCCCATTTTAGAAATAATGAGAATGAGATCCCTAGAAAGATATTTTAATCAAGCACTTTGCAGTGTGAGGATGTGTTAAAGCTCTTCTCAGTGCCGTTTCCTATAAATGACTCTATACTTTCATTAACCATCGTTTATTTACTTTTACTTACGAAGTATATTTAGAATATTCTTGACTTGGTTTGCTGCATATAAACTCTTTTTCATCCTTTAAAACTTGGTGACCTTATCTAGAGTCTAGTTCTCCTTTGTGTTCATAGAAAGCACTTACGACACCACACTGATTTATCCATCAAATTGCCTACATAGCTTACACTTGCCTGTTAAACCGCTTGATGACAAGGACTGGTGTCTTACTGTCCTTTAGTCTTAGACTTCTACATAAAATGGAATCTGTCATTTTCTATAATTATGGAGCAATTCATCTTCAGAGCAGAAAAAGTGAGTGAAAGAGATGTGGCACAGGGAAGGGGAAAAAAAGTACAAATGCACTCCTCTCAGCTTCATTAGACAACATCTGGTTGCTGGGACGCTTGCTATGTCTTCCAGAGAGGCCACAGGAAAACACCACACCTTGGAATAATCATACTGGGAGGAAAAGGCTCAAGAGCCTGCCCGCCTCTTCCTGTTTCCTGTCTTTCACTGGGTAAAGTTAGACTCACCAGAAGTTCTTTCTCTGGACTTCTGGGCAGTTCTCTGGCACTTCCAAGGTAGCACTTCATCTGATTCCCAAAGGAAAAAATCAATTTTAACTTTTTCATATTTTGTTCATTATTGATTTTTGGTTTAATTTGGATGAACGAATATATAATTTGAATTTTAAAATGCTTTAAAGATATGGTTTCACTAATTACTGAGTGTGGTAGTCCTTTACATATGAAACTGGTGTAGCACTGCTGTTCCTCACCCTAGTCCTAAGCTTCTTATAAAGTTAAAATTTCTGCATCTGTGATTCTCAATTTAGTCCTAGTTTAAGGGGACAATTTGCATATCACCAGATAGGACCGCAAAGATATCACCAGTCTCTGGCGAAAGTAAAAATTGCCCTAAATCATTTTTTTTATTCATTCAACAAGTCCTAAAAATCTATGTACCAATAAATATTTTAGCAGATAACTAAAAAAACACAGATTACAGCTGTCATATCAAAAAATGTATTTTCTATTGTTACAGTCTTCAATTTTTTTTCTGGAAATTAGTATCAGTACATAATTAATCTGTTTACCTTATATAATTAAGATATTTTTAAAACACCCACTATTCTTTGGCCCGCAGGTGGCATGGTGGTTAATGTGCTGGATCCCACGTGGCCAACTCCGTGGTTCTAGTCCCTAACCCAGTGGCTTAAAAAAAAAAAAAATGCCAGGATGCTTTTGTGTGCAAGATGTCCAAAATACCAAGAGAAGAATGGAAGACACGAGATTGCTGTGTGGCCATCCCTCTTGGGCTGTTATTTTTCACTTTTCATCTTTCTTGTTTTCTCTTTGATGAACATATGAGCCCTATAGCAAAAAGTTAAAAACAAGTAAGCTAAAAATACCTACTTCTCTTAAAGGGTAACTAGTATATTATGATCAACTTTTAAATCAAAATTATAAATTTATAGAATAAGGCTGAAAGCAGTACCTATGCATGCCCTACTTCTAAATAACCGTTCAACCCTCTTTTAAGGTTTTTGTTTTAATTTGATAGGAATAAATACTACAGCAGTATTTTACATACTACTCTTATAAATTTTTCTTTATACATGACAATACTTTTATTTAAATTTATACATTGTTTAGTTTATGTCTTAGTCCACACCTGCTTCTAGGATAAAACACATTAGATAATGTATAAATGTTGTTAATTTATTGCTTACGGTTATGGAGGAAAGGAAGTATAAGATCAAGGTGCCAATAGGTTCAGTGACTGAGGAAGTCGTAGTCTCTTCTTTCCGGTGGACACCTTGAACGCTGTGTCCGCACCGCAAATAGAAGAAGAGTGACAAAAGGGAAAACCATTGTGAAGCTTCAATTAATGCAAGAATCCATTCACCAAGGTGGAGCCTTCTTGTCCTAATCACCTCCTAAAAGTCTCACTTCTTGATTCTATCACATTTGATTCAATTTCAAAATATCAACTTGGAGGGGCAGACACATTCAGACCATAACAGTTTGACTATTTCTTTCTACTCTTAAGAACAAAACAAAAAAATACATGTAACATGACAGAAAACTTAAATCCTTTGTGAATTAAAGTATAACATCCATATAGAGAAAAATGTACTTATGTACTGGTTATTATATATCTAACACATGAGATATGATATTATAGAGTCCAGAGAGTGATAATCATTTCTTTAATTTCCCTGTAAATGGACTTATCTGGTAGAAACACATATAAAAACTTACTTCTCACAATATACTAAGTGTACTGCTGTAATTTTTTCTAAGGAAAGAAAAAAATCTAATTTGAAGCAGAAGCTGATTCATTACTGCAATGTTTAATTATTTAAAACTAACCTCCTATTGTTTTTGAGTTGATATTGAGGACAAAGTATACTAGCTAATGAACAGATGCAGACTTCAATGAGTGACTCAGAACATATGTTATGAACAAGCTTGGAGAAATAAGGTAGATAATGCTGGGAATTTTAAACTGGTTAAAATTAAACTGAAAAGAAAAAAGTGACTCAATTTCTACAACAAAGAAGGTTTGAGCAGAATATTTTGATGAAATAGAGAGGAATACCTGACCTGCAACAGCAGACTTCTTATATGCTAATTGGAGCTTCTGCTTCATCTTTGAAGACTAGTAAATAAGCCTGCAAAATTGTGGTAGTTGATTTTGTAGCAAGACCCAGAAAATACACTTTTTTCTTTATATTTTATTTTTAAGGCAATAACATAAAATTGAAGCAGTGGAAGGACTGGTAGCAAAAGAAGTCATCTCAAACTGGCCTATTGCTTTGGCTCTATGAAGGAGAAATATATTAAGGCATTAAAATAAAGGATGTGATGAACAAAATTAGAAAATAGATTATAACCATGGCAAAAAGAGGTAGCAGTGATAGTGTTTGTTCTATTACAAACAGCATGACTCAAAGAAAACCAGCATAAAAATGTACAAGAGATAATAATCTCGGGAATGTGTTTCAGGTCTCTTAATTTTGTTTTGATGAGGTATTTTGTATTAGAAACTACTATTTATTCTAACAAGACAATGCAGGGCTGCTACCCCTATACTGTCTCAAGTGACTACGATTTTTGTGCATTGTGGATAATCAACTCTGAGTAATCAGAATGAATGACTGAATTTAAATCGGTTCACATACATCATCCACCATTTTCATATTCATATTTATAAGAATAAGGGAATAAAATAAGCCTTGAAATAATCTTCAGTTCACTTGCTTTTTAAAAAGCAGGACTCTAGTCAAATTATTGGGTAGATAAAACTTCATTATTTTTCTACAGAAATATATCCCAATTTTATAGACTATTTTAGATGTTTACTACAGATAGTATATTTAGTAAAATTTTATATATTTTAAGGATTTCTCATTTTTCAGTACATTTAAGTCAAGAGTAACATAAAACAAAGGCATAGATTATATAGTGCAGTAAATAACAGTGAATTTAAGTGTCTATTACTTTATTAGCAGGAACTTTGTGTTAATTACAGATATTGTTAAGAGAAATACTTAGAAGATATCTCATTTTGACTGAATATTTCAGGATTGTCAAAATTTTAGTGATTTATACTGTTTAGGAAATAACATTATTTAAATATGTTCTTGCAATAATTTCCTTCACCTTAAAACAATTTTTAGGAAGAACATTTGTCCTTGTATTGCCTTATTTCAAAAGTTCTTATACTATCATTTATAGTAAAACACTTTAAAGATAGCACACTGTGGGGGCACGACAGATGACCTAATGGTTACCTCACTGGACTCCCACGTAGTTGACGGCAGTTTGAGTCCCGGAACTGGTGTCTTAAGCTCACGCCAGGTATATGTGCATGTGTGCCCCAAATCCTGAGATGAGACGGAGGAGAAAGGATTGTGGCATGGCCATACCCCCTAGGGGGTGATTTCTCTCTTTCCGTCTCTCTGTCTCTCTCTGTGTCTTTGGAGAGCATATGCCCCCATAGCAAAAATCCCTCTCTTAAAAAAAAAGACAGTACATTGCACCCTGGATAAAGGGTACATACATACTTTTTACTTTTTTTTTTTTTTTTTTTTTTGGAGAGGTTTTTGCTATAGGGCGTGTGTGCTCGCCAGACAGACAGAGAAAGATAGAGAGACAAAAAGTGATAAATCACCCCACCCCCTTAGGGGGGATGGCCACGCTGCAATCACTTCTCCATTATCCCCTCGGGATCTTGGGCACGCACGCACACGTGCCCGGCATGATTCTTAAGCCACCGGGTCCGGGACTCAAACCGCTGTCGACTACATAGCCATTATGCTAACTGCTGGTCCCAAGGGTACATACATACTTTTATAACTCTCCTAGATTAGTGAGTACTTGGATGTAAAATGCCATCTTTGTTTTTCAGCATCAATGCAATAATGGTAAGGATTCTGAAAAACTCTGTTAGACAGAAAAAGCGTTCTACATTTATTTCTGTCTAAATCCCAGTTATCTTACCAGGATTTCAGAAGACTCCTTTTTAAAGATCATTTTTTAAGAAACCATTCATGTTAAACTATTGAGCAATTTAGAGAAAAAGAAATTAATGGTTTGTCCCAGGGGAGTAATCTTTGGGTTATTTAGGAATAATAACAGGACAAATACTATCTTGGACAGTATTTTGGCGACTTCTTGTGGTTTTTAAATTCAAAAACTGGAAAGAATTAAGCACTGAATACATGAAAAGATCATTGTACTTTGTCCGGATTGGGCTTAGAAGTAAAAGCTTAGGTAAGGTGACTCACTGAAGCAAAGCTACTGGGGTTTGGCATAACCTCTGTAGCTAAAGTACCTGCTGCCTCTGAAAAGGAGGATATTGACCTGAGTGTTACAGGAAAAAACAAGAAAATATATCAAATCATCAGTTTCATGTATACGAGCTTCCATAGCCTCTGGCAGGACAGAAGATGACTTTTGATATAGAGATTTACAAAGATAGTTATAATAAATAACCATCCCTACTTTTCTGGAGATTGTTTTTTTCAGGCTGTAGACCAGAATCCCCCCCTTTTTCCTGGTGAGAATACTGACCTGGTTTTCATAGTTCATTCAAATAAGATGAAAAATGGTCCTTCTTTCTTTCAGACACATCTTTAGCTGTCTTTCCAATGACATATCTAGTCCAATGGGTTCGAGATTTCACTGGTAGGTCACTGAGTGAGGGTGGAGAGGTACTCTAATTGGTCAGCTTGGGGCCAGGGAATACTAAATATTAATCCTAGACATAAAGGTGGAGAAAAAGTAGTTCCCCAAAGGGAAGGATAAAAAAAAAAAAAGAAAAAAGAAAAAGTAAAGGATGTCTTTTCCAAGGACTAATAAAATATCCCATGAGAGCAACTAAAATCGAAATTGAGTGCTTCGGGGCTGGGAGGAGTTGTGGTAGTTAAGGGCACTGGACTCCCACATGGCCAACCACAGTTTGAGTCCTGGACCCCTGGCGGCTTGCTTTTTCACTTTCTTCTCTCCCTCTCTCCCTCTCTCTCTCTCTCTCTCTCTCCCCCTTCCCCCCATCTCCCTCTCTGGTCAAACTAAAATAAATAAATAAATGAATAAATAAAGTTAAATAAAATAATTAAAAAATAAACTGAGTGCTTATACTATGCAGGGTTACTCTCTGCCAGTCTTCCAGTTACTCTTTGTATTTTTCCTTTTTTAGGTTTTTGCCGTAGAGCACGTGCATTCATCAAAGAGAGACAGTGAGAGGAAGAGGGAGAAAGTGAGAAATCCCCCCCCCACCCCCCCACCCCCCGCCCAGGGAGGGATGACCATGCCATAATTCCTTCTCCTCCATTTTCTTCCTGGTATTTTGGGCATGCGTACACACTCACCCAGAGTGATATTCAAGGCTCTGGGTCTAGGACTTAAACTGAGATGTACCATGTGAGAGTCCTGTGTCTTAACCACTACACTACCTGCTGGCCTCAGCTAGCCTTTGAAGCCTTGCCAGCCAATAACACCAGCACTATTCAGTAGTCTCAGGGGCCCTTGAAAAGAGGTCAAGGATCTCCACTGTGTTGGTCAAACTGTCTTCCCAGAATCTCTCATAGAAAGGATAACTCAAAGTACAATTAAGCTTTACATTTAGAGACCTGCTTCCACTCTAAGTGAGAAACCTTGCTTTAATAATTGGAATCCAAATGAAATTGGAACTTACCATGTAGTTAATATACCTCATCTATTAAGTATATTCGCTGTAAGAATTGTCTACTGTAGGGAACCAGCAGTTAGCGTAATGGCTGTGTTGCTGGACTCCCACGTAGTCGACCGTGGTTCGAGTCCCGGACCCGGTGGCTTAAAACTCACGCCGGGCGCGTGTGCGTGCGTGCCCAAGATCCTGAGAGAAGAATGGAGGAGAAGGGATTGCGGCGTGGCCATCCCCCTGGGGGGTGATTTCTCGCTTTCTGTCTCTATGTTTCTCTCATTCTGTCTGGCGAGCGTACGTACCCTATAGTGAAAACCTCTCAAAAAAAAAAAAAAAAAAAAAAAGAATTGTCTATTGTCTCCCTTTATTTAAACGTTGGGAAAAGACAAAATAACCTATTTGTATGGCAATAAGTTGTGTGATTTGTGAAATAAAAATAATAAATGCAAAAAGTTAGAATATATTTTCCTCTTCTTGAAGAAACCCATTTTTTTTTTAATATCTCCTACTAAATTTTACTAAGTTAAACATTACACAGCATTTTTATCCAGGACTACAACAGAATATTTCATCTGCTGTAATTTTTTTAATGATGAATAAACTTTATTTTGTATGTTCTTCTGTGTGACATTGCCAACAGTCACAGATTTGCATACAACACAGTTGTGTATTGACTATTTACCATTTATAGTAGTATATTTTTTCTTCTGAAAAATATAAGTACTAGCTTTGCACAGTGACAGTATCGTAGCCAATGAGGTTTATCCAAGGTGCGATTATTGCTAATTGAAAAATATAAGTACAAAAACTAAGCACACAATGAGGTACTGCCATTTGGGCTTCATCATATGTTACAGCTTAATGAGCTACTTTAGCAAGTATTCTACAGATCAATCTGGAGAAAATAGTCAATTGTGTATTCTTTTTAAATTTTTTTTTTTACTATTATTCATACATTAAATCACTATCCATTATTTAGATTGTGAAGAGACTTTACTCAGCATGATATACACCTCAGTCCAGCCTAGCTGAGTCTATTATACACATCCTTGTCACCAGATAATAAACCTTATCTGTGTCCCACAAGTGCCTTACGTCTCCATTCCTGCCCCCTCCCAATTTCCTTCCCTGGGCTCTTCCCCTCCCGCACTCTTTCCACTTTGTCTCTAGTGTCCATTACAATTTTTAATACTTTCATGTTCTCTGGTCTTTCAGTCTCTACCATAGAGTGTGGATAGTCAGCAGTATATCCTTAACCTTGAGAGTACTGAACTGCCTTACTCAGTAGGGTAAAAACAACTTGAGTGGCAGAACTGAAAGGCAGTTCTGGCTGATTACTGCTTGTGGTGGGAAACCTGATGAAATAGACCCCACTTAATGTCTTCTCCACCCTCTACAACTTAGTCAAAGTTGAATTTTGTACCAGGAGCTTTTGGACAGATTTAGAAGAACTGAAGCAAAAAAATAAAACATTAGAGGCTTTGGAAGAGCAGAAGCCTAGAAAGGATTCGTGTGCAGGGAAGAGTCCGAGTGGGGTGCCCAAATATCAGCCTGGGCTTTCATGAAAGATTTCCCTGTTTCCACCTCACTTTCCCAAATCCGACTTCAGTCTTGACAATCCGTTGAAACTGTGTTCTTGTTTACTTCTTGACAGAGCTAAAAAACATTTCCTCTGTCTTCTGAGGGCTCTTTAGGCCTTTTTTTAAAATTTTTTAAAATTTTTTTATTTATTTATTTTATTTTTTTTATGAAAACTGCCTTCTTTAATTTCATGACTTGTTTTCTTGCCTTTTTCCTACAGCTTTGTTTGAACCAATTCTATAGCCACCTCATATTTCTTTATCATTCTTATTTTCTAACGAGGGTTAGTAACAAAGGCCCAATTTGTAAACATCTATTTTTCTTTTTGATCATTTCTGAGACAATCTTTTCCTTCCTTTCTCCCTCCCCTCATTTCCTTTCTCCCTTCCCCCCTTTCTTTTTTCTGTCTTTCCTTCCAACTTCTTTGCCTCCTCCTCCTTTTCCTCTCTCTCTCCCTCTTTTCTTTCTGTCCTATTTTCCTAGCTTCCTCTTTCCTAGCATTCTCATGAATCTGAAGGCTTATTTGCTTTGTTTTTAGCAATAGAATAATTTTTCTTTAAACTAATTCCTTTGAAGGAATGACTGTGGATCACACATATTTAAGTATCTCCAGTTTATATTACTAGACCTAAATTTTTGTATTGGTTAATTCCAGTTGGATGTTCTACATTTCATCAGTATAAACATGCTTTAAATTAACATTATCAACATATTATTATTGTCAACAGCCTCCATTCAGATTCTCAGCTCTTGAGAATTTTTCTACTGTACTTTTGCAAAACAAGCAAACCAGTCCATTGAGTTTATTTTTTGAAATTTATCTCAGATTTCACTGTTATCACCTTTGTCTCTTGCTTACCCTCTCACTACAGCAACTACTGCTATTAATTTCCAAATTCTTCTTCCTGTCTTTATCTTTTCCTCCAACTACCTTAAATATATTACAGAATCCCTTTGTGTGGGTAAGTTATATAACACCTAACATGTGAAAAACTGACTATCATGAAACACTGAAATAATCATGTTATTCCTAAATGGTATATAGTTCAATCATTTCTCTTGGAATTCAATGTTTTCAGTGGGTCATTCGAAATGGTACACCATCTGATCATAGATTGGGATTTACTTTTAGAGTTTGACCACATGCTTGCTTTTGTCAAATTCTGCTCTTTTTTAAAAGTCTAATAATGATAATTAATACATTTTTAATGACATTTTATTTAGGAATTCTTATTTGCATGGTCTTCTGTTTCTATTAAACTCTTTTTCTGTTGTTGTTAAAGGTTTTTGCTATAGGGTGCATGCTTTCACCGAAAACAGACAGAGAGAATGAAAATGAGAAATCACTCCCTGGAAGGAATGGCCATGAGACAATTCCTTCTCTTACATTCTTCTCTTAGGACTTTGGGCGTGCATGCACATGTGTCTGTGTATCTGGTGTGATAGATACATACATATGTGTATATATATATATCATGCACACGCAAGATAGAGACTAAAGAGACAGACTGAGAGAGAGTGCCACCCAATGATGTATGGTCGTGTGCAATGTCTTCTCTATTTCTCCATCTTGTGGGATTTTGAGCAAGCAGTCACATTCTCCTTCTGTGTTTCTCAACTCTCCTGGGTTGAAATTCAAACTGCAATGAACCATGTGTGAGCCAATTCCCTTAGTCACTTGGCTACAGGGTCACCCCTCTTAAGCTGTATGGATTATGCCATGCATTTAATCACTTTCTTTTCATCTAACAACTATTCTATATTAATTTATTCTTTACCATACATTAAATAAATATGATTATTCAATCTAAGGAATACCTTCATTAGAATCTTTAGTCTGAAATATAGGAAACTGAAACTAAGTGTATTTAGTTTCCGAAATCACATAATAAGGCACAGAGCTAGGACTCAAACCACTGTCTTTAAACATAGGGTTTTCTACAATACCAAATTTGTTCTAAAGAGTTCTTTGATTTAACTTTATTTATTTATTTATTTATTTATTTATTATTTTAATTTGACCAGAGAGGGACAGAGAGAGAGAAAGAGAGAGGGAGAGAAAGTTGCCAGGTCCAGGACTTGAACCACAGTCAGCCATATGGAATTCCAATGCCTTTAACCACCACACCACCTGCTAACCCCAATAGTGAAGATTTTTGACTTATATTATTACATTAACATTTACTAAATTCCTGGGACCAGCAGTTAGTGTAATGGCTATGTCGCTGGACTCCCATGTAGTCAATCGTGGTTCAAGTCCCGGACCCAGCAGCTTAAACTCATGCTGGGCGCGTGTGCGTGCGTGCCCAAGATCCCAAGAGGAGAATGGAGGAGAAGGGATTGTGGTGTGGCCATCCCCCATGGGGGGTGATTTCTCGCTTTCTTTCTCTCTGTCTCTTTCTGTCTTTCTGGTGAACGCATGCGCCCTATAGCAAAAATCCTCTCCAAAAAAAAAAATTAATATATTCCTTGATCAAGAAGATGTACTAAAACATAAATATGTGCATGAAATTTTTTAACATTTAAAATCTAATACTCTCAAATGAAAGATAAGCAACTTAAAGTTCAAGTCATTACTTACATTCACATACGTATCTCTAATAGCATGGTAGTTGCTAGTGTAATTGATACTTTGCTATCATTTTACTGTTCATGTATTTTTCTTATTTAATCATCAGATAGACCGCTATGGTGACACAGTGATAGCACAGTGCTCTGTGATGCTGAAGCCACATGAAAAGCTTCCAGTTTCACATCACGGGGTCTCTCTGGACATGCTGTGTAGGGTGATGGTATAAAGACCCTGCTCCTGGGGCCAGCAAGTGCTTCGTGGTTAAGGTGCTGGACATCCTCATAATTGACCATGATTCAAGTCCTGGACCTAGCAATTTGCTTTCCCTTTGTCAATCTCTCTGTCTCTCTCTGGTGAGTGTGTGTGCCCCATGGCAAATTAAAATAATGCTACTAATAAATAAAATTGAATAAATAATGTTTTAAAACATTTAAAAAGATCCTGTCCATGTTGGGGGTGCCTCTCTCTGTGTCTCTGTCTCTGTATCTCTCTTTCTGTTTTCCTTTCTCAGAATAGATAGCTACATATTAAAAAAATTATCAGAAAACCCTAATTAGACAGCAGCTTTTCCAATTTACACATGGAAGAGGTTCAGAGAAGTTAAATATTTTACCAAACGACATACAACAAGTACAAGGACTAAAGATCATTCACTTCTTGTTCTTGTACATGTTATTATTCAACAAATACTCAGTGATTAAACTCTCCTGAACTCTTCTGGGTACTTAAAATAATTGCATGCTAAAAGTTTTATTTGAAAACAAGATCGAACACCCTTTGCCATGTAGGCTGAGTGACTGACTCCAGGGCTATGATTGGAATCTTGCCTCTGGTGTTATGTTCTACGTGGGGCATGAAGTTCTCACACACTTTATCTTTTAATTTCATTTTTTTTTTTTAGAGATTTTTGCTGTAGGATATGTGTGTTCACCACAGAGATAGAGACAGAGCATCCTTGGCGGCTGGATGGAGGGTGATGGCCTGCTCTAATGCCCTCTCCTTCACTCTTTAGGGATCTAGGACTCACACATTTAATATCTAAGCCTGCTTGAGTGTCTAATTAGACCTTTCTTGGTTTCCTTCTGGAGAGAAGCTGAAGCCGTTACTGTTCTATTGTATTTTGAGGCAAAAATGTGTCAGAAATCAAAGGAAAGTATGTGCACTCAGCATCACAGTGGTAACACTTTTGGGAAGACAAGATAAGTGCATAAAATGTGCGTTTATTTATGTGTTTATGTCATTCATGAATGAAGTCAAGCTGTTGATCAAAAGTATGGATTTTTCAAACACCAAAAATTTCTTAAAAAAGAAAAAGAATGAAAAAAACACATAAAAGAATAATTATTAAGTGGAAGGTAATAGTGTTATCCTTAGCAAAATAACTCACTGTAATGAAACAGTTGGCAAACTGAACGTCAGCAGGTAATTTGTTTTGTTTTTCAGACTTTTTCCCTGCTCCCATCGCAATGAACAGTGTATGTTTTTCTCTTACACCGTCACATAATGCTGATATTTAATATTAAAATGATCACAACCATGATATCATCACTATTACATTTCTATTTCTAGTTCAGTAACTAATGAAAGTAAGTAATATTGTATTCAGTTTAAATGTTAAAATTCAAAAGAAGTATAAAATATGCAAAATGCTAGTACATCCAATATTTATGAGCTTCAGTGTTTGGCTGGTCTACATGACATTAGCATTTTTCAATGATCACAGAATCTCAAGCCAAAAGAAACAAACAAAACCTGTTTAATGCAAATCAAAAGATTTCATTCAGTCAAGTCTAATAAACTTAATATCAGCAGACAGGGTGGGACCTTGTGGAGGGTATCAGAGGGCGGGGTAGGCTGAGAGGTGCACATGCATGTATAACAATTTCATGTGAAATATTTTGGATTAGTGTCAGTTGTTTCTGTTCGAACTCTGTGGTTAATGTTTTAACCTTTCACTGCACGAATCTACGTGGTAGATTGTGCCAGAGCTTGTTTTCAGATAACTGATGCCAGCAGAGCTGTACTAAAAAGACACATAGTGAAAACCTATATGAGAACAGATTTGTAATGAATACAATATTTTGGTATTATGTTTGGTCAATTTCAAAACAAATGTTATTTAGCGGTCTACTGTGGCCCAGAGATGACATTAATTTATTAAGATTTATTGTATGTTAGGATCATAGAAAATACTTCAGGTTTCCATTTATGCATATGCTTCAAGTTTTCATTTCAGATTACTCTGGTGAAATGAAATGTAAAGAATACGTCTAACTAGTTCAGGCAGCGGGGAAAAGAGATGCTGGTTAAGTCCAACAACAATTGAATAACATTTCTTAGTAAGAACTGAAGTTTTCTTCTTCTTGTTGCTTGTGTTTTAATCTCAGAGCTGTATAATGGCAATGAAAGGATTAAATACACTTTAATCAACTGTATAAAACAGGAGTTAATATGAACATAAATATATGAAGCAAATGATAAGTGCAGATGTGTAAAAAAATAAAATGTGTGAAGATTTCTGGCTGTTACTAACAATATTTAATGATGTGCCTAATATGCTCCAAAACATTTATAAATATTACCCTTTTTAAAAATTGCCAGAGGGTGCATGCTCTTGCCAAGGAGAGAGAGAGAGACTAAGAGACAGAGAGAGAGAGAGAGAGAGAGAGAGAGAGAGAACCCTGTGATGGAGTGTAGTCAACTTCAATTTCTTCTTTGTGTCTTCATCCAGCCTTGTTTACACTTGGGGCACACAAGGACTTCTGCCTGGCATGTTTTTCAAGCCATCAGGGCTGAGATTTAAACCATTTGCAGTCATGTGGGATCCAGCTCCCTTAATCACTAGGTGATGAGGACCAGCCTTAAATATTACTTTTTATAAATAGAGAAATTGAGGGTCAAAGGTGAAAACACGCTTTTCCGAAAATCACAGTTGGTACACTGGGTGTGTAACAATGATCCTGGCTGACTGAAGGGTTTACCTGAGTTATTTAGTAGATTTTGAATCTAAGCTCATTTTAAAAAACTCCACATTCAAGTTGTTACATCATACTACTTTTTTGTACAAAATAATTTCTCACACACTTGGTGAATCTATTAATTGTAGGATTCCTCTTTAGCTCTGGAAACTCATATGTTCTTTGGTCCTTTTTCTTTTCTTTCTTTTTTTTTTTTGGAGAGGTTTTTGCTTTAGGGCGCGTGCGCTCGCTAGACAGAGAGAGACAGAGAGATAGAAAGCGAGAAATCACCCCCCAGGGGGGATGGCCACGCCGCAATCCCTTCTCCTCCATTCTCCTCCTGGGATCTTGGGCACGCACGCACACGCGCCCGGCGTGAGTTTAAGCCACCGGGTCCGGGACTCGAACCGCGGTCGACTACATGGGAGTCCAGCGACATAGCCATTACGCTAACTGCTGGTCCCTGGTCCTTTTTCTTTTGATTGTTAATCCATGTTATCATTGTTGTGCCCATATTATCCATAGTGGATTGATGCCAATTGATAAGTTCACTGTAATGAACCTCCCATCTCTATTGGAAAATACTTAGAATTTACTTCCTAAAATGTTAGACTTTGGGTTTAGTGGTAGAGGCTGTCACGCTATTGCTATTCTACCTTTTTCATGTGTTTTTACTCATATTGTAGAGATAGGCACTATATACTGGATTATCAGAAAAGTCATGATGCATTTTTCCATAGAAAACCAGAAAAATGCATCATGACTTTTCTAATGACCCAATATTTTACGTCTAGATATTTTCTCCTGAACTAAACTGGGGCTGCTCTTGAGGAGATTGATGATATTAGTAGAAAGAAGATGGCAGATGTGGTTTCTTTTTTTTCCCTCTCTCCTCTCCCCATCTTACACTTTTCTTGCATTACCCTCATTTTTAAATGCAGGAATCTACAGCTCTAGCTGCCTTGAGAACCTCATGTTTCTCATCTGAGATACTGCATGGCTCACCAAGAGGTTTCACTCAAGAAAAATGTTTGTTATCATCTTTGAACTTAAATAGAACCCCCCCCCCCTTCTTTCTGCTATGTTGTAAAAAGAGTGTGTCAACTTAGTGGTCAATGACATTTGTCTTCACGCTGAAGCAACTGCAGAGTCTTAACCTGGTTAAGAATGAGAGTTCCCAAAGGCCTCTGAGGGTGCTTGGGTAGTTTCTGTGAGGAGGACTAGTCAGAAATGAAAGAACTAGGCCAGCATGGGGGCTCAGTGGTAATGCAATTCTCTCTGTAAAGATCACACAAGAAGGCCCTACCTTATGTTTCAACGTCTCTCTGTATGCACGGGGTGTGAACCAGTGATCCTGGCTGACTGAGGCTAGGAGGGAATTAAAGCATGAGGACCCAGTTGAACATATCTTTCTCTCTCACACTCTGCCTTCCTTTTTCATGAAATAAATTAATAAACTTAAGTTTTAAAAAAGAACTGAAACAGCTAGATATCAAGAAGCTTAAAATATTTTCAAGAACTAGCTTGAAACTCTCTGTGTCCCTAGTCATAGCATAAGTTTAAGAAGAGTGTCCTTCAATGGTTGAGAGATATCAAAGAAGGGAGGTGGCTTAACAAATTAGTGAGAGTTAAAGAATGCAAAAACACTGTTTGTTATGTGCTAACTTGATCCATATATCCTTTTCTAGATCTTCCACAATATACATTGACAGTTTTGTAAACTACAAGACAAATTATAGAACAGTCCATGTTATTAAAGTTTTTGGAATCCTCATGAAGAAGTAGAAGTAGGGACTGTAACTGGCGATAAAATCACCTTCTTTCATACATGGCTGCTCAGCAGATGTTGAGAACTCATGAATTTGAAACACCAAAGTGGAGGAAGGTGGTTCTCCTGAATAGAGCTGGGAGTCAGATGAAGAATTATGAGCATGTACTAGAAATTTTACGTCCCTTACACTGATCTATAGAATAAATCTAAAGAATGATCTAGAGCTAAAAGTCTAACATTATTTCTTAATAATAATTGTCCTTTTTTATTGACCCAGTTCTGGAAATTGATATTTCAGTTAAGGTTGAAAATGACCACAGTCCCTATATTCTTAATCTTGTCCTTTATACTGGTGTCCTTGAGTCTTACCAAAGGATAGATGGCTAAAATAGAAATACAGTTGCTTAAGTTTTGCAAATAATGTTCCGAGTCCAAGAAATTATGACAAATCTTCTCATCTGTCTCTTAGAAAGAACTCTTAGAAGGAAGTCTTAAATTAATTTTGACTGCTCTGTGCTTAAAGCGTGCCCCTCAACCCCATTTCTTGATCAAGACTTCCGGGAAGTTAAAAAATAATAAAATAATCAAATAATTGGCAAAGTTAGAGACAACACCTCAATTACAATTCAGATGAAATCACACATAAATGTATTAGTTTAAAATCCTTTTGTAAGTAACTTATTCTTTAAAAATTAAATTAAATCAATGAGCATCATGAGCTCAGCCATCAGGTCCAATTCCATAAGGAAGGAAGAGTGGAGAATACTATTTCTAGCGGAATTGCTTCTGTAATACAAATGACTGATTGAAACCAGTTCATGATGACTAGGCATATTATTTCTTTAAGTTTTACAGCTTTATGACATACTCATTTGAATTTTCTAACTTCCAGGATTTTCTTTTAGTGAGATCCAGTAACCTCATTGATTTAAAAGTTTTAAAGCTGAATAGGAGCTAAGAAAATTATTTTTCAGATTTCTTTGTGTCAAAACTGAGTGATTAGATATCTATGTTATTATAATAAAACATCCATACTTTTTTATGCAGGATGAACTCAAAGGTTAGTATATTTTATATTAATGAGAAATACTTTATCCACCTGAAATTAGAAAATCATTTTATTCGGAATATTCTCTCAAAATGCAGTACTAAAAAAAATAGGGATCAGCAGTTAGTGTAATGGCTATGTCGCTGGACTCCCATGTAGTTGACTGTGGTTTGAGTCCTGGACCCGGTGGCTTAAACTCATGCCAGGCACATGTGCGTGCGTGCCCAATATCCTGACAGGAGAATGGAGTAGAAGGGATTGCAGCGTGGCCATACCCTCTGGGGGGTGATTTCTTGTTTTCTGTCTCTCTGTCTCTCTCTGTCTTTCTGGCGAGCTCACGCACCCTATAGCAAAAACCTTTCCAAAAGAAAAAAAAATGCAGTACTAACACATTTTAATATTGATTATTCATCTATTTTCTTCCACTATGACTATGTAATATTCAAAATTCAGTATTAACTACAAATTCATTATAAATAAATAAATAAGTGCAGGAGTTATTTATGATACAAATCAATATGTAAAACAATGTTAAAAGAAATATAAAAACATGGGCCAGCAGGTGGCTTGCTGGTTAAAGGTGCTGGGCTTCCACATGGCCAACAAGGTTTTGAGTCCTGGACCTGCTGGCTTGTTTTCTCACTTTCCCTCTCTCTCTCTATCTCATTCTGTGCCTCTCTGGTCAAATAACTATATAAAGTTAAATGAAAATAATTATTAAAAATACAGTGTAACAGTTTTGCATGAGTTAATTAATGTATTGTTAGAGACTGCTTATTGGTTAAGAAGTACAAATTTGACAAGAGATAAATGCTAGGTTTAATTTAAGTCTGTTCCAGACCCCAGTGCTGGCCAGGACGGGAAGCATCCAGGCACCTCCACCTTGGCCTCTGATGGGACTCTGGTTGTACTAGCCAAGTAGGCAAGTGTCTCCCTCTTACTCTTCTCTGTCCCTTCTAACATTTCCCCTCTTTTTTAAAAAACGGCTTTCTACCCTGTTTGTGCTTGTCTCTTGTTAATTTGTCTCTTTTTCTCTCACTGAGGACAGAAAGTGTCCGGGCACCTCTAACTTTGCCTGTGTTGGGCCTTTGCATGGTCCCATGCAGTTTTCTGTTTTAGCCCAATTTCATTTTCTGTGACATGATTTCTATTTTTTTTTTCCTTTTTGTTCTAGTACTTTCCTTCTTTTTTTCTTTTGCTTTTTCTTTCTATTTCCTACTTATTTTTTATTTTATCTTACTTTCCTGTGTTACTGCTCAGCCCTTACCCACTGCCTAGAGATGAATAGGTTCATAGTAGCTAAATATCTGAACATTGCGAGTTTTAGAGAATTCTTTGTACCTCACTATAGTGGTTGCAAAAATAGTGAAATTCCCCCTCATCAATCCAATTGCAAAACTCCTCCTGTGATTCCCACATTGGAGGACACAGTAGAAGGGAGAAAATCACACTGAATTATACCAAATTATTTTGCAGTGGGAAAAACACATGTGCTCACAGTCACAGAATCCTCCAACAAATTGTCCAGAAGTGAATACATTACCAAATGACAAAAAAATTGGAGAAGAGCCTCAAGGATGAGAGAATCAAGTAATACATCTCCAGCAAGGGAACACTGTAACTTGTCTCCAAGTAGCAAAAAATTAGAGGATATTGCCAAATGTCAGAAAAAGAATTTAGAATATTTATGGTAACAAAACTCTATCAGATACAAGAGAAAAGAAATGTCGAACATCAAGAGATGAGAACGTCCTTCCACAATATGAAAGAAGAATTGAACACCATAAAAAAGAATCAAATGTAATTGTTAGATATGAAGGCTGTAATACAGGAAATTAAAATCTGCCTCAAAAGTATCAAAAGCAGTTTAGACCATGCAAAAGATTGAATTTCAGAAGTAGAAGACAAAACCAATGACCTAGAAAAAATTATCAAAAATACTGAGAAAACAGCCAAGAAAACTGAGGATAATATACAAGAAATACTAGACACCATGAAATGTCCAAATATCTGAATAATTGGTATCCCAGAAGGTGAAGAAACTAATAAAGGCATTGATAATCTATTCCATGGAATCCTGGAAGAAAACATTCCAAGTCTGGAGAGGCACTAAAACTTCCAGACCCAAGAAATACAAATAACCCCAAGGAGAATCAATCCAAGAAAATACTCTCCATGGCACATCATAGATAGATTGACTAAAACTAAAGACAAAAACAAGATACTAAGATTGGCAAGAGAGAAATGTCAAATCACTCACAAAGGCTATCTCATCGAGGTAACACCAGACCTATCATTGGATACAATGCAAGCAAGGAAAGAATGGAGAAATATATTCAAAGTGTTAAATGAAAAACAATTTCAACCAATAATACTATACCCGGCAAGATTATCCTTCATATGGGAAAAGAAAATAAAAATGTTCTTGGATAAACAAAACCTGATAGAATTTACCACCTCCAGACCAGCTCTTCAAGAAATTCTGAAAGGAGTATTATACCAAGAAACTAAGGAGAGATAGACAGCAATAAGAGAATAAAAACCAACCAAGAATATGGCCAACTTAATGTTAGGGACAAGTCTGGAAATATTGATAAAAATATTGAATGTTAATGAATTAAATTCTCCGATCAAGAGACACAGACTGGCTGACTGGATTAAAAATCAGAAACCCTCCATCTGCTGCCTACAAGAAACCTGTCTCTTGGATAAAGACATGCATAAACTAAAAGTGAAAGGCTGGAAAAAGGTATCCCATGCAAATGGAAATAAAAAAAGAGCAGGAGTCCCTATGCTGATTTCGGACAAAATAGGCTTTAAGACAAAATCCGTAAGAAGAGACAAAGACAGGCATTATATAGTAGTTGAAAGTCTAATTCATCAAGAAGCTATAACACTTACAAATATCTATGCACTGAACTCAGGAGCACCCAAATATGTAAAGGAAAGGCTGCTAGATCTAAGAGAGATAGATTGTAACACAATAATAGTTGGAGATCTTGACACCCCATTATCTCCTTTAGACAGATCAATGAGACAAAAAATAAGCAGTGATTCAGGACCTAAATGGTACCATAAATCAGATAGACTTGATAGACATCTATAGAACTTTCTACCCAAAACACACAAAATATACATTTTTCTCAGTTCCACATGGTACCTTCTCAAAGACTGACCACATAATAGGGCACAAAACCAGACTTTACAGATTTAAAAACATAGAAACTATATCCAGCATCTTCTTTGAACATGATGAAATTAAATTTGATTATTAATCTCAGGAAAAACCCTCAAAAATACACAAATACATTGAAACTAAATAACGTACTTCTGAATGACTTTGTGACTACTGAAGAGATTAAATCTGAAATCAAAAGATTCATGGAAACAAATGATAATGAGTACACATGTTTCCATAATTTATGAAACACTGCAAAAGCAATCATAAAAGTGAAGTTCATAGCAATTAGTGTGTACAAGAAAAAGATAGAAAGGTGGCAAAAGGACAGTCTAACATCAGGGAACTGGAAAAACAACAACAACAAAAAATCCAAAAATATAAATGCTGGGAGGAAAGAAATAATAAAGATTCAAGCAGAAATAAATGAAAGAGAAAATAAACAAACTGTACAGAAAATAAAAGAAAGCAAAAGCTAGTTCTTTGGAAAGATAAACAAGATTGACACACCATTAGTTAGACTAATTAAGTAGAGAGAAAGAAACCAGATAAATCAAATTCACAATGAATCAGGCAACATTACAACAGACATAACAGAAATACAAAACATTACTAGAGGATATTATGATCTACTATATGCCAATAAAGAAGAAAATCTGGATGAGATGGACAAATTCCTGGACACATATAATCTACCAAGATTGACTCAGGAGGACATTGAAAGCCTGAATAGACCTATAACAAGCAATGAGATTGAATCAGTAATAAATAACCTCCCAACAAAGAAAAGTCCAGGTCCTGATGGCTTCACTGCTGAATTTTACAAAACTTTTAAAGAAGAGGTAACCCCCATACTACTCATACTGTTTCTAGAGATCCAAAAGGAAGGAACCCTCTATTACCTTTATTCCCCAAATGGATAAGGATATGACAAAAAAGGAAAACTACAGACCTGCATCTCTGATTAATATAGATGCAAAAATTCTCAACAAGATACTTGCTAACCATATTCGACACCATATAAAAAAGTTTATTCAAAACAACCATGTAGGATTTATTTCAGGGATGAAGCGTGGTTCAACATATGCAAAATCATAAATGTAATACACCATATTAACAGAAAAAAGGATAAAACCATATGATCAGTTCAATTGATGCGGAAAAAGTACTTGACAAAATACAACATTCCTTTATGATTAAGACTCTCAGTAAAATTGGCAGAGAAGGATAATTTCTCAGCATAATAAAAGCCATCTACGAAAAACCTATACCTAATATACTGAATGGGGAAAAGCTGAAAGCTTTTCCACTAAAAACTGGTACAAGAGGGAACCAGCAGTTAGCGTAATGACTATGTCACTGGACTCCCATGTGGTCGACCGCGGTTCGCGTCCCGGGCCCGGTGGCTTAAAACTCACACCGCGCGTGTGCGTGCGTGCCCAAGATCCCGAGAGGAGAATGGAGGAGAAGGGATTGTGGCGTGACCATCCCCCCTGGGGGGTGATTTCTTGCTTTCTGTCTCTATGTCTCTCTCTGTCTGGCGAGCGCACGCATCCTATAGCGAAAACCTCTCAAAAAAAAAAAAAAAAAACTGGTACAAGACAAGGTTGTTCACTTTCTCCTTTCCTATTCAATATAGTGCTGGAAGTCCTAGCCAATGCAATCAGACAAGAAAATAAAATAAAACGTATTCCAGTAGTAAAAGAAGGGCTGAAATTATCTCTATTTTTAGGTGACATGACTGTATACATAAAAGGCCCAGTAGTATCCACGAAGAAACCTGCTCAAGGAGAGTGGAGTGGGTAGCATCTCACTTCCTGACCCTAAAGTATATTACAAATCTATGATATCAAAACATCATGGTATTGGCACAAATACAGACAGGTGGACCAATGGAACAGAATAGAGTCCCCAGGAATAAAACCCAAAACACATCAGCCAACTGATTTTAGACAAAGGGTACCAGTCAATCCAGTGGGAAAAGGAAAACCTCTTTAGCAAATGGTGGTGTAAAAACTAAATATCCACCTGCAGAAAGATGAATCAGAACCCCTATCTTTCACCATTAACAAAAATCAACTCAAAATTGATCCAAGATCTAAACCTAAGATCACAAACTATAAAACTACTGATGGAAAACACTGGGGAAACTCTGGCAGACATTGGGGTACCAAAGACTTCTTAAGTAAGACCCATAAAGCACAAGCAATAATCCCCAAAACAGAAAGGTGTGATTACATCAGATTAAGAAGTTTCTGCACGGCAAAGGACACTGATATTAGTGTGAATCAACAACCCTAAGAATGGGGTAGAATTTTTGCTAACTGTGCCTCATATAAAGGACTGATAACCAGAATATACAGGAAATTCAAGTGGCTTACTCAGAAGAAAATGATAAACTCAATTAAAAGATGAGAAAATGAGCTGAATAAACAACTCTCTAAGGAAGACATACAAACAGCCAAAAAGCATATGGAAAACTGCTCAACATCCTTCATCATAAGGGAGATGCAGATCAAAGCCACAATGAGATACCACCTCACCCCAGTCAGAATGGTGAAGATTAAAAAAAATAATAATAATAAGTGCTGGAGGGGATGTGGTGAAAGGGGAACACTCCTACTCTGTTGGTGGGAATGTAAATTTGTCCAGCTACTGAGGAGAACAATTTGAAGGTTCCTCAAAGAGGTTTAAATAGAAATACCATATGATCCAGCAAATCCCCTCCTGAGTATCTACCCAAAGGACAGGAGAATGCTCAGTCAGAAGAGTGCTTACACAACTATATTTGTTGGAGCACTATTCACGATTGCTAAGACATGGAACCAACCCAAATGTCCAAAAACAGATAAATGGATTGAAAAAGTGTGGCATATATACTCCATGGAATACTATTGAGCTATAAAAAAATAACAAAGCCCTGGAATTTGATAGAAAGTGGAAGATTTGTTGCTGAGTGAAGCAAGTCAGGCTACATATGCAAGACATTGTATATCTCCACTTAACATGTGCTGACTATCTGCACTCTATGGTAGAGACTGAAAGCCTGGAGGACATAAAAACATTACAAATTGTTATGGACATAGAGATAAAGTAGAAAGGGATTGTTGGAGAGGAAAAGCATAGGAAAGGAAGTTTGGGGAAAAAAATAGAAAGATAAGATACTTGTGGGACACAGATATAGTTTATTATATCCTGTTTATGAGGATATGTATAATATTGTCAACTGAGCTGGTCTGAGGTGTATATCATGCTTGGTAAAGTCTCTTCACAATCTAAATGATGTATAGCAATTGAGTTTATGAATAATAATAATAATAATAAAAGAGAATAAAGTCTATAATTAGTCTGCATATTCTTGAAAACAAATTGAATTTCTTTGTTTGCCAAAAGTCAAAGAGCCATTACATCATATTGAGAGGTTTTTTTTAAATATAATCAAGAAGCAAATGTATTGTTAAAAGCTCTTACTTACCTTCAAATTTCCCTCTTTCAATTTGTCAGTGTGGTCTCATATTAAGTAAGTTCAAATAGAAGATATTCAAAACTTATAGTCTTTAACTTAGCCTGTTCCAATAAAATTTTATTCCAAAATTTTCTTTCAAATTTCCCAGAAATCAAAACAAAAAATATTCCAATAAATTTGGTAGTGATGGTGGTAATTGTGGTCTCAATGAATATTTCTTTTAGGTCTTGATTGAACTTTGCTTGTGAAGGTTTATCATAGCTAACAATTTCTTTCTGCAGCTATGTGGGTGTCCCGACCCGGGGGACAGTCAAACAGGTTCCCTGGGGGAGGGAGTGAGAGATGGGACAAACACACACACACACAATACAAGGTGCTGATCAAGTCTTCTTCTTCTTGCTCTTCCGTTTATTGAGGAAAAATGGCAAGTTATATACAGCTGGTGGGCACCAATTGGTTGCCCAAAATGCAAATGAGATAGAATAGCATGAACCGATCATTGGTGTGGGTGGATCTCTCCCGTTGCCTAGAAACCCAACCACTTCCGGGGAGAACGGTTGGTCACATGATTTCTGAGAAACGGTTTGCTCAGCGAGGAAGTGAAGTCTAATGGTTTCCAAGATGGTGGATAGCTCAAGATGGTGGATAGCTCAAGATGGCTTCCATATGCAGTGCCCTCCACATGTGGGCCTGGGATCTTTGAAGATGAATTCTTGACTGCAGTACTTCTTATTTAAGATTAGGAAAACTTTAATGTACTCTAGTAACATTGTTTTCTGTCTTGCTGAGTTTTCCTAAGATCCTGCTTCTCTGTTAAGTCCCTTCTGGTGGACACCTTAGTAGCTGTTTGATTGTGTTTTATTCTGAGGCAATGGATTGTATGTATCATCCTTACTTCTGTAATCTGTCACTTCAAGGCCAGGATCACTCAAACTCAGATTTAGGACCCAGAGACTGTGATTGTCCATAAGGAATATTTAGGTAGATTCAATATCTCCTTCTGTTAGGAAAAAAATAGGCTAAACCCTAGCCATGTCCAAGACTCACCCAGATATAGTTTAGAATGGTTTTCATGCTGAGATTATGACAGGATTTTAAATGTTTAAAACAGATTTTTCAGCAGTCTGAATGTTTGGCATCTAAAGCATTAGGATTTCTTTCAAATAAACAAAACATAATATCACTTCTTCAGGCAATGTCAGGAAGTCTAATCAAGAGTTGACTGTAAGCCAACACTTGCCATCAGCTCTGTTGAGATATAATAATGGAGGCTAGAATATATTAACTATTTATTTTTCTAGGATCTATAAGCTGAGTTGGTATATGATGTTTGGTCAGTAAGAATAACATACTGGAGAGATATTAGCTTATTTTCTTTCAGAAAAAAATTCTCAGATATATGATTTAATGTTATATGCTTTATGTTATAAGCATATGCTATATATTTTATGTTCTTAAATGTGGTACCCTAAGCATTTATAAAGTGTCATTATAAGACATATCCACCTAAACAATGTTTCTTTTTTAAAAATAATTATTTTATTTAACTTTATTTATTTATTCCCTAAATTTGACCAGAGAGGGACAGAGCAAGAGAGAAAGAGAGGAAAAGTGAGAAAGCAAGCCACCAGGTCCAGGACTTGAACCTCAGTTGGCCATGTGGGAGTACAGTGCCCTTAACTACCACACTACCTGCTGGCCCCACAATGTTTCTTCATTACCTGAGAAAAAACAGTTAAAGATATTGCCCCCTATGTAACCCAGAATTTGTCATTTAAGACTCACATGATAAAGACCTTCTTGTTTTCTGAAGGGTAAAAATAATGTGTCTCATTAGGCAAATTTGCATGATTCTATTTATCAGCAATTGATATAAGGCAGTTTCATTTACAATGAAAACATGTAAAGAAAAAGAAAAAATAAAAAATTTTCATAAAATTATTCAAAATAAGCTTCTTCTATCATAATTTAGCAAGAAGTCTGCAACAAAGATTTCTTAAGTAGTGAACATTGATTTTGAACACAACTACTTTTCCTACTAAAACCTGAAGGGTATTGGAACTTTGATAAAAACAAAGTGGCACGTGAGGCCTCTCAGAATAATGATTATTTATGCCCCTTTACTAAATGTTATGGGAAGCAGTGGAGCTTTTCTGTTGAGTGGTTAAGACTCTAGAGAAAGGCTTTCTGGGCTTAATTAAATCCCTGATCACTCTACTTACTAGCTGAGGCCTTGGGCTAACTCATTTAATCTCTCAGTTTCAGTTTCCCATCTGTAGAGTGGAAATAATAAAAATCCTGCCTCCTACGATTGTGATAAAGATTACAAGAGGTAACCCTTATAGAATACTTGGTACAGTACCTGGCACAGAAGATGCAAGACTGAGCAGCTATCTGGATAAGCATGCATATCTGGATATGGTAGGCGATGATGATGACACCATAAAGGGAGACCTAGATTTAAACAACTCTTCTTCCTTCACAGTCTTCTTGGTTCATTCATGGTTGCATCTTTTGCTTTCTTCTGAGGAAATATCTGTCCTCTGAGGTGGAATAGGCCCAACTAGGAAGAATGGAGACTTCCTCAGAAATAATTCTGAATTACCTTTTCAGAGAGAACTGTAAACAGTGATAAGAATTTTTGCTTTCCAATTGTAAGATTAAGATACTGGTTGGCTTTCTTCTTTGACTCTCTTGCACTTTTGCAAAGACAAGTTTGTCTAAGTTAGCTCTGAGGGAAAAGGGCGAAGTTCTGTTTTATTTCTTGGGGAAGAAAGATAAAAGATCCTCTTTGAAGTTGGTACTTGGTCTACCTTGCAACCTAAGGATGGATGACCACATAAGAATTTGTGAAAATCTCGTCAGTATAAAAGAGTTTGAATTGGGCAGAGGAGGTAGGACCTTACTCCGCAAAACCAGAGCTACATAAAAGGCCACAATTTGTATCCTAGGTGAACTAATCCATACCAGATGTGCTTGTGATCCTGGCTGGCTGAATACTGGGGTGGTGATTGTAGCATGACAAGACCCTGCTAAGGGTGCCCGTTTTTCTCTTTCACTAAAATACACTTAAAAAAAAAAAAGGCGTGTGAATTGCCTTGAACAGGGATTCTTAGGCTTTTCGATCTTAGGATTTTTCATTAAAACTTGTTGAAGATAACAGAGTTTTTGTTTATGTAGAACAAATTCTACTGATATTTACTATATTAGAAATTAATATTAATTAAATGTATTTAATTCATGTAAAAATATAACCCAATTCACCTTAACATAAAAGTGTTTTTTAAAAATAATTGTATTTTCCACAGCAAAAAAAAACAAGCAAGTTTATTTAATAACTGGTTTAATAGAAGACGGTGAATTCATATATATGCTTATGCATTCAGTCTATTGTGATGCATTGTTTTGATTTAAGTAGACAAAGAAATTCTTTGGTTACAAAGATTCATAGCTGAAAAAAGAAAGTGTATTTTAATAGCTTTGTGGAGTAATTTTGGATATTTTATTTCACATTACATCAAATTTCTACAAGTGGTCATTTCATAAAGGTTAGTTCCAATGAGGAAACTAAAACGATATCAATGAAATTTCTGATGCTGTTCCATTAAAACTATTAGACTATCTTTGCAAATTTTATCATGCCTGATTTTGTAATATCATGCACTTGTCATTTGAAGAATGTTGGTCCCCTGAATTGGGCAGTATTTTAAATGCTGAAACATTTTAATATACATTATTAAATAGTAACATTCAATAATTGCATTAGAAAGGCATGCACTGAGAATCTGTCAAGTTTATGGTGACAGACATATGCTTCCCAAGATTCTGGCTTTTGCTTGAAAGCTCAAGTTTTATGCTTGCTAGTAAATATTGTCAGTAATTTTTTTAAAGTGTCAAAAGCTCACTATATCCATTTTTGAGACTACTGAATGTGTAAGTCCAGATAGTTATAGTTTAGAAGTCCATTTTTCTGGCAAGTAAACGTAGTGCTCCATGAAAAACAACTAGTTCAGCTTGCAACTCAAACAATTGCATGCAAGAGCTTTTCCTTGAGACAACTCTTATATGTATTACAGAAAAAAGTGATTTATATTAAAAAGTCATTTATTCAAGGACTGAAATGAACTAAAATTAATTCTGTTCACTGAATCATTAAGGGAATTCTTAAATAAAATTGATACTTCTATTGATGTATGTAGCAATTTAAAATATCATAGCTCCTAATTCTACCACTGGTTTTATGCTTAGGCATCAATGGTTTCACCCAACCTCGCTTTTGCAGCATCAATGCAAATATTAACACAGTGAAAAAGTCAACCAGTATCTGAGGATTGTTGTAAGCTGCTATGAAACCATTAAGTTTAGAGTTGAAACGCAGATTTGGGATGAGTGTGCATAAGAATGTGGAGGAGGACCATACATTTCACCCAAAGCCTCTAATTTCCTGCCTCTTTGTATTTCAAATACATGAACTTTTCCAGTTCTTAATTTTGGTCACCAAGACCAGAAGAACCACAAAGGCTTTGAAATCACTTCTTAATAATTTTAGTGTTAACTCATTTTGATCAGTACTGTAACTCAATCAGCACACACATTTTTAAGAAGTGCATGTATATCTGTGCACTTGCATGCCAATAACATAACATTATAGTTTTTTAAAGTTATACAGATTATTATGGGCTGGATTATGTCCTGCTCTCCCAAGTTTATATGTTAAAATCTAACCCTCAGAACCTCAGAATGTGACTGTATTTAGAGATAGAATCTTTATGAGATAATTAAGTTAAATGATGTTCTTAAAGCAGACCTTAATCTAATGACTTATGTCCTTGTAAAAAGAGATTAGGACACATACACATAGAAAGGGAACACTAAGACACTTGGAGAAGATGGGTAGTTACAACTTAAGAAGAGAGGCTCAGAAGAAACCATCTCTACTCACACTTCGATCTTGGACTTCAAGCCTCCAGAATTGTGAGACAATACATTTTTCTTGTTTTCATGCAATTTGTGGTACTTGTTCTGTTATCCTTAGAAAATGAATACACAGACTACCAAAAAATCTCAAACATCAGTAAGTATAGAAAGAAATCAAGAGCAAAATGTATTTAATCATTTTTAAAGAAAGAAGAAAAAGAAGTATAGGATACCAATTGTAGCTACTTGCCATTTCTATCTAAAGCTTTTACTGCCTGTTTTCCTAGAACTCTGAGATTTAAACTTCTCATAATCCATTCCTAGTCTACCTCCCAGTTCCAAGACAGAATTTTTCTCATGAAGAGGCTATATTTTCAAATATTAGTTTTTTTAAAAGATAAAACCTGGTCAATGCTAACAGAATGCTACTGCTTAAATAGATTATAGATCAGACAGTATTCAACTATTGGTATAGATTATTCAAAAGCCTTACTATTCAAACCAAATCTGCAAACCAGGAGCCCTGACAATACCTGAAAGTTTGTTATAAATACCAACTCAGGTCCTACCCTAGAACTGCTAAAGTATATTAATAGCATCTACCGTTTTCAATAATTCCCATGTGATTCATATGCACAGAAAAGTTTGAAAAACACTTTCTTAAAGGAATATGTATACAAACACCTCCGTTTCTTCTACCGGATTCAAATCTTTGATAGAAAATCAAGGCTTGAAATTTTCTGAAGTAATGCACAGTATGTAGAAGTTTTCCAGACCACATGCAGTACGCTTGTTTCTGTAATCATTTTTACAATATTTCAGTCACCAGGGCAACAGTATATTTTACTTGGCACATGACTTCCCTTTTCTAGAACAGTCAAAACATAAGGTGGTCCTCCAGAAAGCAGTGACATTTCTTTTCCTGTGTCCATACTTGATGGGAAAAAAAAAAGCATTTGTTACTTGAGTAGCCAAAAAGAATGAGAATCGCTTATTTGCATTTTTAACAATGGGGAAGTATTTTTTGTACCTGCTGTCTTTGTATTTTTTAAGTATTTAGTGAGGATATCTCCAAATATACTAGACATACAGTGTGGATCAAGTGCATATCTCCTTGTTAGATCATTATAAAATTATATGGCTATACTGAACTACCTCACAACTCAGTTTGTTGAGTTTAAACTGGAGTCCAGCTATGTACCACAAGTCGGTAAACAGCTGGATGTCTTAGATATTTTGGTTGTACATTTTTGTAGATAAGAATTAAATGCATTATCCCAAAAAATGTGGTTGGAGACTGTGGGAGTCGGCTGGAAATCTCTCCTGTCAACAGCAGTGTTCAATCTAGACATATTTATTTACCTAGTGAAAGCACTTGTCTGCTGGCAATAATATCAACCACTATCAAATTTTTTAAAAAAAACAAAGACAAGGACTTTTTTTCAAAAGTTTTCTCTCTTTTTTTAATCTTTATGAAGTATTATAATTGAAGGCTAATTCTGAGAAAGTTACCAACAGTAAGTAGAAGTTTAGTTGTAGATTCTAAAGTAATGCATAACCAATGTAATCACTGTAAAATATACCTGGGCCTGCCATTTGCTGCTTTATGCTTTAATGATCATCCTAGTTTTTGGCAATAATTTTCTTGGTGGAAATCAAATAACTTGTTCACACTTTTAAGTTGTTTGTACACTATGAGGATGAATATAAACTTAGACATACAGTGGTGATTGGTTGATTTTACAGTTGTGTTCTATGATACAGATAGTCACCACTAATCTTACATAGCATGAAGCAAAACTGTAGCCTTCTCCACCCCTGTGTGGTGATATATGTCACACCAGCTGGTCTATCTTATTCTTGGAAACCTGCATCATCTTCTGTGTCCTCCCAGATGTTCTTAACAGCTATTTGCCAAAACTTGCCCCAATCAAAAGGGGAGACTAAAAGAGGCATTTCAGATCGTCCTAGAAACATTGGTGGAATCTAACTTTTGTTCTTTTGACAGAGTCATTTCTGAAATGATGTTATTATTCAGCATTTAAACAATTATAGCATGGTTTCAGGTAACAGTCCTGGGCATCTTTCAAGATAAACAATGTACATTCTTGATGAATGGACTGACTTTGGAATATACAATGTAGTTGTACTGAATTCCAAAGGTTTTCAATGGTTGCTTCTAAAAATTAAATGCATGGATGTAGGTTTCAACTTATCATATATATTTTTTTTTATTATAAAAGACATAACCTTAGGCAAACACTACTAATTATTCAAAAGTTAACAAACTTCTCCTCAAGATTGTTTTACACAAAAAATCCTGTCATTAAAAGTACATTTATGACTTCATAAGAAATTTTCATCAATGTGCAAGTTAAAATTGTATCAATACAAAACTTAAAAATACAATACATATTTATTTTCTTTCTCTTTTGAAATAAGGTTTATTAAGTCATTATTAGTATTTTGTTGGTGGTTTTTTTGTTTTGTTTTGTTTTGTTTTGTTTTGTTTTGTTATAGGATAGGGCCTGTGCGCTCGCCAGAAAGACAGCAAGAGACAGAGACAGAAAGCGAGAGATCATCCGCCAGAGGGGTGGCCACACTGCAATCCCTTTTCTTACATTCTCCTCTCAGAATCTTGGGCATGCACGCACACGTGCCCGCTGTGAGTTTAAGTCACTGGGTCCAGGACTCAAACCGCAGTCGACTACATGGGAGTCTAGAGACATAGCCATTACACCAAATGCTGGTCCCCATTATTAGTATTATATTTGCAGACAATCAAGATCTCCCTTTAAAAAAATATTGACATATTTCTCACATGAGAGAAACTGAGGGAGAAGAGATGCAACAGTAGCCACTCCTAATGGGATCATTATCCCACTATCCACCCATTTTAGCCATTCTGGAATGGCCCCTCACTGAAGTTTGAATTTTGATTTTCTAAGTGACTAAAGATTTTCAATATATGTGCTTATTTTCTTTATACGTACTTATTTTGTATATATGTATACACACACACATATTTCTATTTTAAATAAAGTGTTAGATCAAGTGTTTACTCCATTAATTTTTTTCATAGTAGAGTACATAAATGTGTATGAGGAAGTGAAAGTGAGAGGAGTCTCCTTTGTGCTTATGCCATGGTCCAATTCCTGTAGTCTTTAGCCCTTTAGATTTTGGGTACTCACACATGTGTCAGGTGTGTCTCATGCTGACTGGGCCAGAGATTTGAATTGTGGTCACTATGTGGGACACAACTTCGACTCTTCTTGAGCAGCAACTTATTGCCATATTATGGAGCTGGCTAATTTTTTTTAGCTGTTATTATTTTCTTTTTGTAAAATTTTTTTATAGATAAATTATTTTTACTGTGCATATATGTATATTATTATTATTTTAGGGTTTTGCCCCAAAGCAAGTGCACTTGCCGGAGAGCTAGAAAGAGGGAAAGTGAGAAATCATCTCAGGGAGGATGGCCACACCACAATTACTTCTCCTCCATTCTCCTTGAAGGATTTTGTGCATGTACTCACATGTGCCTGGCATGATTTTTAGGCCACTATGTCTGGAACTCAAACTGTGGTTGGACATGTGGGAGTACAGTACCTTAACCACCACCTGTTGGCCCCTTTCTGTATATATTTAAGGTACATAACATCATATATATATATATATATATATATATATATATGTAAATGTAAATAAACAGTTCTCAAGCAAATTATCCATCACCTTTGATAGTAGGAACATCTAAAATCCTAGCAAACTTACGGTATATAAGACAATATTACTAACTATAGTACTCACATACATCAGCTCTCTAGACTTATTCATCCTATAAATCTGCAGAGTTGTACCATTTGACCTACTTCTATCACTTCCTTCTCCCTCCCTCTAATAACCCAGATTCTACTCTCAGTTTATAGGTCTTTGACTATTTTTATATTCTGGATATAGGTAATGTTATACAGTATTTTGTTTCTGTGTCTGGCTTATTTCATTTAGTATGGTGTTCTTCATGTTCTTCCATATTTTTGCCAATGGCATGATTGTCTTCATTTTAAAGACTGAATAGTATTTCATTGTATGTGTAGATCTAGATTTCTTTATTCTTTTATTATCAATGGACACTTAGGTTGTATCCGCACTTTGGCTATTGTGAATAATGCTACAAAGAATCTAGGAGTGCAGGTTTCTCTTCCAGATCCTGATTTCAATTTTTTGGTTGTATATATACTCAGAAGTGTGATCACTGGATCATAAGATAGTTCTGTTTTTAACTTTCTGAGGCATCTCAGTCTTTTATAATGACTGTATTAATTTACATTCCCAACAGTTTTTCTATATCTTCATCAACACTTGTGGTTATAGTTTTGATAATAATCATTCTAACAAGTGTGATATAATGTTTCCTTGATATCATATAATAGTTATATCATACGTGGTATATGTAATGTGGCTATTGTTGATCCCTATCTCCTCTTTGCAAAAATGTCTATCAGGTCCTTTGCTCAATTATTAAATTATTTTTGGTTGCTTATTTTAAAATATTTTGTTATTGAGTTTTAGGAGTTTCTTACATGTTTTGAATATTAAGATTTTATTAGATAAATGATTTTCAAGTATTTTCTCTCAACCCATAGGCTGCCTTACCATTCATCAATTGTTACCCTTGCCATGCAGAAGATCTTTAGTGTGTTGTAGTCCTGGTTTTATATTTTTGCATTTGTGGCTTGAGCTTTTGTATTATGTCTTCAAATTTATTGCCAAGATCAAGGCTGATTAGCTGTTCCCTTTGTTTCCTTTTAGGAATTTTATAATTTCAGGTCTTACATTTAGGTCTCTAATCAATTTCAGTTGATTTTTGCTTATGGTATAAGATAAGGGATCAGTTTCATTCTTTTGCTTATGAATATCCAGTTTTTCCAAAACTATTTACTGGAGAGACTTCATTTTCCCCATTGGTGACTTTGTCAAAAATTAGTTGATTATGGGCCAGCAGGCGGCCTGGAGGTTAAGGTACTGGACTCCCACATGGCCAATCTCGATTCAAGTCTTAACAGGTCTCAAAGGAAACAAGTATTAGCACCTTTTCTCTATATACAAACCACTTCAAATCATGTGGTTAAAATCAACAACTACTTAACTAACTTACAAATTTGTGGCTTAGTACTGTGGTCTGGGTTTAACTGGTTAGTTCTTCTGTTGATCATCACTGGATTCACTCATGTATCTACAGTCAGCTGCCAGACACCTAGGTAGCTCTACTTCTGGAGGGTAACTGGTTGTGGATTGGGCAACAGTGGACCGCATAGCCTTTATCATCCTACAGGCTACTAGAGCGTCTTCAGATGCTGGTGGCAGAAGTTTCCATAGCTGCAAGAGAAAAAACTTCCAGGCTTCTTGAGGCCTTGGTTTGTAATATTCATAGAACCCATTTCAATTTGTTCTAGGAGCTGAATTAAATCACATGGCAAGCTCAGATTCAGGAAGTAAGAAATAGAGTCCTTTCTGATGGGAGGAACTATAGGTATTGCGGACAGCTCTGCAAACTACTGTAAGCACTTAACTCATTGTATTTGACAACAGAGGCCTAAACCAAAGGAAATCATACTGAACACAAGTCCTAGAGGCTTAAAGGGTTTGTATTGTTATCTTTAATGGCAGATTAAAATTTAGGTCTATGTAATTTCACCCCACGGTACTGCTTGAGGAAAGCATCCTGTAGATCTGCACTGGGGCCTAAGCTTCTGCATTGCCAATAAAGTTTAAGGAGATGGTCCTGTTGTTGGTCGGCAGAGCACACTTTTACTGGAAAGCCACTAAGGCAATGCTACACAAGGAGTGATTGGTAGACTGGTGGCATCAGTACAATTTGTAGGGAAAAAAATTCTTGATTTTGGAGACTAGCAGTTGGTGTAATCTCTATGTCACTGGACTCCCATGTAGTCGACTGTGGTTTGAGTCTCGGACCCAGTGACTTAAACTCAGCCAGGCACATGTGCATGTGTGCCCGAGATCCCGAGAGAAGAATGGAGGAGAAGGGATTGCGGTGTGGTCATCCCCTCTGGGGGGTGGTTTTTTGCTTTCTGTCTCTCTGTCTCTCTCTGTCTTTCTGGTGAGCACACACATCCTATAGCAAAAACCTCTCCAAAAAAAAGAAAAAAAAAAAAAAAGAAATGTATTGATTTTAATAGCTGACCTAATGAATCAGGTGTCTGAAATCTGTGTTTTTACTAGTTTTCTGAAAATTCTAATATGTATTAAAGTTTGATAAAAACTGCACTATAGAATATTGGGCAGAGAATGAAGGAATGCAGGTGAAGAAGAGAATCATAAAAAAATCTACATCACTGGACCTATATAGAACGTGTAAGATTTGTTTCGCCTATCATGAACCTAAGGCTTTTAAAGGACACATATAAACTATAAAAAATACTACCAAACACCAAGAAATAGATGTAAATGCAATGCTTGCCCTGGAAGAAAAAGATGAGTAATGGGGGTTGCCAATATGTGTAGAAGAACTCTGTATGTTTTCTTTATATGTTGGCAGCAGGCTAGCGCTTACCATCCCAGCGTTATGCTTTTATTAATGTTCTCACAGTGAATAGTGAAGGAAAGCCTCTTGTGTGTGACCATGACTCCAATCAATCAATGCTCAGGCATGTTTTACTACTGTCACCCATGATTTGTTCTTTTCATTTTCTTGCCACAGAATTCTGATAAATCCATTCAAAGTGGTCCAGAGCAGGTCAAGCATACAGCAATACCATCATAGCTTAAATTCTGTTCAACATGCCAGTTTTTAAACATGGCAAGTATTCATAGTACACTTGAAGAATTTCATAGCATTTGTAGGATTATATGGCATGCACAGTTGCAATTTTATCTATAAGTCAAACTTTGATGAGGAGTTTGAATATTCACTTTCAATATTCAATAAAATAAATTACCCCATTGTGGTACAGGAGTGAAGCAGCATGGAGAAAAACAAAGAACTACTTTAATTATACTCCAGGTTTTTTTTTTAAATATATTTTGATATATTTCTATGTGCACCAATTTGACTGATAAAGATAAGACTTGTCTTCAAATTCTTTAAAAGTTTGTGTTATTTCTCCTAAGTTTTAAACTATGCGGCCATTAATATACAGCTCTATTATTAGTTATTTATAGTTATATTTAGAGTTAAAAAAAATAATGACTTTTGATTTATCTTGTGTAATTTTTATCCTATTCACTGATACTAATTTGATATCGTACTCTTGGTAGGATATTGAAGACCCTACACATACATGAAACCACAGTGAAAAACGTTGAATATGATCTTTTTAATTGGCTGTGTGACCTTATGCAAATTACCTACTCTCTATAAGCTTCTTGATATTGCCTCTTATTTAATGAATATTCCTAGGATATATACATAACTGGTGTAAGTACACTCACATGCACACACATACATACAAATGTTTTTCTTCTGAATAACTGATTTATTTTTATCTCAAAGATATAGTAAGAACTGTAACTGATGTAGGGAGGTGGCTAGCTGTAGATTCAATAAAAGCTTTATGACCAACCTATTATCTCTCATTTATCTATTTTTTTCATTTTCCTAATTTTTTAAATGTAGAAGTTTTGTATGTATAGAATAAAATCAGCCTCAGTAAAACAGATGAACAGGATATTCATCAATTTAGTCATTTGATGAAAATTTAGGAGGTCAAACATGTAGGATTTTGGCTCTACCTTTATGTTGGCCACTATTTGGCAATTTAAAAATATCCACTTATTATCTGTTATATTAAATTTGGCACTGTGTAGACATTTCCCCAATTACTTTCTGTTTTCTATTATTTTCTTTGAAACTAATATTATTAAAAAATTATTTATAAAGTACTCAGCCAGAGCTGATGGTTATTCACAATCATGTCAATCTTAACTCCTATGCTTCTTATATTATGTTTTGAAATAGTTGAAAGACTAAAGGACATAAAAGAATTATGCCATAAAGTTATTTTTGTTGTATTTGTTTTTGTTTGTTTATTTATTTGTTTAAGAGATGGTCTCACCCATTTGCAATACCTCAGACACCTAGTTGATACTGCAGGCATGAGCCACTCAACCCATCTTGCCTTTTTTAAGACAGGGTCTCACTATGTTGCCCAGGCTATCCTGAAGTTTACAATTCTTGTTCCTAAGCCTGCTGAATTATTAGAATTACAGACATATCACCCCATACCCAATCTTCTAGATTGGACTCAGAATTGAACCTGGGCCTTCCATGTGATTCCAGCCTGTGCATCACAGCATCTTAGGAGAGGTCACCAACGTGGTTGGGCCACTATCCCACCTTTGTCTTTTTGTGTTATACTTTCTCTCACTAAGGGCTGCCATTGGTGACCTCTAGTACTCTTTATAGGAAAAATTATTAAAAGAGAAGGCAGAAAGAAAAGAAGAAGGGCTGGGATCAGACCCTTGACTCTGGATCACGCTTCGCATTATATGTACGTGAGTCTGCTGTAAGCAAGAGAAGTGAAAATTAGCAAGATATAGATCTTTGCCATTCTACTTGCGTAACTCATTACTTATGATGCTAAGACTTCAACATGGGATAAACCTGAAGAAGTTAAGTTTATGATTCTTGGATATGTTTTCTTCAAACAGGATTCGGTGCTGATAAAAGATTGCTATTTTAAAGTCATCACTTTAAAAATCACTGTGAATATATCTGGTTCCTTGCCAGATATGTTGTCTTCCCTTGTCAGTTTTTTAAAGAACACATATAGAGGGACTCTTATTTCACTGTATCTTATGTATTAATAGACATAAGTTGTCAGAAAGGCTCAGTTTATGTTAGATTTTATGTGTTTGATCTTTAAAAAAAAATACTAAATAAGTGATAAATTCTAAGGCAGCCACGGTGGTGTAGAGGAAGAGTAATGTTCTGTGATGTTGAAGCCATGTGGTAAGATCTTGGGTTTGCATCCTGAGATCTGCTTGCCGTGCTGTGCAAACCCACACAGTCTGTCATCCTAGCTGACTGAGGCTAGAGGTGGATCATGGCATGAAGTTGCTTTTGGGGATGCCTATCTCTCCCTTCCTGTCTCCCCTCTCACGGAAAAAAAAAACATTTTCTGCTTCTCACTTGATTATTTGCAAAAGGAGTACATATCCTTGCTGTTTACTCCTTTGTCTCAGAAGTCCTTTGCTACAACATCTATACTCCATGTCTTTACAGTATTGGATGCACAGAAATCTATGATTCATTGAGTTACTAAGAATTCTGCTTTTTTCTGCTGTTTTAACTTTGAGTGGAAGATAAGGCAAAGCTGGGCACTCACTAAGTTCAAGGTGCTCCTGTGTTTAGAAAGATTATCTAGGATATTTAGCATATTTCCAGAGAGACTCTTTTACTTAGTTTCATCTGTGTTCCCTGTCAGCAGGTGCAGAGTGCACAGTGGCATGGGAAGTCCCACAGGACACATTGCACATGGCACGAATCTCCCACCCAGCTGTTTTCTTAGAAGAGTAAGCTGCATTACTAGAATATCCTCCAAAACATATTTTAATTAGTTTTATATTCTTAAAACTTTCTCCAGTCATACATGTTATCAATTCAAGTTGATAATATTTTAAAACTTTCTGTTTTATTTCAGATTAAAATATATACTTTTTTTTGGAGAGATTTTTGCTGCAGGGCACATGCACTAGCTGGAGAGACAGAGAAAGACAGAGAGAGAAAGCTAGAAATCACCCCTCAGTGAGATGACCACCCCACAATCCCCTCTCCTCCATTCTCCTTTCAGAATTCTGGGCACACATGAGCATGTGTCCAGCGTGAGTTTCAAGCCTCCGGGTCTGGGACTCAAACCACAGTCGGTCAGGTGGGCATCCAGCATCTTAACCACCACTCAATCTGCTGACCTCTAAAATGTACACATTTGGGGTATATGGTTACTTCTAAATTACAAATTAATCCTCTCATTCTTTCAATTTATTAGCAGGGTAACCTAATATCCCTCTACGTTATTCTTCATTCATTTTCAATAGTAACTTATGCCTTTCGTTTTGGGTCCTTGAAATCATGGCTAATTTGAGAACAATGGGGAACTCTCTAAACCCTGAAGTAATGATAATGCTACTTGTATCTGCTTCCCATCCTTTCCAGCTAACCAGACTCCAGAATATGGTCTTAGGAATTATGCTCATACAAGCACAGTAGTTTCAAATATGGGAATGGAAGGTAATCATTTAACTATGAGGATAAAGCTTCTTAGCATGTAACAGGTCAATTTCTAGAACAATGTTCCTGGCAGAAACAGATGGCATTCTCAAAAGGGTGATTGAAAAATTTAATGAAGGCATCATTTACATTTGTGGACAGGATTAGGGGAAACAAATAAGGATGGTAAAACACTCTGGGACTAGCAACAGCAGGAAGATATACCACCCATGGGCCTGAAGGGCGAGAGGAGGAAGTAGCTATCAGAACCAAGAGAGGGGCTGCCCGACAAGAGTGTGGCTGTGCTAGGGGAAGTGACCTCTGCTGATGCCTCTCTTCCTTCCCTCTGATCTCTTTCCTATGCCTCCCATCAACTAAATATGACCAGCATCCACAAGTAAGGGCGATTTTCACAGCAAAAAGAAGGTGAAGGATAGACCGTCCATTATACACTATTTCTTTTGTCCCACAGTATCCATTCTTTTTTTTTCAATATTTACATTTAATCACTGTACATCTTTACAGTGTACACATGGATTTTCCCAGCATGAGGATTAGTGCATATTAGTGAAGTCAAAGACAATACCATATGCCGAGATCTGCTAGGCAAAAACAGGGGGAGGACAACCCAGAGTGGGAGCAACGGTGGATTTTGAAAAGAAACAATCACACAAACAAGTAGAGAAAAGTGGGGATCGAATGGACCAGACATCTTTGATGGTGAATGCCGTGGCCCTGAGCCTTTCCCAAATTTATTCTTTCATTGGGCAATGGAGGAAGGGAGAAGGAGAAGGTAAAACTAGGTGTCTATTATCAACTGCAGGTGTGGAGCATCTTTCACCCCTTGGCTTAAATAAGCCCCCTGACCTTCTCTGGAACCTCCAAGGCTGGACAGCATCAACCCCAGCAAGACAGTCTGTGCTCTGCTCCTTTTTAAAGGTCACTATAAAGTAACTCAGATTTGGCACTACAACCGTAAACATTATCATCAGTAGATAACTTCTCATTGCTGTGTCTATTAAATGTGTTGTTCGTTTTTTCCTCTGATTCCCTCCCTCCCACCTCATTACCCATCCTCTATTTCGCCCCAGCCTGTCTTTAATACCAACAGTTGCCTTCCCTGCAATACCTTCCAATCTTTTAGTATCCATTCTTGATGCTTTTTCAGAATGAAGATTTTATGTTCCTTACACAGGATATGCAGAAATTCTTTTTTTTTTTTTTTTTTTTTTTGAGAGGTTTTTGCTATAGGGTGAGTGTGCTCACCAGAAAGACAGAGAGAGATAAAAGCAAGAAATCACCCCCCAGGGGGGATGGCTACCCCACAATCCCTTCTCCTCTATTCTCCTCTCGGGATCTTGGGCATGTGAGCACACATGCCTGTTGTGAGTGTAAGCCACCAGGTCTAGCACTTGAACCGCGGTTGACTACATGGGAGTCCAGCGACATAAACATTATACCAACTGCTGGTCCTTATATGCAGAAATTCTAATCAGCTGTATCATTATGGAATGTGAATGATTATCAATTCATTTACACTTATCTCATAAACATAAAACACTCGTGTGCTTAATATAAAGTAGCACAATCTCCTCGCTTTCTATGAGCACTTTGAGGTGTTTTACTATCCTGGGTAACCCAATCTCCAGAATATAAAGTCTTAGTGGTTCTAGTTTCAAAGAAGTTGTTTTCTGTGAGTAAGGAGCACTAAAAGGTGCTCTAGTTCACCCATAGTCCTCCTTGCCCTTACTGTGAGGCAGCAAACCAATTTCCAATTGGTAATTGAGATCAATCAACTGTTCAGTAGGACAATGTCTTTCTCTCCCTGTTGGTTTAATGAGGAGTACAAAATGGCCAGCTTCTAGTCTCAGCCTCCATTTAACGGAACCGTAACTGTGTTGTCCTGGTGGAACCAATTCTCCCTTAAACACCAAATTCACTAATCTTCATGTTTCAGGGCCTAGAAGCATACATTATTTGATGTAAGTATAAGAAAAGATTATTCTGGGGCCGGCAGGTGGCATGGTGGTTAAGGGCACTGGATTTCCAAATGACCAACTGCAGTTTGAGTCCTGGACCTGACAGCTTGCTTTCTCATTTTCCCTCTCTCTTTATTTCTCACTATGTCCCTCTCTGGTAAAATTAAAATAAATGAACAAATAAAGTTAAATAAAAATAATTCTGAAAAGAAAGATCATTCCATCTCTACATTTTAGTTTCAGGTTCCATTAATTTTGACTATGGTTATGATCTTATCCTATACTGGCTACTTGTTAAGCATTTATATTACACCCTAACAGAATATAAACTTCAGAAAAATGGTTTCTCAGTTGCATAACTAACCAGCCTTCCTATGATCATTCTCACATTCATCCTAGCCAGTTGTTTCTTCTTATTAAGGTACATGATAATATAGATATCCCATTGTCATAACTTCTTTTTAACATAAAATAAGCTTCTTTGTCAGAGATATTGTGTGGAATGCCATGGTGAAAGAGAAGACACTATATAAGTCCACAAAGAATGGGACTGTCAAAGAACAATAGTATCTCACACAGAGCAGAACATTAATGAAAGAGTTGATGGATAGGAGTCAACCGATAGCTTAGTGGTTATGTTGCCAGATTTTCACATGGCCAACTGCTATTTGAATCCCGGAACCAGTGGCTTGAATCTCACACCAGGCACATGTGCATGTGTGCCCAAGATCCCAGGAGGAGAATGAACTGGAGGATAAGGGATTGTGGTATGGCCATCCTCTCTGGGCAGTGATTTCTCTCTTCCCCTCTCACTATCTCTGTCTCTCTATCTCTCTCCAGCAAGCGCACATGCCCTAAGGTAAAAACCTCTTTAAAAAAAAAAAAAGGAGTTGAAAGATAAGTACCTCAGCTTATCGTTTCTTCCATTTTGCATCTCCTTCAGCCATATCCAATTAGAAGCTAGAAAGCAAGAGAACCTGTCTGATACAGTCCATAAAATCAGTGTCTGGAGAACAGAATGTGGAAATGAGCTGAGAAGAGAGGAGTGTGAATCTAAAGAGCTAAATGAAGAACTCCCCAAACTGTCAAGCGGTCCATTGAAAAAGCAGAGTAAAATCTGAATATAGCACAACGTTGAAAGGTTTTTTGAACCTCACAAAGTCAATAAATATGTAGAGAGAGAACATACCTTAAAGTCAGAGAGCCAGAGAGCATAATGACAAATTAGGTGAGTAGCCCTGGAAAAGTTCTTAAACATTCTGATTAATAATCTTAAAATATTTTAAAAGTGGGTTTGTGTATTCTCTAAATTAGCATTTGAATATAGTGGTGTATCTTACATAACCAGGAATAATTGGTCCACGAATCATGGGGTAGAAGTGGGAGTGACACTGGCTGCCTGTTGTGATCCACTAACAAAATTTCAGCTTCATATTCCTGGGACTTTATAATCTCCTAGCTTAATGTCTTTATTCCAAAAAGAAGACTATTTCTACTGGAAGACACAATGTTGTTTCCATTAAAATGGATGTTAAGACTGGCACCTGGCTGCTTGAATTATTTTCCTAGTTAAGATTATTGATTCTTATTAATAGAGGCAAATATTCTACTATATAGTTCAGGTAAGGATGAGTATGTCTGGAATATAGAAGATCTCTTAGGGTTTCTCTTAATAGTACCATATCTTGTGATTAAAGTTAATGGAGAACTACAACATTCCCATTCCGGTAGGGCTACTAATGGCTCAGACCCTTCAGAAATGAAGAGTTAAGTTATTCCACCAGATTTAAAAAAAAAAAAAAAAAAAAAAAAAGACAAAACAAAAAAACACAACCAGCTGAGATGCTTGTTGAGGGTAAAGGGAAAATGAAATGAGTAATAGAAGAATGTAGTTGTAAATAATAGCTACGATCAATTGCAGAAATAGAGAATACAATTTTTTTATCAATATTTCATTTGCTATGGATATGTTTGTGCATGTTTTCAGCATATGTATTTATAGTCTTCTTTTTGGTACCTCCTACCATATAACATGAGATATAGTACATCATAGTATGTAAGTTACAGGACATTGAGGAGAAGAATGAACAATACCCAAGCACTTGGCACCCTCTTCTGGGAAAGGGTTAGTGTGTTTTCAGTTGTATGAAGAATAATTATTTGATGTTATGTGAAAGTACTATTTTGTTATTTTCTTTATTTACAGTTTAAATATACTTTTTTTTTTCATATTCCAAGACTTGAACCATGGTTGTTTGCTACATAGGATGCAGTTGCCTAACCTTCACACCACCTATCTGCACACTTAAGTATGCTTTAAGGACGTGTATGGATACCATGTTGATAAGAGGTGAATAGTGATGATTACAATTTGTCAACTTGGTTAGGCTGTGGTGCCCAGTTATTCAAACACTAGTCTAGATGTTTCTGTGAAGGTCCTTACAGATGTTATTAGCATATATTAGTGAGTTTAAATAAAGTAGATTACCATTGATAATGTGAGTGGGCTTTATCCAGTTGACTTCAATGAACTTCATCCAGCTCATTGTTTCTCTTAAGAGTAAACAATGAAATTTGTGAGGAAGTATTCTCCAGCCCTATATCCTATGCTAAATATTTCAGATTCATGACTGCAGCATCAACTTCCATATGAATTTCTAGCCTGCTGGCCTTTCCTAGATTTCAAACTCAGGATGGCAACATGACTCTTTTCTGAGATTCTAGCCTATTGCTCTGCTCTATGAAGTTTAGACTTGCCAGCTCCCACAATTGCATGAGTCAATTCCTTCAAACCTCTGAGTGATACAATTGCTAAAGGCGTATCCTTCCCATAGATGTGTACACTAAATGAAATAACATATGAAATTTGATGCAAGATGAGTGCTTTATTTACAAAAAACAATGTAACTCAGTTTGGCTCACACAATAAATGTGTATACATACACACACACACACACACACACACACACACATTTTTTCCACAGGGCAAGTACACTTGCTGGAGAGAGATAAAGAGGGGGAGTAAAAACTCACTCCATGGGGGCTGGCAAAGCCACTGTCCCTTCTCCATTCTCTTTGGACTTTGGGCATGCACACACATACGCAAACACACACACACACACAGCATGATTTTCAAGCCAATAGGTCCGGGACTTGAACAGTGATTGCCTGGGTGGGAATACAGTGCCTTAACCACTACTCTACCTGCTGGCCCCCACAATAAATGTATATTAATGACTCATATGGTATATTATTTTTTCCAGAGATGGTCCCACCAATAAATACATCAAATTATCTTCTTATAATGTGATGTTGATGTTTTCACAAGAATATCACGAATTAAATTTATTTATTAAACTTATAATAAATATAGTTTATTATTCTCTCTTCATTTATAACCAATAGAATGAAGCAATAGCAATCATGCCTGAATTTTAGAGTTAGATCATGAAAGGCAATATATTCTCTACCCTTCTTTCTCCTTCTGCCTCCTCTCTCTGCTTTCCCTGAACCTAGATACCAGGGTGGGAGTAAGCCCGTACCACACATAGATGCCATGTGTAGATGTTTCAGCTAACAGCCTCCAGCTATTGTAGTTTCCCAACTAACTGCCAGCACCAGTTCCAAATGCATGTGTGAATAAACTTCAAATGCCTCCAGCCCACAGCTTTCAAGCCTTCGAGTGTTTCAGTTGAGGCCCTCTAATAATAGAGTAGAAACAAGTCCTTCCACAGTGTGATGTCTAAATTATGACCTAGAGAAAACATAACAGATAATACATACTTATTTTAGTCTTGACAATAAATTTTAGGACAATTTTTATTTAGCAATAAGTAATGAATACAATTTGATTTATAAAAAAATTGAAAAGGTGGTAGAAGCTTTAGGCATGATTTATTCAAGGATTGGCTATGCTTCTGAGTGATTTTTTTCCCCCCTTAAATTCAGGCTTTCTTTGTATATCGTCCTTATTCACTCATAGAAGAAGAATGGCTGCATTAGTTTCACTGTCTTGAATTTATATAATGCATGGTACAGAGCAAAGAGATCACTTTTGTTCAAACATCCCCAGAAGGAATCCTGACATTAATGTAATTTTGCCATCTGAAATCCCATGATAACCCAATAAGTAATCTTGGTGTCTAGGGATATTATATGTAATAATTAACTTATCTTTGTAAATTTGTCCTGTCTTGGGAAATCACAGAAATCCACAAATCTGTATCAGGTGTTCTCAGGAAAAGTAACATGGATACCAAGGGGACAATCACAGATTTTCACTAAATATACAAGCACTTGGTATGTGTTTTGAGAACTCTCTACTAAACTGGATTTCTAGTATCAGAGCATCTAACAACCTTGCCCTATTGGAAAATGAAGGGTAGCTGAACATGGATATTTACCATGTGCTTTCCAAAAGATACTTTTTTAGTTGACAAACAGCTTAATGCATAATTGTCTGATCTATGACCAAGAGATTCCTCACATGGGACACTTGTCCGTACGTGGCAGATGTCCTTGTGGCCCTTGTCTGACCTATGTCCAGTTTATGCCTGATCGTGGCTTTGGTGCTAGGAGATCTATCTTGTATTTCCCCAGGGTCCCAAGAAAACTGTGCTTGGAACAGCTGCTAGTTCTTCAAAGGGAAGGGACAGATTCAATAGTTCACCACGATAGGAACTAAATCCCGTCTTACCTACAGATCAGGGTGAGAGGATAATGATGAGTTAAAAGGACAATCCTCAACTAGCAGTATATGTAAGGGACTCGCATAGGGTCACTAAATTCACAGACAAATACCTGAATGGTCCACGTAAAGGAAGCAGTAAGAAGTGGGGAGCCCAATCTGCTAGGTGGAATAGAGACCTCTAAATTCTCATCTCTGGCCACCAGCTTGAGCCATCTGAGTGAGATCAGAATTGGAATTAGAACTTATGCCCCTTTAATGACTTCAAGGCTATTTTTAATAAAGTGTAGTAAATGTATCTATCTCTATACTAGTTATAAAATTCACAGGTTATATTTAAACTTTAGCCATTCTATAGATTTTCCTGGAAATTGTCTTCAGAATGTTTGGCAATGTTAGGTGACAGCATATGTTTAATGGTGTTAAGAGCAGAGTGATTTTAGGAAAAGTTTGGAATAGCTCTATAAATCTACAAAAGATAGACCCTACAGGGGTCCCAGAAGAGCCTTTAGTAAGTATAGAAAGAAGAGAAGTTGGCGTGAATAACATGGGCAACACAAGATATGAAGAGTTAGCATTAACAGAATATTTTGCAAATTGTGTTCTGAAGAATTTCAGGTTTTTTTGGGAAAATGTTTGAATGTTATGTATGTTTGAGAAATGCTATGTACTATATTTACTCCTTTGAAAACTCAGAATGTAGATTAATATATTAAAGACACTGAGAAGTTCTATAGTATAGGAATTGTTTAATTTTGGTGACCTTGCTTTTCTTGAATATGTTTGGAAAACAGATGAATCACTATCCTAAAGAGATATTTGTTATTAAAGATGGAACTAACATAACACGTGCTAGGAATTCAAGTAAAAAGGAAAACTCATTACTAATAAAACAAGCCACAATGCAAGAAAATGGCCATTTGAAACTTAGAGTAGTGAGAGGAGAAAGAACAAAGGCTATGTGAATATCTTCTGTTTTTTTCTTTTCCTTGACTCCTGTATTAGATTTCAGGAAGCCTAAATCATGAGATTTCTCAGTATAAATGTATAGAAAAAACTTCAGGAAATGGGTCTAGGTAAAGTGGAAAGTGTGTTACTGGGGGAAATATTTTCTTCCCTTTTAATTCTCCAGTCCCTGAATGAAGGCACACCCAGGACACAAAGATGCACTCCTGTGTTGGCCGTGATGAGGGTAGCAGTAGCATCGCAGGTCCTGAAAATGCTGAAGGAAAATCATTCTCACCAGAGGAATTGGGAAAACAGATGCATATGTTCTGAAGAATGAGGTGAGGATTCTATTTACTTTTGTTCTTTCTTCTCTCACTAATTTTTCCAGAAGATGTATGATCCAGGCATGGGAAGTATGGACAATATAAAGAAGTTAAAGCCTTACCTATTTAACCAGGGTTTCAGGAAAGAAACCGTGAAGTACAAAGGAAACCATTGAGAAGAGGAAATTGGAAACCTTAAATCTGAGCATGATGCTCTAAGCTAATCCCTGAGCTGCAGTGGGAAACAAGCACCATAGCAAAGTCGTTGAGAACTAAGCTATGGTGTTCACCTCTGCCAGGTCCCAGATGTGTCGCTGGGCAGTACACATGCAAGGTGGGGTTGCAAAGTAGCGTATAAAGGTTTTTAAAACTAACCTGTTATTGAAAGCACAATGCACAGAAGGCAGATCTGAATTTGTGGTGTGAACCTCACTGGGTTTATTGTATGCTAAAACTAACAATTAATTAACATTCTCCAGACATTTTTAATAGCACCTCCATAATATAAAAGTCTCATAATATTTAAAATGCCCAGGGTACATTCAAAAATTATTTGACATACCAAGAATTAGTAAAATCTTAATTCTCTTAAGGGAAAAGACAATTAATACAGGCCAATCCTGATATAAATCCTAAATTAGAATAAGACAAAAAAACCAATTTTTTTGGGGGGGGGAGGTTTTTGCTATAGAGCCCATGTGTTCGCCAGAAAGACAGAGACAGAGAGACAGAGAGCGAGGAATCACCACCCGGGGGGATGGCCATGCCACAATCCCTTCTCCTCCATTCTACTCTCAGGATCTTGGGCACACACGCACATGCACCTGGTGTGAGTTTAAGCCACTGGATTCAGACTCGAACCGCGGTTAACTACATGGGAGTCCAGCAACATAGCTATTATGCCAACTGCTGGTCCCAGAATAAGACAAAAAATTTAAAGCAACTACTAAAGTCTTTTTCCATATGAAAAAGGCAAAATTCTTTAAATAAAAGGAAAAGTAGATGCTGCCAGCAACGAGATAGGAAGTACCAAAAACAACTATGTGAAAATGTTAGATAGAAAAAGATGCAGCAACAGCAAAAGAGTCCACTGGAGATGACCAATGCAGCTGCAAGAAGAATAAAAAATTTAAATGAAGATTAATGTAAGTTATTCACATTGTGCAACAATGAAAAAATGCTACAGAAATGAACTAATCTTGGAGAGTAGAGTAGTATTTAAAGGCCTAACATTTGTGACATTGAAGAATTGAGGAGAGGGAAAATAAACTGAGAAAAGAAAAAGATATTGAAGAAATACTGGCTCCAATAATGTCAAATTTAATAAAAGAGATCAATTTAGTGGGTCAAGGAGTTCAGGAAAACCCTAACAAAAATGAAAAAAGTCATTTATATACATAAAAATTAAACTTATAAAAAAGATTAAAAACATAGTATTTGTGGAGGACAGAAGACAGTGGAACAATATGTTTCAATATGTTGCATTAAAATAACTCAATTCAGAATTCTATGATCAGAAAAAATATCATTGAGAATGAAAATGAAATATAGACATTCTCAAATAAGCAAACTAAAGGAATTTGTTGCCAACAGACTTTCTCTAAAGAAATGGGGGGACTAGCAGATGGTGTAATGGTTATATTGTTGGACTCCCATATGGCTGACTGCAGTTCAAGTCCTGGTCCTGGAGGCTTGAAACGCACATTGGGTACATGTGCATGCATGCCTAAAATCCTGAGAGGAGAATGAAGGCGAAGGAATTGTGGCATGGCCATCCTCTTTGGGGAGTGATTTCTCACTTTCTGTTTCTCTGTCTTTTTCTGTGTCTCTGGCGGACACACATGACCTATAGCAAAAATTTCTTGTAAAAAAAAAAAAAGAGTGAAGACAAAACAATAGAACTAATAAATATGTGAGTAAATATATCAGGCTGTTGTTAACATCTTGTTTCTTAACCTATGGGTGATTCTTGAAGTGAATATATAATATTGTATGGTGGGACCAGCAGTTAGCGTAATGGTTATGTCGCTGGACTCCCACATAGTCAACCGCGGTTCGTGTCCTGGACCCGGTGGCTTAAAACTCACGCCAGGCGCATGTGCGTGCGTGCCCAAGATCCCGAGAGGAGAATGGAGGAGAAGGGATTGCGGCGTGGCCATCCCCCCGGGAGGTGATTTCTCGCTTTCTATCTCTCTGTCTCTGTCTGTCTGGCGAGCACACTCGCCCTATAGCAAAAACCTCTCCAAAAAAAAAAAATATATATTGCATGGTGAAGTTTATAATGTACACGTAGTGGCCTTAGGTGGTGTGGTGATTAAGGCTCTGGATTCCCACATGGCCAACCATGGTTCAAGTCCCAGAACTAGGGACTTGAAAATCTCGCCAGGCACATGTGCTTGTGTGCCCAGAATCCCAGGAGGTTAATGAAAGAGAAGGGATTTTGGCGTGACCATCTCCCTGGGGAATCATTTCTCACTTTCCCTTTCTGTCTTTCTCTGTCTCTCTCCAGCGAGTGCTTGTATTCAAACCCAAAAAAGAAAACCTGAAACGAAACAAGAAAGCGATGTATACATATCCAATTCATGTGTATGGGTTGGTTTGGTTTGAACGTGTCCCCTAAAGTTCATGTGTTGGAAACAATCAACAATGTGACTGTGTTCAAAGGGAGGGCCTAATAAGAGCCCCCATGGACAGACGAATGCCATTAGAGTGGAAGTAGTTTAGTTATTGAGAGTGGGCTTGTTATAACAATAAAGGGAGCTTTGCCCTCTCTTCCTATTTACTGCTTTATGCTCTTTTGCCATTCGGCCTTTCACTATGGGATGTCACGGGAAGAAGGCCCTCTCCAGATGTTGACACCTTGATATTGGACTTCACAACTGTGCGCAATAAATTTCCTCCTCCTCCTTCTCTTCCTCCTCCTCCTCCTTCTCCTCCTCCTCTTCCTTCTCCTCCTCCTCCTCCTTCTCCTCCTCGTTTTCCTCCTTTTCTTCTTCTTTTTTAATAAATTACCCAGTCTGTGGTTTATGGTTACAGCAGCACAAATTGGACTAAGACATTGGATTTTTGTTATTGTTGTTGCTGTGAAAAGTTACCACAACTTTAGCATCTTAAATAATATTTATTATCTTACAGGTCTGTATAACAGAAATCTGACATGAAGCTCACTGGGCTAAAATCCTAGTGTCTTCTGTATTTTTTTTCTGCAGGCTGTTGAGGAGATCCATTTTCTTGCTCACTGAGGGTATTGATAAAATTCAGATTCTTGGGACCAGCAGGTGGTGGAGTGGTTGGGGTGCTGGACTCCTACAGGGCTGACTGCAGTTTGAGTCTTGGACCTGGTGGCTTGCTTTCTCACTTTCCCTCTCGCTCTCTTTCTGTCTCTCCCTGTTTCTCTCTCTCTGGTGAATGCATGTGCCCTATAAGAAATTTAATAATAATAATGATGATGATGATGATAAATAAAAGAACATAAATAATTCTTGAAAAAGGAATTCAGATTCTTATGATTAGAAGTCTGCAAGTCCCCGTTTCCGTTACTGCTATAAGTTGAGGGCTGCTCTCATCTCTTAGTGGGTGTGCTCATTCTTTGGATCATGGCTCCTTTCCTTCCTCTTCAAAGTCAGTAATAGTGAGTCAGATCCTTCTTACACTTCACATTTCCTTCTTTTTTTCTTCCACCACATTTCTCTGCAACCAGAAATTTTAAGGATACGTATGATCAGACTGAACCCATCACATCCATATGATCTAGGATAGCGTTAAGATTCTTATCTTGGTTCACCTCAGCTGCAATAACAAAATACGGTAGACTAAGTTATAAATAATAGAAATGTATTTCTTAGAATTTTAGAGTCTAGGAAGTCCAAGGTCAAGGCACCAGCAAGTTCCATGTCCAATAAGGGTCTGCTCTGCTTTCAGAATGGCGTGTTGTTACTGCATCCTCCTAAAGAGATGAGCGGGGTGTCCTCAGAGCAAAGGGCACGGAAGTCCTAGGCAGCTCTCTGAACCCTCTTTTATAAGGACAGCATTCTCAATAAGGATGGAAACCTCATGACTTAATCATTTCCCAAAGGTCTCATTTCTTAATATAGCCATCTTGAAGTTTAAGATCCAACATATAAATTTTGAAAGGACACATACACTCAAACTATAGCAATCCTCAATCTTAATCATTCCTGCAGAGTCCTTTTTGCCATGTAATGTTACATATTCATAGGTTCCTGGATTTAAGACATAGATATTTTTGTGGGTGTGTGTAGGGGACATTGTTATGTCTATCATATCATAAGATACTATGACATAAAGGGAGAGAGTTAAAGAGACCTACACAGAGTTTTAGCTTTTACTTGAAGTTGTAAAATATTAATTCTAAGTAAGCTGTGATAAATTATGTACACACGTAATATTTCCTAGAGAAATGACTAATTATGTGTGTGTGTGTGTATATATATATATATATATATATATATATATATATATATATATATATACATGTATATATACAAATGAAAATAGCCAAAAAGCTGATAGATAAATTAAAAAGTAGTATTTATCATAGATTTATTGCCTTATAACCAATTACCACTAATTTTAGTGGCTTCAGACAACGCATATTATTATCTCACAGTCAAGATAGCTAACAAGTCTGAGGTGTCATGTAAAGGCTCATATCGTTTTTGTAATGATTCAGTTACTTATGGGTTGTTTGTCTGATGGCTTCGATTACTAACTGGCTGTTAATCAGAGTGTGCCTCAGTTCCTTGACAGATGTACCTCTATACCATGGCAGCTTGCTTCACTAAAACATGCAAGTTGAGCAAGCAGTAATTAGGGATGCCAGCAAGTTGAAGTCAGAATATTTTATAATCTAATCATGGAACTGACAGCCATCGCTTTTGCTGTATTCGATTAAGTGCAAGGCACGAGTTCCAGTGTGCATTCTGAGAAGGGCTTGCACAAAGGTCTTAGGTTTTCATTGCAGTTTAGCAAGCAACGACACATATAGTAGCTTAAAGATCACAAATGTTCACAGTTTTGTAGCTCACAATTCTGACATTCTGGGCTCTCCGCCTAGAGTTCCAGAAAGCCAAAATCAAGATATAGTCTGGATTAAGCTCGTCTTAGGCTACATGAAAAAAAATCTATTTTAAGGCTCATTCATATTGTTGGTCAAGTTCACTTCCACATGATTTCCGGTTGTCAGGTGTGGCTTCTCTCAGCTCCTGCATATCAGCCCATATTCTTGCTCATATGCCATCAAATAAATAGAAAGATATACAATGTTTAGCGGCCAGTAGGTGGTGTGATGGTTAAAGGCACCGGTTTCCCACATGGCCGATGGCAGTTTGAGTCCCGAGCATGACAGCTTGCTTTCTTGCTTTCCCTTTCTCTCTCTGTGTGTCTCTTTCTTGTCAAATTAAGAAATAATAATAATAATAACAACAAATGGAATTAACTAAATAATTCTTTTAAAAAAGGAAAAATTAAAGATATACAATACTTATAGATGTTTATAGATTGGAAGACTCACTATTGCTCAGGTATATATATGTATTTACTACCTGATCTATAAGTTGAAATAAATCCTTATCAAAATGGCAGCAGAAACGTTTATAGATATTGAAAAGCTGATATAATCTATATTTGGTCAGACAAAAGAAATAGAAAAGTCAAAATTATTTTGAAAAGCTAAAATTTGGGAATCATCAAACAACTTTTGAAACTATGAAAACGGTGATTTCATTTCTGTGTCCTATTTGACAGTTTTGGATAGGCATGTACAGATACATTGGAAGTTCCAGGTTTGGGAGGTTCCCTGATATCCTAAAGATTCCTGTAGAACTTGGTGGTCCATAGATAGCAGATCAGAATTTCTTCTCATAAAATATTTCAGTCAGGTTTCTAATCATGCTTAGGAATATTGACCCTGTAGTAACCCAGAGTTCTTCATCTCCAACAGAATTTTCTCAGTAGTTTGTTGAAGACTGCCATTTCTTTACCAATTAAAAGCAGTTTTTTGTTTTGTTTTAACTTCACAAAACATAAAGGATCGAATAGCTGATAGTGCTTAATTGATGAATCTTTTACTTCCTCAATAAACAAAAGAGAGTGGAAAAACAAGAAACATTGTTTTAGTCCACATTTATGTTGCTAGCAACTGAATACTACACTGGGTAATTTATAAAGAATACAGGGTTTTCTTAGCTCATAATTATGGAGGTCCAAGATCAAGGAGTGACATCTAGTGAGGGTCTTCTTGCCAATGAATAGTTTCTGCAGACTCTGAGGTGGCACAGGGCATCGAGTGGCAAAATCAACAATACATGTCTCTCTCTCTCTCTTGCTCCTCCTTTGTAGCTATAGGAACCAATTATAGGGCCCCCACTCTGATGAACTATCTAATCCTAGTAATCTCTTAAAGGTCTCACCTGTTTTTGGGGGGGGCGAGCAAAGGGTTTTCCATAGTGTACGTTCATTTGTCAGAGAGAGACAGAGAGAGGGAAAATGAAAAATCACTTCCTGAGGGAAATGGCCATACTGCAACTTCTTCTCCTCTATTCTCCTCTAGGGATTCAGGACATGCATGCACATGTGCCCAGTATATTTTTTTAAGCTGCTAGGTCTGGGACTTGAACAGTGGTTGGCCCTGTAGGAATCTAGCTCATTAACCACCATGCCTCCTGTTAGCCCCAAGGCCTCACCTCTTAAAAACATGCCATAGTTGGGTAATGGTTTGTCCCCTAAGGTTTGTGTTTTGGAAAGTTGTTTCCAAGTTTAATGACGTTAGAAACTGGTAAGCCCTTTAAGAGTTAGAGCCTTACTGGATGGACCACCCAATTGGCTGAAGATGTCCAAGGGATAAACAGAGGAAGTCGGGATTTTGTTTCCTTTCTGCATATGCTACATTCCTCTCTACTTCCCGAGGCTGTGTTGTGATATAGCCCCAGGAGCCTACCAGATTGTAGCTCCATGCTGTTGGACTTTCTAGTCCACCAAACTATGAGTGAAATAAGCCTCTATTCATTTCAAATCACCCAGTCTCATGTATTTATGTTTAGCAAGGCAATTGCAAGCTAACGCATGCTTTAAATGGACCAAGTTTCACCCCCTCAGCACTGTTGAAATGATGTACTTAATTTCAATACATAAATTTGTGACTAACACAATCAATTTTTAGCACACAAGGAGCCTTACATAAAGAAATTGTCATTCTTGGGATAAATTACAGTGAATGAAAAGACAGATGTTAAAGATTTTATGAATTTGTTTAGGATGAGTCCTGTTAACATTTCCCTAGACTAGAAAAAGAAAAGCTTTGAATACACACACACACACACACACCTTCAAACACTGAAATGGAGAAAAGTCTACTTGTATGTGTTATATAAAAGGCTTTTTTAAATAAATATATGGCTGATAGTATTTTCATAAAGAAGAGATGTATTCTAGTGGATTGGCACATCAAGGTGTCATTGGAGATATTTTCATATACAGAGAACCTCAGAAGATTTAACGTTTTATTTTTGGAACTTAAATTTACCTTTGCCTGCCTAATTATATCTGAGGATTTCATTGACAAATACAGAGTGTTCACAAATTAAGGTAAGGAAATAATACCATAAATGCAGTATCCAGAAGATTCTAGGGTATCTCTATTGTATTTTGATGCTAAAAACCATTGTTCCAGCTCATGTAATTCTTTTGACTGTTCCTCAGAGTTCTAAAACTAATATGATACTGTATTCTACACACACGCACACACACACACACACACACACACACATACATTATTTATGCACATACATGCATTTCTTTATGGTGATTTAGTAGCTATGGAAACATGTTATCCAGGCACTGATTTGCAGTTGCAATGTCATGTGATCTTTTAAGATTCCCTGAAACGGCTGTAATCCTGAGGGGGAGAACATGTTTCATAATATTGGGCAGCTATCGTACATTCAGTTGACAGGAAAGACAAAAAATTGTCCCAGGTTTCCAGAGGAAATGTAAGACGGATGGAGGGAGCTGATCAGGGCATATTTTGGTGACTTTCAATGTACCAGACAACATAAAGTATGAGATCATAGGTGGTGATTGAGAAATAAGGTAAAATGCCTTGTCATCCATCTGAGAGGTGAACAAAAGGCACCAAAGTATAATATTGTTGCCTAATGATGGACTTTCTCACTGGTCCTGGCTGTTTTTAACACCATTTTCTCTTCCAAAACTCTAAGTATTTCATGTTCATTAGTATACTGATGTACATAGTATGTTTTTCATGGGGAAAATATTTTCACATATTTCATTTTCCTCATATTTTTTCCTCAAATTTAGTTTAGACCTAGTTAGCTTTATTTTGAAAGATGTGGTTCCTTTATTATTTTCTAAAGTAGCAAATGTTTTATAAATGTCTACTACATGTAAACAAACCAGGACTGGGAACCAGCAGTTAGCGTAATGACTATGCTGCTGGACTCCCACGTAGTCGACCGCGGTTCGCGTCCCGGACCCGGTGGCTTAAAACTCACACTGGGCGCGTGTGCGTGCGTGCCCAAGATCCCGAGAGGAGAATGGAGGAGAAGGGATTGCAGCGTGACCATCCCCCCTGGGGGGTGATTTCTAGCTTTCTGTCTCTTTTTCTCTCTCTGCCTGTCTGGCGAGCGCATGTGCCCTATAGCGAAAACCTCTCCAAAAAACAAAAAACAAACAAACAAACAAACAAAAAACCAAACCAGGACTGTTTTATTAAAGGATTTAACAATTTAAATTATTAAATAATATAAATAATTTTTTTCTTTTCAAACAATTCTTCCTTCTGAAATTGTTACCTTTAATTTCTTAAATGAAAGTTACCAAATTCTTAATACATCTGGAGAGAGGGCATTATTTTCTCAAGCATTTAGAGAACAGTAGTTTCAGTACTTTTCTGTATCGGTCACGAAGTAGAGATTGTGTCCATGGTCTTGTCATTTTAAGAGTATATACTATTGGCAGATATTGGATGGTCACAGTGAACGTAGGTAGAAAATCTACCTAAAAAAAGACATTCTGGGCCAGCAGGTGGCATGGTGGTTAAGGAGCTGGACTCTCACATGACTGACTGTGGTTTATGTCTCAGATGCAGCAGCTTGAAATTCACACCAAGTGTGTGTGCATGTATGCACAAAATCCCTGGAGGAGAGTGGAGGATAAAGAATTGTGGTGTGCCCATCCCCCTTGAGGGGTGATTTCTCACTTTACCTTTCTCCCTTTCTCTCTGTCTGTCTCTGGCAAGCACACTCACTCTATGATAAAACCAAAAAAAAAAAAAAAAAGCAGAAATAAACATAGTACCTAAATTAATGCTGTGTGTAATTCTGGATCACAAGAAGCAAAAGGGTCACATCTAATCAAAGTCGTGCAAAGTGCAAAGTGACATATCTTTGAAGAGCAAAAGAGCTAGAAACTAATTGTTCTAAGCAAAGATAAAATATTATTTTATTTTGATTGTTTCACTTGTTGATTAACTCAATACAATTTGTGTGTATCTGCTTATTAGGTATCTATTTAGGCCAGTGCTTCTTTTCTTTTTATAAATTTTTCCTGGAACCAGCAGTAAGTGTAATGACTATGTCGCTGGACTCTCACGTAGTCAACAGCGGTTTGAGTCCCGGACCTGGTGGCTTAAACTCACGCCGGGCGCGTGTGCGTGCGTGCCCAAGATCCCGAGAGGAGAATGGAGGAGAAGGGATTGCGGTGTGGCCATCCCCCCTGGGGGGGGGGGTGATTTCTGGCTTTCTGTCTCTCTGTCTCTCTCTGTCTGTCTGGCAAGCGCACGCGCCCTATAGCAAAAACCTCTCCAAAATTTTTTTTTTCTTAAACAATCGTTTTATTTAATTTTATTTTAGTTTGACCAGAGATGGACAGAGAGAGAGAAAGTGAGAAAGTTAGCCACCAGGTTCAGTACTCGAACCACGGTCAGCCATTGGGAGGACAGCATCCTTAACCACCATGACACCTGCCAGCCCCTTCGCTAATGTTTCTTAACTTTGGCTATACCTTATAATTACTTGGCTAACTTTAAAATATTACAAATGTCTGGGTCTCACACCGTATTTATTATAACAGACTCTCAAGATGGGCGTAACAGTAAATCTCGTGGACCGTATCCAATTAAGTTCTCTAGATGATTCTGATCTGTGCAGCTCAGTGTGCAAACACATGTTGTAGGCCTTTGGCATACCTCAAATTAATCGTACTTTTTCAATATTTTACTAATAGAAAATCAACTTTTTTTTTTTTTTTTTTTTGAGAGGTTTTTTTCGCTATAGGGCGCGTGCGCTCGCCAGACAGACAGAGAGAGACATAGAGACAGAAAGCGAGAAATCACCCCCCCAGGGGGGATGGTCACGCCGCAATCCCTTCTCCTCCATTCTCCTCTCGGGATCTTGGGCACGCACGCACACGCGCCCGGCGTGAGTTGTAAGCCACCGGGTCCGAGACGCGAACCGCGGTCGACTACGTGGGAGTCCAGCGACATAGCCATTACGCTAACTGCTGGTTCCCAGAAAATCAACTTTTTAAAAAATACTTTCAGTTGGTTATAGGGAACCCAATGAATAAGTACAGTCTAGGTAGAGTCTAGTCTAGGTTAGTCCAACCATGTTAAGAAATTCAGAATTTATTAATTGCCACATTTCTCCCATATTAGGTTGGTGCAGAAGTAATTGCGGTTTTACATTGTTGAAATTTGGCATTTGGTATTGGATACATACTTAAATAAATGTGATTTTAATGCATATTTTCCATTTTATTTTTATTTATTTTTTGCTAATGCCTTATTTATTGTCCATTTTATATATATTTTAAACTATGGAAATGATGCTAGACAAAAAAGCAAATTCAAGCAATCTTCTCATTGGAGTTCAAAATGAGTCATAAAGTGGAGAGCACTCACAACAATTACTTCCAATGATTGGCCACTGTGCTCCTCAACCATGAAGGCTCTCCTCTCCTTCGCTTGAACCACCATTGCTCTGTATATTGGCTAGCAGTTCCTGGGCCAAAGAAGTGATGTTGTGAATGAAAAATAATCTTAAGTATCTGCTCCATTTACATTTCTTTATATTCATTTTTGCAAGGAGACAGAGAGACAGAAAGTGAGAAATTACCCCCAAGGGGGGATGGCCACACCTCAATCCCTTCTCTTCCATTCTCCCCTTGGGATTTGGGGCACGCACACACACATGCCTGGCATGAATTTTAAGCCATGAGTCCGTGACTCAAACCACTGTTGACTATGTGAGATTCCTGTGACATAACCGTGTGCCATCTGCTGGTTCTCCAAGCAACACTTGTTACACTGAACTGAAAGGTGAAGAAATAGTTACCATATGTTTACTGGATTCTGAGCAGGGAATATCATTACTTTTAATTTCATACACTTGTACACCCATTGTGTCTAAATTTTTTTTTTTTTTTTTTTTTTTTTTTTTTGGCTGTAGCGTATGTGCACTTGCCAGAATAAGACAGACAAAGGGAGAGAGGAAAAGTGAGGAAGCAACCCGTCTTGGGGATGACCATGCCACATCTCTTCTCTTCCATTCTCCTCCCAGGATTTTGGGCACATGTGCACATGTGCCAGGTGTGTTTCTCAAGTCAACAGGTCCCAGACTTGAACCACACGTATGACCAGAGGGGATTCGACTGCCCAAACCACCACACCACTGGTTGATCCCATTTTGTCTAATCTTTACCCAGGTCAGAGCATAAAAGTAACTTGTTAATTCCTGTAAAGGTTAAGACAAAAAGTACGGGCAGACTTATTTTCTATTTGAGTAAAAAGTAGCTCCTACTTAGATTGAAAATACCTCACAAGCATCTTAGATTAAATGAGATTATTGATAATAAGTCTGTTAAACTTTTTGAAAATTATGTATTTATACAAATCAAAAGCTTTTTTGATCTTTATAATATTACCCTTAGAACTTTTGTCAATTTATCATTTATCTTATTTAATTAAAATGGAGAAATTCCAAGATCTAGAGCCATACTTGGATTTAAAAAATTGAAACAATGCTTTTTCCCTTTTGAATTTGGAAATGTCTACAATGTGTTTGAAAATAGCATTGGATCACAGAGGAAGATCTTATGATCAGGAAGAAATTTTAATCAAATTGACTTATGCTTACTGATTTCTGAAGCATTAATTTGGAGAATGTGGCAGCTCTCCATAATTTCTTCCTGAGGAAGCTCATCCATTCAGTTGCCTGAGCTGGCAGCATTTGAAAATGAAAAATGAAAAATGCGTTTGAATCAGTCAATAAATAATGAACTGCATTTTGGTTAGAAATCCAAGCCAATGTACAGTTCACATTATTAATTATCTGAGATTTGGAAAATTCTTTTTCTTTTGCCATTCTTTTCTGTGTATGTTCAGGAATTTTTTACTCAAGTTTGTTTATTAATAGTCATATATTGTGTTCATTTTCCTTATTTCATTGTAAATCATAATTACCCTATTTATAGATTTTGATCTCTAAATTTGGGCTTTTTGAGCTTCGTTATTATTTAAAAATTAAACAAACAGATGATCAGTTCTGTAGATTTACAGAAAACATGTTTATGCTTGCAACAAAGGCTTATAAGAAAAATGATTCAAGTTTTGAGCTCGAAACACTGATATCTCAGTTGTCTATTACTACTCATTGATGTCTCATTTTCACACACATGGAGGTAGATATTTTATATTTTTCTCATTTGCTGTTCAGAGTGCTGACTCTCATAACATAAAACAAAGGCTCCATAAACACAGATTGTGCTCTAACTACCACTAGTCTATCTTGCATACATGTGCCAACTCTTAGAAAGGAAAATGGACTACAGTAAGTCTATGAATAATTCAAAACAATCTCTTCACTTCTCTTCACTTTAGTATGCACTGCTCAAAGACATATCCATTTTATAGAGAAGAAACTTCTGCTTAAGTATTAATAAAGACTTCAAATGATAAGCAGCAGAAACTCAATTAAAAGATGCTTAAGCAAAAATATACCTCCCTGATAACTCTTATCAAAAAAATCCTGATGTGACGCTGGTTGTGTTCATGTGCTAAACTTTCAAGTAATTTATCAAGGAAGCTAAAATATTCAGACTGGCCAAATACATTAACAAGACTAGCACTTTTTAGGGGTGGTAAATGGATGAAGATCAACCTTTCTCGAACACTTTTGAAATGGATTTTCCTAAAAAAGGATCTGAAAGACATCCCAATATTTAGGTAGTAGAAAGTGAGGGAGAGCAGGAAAAAAATGACCACTCAACATCACAATACAGTTGTGCAAAGATAAAAACACACACCAAAAAAAGAGCCTTCTTTATGAACTAAGCTTACGATTTTATTTTTATTCCAAATGATTGTAAATTCTATTAGAAATCACTAGTGACTTATCTGTTTACAAAAGATTTTAGAAAGAATCCAGTAATTTTATGGACATAAGCAGAGACTTTCCTAATGTTTTAAATGGACCAGGTCCAAGTAATGATGCTATTTTTAGGAAAACTCATAAATAGAGAAACAGAGAATAGCATATAAAATACAATGTAAAAGAGATAAAGATAATGAGGTTTTATGTTGTTCCTCTTGTCTGCATATTTCTCAGTGTATTTTCTACAACTACCACCATTTCTCACTCTTACTTTTCTCCTTTCCCTTTGAGCCATATATTTGGAAAGAATAATTCAGTAGGGAATGTAAGATTTTTAAAGTAGAGGATAATAATATGTGTGATACTAAATTATCCTTTTAGGTTGCCTCTGACTTTTCAAGTCAATTATTATAAAGCTATTCTATACTAGTGCTAGAAACTATGCCATCCTGGGCTTAAGAGAATATTTTAGAAGATCCGTAAGTAAAGATTTGCATGTAAAAATTATCTAAATATATTTAAAAATCAAATTTTTAGTCTCATAGGGAAAATATAAACTGGGTAGAATACTTAAGGGAACGTATCTACCTATAGTAATAGTCTGAAGGACACTATCTTCTGCGCTTAATGGTGACAAAAAACATTTTCTGAGAATTACTAAATCTACTTTTTAATGAAAACTGGACAAGGACCAGCAGTTGGCATAATGGCTATGTCTCTGGACTCCCATGTAGTTGACCACGGTTCGAGTCCTGGATCTGGTGGCTTAAACTCATGCTGTGTGCATGTGTGTATATGCCCAAGATATCCTGAGAGACTGGAGGAGAAGGGATTGTGGCGTGGCCCTCCCCCCTGGGGGGTGATTTCTTGCTTTCTGTCTCTCTCTGTCTTTCTGGTGAGTGAAAGTGTCCTATAGCAAAAATCTCTCTCTCTCTCAAAAAAGGAATAATTAAAAAAAAAAGAAAAAGAAAACTTGACAAACTGTACTATACCTGTATAACAAATAGCATAAAATACAATATTTAACTTGTTCTGAAGAATATATGATGGATTCTTTTGTCTATCATTCCTTCACTCAAAGTATTAGCATTTTTATTAGAGTAGTTAGTAAAATAATAATTATGTTGATCTTGTCTACATCTCTTCTGACTTACTCCTTTTTCATGATATCTCATGTATGGCAATATGTCTTTGCCTAGTTTTAGGGTCTTTAAAATAATAAAAAAAAATTACTGTATGTTTTAGTCTTTAATGGTTAGTACCAGTCCTGTTAATCAAATGAGCGCTCTGTATCTAGATGCTTTGGGGAGGCTTACTGACTTTTCAGGATCAAAAGTTCTCTGCTGAAGCCAGCAGTTGACTAGTGGTTAAGGCATTGTACTCCCACATGCCCAACTACGGTTTGAGTCCCAGACCTGGTGGCTCGAAACTCATGCTGGGTACATGTGCATGCATGCCCAAAATTCCAGGAGGTGAATGGAGAAGGGATTGCAGCATGGCCATTCCTTCTGGGAGGGAGAAGGTGATTTCTCACTTTCCCTCCCTCTCACTGTTTCTGACATACACATGCTCCCTATGGCAAAAAAACAAAAACAAAAACAAAAAACAAAACTAACAAAAGGAAAACAAAAAGAGGTTTCTGCTAGCTACTGATTTGTGTGTAATTTGTGGTGTTGTGAAGAGAGAAGGTTAAAAGCCCCTGTGGCAGCAGTAAGTCTAAGATGAACACAGTTTCTCCATTTGCATAGCACCTTGACACTTCTTGTGCAATACCATCAGATATCCTCCATGCAATAGTGTCTTGGAACACCTACTATTGAATTCTCTAATATTCCAAATATGCATGAGCTGATAACACTTTATATCTTCTAATCTTCCTAGCCTTACATTGCCTCCTCGCCCAGTCCCTTTTTGACACATTTTCCGCTAATGATGTAGGAAAAAGAAATACAAAGAAGCGAACATAAGAATTAGAATAAAGATTCTGGATTTGTAGTGGGTCCTCCAGTACACTTCATTTAGTGCCATGATTCCTTTAAAATAATATGCAAAAGTTAATAATTATGCACATTAAGAATCAATTCACAGATTCTTAAGTGTACTGACCAATAAGAGATTAGGTATTCTTTTAAAATAAGTCTTTATAGTTTAATGCATTAAATTAGTCAGATATTGGTTAACTAGAAGTTACTTTGAACTAAGCACGGTAAGAAATCAATTTCCCAAATCCATCCTTTGGTTTAATACTTTATGTATTCATAATGATTGTGATTTTTCTCCTTTCTAGCCAAGAATCGCTCAGTAGTATACATTGTCTGAATGATACAGTTTTTTTTTTTTTTTTTTTTTTTTTTTTTTTTTTTTTTTTTATGTCTTAAAGAAAGGAATTTCATTACCTTGAAAATGTACCTTGCTGGATTTCTATTCTAATACACTTGATTGTTGAAAAAGTCATGACACATTTTTGCATAGAGAAACATAGAAAGAATACATCATGACTTTTCTGACAAACCAATAATTAATGTTCCTTTTTTTTTTTTTTTTTTTTTTTTGAGAAGTTTTTGCTTTAGGGTGCGTGTGCTTGCTAGAAAGACAGAGAGAGACAGAAAGACAGAAAGCGAGAAATCACCCACCAGGGGGGATGGCCATGCCGCAATCCCCTCTCTTCCATTCTCCTCTCAGGATCTTGGGCATGCACGCACACATGCCCAGTGTGAGTTTAAGCCACTGGATAAGGGACTCAGACCGTGGTTGACTACATGGGAGTCCAGCAACATAGCCATTACGCTAACTGCTGGTCCCTAATGTTTCTATTTTTGATCTCATGGACTTGAGTGTATTTTTTGGTTACTTTTTTAAAAATTATATTATGATACTTAAAAAAAAAGATACTTTAGAATTTTAGCTGTAATGTGACCCTTTCTTAACTTTAAACAAAATCTTACTTTTTTTTTTTCTTAATTAGGCTATTATTTTCACTAACATAGGAATCACCAGATGGTGCTAAAAGGAAATCATATTTGATTCCCTTGTGAATATTTTTCTTCCTCTTAAAAATATGCTACTTACATAGAATTCAGTTAAGTGCTTTGCCACTCTCATATTTTATTTATAATGTTCCCAGTTGTTAAGAGGGTATGGTGTGCTTGAGTTTCACCTTGGGGAAATGGTTCTATAGAAATATGAAACCAAGAGTTTTGAATATATGAGCTTAATAGATATTTTGGAATTATAGTGAGAATTTTCCAGAGGTCTTATGTAATTCCAAATTCTCTATTTTCTTTATTCTTTCAAGTATTTAAAGTTTACTTGAAATTGGACTTCATTAAAATCTAACTGTTTTTTCTTTCTTTCATTCATTCTTTTTTTTTTTTTTTTCCTAAGTAAAGCTTTTTTGCTATTGGGCACGTGCATTTGCTGGAGAGACAGACAGAGACAGAGGAACAGAAAGTGAGAAATCACTCCTCACCAGGGAGATAGCCATGCCACAGTCCCTTCTCTTTCATTTCTCTCTTGGGGTTTTGGGCACGCATGTATGTATGCCTGGCATGAGTTTTAATCTGCTGGTTCCAGGACTTGAACTGTAGTCAACTACATGGGAGTCCAGGGATGTAATTGTTACGCCATCAGCTGGTCCCAAATGTATCAATATTTATTAGCCTGAAAATTAACCCTCACACTACTCCTCACTCAATAAAAAAGCTTATATTTAATCCAAATAAAATAAAATAAATGAAAAGCTGTGTCAGTAAGAAAAAAATAAAATTACATATGTATCAGATTATATATTAGATATGTAGACATTAACATTTTGTTTTAGAGTTATATAACATCCAATTTGCCTTTTTCAGGCTATTCTCATTGTTTTCTTTTCTTCTTTTGTTCTTCAAGTTTCCATAAAGCACACCTTAGATCGTTATTTCTCTGATTCAGGTACCTTTTTTGGGTCTTAAAAAAAAGCAAGACTCTTGAAGGGTAAGACAAAAACTCATTGATGATTATATCATTCTGTAGCCAGAAAGCACAAAACTTTTAAAAATAAGTACTTGGTCTGACAAAGAACACTCTCTGATTCAAATTAGCACGTATACTTGGTGTAGTAAAGGAATTGATTTTTATTTTCAAACAATATACAGCATATTCAAAGCCTCATCAGCAGAAGCGTGAATCACAGAGGAGGCTCCTTGCTTTAGTGACAAATGTGGTTACACAAGAATGTTAATGTGAAGGACTTCTCTTTCTCTTTTCAGGTGATGGTAATTGGAGAAGAAAAAAGAAATGCAAGTGTATTTAGTAGTAAGAACCACATTCCATGGCAAAGTAATTGCATATAATTATCTCTTTCTTTTCAGTTTCCAAATTTGATTTTATGTAAATCAGATGATTGTCAAACAAAGATCCTCACATAGTAGCAAAGGAATCTTCTTTAATATTCCTTTTTAGAAGAACATTCCAGAGATATAAATATATATGCGTTATCTCTGATATTTAACCTTCTCTTGTGCTTGACTGGTATGACTTGGTCAGCTGCTATTTTAACATTTCTTATCTCAATTGACCCTTTTAAGTGAAAGGGATAATTATTGTTTTTAAATGGGCATTAAATAAGAAGCAATTTAGTATTGGTTTGAAGTGTTATTTCTTATTACTAACTTCCAGTGCAAGACTAGCTTTCAGAAATATCTCTACGTAGGTGTGGAAATTTCACTTCTCAGCTTCCCAGAACAGACCTGCTCTCAAGCATTCTGTATGACTCCAAGTCTGAATGTAAGTTAACTTAAGTCAGAATATCAGTTAACTTGTACCAGTTTTATCAAGTCACCAAATATCAATTCAGATAATATAATTAATGTACATGCATAGCTACAGAAGCTTGTCAAATACAAAAAAAAAAAAAAAAAAAAAAAAAAAAAAAAAGAAAGAAAGAAAAGAAAATCTGGAATCTAGAATGTAGACTTGCCTCAGATTATAGCAAAGACTTAAACATACCAATTCCAGCACAATGCTATAACGTTTCCATAGTAGAATCCCTACTGGACTACACTGATGCAAATAATCACAGTCCCTATGTACACATGTACTTTTTGAGGAGGAAATGAAAGACCTTTCTGGGACTTTTCTTGGAATGAATGATACCAAGAGAGTCGAGATGATACACTTCTGAAATCACTAGCAAATAAGCTTATTATGTAAATAGTTACGCAATTCACTGAGATTTATGTTCAAGTAGATTTTTGGCTGCTGTGTGTGATGCCAAAAGTGAACAACAGGATCAGTCAGTGGTGTGGTGCTTAAGGCTGCTGGATCCCACATGGCTGACTGCGAGGTTCGAGTCCCAGATGGGCAACTTGAAAAATGTGCTGGGTGTGTGTGCGTGTGTGCATGTGTGTGGGTGCCCAAAATCCCAGGAAGAGAATGGAAGAGAAGGGATTGTAGTGTAGTCATACCCCTGGGGAATGATTTCTCATTTCTGCTCTCTGATTACATGTGCCCTCTTTCCCTGTCTCTTGGGCAATCACATGCGGAAAAAAAAAAAAAAACAAAAACAAAAAAAAAAGAATGACAAATTTAAAGTAGCTTTAGTAGGATAATAGGATACAGATTAAAGCTATATATCCAACATCTTCATATAGAACTGTCTTTGAAACACTGAATTAGGTCACTGTATAAACAGAAGGAATAATTTCTAAAACAGATTTTAGTAAAAGTAAAAAAGAGAAAGCCTCATATTAAATCATTATATGTAAAATTATAATTGAATATATGTTATGTGGATTATGGTGGAATACCATGGCTAGAATCATTAGAATAACTAGAAACTGCAAAAAGTAATTGTCATTGAAAGCAAAATGATGGAGTTTGAAGAGAGAGATAATATTGCTTTTTATTTTGCACCTTTTGGGTAGAGTTTGAATTCTCTTTACCTTATACATGCTATTTCTTAGATGTTTTAACCTCAAACGAATATAAATGGAGTTATCTCGGTAAATGTATTTTCTCTATTCTATACAAAAAAAATAAATAAATAAAATGAAAATAACAACCCCCTCCCCCCAAAAAACAGAAAACACAATGGAATAAAGGCTGACATAAGCTGGCATCATAAACAAGGTCGCTACTTGTGGAAACATAAATAGTGATGTCTGGATATGCCTCATTGTAGTGCTATCTAAATAAAATAGCAAAACTAGAGTATCTGGTTATGGTCAAGTTCAAGGGTTAGTTTAGGAATTAAAGTTCCATTTTGGAATGGATCTGAAACTTAGAACCTGACCTGCATCCTGTCTTGCTTCTATCTCAATAGTCTGTGACTATGATCCAGGGGGATAACTTAGAAACTGCACCACCTAATTGAACTCAGGTAAAATCAGGCACCTGCTAAAGCAAGGTTTTTAGTGTTCTCCCAGGGTTTTCAAAGAGTAGGCCTGAGAGAGGAAAATGGCACTCCAGTGGAAGATTCTCTGCCAGAAAATCATGATTCTTGCTGTCCCTTAGTTAATCTGACTTTAAAGCATTTGTCATTTAGTATTTTTGTTGATCTGTTTGACCCTGTAGTCCACACTCTCCCTCCAGAGTTGACAGAAGGGCACTGTCAACTGTTCTAACTGCAAGGCATGCCAAGGACTCTACACCAAACTCTAGATAAACCCAAAGTCTCAGAGTGTCTTCAAAATACAGACAATTAAGTTAATATGAAGTAACGAGATGAGTGAGGAGAAATTTGGGCCAAATGACAATTTAGATATGTGTGATTTCTGTGCAGCATGGAACGTTACCTGAGAAATATCTATTTTCTACTCCTGGCTATCTGTGTAAACTTGTCGATGTCAATGCATCAGAGCAGTGCTGCTCCACACGGAGCTTTTGCCTCTCCTGGAATCCCCAGAGGACATTTAGTAATGTCTAGTGATGGTTTTGATAGTCACTCGAGGAAGGTCACTCTATGTATCTTAATATAGAGAGGACAGGAACTTTGCTAAAACCCTGAAAGGCACAGACAGCCCCGCTAAGAAAAGGAACTGTCCTGCTTGAGATGTCAATCGCAATTCAGTTAAGAAATATAAATTAAAGATGTACTTATTCAAATGTCTTCTGAAAATGGAGTTTGAATTATTGGTAGGAAATCTCTCAGCTGAATCTATTGCACCTCTATTTGTTCATCTTCTTTTTAAATTTTTTGGTGGAGTATCTTCTAGAAAGTATTTTACCTGCTTTACCTTTTGCAGCTCTAAGAAAATGTTTCTATATCTGGGTTAATGTGCCTATAAACTCAATGGGGATCTTCTGGGCTATGATTAGTGCTCAGTCAGGACTTCAGAGAGAATCCATCAAGTTTTCTAAAAAATAATATGCAAGAAAGGGGCAGGATAGGACATGAAGAGTTTATTTTTATCTAATTCTTCAGAATCTCATACGCTTTTTTTTGTATTCCTTCTCCCTCAATTTCTACACGCAATTGTTCTCTCCTTCTCATAAAAATTTTAAAAGTTATTATTATTTTTTCTTCTCTAAGTGAGAAAGACTGAGAAACAGAACTTCCAGCAGAGTCTTATTGATCCAGCCCCAGCCAGCCCAGGACCATGGGCAAGCCTGTACCCAGCATATTCAAGGAGGTCTCTGGACACGACCTCAGAACCTTCCTCTGGGAGTCAGCCTACAGAGTGTTGTGCTTAATGTTACAACACCATCTGGCCCAATCTCTTTTTTTTTTTTTTTATGGTATTTTTATTCCTAATGTGAATCTCTTCTTCCATCTCTGTCTTCCCTAACATTTTGAACTTTCTTACTCTTCCCCCTGCCTCTTTTGTCTTTTCTATTTTACTCTTCTTCCCTATGATTCCTCATATATTCTCCTTTCTTACACAGATTTTTTCTTTCTTTTTTTCTTTTTTATTTTTGGTCTTCTATGTTAACCTCTTTCCATGTGAATCTTACCTGGATATTTTTCCTACCCTTTCTCATTCTTTCTGTATGTGAACCTTACAGTGTCCCTTTTCTTCTTTGTTTTTCTCTTTCTTTCACATTCTAATAGAACTAAAGCATAAACCAAGGATTTGTTTTACTTACTGAATACAAATTTAAGCTCATTTTATATTCTTCTCATAAAAAGAAGAATTAGTTTGCTTTTTTTCAATTGTAAGATCTTCAAAATCTATCATAAATATTATTACAGCTCATTGACTTTATTATGAAACATGGTGCCTTATACAGGGCATACAGGAGGGTGTATTACCATATATACATTTATTTAGGGCCAGCATAGACTCTTAAGGGAGCTGGATTCCACATGACTGACTTCTGCATTTTGAATCCCAGACTCAGTGGCTTGAAAAGCATGGCAGGTGTGTGTGCATGTGTGCCTTAAATCTCATGGAATGGAGAAATGTAAAAAGGATTGCAGTGTGACCATACACCATTAGGGGGCACTTTCCTTTTCTCTCTCGTTTTCTTTCCAGCTTTTTCTCTCTCTGGCATGCTCACAAGCTCTCTGACAATTAAAAATAAGTAACTAAATAGAATAAGGAACGATTTATTCAACTTCATTACTTATAATTTTTGGTGAGCCGATTTCCAACATCTTACCAATTTTACTTCTTAATTTAAGCACACAAACTTACACACCACACGCACACACTGAGATACTTAAAGAGGATTAATGATGGTGTTGCTAAGCTGAATTCAGACTTAGTGACAAGAATACTGTGGGTAGGAAATCCTTTTACTGACTCAGATAATAAACAGAGGCTGACTGGCCATTTCTCTCACATCCTGGGCCACCACTGACTCTAGTTGCCTCATGTCTGGTCTCAAATCTTGAAAGGAGTTGTAAGTGCAAATCTCCCAAGCTTGTTTGTCCTCAAATACTTTCTGAGTGGTTGTAAGTCCCCAAATTCTTAGAATGCGTTTAAAGCTTTGAAGTATATTTCAGTTACTCTATAATGGGAAAAGCAAACAAGGACTTGGAAGGTGACTTTCGGGCAGGCAGGCACTCTCAGACTGTGGTTACTCTGAAGTAGGGAGCAAATTATCCAGACTGTGCTGTGCAGTGCTCTGGGGTTGCACATGTGCTCAGGCCGCAAGCGTCATGGTTGATTGTTTATTGGTTGAAAAAAATGCACAGTGTTTATAATAAGCTATGCTTTGACCGTGAATTTAAAATTCAAATAGCGTTGCCCTCTTTCATTTTCAGGGTATGCGCCAACCTCGGCACCTTGAAAGCAGCTGCGTTTCTAGTTGTCTCCTGCAGCTGCAGAGATGGCGTGCAGAAAACATCCACAAAGGTGTGTGTTGAAGCCAGCCCTCGTTGTGGCAGCACTGAAATATGTTGTCCCTCTCAGGCTGCTGGGTGGTTAAACGTGCTAGGGTTAGAAGGTCTAAAAATAAAATGGGGGGAAATGCCACATAGAGATGACCTTTTGAAAGCAACGTTCTGTGTCTGGGACCTTAAGTAACCGACAGAGCACAGGAGCCATAGGAGTCTGACAAGAAAGCTTTAAAAGGCATCCCTGCTGGAGGAGGAATGGCTTTCATTTTTTTTTTTTTTCATTGCTAATTGATGACTTTCACTATTGTTTTAAAAGAAATCTTATGAGCATAGGCTCTGAAGGGCTGCTATTTATGTATAGAGAGAATCTGACAGCAGGTGTGTTCAGAACACAAGGCACATGGCGAAGGCAGCCAACCCTGTTCTTTTAAATCTATATTTTATCCAGAAAATTTACTTTATGAAAATGTGCCATCTTTTTCGTTTTTTTTTTCCCTATTATTCTTGTTAAAAACTTTACTTCAGACACTTTCCAGCCTGAACTAAATGTTCCACATTATAAAGCTTCTCATCCTTCTACCCTCCCACCCCAGTCCCCCTTTGGAACACTAATGGCAGTTTTTGTTCCACTTTAGATAATGAGCAGGATGAGCTGCAGGTTTCAAGAGGATTTGTGCTATCAGTTAACAAAAACAATGAAAGGGAACCTGGAAACATTCCCTGATTCCTTTTAACTGTTTCCTGGAATGTGTAGCATGTAGCCATTCACCTAAGTTGAAGAGAGAGGAATAGAAGCTCCTGGTTAGAATAGTTTAGGTGTACTAAATAATAATATTTTAAAGGAAATGATTTATTTTCCTTTTTAGGGAAAAAAAATAACAGCTTACAAATGAGTCTGGTTCACCTGTTCAAAATACAGGGTCCTGTTACTGAAACACAGACAACGCAGAGGGTTGGTGTGGCGGGCACTAAAACCACACCGCTGCATGAGCACCTCTGGGTGCAGGCGAGGCAGGCACACTCAGCAGCCCTTACACCCCAGGTGGACATGCTGCCCATCTCTACAGCCAAGGGAACAAATGCATTTCTCAAAGGTCTTTGACTATAACCCTAGTGTTGAGAAGAGATGGAAAGAATGCTCTCACCTGATCCTTCCTGGGAATTCCTGGTAGGAATGTTCCAGTCTTCTCAGAGGCTATGTATCTACCAGACTGCTAGTTATTCCATTTTTAATAAACTTTGTATATTTAATGTTGTTCAGCATTTTACACTGTTAATTGTTTTTATTGAAATAGCTATTTTTGAAAATCAAAAATTCAGAAAAGGGCCAGATGGTAGGATGTGGATTAAAGTGGCTGGATCCCACATGACTAAAGGCACAGTTTGAGTTGTAGACCGAGTAGCTTGAAAAACACACTGGGCATGTGTGCGCGTTACTCAAAATACCAAAAGGAGAATGGAGGAGAAGGGATTTTGCCCTCATCATCTCCCAGTGGAGGTGCTTTCTCACTTTCTTTCTTTCTCCTAGTCTCTCACTGACAAGCACACAGGGCCTCTACCAAATGAAAACAAAACAAAAACAAAAACAAAAAATAACAAAGAACATAACAATACAAAAAGGAGCTATCATTCATGTGCTTGGTGTCAAATAACAACTTACTATTTTGAAAGAAAAATTGTCATATTGTTTTTTATAAAAATAATTTACGCTCATTGTAGAGATTTTAAATGGTACAGAAGAGTACCAAATTAAGAAGAAAAAAAGCCAAATACCACTATTTAGGAGTAAACCTGACTTCTCTAGACAAACAGTTCTCCAGATATGATTCAGATTTAAAAAATAGAAAAATAAATTTACGAGTATTAGATGCCTTCAAAATAAAGGACTATAGGTGGTGTGGTGGTTAAGGGCTGGATCCCAGAGGGCTGACTATGTGGTTTGAGTAGTGGACCCAGTGGTTTAAACAAACACATAAGGTACACGTGTGTTTGTCCAAAAATTCCGAAAGGAGGGAGAAAAGCAGGAGAAGGGATTATAGCATGGCCACCCCATATGGAAGGCTTTTCACTTTCTCTTTCTCTGAAGTTGAGTGCACATGCCCTTTGAAAAATTAAAAAAATAAAAGTAATTAAAATTTTTTAAAAATATGATTTTTTCTTTAACTTGAAATTAACAGAAGGAAAACAGACTGAAATAAAATGACAGAAATTGCTAAATCTTAAAATAAATTTGTCTTTAATAAAAGATTTTTAGAAGAAATTTTTTCTAAGAAAAAAATCATAAAAAGTATTATGACTTTGAAGTCACTCTATTTAAACCACTTGGTCTATCTCCATATTCTCGGTATAGAATTTCATTGTTACTAGCCTGGTGGTGGTGACAGTAGATGGTTTCAATCTTTATTACTATGATTAAGTTTTGGTCTTAGGCAGGCACTGTGTCTTTGGTACCAGCGCTATGGCCTTTATAGTTTTTATGTCTCTTCCTCATCTGTAGTTCTGGGCCCATCATACATTATTTCTCCTTATCTAGAGGTAAAGATTTTTTCCTCTTCTCTTCTGCAGCTGGAATGAATGGGCTTTACCAATGCACTGAAAGTGACAGATAGTATTGACCCACAGATCACATCCTTTGTTTCACACACAGATGACGGGTGGGAGGTTTCCTACCAGAGATGTTTCCCTTCCCAGAGCAGTTGCCCTCCCCTGGACTTCACCAGGGTGGGCAACTCAGTACTCTAAACATAGGGGCCAGGGAGCAAGCCAGTGAGGAAGTGCAACATCTCGAGGCATCTTCAGCAATAGGCCTCTACACTCTCTCAGCAGCCTATACTCACCTCAACCAATTGACTGTTCTACTCAATTGTTTTTATTGGTGTTAAGCTGAGTCTGCCCCCAGTGCTCACGTGCTATTTATTCCTGTAGGCTCTTATCTCTTTGCAACCCTGCACCACCCTTCTCTATCCTTCCCAGTAGAAATCGAAAACCTGTCTTTATATTTTCTTAAAAAACTTTAAGACTAGCAGATGCATAATAGTTACGTTGCTGGATTCCTACGTAGTCAACTGTAGTTTGAGTCCTGAACCCAGCAGCTTAAACTCAAAGCTCCCGAGAGGAAAAGGGATTGAGGCGTGACTATTCTCCCTGGGGAGTGATTTCTCACTTTCTGTTTCTCCCTCTCTTTCTCCTTTCCAGCGAGCACATGTGCTCTATAGCAAAAAATTTCTAAAAAAAAAAAAGCTTTTTAAAAAATCCCTGAAGTTCAACTGCTCAATAAAATATGTTCTAGTGTAACTTCTACTTCAAATTTTTCTATAGACTCTCAGTTTAGTTTTTTTCTTGTTTTCCCCCTAAGAAATTTTTTTGAACTACATATTAAATAAAGTCTATGATTTATTCATTTTGTTGTTGGGTTATTTACTACAGAGACAACAATGATCATTCTAATGCAACAACTTTGTTTATATAAAATTATAATTAGCTTCTCTCTTATCCTTGAAACTCTGTTTCCTTTCCATCTGGCTTTAGTTTGATGATAGTAATATTTCCTTTATTTCAGTTTTCCATATTCTCGAAGTCCTTATTTTGCTGCTTTCCCTATCTTAATTTATCTTATTTGTCAGTTATGTAGAGATGTCATCTTAGTCCTTTCATGGTGCTTTAGCAAAGCACCATACACTCTGTGACTTACAAACACCAGGAATTTATTATTTATAATTTTAGTGCCTGGGAATCTGAGATTGAGGGACCAGCATCTTCAACATCTGGTGAAGGCTGCTTACTGACTCGTATCAGTCATCTTTTCCTTGTGCCTTCACACATGGAAGGAGCTAGGCAGAAATCTGAGGTCTCTTTATAAGGAGACCTATCCACTCATACTGTAATCCACCCCAGTCTCAGCCAGCCCAGATGCTGGGCGTGCACACCTGGCCTGCTCAGAGATGTCCCAGGATACAAACCCAGGACTTATCCCATATACACCCAAACTATCACTATGAATCTTGGTTAAAAATACTACCAATGGGTCCAGCAGATGGCAAAATGGTTAAGGCAATTAGAGCCCACACGGCCAACTGCATGGTTCAAGTCCCTGATCTGGTGTCATGAAAATCACTCTTGGCACATGTATGTGAGTGACCAACATCTCTAGAGAAAAAATGGAGTAAAAGGGATTGTGGCATGGCCATCAACTCTGGGAGGTGATTTCTCACTTTCTCTCTTTCTCTATCTCCTTGTCTCTGAGAGCACATGTGCCCTACAGCAAACTAAACTAAATAAATAAAATAATACTATCAGTACTATCAATCATCTAATTTTGCAATAAATAAAACTAGAAGTTATTCTTGAATCTTCCCCTTTCTTCATCCCCTAGAGACTTTGATGTTATTTAGGCAAGAGAGATTGGGTTCTGATTTTAGGCAGTGATAGTCTAGATAAATAAGAATGTATAAGTTTGGGAAAGATAGGTGACTTCTTTGTTGTATGACCTTGGTCAAAGAATTTACATGTCTTAAAGTTTATTTTCCTTATCTTAAAATAGGAATATTAATACATATCTCAAACTAAGCTAAAGTTTAAATTAGTTGATAACTCTTAGATTTCACAGTGCCCTGTCCATAGAGCCTAAGACACAGTAAAGTGCTTCATAAAGAAAGTTATCATTATTATACATTTCAAGTTGACAAATACACCAAAATCACATAATAATAAATAACACATATGGAATTAAAAATCAGGTCACACAGGTTTAATTATTTTTCTTATCATGCCACATTGTATTCACAGGTAGAGTGGACATATTAGTAGAAAGAGGACAGATGACAGACCAGTCATGGGTCAATGTATTTCTGGATTGGATGTACAATACTTTTTTTTTTATCTCTAATAAAAGTGTTATTATTTTGTTCTAAAATAATTATATATTTAATTTATTATTATTATTATTATTATTATTATTATTATTTTAGACCGGAGAGAAAAATTTGACCAGAGAGAAAGAGAGAGAGAGAAAAGGAAAGTATGAAAGCAAGCTGCCAGGTCCGGGACTCAAACAGCATCAGCCATGTGAGAGTCCAGCACCTTAACCTCTATGCCACCTGCCAGCCCTCCAAGGTATTATTCTATCATCTTAACTTTTAAAACTTTTCTGTTCAAGACATTTGAGTTTTTCTTGACTTCTATCCACTATAAGAAAGGATGTTTAGAATTCACCTTTTTCTCTTATATGTATATTGATCAATCAGGAAAGCCAAAGCTTGTGGACACAAATTTTATTAGCTCACCCTGGCTTAGTGGGCAGACCATCGACTGTACAGTCATCTCTTGCCCAGGAAGCCTCAAGAATCATAGCTCAGTTGGCAGACAGACTGTGAAACATGCAATGTTTATGATGATCTATGTTGTACAATCATATGAGATAGATTGCATATATAATGCTCATCAGTGTGGAGTCATCTGGGGAAGCATCTGCTGAATTTTGTTTGCCAGCTTGAGGAGAAGAAATTGCCAAAAGGCTGGCAAAGGCATTTATGTTCTTATTGTATGAAGCAAATTTATACTTTTTACTGTGACTCCTGGAGTGAAAGTGAAGATGCACCTCCCCATAAAAGCAACCATGGGGCCACACCCTCCATTCTACACTCTACCGAAGACACACCATATGCCATAGGATCCTCAAGGGGTTCAGTGGCAGAGAGCTTTATACTAATGGAGTCGTTTCCTTTAATGCAAAAGCACAGCTGGAAGATATTCTTCTTAAGCAATAAGAGCATCAAAGTGTGCATATTACATGTACTCGCAAGGATACGAGTCTACAGCTGTGGTACTTGCAGTGATTTTTTAACAGACCACACAAATCTATCAATGAAAAGAGAAAGAGCTTATGAGATAAAGAGTATGCTAGTTTTTTCCCTGCTCATCTCTCACATAAATAACATATACACAAAATAAATTATTCATTATGAAAGAGTATCTCTGGAAATGCATTTTTAAAGAACCTTATCAAAGCATAAACTCTTAGGCTCAGGCAGAACCGTAGCTCATTAGAAATTGCTAAATTACATCTTCTATTTTATCTATATGACTTGAAGAAAACTTCACACTCTTTATGGTTTTCAGTACAACACAGCAATTAGGTATACTTTCCTGTCTGCCTTCACCTTGAAAGTTTCTCATATAATTTTAACCAGCTTGGAACTAGATGGGATTCATGAGTAGGAATCCCAGTTTTTGTCTATGTCTCAACTTTTTTACCTACTTAGGAAGCATCATGCACCAGAGAAGGACTAATTTTTTTTTTAATTTATAGATTGATTTACTTATATATTTTTCCATGAGAACGAGAGACACTAAAAGAGGGAGTGATAGAGATACAGACTCTTAAGCCTCAATCCGTCTGGCAGCCAATCTGCCCACAGACATGCCTGCACACAGCTGGGGTGTTTAGGGAGGCCCGAGACATGAACCTGGAACCTTCTCGTGGGTGCAGCTGTGGCCGTGCCACCTTCTGGCTCTGAGAAATAGTCTGAACTTATTGCAACTCAGAGTGAGTAGCGACTAATCTACTTTCCATAAGGATAGTAACTTTCATTCATTCAGTTCCAACAGTAAATTTCAACAGCATATTAAGTCACGGATCTATTTCCAGATTCACAAGAAGTGTCCTGATCAGCTCAGTTGGAATTGGTCCTCTAATCTGATCTGAGAAGTGAATTGTTCATTTCTTTTACTTTATGGGATATTTTAAAGTTTTCTGAGATGATCTGCTTTAATAACCATTTATTTGTTCCCTTTCCAGGCTAGGGAATATATATGTCTAACCTTCTAAAGAAGTTTTTAACACCTTACTCTTTTTTTAAATTATTATTATTTTAAAATTTTACCTCAAATTTTAGAGGAAACGTTTTTATCTTGGCCCTTGTCTTTTTAACAGATAGAATAATAGCTTTTCCATTCACATTGCTGTACTTAGTGATGCCATTTAACAAATTTTTCTCATAAATTCTGCAATCAAGCTTTTTATTTCCTGTTATAGTATGATCTCATTTTGAAACTTCTTGATCACAGACGTATTAGGAGAAATTTTCTGATTTCTTGTCGTGTGACGAATTCCTTGTCGTGAGCCAGTTGCATATGGCATACTCTCGGTCTAACTTACTTTACCAATGTTAGAATTATATTACTCTTTCCTTTTGCTGGTATCTAAACATAATACACAGTATTTTTGTGTCTTAATTCATTTCATCTCTCTCAATTACATTTGGGCTTTATAGAATCTGACTTCATTTTTGTGAGTTTTAGAATAAGAGAGGATATTTGACATAAAACTAAATTATTAAGTTCTGTTCTTATTTGCATATATAATTTCCTTTGAATCAACTAATATTTAATTGTGTTTAGAAATGAGAAATGCTAATGTTGGCATAGACATGCAACAGATTGGCATGGGGATTGTATTGAGTGAAAGATTTGGAGACATGTTTTGAATAAGAGGCTGATTAAATGTCTAGAAAATATTAGATATTCCATTTTCAGTTATCAAAACATAAGTGCTCTTGGGCAAGTGGAAGAGCTAAAGAATTTTATTGCTGATATGACAAGGTCAGTAAATGCCCAATAAATGATTTAATATTTCAAAGAGTTGTAACCTTCTAGTCAGTTTTCAGAGAAATGTTAAATTGTAGGCCATTTAATAGCAATTAGCAAATTACATCTTAAAATTTATTCAATGATAACTGAATAGTTAGTTTAAAAGCAGAAAATTGCCACTAATATAAAGGTTTAACCTCTTTCCTTCTTGGTCCCAGATCATTATTTGAATTTATTTTTATTATGCTAATATGCTTGGAAATGCTATGGTGAACGTACTTTAAAATGATGACGAAACTTTACATGTATGTGCCATAAACTAAAACAAATTCAAAATTAATGTCCCCTGGGAACAAAGCTGTCTAGTGTGTAGCATGCTCATTCAGAATGGAATGATTTGATCTAGGAAATCATTAAAAGATGAAGCTTTCTTTCAATTTAAACTACATTAAATTCTAGTTCAACCAAATTACAATTCCTCTTGTTATTTTATGCAGCTATGATTTCACCTAGGCTGAAGAGAAATATGTAGGCAATTGTAGGAGAAGTCGAGGTCTAGCCATAGCAGCTCAAGTGGGAGAGCACTACTGTGTGTTACTGGAACCACACAAGAGGCTCAGGGTTGGATCCCTGGATCCACTGGTCACTCCAGGGATGGCAGTCTGCACCTGCAGTCCTAGTTAGCTGGGTGGCTGGGGCAGAAGGACCATGGCATCACAAAACCCTGTCAAAAATATCTTTCTATTTCCTAATTCTCTACCTCTCTCATTAAAAGGAAGAAAGAGAGGAAAAAAAAAAGAAAGAGAAAGAAAGAAAGAGAAAATGTATGCCATATGGCTATATTGCTAATGGATGTACCAATTAGATATAAAAAAATTAATGACGATATCAGAACTGTGAGTAGTTTGGAAACCTATGGCGAACTTTTGGGATTCCTGATGTTCCCACTATCTTCTTTACAAATTAAGTTTTTCTTTTGCAAACACTCTAAGCCAAAATTAGCAGTTGAGAGTTTACTGTTTGGCACAGCTATAGTACCAAGGGTGATGGTGTGCCACTCTGCAGTGCTAAAGCCAGGCGGAGGGCCTGGCGCTGGACCCCAGATTGACGTGAAACACACTGTGTGTCTGCATGACCGTGATCCTCTCTGGCTGGGAAGGCCAAGAAATAGGGATCGTGGCAGGAGGAGGAGACCTTATTAGGGTGATTCTCTTTCTCTCATGGAAGAACCAAAGTGAATAAACAAACTTTGTTTTTTTTTTGAAGAATTTAGTGTGAGTTTTTTTTCTCTACAAGAAATATTTAGCAGGGAAGAGGTTATTAATTTCATGTAAGGTCCAGACCTAAAACCGAGTATTTTTTCCATAGTGCACACTCTGTTGAAAAAAAAAAAAAAAAAAGACAAGGAATGATAGATTATTCCATTATATCCTTGTCAAATACCCTCTACTCTGTGCAGGTCATTGCATAATGAACAGTCACATACAAAAACACCAAAATGATACTTCTTTAGGGTGCTTATGATCTATTAATTGTCACAGTAAGCCTGTTTTTATGAGCAACTTTCCTATGGTTGGCAACATATAGGTAACAAATCACAAATGTTAAGATCTGGATGAGTAATCCTGTCAGAATATTCTGTAGGAATTTATACGAGCAATTGTTTCCACTGATGACAGAAGATATCATGGAGGTGATTAGCACCATGACTTGTCATTTGTCAGTTTTCCCAGGGCAGAGGTTGACAAATTGTTGCCAATGGGCCACACTTTTGTAAAGGCAGTTTTACTAGAACGAAACTACAATTTTCCACTCGTGCTTGTCTGTCTATGGGTACTTTTGCGTTGCTACAGAATTAGGTGGTTAAATTACTGACCATGTACTCCACAAAATCTATAATGTTTACCATCAATCCCTTTTTCTAAGAAGTTGCCTGACCCCTTTCATAATTGAAGGAAATAGAAACATCAAGGGAAATAAGTTTAGATTAAAGATAGGCCCATTTTCTAGACATCATGACTTTGAAGCAATTGCAGAATATCCAAGAGTAAACATAAAGGGTAGTTGATGGGGCTCTAGAACGTATGACAGCGTTCCTGGCTAAACGTATTGATTTGAACTCCATCCAGTAGATGTGCTATAGTTAATGCTTTGCCATAGAAAATATAAATTCTGATGGGAATTTTAATGGTAAAAAAAGAAAAATGTAAGTATAAGGACTTTTGAAATCTAATTGGAAAGCTATTACAGAACAGTGAAAGCATCTCATATTATAGGAGGCTAAGGAATGAGAGCTGGCTGAGGAAATAAAACTATATTCAGGAAGTTTGGCTGTAAACAGCCAGAAGGAAATATGAGTGTAACTTGAGGGGCATGAGAGTCACATGAAGATTTATTTCAAGATGAGGGATCCAGACAACAGAATATTTCAAAACAGACAGAAGAAATCACTGAAGTAAAAATGATGAAATATTTTGGTTAGAGGAAAGGATAATTGAGTGTGTATGGGAAATCCCAAAGGAATTGGCAGTGGATCAGATTCAGGAACACAGATGGAGGGGTGTATTAGACAGACTCTTTTGCTTACAAGTGTCTGAAATCCAGTTTGAACTGGCCATCATCAAAAGAAGGGGAACTTTATTGGTCCCTATAACGAAAACTCTGTCTCCTCTCTCTTTCCCTGTCTCCTTATATTTTTGCTATTGTCTATGTGCCAGTTTTAGACTTTGAAAATAATTCTGTAAAAAAATATCACAAACCATGATATGCCAGCTGCTCTTGGGCCCAGATCCTTGCAAAAATTCATCCTGAGACGAAAGGCTTCATTGGGAAAACTTCTCCCAGAAAGCTCTGTGGCTCAACTTGATTCACATGCTTGTGTCCTGAAACAACCTAGACCACTGCTGTGGCTACAGTACCTTATTCATCTCAGCTTCAGTCATTTGTCTGCCCTTCCAAATCATCACTGCTCTTAGGCTAGTAAGGAATAATGGTCAACTCACCTTGGACCCAGTATTCTCCCCAAGGTCTGTCGTTACACCTCAGACAATGGCAAAATGCTTCTTAGAACAGACGAGAAGGAGAGGTGGGAATAATATATGGTCTTCGCTAAGAGAATTGCTATGAATTAGCAGCCACTGTGATCTGTGACTCTTAGAATCAAGTCCGATAGTCATGAGAATGTACCTATTTGGTTGGGCTGATTGATTATGGCTAGTATTTACAATGATGGCTTGTGACATCTGTTGTAATTAATTAGTTGCAACTGTTTTTTATATATTTTAAGAATCACCTATGTTTATAAAAGGACAACCTTAGAAATAAGTTATTTCATCTTATAAGTTAATATAGGAAGAAAGGAGAAAGAATGATTATTGAGACATGGCTTTAAATTTGTAAAGAAAAGAAAATGAGAAACTTCATAGATTACACTAGAAGAGTAAATGTACTGGCAGGTCAATTTTATTTTAGAGATGAATTGTAGCATTATAAATGAATATAAGACGAAGAGGTGGCAGTCACTGCTTTAGGCATTTTACACACTTTATTTCATATAAACCTCACAAGAACCTTTTTTTTAAGTTTAATAATTTCTTTCATCAGAGAGACAGAGAGGCAAAGAGAGACAAGCACTTCCAACATGGTCTTCTTAGACTGGCCTAAGACAGGGGCCACCCCCCCTCAGTCATATGCTAGTCTTAGCCGATCTGGGTTATGAGCACACGCACATATGTACCAAGCATGCAGACAGATGTTTTGGGGTGCATCTCCCTCACAAGAACTTTAGAAGTATATAATAATTATTATTATTTCATAGGCAGAGAACCTGAGATTTGGAAAGCTCTTTTGGCAAGTGGCTATGAAGTGGCAAAGGTAGAATCAAGTCTGTTCTCTTTTCACTGTGTTCTCCTTCATGTACTAAAATCACAATGAAAATAAGTTGTTTTATCTTATTCCTTCATCCAATCTTTTTATTAAAAAATAAAGCTATTATTTTGTAGTACTTTTATAATACAGAAAAGTTTCAATGCTAATATGGAGAGTACTTATGTAGTCTTCACCCACTTTTTCCTCAGTTAATATACAGAACAATGGTACATTTGTCAAAACCAAAAAATTGCCACTATATTGTTAACTAAACTGAAAACTCTATTTGGATTTTTCCAGTTTTCCCACTAAAATCCTGTTTTCTCTTCCAAGCTCCAGTTCAGGATAGTGTATATTTAGTTCCCCTTCATTTTTGCTCTTTCTTCCTCTTATCTTACGGTCTCTTCTATTTTTCTTCCAACTTTCCCATCCTCTGATCATATCTTTTTTTCCATTTCCAGTTACCTTTCCTTTCCTCCTCCGCATCATTATATTTCATTTGATTTTCTGCCAAATTAATATAGCCAAAAAGGAAATATTTGGAAAGGTATTGAACTAGCTCGGAAACTTCACAGTGGCATGACAAAGAGTAGTTACACATGGAATTTCTGGTCTTCTGTTGTGTTGTAATAAATTGGGAAAAACTGGGTAACATATCTCTATCAGTTCTACTTCATTTAGAACCATGACCTGAAGAAGTATATTTATTCTTACAGTTACTAGTTGAAATCCAGTTCTCCATAAAATAAAGCATTATTTGAAGAAAATACAAAGCAGATTTAGAAATCAACTTTCAAAATTTATCCGGATTTTTTAAATGAGGGGTTGCCATTGAACTCTGTACCCTTGGCATTATTAGTGTCTGCGATTGCATAGGTTCGTTTGGGGACTACAGTAGATTTCTTTCGGTAGTTTCACTCTAAGGATGAATCAGAATGCCACACCTTAAGGCTAAAGCAAAAGGGTGGGACTCAGGTTCTGATCTATAGATGGACACAAACCACATTGCATCGAAGCCTGAAAACAGACAATGTTTTACTGGGATTTTTTTTTTTTTTTTAATATTCAAAGTAAACAAAATTGCCTTAAAGTGAGTGATTTTAGAAGAGATTATGAGGGGGACCAGCAGTTAGCGTAGTGGCTATGTCGCTGGACTCCCATATAGTCGACCGTGGTTCGCGTCCCAGACCGGGTGGCTTTAAACTCATGCCGGGCGCGTGTGCGTGTGTGCCCAAGATCCAGAGAGGAGAATGGAGGAGAAGGGATTACGGTGTGGCCATCCCCCCGGGGGGTGATTTCTCGCTTTCTGTCTCTCTGTCTCTCTCTGTCTGTCTGGCGAGCGCACATGCCCTATAGCGAAAACCTCTCCAAAAAAAAAAAAAAAGAGATTACGAGGTGTGGGCAAAATTGTGAGGAAGGGAATGAATTTTTTAGAATCTCTGAGTTAATCATAGAAATAAGAGAAGAAAAGACAGTTGGGTTGGGAAACAGAAAAATGATATTACACGTTACAAAGACTTAGGTCTTCAAATTTTATTTTGTTATAATTTATGTGAAGACAAAAGGAAGAAAAGTGATGCTGAGAACTTTAAAAAGTACAAATCACCAAATGAGGAAGAATTTTTAGGCAATGCTATTTTCCCTAAAAACAGTGCAGAAAACTAGTTAACTTGTTTAAGGTGACATACATAAGTGATGATGCAGTTCCCAACGAGCCTCAAGGGACGTGCTGTACTGTAATTAGATTGGCACCCTTCACAAAGTCGCTTTCTCGCTTGCTCGCCCTCTGAATCTTTTAATTTGGTTAACTTATAAGTGGGTCTATAAAAACTCTACACACATTAACAAGTTTTCCATCCCATGAGCCCTGCAATTTAATATGCATGAAAATTACCAGTATCTTTTGCTTATTTTGTTCTATTGTTTTTCCAAGACACCGATTTTCCTTTGTTTAAACTGGTAGTACTTGCAAACTGCTCTCTCACCAATTCCACCACATGGATACATGGATTCACTTTATTATTCAGTTCCTGTAACAGTGTGCATCCTGTTGGTTCTGGAAGATACTGCTCATGTATGCCCGTCGCTTGGTGTGAAGTATTTTAGCGATGATAGTGCATGGCAGATAGAGAAGTTTTTAATGTGCAAGGTGAAGTGTGGGTAACAACAGATACCTGAGAAAGAGAAAATAAAGATGTTCTCAGGTAGGATGAATGCTTACCACATAAAATTAAAGAGCAAGCAAAAAAAAAAAAAAAAAAATGTCAAAGGCAGGCAAAATTCTGAAAGGAGAAAATGGACCCTCAACTTCTTTCTCTCTTTCTCTCTTCCTCCCTCTCTTCTTTCCTTTTCTTTTTGCCTGAGGACACATGCGTACACAGAATATAGAGATCAAAACTGAAAGTACCCCACTCTTAATGGGGCCAGGTCACACTGCAATCTTTTTTTCCCTCTATTTCTTCATTCTGCCAGGAACCTGAGCACGTGCAGGTGCCCAGGCATGTTTTTACATGTATCTGGAGTGGGGATTTGAACTTCAGTGGCTACAATGGATCCAGCTCCTTCTGCAGGACCCTTAACAGCGGAGCTATAGGGTTAGTCTGTGCCTTGCTTAAATTGCTCTCTTTATACACAAAGAGAGGCTATAGAATAGTACAAGACATTTAGGAAGTGAGAAAAGATCCTACATCTGATCTAGATACTGTCTAATGGAAACCATCAGTTGTACCACTTGGGAAAGAGAATGTATGGTATCTGTTGACAGCATCAGAAGAAAGGCAGCTTTCTGCATGCAAAAAGTAACTGTGGCTAGTTAGCCTGGCAGCTTTAAAACAATTAAAATAAAAAATTATTTATTTATTATTTTAAGCATTCAATCATCAGGTATTTTTACAATATAGAAAATGAATTTCTCAGCATGAATACACTGTGTTTGTCTAGTCAAGGTTATTATCATATACTTTGTCACCAACAGACAGTTTTCCATTTTTATGAATGTTTTTCTTCCTTTTTTTTCCCCTTGATTCCTTCCCTCCCATCCCCATTTCCTATCCTTTGTCTCTGGTATCTACTGTTGTTTTCCATGTTTTTATACCTTCTAATCTTTTAGTTTCTGTCTTGAAGCGCAGACATTTGCTATATAAGGTTGTTGTAAAAGTCATAACACATTTTGGGACCAGCAGTTGGCGTAATGGCTATGTCACTGAACTCCCATGTAGTCGACCGCGGTTCAAGTCCCGGATCTGCTGGCTTAAACTCACGCCGGGCGCGTGTGCATGCGTGCCCAAGATCCTGAGAGGAGAATGGAGGAGGAGAGGGGATTGTGGCGTGACCATCCCCCCTGGGGGGTGATTTCTCGCTTTCTGTCTCTCTGTCTCTCTCTGTCTGGTGAGTGCACGCACCCTATAGCAAAAACCTCTCAAAAAAAAAAAAAAAAAAGAGTCATGACACATTTTTTCTATATTTTTCCATGCAAAAATGTGTCATGACTTTTACAAAAACCCAATATATTAAACAGTGATGTATAATGCCTCATTTTCATGATTTGGCTTGCTTTGCTTAGCCTTAAATCCTCCATATCCATACACTTTCTATCAAATGACAGATAGTGAATTTTTATGTCTCAGTAGTATTCCATAATGTATGTGTCACACTTTTTCAGTTCATTCATTTATTCTTGGATATTTAGGTTGATGCCATGTTATAGTAATTGTGAACAATGCTGCAATAAATGTGGATGTGTAAGCATTTTACTGAGTATATGCCTATCTTCGGTTAGATACCAGGAGTAGAATTGTTGGATTGTATGGTAGTTCTATTTGTAAGTCCTTAAAGAACCTCCATATTGTTCTTCACCGTGACTGTACTAATTTATATTCCCACCAACAGTGTAAGGGAATTCCCTTCACCACAGCCTAGCCAGTACTTATCATTCTTTATAAAAAATTATTTATTGGGACCAGCAGTTAGCGTAATGGCTATGTCGCTGGACTCCCACGTAGTCGACCGCGGTTCGAGTCCCGGACCCGGCGGCTTAAACTCACGCCAGGCGCGTGTGCGTGCGTGCCCAAGATCCCGAGAGGAGAATGGAGGAGAAGGGATTGCGGTGTGGCCATCCCCCCTGGGGGGTGATTTCCTGCTTTCTATCTCTCTGTCTCTCTCTGTCTGTCTGGCGAGCGCACGCGCCCTATAGCAAAAACCTCTCCAAAAAAAAAAAAAATTATTTATTTATTTATTCATCCATTCATTCATTCATCCGTTCATCAGAGGTTTTTGCCTTAGAGCACATGCACTCACCAGAGAGAGAGAAAGAGACAGTGAGAGAGAAGGTGAGAAATTACTCCCTATGGGGTATAGCCATTGCATTCCCTTCTCATTCATTCTCTTGGGGTCTTGGGCATGCATACACACACACGCTCAGCATGATTTTCCAGTCACCAGATCTGGGACTCAAACCATGATCAGCCAGGTGGGAGTCCAGCATGTAACCACTTCACTATCTGCTGGCCCCAATGCTTTCTTTCTTTCTTTTTTAATCTTAGCCATCTGATTGGGGTAAGGTGGTATCTCATTGTGGTTTTAATTTGCAACTCCCTTATGATAAGGGATGTTGAGCACTATTTAATTTGCATTTTGGCTATTCGTATGTCTTCCTTGAAGAGTTCATCTCATTTGCCTATCTTTTAATTGCATTAATTCTTATTTTGTAGGTAAGCTGCTTGAGTTCTCTATATATCTTGGTTATCAGTCACTTATCCAAAGGAGAGTTTACAAATATATTCTCCCATTCCAAGGATCCTCTCTTGTGGCTTGCGGCTTTTATTCTAATGAACTCTGATCATTATATAAGCCATCTTTAACATTCAGTGGATAAGCGTGTAGTGAGAAATGATAAGTGTAAGTTTACGGATCAAGAGATAGATAGGAATTGATCCTAGGCACTTATGGAGCCGTCCTAGAGAAAATGTTACAATAGAAGTTACACATGTTAATAGGAATGTATCAGTAACTTTTTTCATCCAGTGCCTACTAGGATCAGAACATGGGTATACTAGGTCCTTGCTACTCAGACCAGCAGTATCAGCTTCACCTAGGGGTGTATTGATCAATTCAGGCTACTATGACAAAGTACCATAGTCTGTGTGGCTTAGAAAGCACAGAAATGTATTTTTGACAGTTCTGGAGGCAGGATGGCTTAAATTAGGGTAGCAATATGATTGAGTTCTGGTGAGAGCCCTCTTCTGGGTTGCAGATTGTCAATATCTCATTGTATCCTCACAAAGTAGAAAACAGGATCAAGAGTTCTCAGGGGTCTTTCCTATCATGGAAACTGTCCATTTCATGAAAGGGCTGTATCTTCATAACCTAATTACCTTCCAAAGATCCTACCTTCTAATGTCATCACATTTGGTGTTAGGATTTGAGCATATGAATTCGAAGGAACACATATATATCAGTCTATAATAGAAAGCTTGATTGAAATGCATAATCTCAGGCCCCACTTCTGATTTACTGCTTCAAATTCAGCCTTTTAACAATATTCTCAGGTGATGCATCTGCACATTAAAATCTGAGCATCACTTTGGGAGAAACTTTACAAAATTCATCTTAAGATTTATTATCCAATTTAAGAGCCCAAATTTATCTCCAGAATGTAGGCGAAGCAGGTATGTCTCTTGGAGATTCTGATGTAAAATTGAATTCATTTGTGAAACTTGTAGACTTTGGTGTGTATCCTTATTACACAGAAAAACATGAGCTGCTGAAATCTGAGATACTCAGTGTTCTAATCCAGTACTTAGTGTAATATTCAGAGGTGAGGTGAAGGCTAGGTAGTGTAGACTGCTCTATCCTTTTGCTTTAACATTTATATGTAAGCCAAATCTGGGGAGAAATAAGTATGTCTAAAGTCACAGGAGATATGGAAAGGAAGGAAGATGAAATGAGGAGAAAGCAGAAAACACATTCTTTTGTTTTGGAGACCATCATAAGTTTTGGAACAGAATACATAGGATCTTCAAAAAAGTTCTTGGAAAATGTTTATTATGAAAAGACTATAAATGGATTTCAAATATTTTTGCACAAAAATGAACTCATACATTAATATTTTTTCCCCACAAACTTATTAAAGTGCCCTTGTATGTGTACCTGAGCCTGCAGGTACATCTGAATATTATGTGACAGAGCCATTGCCTCCCTTAGTGACAGCTTGCATGAGTCACTGTCACATACCTGGTGAACGTGACTATATGGGTGAGTGGGTGGGTGAGAGACATGCTTACGGAGTAAAGAATCCCAGTGAACCTTCATTTAACTTCTGTCTTTTTTCCCCTTGTCTTCTCTGCATACCAGAACAGGAAGCCTTATTATTCTCCATCCAAAGTGAACATCTTTAGTTTTGCAAGAAAGAAATTTCTTACAATGCTCAGTAGTTTTCAAACTAAAGATTCCCAACATCTTCCATAAAGATCTTCTATTTCTGTATATTTAATGTATTTCATTTCCAAAGCCTTTTTTTGTGACACTTCTTTCCCTGAAATAAGAATCCATTTGTGTGGAGGCAGCAGCAAAATCCCACTCTCATCTTCAGGTACAAGCACTAGGGGAGGTGGTGGGAGAGCATTATACAGAAAGAAGGAAGACAAAATGAAATGAGAAATGAAATAAGGTGGAGAGACAAGCAATGAAAAGGAGAGGGTACTTTTCACCATAATAGGTGAGGGGGGAAAATGCTATAAAAACTGTCCCCAGTATTAATCATTTTATATCTGAATGTAAGGTTTGCATGCCAACTTCTGCTGCTTCTATTCCCTCCAATGAACAGAAAACAGAGGGATCTTAAACTGCAGCAGGTATAAAAGAATACTCCAGTTTTACTCTAGTTCTTGTTCCTTGTCACCTTCAGAAAAGATAAGCTGATGACCACCACAGATGGGTTCCTTACAGGAGGTTCATTACACATTTCTGTTCTAACTGGGCTCAGGCTTGTGATTTGGACCTGTTTTGTACTGCCATTAAAGAACGCATGGAAATAGGACCAAAACAAGAGAGAATTTTGAGAAGTTAGCAAATCATGATAAACTCAGTTCTTCACTTTTATGAAATAAAACCATTTCTGCATCCCATCTGCCCTGATACAGTGTCGTAAATTTGGATTATATGTCAATTATCCAAATTTACTTCTCTGTGTTTTCTCCCTTGAATATAGATATGAATTTTAATGTAAAGCTTTCTTACGCACAAAACTTCCCATAAAAACTATGTTTTAACCACCATTCTGGGCTATTTTATACTTGCCAAATATCTTCTCTTTCCAAGGTCATCTATTTCACTGCATCGCTGGAAATGAAGTGGGAAGTATGGCTCTGTTTAATCAAATTTCATGCTCTGCTGCTTCCATCTTATGGCCTCTTTGCTAATTGATCAAGTTTTCAATTAAGCTCTTCCATCTTTGTTTTAATTCTTTGTTAAGATTTTTAGTCCATTAGCTGATTTCTTAAGATCAGAGCTGCTACAAACCCATGTTTTCCTCCAGCTCTATCTGCCCATCGTGGAGTTGCTTTGCATTGAGGGAACACTGTTTTCTTTTTCTCTTTGATTTCATCCCATTTTGTAGTGAAATGTCTCCTTGCACATACTTTGTCTAGAATTTTGAAATTTTTGACTTATTTTGTTAAGGGGGCAATTGGTTTACTCATATGATGCCAGGGATTAGAAACTCCTTTGTGCAGTTTTCAGCTGTTTTGTTCAGTAGCAATTAAACAAATTGGAAGTATAATTTGCTAAGCAGCAGTTAAAAATTGACCATAGTTAATAAACAGAAGATGTGTGACATTCCTTCTTTGTGAGGTCTCTCTAATGAGCTGTAACGTTACTTCAATACCAAACCCATTTTATTGTTTCTATAGATCAGCTAAGTGCTAATACAACAAATATATGTAGCACCACAACTCTGGGTACACTGATTCCTTGCTTTTATTCTTGATAAGGAAAGTTTCATCCCCAAAGCTGCAGTAAATCAAATCTCCATTGAAATTCACTAATGGATAGTGTATTCAAATATAAGTTATTAAAATAAATACTTTCTTAAAAATCAAGCAATATGTGTTGACAGGATCAATGTAAATGAGCTTTGTCTAGGAGGGTTTTACTCATTGCAAAATAATTCTTAATTCCAAATGTAGAATTTTAACTTTAAGCTTGGTACTTTCAACCCTGCGGGAGAAATTCAGACAATCCCATTTCATGGAAGACTTTGCAATGCATGACAGCCTGTATTAAAGGTTTATTGTTTAGAGGTTTTACAATATGAAATTCTTGGTTTATGATAATTTTCAAATAAAGTGTGAAAGCCCGTAAAATGCATTTCTTTTGTCTGCTTAAGATGCAAAGAGCAGACATACTTTCTCACCTTGGTTACCTGCATTTTGAAGCAGAACTTGGGCTCAGATTGGGCCAGTGATACTCGGCACTTGCTCTAAGGCATACTATTTATCTTGCTATAGTGGATTTTGGAGGAAATAACATTTTGCTCTTACAATTTATTTATTTATTTTTTAAGAGAGATTTTTGCTACAGGGCACTTGGGCTCACTGGAGAGACAGAAAGAGATAGGAAGAAAGCAAGAAATCTTCTTCCCACTCCCCCACCCATGGGGATGGCCACACCACAGTCCCTTCTCCTCCATTCTTCTCTCAGGTCTTGGGCATGCACACACATGTGCCCAGCGTGATTTTTAAGCCACCGGTTACAGGGCTCGAACTGTGGTTGACTATGTGGGAGTCCAGCAATGTAATCATTACACTCTCTACTGGTTCCACAAACATGTTTCAAAGATTCAGAATCTAGTCACAACTGACAAGATTTGCTTATACTTTTATAATTTCCTTAATATTTACTCACTTGTTGGTAAAAGTTAGCTTGTTTGAAAATCAAGAAGAACGAAGAAAAAATTTTTAGAGATAGATATGTCTAGGATGCATGGGGTATGTATTCTTAACCATCACACATCCTTGGAAATTGTAAAATTAAAAATATCAGCTTCTGAATTAATTTTTAACTCCATTCAAGTTTGCTGAATCAACAAAACCACAACCCTGAGCCAAGGTGCATTTAACAACACTTTTTGGAAAGGAGCATAGAAACTTAATTAAAGAAATTGTACAATCTACGCTAAAAATTTCCTATATTTTAGGTAGATGTGGACTTATTAAAAAACAAAAACAAGGGGGAACCAGCAGTTAGCGTAATGGCTATGTCGCTGGACTCCCACGTAGTCGACCACGGTTCGTGTCCTGGACCTGGTGGCTTAAAACTCACGCCAGGCGCATGTGCGTGCGTGCCCAAGATCCCGAGAGGAGAATGGAGGAGAAGGGATTGCGGCGTGACCATCCCCCCCAGGGGGTGATTTCTCGCTTTCTGTCTCTATGTCTCTCTCTGTCTATCTGGCGAGCACACATGCCCTATAACAAAAATCTCTCAAAAAACAAACAAACAAACAAACAAAAAGACAAAACAAAAAACAAATGACAAAAACAACAACAAAAATAAATGTTTTGCCAAGAGACCAACTTCCTATGTTGTGAGACTATGCTGAAGTCTCCAAATATAAAACTCAACTATCCCAGTGGTTGCTTATCTTAAAGAAGATCATTTTGTTTTAAAAATTTATGATGTGTTGTGACTGATCCAAATGAACTACATAATATCATCAATTCTAAACCAATTTTTTCTAAGAATGCACACTATCAATTGAACAGGCATTTTCTCCTACATTCCATTGCTTGTAAAGCAGGGACTTCCCCCTTGAGAGTATAGCAAAAATCACATGAGGTGACCACATCCCTCCAAATTCAGAGTCAATTGATCTGCAGAAAGATCCAAGAATCTGCATTATTGAAGCCTCTACTCTTCCCCCACATCCCATGTCATTCTGCTAGTGACACACCGAATTCTCAGGAATACTCTCAGACACGAATGAAGAAGACTTGGTACATATTCTGATAAAGACCTTGAATATTACCTATTTACTGGAAGATGTAAGAACCTCAAAAAATTTAGTTGATTCTTATGAATTACCTTGACAACTATTGAGAAATATCTCTGCTTTTAGTTATGGTTCAAATTAGACTTGTTAATAGTCTAGGCATACAGTCAACCTGTGTATTTTTATTTGACATAATGTTGAAAACGAGCATTTGTTTGTGTGTATGTTAGTGTGTGTGCATGCTAGAGGGCTTGTGTGCTCACCATAGAGAGACAGAGAGAGAAGGAGAGCAGAAAGTATCCCCCATGGGGAGTGGTTACACCACAATCCCTTCTCTATTTTTCCTTCTTTAGGATTTCGAACATGCATGTACATCATGTTTCTTAAGCTGTGATAATCCATGTGGGGTCCAGCTGCCTTAACCACCAAGCCACGGAGTCAGAACACCTCCTTTAATTTTCAGTTTAAGTGAACCCGTTTCTGAGGTGCTAATCTGTTTCTTGAGTTTAGGTGATTTCCTGGAGTAAAGCTTATTTTGGGGTCATCAGAAAATTTATGACTTATTTTGCATAGAAAAATATGTCATGATTTTTCTGATAACCCTACAGATGAAAAGTGTTATGAAAGTGTTATGAACATACTGACTTTTCCACTATTTACTCTTATTAAAGAAACAAATAATCCCCATGAGACTTGTATAATGTTAGTTGTAATCTTCTGTTTCTACTTCCTTATGACAGTTTGTTTTTCTAACACATTTTAATTTGAAACACAGTGACAAAATTGAAGATTAGATGCGTTAAATCTGCATTGTGCCACATCCCCATATTTGCTGTTTTCATTGTCAACTAGTGAAGTGTCACTCATTTCCTCCAATCTCTGTGGACATCTTTAGGGTGGTGAAAGTCTAAGTTGACCAATTAGAGAACAGAGAAGAGAGTAGTGATGGATAGATAGTCTTTAATCTTGCCCACAGACATACTGAATAGAGTTTAGTAATAGGGAGTTTGGGATTTCCAGATTCTTATTCACAATAAAATTCTTGATTCTGAATGTGCAACACACTCCTGCTATTATTTGGTTTTCTCTGTTGCTATCCATAGGTTAAATTCATTGAAGAGGATGCTAGAAGATGTGCAAACAGCTGTGGCTGTTCAAGGTTTCGTGTGTCTCCAGTAGCAGAAGAACACACTTGGGACTACCCTGATGTGCTTTTTTTAGGTGGAACAATCTTTTGGAAAACGTTTTCATCAAAATAGCCTAGCTAGTTAATTATGTTTTTGATTTTGTTGTTTGTTTATTTTGTTTTGTTTTTAGGTTTTTGCCATAGGACATATGCTTGCCAGAGAGACACACAGAGAGGGTAAGTGAGAAATCACTCCCAAGGGGATGGCCATGTTGCAATCCCTTCCCCTCCCTTCTCCTCTCGGAATGTTGGGCACATCCACACACACCCCTAGTATGTTTTTCAAGCCTCTGGGACCTGGACTCAAACCATGGAGCTGGTCATGAAGAATCTATCACTTTAACCACCACACCACCTGCTGGCCCCAATTATGTTCTTCTAATGAGGTTTCAGATCTTGTGCAGTAGAACATTTCCAGGGAACAGTTGATGATAAATCCATTATTTTTTCTCCTCAATGCCAGGGCAGCCAAACTGGTCTCTCTAGTTGTAACCTCAGGCTTAGCAGGATGAATCTCAAAATTCTAGACTAGAATTTATTTTCACAGTGGAAATGGGTAGGGACATACCTTTGACAGGATTATGAGGCTTATTTTCTTAAGAACTTCCACAGAGAATTAATGCCCAAACCCTTATTTCCCTCTGAGCTGATTCAATTCTTTGAACTTGGGAAAGAAAATAAGCAAACTATCTTGTTGGGGAGAGGGAGATCACTTGAGCAACAAAATGCAAATACTGGGTCAGTGACAGGATCTCAGAATAGAATTTTATACCTTTTTAAAGATGATACTTTATTTCATCCTACAGGTTCCTGATTGAAGTGATTTGGAAGAAAGATACTGGTAAAAAAAATAACATTAATTAGGAGAAATACTGATTTAGCAGTTAAGGAAGAGCTGTGTTACCCTACATTCCCATAAGAAATACCACATCTTCCTTCTGTAAGTAGTGGTGGGCTTGGAGTCAGAAGTGAAGTCAAGCTGGTTGTGTGGAAACAGAATGTATTGGGGCGAGTAAACTTATTTTTGCAAGCCTCACTTTCTGATCTGTAGAAATGTACTAGCATAATCATATATGGTTCTTGTCCCTCAAATTCTAAGATTTTAAATAGGGACTGATTATGTTTTTTCTACTTCTGGAGATGATAAGTTTTCCAGAAGAGATGTTTGCCCGCATGTTTACTCTGAGAATGCAGAGCCCCGCCCTAATGCAAGTTACAGGGACAAGCTTCAGTTGGTCTGTGGAGCCAGGAGAGCTTCTTGGGAAAATGTAATGCATGAATGTTATATGTGTTTGCTAAGAATTGTGGAGTTGGGGGCTTTTAAAAAGTTTGCTTATTTGTTCTTTCCGTGAAAGAGAGACACACACAGAAAATGTGTGAGAGAGTGATACAAGCCTCCCTCCCACCACCTAAAGGGTCAGTATGCTGTGATCCACACCCAGCTGCAGTCAGCCAGGATCATGAGCATGTGCATGCATTCGGTATGCACAGGTAGATCTGGGATGTAAATGCAGGACCTTCCCATTGACTTCAGCACATCAGAGCTTTGTGTTATTGTTACCAAACCAATGTAGGTATGGGCAGAACAAGTTGCTTTCTGACTGAGAGGCCAGACTCTGACTGTGACCCATGAGGTTTGTTGAGGAGGAAGGCGTTTTTATAGGTGACATCATCCATGAGGCGGAGAGCAGGCTTGCTTAATAGAGGTCTCCCCCCATGTTTTTGTGGATAAGCTTTTATAGAGAAATAATTCCCATTCAAATGTCCATGTGTGCAAATGAAAGTTTGGAACTTGTACGGTTCTGAATGGTCAACTCAAGCAGCAGTATCACTGATCCATTACTGAAATTGGTCTCTGTAACACAGGCTAGTTGCGAGCTGTTACATGACTTCTAAGTGCTGCCACTGGCCTGGTTTTACTTTTTAAATCAGATTCTTATAGGCAATTATGACACTGAACAGTTGCTCTAAGAAAGGGAAGTATAAGAGGTTATGACTGGCCAGGTCCTGCAAGAAACTCACAGATATGAATGGAGGGGGGCTGAAGTAGTTAGGCTCATGCTTCCTATCTCAGTTTTGATGTAGGCTGGTATTTAAAATAAGGACTTGCAGAAGAAATTGTTCTCTCAATGAAATTCTAAAATATGTTGGTCAAAAAGTAAGAATATGTTCAAAAACCAAACCAAACAAAATGAATAAAAACAAACTCTCCGGGCTAGCTCTGTGGCCTGGTGGCTAAGGCAGTTGAATCCCACATAGTCAATTGCATAGTTCAAGTCCCAGATTCTGCAGCTTGAGAAACACACTCCAGGTCATACATATATATGCCCAAAACCCCAAAAGGAGGAAGAGATGCAGAAGAATGGATTGGGGTGTGGCAATTCCTCATAGTAATTGCTCTCCTCTTCCCCCTTTCTGTTTCTCTCTGGTGAGCATGTGTGCTGCCTACCAAAAACAATACCAACAATGACAATATCAACAAACTGTAATAATGGCTTTATATCAGTGGGACCCAGACACCAACTAAATGAGCTCCCAAAGGCCAAAGCTGGAATTATTTGAACAAAATAATGTAGGTTTTTTGTTTGTTTGTTTGTTTTATTTATTTTTTATTTATTTATTTATTTATTTTGAGAGGTGCTTGCTACAGGGCATGTGCACTTGCCAGAAAGACAGAGAGAGACAGAAAGCAAGAAATCACCCCCCCAGGGGGTATGGCCAAACTGCAATCCCTTCTCCTTCATTCTCCTCTCAGGATCTTGGGCATGCACACACATGCACCTGGTGAGTTTAAGCTACCGGTTCCAGGACTCGAACTGCAGTCGACTACATGGGAGTCCAGCAACGTAGCCATTACGCCATTTGCTGGTCCCAGATGTAGCACTATATGATAATCCAAAAATAAATCAGATATTCATGAATTTCATACCAATGAAATAGATGACTAAATAAATCAATTAATGCAGAGAATAGACAAATCTCCTGTGAAGAAGAATTTCAAAAAATTTAAGTGATCTACCCTTGAGGTGGTAGAGACTGTTTCCTCTGTTCATAAGTGTAAGCTCCGTATGGTGACTTCCTTTGAAAGAGCACAGTAGTGAAAGGGAGGAAAAACAGAGTGGCTTTACAGTAGAAAAAGCTGACAACTACTGTCTCAAGCCAGGTAATCAAGGTTAACATCAACAACTGTGTCATGATGATAGTATGTACCCTTCTAGCAAGGTACATAGCAAGGTACCTCTGTGGTCTTCCCCTAAAACACATTACTCCTCTCTAATCATGAGAACTTCAGACAAATGTCAGTTGAAGGACAGTAATTCTCAAAACTGTCAATGTCATCAGAAATTGACATAGCCAAGAAAAGTCTAAGGAAACACAACTACTAAATGTAATGTAATAGTCTAGAAGAGAAAATGAATAGAAGGGAAAAAATTGAGATAATCTGAGTGCTATATGGGCTTTAGTTTTGAGAAGTGTTTGTGTGTATGTGAGAACACACATCCCTGTAATTGCAATAAAATGTACTGAGCATGTGATAATGTATAATCATTAAGGGCAGACTCCAGAGCCTGCTTTCAAGGGTTCAAATCCAGTCTCTGCCATTAATTATTGCCTGTGTAGCTTGGTTATTTATTTAACATTGGAGTTCCTCAGTTTCTTTAACTGTAAAGTTAATACATGAAAAGCTTATAGGACAGTATCCAGCCCGTAGATGATGTTTATTTGTTCATCATTATTACTATTAAATGGAAAAATGAAACGATGTGCAAATGTAAGCTAATATATTGGTCTATATAGGAGCGCTTTGGTTTAATGATAATGAATATAACTAACATACACATTGTGCTTTCTAGTTTATAAAGTGATGGCATATACATGAATTCATTGGAGATTCACAACATCGCTATGAACTAGTTTGATACATTCTGATCTCCATTTTACAGATGGGGAAACCAATTCAAGAAGTTAAGCTATTTTGTATAGGTAATAGATAAATCTCAGAGTAGGGGTATAACAGATTCTTATTTCAAAGCTCATGTTCTTTTGACTGCATAAAGCTGTCTCTTAGGCAATCTCTACTCATAAATGCTCCAGAAGTCTTAAATTAAAAAAAAAATCCTGAACATATTGCCGGAAAGTTTTGTTCGCTACATTTTACCTCATTATTTCTCACAGTACCCTTCTGGAGATGGAAGGATAAACACTGACTTCTATATTTTGCAGACAAAAAAGGAAGACTTTTAAGAATTTTCTTCTTTTCTCATAAAAAATTTGTTAGAATTTGGGGGGAGCATTTGCCTTAAATCAGACTAAGTTTTATTATTCGCTCCAAAAGACATATATGTAATGCTTTGTGCTAAGTGTTATAGGCAATATAATTGAAAATACCTGAAGATTATTGCCTTCACATTATCTGTGTCCTCTTCTCATCTAAATCTAATTATGCAATACACCTCTCGTATAAGCATTTCATACTTAAAGTATAATGCATTATAATGTGATCATATTTTTACAAATCAAATACCAGACAAAAGGTAACTGTGAAGATTTTTGCTTTAAAAAGACAAATTCAATTTGTAATGTGAAAAAATTTTTTTGTTAAAAATAAAATAAAGCTATATAAAATTTGTACTTTTCTCTTTTGTTTTTTTTTGGAGAGGTTTTTTGCTATAGGGCGCGTGCGCTCGCCAGACAGACAGAGAGAGACAGAGAGACAGAAAGCGAGAAATCACCCCCCAGGGGGGATGGTCACGCCGCAATCCCTTCTCCTCCATTCTCCTCTCGGGATCTTGGGCACGCACGCACACGCGCCCGGCGTGAGTTGTAAGCCACCGGGTCCGAGACGCGAACCGCGGTCGACTACGTGGGAGTCCAGCGACATAGCCATTACGCTAACTGCTGGTTCCCAAAATTTGTACTTTTCTAAGAGGCTTCAAAAAGTTTATGGAAGATACATATTGTGAAAAAACTATATATGGATTTCATTTTTTTACACCAAAACAAATTTATGCTTTTGTGGAGAAGGCATTTGGGTGAATGTTGTGATTCAAAGTTTCTTATGAGATTTCAGTAAAAACATCAACTGGGATTGTGTCTCCTCTGAAGCCTCAACTGGGAAGATCTGTTTCCGAGTTTATTCACATGGTTGTTGGCAAGACTTAGTTTCTCAGCAGTTTCTGGGTGAGATTCTCTGTTTTTCACTGGCAGTTGGCCAGGGGCCTTCCTTATCTCCTTGACACCTGGGTTTTTTCAGAGGGCAGCTTAAATATGGCAGTTGACTTCCCTCAGAGCCCAAGAGCAATCAGTGCTTCAAGAAATCATTTTTTTTTTATAACTTATTCCTAAAAGTGATGTCCCATGTTTTTCTGCCATACTTTCACTCTCTCCCTCTCTCTTTTTAAAAAACATTTTATCTTTATCTATTTATCTGTTGTGATTTTCATGCCACCAGGTCCAGGACTCGAACTGTTGTCAGCCACATGGAAATCCAGTGCCTTTACCACCATGCCACCTGCTGACTCTGCCATACTCTTTGTAGGAGTTAGTTGCCAGGTGTGACATATACTCAAGGGAAGAGAATGTACAGTGTGTGTACTGCAGGAGGTGGTGGTCACTGGGCATCATCCCAGGGGCGATCCTCCACACAAGCATAGTTTGCAGATGACATACTGAGAACACTGAAGGAAACTTGTCTTCTCCTGTCCTTACAATAGAGGCAGGTGGGAGACAGGGGTTGGTCTATGGGCACAGCTGACAGGTTGTAGCTCAGATGTCTGAATGGGTCTTGGGAATGTAGCTTCTCTTGCCGGCAGTTGTAGTATATAGAGGTGAGAGATACGTCAGAAAACAGACAGGTGTTTAGCAAATGCACTATGTCTTCTTCATGGGCATCCAATTATACTCCATTTGCAAGCATTCTTTACAAATATGGATGGACATGGGACTGAATTCTAGTCACAGTAATAAAATAAGATAAAAGTTGTGTACATTACATTCAGGCAGACATGAAAAAGCTCTCACTCTCATTTCTCCATGTTGCTTTTTATACTTCAGTCTGTGTGAAATGAAGACAAAAGTCATCTTCAAGGGTAACTTTGTGCAAGGCCCTTGTTGAATATGGCAGAGTCTGCAATGAAGACCTTGGTATCTGTAGACATGACTAGAGGCAGTCACCTATTGAACACTAATTTTGTGCATTATGCAAGAAAGAAGTAAACATTTGCTTGATCAAGCCACCAAGGATAAGGAGTTAGTTGATTTTAGAAGCTAGCATTACTCAAATGAGTACAAAAGCCAGGTATCTGAAGTAGCAGTCATGAACCAAACGGTTAAACTCTAGTGACAGGAAGGCAAACTAGTCATGTTAAGTTCATGTCTTAGTTACTTTTTAATCCAAAACACCTAGCACAGTTTTTGATATATGGTAGATTTTCTTGTACTTTGGGATAAATGATAGACTCTGACTTGAGGTAGCCAGTTATTCAGAGGAGTGAGCTGATTTACATAAGGTTTATGAACTAGCAGAATAAATTGGAGCCTGGCACAATATCCTCAATACAATTTCAAAAAGAGGTATTTTTGCTTTCTTTTGTTTTGTTTTTATTATCGTATTGCCTTCGATTGTGGAGTCAAATTCTGAAACTAATTAAACAGGTAAGAAAATGCAAGGCCCAAGTTAGGAACTTTAGAGTGAAGTATTAGATTTAAGAGCAAGGAGTTTATAGGCACTGACAACAATGATAAATTTAGTTTGCTAAATGCTTACCTTTTTCAGTCAGGTTTTATTGTTGGTTCAGATATATTACAGCTCTGCCTTTCCTCAGAGCGTCTTAAGGACTTTTGATTTCTTTATAATAGATCTTATAACGTCTCATGAATTGGATATGTAATGTGCACTTACTCTCTCCTAACTTTTTAAAAAGAATGATTTTTTAATTTCATTTATTATTATTTTTTAAAATTTTCTATAGAGCATGTGCACTCACTAGAGAGAGACAGAGAGAGTGAGAGAGAGAAAAAGTGAGCAAAGCCAGCTGCCAGGACTGGGACTCGATGCATAGTCGGCCCCGTGGGAGCCCAACACCTTAACCTGCACACACCTGCTGGCCACTGTCCTTCTTTTACTTAGCAGTCATGTATTGAGCACCTACTGTTTGATGGGCATTAGGCCACACGCTGGACATACTGAGGTGGAAATGATGTGGGCTCTGTCTGTGAGGGTTTAAGGAAAACGTTTTCTTGTACATAAACCTATTTCAAAGTGCTAACATTGACAGCATAATACTTGCAAGGAAAATATAAATAGAATACCCAAAATTGTTGCTAATATCCACTTCATTTTCTTTATTGTTACTATATCTCTTGCTCCCAAATCCTGTGTAATCACATAATACCATTCATTCTTTCCTTTTATAGTCTTTCCCAGTGTATTTTCTTGTTTTTTGTTTTTTTTTTGATCCTATTTGATCGGTTGATAAAAAAGAAAGAAAACAACACGTGCCATATGTAGGAACCTTTTCTTCGCTGTTTTGATAAAATGCTCTGCAATCAGCCAGCTTTTGTTTCCTCATATGTGGCAAATGATAAATCTCAAGGGGCAAAACATCTGTCTGGCAGCCTGGGGCAGAACAGGGCAGTAGAGGATCTCTGCAGCCCAGGAAATGGGGGAGAAGGAGGCTAGGCACTTAAGAAGGATGGCCTCTCTCTGAACTTAAACTTGTCCTACGGGGTTCCGGAGTAGTCAGAATCCTGCTGTGGACCAAGATTCAATGGAACAAAAGAAGGCAGTCCCAGTTTGAGAATTGCTTTTCTATATTTATGCCACTTCTTTATATTGTTCTTGATGCCACTGTTTCCTCCACAGCTGTCTTTGCCCCTGGTTAATAGCTAGTGCCTTGAGCACTTGGGCCACGCCTGGCACGAGTCTCAGTGCTTCTCTTAGCATCAGTTCACTTAGTACTCATTACAACCCCAGGGGACATTCTGCTGTTGTCTTCGTAGTTACCAAAAGAGAAAGCAAGTGAAGGCAGGTCTGACTACTGCATGTCTAGTAAGTGATGTGGTAGAGGCTTGCCTGTTATTTTTCTTTCTTTCTTTATAGCTTGCTATAGGGCACTTGAACTCACCATAGAGAGGGAAAGAAACAGAGAGAAAGAAGTAGAGAGGGAAAGTAAGAACTCACCTCCCAGGGGAATGGCCATGTTGCAATGCCTTCACCTCCATTCCCTTCTTGGGATTTTGAGCATGCACACACATGCACAAAACAATTTTCAAGCCGAGTCCAGGACGCCAGTGGCCCAGTCGGCTGTGTGTGACCCAGCTGCTTTAACCTCCACATCACCCAGTGGTCCTGGCTTGCCTCTTAGTAACTTTATTTTCTGAATATTACTTATTTCTTTTCCCAAAAATTCTGTTTCATCTTTTAAAATTGAGAGTTACCACAAAATCCACTTATCAAACCACTATTTATTTTGATAATTATTTTTTTCCAAAAGTAATAACGTTTAATTTAGAAATTATAGATATGCATAAGAAGGAAACAAAAGTCGCCAAAAAACCCTGCACCTAGGAGTAAATACCATTGCCACCCTTGGTAGGTGTTGAACATACATGAACATATGCCAGTGTTATTCCCTTGGTATTTCTTTTGTCTTTATAGGCACAAAATGCAGTTAGATTTTTCCAGCTTCAAGTCACAGACATGTACTCAGGGTAGTTTAACTGAGAAAGTCATACTGAATGAGTACAGAACAATAAGGAAACACAGAAAATGCCTCCATAGCTGTACACCCTGTCCTGTGAACTGGAGCACTGTGCAGAAAACAAGGACGACTAGTAATTCAATATTCATTCTAGGGAACACCGACTTTGGCCTTCTAGTTCCCTTTGCTATGAATTCACAATTTTTTGAGAGCCGTCACAGTCTTCTCTTCCTCTGTTCCACTTTTTCTTTCTTCTTTTTTTATTGCTAGAGAGAACGTGAACTGGTCAGAGAAAGAGAATACCCCTCAACGAGGTGTGGTCACACCGCAATCCTTCTCCTTCTACTCCTACCTGCCATCAGGACTCTGGGCAAACACGCATGTGCACCCGGCTTGTTTTAAGACACTAGGATTGGAATGAATCACAGTCAGTCATGTGGGACCCAGCTCCCTAATCACTAGGTTACAGAGCCTCCCTCACGTTTTCTTTAATTTGCTCATTTATTTCACAGGTGATATAAGAGAGACAGAGACAGACAGCGACCTGTACCCCCAACAGGATCTTCACACCATGATCCACCTCCAGCCTCCACCTGCTAGGATCACAGACACACCTGCACCTGCGTGAGCAGGGAGACTGTGGGGAACTGGGACCTTCCCATACAGCCTAAGCATCAGGGAGCGTTTGTATCCCTCCGCTGCTGTGGCTCCCTAGGTTATTTATACCTTCTCTCTTTGTCACCAAAACAAGTGTCTGCTTTCTCCTCTCCTCTTTACTGCTTTTTCCTTATTATGTTATCTTTTGATTGAAGGTGTCTGACTAGTATTCTCTTAGTATGTATCTTTGTTTCTCTATCTTTCCGTTACATTTTTGTCTGTCTAATATTTGAACACTCCCAGGTCTGATCTGTTTGACTACCCAAACACCATTTTGGCTAGCATAGAGCACCCCTAGTGGATAGAACTCTCATTACCTCCAGGGAGGGTAAATTGTCTTGGACTGGCTCAGATCATCTCGATTTATGCCTATTGATTCTATTCAGCTATTAGCACCACCATTTCTATCAAAATTCTCTAAATTTGCATGATAAGTTATACAATTTTCTTGTTCATAGACTGCTGCTTATCTAATATAGAATTACTATAATTTAGTCAATAATAGATCTAAGAGACAGATAAGTGAAATTGCCATAGTAAGATTCCCTTCCTTAGACTGATAATGAGACAAAGAATTGATTTTAAAAGATCCTATTTTAATAACATGATTAGTAGAGTGAATTACTCATTATTTGGAAAGAAGATAAGAGCAGGATATGAAAATGTACTTGTTTTTCAAGTACACTAAGATCTTTTTCAAAGAGATCACATGCTGGAGCAAAAATGTATTCAAGAGATTTTTTTTTAAAACTGATATACTGTGAATTACATTTTAGACCACAATACACTAAAAAACAGAAACAATAATGAAAATAAAATTAAAAAAAACCAAATGCATGAAAAAATTTAAAAAGTGGCTTTGAAAAGTGCCTAGGTCAGGAAGGGAATCCAGAACAAGAAAACGTAATGAAAATATAAATACAATCTATATGAAAAAGTATGGAAAGTTGCCAAAATAGCACTTAAGAGAAAATTGATCACTCAAAATCCTACTATTTGTAAGGAAGACAAGAGAAAAGCAATAAACCAAGCCTCTAATTCAAGTATTTAGGAAAAGAATAAAACAGCATGCCAAGAGAAAACAGAAAGAAAGGAAGTGATAAGAAATAAATTTGAAAGGATACAGAAACAATACAAAAGGAATTCAATTCACAATAAAGCAAACATTAAATATTTAGGGACAAATTCAAGAACTGCAAATGACGCATGCAACTACCAAGGCTTATTGGGGGACTATAAAAATAAATGGACAGGCAACCACATTTTTGTATATGAAGACAGTCATATTCTAAATGTGTCAGGTGTTTCAAACTTTCATTATAGCTTTGATACAATCTTGTGAAAGCATACACATGATTTTCTTTATAACCTGAGAAAGAATATTTTAAGAAACATCTGGGAGCATAAATAGATCAGAATATCAAGCATTTTCTGATAAAAAGAATGAAGAGTTATTAATTTTAGTGTCCAGAGTAAAATTTATTTCCTTTCTGTAGAAATAAAGTAACTAAATAGATAGATATGTTAAAATTTTAAATACAAAAATGGATGTTACAGAAAAAAAGTAAAAATGACCATTGACTAGAACATTAGTCACTTTGTAAATAGAGAAATGATGGAAAATATCAAAATGGAAAGAGTCATAGATTATATTACAATTTTTAACTTCTGTTAAAAGAAAGATACAACTAAAAATCTGTTGATATATTTTCTACCATTCAGTTCCTGGTTCTTTTCTATGTGATGAGAGAGTCTTTCAAGACCATCTCTGATAAACAGCCCTTAAAACAGACTCCAGTGATCTGGGTTTTGAGATTAGCACTTTCGGTAATCTATAATTAGAGGGAGTTGTATCTAGTGACTTGCTTCTAACCAACAGAACATGGTAACAGTTACAGGACGCTACTTCTGAGGTTATGTTACAAAATGACTGTGACTTCTGTCTTCTTCTCTCTCTTGCTCTTCTCTGCTCATTTTGTGAGAAACAAGCTGCCATGTTGGAAGTTGCCCTATCGAGAGGGCTACGTGACAAGGAACTGATGTCCATAGCCAACAGCCAGTTAGGACCCCAGGACTGTCAGCAGTCACATAAATTACCTTGAAAGTAATCTTCTCAGGCTGTAAAGTGATCTTCTGAAGAAGATCCTCCCACACTGGAGTCTTAAAATGACTGTAGCCCTCCATAACCTACTGTGAAGCATTATGTGAGCCCCTGATTGAAAAAGGGTTAAGTTGTACCTGAAAAACTGACACCTAGAAATTGTGGAAAATAAATGGTCTTTGTTTTAAGTCACTAACATTAAGGCAATTCGTTATTTAACATTAGGGTCTAATATACCAGCTACTAAATTTAATCTGTCCTTTCTCTACTGAATGGTATATGACCTCTTCATTGACTCATTAATTCCACTCTTATTTATTACTCCAGCTTTGCCAAATGCTCACATAAAATAGGGTATCCCCTTGCTTTACTTTCCTTTTTAAAATATCGACTTTAGTTTCTTAGATCTTTTTCTTATGCATAAATATTAGAGAAAACTCATTTAGTTTTAAAAACACAGTTAGAGGGACCAGCAGATGGTATAATGGTTATGTCACTGGACTCCTACATAGTCATCCATGGTTTGAGTCCCAGACCTGGCAATTTAAAACTCATGCTGGGCACGTGTGTGTGTGTGTGTGTGTGTGTGTGTGTGTGTGTGCCCAAAACCCCAAGAGGAAAATGGGGGAGAAGGAATTGTGGCATAGCCATCCACCAGGGCTGGGGGGTGATTTCTCACTTTCTGTCTCTCTGTCTCTCTCTCTCTAGCAAGCACACATGCCTTACAGTACAAATCTCTCTAAAAAATAAAAAATATAGTTAGAATTTGCATGAGATTGTATTCAATTTATTGACAAACATACTAATTTTCAATGTTTGTTAATAAATTGAGCAACTTTATTTCACCCTAGTCTCATCCAAGAGAATGAAATGTTTCTTCACTTACTCAAATTATGTTCCTTGTTCCTTATTAGAATCATAATAATTTATCCATAGAAGTGTTATATATTCTTTACTAAGTTAATTCCTATAAAATTCATATATTTTGTTGTATTTTGTAGTTGATTAGTATGTGCTTAGAGAAATGCTATTGCTTCTGGAGGTTAATTTTGTTATACTGAAAGTTCATTAACTTATATTAGTAGTTTGTTGGTTGTCAGAAGATAGAAGCAATATTTTATCTGTTCTGTCTGTCTTCTCTTCCAATCCTTACACCAATTATACATTGTTTTCTTCCTGCTCTTCTTATCAATTGCTGTATATCAAGCACCCCACAATGGAGCAGTGTTAATGAATAAAGTGATTGTTTTTTGCATTTCCCTGGGTTTACTTGGCCTAGTGCATTGGTTTTTGTCTTTGGTCTCTCATGTGCTTATAATCAGATGCTAGCTGGAGTTGCAGTCATTTGAAGCTTCAATAGGTGAGATAGTCAAGCTAGCTTGTTCCTGTGACTGACAGTTGATGCTGTCTGCCAACTGGGCTCTCAGTGTCCATCTGCTGAAGCTCTTTCCTGTAACTTTTTTAGGTGACTTGAGCCTGCCACATTAAAGCAGGTACATTCTAAGAGTAAACATCTCAAATATAGATTTTACAATAGGCCAAACGGAAAGTTGTAAAGCAGGTTGTGAATAGCTGTACTTCATTAGTCAAAGAAATCATAGAGACTTTCAGAATTTGAGGAAGTAGGAAAATGGTATGAAAATGACAAGATTTCATTGAAAAGGAGTATAGATAGAAATTATTTTTATAAATGTCTACAGAAAATGCAATTTGTATATTTTATTATATAAAATTGGACACAACTTCTAGTATAATTATGAATAATAGAGTTAATAGTGCCATCTTTTACTCGCTCTGATTTTCATTTAAAAATGGATTTAAATGCTTCTATTAACTTTTATAAATTTATTGTTGATTTTTCAGCATATAACTTTATCAAGGTGTAAAAGTTTTCACCTATTTTTAGTTTATGTACAGTTTAAAATTATTTATAGATATTCGTGAGACAGTTGTAATACTTAGGATTCTCCAGAGGAATAGAACTCATAGGGTAAAATATATTTATACACACTGTGGCAACTGACATATGCTATTACGTAGGCCAAGAAAAGCAGGAGGTGTAATTCAGTCTGAGGAGAAGTTCTGAGAACTGGCAGGTTTTGGTAGAGTGGGAAATGAAGTGAGTTTGTGGAGGGGTGGATCTTGGTTTAAGTCCCAGAGTCCAATGATCCAAGAATGAAGAACTATGTCTGAGGATGGACGATGGATATCCTAGCTAAAAAGAGAGAGAAGAAATTTGTCCTTACTCTTTATTTTTTTCTACTGGGTCTTCAAAAAACAGAGTGATGCCCACCCACGTTGGTGACAATGTATCTTCTTTACTCAGTCTACTTACTGAAATGCTAATCTCTTCTGAAAAGACTCTGACAGACATGTTTTACCTACTCCATAGGCATCTCTTGGCTCAGTCAAGTTAATGCAAAAATTAATCATCAAAATAGTTATGTTTCTTACTTTACTAGTTTGGAGGATTATATTGGTGGACTTAAAAATTTTTATTTTATGAAAGAGTGAGAGAAATACACACGAGTGTACACATATAGACTTACTCTCAGCACCGTCTTGCCATGCAGCAATCCTTCCTTTAGCCTCCAGGTAGGCAAAAAATGAGAAAAAGAGAAAAATGTGATGAATAGAAATGAATAGTAAATTCATACACCTAAATAAAATTCATTTCTATAATTATATGTATATGAACTCAATTCAAAAGTCGGAGATTGAGTTAAAACAGCAGGAGCTGGGGGACCAGCAGTTAGTGTAATGGCTATGTCACTGGACTCCCATGTAGTCGACCCCGGTTCAAGTCCTGGACCCAGCGGCTTAAACTCATGCCAGGTGCATGTGCGTGCATGCCCAAAATCCCAAGAGGAGATTGGAGGAGAAGGAATTGTGGCATGGCCATCCCCACAGGGGGTAATTTCTTGCTTTCTGTCTCTCTGCCTCTCTCTCTCTTTCTGGTGAGCACACGCACCCTATAGCAAAAACCTCTCCAAAAAAATTAAAAAATTTAAAAAAAAAGCAGGAGCTGGCCTACAGGTGGCAGGGAGATTAAAGCAGCTAGATTCTACGTAGTCAGCTCTATGGTTTGAATCCTAGGCCCAGCAGCTTGAAAAGTCATCGTGGGTGCATGTGCATGCTTGTCCAAAATCCTGAGAGAAGAATAGGGGAGAGGGGATTACAGCATAGCTCTCCCCTCACTAGAAGGGTGATTTGTTGCTTTCTCTCTTTTTCTGCCCTCTCCAGTGAGCACACATGCCCTATAGCATAAAAACGAAAACAAAAAATACAAAAAACAAAAAGCAAGAATCAATATTTCTTATCCTGAGAAATGTACTTACATAAAAAGACACAGGTATTAAAAATGTGAAAAAGTACTTACAATGTGAGAATGAAAACCTTGCAGTGGCAATATTAACATTAGGCAACAGTTTTTTCTTTCTTTTTAAAAAAATTGCTAGTGGATGGGTGTGCTTGCCAAAAAGAGAGAGAAAAGGAGAGAGAGAGAGAGAGAAAGGAAGAGAGAAAGCATTCAATAACACGGTGTGGTCCTGCTGCAATCCCTTCTCCTTCATTCATCTATCATGTTGGGATTTGGAGCACATGCACACATATCCAAAGCATGCTTCTCTTTTCTTTTTTTTTTTTTTTAAGGATTATTTTTATTTAACTTTTTTATTATTATTATTATTTTCCAGTTTGTAAAGCATGCTTTTCAAGCCTTGGGTAACTACTCAAACTGCAGTCAGCCATACGGGATGTGTCTCCCTTAATCACTAGGCTATTGGGTCAGCTGAACAACTATTTTTCAAAGCAAGCCATCTTGTTAGTAGTAAACAAGGCAATTCTAATGATAAAAGATTGAAAACATTAGAAATACCATAATTATACATACATTTAATAACTGTCTTAGTTTGTTTGTGCTACTGTAACAAAAAATGTGACTGTGGTTAATTGATAAGCAGTAGAAATGTCTTTCTTACAATTTTGGAAGCTGGAAAATTGAAGGTCAAGGTGCAGGCAGGTTCAGTCATCTGGTGCGGAATGCTGTGTGCTCCCAAGATTGTACTCTGTGCCTATATCCTCTGAAAGGAAGAACTTGCTCACATAGTGGAAAGCAGGAAGGCAAGGGGAAGCTGAAATCTGGAAAGCGTTTTTTTAATAAAAGCCTTAATCCCATTCATAAGGGGAGGAACCAGCATGTTATAGCCACCCTTAAGGTCCCACTGCCTAATTGTATCACGTTGGCCATTTAGTATCAGCATTCACATTTTGGAGGGGACACATTCAAACCACAGAGCAAGGTTTCAGCATACATAAAGTCAGTGCTGGACTAAAGTGATAAATACAAAAATCCATGGTGATAGTAGGACATTTTCAAATGAGTTTCTTAGTATTAATAATAGCTCAACTTGTCACCGAATCAATGTATATAAACTCAGAATGAATCAACCAAACATTTTTTGCTAAATGATATTTATAGAATTCTACAATCACTATTGAAGAACATTATTTAAGTGCCTATGAATAGTCACCAAGATATGTTTCATGGTATGCTAAAAATGTATCTTGGGGACCAACAGTTAGCGTAATGGCTATGTTGCTGGACTCCCACGTAGTCGACCGTGGTTCGCATCCTGGACCCGGTGGCTTAAAACTCATGCTGGGTGTGTGTGCATGCGTGCCCAAGATCCCGAGAGGAGAACGGAGGAGAAGGGATTGCGGCGTGGCCATCCGCCCTGGGGGGTGATTTCTTGCTTTCTGTCTCTCTGTCTCTCTCTGTCTGTCTGGCGAGCGCACTCGCCCTATGGCAAAAACCTCTCAAAAAAAATGTATCTTGATAAACTTAAGAATACTAAAATATTATAGTCTATAGGCTATATTCTCTGACCACCACAGAACTAAATTATAAATAACCAATACTTTAAAAAAAGGTCCTCACTGTCTGGAATTAAATATTTTATTTCTAGATAGCAAGAAAGAAAAAAAGTGAAAACACTTTAATGACAAAAAAATTAGACTGGTGGGGCTAGGTGGTTAGGACGCTGGACTGCCACATGGTAGACTACCGCTTTCCCTCTGGTGAGTGTGCATGTCCTGTAGCAAATTAAATGATAATGATAATAATAATTATAAATAAAGTTAAATAATTCCAAAAATTTAGGCTGAATAAAAATAAAAGCAGAAGGGCCAGCAAGTGGTGCAGTGCTGAAGGCACTGGATTCCCACGTGGCCGAGCCAAGACCTGGTGACTTCAGAATCATTCAGGGCCTGTGTGTGAGCGTGTCCAAAATCCCAGGAGGAGAACTGGAGGAGAAGGAACTGTGGTATGGCCACCTTCCCTAGGGAGTGATTTCTCTCTTTCCCTCTCTCTGTCATTCTCTGATGAGTGCATGTCACCTATGGCAAAAATCTAAAAAAAAAAAAAAAAAAAAAAAGAATTAAAAGCATTGTCTATTAAAATGGTGGACCATAGCTTATCTTTGCTTGGAGGAAAATTTTATAGATAGATAGATAGATAGATAGATAGATAGATAGATGATAGATAGATAGATTCTGAGAGAGAGAGAGAGACAGAGAGAGAGAGAGAGAGACATCCCCCCAACAGGATCTTCTTGCCGAGCTCTTCTTAGCCTCAGCCAGCCCATATAACAAGTGTGCATGAACATGTGCCCATTAGGGACAGGGAGACCTCAGGATGTTACCTGAGACCTTTCTATGTGACTTCAGGGTTCAGGACCGTTACATCACTATTGGTACTGACATTTTAAGTTCTTATATTAGAAAACAAGAGAGATCTAGGTCAATGATGAATTATTTCCATTTTGTAAAGCTAAAAACAGAGGAGAAAATTAAAGTCATGTGGAAGCAAAGAAATAGTAAAGATAATAGAAGAAATTAATAAAGTCAAAAGCAGATCTCCAATAGATAAAAGTCCATAAAAGCAAAAGCTGGCTCTTTGAAATATCATTAAAACTGATAAAAACATAAACTTGTATCAGCAAACATTTCCCAGAAAGGATCAAATGTTCTATATCTTAGTATTTACGGACTATAAGAGTTTTGTTAATACCCAACTCATGGGGCCAGCAGATAGCCTAGTGGTCGTGTCGTTGTACTCCCACATGGCCTACGGCTGTTAGCGTCCCAGACTAGTACCTTAAAAATCATGCCATGCATGTGTATTCCTGCCCAAGATCCTAGGAGGAGAAAGAAAGAGAAGAGTGGTGATTTCTCACTTTCCCTCTCACTGTCGTGTTTCTCTCTCTCTCCAGAGAATGCATGTACCCTAAGGCAAAAACCTCTTAAAAACAAAAAACAAAAGAAAAACCTTGACTCTGTTAATGTAGATTGATCATAATTGAAAGAGAAAACCATGTTATCTATACCAGAAGGGAAAGAAAACGTGCTAATACAGACCTTAAAACTTTAAATGAACAGTAAGTAAATATGTTAAGAACTATACATTAATACATTTGCCAACTTAGCTAGAAAATTTTCTTAAAAAATACAAATACAAAGCTGACAATAGAAGACATACCTGAAATTCTCAATACCTCAAATGCACTAACTGTTTTATTCATAATTAATTTTCCTGAAAATGAATTTCAGACTTGGAGAGTTTCACTGGTAAATTCTAAAACAAATAAATAAATAACAATAAGAAAGAAACTCAAGAAAAAGAAAAAAAAATGAAAGAGTACAAGTCCTCTATAAATTAGTCCAGAAAATAAAGTAAGAGTAAATACATTTCAGCTAATTTTATGTTATGAGACTGTATTACTCTGACACTAAAACCAGACACACATATTTCCAGAAAAGAAAATTATAAATTTAATTTCTTTGTGGACATAGAAGGGCCAGCAAGTGGTGCAGTGAAGGCACTGGATTCCCACTTGGCCGAGCCAAGTGGGAAAATAACTAATAAATAAAAGATTTGCATATTAAATTCAGCAATACATGAAAATGATAATGCATTAAGAAAAAGCATTTGACCAAAGCAATAGCCATTGAAGATACAAAAGTTTCATAAGCTAGGAATCAAAAGGAATTTTCCTAACCTAATAAAAGAGCATTGATGTGAATTCTGCAAATAATATACTTAATGAAGAAAAGCTGAGTATTTTTTCCCTAAGAGCAAGAGAAAGGGATCAATTTTAGTACTTCTGCTAGAAGTCGTAGCGATTTCAGTAAGTCGAAGATAAATAACCCAGAGGCATATAACTGAAAAATTAAAAGTAGACTAAAAAGTCCCTGTCATTTTTGGCATGCTAATTTTAGAATTCATACGAAAATGCAAATGAAGTATGCAAAGTAATTAATAAAGAACAAAGTTGGAAACTCAAACCACCTGATTTCAAGACTTTTCTTAATTCTACAGTAATCAAATTAAGTGTGGTATTTGGTCAACAGATAAATATAGATGAATTAAGCAGTATACAATCCAGAAATAGACAGACATATTTATGGTAAGTCAATTTTTGAGAAATGTGCTTAAGAAATTCAATGAGAAAACAGTGCTAGAATATCTACATAGTCATATGAAAACAAACAAAAATGAAAACAAACCCAACATTTACTTCATTCTATTCAGAAAAAGCAACTGTAATAGGAGAATAGACATGTATGGAAAAGTTAAAAAGATAAAACTTCCAGAAAAGATATGACAAACAAATATTTCCTATATAGTAAACAAAAACCACAAACCATAAAAGATATGGTGATAAATAAGACTTGTATAACATTTAAAAAAATGTTTTCAAATGACACTATCATAAAAAGGAAATGGCAAGCCACAAGAAAGAGAGAAAATATTCCTGACACATTGATCTGTCAAAGAATTTGCATCAAGATTTTGCAAGGAAAACTAAAACTCAGTAAGAAGAAAACTACTTAATTACACGTAGTCAAAATAATTAAATGAGTATTTTACAAAAGAAGATATATAAATGGCAAAAATGTACATGAGAAGATGCTCAGCATCATTAGTCATTAGAATGATGCAAACTGAAACCACAGTCAAATGCCACTTGAAACACATTAACATGGCTATCCTGAAAACTCCTAGCAATGGTGAGATTGCCGAAGCAATGAAGCTACGGAGAGACTGAAATGCCTTTACAGCTCTAGTGGGAATGGGAAATGGCACAAGCAGTTTTGGAAAACTATTTGATAGTTTCTTCTGAAGTTAAATATGCATTTATCACATTATTTTTCAATTTCACAATGAAAGCATATGAACACACAAAGACGTGTACATGAATGTTTGCAGCGGTTTTGCTCAAAATAGGCCCCTAGTTTAAAATGCCTAAACTGTCCTTCACTCAAATGTAAATGAGTAATTAAAATAAGAGTATATCCAAGAAATGGCAGAATGTTGAGCAGCAAAAAAAGTTCTAGGTATTCACATGACATGTATGAATATAAAAAATAGTATCGTCAGTGAAAGAAGCCAGCCAGACAAAAGTGCATACTACCGAACGAATCTCACCTACATGAAGTTCTATAAAATGCAAGCTAATATACACTGACAGAGAGTAAGTCGTTATTTTTATGGGGTTCTGGATTGAAGAAAGGAATGACTATATAAGGACATGAGAAAATTCTTTTAGAAAAGGAAACATTTTGTATATTGACTGCAGCAATGGTTTTAGGAAAGTTTATGACTGTCAAAATTCATTGAATTGTGCAATATGAGTTCAGGTTATTTTGAAAAAATATACAGCAAGAAGGTTAATTGAAAATAATGTTTTGGGGAAAATATATTTAATATGAAGGAATATAAATATAGTGTGACATATTCATTTATATCTTTCATCATTATTTGGCTTTTGGAATTGCCTTTAGGAAAAAAATGTATACTTTTATAATGTTAAATTAAAAAATAAAGCAACTGAAAATATATTAAGGAAAAGTTACTTCCTCTGATAGAAAAGATCTAGAAAATATTATTAATAAATGTAAATAATCTGAAGGACATTAGATAAATAGTTAAATATTGATTCATTGTTTCTGTGGAATACTCATAATAGTGCAATTTCAAAATCAGTGGACAAGTAACACATAAGCATACATGTTATTTCCACACATACTATTTGATTATTTTATTACCATTCTGTAAAACTGATGTGTTCTTACTTTTTACAGATGAAGCATAGAAAACTAGGTTAAATAACTTTCCCCTAAATTAGTACTTTTACATATTTCCAGTTGAATATCAATTGCTACAGATTTTATGGAAAGTAAATTTTGCTAGAGGGCATGCACACTCTCCAGAGAGACAAAGAGAGAGAGAGAAAGAGGAAGAGAGAGAGAGAAAGAAGATGAGAACCGTGCCTCCCCTCACCTCTCCCCACCATGAGGGATGGTCACATCACTATTTCTTCACCATTTCCTTTCAAGATTTTTCACACATACACTCCTGGTATGTTTTCTTTTATAATTTTTTTAATACACAAAATCACTATACATCATTTGGCTTACAAAGAGAATTTACCCAACAAGGAATATACCTCAGACCAGTCCAGTTGAGCATACTGTACACATCATTATCAACAGGTAATAAACCATTGCTGTGTCCCACAAGTGTCAGGTCTGGGACTTGACCACACTGTTTTCCATATGAAATACAGTCATTTCAACTACTATACAACTAGTTGACCTTGGAATGAAATTTTTTTAAAAGTATATTCAAACAAAAACAAGGTACTGATCTTTTAGCCAGCATTATCATTTTCTAGAAATTTTTTGACTATAAATACTTTTGGATAAATGTACATGGATATTTACTGTAGCATTGCTTTAATGGTAAAATAATTGGAATTGACCTGAATGTTCAAAAGGGAATATTAACAAAGTGAAAAACTTGCATTCAAAAACAGTTAAATAAATATGGTGTACTCATACTATAGAATCTTATACTGCTATTAAAATGAATTAGTCCTATACATGTTTGTAAATTTACATGTATGCAAATAACTGATTCTTACTTGCAAATTCACCTACTTACTAAAATTAATTTGTAATCCCCAAACAATACATGAAGCATTTTCACTGTCAGTTCTGGACATGTACATGCAGGGTGGAGAAAACTTTGCATAGCCAATGTATTGATTCCTGAAAATAATTCAGGTAATAGTTTCAACTTCTTGTTTTAGCTCTCATACTGTAAACTAATGACCTTTCTGTAATCCATTTAGTGACACTTCTGTTGCATTTCTGTGCTGTATTTTTGTGATTCATTGTTTAAAATAGCCCCCAGCATCATGCTGTCTAGTGTTCCTAAGCACCAGAAGGCTGTGATATACCTTATCAAGAAAATATTTGTGTTACAGAAGATCCTTTCAAGCATGAGTTATAGCACTATTGGCTGTGGTTTTGATGCTAATGAATCACCTATAGATTAAATAAGGTGTCTTTAAATAGAAACACAAAAAAATTATATATTGATTGGCTGATGAAAATTTTGTGGCTAGAGGTTCACAGAAAACTAACACTGGATTTCACCTAGAACAGTCAGTCAGTGTTTATTAACTAAGTGTTTGGGGTGACTTTATAGAACAGAACTACAATGAATAATAAAAATAGACTGTGTGTGAGAGAACTAGTGCTTTCAGGTACTAAGAGAAATAAAGAATTTTTATTAAGAATTCACACTCTAGATCCCATTCTTGAAAGGTAGGGCCATCTGTGTCCTTCTCTCTGTCTCTTTCTGACCCTCTGTCTCTCACTGGCCTTTTCATTTAAAATATATTTTGTTTTTATTTAATATTTTGGAGAGATTCTTGCTATGGGGCACGTGCATTCACTGGAAAGAGAGAGACAGAGAGACAGAAAGTGAGAAATCACCACCCGGGGGAATGACCACGCTGCAATCCCTTCTCCATTCTCCTCTCTGGATCTTGGGCATGCACACATATGCACCTGGCATGAGTTTAAGCCACTGAGTCTGGTACTCGAACCATGGTCGACTACATGGGAGTCCAGTGACATAACCATTACACCAACTGCTGGTCCCTTCTTTTTATTTAATTTTTTAAGGTGAAGTATTTTCTTGGATCTCAGATCCTCCTTTATCTTGCTAATAATCTAGAAGAGGCAAAAGGGCAAAAGAAGACTGACTCCTCTATGGCTGATGAGAACGAGTGCTTTTATTTTATTTATTTTTAAATATATATAAATAATTTTTTTTTTCTTTTTTCCCCCTCTTTTTGTTTTTTCTCTCTCTTTTCTTCTCTTTTCTTTTTTTGTTTCCTTATCCTTTTTCTTTTACCTCATTACTTTGCTGCTCAGCCTCCATACACTGAGTGTCTCAACAGATCTAAGTCAACCGTAGCCAAACATCCTAATACTATTAAGGTCAACATATTCCTCAATTCCCACTGAATATGCCACACAAAGGGAGAAAAAAAGGAATGGCAAAGAAATTTCAGATCACCTCCTCCTTCACACCTCTGAATGCTCAGATTGAACTTCTGGAAATTAGGAAAAAAAGTATAACCCATTAGATGACTAGAAATCACAGCAGAGTCACAAGAAATATGAGAAATCAAGAAAATGCCTCTTTCCCAAGGGAAAATAATAGCTCCTCTGCATCCACAGACAGTACAATGGAACTTACAGAAATGTCTAATAAAAAATTTTGAATATTCATAGTGACAAAGCTAACAGAGATGCAAGAGAAGAAAGATAATGAACTCCAGAAGAGGAAGGAGAAAAGAGCCAGTAAGTTCCAGAAGGTGAGAAAGTTCTTGCATGATCTGAAATAGGGAATACACAGTATAAAAAAGAATCAGATGGAACTATTAGTCTATAATACAGGAAGTCAAAACTTCCCTTGAAAGTATTAAAAGCAGAGTAGATCATATAGAAAACGGAAACTCAGTTGTAGAAGACAGAATCACTAGACTAGAAAAACCCACCACAAAGATTGAGAAAATAGCCCAGAAAAACGAGAATAATATATAAGAAATACTAGATACCATTAAATGTCCAAATATATGGATTATTGGTAACCCAGAAAGTGAAGAGACTAGTAAGGACATTGATAATCTATTCCACGAAGTCCTGGAAGAAAACTGTCCAAACCTAGAGAGGCATTCAAAGATCCAGACCCAAGAAATACAAAAGACCCCAAATAGAATCAACTCATGAAGATTTTCTCAAAGACACATTATAGCCTGATTGACCAAAGTCACAAAGACAAAATACTAGGATTGGCAAGAGAGAAACATCAAGTTACCTACAAAGCATATCCTATCAGACTAACAGCTGACCTGTCATTGAAAACGATGTGAGCAAGGGAAGAATGGGAAAATACACTCAAAATGTTGAGTGAAAAACAATTTCAACCAAGAACTGTGTATCTGGCAAGAATATCCTTCATCTGGGAAGAGAAGACAAGAACATTCTCAGATAAACACAACCTGAAAGAATTTAACGATACTAGACTAGTTCTCCAAGAAGTTCTGAAGGGAACGCTGTATCAGGAAAACTAAAGTCAGACACACAGAAATAAGAGTTAAAAAACAATGAAGAAAATGGCCAGCTTAATGGTAGGGACAAGTCTGGAGGTGAATGTTATCTTCCAGAATTTAAACGGAAAGATTGGACCACCACAGAAGATAGACTAAGTACATGCATCTGAACTGGGAAATAGAATTTTATGACTTTTGACTAAAACTTCACTGATCTTTTTCTATGCTTTGTTTTCCAGAGTTAAGGATTTTTGTCTTCTCTTGAGCTGTCGACAGGTCTGCTATTTGAATAGAACCCTAACCTGTTTCCTGGCTTTAAGTTTTAAGCAAAATTCTCTTAATATTTTTAAATTTTGATTTTTTAAAGCTAAAACTGCCTTTCTTGAAATAAAAACTTGTATTAAAAATACCTACTTAATGACCACAATAAGCTATATAGCCTAAGTTAGGTGCTACTTTATAGTATATTCATTCTACTCACAGATTTTCATGCCTTAAGACAAACATGTGTTCACAGATATGTACGTATCAGCTGTTGAACTTGCTATTGAAAGTAGTTAGATTAATTAAGATATATTTTGACTCAATAAAATGTGGAGAAAAAATAAAAAAAAGGAACAAAAAGCAAATCAGATACCAGAGACAATGTGGGAGGAGGACAGAAAATGGCAGAGGGTGAGAAATAGGGGGAGAATATCTGTATATATATAAGAAAAAAGAAATGAGAAATTATTTCTTGATGATAACATGTATGATTAAGCCACTATACAGTGTATTGTAGATGGGAAATCACATATTGTACACTGTCATGATGGTCACAGAATGAATATAAAATAAATAAATAAATTTAAAAAATGAATTGATTCTGTGTGTGTATGTACACTTAAGAATACATAACATGTATCATACACACATATGCCTAGAGAGTTGACTGAAATATATTTGTGAATAAAACAAATCACAAATAACCATTTCTTTTAACCCCAGTAAAAATACAACATTTTTACCAATGTTGTTTATATATTTGCACATATCACTATGAAAAAAAGCATAAACAGGTATGTACAAAGTGTTAATAGCATTGCCTCTGAGAAGTGAGAATGGAATTGGTAAGAAGACATTTGTGCAACTTTTCTTATCATATGCCTGTTTTTGAAATTACAAAATAAAGAAAATGTAAAAAAAAATACTAGTTCAAGGCCAGAGAAGTAATAATAAAAATAAACATTACAATTTTCTCTTAATAATTGAAATGTGATTCCCAGTTCAGAGTTCTTTTCACTAAACCATATTGTCATTAACACTAATACATATGTGGTTTATATTGATATGTAAATAAAATGAATAAAACATGTTGTGTTATGATGGTAGATGTGCCTATAAAGAGGAAGCTTGTCAGTTGTAAGTAGGTTTATATATTTATTAATTATTTTTTCTCCTTTATGGGATAAAAGAAAAGCAGTGCTAAGAGGAAACTTATAACTACAAATGCTCTCATTGAAAAACAAGAAAGATCTCTGGGACCAGGAGATGGCATAATAACCATTATGTACATTGCTGTACTTCCATGTAGTTGGCCATGGTTCGAGTCCTGGACCCAGGAGCTTAAACTGACTCCAAGTACGTGTGTGTGCATGCCCAAAGTCCTGAGAGGAAAATGGAGAAAAAGTGAGTGTGGCCCTTTATTATTACTTTTTAATTAGTAGAGGACACATGCGCTTATAAGAGAGAAACAGAGTGAGTGCGTGAGGAGAAAACATGCCACCTCCTATACAGAGTAGTTACTCTGTAATCCCTTCTCCTCTATTTCTTCATCATGTTGCGATTTTGCACACACATGCACATGTGTGTGGGATGTTTATCAAGCCACCAGAGTTGGTATTTGAACCACAGTCAGTCATGTGGGATCCAGCTCCCTTAGCTACAAACAAAACTCAAAGCTAGCAGAAAGAAGAAAATACAGAACTTAGAGGGAAAATAATAAAACTGAAAAACAATAGAGAAAGTCAATGAAATCAAAAGTTAATTCTTCCAAAAGAGTAACTAAATTTATAATCCTTTAGCTAAAAGGACAAGGAAAAATAAAGAAGATTCAAATGACTAAACTGAGAAATGAAAGTGGGGACATTATTATTGATCTTCTGGAAATAAAAAGAATCATAAGAGAACATTATGGACGAGCATATGTCAAAAGTTTGGGGGGGGCAGCAGTTAGCGTAATGGCTATGTTGCTGAACTCCCACGTAGTCAACCGCGGTTAGTGTCGCGGACTCGGTGGCTTAAAACTCACACCGGGCACGTGTGCATGCATGCCCAAGATCCCGAGAGGAGAACGGAGGAGAAGGGATTGCGGCGTGGCCATCCCATCTGGGGGGGGGGGGTGATTTCTCGTTTTCTGTCTCTCTGTCTCTCTTTGTCTTTCTGGCAAGTGCACGGGCCCTATAGCAAAAATCTCTCAAAAAAAAAAAAATGTTTAGGTAACCTAGATAAAATGAGTAAATTCATAGAAACACAAACTTTACCAAGAATAGGCCAGAAAGAAATGGAAAATCTAACTAGACTTGTAACTAATAAAGAAATTGCATCAGTAATCAAATATGTCTTGATGAAAAAAAGCCCAGGACCTGATGACTTACTGGTGTCGATTTTATTTTTCAAATGCTAGTGAATTATAAAAAATATTTTTTAGAACAATTAACACTTCTCAAACTTTTCAAAAGATTTGAAAACATTTTCACCTTATTTTGTGAGGCCAACATCACCCTCACACCAAAGCCAGACAAAGACACTACAAGAATAAAAATGCGCAGAGCAGTATCACTTATGCCCATTGATGCAAAAGTTCTCAACAAAATACTAGCAAGTTAAATTCAGCAGGATATCAAAAGGATTATATACCATGAGCAAGTGGAATTTCTTCCTAGAATGCAAATCTGTTTCAACATATAAAATTTGATCAGTATTATACATTTGTACAATTAAAGGATAATAAACATATAGACATTTCAATTGATGCCAAAAAAGCATTTGAAAAAACTTCCACACCATTTTGTGCAAAAACCCACAACACACTAAGAATAGAAAGAAATCACCTCATTGTAATGAAAGCCATATAAAAACAAACGAATTCACTGCAAAAGTCATTCTCAGTCATGAAAGACAAGTTTTTCTTCTAATATCAGGAAGAGAGCAATGATGCCCACTTTAGCCATTTTTATGTACTCAGCATAATGTAGGACATATTAAGTCAGACCAAGAATGAGGCATAAATAAATCAATACCTCTGAACCAAAGTAAAATGATCTCTAATCACAGATGATTTGATTTTTTTTAAAACGTTTTTTGCTATAGGGTGTGTACATTCACTGGAGAGACAGTGAGAGGGAAAGTGAGAAATCACCTCCCAAGGGGGTTGGCCATGCTGCAATTCCTTCTCTCCTGTTCTCTTCCTGGATTTTGTAACATAAAAACATGCACCAAGCATGAATTTCAAGTTGCCAGGTCTGGGATTCAAACTGTAGTTGGCCATGAGAGAGTTCAATGTCTTAGCCAGCATGTCACCTGCTGGCCCTGATGATATGATCTTATATATATAAAACTTTAAAATTTCATAAAAGCTAGTAGAATTAATTAATAAACTTAGCACAGTAGAAGCATACAAAGTCAGCAGGCAAAAAGTAGTCGAATTTCTATATACTTACAATAAACAGTTCAAAAATAAAATATTAAGAAAATAATTCTATTTGCAATAGTGTCCAAAAGAATAAAATACTTAGGAATTAACTTTACCAAGTAGACAAAAGACTTATCAATAAAAATGACAAAATATTACTGAAAAATTCTTCAGAAAAGCATAAGTAGAAAAATCTTACGTGTGTGGATTAGAAGACTTAATGTTGTTGACAATTCTATCCAAACTCACTTACGGATTCAGTACAATCCCCAGGAAAATCCTAATGAAATAATTGGCAGAAAGGAAAAAAAAAAATCTCATCTTGAAACTCATGGGAAGTCAGGTAACCAAATAGTCAAAATGGTCTTGAAAAATAAAATCTAGTTTTATACTTCCTGATTTGGAAACTTACTACAAATAGACATTAATCAAAACAGCATGGTGGGACCAGCAGTTAGCATAATGGCTATGTCGCTGGACTCCCATGTAGTCGAATGCGGTTCAAGTCCCGGACCCGGTGGCTTAGAACTCACACCGGGCGCGTGTGCGTGTGTGCCCAGGATCCCGAGAGGAAAATGGAGGAGAAGGGATTGCGGCGTGGCCATCCCCCCTAGGGGGTGATTTCTCGCTTTCTGTCTCTCTGTCTTTCTCTGTCTGTCTGGCGAGCGCACGCACCCTATAGCAAAAAAAAACTCTCCAGAAAAAAAAAAAAGAAAAAAAACAGCATGGTACTGTCATGATTACAAAGACACAGAACAATTAAATAGAGTACAGAGTTCAAAAATCAACCGTTATAAATACAGTCGAATGATTTTTAACAAAGGGGTCATGGCTTCCCTGAGGAAAAGAATAGTCCTTTTAACAAATTAGGCAGGGCAAGTTTGACATCCCATAAAAAAAAAAAAAAAAAAAAAAAAAAAAAAAAGAAGACCCTCATCTAATACCACATATAATATTTAACGAAGTGAATAAAATAAGACCTAAACATAAGACCTAAAATTCAAAATTCTTAGCAGAAATAAGGGCCACATTTTCATAATATTCAATTTGGTAGTGATTTCTGGGATATGACACCAAATGCATGGGAAACAATTACAAAATGATAGATAAATTGGATTGATGAAAATGCTTTTAAAAATGTGCAAAAGACACTATTAATAAAGAAGAAAGGCAACCCACAAAAATAGGAGAAACTATATGAAAATCACCTCTCTGGTAAGGGATAAATATGAGAATAAACAGAGAACTCCTAAAACTCAACAATATAAAACAAACAACCCAATTAAAAAAGGGGCAGTATAGCCAGACTAACCACAACCACAGACAAAGATAAGATACTAAGATTGGCAAGAGAGCAACGGCAAGTTACCTACAAAGGATATCCCATCAGGCTAACAGTAGACCTCTCATCAGAAACAATGCAAGTGAGGAAAGAATGGGAAGCTATTCAAAGTTTTAAGGGAAAAACAATTTCAACCAAGAATACTGTACCCAGTAAGATTACCCTTCATGTGGGAAGAAAAGACAAGAACATCCTCAGATACACAAAACCTGAAAGACTTAGCCAGTACCAGACTAGATCTCCAAGAAGTTCTCAAGAGAGTGCTATGTCAAGAAAATTAAATGCAGGGACCAGCAATTAGAGTAATGGCTATGTCGCTGGACTCCCACGTAGTCGACCGCGGTTTGAGTCCCGGACCTGGTGGCTTACACTCACGCCGGGTGCGTGTGCATGCGTGCCCAAGATACCAAGAGGAGAATGGAGGAGAAGGGATTGCGGCATGGCCATCCCCTCGGGGGTGATTTCTTGCTTTCTATCTCTATCTCTCTGTCTCTCTCTGTCTGTATGGCGAGCACACGCGCCCTATAGCAAAAACCTCTCCAAAAAAAAAAAAAAAAAAAGAAAATTAAATGCAGACACACAAAAATAAGAGTTCAAAAACTAAGAAAATGGCCAACTGAATCATAGGGACAAGTCTGGAGTTGAAAATTATATCCCAGAATTCAATCAGGAAGATCGAACCACAACAGAATATAGATTAAGTACATGAGACTGAACTGGTGAAATAGCATTCTGTGATTTTGACTAAAATATTGCTGCTTTTCTTCTAGGCTTTGTTGTCCAGTTTTAAGAGTTTTTGTCCTATCTTGAGCTGTCAATAGGTTCATGTTCTTAAAACTCACGCCCGGCGCGTGTGCATGCGTGCCCAAGATCCCTACAGGAGAATGGAGGAGAAGGGATTGTGGCGTGGTCATCCCCCCGGGAGGTGATTTCTTGCTTTCTGTCTCTCTGTCTGTCTGGCGAGCGCACGCGCCCTGTAGCAAAAACCTCTCCAAAAAACAAAACAACAACAAAAAAAAAAAAACTGCTTTTCTTGAAATTACCAGCTAAACTTGCTATTGAAAGTAGATTATTTAAGAAATTGTGTTATCAGTAAAATGTGGGAGGGAAAGGAATGGAAGACAACTGTAGACACCAGAGATAGTGCAAGAAGAGGGTGGGAAAGGGCAAAGGATCAGACATAGGGGTAAATATATATATATATGTATATATATATATATATGAAACTAGAAATGGAAAATTATTGATGATAACATGCATGATTAAGCTACTATGCAGTATATTCTGGATGAAAACCACATTTTGTATGCTGTGATGATGCTTAGGTGATGAATATAAATTAATTAAAAAAAAGTTTCAGAAGGAAAAAACATGAAAACTGTTTTTCTTGAAATTAAAAACAATGTATATTTGATGACTGCAGTAAGCTATATAGCCCCAGCTAGGTGCTACTTTATAGTAAGTTCATTCTACTCACTGAAGTTTATGCCTAAAGTCAGACTTGTGTTCATGGATATGTGTATATCAGCTGTGCTTGCTGTTGGAAATATTTAGATTAAGTCCATTAGCAAATCAATAAAATGGGGAGCAAAGGCATAGAAAGCAACCATGGATACCAGAGACAAAGTGGGAGGAGGGTGGAACACAGCAGAGGGTGAGAGATAAGGAGTCAAAGATGGCAAAAAAAAAAAAAAAAAAGCAAAATATACGGGAAACAAGAAATGGAAAATTATTTGTTGATGATAACACGTATGTAGATGTGCTTGATCGAGCCAATATACAGTGTATTCTGGATAGGAAATCTCATTTTGTATGTTGTAATGATGTATAGTAAATGAATGTAAATAAATAAATTTAAATTAAAAAATTTTTAAAAAGGGGCAAAGGCCCTGAATACCATTTTCCTAGAGAAGAAATACGAACAGTCAATAAGGATAGGAAAAAATGCTCAACATAACTAATCATTAAGGAGATGTAAATCAAAAGTGGAGTAAGATGTCATCTCTCATTCATTAGAATGTTTACTGCCAAAAAATCTCCTATAAAAATAAGTGTTAGCAAGAATGTGGAAAAATTGGAACTTTTGTGCACTTCTGTTGAGTGTAAAATGATATAGCCACCATGCAAAATAGCATGATGATTCCTTGAAAAAGTAAAAATTGGAACCAGCTGTTGGTGTAATGGCTATGTCACTGGATTTCCATGTAGCTGACCTTGGCTCGAGTCCCGGACCTGTTGGCTTAAACTCATGCTGGGCTCATGTGTGTGCATGCCCAAGATCCTGAGAGGAGAATGGAGGAGAAGGGATTGTGGCATGGCCATCTCTGCTAGGGGCATGATGTCTCGCTTTCTGTCTCTCTGTCTCTTTCTTTCTGGTGAGTGCACACACCTTATAGAAAAAACTCTCCAAAAAAATCAATAAATAAAAATAGAACTATTATATGATGCCTAAATTGCACTTCTGAGGATATAACCAAAATAATTGAAAGTGGAATCTGAAAGAGATTATCTGTACAACCATGCTACAGAAACATTATTCACAATAGCTAGCATACGGAGGCAACCTAAGTATTCATCAAGTAATGAATGGATAATCAAAGGTATATAAATACAATAGGACAATCTTTAGCCTTAAAAAGGAAGAATATTCTAATATGCTGCAAAATGAATGATACTTGAGAACATTATGCTAAATAAAATAAGCCAGCCACAACAAGTAAATACTGTATGATTCCATTTACATGAGATACTTAGAGTAGTTAAAATCATAAATACAGAAAGAAAAATGGTTTTTACCACTGGAGAGAGCAGGGATTGATTTTTATTGTTTCATGGATATAGATTCAGTACAAGATGAAAAAAAAATTATGCACATGGGTGGTGATGTTTATACAATTTCATGAATATATTTAATACCACTGAACTTAAAAATGGCTAAAATAATACATTTTATGTTTGTGTTTACCACAATAAATCATTTTGAAAAAAAAAAAAAAAGTTGCTGACCAGGTACACAGCTGAAGCTCTGCATATTGGGGAAATTTATTCTGTTTGTCTTTGAGGATTACTCCTTTTTGTGGCTACAGTATTGTGTTTGTCTGCACTCTGTTGTTTAATACTGAGTGCCTGAATCTGGGTGATCTAAAAAAACACAGGTTTATTTGGCTCATGGTTTTGGAGGTCCAAAGTCAATCACTGTTGGTGATTGTCTTTTTGTTGGTGGACCCTGCAGAGTCTCGAGATGACATAGGGCATCACATGATGAGATCAAGAAAGAATGTGTGTGTCTCTATTTGTGTCTCTGTAACTTTCTTATAAAGCTACCTTAATTCAATGACCTTATTTAGTCATAATTACATTCCAAAGACTCCACTTTTAAACATCTGAGGTATATTAGGTCTCCGCTCACTTGCCTTAGGTGCATGCACTCACCAGAGAGAGAGACAGAGCTAGTGAGAGGAACAGTGAGAAATCACCCCTTATGGCAATGGCCACGCTGCAGTTCCTTCTCCTCCATTCTTCTCCTGGGATATTGCTCATGCATGCTCTGATGCCCAGTGTGATTTTCAAGCCACTGGGTCCAGGACTTCAACCTCAGCCAGGCATGTGGGAGTTCAGCAATGTAACTTCTATACCATCTTCTAGCCCAGGTCACCACCCACTTAAAGCCCATCATAATAGGATTCAAATCCAAACACATGAATTTGAGGGGAAGGGGGACACATACAAACTATACTAAGTATAGTATAATAGTTTTCAGCTTGGTTAACATATCAAGTAGACCAGTTCTATGAACAAGCTTGAGGTTATTCCTTCCTTAGTCACGAGGATGCCTCTATATGACCATGTCTATGAGTTAAGGGAGAGAAATAGAAACAAAAGTGATAAGTGACATAGGAATCCGAATTACCTAATAGTGTAGCTAACCTGTGCAGTCTTGACCTCTTCAAATCCAATGCTATATGTCCTCCTTGCTGTAGGATGGATTCCTATTGGACTTTTTCTAATATATGACTGTACAGTCGGGAGCACCCAGTTTGTCATGGCCACCAGTGTGAGAGTTTCGTCAACCTCAATACCTGTCCATTCCTATTTCACACTCAGAAACTGAAACCAATATGAGTCTGTCTGTATAGAACGGATTGGATTGGGTCCCCTTTTATTACATGATCCTACAAACCTTTCTCTAATAGGTAGTTCCTGAAGAAACATTAGCTTTTGAGTATCCAGAAACCTTCCAACAATCTGGGAATTCTTATATATATAGTGATACTTACTGAAGAAAGTGTAGGAGGTCTCTTTGGGGGAAGGACTGGGGAAATCTCAGTTGTGAACACTTTGCTCTTGTATCTCAACAGCAAAAGGATCCAATTTGTTTTTCAATTGATGCCTTCTGAGTGTGAAGAACTTAAGATGTAAAAAAAAATTAACATATTCAACTGAATTTTGACAAAAACAATGTGGTACTGGACAGATTTCAATAAATAGTAAAATAACAGTTTAATTCCTCTTTGATTTATAATTCTTTTCCCCCATTTGAAGGCTAAAATTTATGATTTCACCTTTTTTAAAAAAAAAAAAAATTCAGTTAAACTGTTTTTCAGATGCACGTAAGAGAAAATCCAAACTCAAATAGCCTAAACAGTAAGTAATATTTACAATCTCACATGATAAAATGTCTTACGGTAGGCAGCACCAGAGTTTGTTCATTAAAAATTTCATCAAGGACCTAGAGGCCTTACATCTTTCTAATTTGTGTTGGGATTGTCCTCACCTGGTCTCCTTTATGATCATGAGATAGGTATTGTGGGATCAGGCCTGAGATGGACATCTATAATGCCAGTATATATGTGTGTGTGTATATATATATATTTCTATATCAGTAAGAAAACATTTCTCCAAAGAACCCAGAGAACTTCCCTTCATGTTTTATTGGACACCATTGTGTCACGTATGCTTACTTAAACCAACAATTGAAAGGGGATGGGGATTTTATGATTGATTTAGTCCAGTAAAGATTATACCTTGGAGTTGGATACAGGGTCACTTTCTCATGAATTTTAACATTGGAGAAAAAGAGGAAAAAATTACAAAGTATTTCTTTTAAATTTGTTTAAATGAAAGTCTTTTCAAATATGCTTAAAACAACAGTGTACATCACCAGTAAGTTTTTACATCAATGTGTGACTTGGGGTTAAAACCACATGGATTTTTACCCTCTTCCATACTACTATACCCTGGGGTACAATGTAATGACTTTTCCCATGAAAATGAAAGGAAAAAAAAAAAAAACCTGACTCTTTCTAATGTTTGTTAGCATATAAACAAAATGCTAATCTTTATTTATGTTTGATGGAAAGTTCATTGCGGTATCTTGCCTAATGCTGTCTACCCAGCAAGGCAGTTAGTTAGGAATGCGAATTTACCTGAATGGGTCTGTTAGCATCATTGGACAGCAAAAGCAAAAGCAATAAATAGTAGTTAGAAAATGCACAGTAGGTACCCCTCCACATACATACACTCTATGTAGGAAAGTAACTGTTACATTTAAGATTTAACTGACCTGAATATGAGTTACTGACACATAGACTTTGAAGATAAAACTGGAGGACACAATGATAAAATGGCTCTGTCGCCTAAATGCTGCTTAGATAGCTTTAAGCTGTCAGGCATCCTGAAAACCAAGTTTCTTTCAATCTCTTGAAGGTGGAAAGGACTCCGGTGGTGTTATTATTGCATTATTTTGTTTAAACCCGGTACTAAGTGCATGAATTTGTCAGACAAAAGACTGCCGTCAAAGATTAAGGATTATTATATTTTAGAAATAATATGTTCTGCTTTTGTAAATAGCATAGAATCTGATGACTGGTTCTTTGTAAACATTGTGTAAGGACATAAATAAACCATTTGTGATTTTTAAATTGCAACCATTTTGAAAAACCTGAAAGCTGTTCCAGAAAGGAAATGCCAAATTTATGGCAAGTTAATACAAAAGGAAACACTGTGTATTGACTATTTTCCCACAAAATTGTTTAGTTATTATTGGGCTCTTCAGGTTTAAAAGAATACTCTGATGTTTTTTGTACAATTTTATTTTGATTGCTGGTTATCTATGAAGCTAATAGAAAATCAAAAAGGTTTTGTGAGACCTAAAGATTTTGTAACATACTTCTAGTAGATGACAAAAAGAAAGGAAAGAAAAGAAAGAGAGAGAGAAGAAATAAGAAGAAAATGATATGAGAATTGCAAGTCATACTTAGCTATTTTTCTTCTGGCTACAGAGTTGAAAAGACAAACTGTGAGTCCATATTTTATAGATTTCATTTGCAATATACAAAAGTGATGCAGTATTATTAGGCAAGCAAGCAAATTGTTACATATATCACATTTGGGGCAAGATTCTGCTTTTTCTATTACATAAATACGTATCTTTAATAAAATCTTATAACAAATTAGATGTTGGCCCCAAGTATCTGCTTTACTGCAGGCTACATCAATAAAATGAAATCTTAGGTTTATGCCAGGAATCTTCGTTAAGATTTTTATTTATGGATTGATGATTTGCTGAAATGAACCTAGGGTGGCTGTTCAAAATTTGTCTACCTACTTTTTTTTTCATAAACTATAGAACATCCGGCAACTCTGTGTCTTGAGAGGAAAGAATCCTTTTTTATGTTTCTTCCCCTCAGGTCAAAGAAGTTTAAGTTGATTTCTTCAAGGCTTCAGTTTTGTAATAATCTATTTTTGTTATAGCTGTTTTGATTTTTCCTGTAAGAAGGAAAGGGAAAACTGCAAGGAGGCTCAAATTGCGAATTGACAATTTTGAAAAATAAATGCCCTTGCCTGGGATTTTAGGGTAGGTCATATCAGCACTAATGAGCATCTACTGTCATGGGTCTTCTGAGATAGAGTAAGAGGAGAATTTGGCACGTGGTTATCTTATGCATCACTACTATGGTATGACAAGCAGTATTCAAATCCATGAGAGAGATCTCAGTGAGGTTAATTCCCAAGATGAAAGGAATGAACTGGTGAACAAACAAACGGCTAATTAAGGGAAAGCTGACCTTTGTCTTAATCTGTGATAAATACTTTTGCCTACTCTCCCCACCCTTTTGCTCCCTCCTCCCTAACCTGTATTCTGCTGAGAGAAAACCCTCCACCGTTTCTTGAAAGTGCGCTTTCCAAACCTAGTCGTTGGCGATCATGAAATGAATTTTGTGAAAGGCAGCCTCCTTGGTCTCGAAGAGCCCTCAGAGCTCTTGAGCAGCTCAGGCCAAACCAACCATCATACCAACCGCAGCCTCGCCCTCATCACATGGGAGAATGGCTAGTCTGAGATACAGCTGCGGCTATTCACCGGAAGTTGCACTAGGACTTCTTGATCTCAGTCACTACAATCAAATTTAACAGTAAGAAAGACAACGATAGAAAAGTTACTTGGTCTTAAAGTCTTCTTGGCATAAAGCTCTACGTTGGTTGTCTATCTGCTTTACAGCTGCCTATGAAAAAGCCTTTATGTTTACATCTTCCTTCCCATTCTCACTGTTAGCACTGAGTACAGACGCCCACCTGATAGGTACCATGCCCCCCCAACCTGATCTTGTCTCTGGGTTCTTTTTGCTTTACTACATTTGCTTGTGTAACAGGTTCCATGTCCACGTATTTGATGAATCTAAAAGCCTGGGCAAGAAATACCTTGTGTGTTTTCTTATGTGTTTTCATGAGATGCTGCATAGGTGGGCAGATTATGTAACCCTCTGAGCCCCAGTTCTCTTGCTGATACCTGGGGTTAATGATCTACCTCAGAGTTGGTAAAAGGATTTTTAAGAAGACTATTTAAAATATCTATAATTTGGGACGCCCTACGTGTCTTTGCTGTTTGTGATGTGTGTTATCAGGAAAAAAATACAGTATAGTACAAAAACAAAAACAAAACCTCTGAAATACAGAAAAAGAGTACAGTAGTTTCTAGATGGCTACTGAATAGAAATTCCTCAGTCTGGTTGTGCAGGCCGTCTAATAAATCATCCTTCTTTGCTTAATTATTTTCATTCTTTTCCATTACCTAGGGCAAACCTTTGGTCATAGTCTCTGCTTTCCCCTGGAAATCCAATATTATTTCAAACTATGAATGTTATCTTTACCTAGAAACCCACCTCTTTTTCCATAACAGCTTTGTCTCAACTACTTCAGACAGTATTTTCAGATGAATCCACCCAATCTTATATCATTCTACAATTTTTCAAAAAATATCAAACATACAATATGTGCTCTAATCCTTTATGCCAACTTCGATATTTGCCATAGTATTGCACTCTGGTGTTCATATTTGGAGGTCTTTTCAAATAGGTTATAAGTTTAAATAAGTAGGAATCACCGTTTGTCTCTCTTTGTAAATTCGCAGTGCCTGGGATGGTGAAGTACATAGTAAGTGATTAATAAACACTGCCTTACTTAGTTGAGCAATGATGTGGAAGTTTCCACTTAGATTCCTTTATATATATACATTTTTGAAAAAAGTCCTAGATAAAGGGAAGATCAAATTTCAATTCATTTACTCTTTGGTCTTGCACAGGATAAACCAGATAATTAAGAATAAAATTCCTGGGGGACCAGCAGTTAGCATAATGGCTGTCGCTGGACTCCCACGTAGTCAACCGCGGTTCGAGTCCCGGACCCGGTGGCTTAAACTCATGCCGGGCGCGTGTGCGTGCGTGCCCAAGATCCCGAGAGGAGAATGGAGGAGAAGGGATTGCGGCGTGACCATCCCCCCTGGGGGGTGATTTCTCGCTTTCTGTCTCTCTGTCTCTCTCTGTCTGTCTGGCGAGTGCACGCGCCCTATAGCAAAAACCTATCCAAAAATAAAAAATAAAATAAAATAAATTAAAAAATAAATAAAATTCCTGGGCCAGCCAGTGGTGCGATGGTGGCTGGATCTCACGTGGCCAACTGCCAGCTTGAGTCCCAGACTCACCAGCCTGAAAATCACTCCAAGCACATCTGTGTGGATGCCCAAAATCTTGAGACAAAGGAGAAATGGAGAAGGGATTGTAATGTGAACATCCCCACTGGGATGCTTTCTTTCCTTCTTTCTTCCTCTCTTTGTAATTTTACTTCTAGCAAAATTACAAATAAAAAAAATAAAATTCCTAGGCCAGCTCTATGAAACAGCCTAAAGTCTTGTTCAAGAAAGCCAGATACTTCACGAAAACCACGGTTCGAACCCCGTCCTGTTCATCCTGAAGCACTTTCAGACACATGCCTCATTGCCCAAGGTCCGCTAGGCTGGAGAAAGGAGATCGTCGCATTCTAGACCCTGGGATGGTGCTAGTCTCATTCCCTTTGTGGTTTTCTTTCTGTCACACACACACGCATGTGCATGTGTTCTATCGTGAGTTAAGAAAAAAATAATAAGCACAACAAAATTTCCTACTTAAAGAATTGGCAAACTAAAAAATGTAAATTTTGTCATGACAAGATTTTAAAAACTTTTTATGATCATCTTTTTTTTTTTTTTTTTTGGTCTTTTAGGTCTCAATCTTGTTCTGACTTATTCTTCCTTTCCCAGTTTCCTCCTCTGAGAAGATCCTATAAAACCCTACATATGGAGGGGTCACTCCCCAATGTCCCAACTCATACCATTTCATTCTCCCTCTTACTTCCTGCAGCTTAACTACGCTGCCTCCTCGTTGGCTTCTTGAACATATCAGACTCATGGCCACCTCAAGACTATTGCATTTGCCACCTATTTGTCTGGTATTCTCTTGCTCTGGTTTCTTCTCTACTGTTTCTTTTAAATTTCTATGGTACCTCCACAGAGATCATTTCCCTGGCTAACCCATTCAAAGGAGTGTCTTACTCCTCCCTCCCATCATCTTTCTTCATGTTATTCTCTTTATTTCCTTTAGAGTACCAAATGTAGCCTGAAATCCTCACATTTCTTCTTTTCTTCTCCTTCTCCTTCTTCTTCTCTCACTCTCTGTGTGTTTTTTTATTTATTTTTTATTTTTTATTTGCCAGAGGGCATGTGTATTTGCCAGAAAGATGCACAGAAGAAAAAGTACCCCACAATGGGTCATGGTTACTCCACAATACCTTCATTTCCATTTCTTCCTCCTTTCAGAATTTTGAGCATGAATGCACATAGGCCCAGCATGTTTTTTTAAGCCACTGGGTCTGGCATTTAAACTGCATGGTGTGCCATGCAGGTGGGGAAGTGGGATGAGAAAGTGCCCCCCCCCCCCGCCCCGTGGATGGCCAGGCCTCAATCCACTCTTACATTTCTCTTTTTTTAGGATTCTGGGCAACACACATATGTGCCCTTTGTGCCTTTTTTTTTTTTTTTTTTTTTTTTTTTTTTTTTTTTTTTTTTTTGCTATAGGGCGCGTGTGCTCGCCAGACAGAGAGAGACAGAGACAGAAAGTGAGAAATCACCTCCCTGGGGGGATGGCCACGCCGCAATCCCTTCTCCTCCATTCTCCTCTCGGGATCTTGGGCACGCACGCACACGTGCCCGGCGTAAGTTTAAGCCACTGGGTCCGGGACGCAAACCGCGGTCAACTACGTGGGAGTCTAGCGACATAGCCATTATGCTAACTGCTGGTCCCCCTTTGTGCCTTTTAAGCCCCCAGGACTGGGACTTGAACCACACAGTTGACCATATGGGATCCAGCTGTCCCAACCACCGTGTCACCAGCTGGCCCACATCTACTTTTTAACTCCTTGGTTGTTGCTGTTTTCCTTCACTGGAATGTACATACCACAATAGTTAGGACTTTAGTCTCCATGTTTATCACAGTATTTCCAGTACTTGTAAGAGCACCTGACATACAGGGGATACTCATGTAATTATTGAATGAATAATAAGCTGCTGGTTTAAGTTACAAAATATGTGTATTATCTGTTGAGGTATAAAGTAAATAGACTTAAAAGGGGGCATAGAGAGGTGGGAATATAAAAAGCTGGTTGCTTATGAATGCTCTGCTGAGAGAAAAAGAATCTGGAGTGAAGTTAGTCTCATATAATAACCCAATTACTCTGATAAAGCAGGGTTTCATTTCTCTCCAGCTGTGAAAGGACTAATGGATCTGGGTATGTGTGTTTTTCTTCCATGAGTTTCCTGTCTATTGTATAACAGATGAAACGAACAGAATTATTTTAATAGCTACTAATGTTTTCAAGCAAAAATGAAACATGTCTTGCCCTCAGAGCTTGCCAGGGTTTCTGACTCATTCTGCCAGTCAGTGTGGAGAGGAAATGAAATTTACCCCTGCAATTTCTGCAGACTCATATAGATATGGAAACAAAACTATGTTTCAGTTTACAGTGCAAGAATTTATATGATGACATTTAATATATAAATTAGATACTTCTACTAACCTAGAGAAAATTCTTATACTTCCTTCTCTGAACACTGTTTATTTCTTTTTCTTTTATTTTCTGATAATTTTCACCACCTATGTTTATCTCCTGCTAGAGCTCTCCTATCTTTCCATGATACGGTTCTTAATTTCCACCAATAATCTAATATTTCTTCTTTTTCTTCATATCATGTCTGATGCTGCTTCTCCTGCCTATATTACCAATTTTACTTTAAGGCTTATTCCAAGTCCTACATAGTCTATAAATTGTTATCTTCTAGTCTTAAATTTTACTGGCTATACATATGTTGTATAAGAGTATTCTATATTTTAAGAAAATATGTGTTCTCTTTTTAATTATAATTTAAGGTTCTCTAAGAAGAAAATAATTCCATATATTGCTTTTTCAACCCTCATAGCTCTTAGCACTGTCTGAACCCACTATATGTGGGTGCTAAATAAATACTTATTGAATTGAAATGAATTTATAGAGACACAGAGAGAATGGAAAATAGACTTCCACAGTGTCTAGACAAAGCTCAATTACATCAATGTTTCTAATATTCTTGCCTTTAAATTTTTGAAGAGAGGCTCAGTAAAGTTATAAAGTTAACATTTTTGTCTCTTTTCCTTCTTCTTGTACAAGTGGAGAGGGTCAAAGGGGAACAGCTTGTGATGTAAGGAGAATAAATTCTTTGATTATTTTAACTGATTTTAAATGAAATTATTCCCATTAATTTGAATTTTGTATGAAGCTTCTCCAGAGAAAAAAAAACAATAGATAGATGATAGGTAGATAAGTAGAGAGATGTTAGACAGACACGAGTATATGATATTTATTCAGAGGAATTGACTTGCACAATTATGGAGAATGAGAATTCACAATATGCTATCTACAAGCTGGAGACTGAGGACCAGGAAAAGAGGTAGTATAATTATTCACATTACATTTGAAGGAATAAGAACCAGAGCACCAATGAACTAAATTTCAACTCAAGGTCAGAAGAAAATGAGATGTGATGTCCCAGCTCAACCAGGAGAGACAGGAAAACGGGAGTGAATTCCCCTATCTTTTGTTCTACCCAGGCCCTCAGTTGGTTGAAAGATGCCCATTTACATTAGGAAGGGCCATCATCTTTACTCATTCACTAAAATAAAGGTTACCTCAACTGCAAATATCCTCATAAATATACTCAGAAACAATGCTTAATCTGTGCACCCCAGGGCTCATACAAGTTGATATAAAATAAACCATCACAAATCTCTAATTGTGGGTATTTTGCTTCTCATGGAAAAATATACACACATTGTTCAAGAGACACAACAAAAGCTAAAGAGATGCTTGGAAATATCTTGTATTAAATAAATATGAGGGTACTTCAAAAAGTTTGTAAAAAAATTAAGGACCAGCAGGTGGTGTAATGGTTATGTTGCTGCGGTCTCGTAGTTGACAACAGTTCGAGTCTCAGACCCAGCAGCTTAAAACTCTAGCCAGGCATATGTGCCCAAAATCCCAAGAGGAGAATGGAGCAGAAGAGATTGTGGAGTGGCCATACCTTCAGGGGGGTGATTTCTCACTTCCTGTGTTTCTGTCTCTCCAGCGAGCACACATACCCTATAACAAAAATCTCTAACACAAAACAAAACAAAACCAAAAAATTGAGTTAAAGTGTGAGTATTTTGGTGTGAAAAAAAAAATTAAAATTTTTTACATAGGATGCTTTTTCCATGAACATTTTGAAAATCATGTGATCAAACTATTAAAGCAAAGCGTCAAAAAGCTCTCTGTCTTAGTCTTCTCTACATATGTAAAACATCCACCCTCCTGTACTGCTTCTCTTACTGTTTTGGGCTTTCACAGAAACCTGTGCTGATTTGTTTTCCTATCTCACATGTAGGGAAACTTTGTGTTAGAATAATCAGCTTTCTAAATTTTGATGATGAGATCATTGAATCTATTAGGTTTTACTTTCTTTTGCTTCCTAGACTGGAAGCTTTTATACTTCTACCATAAGACTTTTACTGAGCAAAGATTTCCAGGCATAATACTTCCTTTGTGCCTTCATTTCTCACTTATCCAATTTAGTTTTTTTGGTGAATTAAACACACACACACACACACACACACACACACACATACATTGTAAATTGCATTATTTCTCTAATTTTTTACTACAAAAGCCTTTCTTTGTACTTTTATTCATAGCTACAGTGGGATAATAGTAAGCCAACACTCTGAAGTGCTGGAAGTCATGTGGAAGGTTGGAGTATGGTTCCTGGATCAACATGGCTGGCTAGGAAAGGTTGAGGGGGAGGACTACAACAAGAGACCTTATTGAAGATACTTATCTTTCTCTCTCTGTCTAACAAGTAAATAAACTTAAAACAAAAACAAAAAATCTTTTTTGGAAGGTGGCAGAAAAGAGTATTGTTTTGAAAAAAATCTTGGCCTACAATTACAAACAAATATTCTAGTCTAGATAATCAAAATATAGCAAAAGATTTCTTTCACCAACATTCTCTCACTCATTCCCTGCTCTAGAGCTTGCACTAGATGTTGCTATACCCCAAGAACATGTGCTTGCAGTGGAGTGTCACAGTTATCGTGACACTGAGAGGAAGTTGAAAGCAACTTCACTTTTATCTGTACCTCTGTAATGATGAACTTCACTAAGTGTATGATTCCAACTGAGAGAGAAAATTGAGAATGTTAATACAATGCCAGTAAGGGAGGTATATTTTTACTTTGGTAACGAAATAAAGAATATGCATTTGTATGAAGTGTCTGAATCCAGTGGCTTAACTGTGGAGGATGGCAGGATACATGTATCATATTTCTTGATATTCAAATCCTGAAGAAAAGAGTTCAGAATGAACATAGGGACAGATTATTGGAATCCTTAAAACACATGAGCAACACCAATCCTGCCATCTGAGTCAGTTAAAGAGAAACATAATTTCATCTCTGTGTACAGACATGGTAGAGTGTCTATCTAAGATTTTGCTCACACCATCCACTATCCCTTTTGCTGGATCTAAATCTAATCAGACATGGATGAGTCTGTAGAAATACATTGAGTCTCCTTCGAGTTAGAAAAAAATGTATATTGAAACAAGCATTTTGATAAAATTATTATGCTGATATAGTAATGTCTAGTGTATATAGCATAGTGGAGAATGAATGGTTTCAGAGCTGTACATTTTTATGATAGATTTTCCTTTATCCATTGTAGTCTTGCATTTTGATCATTTGGGATGAAAGTCATCTAAAATAATATCACACATTGATGGATCTTTTTAGACAGAAATTAATGATCACTACTTATTCATTTTATTAATTTCTGTGAGTCATCAGAATGAAGAAAAACTACTGCTTGATGTTATAACATGGAGGTATTATTTATAGTCTGAAGTAAGCAAAACCTTCTTAGTGAATCATCACAGTAATACAATGGGGAACTGTGTATTCTTATGGCATGATGTGAGAGAATGCCATTCAATAAGTGAGAAGTTGAAAGGTTAAATGATTAAAACCTAGAGTTAATATTGAGGTGCAAACATCTTATAGATACTCTTGCCTCATGAGACCCAGACTCAATATTACTCTGTTGTTTCAAAGTGCCCTTGAGGTAGCTTCACATTTCCCCTTAAAATTAAAGTGAATAATTTGAAATGGGAAGAACTGGTGTAAGAATAACATCCTCAAAGGAAGAGGGCTATACATTTTTCATTGTTTTCTATCTTAGATTATGTCCAACTACAGCATTCACTGAAAATATTCTGCCCCTTCTAGAGTCACAATAAGGATTTTCAGTAATGCCTATAAGGTGCTTGCATCACTCATCAGGATCACTAAAGCTGTTGGTTAAAAGTAATTACAAAAATACTTTCTATTATTATTTAGTTCTCATGTAGTTTGAGTGATGAACAGCTAGTATCACAATGGGTAACAAAAATCTCCCTTGAAAGAAAAGATGATGCTTTTGCTGTCCATGATTCTTAACCTAATTGGAGGTTGATTCCGCTTCTCCAAGTAGAACTAAGCTTTTTTGAATAGTGCTATACAGTAAGCGTTGAGATGATGCTATCTCAGCAGACTTGCTGCAAGGTTCAAACTACTGCTTCATGATGTATTTCAATTTAAGACAGTTTTCGACCTAGTATTTTTATTCAGCTCTTAACATAGCGTTCACTATCACTGCATTTATTCATAAATAAAGGAGAATCATTACCTTTTCATATTACTTTCTTCATTATATCTCTGATCGTATTTACAATATCAAGACTCTTTCGGAGTGCAAAACCATTCTTTCTTTGTAGTTCATGGAAAATAATGTTAGGAAACTAAACAAAAGTAACAATTTGATCTGAGGTAACTATAACTTGAAATAATAGCTTTTAGCTCCTCATCACAGTCCAATTCAGTCTTAGTCAAATATCTGGAATCCTGTACACCTACTAATCCTAAAAAGACCTACTTTTCTAATAGCGTTGAAATGCGGCCTTGTAGAGGAATGTTCTGTGGCACTAACTTGTAATAGCTTTTTCTCTGAACTCTGAGCCCTCTTAAATGACAGACAGATAAACCCTGTCATCTACTTCATTTCATCTAATTCGTTTTTACATTTGCCTCTAGGAAAAAAGAAAATAGTTGGCAGCACATTAAAGACAAAAGGCAAAGAAAAATGTAGGTTCCTGAAATGTTTAAGGAAGATGGAAATCATCTACTTTTGGGAACTGCCTAACAAAATTTAGCTGGTGCATTAGTTATCCAAATTACCTTTTGTTTTTATCACACAGACAATATATAGTTGAATTGTTAAATGATGTGCACTGCTTTTTCCCCAAGAGCAGGGTTGGACATCTAATCAGGTCAATAATTATTCATGCATTAGCACAGTCTTCTTCTTAAAGTGTAACGGTGACTCACTGGGTATATAGTCATTATTACTGATTAGCAGGAAATTATTTTTGCGCATCAGTGGTTCATGTGAAAACAGCTAAATTTATTATGCAGAGTTATTTAACAGTTAGACCATATGAGAACCGTAGTTTTACTGCTGTGATTGAATCCGTATAGTATACCAGTAGCTGACTTTTGAAAAATTATACTGTACAGTAACTATTTCTGTTAAATTTTGCTATTAGTAGACCAAACTTCCTGAAGTTTGATACTCTACATTGACATGCATAATGCATTTAAATAATAAAGTTTCCTTGTAGGCGCATGTCTGATAAGAAAGTAATGGAAAGCAAAAATTTCAACAATAAATATAAAATTTCAACAATAAAGTGTAAGTAAAAAAGGACAGAACTAAGAAAGGGAAAGTGAAATAAAAGAGATAAAATTGTACTTAGTTTAAATTGTTAGTTAAATGATGTTTGATGCAATATCTGAAATTCTCTTTGGTTTAAACATTGCTAACATTATTAGTAGAAGGAAAATACCACACATTTCATTATAATAATTTTTACATAGTAAAAATTACAAGAATAAAATTTGCAAAACATAACTAACATTGGTGCTTCTTGCAAATAGATAAATGCATCCTAGAAATGATATATTCACTTGATATTGGTCTTGACTGTGATCTTGCATCATCTCTATCTCTTCTTACTCCACTAACAGAATAGAATTATTTTGGAAAAAAACTCAATATATTCTATATTTTTTCTGTAAATTATTTAGTATATATCACTATAAGATAAGGGTTTTCTTTTAAACATATCCATAATACTATTATCATGCCTACAAAGTAATTGGAAGTAATCCATTAGTATTATCAAATATCACATCTACCATCTAATTTCTATAGTTATGATTTATTTACAGTTGGTTTGTTTGAATCAGTATCTAAATCAAATCTAGGCACCAAGAAGGGGAAGGGAAAGGGCCTTGGGGGGAAGTGCTGTGTTCCATACATATTTTCATCTAAACCCTGTTTTTATTACCTTTCTTACATCTTCCCCTAACCTATGCTTTATATTCTATTGCTCAGTCTTTCTAGAGAATAAGCCCTTCATCTTTAGCACAAGAGAGAGTTTGTGGCTTGGCTGATTGTGATGTGGAAAGAGACAGATATATTAGCTTTCTTTTTTTTTTTTTTTTTTTTTTTTTTTGAAGAGGTTTTTGCTGTAGGGCACGTGCACTTGCCATACAGTCAGAGAGAGACAGAAAGACAGAAAGCGAGAAATCACCCCCCAGGGGGGATGGCCACGCCGCAATCCCTTCTCCTCCATTCTCCTCTCGGGATCTTGGGCATGCACGCACACGCGCCTGGCGTGAGTTTAAGTCACCGGGTCCAGGACTCAAATTGCGGTCGACTACGTGGGAGTCCAGCGACATAGCCATTACACTAACTGCTGGTCCCGATATATTAGCTTTCTTTAAAGACTCCCAGGCACTTGTTTTCTGCTCTGCCTTGTAACTTTATTGAAGCAATCAATCCTTTCAGTTTTTCAAGATCCTGTGGTGTGAATCCACTAGATTTTATTTGTTAATCCCTCTTCTTCCTTGTACCCACCTCTTCCCCCTCCTGGTCTCCTAAGTCAATAATAACCACCTATATGGCTTCCAGTTTACAAAATTTAGTTAACACCATTGCTCTATAGTGATCTAATTTTCTTTAAGCTGGTGAGGCTATCATTTTTTATTTTACTTGCTATAATTTCTTAATGTTTGAGATAAGCAGAAAGAAATATATATGTTAAATTCATAATGCTTAACCACAAAAATACTTTTTTTAAAAGTAAAAGCAGGTGCTAAAGAATCTTTTCATAGGAAAGCTAAATACTAAAGCCTACAGTGAGAACAGAAATGCTGAATTCTATAGACTCCCCTATGTTTTTTACCTACCTAATCTTTCCTAAAATAATTCATTTATTAACTTCATATTTTCCCACAAACATTTACTTAACATATCATAATTTTTTTCTCACATTTTGTAGTTCTTGACAGTTAATAAACAACATTCAAAATTTCAGAAAACTGAATTTTAAAGATACCTTGCAAAATATTTGTTATAAATTTGTTTGTGACTCTATACAACAACAAAGACTATATGGTTTTAAATATTTGAGAAAATATTTAGATGTCAACTACTCAAACTGTTGAAAAGCAAACACCCATCTTTCTTCCTTCAAAGTCTTCCTCAGGGTAGTCTTCTAATTGTGACTGCTCTTTTGGAATATCTACTGATTACAATGCTGGGCTGGAAAAGTCCAGATTATTTTATGGTCGAATTCTTTCATAAGGCTTCTCTAATCCTCTCTGCCAGGCATAACTATTTATGGTGCCAGGCAATCTTTCCAAGAACTTCTGTTGACTTTCTTAATATTTACCTTAGTTCCATAATTTTCTGTTCATATCTTTAGATACGACATTCCAGTCAATTCCTTGGCAATAATGAATATTTCCCATTTCCGATGCAAGGCAACAGGTACTATGGAACTTATGCAAATAACCCTTCTGCCACAAAATAAGGATACTCACAAATATTTCCCAATTCCAGAGGGGTCAGAGAGGGAGAGAAGTTTGTTTCAATTTAAAAACAAACAAACAGGGACCAGCAGTTAGCGTAATGGCTACGTCACTGAACTCCCATGTAGTCGACCGCAGTTTGAGTCCCAGACCCAGTGGCTTAAACTCACCGGGAGCGTGAGCGTTTGCCCAAGATCCTGAGAGGAGAATAGAGGAGAAGGGATTGCAGCGTGACCATCCCCCCAGGGAGTGATTTCTCACTTTCTATCTCTCTGTCTTTCTCTCTGTCCTTCTGGCAAGTGCATGCGCCCTATAGCAAAAACCTCTCCAAAACAAAACAAATCAAATCAAAACAAAACAAAACAAAACAAAAATTTAACAAATTGCTGAACCTATCAACAGCTTGAAAGAAAGCAAAATCTTTAAATCTAGAAAACAAAGCATAGCAAAAAAATCAGTAATGTTTTAGTCAAAAGTCATAAAATTCCATTTCACCAGTTCTATTCTATTTTGTAGTTCAGTTTCATGTAATTAATCTTTCTTCTGTAGAATTTTCAGTGTTACTGTGGCCCAATATTTCCATTTAAATCCTGGAAGTTAACATTCAATGTTATTATTAATATTTCCAGATTTGTCCCTACCATTAAGTTGGTCATTTTCTTGATTGATTTTTTTTTTTTTCTTATTTCTGTCTGTGTGTCTTTAGTTTTCCTGGTGAATTCTTTCAGGTTTTGTTTATCTGAGAATGTTTTTATCTCTCCCTCCATTTGAAGGATAATCTGGCCAAATATAGTATTTTTTGTTGAAATTATTTTACATTTAACATTTTGAGTATATTTTTCCATTTTTTCCTTGTTCGCATTGTTTCCAATGAGAGTTCTGATGTTAGCCTAATGAGATAGCCTTTGTAAGTAACCTGACATTTCTCTCCTGTCATTTTTAGTATCTTTTCTTTGTCTGTGAATTTGGCCAATCTGGCTATACTGTGAATTGGAGAAGATCTTTTTGGATTGATTCTATTAGGAGTACTCTGTGTTTCTTAGGTCTGGATATTTGAATGCTTCTCTAGGTATGGAAAGTTTTCTTTCAGGATTTCATGGAATAGATTATCAATACCTTTATTAATTTCTTCACCATCTGGGATACTGATTATGTGAATGTTTGGGTGCTAGATGGTATCTAGTACTTCTCATATATTATACTTTTTTGTTGTTGCTGTTGTTGCTATTTTCTCAGTCTTTTTGGTGATTTTTTCCCTCAGTCAGAGGTTTTCTACATTTGAGATTTGATCTTCTGCATGGTTTAATCTGCTTTATACTTTCAAGAAAAGTTTTGATTTCTTGTATTATAGCCTTCATCTCTATCAGCTCCATTTGATTCTTTTTTTATGGTGTGTATTTCTTTTATCAAATCGTTGAAGAACTTCCTTGTCTCCTAGAATTCATTGTCTTTTTTCCCTTGCACCTTCTGGAGTTCATTGTCTCTTGCATCTTTTGTAGTTTTGTAACTGTGAATATTCTGAATTCTTTATCAGACATTTCCATGACTTCTATTGTACTGTCTGTGGATGATGAAGGGTTGTTCTTTTTCCTTGGAGAGAGATATTTTCTTGGTTTCTCTTATTTCTTGAGCCTCTGCAGTGGTTTCTGGCCATCTGATGAATTATATATTTTTTTCCTAATTTTTTTTTGAGAGGCTTTTGCTATAGGGCAAGAGTACTCGCCAGAAAGAGACAGACAGAGAGACAAAAAGCAAGAAATTACCCCACAGGGGTGATGGCCACACTGTAATCCCTTCTCCATTCTCCTCTTGGGATCTTGGGCGCGCACACACATGCTCAGTGTGAGTTTTAATCACCAGGTCTGGGACTCAAACCACAGTGGACATGGGAATTCAGCGACATAGTCATTATGCCAACTGCTTGTCCCCATTTTTCCCTAATTTCTTGGAGTTAATTCTAAGCCTTCAGAGGTGTTTGGGAAGTTGTGATTTGTAACCTCTCTGCAGTCCTGTTTCCCTGATGCTCACCATGTAGCCTGTGTTTCTGACTTTGGAATTGGATATTACAAAGGCTGTCCAGTTTCTAGGAAATAGCGCACGTGGGCTGAGTTGCAGAGGTGTGTGGGAGGAGATGAGACAAAACTTCTCTGCAGCTCTGTACTTTCCCTGCTGCTCACTCTGTAGTCTCTCTTCTCTGGAGTTTAGTCATTTGGTGTGTATTTAGTTTTGGCTAATTGGTTAGAGATGGTTTCTGCAATTGTGAGATCATGTGCTTCCCTTTACTGTAAGGTACTTCTATGCACCCAGGCCTGTCTAGACACTCAGTGTGTGGAGGCAGAACATCAGTAAGAAAGTAAGATTTAAAAAAAGGAAAAAAAAAAAAAAAAAGAAAACAAAGGGAGAAAAAAAAGAGACAATAAAGGAAAGAAAAAATGTCTTTAAAAAGCAAAAAATAAAAACTGCATGGTGCTTGTGTGGCAGAACACACCTCAGTAAAATTTAAGAGAAAGAGACAGAGACAGAGAGAGGACTGAGGTTGCCTGACCTGTCTGAGTTTTAGGGGTCTGGAAGATGGGGTGTAGAACACAGATTGAGTCGCCTTGGTCCCTGAACATGGCAGGACACAACTCAGATTTAAATGGCTTCTTAGATTAGCAAGAGAATAGAGAGGTCAGAGGTAAGAAGAAGTATTTAAATTTTCTTTTTAAAAAAGATAAAATTTAAAGAGATAAAGAGACAGAGATGAAGAGAGGACAGAGGTTGGCCTACCTGTTTGAGTGTTGGGGGTTTGGAAGATGGGGTTTAGAGGGACCAGCAGTTAGCGTAATGGCTATGTCGCTGGACTCCCATGTAGCCGACCGTGGTTCGAGTCCTGGACCTGGTGGCTTAAAACTCACGCCAGGCGTGTGTGTGTACGTGCCCAAGATCCTGAGAGGAGAATGGAGGAAAAGGGATTGCGGTTTGGCTGTCCCCCCTGGGGGGTGATTTCTCTCTTTCTGTCTCTCTGTCTCTCTCTGTCTGTCTGGCGAGCACATGCGCACTACAACAAAAACCTCTAATAAAAAAGATGGGGTTTGGAGCAGAGATTCAGTTGCCTTGGTCCCTGAACATGGCAGGACACACCTCAGATTTCAGTGGTTTCTGTCTGAGTGTTGGGGGTCTGGAAGATGGCCATATCTACTCTTCTTTTTTAAATCAGTTTATTCATTTAATTTTTCAGGAAGACAGACTTCCTTTGGGTTCTTACACTGCAATCCTTTCCCAGCCTCAACCAGCCAGCTGGGAACATGGGCATGCATGTGCACACCTGGCTCTGCCAGGAGACCTCTGCAGGTAAAGCTTCACACATGACCTCACAATCACGCTTCATTGTCTAAGCATCACGATGGCTAGCCTTATGTATCTACTCTTATAGATACGTATTTATTGATTTATTTTTATTTATTTATTCATTTATTTGAGAGAGTTTTTGCTGTAAGGAGTGTGTGTTTGCCTGAGAGACAAAGAGACAGAAAGTGAGAAATCACCCCCCCCCACCCCGCCCCCAGAGGATGGCTTTGCCACAGTCTCTTCTCCATTCTCCTCTTGGGATTTGGAGTATGTACATACACACTCCCGGCATGCGTTTTAAGCTGCTGAGTCCAGGACTCAAAATGTGGTTGATTATGTAGCAGTCCAGTGACATAACCATTATGCCTTCTGCTGTTCCGAAGACAGGTTTATTCTAGCATTGTAGTTTCCTGACATTTCGTGTGTGTGTGTGTGTGTGTGTACTCAGTATTAAAAATATGGTAATACTCTCATTTTTTTTTTATTCCATTGGTTAATTCATTATTGTCAATGGAGTTTAGCTCTGGCCACTCACATTCTGAATTCTAGTTCTGTGCTCTCTTCCTTAGCTGAGTCTTAGATGAGTCTATGCTCTCGAGATTATTCTTCCACATTACCTATGTCCTGAAATACCTTTCGGTTCACCCCTAATCTTTTGTTTCTTTTCTAATAAAAATTTATTTTAAGATAATAACCAGGCAGTAAGTAATATTTATGTAACTGTTGTGCATTATTAGGCATATGCATATGGCATTCTATTCCTATTTTCCTTTCTAACCAACAATAAATTATGAATGTTTAGCACATGTTAAACACTTTAGATACAGATAAAAAGCAATGTGGAAAGATTGGTAAATGAAGATTTATCAAGCATAGAGATGCACAGAGAGAAAAACAGAATAAGAAATAACAGGGTAGTTATTATGGGTTGAATTATCATCTAATGCAAATTAATGGTATATTTATTTTTATTTAACTATATTGTGTAGCATATAAAACTAACTCTTTCTTTTCACTTTTTTCTAAATGAGCTGTTGCAAAATTAGTACCAGATGATATATGTTATTATAAGGTTGGCATAGGAGTGCTAGGTGATCAGACCCAACACCAGTGCTGATTATTGTCTGACACTCATGAAGAGTTAGAGATGTGGGACACAGAGAGGAGGGTAAAGCAGCCTTCATTAAGAGATGGAAGAAAGAACAGGGCTCCTAAGCAGGAATAGGTCCTGAATGAGCTGCCGAAGAGGAGTTGCTGGCGAGGGGTTTGAATCGAGCGGTCTGAACAATGGGCTGGCTCTCTGATACCGAAGTAGGCTTTAGAAAATATAGTTCCGTGGCAGTCTGAATGATTGATTACCCTTTTCTTCGTGTAGTCAGCAGACCATAGCTTTATGTACTTCTCCTTAGAATATAGCTACTAAATAGAAACTGGTGCTCCTAAGTACAGTTGCTTTGAGTCCCAGTGCACTCACTCAGACTTTGGCTATGAAAATAGCCACTGTGACTTCATCTTGGCCTTACTCTGTCTGTGTGTTCAAGATCCCTATCCCCTGCAAGAGTCATAAATGCTTTAGAAATATGTAAAAGGAATGTATATTGTATATCAGTCAGAGCATAGAGGAAAACACAGAGACTTCATTAAGTGATCTCTCTCTGGGCCTTTACCCTATCTACCTGTAAGTGTAGTCTAACTCTTATCTCAAGATCACCAGTAAAATTCAGAGCTTCATAGCTTAATGCTTCCTTAAAAAATTAATCGAGGGCCAGCTAGTGGTATGGCTGACGATATAGTTTGAAATCCAGACCTAGTAACTTGAAAAACACTCTAGGTGTACGTGCATGTGTGCCCAAATCCTGGCAGGATAGAGTAATGAAGGAGAAGGGATTACAGCATGACCATCCCCCATGGAATGTGCAATCTCATTTTCTCTCTCTCTTAATCTCTCTGTTGTGTGCACATACCCTTAAGCAAAATCTAAAAAGTAAATGAATAAATAAAAAATAAAGTTAATAAAATTGGGTCCAGGAGGCAGAGTATATTGCATATTCTATTTCTAATGTCTATGTATTTTGAAACACAAGTAAAGCATCTTGCAACATGCGGAAACACCAAAAGAATTACTTGAGATTGAGAATTCCTTTGGGTAGAAGTGTATATGATTTTACACTAACACATCTGAACTTGTGAAGTTTGGGGAAAGAAAGAGTTGGCAAAATTACCTAGAGATGTCTCTTTTATATATTTTATACATTTTTCGTTAAAAAGAAGACACTAAGCAAAATGCTTATCTGTAATAACTTTAAAACTAAAACAAAACAATTTATAAAGGAAACAGAAACAATCAATATATTTTATAATATAATAATTATTATTTTAAATACATTTTTAAAATATAAATTCCTACGTGCCTTTTGGTCCTGTTGCTAGTCCATAATTGCCGTAAACAATTTTTACAATAGGGTTCATGATATGCTATCCCAAAATACAGTGTCTTACTATTTTAGAAAACAGCAGAAATTCACTTTCCTTACATTCTTTTTTCCCTGAAGATGGTCTTAAAACCTAGGAGGATTTTCTGACCTTCCCCTAAAGCAGATAATAAGACCTTCACTTGAGATGTGTTCCCCTACACCCAAAGGGAGGGAAAAACCCTTATCTCTGAAGACACAAGGATACAGAAAAATATCTGAATAAACAGGCCTTGCTATGTTTACTTCAATTTATTACCATGAGATCATATTTTTTCCTCCAATGATACTTCTCTGTGACTACTTCTTCATCAAACCTAGTGTAAAACATACAGAGGCTTACTAATTTCTTTGGGTCTTAATTTCCTTACAAAAGCATCTTTCATGTAAAACTTGTATTACATAAATTGTTAAGAGTTTTCCTATTAGTTTGTCTTTTGTCATAGGTCTTCAGCCATGAACCTTGGATATTTCACCTTTCATATGCCAGTTAGAGAATATCTGCTTGTTTTAGAGTGAAATAGCAGTAAAAGCATGTCTTTTTGTTGGGGGGCAGGGGGTGGCAAACAGCATCTGCTCACCTGAGAGAGAAGGGATGTGGGGGAGAGACATATCCCCCAATGGGGTGAAGTCATGCCACAATCTATTTTCCTCCATTTCTTCATCCCATCAAGATTCAGGGAATGCATGGACACATGCCCAGCATGTTTTTCAGGCCACGGGGGTCAGGATTCAAACTCTGGTCAGCTCTCTGGGATCTGCCTCCTCATGCATGGCTCTCAAACACTGTGCTATGGGACAGGCCCTGAATTGTGTCATTTCTGTTTCCAGATTAGTAACTTGTTAAATGACTTCATTTCAACCTGTTTTTGCTTTTAGACTAAAAATAGAGAGGCAAGACGTTAGTGAGAAACAGATAAGGCTTATTACCTCTTGATGATGACATGTATAGTATTCTCAACTGGATTGGTCTGAGAAATATTTCATAATGGGTAAAGCCTTTTTACAAGCAAAATGAGAAATAGTGATTGACTGTTTTAAAAAATAATTAGAATAATAATAATAATGATTGAGAAAAACAGAAAAGATATTGAATGATGAAGTGGGGACATTAATGTCTCTGTATTGACTGACAAGCATGGCATTCCCTTTTGATAAAGCAATGTAATACACTGTAAAATTATATCTAATCCAATGTAATATAAAGAAGATTATGATGATAATAAAAATAAAAAAAACCTATTTTTTTGCATACATTTTTGTTTAAATAAAAATTTAAAACTTTAAATTAAAGACCATGTCTTAAGTCAATCAGGCTTGGATAAAGCATATTTTCACTTTTTACTCCTTTATTTAAAGAAATCCTAGTGCATCTTGCCCTAGTCACTAAATTACATCGACTTATCTTAAGATATATTTTCCCTGGGACCAGCAGGTGGTGTGGTGGTTAAGGTACTGGACTCCCACATGACTGACCATGGTTCAAGTCCTGGACCTGGCAGCTTGCTTTCTCTCTGTCTCTCTCTGTGTCTCTGTATCTCTCTAGTCAAACTGAATAATAATAATAAATTAAATTAAATAAATAATTATTTTTAAAAAAGATGCACCTGATCCTTGAACAATGTAGATTTGAACCTTAGGGGTTCACCGTATGCATACGTTTTTCCGTACATACAGAAAAAATATTTTTCTTCCATGCGATTACATTAATAACATTTTTCTTTTCTCTACTTTACTGTAAGAATATAATAGATTATATATATATATATATATATATATATATATATATCATGAAAACTATTTTACCAGTTTTTTATGTTATTGGTAACAATGCCTGTCTACAGTAGGCTATCAGTGGTTACGTTTTTGAAGAATAAAAGTTATAAAAATTTTTGACTGCATGGGGAGACAGAACTCCTTAACTCCCACATGGTTCAGGGTCTACTAAACTTTGTTTTCATTCTGTTTGTGCACAGTTTTATAGAATAGGTACTTCAAAATCCTTACTACTTAGGAGGTTTAATGTTCTACTTTAAGTAAAGTATAATATTTTCTTTTGCTTTCATTTGTCTAATTATTTCTCTCTTTATTCTTATCCTCATTAAATTATACTGATATTTTTCTTCCAGACTGTGCACTGCTATAGAAGCAGGAGTTTTGTTTCCTTTAGCTCACGATTATATCTAAGCATCTAACAGCCTATCTTTCACATAGTAGACACTCAATAATTATTTCATTAAAAAACATTTAAAAACACTCTGTCTCTGCCCTGTAGGACACATCATATTTGCTCTTTCCTTTACATATTCAGTACTATTTATTTAATATTTTAATTTCTGAAATCAAAGATGAAAGATGAATGTTGAGTTGCCTTGTCAACCAGACTGGTGTATATTTAGTGAGTAACAGTAAGTAATGCCTTATTTCACTGATTTAGAAAATATCTTCTCCCCCTATATTTTACATCTTTGAAATTGAAAAGTTTTACAGCGATGGCACAGCATGATTTAATTAGGAACTCTTCTTCCATTATCATACTCTCCCTCCCTTCCTGTCTTCCTCTTCTTGTCCTTCCTTCCTTTTTTCCTGCATCTTTTATTTCTTTACCTTGATCTAGTGCTTTCTTCCTCACGTTCTTTATTGAACATAATGCAGTGATATGATGAAATCAATATGAACTTACATTCGATTAAAATTGCACAGGTACAAGTGTTGTATTCCTGTTACATGCTATGTGCAATGGGGACTTATTTCTTCCATTTTAAATATGAAGAAATTGAAGTCAAGAATGTAAGAATTTACCCAAAGTTGTATACCTGGTAAATAGTGTCATTTGAATTGACAGTTATCTGGTTTAAAGATTGGATTGTGTTGGGAACCAGCAGTTAGCGTAATGGCTATGTCGCTGGACTCCCACGTAGTCGACCGCGGTTCGCGTCTCGGACCCGGTGGCTTACAACTCATGCCGGGCACGTGTGCGTGCGTGCCCAAGATCCCGAGAGGAGAATGGAGGAGAAGGGATTGCGGCGTGACCATCCCCCCTGGGGGGTGATTTCTCGCTTTCTGTCTCTCTGTCTCTCTCTGTCTGTCTGGCGAGCGCACGCGCCCTATAGCAAAAAACCTCTCCAAAAAAAAAAAAAAAAAAAAAAAAAAAAAAAGATTGGATTGTGCTCCTTTCATAAAGATGCACCGGGTTACCATAGACAAAATGTACCTGGACAGAGCTCTAAATTTATAAGAGTAGAGTGATGCTAGAGTTGAAATAATATGTAGAGAACATCTTTTTAAATTTATTTAATTTTTAAATTAGAAAATTGATAGATGAAATTATTTGTTTTAGGTAATAAATCTGAAAATCTGCCCAGATAAGACTCGGACAAAAATCTCGCATAATTGCAGAAATCTCAATCGCAGTGGATAAAGACAAATGGAATATTTTTCACTCCATCCTGGACTCATTCCACCTTTGAGAGATATAGCATTTATCCTTCAATCAAATAAGACTCAAAAACAAGGACAGCAATGCAAACATCTATAAAAGCTTATCCTTAAAATGTTATAACCTGAAAGTCTTCTAACCTGCCTTTACTGTCTTTATTAAGAGAGAAAGTATTGTTTACGTAGCATATAGACAGACTTTCAAAACATCTATTATGAACTAGAAACTAATCATGTTTAATTCACTTGATCCTCTCCTCATCAGAACGTTTCAAGGTGAGAACAAGCTATCTTTGTTACCATTTTATGAATGAGGTTACGAGTGGTTAGCGAGATCAAACAATGTACTAAAGGTGAAAGATGGAACAATTAGAGAACCAACTGGTGATGTGGGTAAGTCAGCTGGATCCCACATGGACCACTGCACAGTTCCAGTCCCATACTTTACAGCTTGAAAAACACACTGTATCCACAAGTTCCCAAGAGAAGAAAACAGAATGGACTGTGGCATGGCCATCCCTCATGGGGAGGGGGCTTTCTCAATTTTTCTCCCTCTCTCTCTCTTTTTCTGCCTCCCTCTGGTGAGTGTATGCCCTACAGCAAACAAACAAACAAAAAATTGGGAACTGAGACTCTTTGACAATGATTTTTTGAGTTATTCAAACTCTAACTAGGGTTCCAAATGCTATAGAGATAACATACACTAGCTGGTTATTTTATTTATTTTTTGGGGGGAGAGGTTTTTGCTATAGGGCACATGTGCTTGCCAGACAGACAGAAAGAGTCGGAGAGACAGAAAGTGAGAAATCACCCCCCAGAGGAAGTGGCCATGCCGCAATCCCTTCTCCTCCATTCTCCTCTCGGGATCTTGGGCACGTATGCACATGAGCCCGGCGTGAGTTTAAGCCACCAGGTCTGGGACTCGAACCACGGTCAACTACATGGGAGTCCAATGATATAGCCATTACACTAACTGCTGGTCCCATAGCTGGTTATTTTTTTAAGAATTATTTTATTTAACTTTATCTGTTTATTTTAATTTGCAGGACAGAGTGAGAGAAAGAGAGAGAGAGGGAAAGTGAGAAAGAAAGCCACCAGGTCTGGAACTTGAACTGCGGTCAACCATGTGGGAGTCCAGCACCTTTAACCACCAGGCCACCTGCCGGCTCCCAATAACTGGTTATTAAAAGAAGAAAGCCAAAGCTATTAGTCTCATGATCATTTACAAAAGTGAAGACTGGAGAAACTTTTAATATTTTTATTTGACTGTATACAAGTTTTTATATATCTATTAATTTAAACATATTTATGTTTATTAATAGTTTTCTTATCTTTTACCCTTTCTTCTTTATGTTATATACATGATATTGATAGTTAAATTTACAATTTGTTTTTATAAAATAATTTTATTTGTTATTACCATTATTATTATTTTTAATTTGACTAGAAAGAGAAAGTGAGAAAGCAAGCTGCCAGGTCTGGGACTTTAATTGAGCTGACCATGTGGGAGTCCAGTGCCTTAACCACCATGCCACATGCTACAATTTTATTTTCAGATAATTTTATTTTATTTTCAGGTAACAAAATATTCTGGAGGACTATTAGCAAATTGGAGGAGCAATTAATATACCAACGATGAATGCAATGACTTTTTGGGCTGTTTCTCATTTTGGAAGAGGAGTAATTCCTTCTTTTAAGAAGGATAACTGTACTACTACATAGAGATATAAAATTGTTCTCTTGTTTTATGGGAGTTAAAATGTGAATAGCAGGGAACTTATGGAAACGGGAAGTCCAGCAAATAGGTCATGTTCTTTATTTATTGCCACTCAACTCCAAATTCACCCTTTTGCCTGCTTTGTGAAAGTGGATCTGGGCCTTTTGCCAACTGGTAAAATGTTAAGCGTTGTCAGTACAGGGTGATAGAGAGACTGTGTGAAGGAAAACGTTTGGTTTTCTGGTCATGATGTGCTTGATTAGTAGGTTTTCACAGCATAAATGGTTTTTTTTTCATTCCTTGGCTCTCTCAGCTCCTGTGTGGGCATATTTTCTAGCACCCAGCTCTGACAGCCAGCCACACCCAATGGCCAGCAGCTTCCACTGGGTGATTTTGCAGTGAAAGGCACCTCCTTATGAACACCTTCATAGGAATTCTGAAGCATGGATTCCCAGGAAGTTCTGCAATGTAGGCACCATAGAACGACCATTTGATGAGTCGTTCCTATGCCTAGTCCTATAAAGTCAAGGATCTCAGCCCTAGAGGGATGGGAAGGACTTATCCTAGGGAGGTCTATTCACCCTAGGAGTGGTAATTGTTCCCTATATCTTCAATGGCTGTGTTTTGTAGAGTTCCTTTTATTTATTATTAGGCAATTTCTCCTTACTTTAATTTCACATTTTAACTAGTAATTCATTATGTTAAACTTTCTATGTTCAAATTATTGATGGATTCTCTCTCCTGATTAGACTCAAGACTGTTCGACTTCAACCTCCATGGTTTTAGACCACCACCCTACACTACCACTGCTCCTTGCCATTCACATAGAAAATTAAAAGAGATGATAATAATGGGGCCAGCAGGTGACATGTTAGTTAAAATACTGGATTCCCACAAAGTTGACCACAGTTCGACTTCCAGACCCAGCAGCTTGAAAATCACAATGGGCATGTGTGTATGTGTGCCCAAAATCCTGAGAGAAGAGGGAAGAGAAGGGATATAGTGTGATCATCCCTCTGGAGGTCTTTCTCTGGCAAATCCATGTGTCCTTTGGCAAAAATCAAAACAACAATAACAACAAAAAATTGAGAATGTTGTTTCAAAGATAAATAATTAATACTTAAGGTGATAGAATTATAGAATTTAAGTAGGAAAGAACTTAAGAAATCATTTAGTCTATTATGTATTATTTTTTACAGATGTGAAAACTAAGAGTAAAAGAATTGGAAGAGGGCTGATACCCACAGTTTGTACATTTTAAATTATTATTGTCTAGTACAGACTAGATATTTGGCAAACATGCGCTGAATTGAGATGCATGAATTTACTTAAGAAATATTTATTGGGGGCAGCAAGTGATGTGGTGGTTAATGTGCTAGTCTCCCCCATGGCCAACCACGGTTCTAGTTCCAGGCCTGGTGGCTTGAGAATCGTATCAGGTGCATGTGTGCGTGTATCCTAAATCCTGAAAAAATGGAGGAGAATGGATTGTGGCATGATCATCCCCCTTGAGCTATGATTTCTCATTTTCCCTCTCTCTGTTTTCCTGTTACTCTCTGGTAAGTACATGTGCCCAATGACAAAAACCTTAAAAAGAAAGAAAGAGAAAGAAAAGAAGGAAAAGAAAGAAAAATCTATTGAGCACTATGCTTACAGCTACAGATAGAGTGATGATTGAAACAGACACAATTTTTTCCCTCAGGCGTTTTTCAGTCTAGCAAATTTGAAATCAGAATTATAACTGGTTAAATTAGAGCCCTCATAATTTTGAATATTTTCCCCAAGTGGATTGAAACTGGAAGCTTGGTTATCTTTGTGCAGTCTTTGTTTGTACTTGTGTCTAGTCTAAAATACAAAGATTTGTGTAAAGGAAGAGGGTCACATGTACATATTTAAACTTAAGTTTATTTAATTCTGTTGTAACTATTAATAGATAGATAGATATAACTCTGATACAGTATCAGAAGGTAGGTATAATAATTTTATAAGTTTACTTTAAAGTGTGTGTTACCACCAGGACAAACAGAGAGAAAAGAGAGGGGAGAATGTAAGAAATCACTCTCTAGGAGGGATGGTCATGTTGCAATTCCTTCTCTTCCTATTTTCCTCTTGGAATTTTAGGCACACGTGTACACATGCCTTGCATGGTTTCTTTTTTTTTTTTTTCCTCTCTCTCTTTTTTATTTTTTTTTTTGGAGAGGTTTTTCACTATAGGGCGCGTGCTCTCGCCAGACAGAGAGAGCCAGAGAGACGGAAAGCGAGAAATCACCCCCCGGGGGGATGGCCACACTGCAATCCCTTCTCCTCCATTCTCCTTTCGGGATTTTGGGCACGCACGCACACGTGCCCGGCGTGAGTTTTAAGCCACCCGGTCCAGGACGCGAACTGCGGTCGACTACATGGGAGTCCTGCGACATAGCCATTATGCTAACTGCTGGTTCCCGCCTTGCATGTTTTTTGAAGCAGCTGGGTCCAGGACTTGAACCGTGCTGCTTGCCATGTGGAATGCATCTCCTCAACCTTCATGCCACTGGCAGTCCCTATAATTTTTTTTAATACAAAATTATTTAATTATTATTATTATTTAATTTGATGTAAGGCATAGGCACTCACTAGAAAGAAACAGACAGAGAGAGAGAGAGAAAGTGAGGAAGCAAGCTGCTAGGTCCAAGACTCAAACTGTGATTGACCATGTGGGAGTCCAGTGTCTTTAACCACCACACCACCTGATGGCTCCTGTAATTGTATTTTAAAATCTACTTCAAGAAGCTTAATTTTCAAAGCAAAGGTATGATTAGTTTTAGTTTTGGAGACCCTGTATTTGTGCAAGAACCCTAAGCTGTTTTTAGGTTTTAATTTGGTAGAAATTTCCTTACTCTACTTCGTAAGTGGTAAGTTACAGAAAGTAAGACTATGATCTAGTGGGATCAGATTGTGAAGTACCTTGACTGTTTAGTTTATAGGATTTTAATAATAAACCTTAGTTCAGTTGGTATATGAGTTCTGATCATTTTTAAACACATAATAAATATCTATCTATAGAATACCTTCGTAAATATATACTGTTGATAATGTAGTTGTGATCATCTCTACTTGTTTTGTTAATAATAACTCACCACTCTTCTCTCTTTTGAATACTGATTAAGATTTATTTAAGTCTAGAGTTCTCTTTCCCACTATATAAGATGGCAGGTGAAAAGACTGCAAAACAGGATACTAAGGAGAAAAAGCCTGAAGCCAATAAGGCTGATGCCAGTGGCAAGGTTAAAAAGGGTGACCCCAAGGCTAAAAAGCCCAAGAAGGAGAAGCCCCATTGCAGCCCAAACCTGTTCTTAGTCCAGGGCATTGACAGATACTCCAGATCTGCCATGTTTTCCAGGAAGGCCTTGTACAAGAAGAAATACTTGGCCACTAAATCTAGGATTGAAAAGAAAAAGAAGGAGGAGGTTCTTGCGACTATCACAAAACCACCTGGTGGAGTCAAGAATGGTGGCACCCGGGTGGTTAAACTGCACAAAATGCCTAGGTATTATGCTACTGAAGATGTGCCTTGAAAGCTGTTGAGCCACGGCAAAAAAAACCTTCACTCAGCATGTGAGAAAGCTGCGAGCTGGCATCACTCCCGGGACCATTCTGACCATCCTCACTGGACGCCACAGAGGCAACAGTGGTTTTCCCGAAGCAGCTGAGCAGTGGCTTGCTACTTGTAATTGGACCGCTGATTCTCAATCGAGTTCCACTGCGTAGAACACACCAGAAATTTGTCATCGCCACTTTCACAAAAATTGATATTAGCCAAGTAAAAATTCCAATGCACCTTACAGATGCTAACTACAAGATAAAGAAACTGTGGAAGGCCAGACACCAGGAAGATAAGATCTTCAACACAGAAGGACAAATATGAGATTTCAGAGCAGCACAAGGTTGATCAGAAAACTGTGGACTCACAAATTTTACCAAAAATCAAAACTGTTCCTCAGCTCTAGGGATACCTACAATCCGTGTTTGCCCTTACAAATAGTTTATCCTCACAAATTGGTGCTCTCAATTTTTTGGCAAGAACCTAATTAAATAGCTGATTATATATGTCTATCTATCTATCTATCTATCTACATATACATACACACGTATGTATGTGTATATATATATATATATATATATATATATGTATGTGTGTGTGTGTATATATATATATATATATATATATATATATATGATTTATTTAAGTCTACTGTTACATTCCAGAGAAACTTAAGCTGAATTTTAATCAAATGAATTTGTTTTCTTTTGCATTCTGAACACAGAGCTACTGAGGGTATTATCATTTTGCCATATTCATAAATGGTTGTGTTACCATGTATTTCATATAACTATCTTTCCCCTAGTCATTAGGGAGAACTGTGAATATATTGCCTCCCCCAAACATGGTTTTTGTAACATCTTATTTTAGCACATGGAAGAGCTGCTTTTAGTTACTAGTGTAAATGGTTTTGCAAATAACTGCACAATTTATGAATAAGCTAAGCTGTCTCATAATGAACCATCAGAACTTTCTGGAAATGTAGCACACACTCTGGGGAAGGCACCAGACAGAACCCTTGCCTTTTATAATCACTACTGGTTAGAACATGCCTCTCTGGTGTAATGACTAGCCATAAGGGATCACACAGCAAGAGAGGAAAACCTGCCTCCCTCTACTGGTCTCTATTGCTTCATTCAGTAGAGAAAAAGCAACAATAACACCAAAAATCACACCCCAGATCACCTAATGTCCTACACCCTGGCATGAAATTGAGAACTATGCAGTCCGTAAAAGGATTAATGAAAATCTAAGGTGATTTTATAAATAATTTATGGAACATAATTCACCTATAAAAGTAAATCGATACTATATTTTGATCTTAATGCACTAAGAATGATGCAATCTTCCTTGAAATCATTTTCCTAAGTTTACTCCCTTCTCAGTTTATACAATGGAGTGATAGCTACCAGAGTGTCCTTCACGTTACCAGTGTGTCAGACTTGCTGGAAATGGCTGATCCAGGTGGCAGTTAAGTTCCTTCAAGACTGTCTAACTTTTCATAAAATTCACAGTTTTCTTTGAAGTAGAAGTGTTCACAGCAGCAATTCCAACGTTAAATAGAGAGACATTTTCCTAGACAAATGGGTGCTTTTTATTCCTTTTTTCCCCCAGTAGTAATAATAGTAAGCTAAACTGCCTAACCCAAGTTTATACTGGTCCATGGTACCCAAGTTGTAAAAGTGAGTAAAGGTTGGAAAATATTTGAAGGATTTTTTTTGCATATTTTCATAACTTATAATAACAAAAGTTTCTACTATTATGTAGATATAAAAGCCTTCTTGAATGAAAAGAAAAAGTGATTATTCTGGCCTTAGAGCTCACAAATAGAGAAGCTATTCTGAAAGTAAAAATTAAATAAAATGTTAAGTATTTGTTCAAATGATTGAACAGGTCCGTAGTTTTTATGGAACACATTTAAAATGTATTATTCTGAAGCTATGCTTTGTCCTTATGTAATGGCCATGTTACACTTTCTTTTTTCTTTTTTCTTTTTTTTTTTTTGAGAGAGGTTTTTCTATAGGGCATGGGCACTCAGTGGAGAGACAGAGAAAGACAGAGATAGAAGGTATGAAAAATCACCTCCAGGGGGTGGATGGCCATGATTCAATCCCTTCTCCTCCATTCTCTCAGGATTTGGGGCACCATGCACATGCGCCTGGCATGAGTTTCAAGCTGCTGGGTCTGGGACTTGAACCTTGGTTGGCCACGTGGGAGTCCAGCACCTTAACCACTATGCCACCTGCTGGCCCCAATATTACACTCTTATTAAATATTTAAGCTACTTGACTGCTGTTGAGCATCTTTTACTGAGACGTACCCAGACGTCTACATTTATCAATTGGAGCTTTTTGTGGGTATACAATCAGACTATGTCTGCAATTTTGGCTTAAACTATTTTGCATAATGATTTGATGTTAACATAATGGAAGAAAACAAAATGCATGTGTGTGGGAGACAGAGAGATGAGAAGCAAAGCAATGTTTAAAAATAGAATTTAATGGATTACTAAGAAAAAGCTTACGCTGTATTTGTTAATAAATAACAGTATGAAAAATTCACTACCCCACTGCACGGGCCCAGCAGTAGTGCAACACGCTGTGACAATGAAAGCCATGCGGATTTGGGTTCCCAGTTGACCCGTACACACTGGGTGTGTGTGCACGCCCCTGATCCCAGGTGGCTTAGCAGGCTGGAGGGGGGATTGCAGCAGCACGAGATCCCGTCAAGCGTGCTTGTCTTCTCTCTTTCTCTCAATAAATATGTAAATTAACTGAAAAATGTGTATGTGTGTTTGTAAACAATTCATTCAAATTTCAAAAAACTAGTATTCCTTTTTCAGAATTATGCATTTAATTTTATTTATTATTTTTACATTTTTCATTTGCTATAGGGCACATGTGTTCACCAGAGAGAGAGGGACCGAGAAAGAGAGAGAAAGTAAGAAAGCAAGCTGTCAGGTCTGGGACTCACACTGTGGTCGGCCACGTGGGAGCCTAGGACCTCAGCCACCACAGGACCTGCTGCTCCCCAAAACTAGTATACATTTATTCTCTGTCATCCTGACAGTGAGTGAGTGTTCAAGTAGCCCTCTAACAGGGGTGCTTATCTGCCTGTTTGTTTTTGTTATAAGAGTACTTGAGGCCAAAAATTTCACTGTAAAAGTGAATTTCTGTTTTCAACATATGTGATCAGAATAATACATTTTTAAAAATTTTGCTTTTTATTTCAGGTAACTGTAATCTTTTTTTGCTATAGGGCACGTGCGCTGGCCAGAAAGAGAGAGACAGAGAGATAGAAAGTGAGAAATCACCCCCCCCCTCCAGGGGGGATGGCCATGCCGCAATCCCTTCTCCTCCATTCTCCTCTCAGGATCTTGAGCACGCACTCACACGTGCCTGGCGTGAGTTTAAGCCACTGGGTCCGGGACTCGAACCGTGGTCGACTACATGGGAGTCCAGCGACAGAGCCATTACGTCAACTGCTGGTCCTGATAACTATAATCTTAAGTTAAAAAAATGAAAAACAAAGTTTTGCTAGACTGCTCCATGTAGTATACTACTTTGAGCTTGAAAGAATTTAGAGTGTTGTAGTCCAGCATTTCTCTTTTTACAGACGAGGATCTCTGTGTTCAGAAAGGGCAACTGACTCAAACAAGCTTCCTAGTGGCAGAGCTGGGAGGGAGAGTGGAGACCTGTGGCGCCTCAGGCCAATGCTTGGTCAATAATCCACAAAGATGCTTTTGTTCCCTTTATTTAATTTATTTTAAACCCTCTGTATTCACTGGTCTCTTGCAAACAACCACTTAATCACTTTTTATTTATTTCTAATGATATATGGCAAACATTTATAAATAATTCCGGTTTCTATATTAGGCTAAACTGTCTTTAAAATTCATAATTTAAAATTCGATTATTTTTAAAACAGTGTCTTTTAAGTATCAAAATAAAGAAAGAAGATTTTGTTGGCATTCAAGAGCAAGCAGCTTTATCCTCCTGTGATGATCACAAACAGAGAACCAGGAATCCTGACCAGGTCCTCTTCTGAACACCACTTGAAATCTTTAAAATGACTGTGGGCAAGTCCCTTAGTTATTAGCACTTATATTTCTTTATTGCAAAAAGGTGATAATAGCTGTCTTCTGGCTGTTAACCTTTGACCGATATGCTGTGCACACATTGATTCTTCTTTTATTGAAATATTAAGTTCCTTGATGTGTCTGTGTTCATGATGGGTCTGAATATTTTTTAATATCCTCCCAGCAGGGCTATAGAAAGAAGACTGAGAAATAGAGAAAAATGAATGTACGGATTGGAATGTGGGTTATTGGTGTGAACTATTTCCCAGAATCATCTGACCAAATGCAACAAGCAGTGGTTCCCCTCAGGCGGGACTCTCTGATCATCTAAGACAGGGGCTTTCAAAAAGTAATTTCCGGGACCAGCAGTTAGCGTAATGGCTATGTCGCTGGACTCCCACGTAGTCGACCACAGTTCGTGTCCCGGACACGGTGACTTAAAACTCACGCCGGGCGCGTGTGCATGCGTACCCAAGATCCCAAGAGGAAAATGGAAGAGAAGGGATTGCGGTGTGACCATCCCCCCTGGGGGGGGGGTGATTTCTCGCTTTCTGTCTCTCTCTGTCTGTCTGGCAAGTGCACGCGCCCTATAACAAAAACATCTCCAAAAAAAAAAAAAAAAGAAAGTAATTTCCCAACCTGCAGACTCTGCATCACCTGGAAACTTGTTACAAGGCAAATCCGAGAGTCCTGTCCTGGGGGTGCTCTGTCAGAAACTCCAGAATGGATGCCCCGCTATCTTGTTTCAACAACATTTATAGCTAATTTTGATGCATGTGAAAGTTTAAGAATGACTTGTATAAACTAAAAGAAAACAAACCAAACAATTAGTCAATCTGTCTATAGTTTGACTCATAGATATCAAGCCATCTCAGACTTGGCGGCTGAATTTGTGTTGGATATATATTTTTTTCCGTTCACGCAGAGTGACAAGACACTCTGTCTTAAGCCCACATGGATCCTTACCTTAACTTAAAAGGGTCACAGAAATTGTTGGAAGAATCTGGAAAAATATGATGGTTATGATAGTCAAACATTAAAATACCAAAAAAGTGAAAGCAGCAGGTAGCATGGTTGTTAAGGGGATGGACTCCCACATGGCCAAGCATGGACTGAGTCCTGACCCAGTGGCTTGAAAATCACATGGGGTGCATGTGTGTGTGTGCCTTACATCCCAGGAGAAGAATGAAGGAGAAGGGATTGCAGTGTGGCCTTCCCTTATTGGGGGGTGATTTCTCAATTTCTCTCTCTCTTTGTCTCTCTTTGGCAAGTAAGTGCAGGTGCCGTATGGCAAAAACCTAAAAACACACAAACAAAAATAGAAAAACCAGTAAAAATGCGGAAGTATGTGACTAAGCAAAAAGCAAAAGATTCTAGTACCAGAAATATAATCTGTTCTGTACACATAGAAGAAGAATGATACTGGGAAATGTTTCCAAGGCTTTGTTTGAACATTGTCAGTTGTACACCTCTGGGTCCGCAGTAGCTGTTTCAGAGAAGTAAGAGGAAAAGGAGCGTGTTTGACAGAATTATCTGAAATCATGTATTAAACTACTCATGTGTGCCCTCCTAATAGCCATTTCCAATTGCATCCATAGAGAATATGTTGCCTTAGAGTACCTTAAATCTAAGAAAGTTGGTCTTGGGGACCAGCGGTTAGCGTAATGGCTATGTCGCTGGACTACTCCCACATGGTCGACATCGGTTCGCGTCCCAGACTCGGTGGCTTCAAACTCAAGCCAGGCAAGTGTGCGTGCGTGCCCAAGATCCCGAGAGGAGAATGGAGGAGAAGGGATTGCGGTGTGGCCATCCCCCCTGGGGGGTGATTTCTCGCTTTCTGTCTCTGTCTCTCTCTGTCTGGCGAGCGCATGTGCCCTATAGCAAAAACCTCTCCAAAAAACAAAATAGAAAGTTGGTCTTTCCGAATGTCTCAGTTATTTACATTGTTATCTGTCCTTAATATTTACTTTTTTTTTTTTTTTTTTTTTGAGAGGTTTTTGCTGCAGGGTGCATGCGCTCGCCAGACAGACAGAGAGAGACAGAAAGTCAGACATCACCCCCCAGGGGGATGGCCACGCTGCAATCCCTTCTCCTCCATTCTCCTCTCGGGATCTTGGGCATGCACGCACATGCGCCCGGCGTGAGTTTTAAGCCACCGGGTCCGGACGTGAACCGTGGTCGACCACATGGGAGTCCAGCGACATAGCCATTATGCTAATTGCTGGTCCCTTTACATTATTTTTTAAGGTAGAAAGAAAATGGTAAATATTGACTAAACTTTTAATATGTGTTTCCATAAAAATGGAGGAAGAAAGGAAGTCCAATAGTTTCAATTTTTTTTTCTACCTATAACAGGTTTGTTTTTTCTTTCAAATACTGCCTTCCATTATTCCAAATTAAATTTAAAGAGAATTGGATAAAACAGTGAGTGTTGGCTCTTTCCCACTATACAGTATGGCTGGTGAAAGCTCTGAGATGTTGAATCCTAAGGAGAAGAAACCTGAAGCCAAGAAGGCTGATTCCAGTGGCAAGGTTGAAAAAAAGAAAATGACTCTAAGGCTAAAAAGCCCAAGAAGAGAAAACCCCATTGCTGCTGAAACATGATCCTAGGTAGAGGAATCAGCAGATACTTCCAATTTGCCCTGTATTCCAGGAAAAACCATGTACAAAAGAAAATACTTGACCACTAAATTCAGGACTAAACAGAAAAAGAAGGTTCTTGCCGCTGTCACAAAACCAGCTGGCGTTGACAAGAATGGTGGTACTTGGGTGGTTAAATGATCAAAACGCCTAGGCATCATCCTTCTGAAGACATACCTTGGAAGCTGTTGAGCCATGGCAAAAGCCCTTTAGGCAGTGTGTAAGAAAACTGTGAGTTAGCGTCACCCCCCAGACCATTCTGATCACCCTCTCTGGATGACTCAGAGGGAAGAGAGTGGTTTTCCTGAAACAGCTGAGCAGTGGCTTGCTGCTTATGACTGGACCTCTAGTCCTCAACTGAGTTCCACTGCATAGAACATACCAGAAACTTATCATTTCCACCTCCATGGAAATTCATAAGCAAAGTAAAAATCCCAAAACACCTCACTGATTCTTACTTAAAAACAAAAGCATAAGCTGCCAAAGCTCAGACACCAGGAAGGTGAGATCTTCAACATAGAAAAAGAGAAATATGAGATTACAGAGCAGTGCGAGGTTGGTCAGAAAGCTGTGGACTCACAAATTTTACTAAAAATCAAAGCTGTTCCTCAGCTCCATGGCTACCTGAGAGCCATTGTTTGCCCTTATGAATGGAGTTTATCTTCACAAATCGGTGTTCTAAATTTCTTGCAAAGAACCTAATTAAATAGTGTGTGTGTGTGTGTATATTTCCTTTATACCTCCATTTTTATGGAAATACATATTAAAGTTTAGCCAATATTTACCATTTTTTTCTACCTTAGAAAGAAATATAAATATTAAGGACAGATAACAGTGTAAATAACTGAGAGATTTAGAAAGACAAACTTTCTTAGCTTTAAGATACTCTAAGGCAACATATTCTATAAGGATGCAATTGGAAACAGCTATTAGGAGGGCATTTTATTATATATATATATTTTATATATAATACATACTATATATTATATATTATATATGTTATATATAATATATATACATTATATATATAATATGTTATTATATATATTATATATATATTATATAATATATGTATACTAAATAGACAATGAGTGTTGGAGGGGTTGGAAGGCCTGCCTAGACCAATCAATAGCTCTTTGCAAGTAAAACATTTCAGAATATGAAGTCACCTATTGATTGTTTAAAATCCTACTATTGCACCTAATCCTTTTGATTATCATTAATGGAGTGACGTAAGTTTGTTAATATCCAATTTTAAGGGGTTGCTGGTTTTTTTGAAGGAAAATTGAAGTGACTGTATCAGACCTCTGAATTTGTAAAGCTGGTTATATGAGGATAGAAACCCTCCTTAATTTGATCTTTTGTTTGATATTTTCAGTGTCCTTCAGTCTTTCATTAATATCTTGCTGATTGCCAACTCAGGGTGAGGCTGTAAATAATCTTCCTAGCTCAGTCCTTGTTAGTCTTCTGGCAACAGCCCCCAGTAAGCTTCAGTTCTTCCCTACCCCTTTTCCTTCTCCTGACATCTTTCAGAGCCTTGTTCTGTGTGGTCATTCTATCAATTTCATCAGCTGATGAACAGGTCAAGTCTAATCAAGACATTTTAATTCTATTACTTTTATTACTTTTTTTAGAGAGAGATTTTTACTATAGTGTGCATGTGCTCACCAGAGAGAGAGACAGAAAATGAGAAACTCACTCCCCCCGGGAGGATGGCTATGCCAAAATCTCTTCTTCTCCATTCTCTTCCCTGGATCTTGCACACTCATGCAAGTACACCTGGCATGAGTTTTAAGCCACTGGGTCTAGGACTCGAACCACGGTCAACTACGTGGGAGTCTAACCATGTAACCATTACGCCACCTGCTAGTCCTGAAACATTTTGTTGAATACCAGCAATGTCCCTGAAATTGTACTAAATGTAGATGTCAGACTGAGACAAAGCACAGTCAATGTGGATGTAACAGATGTATGTCCTGAACTCGAGACAGACAATATACTTTCAGAAACAAGGTGTATAGCACACAGTGGCAAAAGACATGAGTCCTCAGAAGAATTCAAGTCATCTGTTTTGTGATAGTCTCTTCATATCCTTCTTAACATGTCGGTTTCCCACTCTGTTTCTGTGGTTTCTTCATCAATGTCTCAAAAGTATGTGTTGTATGAGCACACACCATGGCTGCTTGGTTAGCTGTCGGTGGTCTGGATCTCAGTGCTTGACATATAAGTGCTTCAGAAATATGAGCTGGAGGGTTTTTAAGGAAGGAAACATTATTGCAAAATATAGAAGCAAAGAAAACAATCTGTGGGTTAAGAGTAGCTTAAATAGCTAGAACTACAGATCGTATTACATAGATAGGAAAGAGGTTTGCTGATATTCCCAGCAGTCAGTTTGTATGGGTGTGCTCACCTGACTTGAGCTGAGTTCCTGTGAGTGATAGTAGAACACCAAGTGAGAGGTGGGAAGTGAGCAGGAGGGTGTGGACCAGTGTCATCCCCGTGCTGGTTGGAGCTGGTTCATGAAAGCCTGTCATGAGTGACTCTCCCTACCAGGATGTGAGCATGAGCTCCATGGAAGTTGGCAAATAATACAAATTAAGGGCTCTGAACACGCCCTCCCCAGCCCCCACAAAATCAGTTTTTAAACATTTATAAGCAAATCATTACATTGGGTATTAGACTTCAGAGGTTATACTTGTTGCTAATTTCAAGTAAGAGATAGCCAGATGAAACAGAAATATTTCTAAGATTAAAAACCACAAGGTAGCACCATCACAGTGTGGGATCATCTTAGTAAGTAGACATGAAAGATACTGAAGCCAGTATTTTCCTTAGAAATAAGACAACAAAATTGGTGGTTTGAGAAGATTGCCTGTTCTGCCACTCCTTGACACTAATATGTTACTGTGATTAGTTTCTCATAAGTTCCTTCAGGTTAGTGAAACTCCTCCTATTCCCAGAAAAATCATCCATTTTAGAATAACCACAATCTTGTAGAAAACTGGAACAATTGAATTTTAATTTTTTATTCCCTTTGTAGTTTATATTCTTTTTTTTTTTTTTTTTTTTTGAGAGATTTTCGCTATAGGGCGCGTGCGCTCGCCAGACAGACAGAGAGAGACATAGAGGCAGAAAGCGAGAAATCACCCCCCAGGGGGGATGGTCACGCCGCAATCCCTTCTCCTCCATTCTCCTCTCGGGATCTTGGGCACGCACGCACATGCGCCCGGCGTGAGTTGTAAGTCACTGGGTCCAGGGTGTGAACCGCGGTCGACTACGTGGGAGTCCAGCGACATAGCCATTACGCTAACTGCTGGTTCCCTATTCTTCTTTTTTTATTTATAAGGAATTGTTCATTTTATTTTATTTGTTATGATGATGGTTATTATTTTTCTTTTTTTGGAGAGGTTTTTGCTATAGGGCGCATGAGCTCGCCAGAAAGACAGAGAGAGAGAGAGAGAGAGACAGAAAGTGAGAAATCATCCTCCGGGTGGATGGTCACACTGCAATCCCTTCTCCTCCATTCTCCTTTCGGGATCTTAGGCATACACACACACATGCCCTGCCTGAGTTTAAGCCACCAGGTCTGGGACTCGAACTGTGGTCAACTACATAGGAGTTCAGCAACATAACCATTATGCCAACTGCTGGTCCCAGATCATTATTATTTTTCAACCTGACTGGAGAGGGAGAGAGAATGGGAAAGTATGAAAGCGAACTGCCAGGTCCAGGACCCGGAAAACCATCAGCTGTGTGGTCATTCAGCATTCCAACCATCATGCCACTGGCTAGCCCAATATATTCCTTCTTTTAAAATATAATGAAATGTTTATAAGTAGCACATTAAAAAAATTGGGTAATGTAGAAGAGAAAACACTCATAACATGTAGGGAGACAGGCATTATTAACAATTTTTTATTGTTTTTGGAACGATAATCAATAATTCCAATTTCTTTTCCTTCTTTCTTTTTTCTTAGTAGCACTTAACACCTCTGTTTCCATAGAGTGGTGATTGGCATGTTCTCCTTACCACCTTTTAATAAAACAATTGTTCTTTGTTTGTTTCTCTTTCTCTTCTAGACCATAAGCTACTTAAGGGCAAGGGTTTTTGATCTATTTGTTGCTGTTTCTTTGATATCTCAAACAGTGTTTTAAGTAATCCAAAAGTATTTGACTACTGACTACAGTGTTATAAATGAATATTTTAATAGCATATTTTGAATATGTTTGCATGTAAAAATATAGATGTATCATTGTTTTAATAGCTGCAGGATATTGTACTCTACATATTTTGCACTCACGTAAATACAGTAATGACTACATATTGACATTTCAGTCAATGGACTACATATTTGAGGTAATCTGAAAAGATTATAATAGGTTATATCATATAGCCTGGGTGTGTGCCATCTATCTTTTTTTTTTTTTAATTTTTTTTTTTTTTTTTGGAGAGGTTTTTGCTATAGGGCACGTGCGCTCGCCAGCCAGACAGAGAGAGACAGAGAGATAGAAAGTGAGAAATCAACCCCCCAGAGGGGATGGCCACACCGCAATCCTTTCTCCTCCAATCTCTTCTCGGGATCTTGGGCACGCACGCACACGTGCCCAGCGTGAGTTTAAGCCGCCGGGTCTGGGACTCGAACCGCGGTCGACTATGTGGGAGTCCAGTGACATAGCCATTATGCTAACTGCTGGTCCCCCATCTATCTTTACTTAAGTATGCTCCGTGATGTTCGCATAATAACATAATCGCTTAACAGCTCATTTCTCAGGATATCTTTCTGTTGTTAAGCAACACATAACTGTATATTCCATATATATTTGCTTATAAATAGAACAAGTATATAAGCATCTTAAAGACCTTTAATAAAGGTCTTTATTGCCACGTCAGTTTCAGAACATTCCTAAAAATTCACATTTTGGGACCAGCAGTTAGCGTAATGGCTATGTCGCTGGACTCCCACGTAGTCGACCGCGGTTCGAGTCCCGGACCCGGCGGCTTAAACTCACGCCGGGCACGTGTGCGTGCGTGCCCAGGATCCCGAGAGGAGAATGGAGGAGAAGGGATTGCGGCGTGGCCATCCCCCCTGAGGGGTGATTTCCTGCTTTCTATCTCTCTGTCTCTCTCTGTCTGTCTGGCGAGCGCACGCGCCCTATAGCAAAAACCTCTCCAAAAAAAAAGAAAAAAAAAAAATTCACATTTTCAGCAAAAACACACAATTTATTATTTATTTATTTATTAATACCAATACCGAACATTGCAAATCCTTTCAAGTCTTAATAAACTAATTTTAGAAAAATACTACTTTTTAAGTACTTATATTTTATTATCAGCAAAACTGAACAGTTTTTGGTATTATTGTTCCCTTGTTAATAATTTTTTTAATTATTTATATATTTTCCAATTTTTGATATGCTTATATTTTTTATTAAATTATAAGATCTCTGTATTTATTAACTCTACATAATTTTTGTCTTTCATTCCAGTATTTTACATTTGTCCTTGAACATTTAAGCAAAATATCTGAAAAGTGTTTTACTCGTTTTTTGTTGTTTATTTTGGCTAATCAAAAAGGTTTTTAAAATATTTAATATTTACGTAATTAAAAATTTCAAGCCTTCCTTTCATAGATTGGTTTTCGTACCAAGACAAAAGCATTGATTATACTTTGCCTAATTTTTTCCCTTCTAATTTTAGATTTTACTTACTTATTTAAAGATATTTTTGCTATAAGGTGTGTGTGACACAGAGATAATAATAATAATAGAGAAATAAGAGAGCTAGAAAGTGATGAATCCTCAGGGGAATGGCCATGCCACAATCCCTTCTCTTTCATTCTCCTTTAGGGATCTTGGATATGCATGCATACACATCCAGTGTGACTTTTAGGCTGCTGGGCCCTGGACTTGAACCATGGTCTACTCTGTGGCATTCCAGTGATGTAAACTTTAAGCCATATGCTGGTCTCATATATGTTATTTTTACAAAAACTCTTTAATCTATTTTTAATGCATTTTGTTGTTATCAGAGTAACTGGAATATTTCTTATTTAAATTATTCCTCAGTTTTTCCATCACCATTTGATAATTATGGCCCAGAAGTTCCCTACTAACGTATCTTGAAGGTCATTCTATTCTTGACTCTCTTCCTTATTTTGTATCAGTTTCTTTCAGTCAGCCTGGTGGTCATTAATCTAACAATGTCTTGGCTATTGCGATTACTATGTACCAGGCACTATGATAGTTAAATGAGGTTAGGACAACTAGCTCCATCCTCAGCTAAGCCAGGATTCTTTATGAAACTCTACCTAGTTCAATCTAGCTTTGTCTTACCAAGTCCTATCTAGTTTAGACTAGTTAATTTAGATTTATTTTTTTCTTAAAAGTTTATTTATTTATTTCTTCTGAGAGAGAGAGAGACAGACAGAAAGAGAGAGAGAAAGAGAGAGAAACAAATGGAGACACCGTCTATAGAGTTTTCATTCCAAAGCCCATCCCTAGTCTCAGCAAGCCCAGATCATGGGCAGGAGTGTACCCACATCAGCATGGAGAAAACTTGTGATGTAAACTGGGTACCATCCCTTGAGTGTCCAGCATCGTAGAATCTTGCCACCAGTTGAGCCCCAGATTATTCTTAAGGCTTGCCTTTGAGCCTCAGATCTAGTAGTACAAAAATGGAGTTGAATATAACAATAAAAGCCAATGGCGAAAAGTAAAGTGAATTTTATAGGACTCAAAAGGGGAAAAATTAGTTTTGAGATGATTTGAGATAGGAAAAATGCAAAAAAAAAAGTCTATCACTTATTATAAATCTTTTAAATAGCTCTTAAAAAATAAACCTCTATTTAACCTCTGATAGACATAAGATTACTTTAAGTAATATTTTTGAAAAACTTAACTGTTTCAAAATTTGTATTCATGAAGCCAGCAGGTGGCATGGTGGTTAAGGGGATGGAATCCAATATAGGTAGACCAGTTTGAGTCCCAGATCTGGAGTCTTGAAAATCATGCCAGGTGTGTGTGCATGTGTATCCAAAATCTCTGTAGGAGAATGGAAGAGAAGGGATTTCAATGTGGTCATCCTCCTGGGGAGTGAGTTCTCACTTTCCCTCTTACTGTCTCTGTCTCTGGTGAGCGTACACTCCTTATGGCGAAAGCCTTAAAAAAGAAAGAAAGACAATGAAAATTTGCATTGACTCATTTATGTGGGTTAAAAATGAGACATTGATTGCAATCTATGGTAGAGATGAAAGATTGGCATAAAGGTATTGAAAATAGTTATGGACACTGGAGACAGTGTAGAAGGAGGGTGGGAGAGGGGAAGAGTGTGGGGAAGGAAATTAGGGAGAAAAATAGGGAAGTAAGAAATTTGTGGGACACAGAAATAGTTTATTACCTGTTGATGATAGCACATAGAGTATTCTTAACTGGACTGGTCTGAGGTGTATTTCATGTTGGGTAAATTCTAAGCTAAATGATGTATAGTGATTGAATGTATATAAAAATAATAATAAAATAAAGTTAGCATGTAAAGTTTTAAAAAGAATCAAAAGAAATGAGTGCACTCTAGGACAAGTTTTAGCACAGTAAAATTAATAAATAAAAACAGTATTATAGAACTTATCAAATGACAGTTGAGCAGTCAGAAACAACAAATACAGAAATACGGGTCCAATATGTCTATGGCTTAATCAAAGCCCACAGAGGGAATGGCAAGCTGTTCACAGAGGTGATACTTGAACTTGACCTTCAGGTTTCATTATGAAATTTGATTTCTGTGAGAAAGAATTCTCTGAGATAGGAGATCCTAGAGAGTGAATTTCACGAGAGAAAATAACTTTGTTCAGGAATAAAAAGCTACATGTTATGGGCCAAGAGGTGGTGTGGTGGTTTAGGCACTGGACCCTACATGGCCAACTCCTCAGTTCAAGTCCTAGACCTGGCATGTGTGTATGCATGCCCTAAATCCCAAGAGGAGAAAGGAGGAAAAGAGACTGTGGTGGTAGTCATCCCTACCAAGGGGTGATTTCTCATTTTCCCTCTCTCTCCCCAACAAGTAAACATGCCCGGTGGCAAAAATCTAAAACAAAACAAAACAAAGTACATGTTGTATTTGAGGAAGGACAAGTAGCCTGATGTTGGAAAAGTCATGACACATTTTTGCATAGAAAAACAGAAAAATAAGTCATGACTTTTCCAATGACCCAATAGGTCTGTTGTGTAAGTGGTGGGAGAGAAAGCTAACAGATGTAGGCTTGGGCTATTTCTCTGTATGTAAGGCTGTTGCCTCTCTATACAGAATACATTTCAATCTGTTTTTATAATAGATAGGCCACAATTTTATTTAAAGCAATAGTATGTCCAAGGAAAAACGTCTATTGCTAAGACTTGCATGGGTGGTCATTTTATAGTTTTTATGTATTTTATTTCTTGGGACAAGTATTTATTAGTATCTTTTCTAAGCCAGACACGGTCCAGCTACTGGAGAAACAGTAATGAAACAAACATAGGCACAATCTGAAGTAGATGAGTTTAATTCTAATGGGGAAATAAGGGAGGGAATTCAATATACAAAATGAAGAAACAAACAAGCAAAGCCCATAAAAAACATAGTATGTTAAATTGTGATAAAGTAATATGGGAGAAAGAATCAATCAAGAAAAGTATTTTACATTTAAATATGAGGAACATTGGAAAGATGTCATTTGGTCAACGTCTTGGTTGTCAGTAAGTTCTTTTCGTTGTTTTTCTGGGGAGGGAATTCAAGGCATAAGAAACAGAAACTACTGTTACAATACTCTGAGTCAGGAATGTGCTTAACGTGTCTAAGCAATAGCAAGAATAGCAGGAAAGGACAGCATAGACTTAGTAGGAGAGCTGGTGGTATAAAACTCTGTAGGCATTTTACTTGGGAGCGAAAGCCACAGAGGATTTTGAGCAGAAAAATGACCAGCTTCTACTTAGTTTACAGGAGACAGTAAGGGTGTAAGCTGATGGCAGAGAGGCAAGCTTTGAGGCTGTTAGAGTGGTCTAGGAAAAACACGATATTGGCTCAGAGCAGGGCAGTAGTAGAAAAATGGAGAGACCTGGCCAGGACCTGGCTATTTCTGACAGAGGATGCACTAAAATATCACATGTAGGGCGTTAGGAAAACACAGGAGTTGAAGAAAACTCTGGGTTCCTAAACTAATGATCAGAAATTAATGATATTAATTGACAACACCAAATTAAGATTTGGGTGAAACAGGCTTTTGTGTTGTTTCTACTTTTCTTCATTTATTTTCCTAATGAGCGTAAACATCAGGGATTTGTTTTTGGATTTGTTAAATTGGACAGGCTTATCAGACACTCACACTGAGTTGTCAAAGTGGCATTTAGACTTAGACAGGGGAGAAGTCTGGACTGGAAACATGTATTTGGTGCTGTCACATACAAACAGTTTGAAAGCATTGAGCACATAAAGGGTTTGGAGTAAACAGAATGGAGAGAAGCAGCACTGGGTGGAGTCCTGGGCTTCCCATGTCAAAAGTTCAGGGTGGAGGGGGATTAGCAAAAGTGATTGAAAAGAGCAGTCTGAGAGGTAGAAAGAATCAAGCAAGTGAGGTAATCTGGATTGTCTAGTAAGAAAGTTCTTTTTTTGGAGAGGTTTTTGCTACAGGGCGCGTGCGCTCACCAGACAGAGAGAGAGAGAGACAGAGAGACAGAAAGCGAGAAATCACCCCCCCCAGGGGGGATGGCCATGCCACAATCCCTTCTCCTCCATTCTCCTCTCGGGATCTTGGGCACGTATGCACACGCGCCCGGCGTGAGTTTAAGCCACTGGGTCCAGGACTCTAACCGCAGTCGACTACATGGGAGTCCAGCAACATAGCCATTATGCTAACTGTTGGTCCCGTGAAGAAAGTTTTATAGAAGGTGGAAAGATGAACTGTTTCACATGCTTACTTATCACGGAAGTAAAATGAAAATTGAACATGCCCATTAAATTTGGTAAACTTAGATCTTTGGTGGTTTGGCAAGAGACAATTTGTTAGAATAGTAGAAATTAAAACCTAGTTTAATTGTGATCAAGAGAAAATGGGAGCAAAAATATGAAAAGAGCGATGGTGCATAAGTCCCTCAAAAAAATAGAAATAGTGTTATAAAAATAAAGAGCAATCTGGGCTTGACTTTTTTTTTTTTTTTGAGATGGAGAAATAACAGCACGTTTATTTTCTGTCAGAAACAATCAGAGACAGGGAACAACATTCTCTGGATCATAAGATGAATGAGATATTGTGCACAAGAGGAAGTTTTGGCAAAATATCCAATCTCAAAGTTAGTAGGTGAGTAATGTGGTGATGGAAACTTATAAAAATTTTTATTACTTGTTTCAGATTTCTCAGTAAAATATGAAGCTAGGTCGTCAGCAAAAAGCGAAGATGTGGTACAGAGGCATGGAGGCGAAGCAGAGGCCATATGAGATAGTCCTTCCTGTGAACTGTGGGCAGAGGGGAAATGAATGAACCAGGAAATATTGCTGGGCAGCATTAAGAATCCCCTCCTGGGGAACCAGCAGTTAGCGTAATGGCTATGTCACTGGACTCCCACATACTCGACCACAGTTCACATCCCGGACCCGGTGGCTTAAGACTCACGCCGGGCGCGTGTGCGTGCATGCCCAAGATCCCTAGAGGAGAAGGGATTGCAGTGTGGCCATCCCCCCTGGGGGGTGATTTCTCGCTTTCTGTCTCTATGTTTCTCTCTGTCTGTCTGGCGAGCACACGTGCCCTATAGCAAAAAAAAAAAAAAAAAAAAAAAAAAAAAAATCCCCTCCTTTCTTTCTTGCATAAATTGTTGACACAGTGAGATAGACTAATAATCTTGAGATTGTGACACAACAAATGTGAGGACAAAAATTTCATGTGAATAAATAGAAAGAACCTTTAATCCCTTTGGCATCTTAGAGACTTTCTGCCTTTCCTTTCCTTACTTCCGAACTTGATGATATATGAGAGAAACACAATCTCTAGTTAGCCTTGGTAATCAGGTTTCTATTACATGTGCTAACATATAATCCAGTTCTGGACTAATTTGTTAGATAAAGGGGAGTCACTGGATTTTTGAGGGATATGTCATAACCAAAACTGAGATTTAGAAAAAATCATTTTGGCATACGTTGTCTCCCAATAAACATTACCACTATTTCTTGGTAATACTGGCTTGGCTTAGTATCAAAAGTCGCTTAGTACCTATCGTAGCACTGTGTATGACGGAAAGGAAAGTTATTCAGTCAAAACGCATTTAAATATGCTGTTGCCAGGTTAGTGTTTCTCTGCTGTGACATTATTAGGCAAAGGTCTAGTGACAAAAATTTGCAGAGAACACTTCAAACTTAAAAAAGTGGACTTTGGGTTCCCACTGTCAACTTTGGGCATCCTGTCAATATACTCATATGCATAACAGAGTGAAGACTGGCTTTCAGAATAGGGTAGATTTTGGTTTGACAATGTGCCGTTCAAGTGATGCAGGATGCACGGGGAAGGTCCCAGGTGTAGTTCCCTGGCAACATGCTGGGCACACGTGCCCATAGTCCTGGCTGGCTGGGAAGGCTGGGGAGGGAGCCGAGCGGAGGACCCAGGCAGGCGTGCTTCTCTCTCTCTCTCTCTCTTTTCTCTCTTCCTCTTTCTCTCTCACTTTGATGAGGTAAATAGATAAACATTTTTTAAATCATCGAAGGCACTAAATTTATTTTGTGATCATCTATCTACCTATCTATAAACAATCATCTCTTACAATATTAACTAAGATAGATTTTTTTTTTTTTTGAGAGGTTTTCGCTATAGGGCACGTGCGCTCGCCAGACAGACAGAGAGAGACATAGAGACAGAAAGCGAGAAATCACCCCCCAGGGGGGATGGTCACGCCGCAATCCCTTCTCCATTCTCCTCTCGGGATCTTGGGCACGCACGCACATGCGCCCGGCGTGAGTTTTAAGCCACCGGGTCCGGGACGCGAACCGCGGTCGACTATGTGGGAGTCCAGCGACATAGCCATTACACTAACTGCTGGTTCCCACTAAGATAGATTTTTTAAAATTGAAATATTTTGGTAGTATATGAAGGTTAGCAACTAATAATGCTTTCATTAATTTTATTACTACTTTGTGAGATCTTCTCCAACTCAGAGGAACATCTGCACATCACATCTGTGCTGGTGTTCTGGGATACCTGAAAGCTTAGTTCAAACATGGTACATCTTCTAATTTATTTGACAGTAGTAAATTAAAAATAAAAATTTTAGAAAATAAACACAAGTTTATTAAGGAAAAGATGAAAAAAAATCTCATAGTTTTTAATACGTATGGAAGACACTTGTTTTTTAAAAAGGAGATTTCTGAAGCTAAATTCATAGTCTCTTTTGATTCGTTTACTCTTGTACATTGCTCTTTTATTTGTGGCAGGCATTGTGCTAGGTAGGGAATAAAAGATTGGACAAGAAATACAGGCTTTGATAACAGAAATTAAGTCTACTTCATGAAAGACAAAACTAAATTTTCCCAGCATATACCAAGTGTCAACCACTGTGGGCCAGACCTTTGACACACATTTTACACACTCATTGTTCTCCTATTCCATAGCTTAGTGTAGGACTATGAGATTGGCATGCTGGTGGTGTTGAATGTCTCCCTGGTTAAAAATAGTTGGAGGGGGACCAGCAGTTGGTGTAATGGCTATGTTGCTGGACTCCCACATGGTTGACTGAGGTTCGAGTCCTGGACCCGGTGGCTTAAATTCACGCCGGGTGTGTGTGCATGTGTGCCCAAGATCCCAAGAGGAGAATGGAGGAGAAGGGATTATGGTGTGGCCATTGCCCCGGAGGGAGATTTCTCGCTTTCTGCCTTTCTGTCTCTCTCTGTCTTTCTGGCAAACTAATGTACCTTATAACAAAAACCTCTCCAAAAATAAATAAATAAAAAAAAATAAATAAAATAGTTGGAAGGACTTAAAAATGAATATAAAGTAGGTAGCCTCTTGTTGAGAAGTCAACAGTAAACTATGTTTAGAATGTAATCATGCAGGGGCCAGCAGGTGGCGCGGTGGTTAAGGCACTGGACCCCAATGTGATCCACCAAAGTTTGAGTCCTTAACCTGGCTGCTTGCTTTCTCATTCTCTCCCTCTCTTTCTCTCTCTCTCATGTGCAAGTGCATAAGCATGTGTCCTGTAGCAAATTAAAAACTAATAATAACAAGTTCCATCAGATAGCATAATAGTTACATCACTGGACTCTCACATAGTCAACCATGGTTTGAGTCCCAGACCCCAGTGGCTTAAACCTCATACCAGGTTGGAGAGGAAGGGATTGCAGTGTAGCTATCCTCCCTGGGGGGTGATTTCTTATTGTCTGTCTCTCTGCCGAGTGCACATACCCTATTGCAAAAATCTCTCTTAAAAAATAAATATAATAAGGATTTAAAAAATTAAATTTTTTTAAGAAAAAAAGAATGTACTCATGAAACTTGAATTTACATCTGGACTTTCATCATGAATAAACTTAATTTTAGATTTTACCATAAGCATTTATGCTATGGACTTTTAAGAAATTATTAGTACTAAGAAAAACTGGATGTAAAATATAAATGGTAAGGAGTTCTTTGCTTAGACTTAAGTTATAATTACTGCTAGTTAAATAATGTAATTTTTTTCAAAAAAATTTAAAAGGTTGATTACGTATTTGTGAGCTTCCTTGGCTACTTGAATACCATTTCCTTCAACATCCCTCTTCTCACGTATAAACATTATTCTATTTCCTACCACTTCGTTTCTATAAAGTTCTTTAAAAGTTTGATGAAGAAGAAAATTACAATCAGTAACTAAGATGAGGCATTTCGTTTAGGTCATGTTGTAAGAGCCCACATAGCATGTATGTGGAAACTTACTGTTAGTTGAATAGATTTTTTTGTTTGCTTTTCTCAAATTCCTCATTTTTTTAAAAAAGTATCTTCTGTCATAATCTAAAAAGAGAAAAAAGTCTACTTCGAATATAATACTAACTTTCTAAGTGTGGAAAGATGTAATATGTTATTATATTACCTTTGCTTTTTAGTACTTGCAAATTTTTAACCAATGAGAGAGATATTTATCTTATTAATGAAAAGAATGTTTCACTTTTTCAAATAAGTCTTGGAAAGATAATTATTGTTTACCACTTTAATCCTCTGGTAAGTCTATCAAGGTAATAAGCGTACATTTCAAAAAATATCTTTCTTGAAATAGTATCAAAACATCAGTTACTGTATACCTCAGTTCACTGGTTATTTGATGCTCTGCAGCTTCAACATTTATAGACTTATATTTAAGTGACCCTGAGAGTGATTTTTCTTATATGGAAAAGTTAAACACATGACTTCAATGACAGAGGAAACTAATTTCCTAAAGTAGACAAATGTTTGCCAAAAAAAAAAAAAAAAAAGTTCCCAGTTTATTTTCAGAGGGAATGGGGATTGGAGAAATAAGTGGCATAGAATATCCTTTGCACATGACAAGATCAGAATTTCCATTAAACTTAGAAATCTGAGTGTTTTCCTTGACATAAGAAGGTCCTAAACAAGTTACTTTCTATATCTTGCTGCTGTCATTGTAACACCAAGACAAATGCTCTGTTGCTAAAAAGAGTAAATGTATCTAAGAGAAGCTTTGAAATTTCTTTTTGTTTCTATTTACCTCCTGTAAAAGAATTTTTAATATCACATTTCTGGAATTTTACAGTCTTTATTTAGAAGAAAATACACATCGATAAGTGTAGCAGTTACAATTCTTCAATGTGGGATGCCTTTGATAAAGTATGTTTATTATAAATGAATTAATAACCCATATTAGGATATGTACTGGGTCATTGCAGATTGTCTTAGAGTGCCTGGACTTCTCTATTTACAGGTTTCAGGATTTGAGTATAATATTGATTTTAAATATATATGTATATTTATATGTGTATGTGTTTCTTTTAAATAAAATATCTGGGAATTCTTTTTTATGAGAAAGTGAGAAGAAACTTTAATGCAAGATTTGCTTTGTAATAAGCATGCAAAAAACTTAGCTAAGAATGACATGAAAATTTGAGGTAGATGACTAATTTTTTAATTAACTAGAGTTACAGAATGTTTGACATATTGATTTCTTGGCCTGTAAAATAGGTTCTTGACAGGGAGGAGAGCTGGATAGTGGACCAAATAATATTACTTGAGCTTATTGTCTACTTTTACAGGATTATAAATTTCTGAGAAACAGTTTAAACTGGCATGGGTTCCTGCTTTTTCATAGTTCTCTAGATTTACAAATTGGTTATCTGACAGTCTCTTGCTTTCATGAAATATATATTTTCCTTCCCCTATGGATAGAGAGCTTTCTTTGGCTAATACAATTTAGAATGCTATCACTGAAAAACAAATTCTGAACCACTATCTCTGTAATGTTCTAACATCTGGTAAATTTATATATTAGTAAAATTTAGACTAGCACGTTAATTAACAAGTCAATTAATGATCATGATCTTTTTAAACATGACCTTTGGTTGACATTTTGTATTACTGGTAGAGGTAAAAAGCTTCATGATAAATTTTAAGTTATTTTTATTTCGTTTTCTAATGTAAAATCATTTGAAAAATTTATTTTATATTCCAGTTCATATAACAAATAAAAATATCTTAAGGTGTTAAAAAACATCCAAAATTGCTAGAATCAATGTACTCAAATGAACAATTCGGTCTAAGGCTGATTCCATGGCTCAGTAGTAGTCCACTGCCCAAGAGAAGCTGAATCCCACATGGTGAGTGTGGTTTGAATCTCTATCCTTGTCAGACTGAAACACCACAGCTAAACACAAAATTGCCCAAGAGCTCATTGGCTGGAGGGCTGCAGGAAGAGGTTAATGGTTTTTACCAGGCCGTGTGGATGGTGCTTCTTTCTCTTACTCCCTCTCACCTGTGTGCATGTACTCCATTTGAATAAAGAATAAAAACACTTAATCTAGACCCAGTCATGGTGGGCAGTCATACTGGAGGCCTGGTTACAGATTCTGATTAGAACTGAAAATACTGGGCATGCCTACACATTCACCTTTCCGGCTGGCTCAGAAACTTGAAGGAATATTGTAGTGTGGCAAGGTACTGTCAAGGAAATCTCTCATATGCTCTCATAAAAGAAACAAAAAACACATGAACTTAAAAAGTTTAGTCTCATAATTAGACCACATATTACTGGGACTGGTTTGACTGGTTGTTCTAATCAGCATTGACCAGTTAGTCAGAAATAGAATTCAAACAGTCAAGGTTGACATGATCCCTTTGAGATAATATTATTTGTTTTTCTGTTTCTATACTCGAGTAAAAAAAATAAGGAGAGACTACAAGAACAGAATATTAAGAAAAGAGGGATAATATTACAGATAAAAGAACAAAATATGAAATGAAAAATGATGAAGCTGTAATATTATGGAAGCAACTAATGTAGGTACACATAGGTTACCTTTAATGCATAGAATTTCATAAAATATTATTTTAAAATCATTTAACATTTAGAGATGATGATCATTTGTACAAGCTTTTAAAATTGAACAAAATATACTTTAACAAGTATTTACAAATGCAGTGAAATGTGTTACATTTCAATTAATTGCAAAGGGAATTGACTAAAAACTGATGTAACCATCTGGGAAGTCACAATTTAGAAAAAAATGTGCATTTTCCAGAAACTTTGTCTGTGCGTGATCATATTTATTTCTACACTGGTAGGAGATTGTGTCAATGTATATGATTTTGATTGTGTACATGACATATATATGTATATGTGTATGAATATGAGAGTGTGTGTGAAGTACTTAGAGTACTTAACATACAGTAAGTGCTTCTGGAAGTTAATTATGGCTATACAAGTAATTGCATTGAAAGAGAAAGAAGAAAAGGAGAAAAGGAGCCAGCCAGGTGGCATGGTGACTATAGTACTAAGTTCACTTGGCCAATTACATGGATTGTGTCCCAGACCTGGGGGCTTGAAAGATACACCAGGTGTATGTCTGTGTACGTCTGTGTACGTCTGTGTACGTCTGTGTACGTCTGTGTATGTCTGTGTATGCCCCAAATCCCAAAAAGAGAAATAGAGAAGAGATTGTGGAGTGACCATCCCTCATAGTGGATGATTTCTCATTTTTCGTCTTTCTTTTTTTGTCTCTGACTAACATGTGTACAAAACCTCTAGCAAGATTTTAAAGAAAGAAATAAAGAAAAGAAAAGAAAAGAAAAACAAAAAGAGAAAAAGAAAAGGAGAAAAGTCAGGCCAGACACATTTAAACTATTGAATGAGTTTCAATGAAATTAGCATTGATTTGTTTGGGTTCAGAAAGGTAAAAATTGGTATGGAAGATTAACAATGAGGGGTTAATTTAAAATTTGCTAAAAACAAAGAGGTACAAGGAAACACTTCAAAGGGAGGTTGTGTTAGTCTATTTTATGTTGCTCCAACAGAATACTGAAGGCTGAGTAATTTTTAAATAGAGGTTTATCTAGCTTAGTTTTCAGGGCAGGCAAATTCGAGGTCGATTGATCAGCACCTGGCAGGGGCCTTCTTCTTGTCTTATAACATGGCACAGGCATTGATGGGTGAGACAGAACAAGCACGTGTCAGGTCTGGTCTCTCTCCCTCTTTTCATAAAGTCACCAGTATTCAACCATCAGAGCCTGATCCTGATGACTTTAATCCTGAGAACCGTAGCTCTTAATACCATCGTTGGATACAGTTTCCACCCTCGTAATACTTCAGAATGAATTTTGGTGGGGATATTCATACCAGAGCAGAGGTAAACTCTTGTCTCAGACATAACCAGGCCATAAGCCATGAATGAGTAAATGATTCAGATCTTTGTAAAAAAAAAAAAAATATATATATATATATATATATATATATATATATATATACACACACACACACACACACACACACTCATATATATATAAATATACATATATATATATATATACATATACATGATTCCAGGTCTTTTATCTGGACCTTTCCTATTGTATTAAAAGGTGGAGATTTTTTTTCTAGTCTATTAATATTTATCTATGAATCTGTATGTTTATGCTCTGAAAACATGTAGGTTATATGGACCAATAGGCTTCTGGAAAGAAGCCACCACTAAAAATAGTGGTGATTTAGAATTTTGCTTTGTTTTTGTCCTTCTGATATTACATTAAAATTCAGTTTATTTTAGAAGTGGCATTATGTGAGTTTATTCTATTGGTTTGTGCATTGGAGAGTTAACCATGGATAACACTTATTAAATATTTGCATTGGAATAATTTATGTCACTAGAGGGAGGGTAAATATACAAGTTAAATAGACCAAGAGTGACACATGATTGGTAACTATGTTTCTTTTAATTGCTGGTAACTTTGCATATTAAAGATTATCTAGATTCTAGATGCAGAAACATGTTCTGTTGACATGTAAAAATGTACCCCATTATGCTTTTATGGCAGAAACTTCTCTTATCCTATTGTAATGCAAATTAAGTGATAAATTCACTATTCCATAGAAACCCTATAAAGGGATTTGAAAAAATTCAATAGGCCTACTTACAAAGACAACCATGGAGGAAAAAGATATTACAGTGATAAAAATTTCTAAAAATTTTAAATTTCTAAAATATCTTAAATCATAGAGCAATTAGCACATATCTTAATCCATCATAGGTGTATTATTCTCTAATGCTTTAACTGAACACAAATACTTGTGATTATTTAAGCATTTTTCTTTTGAAGAACATTCAGTATTTCTGAAAAATCACATAAACTCCCGATCTTCTAATAAAATAGACAAATAGGAAGCAGTAACTTTACTTATTTATTTTTTTGAGAGAGATTTTTGCTATAGGACGCTTGTGCTTGCCAGAGAGACAGAAAGTGACAAATCACCCCTGGCGGGGTGGGGTGGCCATGATACAATAGCTTCTCTTTTATTATCCTCTTGGGATTTGGGGCACGCGTACATATGTGCCTGGCGTGAGTCTCAAACTACCAGGTCTGGGGCTCAAACTGCAGTTTATATGTGGGAGCCCAGAGCCTTAACAACTACGCCACCTGCTCTCTCCAGCAGTTAGATTTTTATGGTACAGATGGGCTACGGGATCAACTTGAAATAGACTGACTATGCAGTGAACCTGTGGGAGAACTGGTGATGTAGTGGGTAAATTCAATCGCCATCTGAATTAAAAACACATTTTACTCAAGAAGTACAGTGAGATAAAGGTAATCATTTAAATATACTTATTATAACTTATGCCAAATTTTATATTTCTTTATAGTTTTTCCAAACTTAAAAAAATTTCCTAGAGATTTCAGAACCAATTAATTTTTAACTTAACTTTCTCATATTTAATCGCCACATACCAAGTAAAACATATTTTTAGCATTCACCAGAGATGTCACAATGAATGTCAAATGCAAATTTATTGATTTTAGAATAACACTAGTATGTGTCATCTGAAATATTTGGAACATATATTTGCCTATTTTGTTTTACAAGACATCAACTTCTAATCATCCTTATAGTTGAGGCTTCTGTAAAGAAGTATTTCTTATATTGCTTTACTTAATCTGCCCAGAAGGTTAAAAGTTCATCCTACCATATAAAAAATATAGATCAAAAGTATTCAATATACAATTCATATCTTACCATTGTCTGCCATGGTAACATTAGAAGCTTATCATTAATTGTAGGGAGTATTTATTGAGCACGGAATGTCAGACTCATGAGGATAAAGAACATGAGTTCCTGGCTCCTGCATAGCAGAAGCAAGTGTGCGAACCAAGGCCAGAGACCGCCTTGGAACCTATACACTGTTTTTCTGCTACAGGTTCCAGTCTCTTTTGTTTCCAACTTTCTCCCTGCCATTCTTCCCAGCTCCTGGCAGTAGAGCAAGTGTTCAGACCAAGGCAGAGACTCCCTTGAAACCTCCACTTTCTTCCATTATTCACAGACTTTATAGTTTTCTGATATGTATGCTGTGCCACCTGTAATTTCTCAGTTGAAAACCTGCCGCTTAGCCCCAGGTACATCTGTTCCCTAGAACCTGGGAGGCTTTGGAACACCCTGTACCAGCAACAAAAGTACAAGTTATAGGGGAAGCATCAGAGATACAGGGCTACCAAGGGGTCACGAATCACATCCTCCTGCATGCCTTTGAATGCTCAAAATTAACTCTAAGAAATTAGAAAGAAATATTTAATCCATCAGACAACTAGAAACCACTACAGAGACACAAGAAGTATGAGAAAACAAGAAAATATCTCTCCCCCGAGGGAAAATAACAATTCCTCATCATCCACAGACAGCATAGTGGAACTTGTGGAAATGTCAGAAAAATAATTCAGAATTCATAGTGGCAAAACATAATGAGATGCAAGAAAAAAGAGACAATGAATTTCAGAAGATGCAAGAGAAAGGAGACAATGAGCTATAGGAGATGAGGAAGTCCTTCCATGACTTGAAAGAAAAAAGACACCATTAAAAAAAAGAATCAAACAGAGCTTTTAGATATAGGGCTGTAATACAGGAAATCAAAACCTTCACTGAAAATCTTAAAAGCAGATCAGACCATGCAGAAGATCAAATCTTGGATGTAGAAGATAAAACCTCTAACCTGGGAAAAACTAAAAAGATAGAGAAAATAACCAAAACATTAGGAGAATATATGAAAAATGTTAAAGTCCATTTAATGTTCAAACATCCAGATAATTGATATTCCATAAAGTGAAGAAACTGATAAGGGCATTGAAAATCTATTCAATAAAATTCTGGAAGAAGCATTCAGACATTCAGACCCAAGAAATACAAAGGACTCCAAATAGAATCAGCTGAAAAAGATCTTCTCCATGGCACATCCTAGCCAGACTAACTGAAACCACAGACAAAGAAAAGATACTAAAATTGGCAAGAAAGAAATGTCAAGTTCTTTACAAAGGTTACTCCATCAGGCTAACACTGGACCTCTTGTTCGAAACAATGCAAAAAGGGAAAAATGGGGAAATACATTCAAAGTATTAAATGAAAAACTAATTTCAACCAAGACTGTTATACTTGGTAAGATTATTCTTCTATGGGAAGAAAAGATAAAAAAACATTCTTGGATAAACAAAACCAACAAAAATTTACCTACTGCAGACCAGCTCTTCAAGAAATTCTGAAGTGAGTGATATACGAAGAAAACTAAAGACAGACAGGTAGAAATAAGAGAACAAATAATAACCAGGAAATGGCCTACTTAATGATAGGGACATTATTATTGACAATGGGTCAGAAATGTCAATAATAACATTGAATATTAATGGTTTAAACTCTCTAATCAAGAGACACAGAGTGGCTGGATGGATAAAAAAAACAGAAATCCTACGTCTACTGCCTACAAGAAACCCACCTCATGGGTAAAGACATACATAGATTAAAAGAGAAGGGCTGGAAAAAGATATTCCATGTAAACAGAAACCAAAAACGATCAGGAGCTGTGATACTGATTTCAGACAAAATAGGCCTTAAAGTTTAAAAACTGTAATCAAAGACAAAGAAGGGCATTATAGAATAGTATAAGGGCTAATTCACCATGAAGATATAACAGTTATTAATATCTAAGCACCCAATTTAGGAGCACCCAAACATATGAAGGAAAAGCTAGTAGATCTAAAAGGACTGCAATGGACTAATTGTGGGGGACTTCAACATCCCATTATCTCCTTTACACAGATCAGAGAGACAAAAAATTAAGCAAAGAAATGCAGGGCTTAAACAATACCATAAATCAGATGGACTTGACAGACATCAATAGAACTTTCCACCCCCAAACCACAAAATACATATTTTTCTCACCCTCACATGGTACCTTCTCAAAGAATCACAACATTATAGGGCACAAATAAAGCCTTTGCAGATTCAAAGGCATAGAAACTACCTGGCATCTTCTCCAACCAAGATAAAATTAAACTTGAAATCAATTTCAGGAAAAACTCTAGAAAATACACAAATACATGGAAACTAAATAACCTACTTCTGAATGACCTCACAACTACTGAAGAGATTAAGACATAAATAAAAAGATTCATGGAAACAAGTGAAAATGACTGCAAGAGTTTCCATAAGATAAAGATAGAAAGGTATCAAATGGACAACCTAACATCATGCCTTGGGGAATTACAAAAATCAAGGACAAAAAAAATCCAAAAAATGAAGGAGAAAATAAATAATAAAGATTTGAGCAGAAAAAATTGAAATATAGAATAAATGAACTATACAGAAAATAAAGCAAAAGCTGGTTCTTTGAAAAGATAAACAAAATTGACATGCCATTAGCTAGACTAATTAAGAAGAGAGAAAGGAACCCGATAAATCAATTCACTGTGAAACAATCAATATTACAACAGACATAATAAATATACAAAACATCATTAGAGGATACTATGAGCATCCAAACATCAAAAAACAAGAAAACCTGGATGAGATGACAAATTCTTGGACACATATAATCTACCAAGATTGACTCAGGAAGACAGAGAAAGCCTGAATAGACCCATAACAAGCAAGGAGATTAAATTGGTAATATATAACCTCCCGACAAAGAAAAGCCCAGGTCCTAATGGCTTCGCTTCTGAGTTTTACAAAACTTTTAAAGAGGTAACCCCTATTCTTCTAAAATTATTTCTAAAGATCCAAAAAGAAGGAATCCTCTCAAATTCATTTTATGAAGCCTCCATTACCCTCAATCCCAAAACAGATAAGGAGACGTCGAGAGAGGAAAACTATGGACCAATATCTCTGATGAATACAGATGCAAAAATTCTCAACAAGATACTAGCAAATTGTCTCCAACAACATATGAAAAAGATTCATCATGTTCAGGTAGGTTTTATTCCAGATATACAAGGATGGTTCAACATATGCAAAACCATAAATGTAATACACCATGCTAACAGAAAGAAAGATAAAAACCATATGATCATTTCAATTGATGCAGAAAAAACATTTGACAAATACAACATACCTTCATGATTTAGACTCTCAGCAATGTCATCATAGAAGGATAATTTCTCAGCCATCTATGAAAAACCTATAGCTAAAATTAAACTTAATGAGGAAAAGCTGAAGGCTTTTCCACTAAAAACTGGTACAAATCTTCCAAATTTCTCCACTGCTTTTCAGTATAGTTCTGAAGTTCTAGTCAATGTTATCAGACAACAGAATGAAATAAAAGGCATTCAAATAGGGAAAGAAGAGTTGAAATTATCTCTAGTTGCAGATGACATGATTGTATACCTGGAAAATCCAATGGTACCCCTAAAAAATCTTCTCAAAGCAACAAACAAATACAGTAAAGTAGCAGGATACAAAATCAACTTACAAAAATCTATAGTATTTCTACATACAAACAACAAGCAGACAGAGGCAGAACCGAAGAAAGTAATCCCATTTACTATAGTCACAAAAAGTATGTGATAGCTAGGAATAAATCTAACCAAGGAATTCAAAGACCTGTACAAGGAAAGCTATGAAAATCTTAAAAAATAAATTGAAAATAAAAAATATTTTTGAAAATAACCAATTTTTTTGAAAATAACAGGTTTTTGTTAACTATGCTTCAGATAGGGAACTGATAAACATAATACACGGAGAACTCAACTGGTAACTGGAAAAAAATAAAGATTAATCCAATTAAAGGATGGGAAAAGGAGCTGAACAAACAACTCTTATGGAAGACATATGAAAAGTCAATTTATTGTTTCTACATTAGGAGAAGTAATATAATCAAAATAGTAAGTCTATTGAAATCAATCTACATATTTAATGCAATTCCTATAAAATTATTAGAGACATTCTTCACAGATCTAGAAAAGACAATCATATAATTTGTCTGAAATCGTAAAAGACCCCATATTCAAAGCAATCCTGAGCAAGAAGAGTGGAGTGGACAGAATCTCACTTCTTGACCCTAAAATATATTAAAAATCTGTGATAATCAAAACAGCATGGTATTGGTACAAATACAGACAGGTGGATCAATGGAACAGACTAGAGACCCCAGGAATAAACGCCAAAACATACAGCAAACTGATTGTAGACAAAAGGTACCAGTCCATCCAGTGGAGAAAGGAAAACCTCTTTAGCAAATGGTGCAAGAAAAACTGAATATCCACCTGCAGAAAGATGAATCTGAACCCCTACCTCTCACTATTAACAAAAACAACCCCAAGGTGGATCAAAGATCTAAACCCAAGACCTCAAACTGTAAAACTACTGGTGGAAAACTCTAGAGAAATTCTGAAACACTTTGGGGTAGGCAAAGACTTCTTAAATAAGACCACCAAGGCACAGACAATAATCCCAAAAACAGACAAATGGGATTGCATCAGATTAAAAGGTTTCTGCATGGCAGAAGACACAGTAATTAGTGTGAATTGACAACCCTCAGAATGGGAGAAGATTTTTGTTAACTATGCTTCAGATAGGGAACTGATAAAAAGAATACACAAAGAACTCAACTGGTAACTGGAAAAAATTAAAGATTAATCCAATTAAAGGATGGGAAAAGGAGCTGAACAAACAACTCTTATGGAACACATATAAAAAGTCAAAAAGCATATGAAAAAATGCTCAACATCCCTCATCATAAAGGAGATGCAGATCCAAACCACACTGAGATACCACTCGATCCAGTCAGAATGGTGAAGATTTATAAAACAATAAATGATAAATGCTGGTGACATAGTGAAAGGGGAACCCTCCTACACTGCTGGTGGGAATGTAAATTGGTCCAGTCACTGTGGAAAACAATATGGAAGTTCCTCCAAGACCTACAAACAGAACTACCATATCTTCCTACAATTCCACTCCAGGGTACCTATCCAAAGGATAGGAGAAGGTTCAGTTGGAAAAGTGCCTGCACATCTGTTTCTTGCAAGATTATTCACAATTGCTAAGACATGGAATCAAACCAAATGTCCACAAATGGATGGAGGGATTGGAAAAGTGTGGCAAATATACTCTAGGAAATATTACTCAGCCATAAAAAACAAGACTCTGGCATTTGATAGAAAGTGGATAAATAAGTTTACTGCTGAGTGAAGCAAGCCAGGCTATGAAAGAGAGACATTGTATGTCTACACTTAACATATACTGACTGAAATGGTGGTAGAAACTGAAAGATTAGAGGACGTAGAAGCATTAAAAATGGTTATCGATTCTGGAGATGGTGTGGGGAGAGGGTGGGAGGAGGAGAGTGTAAGGAAGTAAATTAAGGAGAAAAAAAGAGAGGCAAGACATTTATGGGACACAGAAATGGATTATTATCTTTTGAGAATAATATAATATGTTTTGTATCCTCAACTGCTCAGCTGGACTTGTGTGAAGTGTATTCATGGTGGTTAAATACAACTTACAAGCAAAGTGATGTATAGTGAGTAAATATATAAAATATAGATATATTACATGCATATATGTATATTATATATTTAATACATATATATGTTCATTTTTTAAAAAATGAGATACAAGGTTTCTCCCAAGTATATTACTCTAGAGAATAAGATATATCTGAATATAGAGCTCACATAATGTGCTAGCATGTAGTAAGTACTAAATAAGTAGAAGAGTCAATGACCATCATTGGAATTTAGTAGTAAGAAGTTCAAATAAATTGAACTAACTGCTGAAAAGTTTTATTGAAAAATGTTAAATAAGCTGGTCTTCAAAGGAAGAATATGATATAGAGTAGAGGTGACAAATAGATTCCAAATTGAGTGAGAATTCCAATTGATAGTTAATGGCTCCCAGAGTCTTTGTAAGACTCAATCAATATATCAAAATATCACTTTAATTGATAAGAAAATTGAATTTCAGAATGTGACTCATATTTGAGGTCAAAATATTACTTCCTACAAGTTATTCCTAAAAAATTTTAAGTCATGAGACTTGCTTATGGATACATGTTAGTAGACAGAATAGATTGTTTTCTAGTCAGTTTTGTAGAGAACCTTGGCACTCACAAATAGGTGAAGTGGGACAGAGAAATCCAGAGAGCTCAAGAGTAGGAAAAGAATGTGTTCTACTTTTATTTGAGAAGGGAGGGTAAGAATAGCAAAGGAATGTGTTCCCTTTGCAAGCAGGTGAATTCCAGAGCATCAACATTCCTGGCCTTGCATAAGCAGTCCCTTTTATGTCAAGTTCACTGAGCTTGTAAGTTATTTTTCTGCTTATGGGACAGAGTAAATAGAGGGATTGAAGAAAATAACCAAGGTTATTTCTTTGCTCTTATTCTCAATATGGTATACATACATGAGGAGTCTACAAAAAGTTCATAGAAGTGCATAGTATGAAAAACCATGCATGGATTTCAAAAATTATCTTGCAGCAAAATAAAACCATGTTTAATTCCATTTCCTGCAATCTTTTTGAAATCTCCATGTATATGGTAATGACAGTCATTCTGTTATGTTTTTGCAAGCTGATGCATTTTGACCTGGGTTCAAATTATGACTGTAACGCTGAAAAATTAAAAATCTGTAGACCTTGAACAAATCACCAAACCTCTATGAGTCTCAACCTCTTCACCTTTGTGTTAAGGTTAATACTATCTGCCTTTCCTACCTTACACAATTTTTTTTGCTTTCTTTTTTTTTTGGAGAGATTTTTGCTATAGGGCGTGTGCGCTCGCCGGACAGAGAGAGACAGAAAGTGAGAAATCACCTCTCAGGGGGGATGGCCACGCTGCAATACTTTCTCCTTAATTCTCCTCTCAGGATCTTGGGCATGCACGCACACACACCCGGCATGAGTTTAAGCCGCTGGGTCCGGGACTTGAACCGCAGTCGACTACCTGGGAGTCCAACGACATAGCCATTACGCTAACTGCTGGTCCCCTATCTTACACAATTTTATGAGGATAAAATGTAACAGTGGAAAATTAAAAATTCCTTTACAAATTTAAGTAACCTTTTATAACATCTGAGACAATTAAAAGTGAGCTATAAAATCATTCATTACCTAATCTGTAATTAATATGTGCTCTATGAACTTCATTAAACTTCTTTCTATATTCACCTCAAAGCCATCCTCTGTTTGCAAAGATCATAAACAGCGGTGAATCCAAATTACCAAAATGAGTGTTGCTGGTTGCACATCTATTAGGACCCTAGCAACACTACTTCATAATCATTTGGATCTACCATAGTCTTTGCAGAGAATTAAAGAAAAATGCAAGCTTATGGGGATCCGTTGCCATTAGCTGAATATTAATATATGAAGAAATATTACAAAATTAGATTTTTTTGATGGCCGCATTTTTTTTTTAATTTCATGAGTGTTAATTTTAGTGTGAAGTCTTTACTGGTTATGTATCATTATGTGATAGCCTCAGAGGATAGCACTTGTATGAGAAGTTAGATGTGAGAGTTGAAATGGAAACTATAGCTCATTTGTGTGTTTTGTAGCATACTTACAGCTATCTGTGTTGGTGATATTAAAGTGTCAGTGTATCAACTTCCAACTGCTTTTAGCCATGAGTTGTATATCCTTTTAATGATTAGTCTTTATTCACACGTCTATTTTTAGTGGATATTGTTTAATCTTGAAGAATAAAAAACTGTAACACAATCATCATTCTTAAGTACAACTTGAAAACGCATTCTTGTGAAAATACTCACTCTCTCCCAAAGTATACTTTGGACATTGAAACATGGACTTGGGAACAGATGGACAATTAGCATTGTGTTGCCCTCACTAAGAATTATTTTATAACAAAATAAGATGATGCTGATTGTGTTGTATAAACACAGCCGGCTCCTGAAGTCTGACTTTTATTTTGTGAAAATATATCAGTAACTTGACTAATAAACCTGTTTTTAAAAACAGTAATAGTTGATCAGTATAATATTCTGTCAGGCATATCCATTTCAATTACTTAACCACAGACACATTCATACACATACAGATACTTGCCATTCGTCATTGTAAAATGCTAACATGTAAAAGTTAAAAACAAAAAGAAAGCTGAAATAACACAAAACTCTGTCCTTTGCTTCATTAAAGATTGTAGTTTTGGAATTCGGGAGATGGATCTGATTCTCAGATCTTGTTTTCCATGTTTATTATAAAATATTAAGAACAGAGTTCTGTTTTTCTCTTAATGCTCGCTTCTTGTTAATACTAACTCCTTCATTTCTAAGTCCATTTGTGATGCAATCATTGAAAATGGCTGTGGCTAGTTCTTGACTTTGCTTACTCCCTGAAGATAAGGAATGGATGCCCTTAACAACTCTCCTGGCCAGCTTGTGATTAGAGGAACAAATGTACCACACCAGTGACAGGAGACACTATTTCATACATCCTTGATTTGCAAATACCATACAACTAGTAAGAGCTGCTTGAGTCAATACTGTAGAGAGCTAGCTCTTTGCTGTACTCTGAATATAGAATGGCCAAACTTAAATGATTCAGCAGTGACAATAAGAATGAGATGCTGGGAAAGAGCCTTTGATTTTCTGAGGTCACCATTACCCTGGCTTCATCTTTGACTCATGTATTACTCTTTGGTTACATATATTCTTAAAAAGAAATAAATGGTCCCATGTCAAATCAATTAGTTATTAGGGCTGTTATTATTTTAGGTGAATTCATAAAGAGAAATGTTGAACCCATCTTGTTTGGTGAGAAAAAGATTAGTCAGAGATGAAGGCCTATTTTGTACATGGGCAGCAAACAGGAGGAGCCAGCATTAAAAAGAAAGAAGCAAAACATTTAAGGGCCATAAACGGGAAGTTATCTGTTGATGATAATGCATATGATAATATCTTTGGCTAGACTAATATACAGTGTATTCATGCGAGGAAGATTCGTTCTGTATGTTCTAATGATATATGGTGTTCAAATGTAAAAATAATAATAATAAAAATATCTTTAAAAAATCCGAGTTGGTCTACGTAATCACTGTGAAGTTTCTCCTCAATCCAGATGGTCACAAATATTACCATGAAAATAATAAATAAAATATTTTCTCATAATGATTTTTTTCCAGGTAGAGTTCTAACTAATCCTGCAACTGTATTTAGAGTAGCTGTGTAGAAAAAAATAATAATACCTAAATAATCAAAAGATTAGCATTATAAATTGTATTTGTTAGTAATATCTCTATTTGTATATTTATTCATTTATAAAGTTTATTTCGTACATGAGCAAGAACACATAGAGAGATACAGAGAAAAGATTCAGAGAGATAGCCCACCAAACTGGCCTGATGCCATGATCAACCTAGCTTCCGCCAGCTCTGGACCCTGGGAATGCTCATACCTTCATATACAAGGTCTTCTCCAAACACAAACCTGACACCTTTGATATGGGTCAATTTTACAGAATATCATGTTTTGTTTTTTTACCACTGTGCCACCATCCACTCCCCTATCTCTTTATTTAAAATTAGCTGTATATTAGCCATATTTTTACAAGGCCAAGTTAGCTCAAAGGAAATTGTAATTTGTTTTGTATTTCACTCGACTGATGTTGAGTTTACCCTTGAAAATATTTTCTGATAACTCTCTATTTTGTCATTTAGTGATGACATTTAATTGGCTATGAAAAATCACAAAATACTTGTTTTAATTACATTATTATCATCATTAATGTTACTAGTAGAATTTATAAGAAGATATGAAATCTAAATAAAACCTTTGTAAGAGTTAGGAAAATCCAAACTATCTTTCCAACAGTCATACACTACTCTATTCAACACTTCTGAAAACAAATGTGTAGGAGTTTTCTCCTGCACACCAAGCTATTCTTCAGCAAACACCAACAAGATGTCCTAAAATTTCCCTTGATTGTGATGTTATCTATGGTCCTCCATGTTGAGGGATTAATCTCACAAGAATGGCTCCCCCACTTTAGAAGACAATCACAAACCCCGGGTTTGTAACTTGTGATTCTGACCAACTGACTATCAACTGGGGTTCTCATGATCCCTTTTGTCAAGTTTGATTTATTTTATAGCGTAGCTCACAGAACTCGGGGCAACAACTGTGTACTGCATTATTATGTCTTGGTCAAAACCATACTGCATGTTTGAGTGTGGCTCCATAAGGTATTAGCTATACCAGATAGTCTAGCTTTGTAGTAGGCTATACGATCTAGGTCTGTGTAAGTACACTCTATTACGTTTGAACAAAAAAATCTCCTAACAACGCATTTCTCAGAATGTGTCCCTATCATTAATAGACATTTACCCAGTCATTACCCACTCATTGTAAAGGATGTTTTCAAAATGCAGATGAACAGTCGTATGAAGAGATGTGAGCGCCAGGGTGGGAAGGGAAGGGGCACAGAGCCTCCATGCCCTCCCTTTCCAGTTGTGCCACCTGACAGGCACCTCCATGTAGCCAGCAATCTAGAAGCTTTTGGAACACTGTCATTTTGGGTTTTTACGCAGGTTTCATGACATAGGATGATTGATTATCTCATTGGCTATGCATAATTAACTCAACCTTCAGCCCATCTCCTCTTCCTGGAGGCCAAGGGTTAGTACTAAAAGCTCTCTAGGTATTTCTTATTATATCCCAATGCTATAACCTTACATCTTTAATCTACTAAAAAATGGATTATTTAACTTTTGATGTCAATGCACTTCAATCAACTTTAGAGGCACATCATATTTTAATTTTGGATAACAAATTTCTATGATTGCTTAGGAGAGATTTAATTTCAAACAACACCAAGTTAAATCTACTCACATAGATCCACTGGACTCCTAGGATTACAAAATAAGATACTCACAACATCATTACCATAGCAATATTTAGGCCTGGCAAGCTTCAAACCGAATTTGGGAGTATTACTCACTTACTGTGATGTTAAGAGACTATGATGTCATTTCAGGACTATGTAGATTGAGGCCAGACAGGAAAGAAAAAGAGCTGATTCACATTTTAAAAAAAGAAAAAAAGAAAAGAAAATCCTAAATAATATTGCAATGGCTCCACAACAGTGACCAGGAAATTACTTTTTGAGTAAGACGCTCCAGGGCAAAAGTCTTTCTTTAACAAATATTGTTTAAGGCAGTGAAATCTGTTTGCCATCATTTCTTTCCTCCCAGGTGATTAAATGTAGAAGAAAAACAGTCATTCGATAGCCACAGAAGCTATTTACTGAAAGTATGTTCAATCACCATAAACATTATTTTTACAGCAAGACTAGCAAAAGATACTATGGGGGATCTCATAAAACATTTTTAAAAAGAAAAAAGTGATAGTACCGTATATTTTTATGAGGGCTTCAGAGTGATCTGTATGCAGCTGTTTCCCCAAGTGCTGCCTGCCATTGCAAGTTCTGCTTTTAGAGCCAGATGGCATAAAATTCAGTTTCCAAATGGGAGATATTCCATAAGCTAAAGAATGGGTTCAGGGCTTGTTTTGCTGTGCGACTATGGATGATTCTAGGTAATCTACTGTAACACAAACACTTAATAATTATAAAGCATTTTATTGGCTATACACTTTAAGAAAGAAAGAGACAAACAGTAAAACCCCCATAATATGTCTAATAATTTTCAACGTGTGTGTGCATGTATATATATATATATATAGAGAGAGAGATAGATGATATGTAGATATAATTTTTGTTTTGTCTCTTTGAATATGGAAAAGATATGATCATTCCTGTTGGGTTTTCTGGTCAAAGCAGAGAAGTTTAGTTTGAAAAAAAAAGGACAAATGCAAAATTTTAAGGTATAAACTGGCCTTATCCTAGCTAGTAATCCTGGGAAGAGTGTGAGAAGCTACAAAGGTAAGTTACCAATGGATGCACTGAGGCAAAACAGGGAGTGTAATCCCCTGGTGAGGACTATGACAAGCATTTGCTTAGAGGAGCCGAGAGTCTCTCACTTTAGTGACCACCTAGAGCTCCCTAATGTTGGATCAATACTCCTTATACTGTCCATTAGCTGTGACTTCTCTCTCTTGTCTTTTTCTGTCCTACCCCTTTCTTCTTGGTAATCTCATCTCCTTTACCATTTCCCAGGGCAGTGGCAGGAATTGTCTCTTTAAACCATCAACGTTTCCCTAAAGAATGTATACTTACAAAGCCCAGAGATAGGGAGAGGCTCAAGGTTATTTGTTTGTTGTACCCTGCAACATAATCTCCGGTGGTAATGAGTAGAAAATTGTCTAACTTGGTTTTCCTCGACACCATCTGCACACAAGTGTCATCTGGGGGAGCTTTTGAAAAATACCTGGGCACTGAGGTACATTGCAGGCAAGAGTATTTTTTAAAATCACTCTAGTGCAGCCAAGTTTGAGAACATGGACGTAGCTATGAGAATGGAAGAAGGCAGAGATGAGAAAGAAAATGTAGAAAGAAATGCTGAGGACTTATGTGAAGTTTTAACAATTATGTTGTATTCTTGTTTCAAACTATAAACTGTGTTTGTATAGTTTATTTCAAAGATCATGCATGACACGGCCTGTAGGTGGCATGCTGATTTAGGTGTTGGACTCTCACTTGGCCAACTGTAACTTGAGTCCCAGATCTGGTGGCTTGAAAATTAAGTGGGCACATGTGCACGCATGGCCAAAATCCTAAGAGGAGAGTGGAGGAGAAGGGATTGCAGCATGGTCATCTCTCATAGGAGGGTATTTCTCACTTTCTCTCCCTCTCTCTGCATTTGCCAAGTGTTTTTCAAAACATGTGCTTGGGACTCAAATCACACAGTGGGCCATGTGGGCTCTGACTTCCTTACCCAATAGGGCATGGGGTTAGCCCTCAAAATAACTTAAAACAGAGTAGTGAGCCAACCCTGCAACCTAGCCATGACGGGAGCCAAATTCCAAGTGGCTAACTGCAGTTTGAATTTCAGTCCCAGAAGTCTGAAAGCCATGCTAGTTGCATGCACCTGTATGCCCCAAATTCTGATTAGAGGAAGGAATGGAGATGAAAAGATGGAGGCGTGAGCAAGCCTCATGGAGGGGTACATTCTCCATCTTCTTTCTTTTTCTCTCTCTCTTTGGCAAGTGCATGTGCCCTCTGGCGACTAAAAAAAATTGAATATATTCATGGTACAAACAAGCATAATTAAATATTAAAATTTATGCATTTACAAGGAGCCATTTATTTTAATAAATATAACAAATATCCTATATAACTTTAATAATATATATTTCCCTTGAGAATGTACTGAGGTACTAGAAGATAACGTATTAGATATTGTACATTAATATCTGAGTTTAGTTTATAGAGAGGAAATTTAAGAAGAAACACTGACTGAGATTTCTGGGGTACTAAACTGAGAAAACTTTTTTTTTCCCAAAAAAATACTAATTCTTTTTCATGCAGATTACACTCTCTTCTCTTTGCCTTCAAACTCATGATACTACTATATATATAAAAAAATTATATTGGTTTCTCAGTTTTTATTTTTACCCAATTGCATGTAATTAAAACATTTTATAGGGACAATAAAATTATACTGGAAGTGTGTGTATGTATGTAATTACATCCCTAGTTGCTAATACACTGAATAGCTTTTAAATGATAATAATAATAAAGATAAAACCAACTCCTAGGAACTTAAGACCTTGATATTAAAGAGTTCTTAAATGTAAGCTCCAATTTCTTGAAGGGCAAGTCATTGTGCAAAAGCATACTTGTATAAATGAAAAGTTAAGATGGGTTTATTTTTATAAATAAATTCACTTTTCATGTTTTATTTGTTTTGAAAAAAAAAAACCACAGCATATTTCTAGAACTATTATGACCAGAGGCTGTTTTTAAAGGTATAATTGTGTGCAAAGCAAGCGTGAGAAGGTAGGTTAGGTATGCCTGCTATTTTGAACTTTGTATGACGATTTTTTTTTTTCAGGTGACTGAACCATTTCTGATTTGATAAGCACTGACATGCACCATGAGTGTGTAGTCTTATTGCCTTCCCCGAAATATTTTTGAAAATAGATCAAGAAACATGACAATCTAATTGTGAAATTTCCTATGAGTGTTTGGTTTTGTTTTTATTATTCTGACGATTTTATGAGGATGCTCAGTGTTGATCTGAAACCACCTCTGACATAGACAAGATATCCTTCTGCATTTGCTTCACTAAATACGCATTCTTCTGGACTGTTCATAAAAGTCCTTTTTACTTCTGATTTTGCTGGAATATTTCTCTGGTCACATGGTCAGAGTCTTTAACTCACATCTCATTTCGGCTAGAAATTAAAAGTTCATTTATTTCTGCAGTTATTTAGAAAACTAAATGGAAATGTTCCATAACTGTTTAGTCAGGGGAAGTGTGAGATATATTCACTCTTTGAAAGAAATAATAATAATAATAATAATAATAATCGTTATTATAAGATACAGAAATTGTTTTGAAGGCAGAAAACAGAAACCAATCTGAATAAAACATGCAGAAGATTGACCACAGTTTGTCCACGGCAGGCTCATCTGATTATGGGTGAAGGTATGTGCTTTCTTTAACTAGCTAGACCTGGACCTGTAGGAGAGGACAAATATTCTCTGAAAGAATTAAAGAGTTGTCCAGAGGGAGTCAAAGGTCAGACTCAGATAGTCATACCAAAGAAAACTGGAAAAAAAAAAAAACATACATTAAGAAAAACTCAGACACACACATTCATGGTGGTGCACACTTGATGCTGCTTCTTAGCAGATAGAGACAGCATGAAAGGCCCAGGTTCTATTCCCAGCCTATTCTACAAAGCCAGTAATCATGGCTGCTTAGGAGTCTGACACAGGAGGAGAATGACATAGCAAGACTCAAAAAAAAAAAAAAAAAAAAAAAAAAAAATGAGAGAGAGAGAGAGAATGAATGTATGTGAAAACTTGATATATGTCAAAATGGCTATAAGCTTATAGAGCTATAAGAACAAAGGTTACTGGTGAGTAATTAGGAATGATTTTAGCAGCAAGAACACCTCATTAAATGTTAAATTCAATTTGTTCAGGAACAGGCACTTCTACTAGAAACATATGTTTTTAAAGTAATTCCCATAATCGTTCTGGGAGGTGATCTAATAGAACTCTTTATGTGTAGATGAGTAGATGTAAAACCGTAGTGGTTAGGTAGTCTTTTTGAAAGTTTGAAATGCTTAAACTTCCTGTTCCTTCAAATTGGCTTAGACCATCTCAGAAAGCCAACCCCAGCCTCCCCATTGTTTCCTTGTAGACCTAAAAGAAGTTCTAGTTTTCATGTTCGTTCAAACTTTTATGTTAACAAATGCTGGACATTTGATAATTGAATATACATTAATTAGGCCAACTTATACTGATTTCTCATTTTGCTAAGAGAACATTTTTCCAAGAGTTTTTGCTCCCTCTTCTTTTCCTTCCTTTTCTGAGGTTTTTCTAAGAATGAACTTTTAAGGAGTGCTCTCTCAACAGGACACATTCCTAAAAAGACATGTCATGACCATTGTCTTACTAAAATGCTGTGAAATAAAAGCTGCTCAAAAGGTGTGACTTTTGCCTTCTCGTTTCTTGTTATCAGAATTTGACCTTTCTGAAAATTGTGTCTTTATAGATGCTCCTCAATTTATGATGTATTGGGACATAACCCCACAATGGCTTATGTCCCAAACCATCCTAAGCTGAACATTTTAATTTGAAAATGCATTTAATACACTTACCTTACTGAATATCATAGCTTAGCCTTAAAGCATGTTCAGAACACTTCTATTAGCTTACCATTAGATAAAATAATATAACACAAAGCTTATTTATAATTAAGTGTTGAATATTTCATGCGATGTATTGAACATTATAATAAAAGTTAAAAAAAAAACAGTTGGTTGTATGGGTATTTGATATAAGGTTTCTACTTCATGTGTATAATTTTTATACCATGATAAAGTCAAGAAATTTTAAGTGGAAGCATTGTAAGTTGGGGACCATCTGTATTGGTTTCCTAGTATTGTTATATCAAAGTTCTGCAAACTGGGTGGCTTCAACAACTGAAATTTATTTTCTCACAGTTCTGGAAACTAGACGTCTGAAATCAAGATGTCGACAAGGTTAGCTCCTTCACAAGGCTTTTTGGGAAAATGTACTCCATGTTTATCCTAGCTTCTCAGGGAAAGTCTCAGACGTTCCTTGGATCTCTGTGTCTTTACGTCACTCTTCCTATGTCTTCACACTGGACTCTCTCTTTGCATGTCTGTCTGCCCAAAGTTCTTTTGTGTAAGCACACAGTCATATTGTAGAAGGGCAAGCTGTAATGACCTCACCTAAGCATGATTATCTACAAAGACTCTATTTTTAAAGAAGGTCAAATTTGGCTACCGAAGAGTAGAATTTCAACATCTTTTCTGGAGAGGCACAATTTAATCCATAACAATGATCTAAATAGGATCGGTTGCCTTTTTTTTTTTCTTTCTTTTTTTTTTTTGGAGAAAGATTTTTGTTACATATGCGTGTGCATTCCCAGAGAGATAGAAACTGAAAGTCGGGGGGATGGCTATGCCACAATCCCTTCTCCTCCATTCTCCTCTCGGGATTTTGAGCACACATGCACAAGTGCCTGGCATGAGTTCGAAGCTCCTAGGTCCAGGACTCGAACTGCAGTTGACTACGTGGGAGTCCAGCAATGTAGCCATTATGCCATGTGCTGGTACCCCTACTTTTTGCCACAGAGTATATGCATTTGCCAGAGAGACATGGTGGCAGGGGAGGAAGAAAGTCCTCCCCTGGGGGGATGACGACACTGTAATCCCTTCTTTGCCAGTATCCTCTCAGATTCTGGGCACCCACACAAGCCACCAGGCCAGGACTTAAACTGCAAAGCTGTGCATGTTGGATCCAGCACCTTAAGTGCTACACCACCTGCTGGCCCTGAATCAATAAACATTTAACAACATCAATATTCTGAAGTTTAGAGAGGATTACATTTGATCATTTTAATTAATATTTAAACAAAATCAATAGCTTTAACAAAAATACTTTCCCTCATTTCAATATCACACTTGAAACTATTATTTCTTTTATGGTTGAACTTTAAAAATAAATGAATCCAAAAATTATTCCTTGATTCTGATATCTATTCTCATATCCAGCATTCACTTTTTCTTTTCTTTTTTCCTGGTACACCTGCCAGAGAGTGGGAAAGTGAGAAATCACTCCCCAGGGAGGATGGCCACAGCACAATCCCTTCCCGTCTAGTCTCCTCTCAGGATTTTGGGCATGCACACATAAACCCAGTGTGGTTTCCAAGCTGCCAGGTCAGGACTTGAATCTCCAAGCCAGCTGTCTAGGATTCAGTGCCTTAACCTCTACTCCACCTGTCGGCCCATTCTACATGTTCACTTTTTAACAAACTATATTTTCACATTAGAGCATAAAGCTGAAGCACTTTTAATTAGGTTAATAATTATCTCTGTTTTGGCAAATCCACTTGAGAATTTTTCCCTGTCTTTGATTTGTTTATCTTTATAGGAAGCAATCTGCAGGGACCAGTACATGGCATAATGGTTACATTACTGGCCTCCCACATAGTCAACCGCAGTTCAAGTCCCAGACCTGGCAGCTTAAAACTCATGAGTGCGTGTGCACCAAAAATCTCCAGAGGAGAATAGAGGAGAAGGGATTGCAGCATGGCCATCCCGCTTGGGGGTTGATTTCTCGCTGTCTCTGTTTCTTTGGTAAGTGCATGTGCCCAATAGCAAAAATCGCTCTTAAAAAAAAAAAAAAAAAAAAAAAAAAAAAAGGGGAAGAAGAAGAAGAAGCAATCTGTAATAGGCCCCTGTCCACTCTGTATATTCTTTTTGAGTATACAAAAAACGCAAGACCCTAACTATGCTTTTCTTGGGCTGTTTCTCAGGGTTGTAGTTCTAGCAAGCAACAATGAGAGATAAGGTAACAGTGTTCTCATAATAAACAGCATACTTGCTTTCATTTTGCATAAAAATGGTTAGTCAGGGCCCACCAGTGGTGCCATGGTAACATACTGCTCAAACGACGCTGGGTCCATATGGAAGATTATAGCTTGGATCCCTGGTCAATCGATGTGTAAACTCTGGCACACATACCTGTGATTCTGGCAGGCTGGGAAGGTTGGAGTGGAGAGTGTGGAGGAAGAGTGTTGTGGAACCCTATTGAAGGTGCTTGTCTTATGCTCCGTGTATCTCACTCTCCTGAAAGAAATAAACTTTAAAAAAACAAATAGTGAATAGTACAGACTCAGGAATTCTCTCCTATGATGTAAACCCTGTATGTGCAAGAATTAATCATGGGACTTGGAGGACAGGAAGAACCAACCTAAGCATCATGCTGCTGCCTTTGACCACTGTTTTTGCTATGAATAATAAAGTCCTTTGTCCCTAAACCAAGAGCCATGTGTTTAACACTTCTTCCATAAACCGGTAACAGACTAGTTTATTAGCTTACACATAAAGGAAAAACCCCCAGACCCTTCACAGTTCTTGATGAACCTTTGACATTATTATTTGACATTCTCCAAGTGTTTTCTCTCTGGTCATGCTTTTTTGGTTTCTTTTGGAACCAGTTCCTTTTTTCTACTGGGTTACTAAATCATGGAGGTTTTTTTTTTTTTTTTTTTTTTTTTAGCTGAGAAATAGGCTTTTTAGATAGCCCTTCACTAGGAAATTTCAACACAACCACAACTCTAGTTACTGTGATAATGCTTACATTTATTTCTCCAGTTTGGAGCTTTTCTCCAGTGTAACAATTGGATATTTCAAAGATATCATAAATTCATAGTGTATAAGATCAGATTTGTGGTCTTCCTCTCCAAAACTTCTCTTCTGCTTCTTCACAGTAGAGAGAGTTATCATGTTCTCATTTGCTCAGGCCCTCCCCTTCTAGATCCCTAACTCTCCCTACCTTATCTATCTCCAGGACCAATTACTTTTGTAATTTCAATAACTATGGATTTTGTTTTTCTTTTTATTTTGCCTCTCACTCTGTCCTTAGCCACCACGATCCCTTGAATGGGCCTCTTCTCTATCCCTCTACATTCATTGTGCTCTCTCTCCAATCTATTCTTCCATCAAAGACAGAATGAATTCTCACTTTAAAACTCATACTGTTCAGTTTGATAGGAAGAGTGAGTTCAAGAGATCTAGTCCACAACACGATGACTGCTATAGTTAACAATGCATTGTATACTTGAAAATGGCTAAGAAAGTAGATTTCAAGTGCTTTTACCACGAAAATAACTGTGTGAGGTAAAGCATATGCTAATTATCTCAATTTAGCCATTCTACAATGTATATGTATTTTAAAATATCATGCTGTACCCCATAAATATATATCATCTTTATAAATTAAAAAAAAAGTCACATTATTAACTGCCTCGTGCACCTCATCCCTCCACCTTGAAACACCACATACCTCACCTACCACTTGTGTTTGTATTGCACTTGAGGTAAATATCATCAATTTGCTGCTATTCATTCTTTTGCTCACAGCCCATGTAAAGCCTTCAGTGACATCCGAGTTAGATTTTGTCCCATTTTTACATGCTCAGTTATAACATGGCTCCCATTCTTCAGAATCCTTTGGCAAGTGGCAGTTACTGTTCTCAATGTTATTATATGATCCATGCATGTGCTCTTCCCAAATGGTAAGCTCCATGAGAGTAAAGGCCCTTGTTTGAGGCAGCTCACATTGTATTTTAAGAATTAGTGCAGTGTTTGTTCCCAAATTCATACTCCAGATTATTTTAAAGTAAACACTCTGGAAAAGTAATAAAAAAAAAGTAATGTTTCCTTTTGTTAAAAAATTTGTTCTACTTTAGCCAACTATGTACACAGAAGCCTTTGGAATATTTAAAAAATTATTTATCTGGTCATGTTAGACCTACTTAAAATCACCCATGGCTTGCATTATGATTGGAATAAATGCAGATTCTTTAGTTAGGCTGCAAAGTCCCATCTATAGGATTTACTCCCTGGTTAACTCATGACCTTTCCTGTAGCACCACTCACTACAAGACAGACACACTGGACATCCCTTCATTTCTACACAGAAGTCCATGTGCCAAATACTTCTCTCAATCTTTATATCGCTCATTCTTTCTGTCACTTGGATCTCAGCTTAAATATTACCTACATTTCTCTGCCTATAATTCTTTAAAAAAGTTTATTCCCAGAGAAAGAGAAAGAAAATAGAAGGAAAAAAAGACACACATGATAGAGTCTCCACACCAAAGTGCTTCTGTCAGCCCGGTAGCCAGCAAGGATCATGGCAGCACCCATAGGTACTCCTGGTGTTCTCAGGAGACCTGGAACCCGAGCCTGGGATTTCGCATACGGCCTCCAGCCTTGCACAGCAGCGCCCCTGCTGTCTGTACTACCAAGGCCACTAGTTATCAAATCTTAACCAACGACTCAATCATTTTCTCCTCAGTATTTTTAACAACAATTTGTTATTTTTCCTCTGTCTATTTATTTACAGTCTATATTCTGTCATCCCTCGTACACACACACACACGCATGCACGCACACACACACGCACAACACACCCTAATCCCTTTCTTGTTTACTGCTATATCTGTAGGAGTTATGAGAGTGCCAGATACCTAGTAGTTATTCAATAAATTGTTAAAAAAGGGAGCACATTCCTAAATCCAGGGGACAGGTAATTTCAAGCAATGCTTTTGGTTTAGAAATTTAAAACTATTTTTTTTTCTTTTTTTTGTCAGAAGGCATACAAGCTCACTGGAGAGAGCCAGAAAGAAAGTGAGAGAAAGAAAGAAAGTAACCCCTATGGGGAATGGTCACATTACAATCTCTTCTCCATCTCTCCTTCTTTTCAGGACTTTGAGCACACACATGCACACACACCCAGCATGTTTCTTAAGCCTAGAGGTCCAGGAATCAAACAGCACAATGGACCATGTGGGACCTAGCTGCCTTAACCATCAACCACCAGCTGGCCCTAAACTCCTTCTATGTGACCAAATGTTAGAGTGATATGATTTCTATCATAGCTAAAAATAATTTGGAGTTTGTAGGGAATCACATCTATGACTATATTTTCATTAGCACTGATTTACCTCGAGAACTGTACTTCTTTAGCAATCGTAACATTGGACAAAGAGTAAGGATAATGTGGCAGAACTTTTTGATACCCAATTTGTAAATAGTGCCAACTCAAAGGAGCTCAGATACCCTAGCAATCCTCTGAGCTTGAATCACACCACTCTTCTGCATGGCTTCCAGTATTTGGATTTGAAAGCACCACACTGCACAGAAGTAGACATTATATAGTCTTGTAAAAAATAGAACTTAAATATTTCTGCTTCTTTATCTTTAAGGTGTCATTTATTATTTTTTGTTGTTGTTTTTATTGTTTCTAAATCTCTTAAAGGTACTACCTTGACAATTACTCATTTGTTCCAGATTGAATTGCATTGGAACAACTCTGAATTAAAGTTTGAAATCTCTAAGACTCCTAAGTAGGAAGCAGAGGCATATTTGGAAAGAAATTGAGAGAAACATATTCCTCTGTGATACTTTGACTAAGACCAGAGGAAGAAAATAACCCTCCAATGCAGCTCAGCACTCCACCTTTATTCAAGAGGCGAAAGAAGGTGTAAATTTTCCTCCATTGTTGACAACCTTCTTGAGATATATTTTAGTCTTTCATGGTGAGCCTTGGGCAAAATTTTTAAACATTCTAAATTATTGCCAGGGATCTTGGAACAGTGCTCCCTTCACTTTAACTTTGTCAATCCAAGAATCTGCTTCCAATAATCTAACATTTAAGCTCCCATTTTTTATCTTTTCTTTCCTGTTCCTTTCCCTTCCCTGTCCTGCCCCCATCAATGGGCCTGTTTAATCTGACTAGCAAATTTAAACTAGTTAGGAAGAGCTTATTGGTTAATACATATATTTTTCAGAAATGTATTTCTCTTAAAACCAAGAGCTATCCCTTCATTTGAAAGTATGATGTTAATGATCATCCTTCTATGTCTTTAAAGTTTTTATGTATTTATTTTGGTTACTAGGTGAAAATGAAATAGTTCACTTTGAATTAGCAAAGATATATTAGAAATTATAAATTGAACAATCATAGAAATAGGTAGAAAACTGTTATTTGGCAAATCCATATGACAGACTCTTTAATAAGCACCCAAAAGGACATGTGTTGCCACATGATGTCACATCACTAGGTCTGTCACTTCAGACCTGTGAAGTATAGTCAAAGACTGATGCAGAAGGTGGTAAGAAAAATAAACCCAATCTCTCTTTATGAATATTAGTAAACCAAAACCAAAAGTATTAATTCTAAAGATTAAAAATACAAAAAATGGTAAATGTTGGCAGGACTGTGGTGACAGGGGAGCTCTCCTACACTGCTGGTGGGAATGTAAATTGGTCCAGACTCTGTGGAGTACAATATGGAGGTTCCTCAAAGATCTACAAATCAAGGGACCAGCAGTTGGTGTAATGGCTATGTCGCTGGACTCCCATGTAGTCGACCATGGTTTGAGCCCCAGACTCGGTAGCTTAAACTCACACTGGGTGCGTGTGTGTGCATGCCCAGGATCCCAAGAGGAGAATAGAAAAGAGGGGATTGCAGTGTGGCCATCCCCCCAGGGGGTGATTTCTTGCTTTCCGTCTCTCTGTCTCTCTCTGTCTTTCTGGTGAGCACACACACCCTATAGCAAAAACCTCCACAAAAAAAAAAAAATCTAGAAATCAAACTACCATATGATCCAGTAATCCCACTCCTGGATATCTACCCAAAGGGTAGGAAAACACTCAGTCAGAAAAGTGCTTACAGGACGGCGGCGGTGGCATCCCGCCCCGCGCGACGGCAGCGTTCCGCCCCGGGGTCCTCCGCGGCCCGGGGGGCGGGCTCCGCCTCGCGCGTAGCAGCCGGGTCCGCACGGCCGGGGGGCTCTGCCTCACGCGCCGCGGCTTGGACCGCCCGTCCCCTGCTGCCTCTCCGGTGCTGGGTGTGTCCCGCGCTCGGCGCTTATGCGGGCGCTGGGGCTGGCGCGTGGCCACCGGGCCTGCGCATGCGCGTGACCGGCGAGCCTGCGCGTGGCTGCTGGGCCTGCGTGTGGCCTCCAGGCCTGAGCCTGCGTGTGGCCGCCGGGCCTGAGCGTGGTCCCTGGACCTGAACATGGCCTCCGGGCCTGAGCGTGCCGCCGGGCCTGCACGTGGCCCCCGCTCCTGAGCGTGGCCGCCGGGACTGTGCCTGACCGCTGGGCCTGAGCCTGAGCGTGGCCACCGTCCTGCGCGTGGTGGCTGGGTCTGAGTGTGGCCCCGGGCATGTGTGTGGCCGCCGGGCCTGCGCCTGAGAGTGGCCGCCGGGCCTGTGTGTGGTCGCCGGGTCTACCCCTGCGCGTGGTCGCCAGGCCCGCGCCGGCGAGTGGCCGCCGGGCCTGTGTGTGGCCGCTGGGCCCGCGCCTGTGAGTGGTCGCCAGGCCTACGTGTGGCCTCCGGGCCTGCACGTGGCCGCCGGGCCTGCGTGTGGCCACTGGGCCTGCCCCTGCGCATGGCCACCGGGCCTGCGTGTGGCCGCCGGGCCAGCGCGTGGCTGCCGGGCCTGCGCGTGACCGCCGGGCCTGTGCGTGGCCTCCGGGCCTGCACGTGGCCACCAGCCTGGCGCGTGGCCGCTGGCCCAGCACGTGTTCCTCGACCCAGCGTGTGGCCTCCGGGCCCAAGCGTGGCCACCGGGCCTGCGCGTGGCCTCCGGGCCGGAGTGTGGCCGCTGGGCCTGCACATGGATGTCGGGCCGGCGCGTGGCCCCCCGGCCTGCGCGTGGCCGCCGGCCGCGGGTGGCAAACTGAAGCCGAAAACTAGGTCCGAGAACTTGCAGCTACGAGCAACTGAAAGAAACTTTAGCTATCTTAAACCAATTGAGAAATATATTGTATAGGAAGATTTTCTCTGCCTATGGACAGTGTGAAGATGATGGTTACCAGCCCTGCATTACCGCAGGGAAAAACAAGAACTACTCTACCATTCTTAAGGAAATCAGATACCCAAGGATGACTCACGCTGCAGATCCCCACAACACCACTCCCGGTAATCACAAGTTGGATGCTGTGCTGCATCAACTGATAATCACCTCTGCTTTCCAGAGCCACTTTCCTGAGACTATATCCCATTGAGATTCACCTGCAATGGAGGAACTGTACAAGACCCACCCTGAATCCAAACTTGAACTCAATCTATGCTCCCTATTGTTGAAAACTTTGTGAGCTGATGTTTGGAGGAAAAAAAAAAAATTTGAAAGAACTGGAGGGTAGGATGGCAGGGAAGGAAGGCAACTGCAGATACTAGAGACAGTATGGGGGAGGTAATGGGAGTGAGTGGTTGAGGACAGAGGAGAGGGATTCGGGGAACAAACAACACACTTGGTGAACACAGGAGTGAATAGTTGTCTGTTGATGATCTATAAGGTGATGTCATTGTTTTGACTGATGTGCACTGTACTCATGCTGGGAAAAACCATGTTGTACACGGTGAAGAGGTGTAATGATTGAAAGTGAATATAGAAAGGAAAAAAAAATGGCAGAGGGGGAAAAAAAAAGCAAGAGAACAAATAGGCATAATGTTGGTGGGACACAGATGTGGTCTATTACCTGTTGATGATGTGTATAGTAGTCTCAACTGGATTGGTCTGAGAAATGTTTCATGTTGGGTAAAGTCTTTTTACTAGCCAAATGATAAGTAGAGATTGACTCTTTATAAAAATAATTGGAATAACAATAATAACAACCGGGAAAAATAATGAAAAGCTATTGGATGATGAAATGGGGATTGTAGTGTCTCAGTACTGATTGATTGGCATGGTATTCCTTCCAGAGAAAGAAATGTGATACACTGTAAAGTTATATGTGATTCAATGTTAAATGGACAAGATTATGATGATAATAAATAAAAAAAATAAAAAATAAATAAATAAAATAAAAAAAATATATATATATATAAAAGAAAAGTGCTTACACATCTATGTTTATTGTGGCATTATTCACAATTGCTGAGACATGGAATCAACCTAAATGTCCATGAACAGAAGAATGGATTGAAAAAGTGTGGCACATATACTCTATGTAATACTACTCAACCATAAAAAAACAGTAAGATCCTGGCATTTGATAGAAAGTGGACAAATATGGAAGAGTTACTGCTGAGTGAAGCAAGCCAGACTATGAAGTTGTATGTCTGCACTTAATATATACCAACTGTTGGCACTCTATGGTTGAAACTGAAAGATTAGAGAATATAAAAACATGGAAAATAGTTATGGATACTGGATGCAGTGTGGGAAGAAGATGGGAGAAGGAGAAGAGTTTGAGGAAAAACATTAAGGAGAAAAATAGAGAGGCAAAATATAAATGGGACACAGAAATGGATTATCATCTGTTGATGATAACGCATATAGTATCCCCAACTGGACTGATGTGAAGTGTATTCATGTTGGCAAATTCACTTTACAAGCTTAGTGATATATAGTGATTGAATGTATAAAATAAAATAAAATAAAATAAAATAAAATAAAAATATAGAGAAAATAATTAATGTAAACCAGTATTAGTTACATAATGTGATGGTAAGGGCCAGTAGTCAACAGCTCTCCTTAGTTATCAGAGCATAGTCTCATGTGTGAGAGTTAGTTGCCTTTTCCGTAACCAAAAATCTACACTGTGCTTATTCCATTATCATCTCTGATGAGATCCGAGATGAGATTTGGTATTTTGGAAAAGGAAGACTCTTTGAATCTAGTCCACCATAAGGTAGAAGCATAAATCTCTTGCTTAAAATTCCAGATCAAAGATACTTTAGTGAGAATTAAAATGTTCATTATCCCCTATCCCTTCTTTAATTTTATAGCACAACTCAAGCACAAAATTATTATATAGCAGAATCTCCATGACTCAATAAACTGCCTGGATAAATTAAGCAGTATATTATTTGTTCAGCATAGAGTATTCTTTTTATCAATAGTATTTTAAAAATGCCAACAATGATCTAAATATAGTAATAATTGTAATAACGTACTCTTCTCTAGCTATACACTGGTTAATGAGGTATAGTCTTTGAATTTAGCGATAATTGGCCACTGTATTTTTGTTAAATAAATGAATGCAGGGCCAGCAGGTGGCATGGTGGCTAAGGAGGCTGAATCCCACATGGCTGACTTTGCAACTTGAGTCCTGAAACTGGCAGCTTGAGAAATTCTCTAGATATGGGTGGATGCAACCTCAAAATCCTAAAAGGAGAATGAAGGAGAATAGATTACAGTGTGGCCATCCTCCCTTGGAGAGAAATTCTAGCCACTTTCTCTCTCTCTCTCACTCTCTCATGAGAGCACATGCTCTATGGCAAAAACTTAAGAAGAAACAAAAAAGGTATTCCAGCCAGTATGGACTAGAAGATACTTTTTCCCCTAAGAAACATGGGACTTGTAAGACAAAAAGTAAATAATAGCAGAACCACTATTCATTTGTTTAAAAGAAACAGATTTAGGGTAAATAGAAAGCATTTAATGTATAAGTTAAAACAAGTATGTGCTAAGCATGTTACATACATATATAGACAAACTTTTAGATATAGCTACATTGATATATAAAGCCATTTATTTCATACATTGCTAACTTTATTTTCATATTTCTCCGTCTAATCTTTGTAAGTTACGTTTTCTTTATCACTTATTTACCTTGAGATGACTATTTTTCTTTTTATGTATAAGAAAACTGAGACTTAGTAACTTCAGTAAGTCCTAAAACTGTGTATAGCTCTATATTATTTTAGGGTTCCCTGGCTTCAAAGCTTGAACTGAAGCTACTTTAAGAAAGAAATCAGTAAATAATGTCAGACTAGAAGAATGGAAGAGAAAGTGAGGATGGACGAGAGGACCTGCAATAGTAGCTTCTGAGTTTGATGTTAGCTCCATCAGTTTAATTTGGGGAATTTTCATCAACACTATTGATCTAAGAATTGGCTTCCTCCGCATTGATATGGGGCTAATGATACTTCCTCACAGAATGTTGTGAGGGTTTAATGAGATAAAGTGTGTAAATTACTCAGTCCACTCTACAAAAAAAGGATAAATTCTTAAGGTGAAGTCATGATAATTAGCTTGATTGAATCTTTCTATAATGTACGCATAGATAAAAACAACACATTACTCTCCATAAATATACACAATTATTATTTGTCAATTAAAAGTTAAAAGAAAAAGAGTAGTAGGCATTCAATGATGAAAAGAAAAAGACATCAAAAATGGGATGTAGCTTCAGTACCTCTACGGATGTAGTGGCTACTCTCAGTAAATTGCATGTAGATAATGCCATAATGAGCCCAATCATAAGTAATTGATTATTTTATCATGTTTATACTGTTATGGGGGAAAAAGAGCTTCTAATTACAAGGAAGAGGTATTAAGATTAATGTACACTCCAGACATTTCTAGTCACTCTTCTGTTGCCTGGTGCTTTTTATCATTTATTGCCTGAATGGTTCTTATTCTTGGTTACCTTCCCAGATATGCAGACTCAATGCAAGGCATTTCAGTGAACATACATATTACACATCACAGGTGTTATGGAAGAAATCATTCAAAACTGGATCAAAATTAGAGTCTTGAATTACACAATATGTAATCTTCATGTTCTTATGGTTTTAAATCAAATGATGTGCAAAATATGAGAGACTATTTTTATTATAGTGATTTATTAGCAAGTAGCACCTGCTATGTTAATTAATTCTATCACCTCAAACTTCACCTTTTTTGGACTATCTTTCCTACTTCATATTAAAAAGTATTTAGGCTTTTTTGATGAATTTTCTTAGGTCAGGAAGACAGAACAGTCTCAGTTTAAAGTTTCCATACTTCCTGCCACATGACTTCTCTTTTTCTCACGTGAGAACATTTACCATAAAGTAAGAGGGGGTACCAGCAGATGGAATAATGGCTACATCAGTGCACTCCCACGTAGTCAACCACCGTTTGAGCCAAAACCCAGTGGCTTAAAATTCATCCTGGGCTCGTAAGCATGCATGCCCCAAATCCTGAGATGAGAGTAGAAGAAAAGGAATTGCAGTGTGAGCATCACCTCTGGGGGCTGATTTCCCACTGTCTCTGTGTCTCCATCTCTCCAGTGCACTCACTCTCCCTATAGCAAAAATCTCTTTAAAAAATGTAGTGGGGCTGAATAGTAGCACAGTGCTATCACTACAAGACTGATCTACATGGGAAAGTTCAGAGATCTCATGTGGAGACCTGGCTGGGTATTCTTGGCTCTCATTCACCTATGACCTGGGGTTGGCTGAGGCTGTGGGTTAATTAGGCACCAGGACCCTATTGGGGGTATTATCTCTCTCTCCTTTGTCTCTATTACTCATGTAAGAAATAAATAAAGCCTAAAAATATTCTAAAAGTGTATTGTATTCAGAATTTTTGCTAAGTAAATAGATTATAGTAGATTATAGCTGTTCTCTTCATAGAAGGAAGAATGGGTAACTATGAAATTGTGAATATGTTGGGACCGGCAGTTAGCGTAATGGCTATGTCGCTGGACTCCCACGTAGTTGACCGCGGTTCGAGTCCCGGACCTGATGGCTTAAACTCACGCCGGGTGCATGCGTGTGCGTGCCCAAGATCCCGAGAGGAGAATGGAGGAGAAGGGATTGCAGCATGGCCATCTCCCCTGGGGGGTGATTTCTCATTTTCTGTCTCTCTGTCTCTCTCTGTCTGTCTGGTGAGCGCCCGCGCCCTAGAGCAAAAACCTCTCAAAATTAAAAAAAAAAAAGAAATTGTGAATATATTGATTTTTTTTCTGTTATGGTATATACTAGATGTATAGTATAATGTATACAAATTATTTCACATATAGCATAATATAGTCTTTATAGATACATATGTGTATATCTTAGAACATCATGTCATAAATATAGATAATAAAATATATATTTTAAATAGAAAAAAAATCTCAGAAGGTTTATGTTCTCTAAGACTCCTGCTGTGGTTCCAGACCACGACAGAACTCCATCTGCAGAACATAATATGTGGAAATGTGCCCAGGTTCCTTCCCTAAAAGAAAGCAAGGTTGAACTCGTTAGAAAAAGGAAAAGCAGGAGAATTCCACAAAACAAACTGTAATATTACAGTTAGAATTTGTGATCATTACTCAACTCATTTTCTTATTCTATTTCATTGATCCTAGAATTGTCAGTAAAGCATTTAGATTTTCGTCCATATTCTCAGGGACTTATACATGAGTTCTCCAAAAATTTCTAAAAGTTAGGGATTTTAAAATTTTTCACACAAAAAACAAGTCACATTCCCATATTTTAATATCATTTTCAACAAACTTTACATGCCCTAGTATTTAATAAATGGGAATAAAATCTTATTTATTTATTTAATTTTGCTGGAGAGAGACAGAGAGATTGAAAGTGAGAAATAACCCTGCTAGGGGGGATGACCACACCACAATCCCTTCTCCTCCATTCTCCTCTTGAGATTTTGGGCACATACTCAGAGTGATTTTCAAGCTGGCAGGTCCAGGACTTGAACTGCAAGTTGGCCATGTGGGATCCAGCTGTCTTAAACTCTGCTCTACCTGCTGGTCCAAGGGTGTAAAATCTTAAGTTTTATTTTTTCAAGCCAATGTTTTTAACTGTTGTCTATCCCATCATTGTATTTCTAACAGAAATACTATAGATTGGGTCTCTTGTAAAGAAACTGACAATATTTAACTCAAGATTCTTATGAAAGGAAAGTCCAAAACCTTAGCACTGACTTTAGGTCAGCCTGCAACATTGCCAACAGCAGCAGAGAGATTAGAGGGCATCTAAGAGAAAGTGAGAGAGCGTTTAAGACAGCTTTTATTTTCATAACAATCCACTGTCCCGAGAACTAATCCCTTCTCACGAGAGAGAGCAAGTTCTCTGTCTCCTGTGAGACAGCATTAATCCATTCTGAGCCAGCAACCCCAAGATCTAATCATGATAGTTGAATAAATGCTCACTAGGACAAAATTTCAAAATAGAAACCTTCGTGGGACAAACCATTATCCAAACCATAATAGTAGTTAAATATTGTATAATTTGTTATCATCATTATTTTTTGAAACCTTAGGGTTTTTTCCTTAATGTTTCATCCTGTAGAGGTTGAAAAATAATCTTTTTTAAAATAGAAGATATCTTAAAAAACAATATCACAATACAAAGTGTAATAAAAGGAAAATTTGCACTCAAACTTTCATGCTTCGTGTTAGATTTACTTGTATAATTTGAAGCATATGGATAGCTAGGGACTGATTTTTCTCATGCCCTGTATGGCATCAAAGAACATGCTAATATTAATAAATAATATTATTACTGGATTAGAATTATCACGTGTGCATGGAAGCATTAAGGCCTATTTGCCTTTACTCCTACTTCCATTTAAAGTAATTGCTAGAAATTTAGCTTTTTAATTCAATCTTGCTCTGATGTTTTGTGACCAGGTGAGATCTAAATGCTGTATTTTCTCACTAGAAAAGAAATATTTAGCAGACCCATACGGAATTTACAATTTGAATTATTTTTATTTCAATAAAACACATACTATAAAAACTGATGGTTATTTCAGGTTTAGAAAAAAAGACAGGCCAAGTGATGAGGGTCAGAGGCATCATTCAAATCCAAATAGCCACAATGGAGATAAAATAAAGGAATATTTATTATGGTATAATGCTTTTGGATTGTCTGCTTTGTCTATTTCAAGGGTTCTACAGAATGAACATTCTCTTTTGAGGAAACGAATTTAACTTCAGACTCTTAAAGACATAACAAACAAAAAGTTATTGAAAGTACATAGTGCATCTCGGCAGGATGCTTTCTAGATAGAGTTTTGGAGTTTCTACTCTCTATCTTTTATAAAGAATCTATTCTGTAAAGGCACTGAGAAAAGCTGAGTGGTCTTGACTAAGAGCTTTATTAACAGGTGGCTGTGTAAATGCTGTTAATTTCTCTAGGTAGTACATGTAGGTTAGGACAGTGGCAAAGTCTTAATTCTACAAACATTTTTAAGTATATTTCATAATCCAAGCACTCTCTTGAATGATCCAGTTTCAGAAGTGAGGGCGGAAAATGCTGGGACATGTGAATGTTGGTGATAAAAGAATACATTGTGCGACCAGCAGTTAGTGTAATGGCTATGTCGCTGGACTCCCACGTAGTTGACCACGGTTCGTGTCCCGGACCCGGTGGCTTAAAACTCACGCCGGGCGCGTGTGCGTGCGTGCCCAAGATCCCGAGAGGAGAATGGAGGAGAAGGGATTGCAGCGTGGCCATCCCCCCTGGGGGGTGATTTCTCGCTTTCTGTCTCTCTGTCTCTCTCTGTCTTTTGGGCAAGCGCACACGCCCTATAGCAAAAACCTCTAAAAAAAAAAAAAAGAATGCATTGTATTGAACTGAGAGATTATTTTAAAAGTGAAAGCTCTTTAGTACCACAGAAGTGTATCATCAACCTAAAGATCTGCGCTTTTATATGTTTAGTTGAAGTTTTTGATTCACCACTTGAAACTTAATTGTTGAACATCAGCATTTCGATCTATATGTCCTTTCATGTCAGCAGATATGTACTTTAAGGGTTACAAACATACTCAAAAGCTTTGGATAATACTAATTTATGTTTACTCTTAGAGAATGAAAAAAAAAGAAACAGTATTTCTTTGTAATATTTGATTCTCTAAATTGTGTGTTTGTGTGTGTGTGTGTGTGTGTGTGTGTGGTGTGTGCTTGTTTTGTTTCTGATTTTTAAACAGATTATACTTGTTAATCTTAGAACTAGCTTTTAATAAATCCTGTAGTAGATTACTGGTAATATGACAGCAGTAATTCTTCTTAATGTGGTAGTCGAGTCTCTTGGCAATATGACTTGACCTCTTCTCAAAACATTGAGTCTGTTTTTCTACTCTGAAATCTTGGCTGTTGCGTGATGTGCCCATCAGTTGACTATGGCATCAGTAGATTGTGTAACGTCTGATCCTGGATCTGAACAGGCTCTGCAGGTTCTACCAATGCCTTTCTGGGATACTTCTACAGTCATGCAAAGATGCTCTGTGTAGCCTATTGCAGAGGGAAAGGCCACATGAGACACAGGACACCTCAGTGCATCTGAGGTGTCCAACACCGACCAAGTAACAGCCAACAACAACCATCAGAAAGGTGATTGAAACTATTTGTATCTTCTCCTTCCAGTTGAGCTCCTAGAAGACTTCACCCATTCTAGTGACTCTAGAAGAGATATACAGAATTGCTCTGATAAACTCCTAATCCAAACTGTAGAGTTGTAGCCAATTCAAATGATTGTTCTTTTATACCACTCTATTTTGTGATTTGTTTTTATACAACCAAAATGATTGAAACACATTCCAAACATTTAATTTCTTGAATATCATTTATGTGTTCTCTTAGCAACAAACTTACCATGTGTTTTATTTTAAATTACTATCAGCTTATGTATTAATAGCAGCATGTATCGAGTACTTCCTGCTTGTAGGGTATGATTATGCAACTCTTATTTTCTTGGACTTTATAAAAAGAAATAACTAAAATAGTTTTTTTTTTCTTACGCATTAGTATAGTAATATACTGTAGATGAAGAGTACTGTTTTTTTTTTTGTTTGTTTTTTGTTTTTTGTTTTTTTTTTTTGCTATAGGGCGCATGTGCTCACCAGAAAGACAGAGAGACAGAGAGATAGAAAGTGAGAAATCACCCCCAGGGGGATGGCCACACTGCAATCCCTTCTCCTCCATTCTCCTCTCAGGATCTTGGGCACACATGCACATGAGCCTGGCATAAGTTTAAGCCACCAGGTCTGGGACTTGAACCATGGTCAGCTACATGGAAGTTCAGCGACATAGCCATGATGCTAACTGCTGGTCCCAAGAGCACTTTCTTAAGAACCTATAGAATAATTTATGTTTTATTCTGCACTTAGATGTAAATATTTGCCAGAGGATGAGAAGTAGGGAATCAGGGGGTGAAGAAAAAAAAGCAAAAATAAGTAAGAAACGAAAAATGTAAAATTATTTGTTGATGATAAAATGTGTTATAATATCCTTAGTTAAGCCAATATACAGTGTATTCCAGATGGGAAGTCCCATTTTGTATTCTGTGATTATGTACAGTGAATGAATATAAAATAGATAAATTTTTAAAATGAAAAATAAAAAGTAATAAAATAATTTGCCAAATACAGAACAATAGAAAATTATAAAGAGAGGTAAATTGATACCAAAGGAGGAATTCTTATGGGTGCATTTTGACATGGCATAGAGAATGTAATGATACAGATCTAAACAAGTAGGGTCAAGGAAAATCAAAATTTATTCTGTTAATAAGCCTTCACCACTACTGTGCACGATATAAATTTGTTGTGTTTTTTGATGTTTAAATCGGTGTTTCCACATTACTGTGTTGCCAAAATCCCAAACAAATGTTCTTTGGGAAAAGGACCTTTTCTCTTCCAATTATTTATTTAATTCCATTTGTTATAATTATTTTTTAATTTGACCACAGAGAGAGAGAGAATGGGAAAGCGGGAAAGCAAGCCACCAGGTCTTGGACTCAAACTGTAGTCGGTCACGTGGGAATCCAGTGCCTTTAACCATAGTACCACCTGCTGGCCCCAAGGACCAGATTTTAACCTGGAAATCTTTTTCTTTTCTCTAATATGTATCTCTGAATATCTACCATAATCCCTAAACAAAGTTATGTGTTTTATTTTGTTGTTTTTGGGCGTGGTGGTGCCCGTCCTATGGTAAACAAAGTTATGTGTTTTATTTTGTTGTTTTTGTTGCCAGAAGGCATGTGTACTTTAGCTAGAGAGAGAAGGAGAAAAGAAGAAAGAAAGGAAGAAAGAAAACAGAAAGAAAGAAAGAAAACAGTGCGCCTACGTAGAGGATGGTTGGCACAATGTTTTTCCTCCATCTTCCTTCATACTGTCAAGATTTGGGGAATATATGCCCACATTCTTGGTGAAATTTGCAAGGTGTCAGAGCAAGGATTTGTTCTGCCCTTAGCCACGTGGGTCTGGCTCCCTCTTCATGGCACTCAACCACTGTGCTATGGGACTGGCCCTGTATTTTTAAGTGTTTTTAAGTTTTCTCTTTACTTTCTTTTTTCTTTCCTTCTTTCTACTCTACCACCTTCATTTCTGCCTTTCCTTTTACCTTTCAGTTCATTTGCTCTTTGTTATAAAAGGTATTAAATGAGTGATGTTGTATTACAATGAATCTTATTATTAGTAAACAAATGTCTCCTTAGTTACTTAGGTAGCACATTAAGTTAATTAAATTAGAACATGAAATGTGGACCAGGAACAATATTTATCAAATGACATAAAAATCTAAACCACAGTCAAAGTAGTTACTCACAGGTTATAATCCTGAATTAAAGAAGTGTTCTTTTAAAAGGAAGCATTATTAATGAAGCTGCATTAACTCACCTAAACTTCCTCCTCAGTTGACTCTTATTATTCTTTTCTCTTCTGATTTAGGCAGAAGTTGTGAACACTGAAATGAGAGTTTTGATTCCAAAGTGGGAAATAAGTGTCACTCTTATTTGTTTAAGACATTAATATCACGCATGGCAAATAATTGCTATTTTTCTAAATGACTCTTATTGGACCACTCCAATTTTCTACTTTGGCTCTTTCTAGATGCTCTGTGTTGCTAGACTTCATGGCTAAGCAACACTACACAGTGAGAAAGGCTAAATTCTGAGACTTTAGTGGCAGATTCCAAAAACTATTCCTGATCTTCAACTTAGTATTAAATGACATGTATACCTTATGTTTAAATTATAAGAGCAGAACTTATTTCAGACAATCTAAACATTTTTCTGATCAAGATGTGATTTGTTTCAAATCACAAAAGGCCTTAAACTACTAATACACAGCATGTTATCTTTTAAACATTTAACAAGTAATTCTATTAATTATGAACAAACCTAAAGACTTACAGTTGTAAAACTATTGGTTTTATCTAGTTAGCATTTTCATGGAGAGGGATACTCTTGTCAAACATATATGGAATACAGGTTTTAGGAGATGATTCTCCAAGGTTCTCTTCTGTTCCTGTATGTCATTTTAGCAGGGACCCTGTTAGCCATTTTTCTGGGCTATCTTTTCAAAGATGCTTGTGTTTCAAGTATCTGGAAAGGTAGAGATTGTGTGTCCCTCCAGAGCAAAAAAAGTAAGTTAACTTACATTTTTGTAAGATACAGATAGTGACTCCTTCCGGAGTAGAGGGCAGACACACCTACTTCACTGAAAAAGGTACTTCACTTACTAAGGCCACTGCTTCCAGTAACAAAATTATTGAACAAAGTGTGTGTCCAAGTGTCACCTGGCCCACTCTTTTGTGGGAACTTGGGCTTAGAGAACCCATGAAGAAAACGCTGGGGGCCCAGCAGGTGTCATAGTGGTTGAGGTGCTGAACTCCCATGTGGCTGGACCTGGTTTAAGTCCTGGACCTGGCAGCTTAAAATTCATGCTAGGCCTGTGTGTGTGCATACCCAACATCTTGAGAAGAGGTTGGAGGAGAAGGGATGGTGGCCATCCCCACTTGGGGATGATTTTTTGCTTTCTGTCTCTCTCTCTTTCTGGAGAGCACACATGCCCTATAGCAAAATGATTTTTTAAAACTTTTTAAAGAAAGAAAAGCTGATTATTAGCTAATATTATTGCTGTGAATGATAAAACTCCTTTATCTCTGTCCTGGGAGTCTTGAAACTTCTGACAGCATCTATGAAAAACTGTGTCAGGCTAATTTGTTGGCTTGCACACAGAACAAAATCTCAAAGGGTCCTTGTCAAAGGGCACACTCTTATTGACAGTTAATGTTACATGTGCATCAGACCAAATGAATCCTGTGTATATACCACCCTGTTTTGTATATGGAGGCCTGATTTCACCCAACTGGATGGTGTCCTATGCCTATGCTCTTCTTGTTGCTGTAGTTGTTATCAGGTATGATTGAACATTACCTCATGCTACCTATGGCATCAGACTGCTTTCATTTTCCCAAAATTGCTATGAAGTCTGAGAAAATCCATTAGAAGTTGTAAAAGAGAATTATAAACTCCTGGCATGATGATGTTTTAAAAGAATTGATTTTTTTCCCTCTATGAAATCAAAGAAATATTTCCTAATTTTTGAAGTACTAAGAAAAGAAAATCCATAGAATCCATGCTCCTTTTATAGATAGGCTCATTAAATTTTTTTTGAGTATGTGTGTATAGTGTGCATGTGTTTGTATATACATCCATAATTATAATGAAAATTAATAATAAGGTACACCACCTTTTTTAAGAGAGATTTTTGCTGTAGGGCACGTGTGCTTGCTGGAGAGACAGAGAGACAGACAGAAAGCAAGAAATCACCCCCCAAGGAAAATGACCACACCGCACTCCCTTCTCTGTTCTTCTCTTGGGATTTTTGGCCTCACAGATACACACACATACACACACATACACACACACACATACACACTCTGCATGAGTTTTAAGCCACTGGGTCCGGGACTCAAACTGCAGTCAACTATGTGGGAGTCTAGCAACATAACCATTATGCCATCAGTTGGTCCCTGTACATCATTTTATTTTTTTTAAAAAGTCTACTTAAATCCTTGCAAATCAAAGTGTGATCCATAGGTAGGAAACACTGGCTTGATCTGAGAAATTGCTAGAAATGCACAATCTGAAACCCTTTATCAAAACCTGAATTCTAAAAAGATCGCTGGGTGATTTCTAAGCATTTTGAAAGTAGAAAAGCCCAGACTGAATAAAATCTCTGATATGTGAATTAATACCCTTAAATCCAACTGATGGATATTTTTCTCTCTATTAAAAGTAATATATGTTTGTGATCCTATAATAGGAAGAAATTAAGAGACATCTGTATTAGTTTATTTTACCTGGGTATGTTAGAAATATGTAACATTAAGTGAATGTTAGCCATTGTCCTCAACTCACACATATCTAGAAATGAAATGATGGAAAACCAAAATTTTACAATTATGTACTTAATTTTATTTCTTTACTAATTATTTTTATAACTATTTTCAATTTTGACCAGAGACAGGCAAAGAGAGAAAGAGAAAGTGAGAAAACAAGCTGTCAGTCCTGAGACTCAAACTTTAATTGGCCATGTGGAAGCCCAACATCTTCACCACCACGCCACCTGCCAGCCCTGGAATAGCAAATAACTTCTGCACTTCAGGGCAGGTTAAGAGAGGGAGGACTAAGTGCTGGCCACAGTTACTCATGGTGACCATTGTACTAGCCACTAAAATAATAATGAATTTAGATATCCCCTTATTGCTCTAAGCTGGCAAGAACATGGAGGCAGTAGTTAGAGACCAGCACCCACCTCCTTTCTAAGGATAGATCAGGACTGCAACCTTGACCCACAGCAATGCCATGTCCAGTGGTGTATGTAACAGAAGGCAGTCATTTATCAAGGACCTTTTGAGAACAGCAAATATCATACTGCTTTGAAGCACCAATCAAAAACTTTGTGTGACTAGGAATTTAAGTCTTGTTATAAGCTTGAAATCATTGAACAAAAAAGAGTGCAGAACACTCAAAAAAGAAACAGTAGAATATTTTGACTAAGAAGAGAAAGAAAGACTGGATTAGACATGGAAAATTCTTAGGATTTTCTAGGGGGTTTTCACTAATTCTCAGACAGGAGGAATTAGAAATTCATAACAATAACCAACAGTTTATGATTTATAGTTTGTTTATAATTATGAGCTTGAAAACTGTGTCTATGGAATGAAGATTCAACTGTCTTCATAAGTCTGCAGATAAATGTTCTCTCCAGATATTGCTATCAATAGCCATTGGACTCTGTGAATTGTGTTGACAACTGCAGTTTCCAGAATGGTGAATATCAGAAAATTATACCCTGTCTCCAAAACTCATTTATGGGTGCAGAAGGTGCATATTATAGTGAATTTAGAAACAGGTCTGCTACAATGTGACTCCACTAGTTGATTTATCAATGTTGAAGGTTTTCCTTATATTACTAGCTAACACTTAGAAGAAGTTGGCAAGCTTAGTCTATTTTTCTTCTCTTGCTTTTTCTGGTTTCTTGTTATCAATGTTATTTCTATAACTTTTAGAGTATGTGTACTATATATTCAATTTCTTTATTCATCTTTTAATTTTAGTTCTGTAGTTTGGTATTATCGATCCTCATTTTCAAGCCTCAGATATAAGACTTTCATATGATTTCTGTTCAGGAATGTCACATACCTCTATGTTTTTGAAGGATATATTTCTGTGTTAATTTTTTCACATACTTCTACACTGGTCTATATTTTTTTCTATTTTTTTCACTTACTCAGCCTGTGATTTTCATGTGTATTTTCTCTTTCTATAAATAACCTGCATAGCATTTACACATTCTGTTTTATTTTAGTTTTTAATTACATGGACTAGCACTTACAGAATTTTATTAAACAAGGAAAGAGATATTGTTCACCCTTGTCCCATTTTTTAAAATCTAAACAATTTTTAGAGAAATAATATTTTATGTTAGATGACTTTTTCTTACTACATTTTCACCTTTTACATTTAATGATAATGTCTGATAAATTTATTAGATATATTTGGAGCATGCATTAGAAAAATGAAGTATTTGTCCTTTGATCTATGTGTGTGTTTAGTCATATTAATAGGTTCATAAACAATAAAACACTCTTGAATTACTGTAATAAATCTTCTGTGGCCACGGCATTTCAGAATGTTGTGTATTTCGATGCGTTCAATTCTTTTTTGCTCATAGATAGAAGGTGTTCAATAGTCCACTCTGTCCAATCAACTCTATCTGCACTCTAAACCAAATACTTGGCACTTAATTAGAACTTTGAGGTAAGTTGGTAATGCTGAACTATTTGATAGTCTGCAGAGGTTATCATTAAATTGACCTTAATAAGAGAAATTTTCTGTTTTAAGTTTGTATACAATAGCTTTCCTGCTAACAGGGATGCTTTTATCATAAGTCTATTTAGCAAACATTACTGTAGCTAGGTAACAGCATTGGCTTATTTTACTTGTTTATTTATTTATTAAGAACTTTATGGCCAGTCCTATAACCTAGTGGTTAAGGGAACTGGATCTCACATGCTTGACCAGGAAGTTCAAATCCTAACTCTGGCAGCTAGAAGACACACTGGGTGTACGTACATGTGTGCTCCAAATCTGACAGGATGGAGACATAGATAAGGGATTGTGATGTGACCACATCCACACCCACGGGGATTATGAAGGGTGCTTTCTTCCTCCACCACTCTCTCTCTCTCTCTTTCGTCAAGTACACATGCTCTTTTATTTATAAACAAAACCAAAATCAAAACCAAACCCAAACAAAAGAGCTTCACCAATTAAGGTGGCCTGTCAGAGGTCATTTTTCTGGGAAGCAGAAGCTACCCTATTTTGGAATTGTGGATAATGATCTTACAGAAGGCTTGGGATATGGAGAGAGCAAACCTGAAAGAATGAGATTTAGGAAAGAGATCCATTGCTAACCTTTTTAAAATGGTGAAAACATGAAAAAAAGAAATATATATGTATATGTAATACATATATATAATGTGTATATATATATATATATATATATATATATATATATGCTTTATCTGTTCAAATAGATCTTTGTCCATATCCTGTAGAAATTTATATATAAAACACTAGTTATACTTCACTTATATATAATAGATGATTTCCATTTTAATTACTTCTTTTTCCTTAGGATTATCTGAAGGTGTTAATAAATTTTAATGTGGAAAGTTTTTTTTTATTATTAAATGTAACCTGTTAATTCTCATGTTATTGTATTTTGTTCAAAGAATGTGGCATAATTTTATTTCTGCTAAGCGGAATTTATTAAATTTTGACTGTTTTATACTACTTTGAAAAGTGTCTCTGTGTGTGCAAATATATTTGTTAATTGTGTTGGGCAAATTGTTTGTGCTACTGGTTATTTTTATGTCCTTCAGTTCACTGAACTTTTGGATTTCAGCGATGCATATTAAAATCTCACATTGTGTGCCAATTTTTAATTTGCTCTCTCAATATTCATATGTTATTGAAAATTATATTATATGATGAATATTGGATTATGACAATTTATTTCATCATGGAATGCACCTTCTACGCTATTTAAGGCTTTCTTTCTCAATCCTACTTCTTCAGATATTAACGTTTTCCCCTTCAATTTCTATTGGCTGGCATTTACCTGTTAAATCTTTTGCACCCCTCCTTTATCCTAAACCTTTCTGCATTATTTTCTTTCTGTGTATTTGGTCTACTGCTGAATTTTTTTAAAAATTAGCAAGACAAGCACTTTAATCTGAGAGTAACTCAATTGGAAAATATACTTTATATTTTTTGTTATTATGAATATATGTGGACTTCAGTTTGCTGTATTCTAAAGATCTTCTATTTTACACACTGTATTTTTTTTTCTTTTATCTTTCGATTGAACAAATTTTCTTTGATAGAATGATTTACCATCTTGAGTTTGACAAGTTTTAATTTTTCTAGGACTGCTCATCAGATGTTACACATTTAATTACAATGAAGAGCTATTTTTTAAAAGAGACTTAGTCTAGTTTAAGCATTTATTTATTTATTTTTGAGAGATTTTTGCTATAGGGCACATGCACTCACCAGACAGAGAGAGACAGAAAGATAGAAAGCGAGAAATCACCCCCCCCCCCCCCAGAGGGAATGGCTACGCCGCAATCCCTTCTCCTCCATTCTCCTCTTGGGATCTCGGGCATGCACGCACACGCACCTGGCGTGAGTTGAAGCCACAGGGTCTGGGACTCGAACCATGGTTGACTACATCGGAGTCCAGCGACATAGCCATTACTCTAACTGCTGGTCCCTAAGCATTTATTAATATCAACCACAAACCTGTTCAATACTTTCAAGTAGCTCTGTGTTTCCAAAATGTGTCACTTAAAATAGGGTTATTCTGTTATTTACTATTTAATAATTCAAATATAATTATTTTTGTAATTATGACCAGAACATAATTATCCAAATTTTATGCATATTTTTGCTTAAAATGTTAAGCCACAAAAAGATTCAATCAATATTAAAAATATTGAATTATTAGTAATACAGGAGTTATGACAATGCAGCAAAAAGCTTGAAGTTAAATATATTGAGTTTTCAGAAAAGTCATGATGCATTTTTGCACAGGAAAACTGAAAACTACATCATGACTTTTCTGATGATCCAACATATTACTGTATTGTGTCATCACAAAAGTATACATACATATATATATATATATATATATATATATATATATAAATTTCATTTTCTTTTATACATTCAATCACATTATTTGGCTTATAAAATGGGTATTTCAACAGGTGAACATTTCTCCCTAGTAGAGTTGATAAAACTATAAAATATCTTCAACAGTTAATACCACATTTCTTTATCCCACTAATGCTTTGCCTCCCTATTTTTCTTCTAAATGTCCTTCCTCAGACCCTCTTCTTTCACACACACTATATCTGGTATTTACATCTATATACTGTGTTTCTATATCCTTTGGTCAGTCAGTTTAAGTCATAGAGTGTGGACACTCAGTATATATTAAGTGGGGACATACAATGTCTCTCCTTCATAGCCTGGCTTGATTCACTCAGCAACAAATCTTCCATATTCATCTACTTCCTGTCAAAAGCCAGGATTTTGATTTTTTTATGGCTGAATAGTATTCCATTGAGTATCTAGCCATTCTTCTGTTCATGGGCATTTGGTCTGTTTCCATGACTTAGCAATTGTGAATAGTGCTGCAATAAACATTGATGTGCAAGCACTTTTCCAATTAAGTGTTCTTCTGTCCTTTGGGTAGATACCAAGGAGTGGAATTCCTGGATCACAAGGTAGTTCTATTTGTAGATTTCTGAGGAATCTCCAATTGTTCTCCACAGTGGCTGGACCACTTTACATTCCCACCAACAGTGTAAGAGAATTCCCCTTTCACCATACCCCCATCAGCACTTATCATTTTTTTTTTTAATCTTAGTCATTCTGACTGGGGTTAGGTGGTATCTCATTGTTGTTTTGATCTGCATTTCTCTTACAATGAGTGATGTTGAGCATTTTTCATATGCCTTTTAGCTATTTCTGTGTCATCTTTAGAGAGTGTTTTTTTTCCAACTCAATCTCCTGTCTTTTAATAGGATTGATTATCTTTTTTTGGAACAGTTGCTTGAGTTCTTTGTGAATTCTGGTTACCAGTCCCTTATCTGACGCATAGTTTACAAAAATATTTTCCCATTCTGAGGGCTGTCGATTCACACTAATTATTGTGTCTTTTGCCGTGCAGAAACTTCTGAGTCTGATGTAATCCCACTCGTCTATTTTGGTGATTATTGACTGTGCTTTGTTTTGGAGGTGAGAAAGTTCATATTCAGTGGCTGTAGTGTGCCTGGATCTAATCTAACCTAGACTTTTGGAAAATATCAATTAACCAAAGAGAAGAAAATCTTTGCCCTATGGAGTCTTCTTTGTAGTACATAAAGACAGACAACAGTAATTTATTAGGAACATAATTTACTAGAAGGTGATAAACATAGTAGATGAAAGAAATACAAAAGAATAAAGGATATTGACAGTAATAGAGCTGTTGATGATGGAGGAGATGGTGAAAGGGAACAGTTGTCAATTTTCTTGACTTTTTATTTTGGAAGATTTAAAATCTACAGAAATATATGCATGACAAGTACAATTTACAAAACATATCTTTAACTTAGGTCACCAAGCAAGTCATTCTCTTAGTCTAGTTTTACTCAAGCTCTCTCTCACACACTCACATGCATTATAACCATTTCAGAGTCACTTTTTAGACATTGTGACACTACCCATAAATATTCAGGAAGTTTACTTATAACCAAATACTGGCTCAAAGAATATTTGAGACTGGTTACTTTAGCATTTATTCAGTAAAATTATACATATAAAGATATAGTTAAGTCCAGCCTCTGGAGATTCTAAAGGAAATTGGAATCCAGCAGTCTGTTTTATCATATTACCTCCAAGTGATTTAGGTATATAGATCTGTTAGAATCAAAGAGCTTCTACGTAAATAAAATAAGTATCAGGCACAAGTCACCAGAGACAATTCCCTAAAACTGAGAAAAAGGTGGTCAAAGGGAGGAAATTTTTTCTGCATTTAACACTGAAAAGTATATCCTGCCTAGTTTAATTTCTTATTTCCTCCATGAGCAAGAGAAAAAGAAACACAGAGAGAGACAACACACACAGAAGGGTCTTGACACCATTATCTGTTCCTATGTTCACTCAGCCCCAAACCACAGCCATGCACGTAGCAGCGTGTTCATGGTCTCCACACACAAATCTGGGATGCTAAACATTTGAATTCATACTATGGGCCATTCCTCTTGGCAGCTTTAATTACTTTTGTGTAACCTTTAGATATAAGTCATTGAAAGAGTAGGAAATATTCTGTTAATGTGAATTGATTGCTTAAATTACAGAAAAAGTTAATGTTCGTCTCTTACCTAAGAAATTGCTAAGCAAGAGAAAGTTTTTTACTCTTCTGCTTATTTTTGCAAGTAAAATAAATTGTAAGGCTTATCTAACATTCCTGAAGCTTTTTGGGGTAGATATTTATGTGGTATCAAAAACTAATACATTCTTATTTTCCAAAAATAAAATAAATAAGATCACGTGGCCAAGAAAATTTAGAAGCTGGTGTGTTCTATTCCCATCTTGGAGATGGATAATCTACATGGACATCTTGAAATCCCCCAGGACTTCTGCAGTTCATGTCATTTACTCTGAAATTCACGAAATGTGTTAGTTTTTTTTTTCAAGCCCTTTTAAAAGGGAATCAATATATTTCCGTTTTAATTATATGCAGTGATGGAGAGGAAAAATGATGTTGAACCACCTTTATACTTAATGTATATATATATATATATAAAGACAGAGAGAGACAGAGAGACAGAAAGTGAGAAATCACCCCCCCAGGGAGGATGGCCACCCTGCAATCCCTTCTCCTCCATTCTCTCGGGATCTTGGGCATGGACGCACACGTGCCTGGCGTGAGTTTAAGCCACTGGGTCTGGGACATGAACCACAGTCGACTACATGGGAGTCCAACAACATAGCCATTAAGCCAACTGCTGGTCCCTAAATTACATTGAATCACATATATCTTTACAGTGTATTACTTTCTTTTTCTGAAAGAACTACCTTGCATATCAGTCAAAACAAAGAGATTACTATCCATGTCATCATTATTGAATAGCTTTTCATCATTATTTTTCCAAATTATTGAAAAGAACTTATATGTCAAATTTATTTTCCATTAATGCATACCTCTTGGAAATGTGAAATTTCCTGTTTAGATCTGGACTTCATGTTCTCTTGACATAATCATCAGCTCTTTTGTTAGGATTTACAGTCGCCATCATCTTATGAATTATATTTAACTCCTCTCTTCGGATCCTCTGCTTTTAAAATAAGATAAAGTTCTTTTTCATTTCATTTTTCAGAACATCTTGCAGCTTCCAGAATAAAGATCTACTTTAAGTGTACTAGGTATGTTTTTGAAAACTTGCAAGTACGAAGCTCACATGTTGATGTAGCTGATTTCACATTCTGTTTAAATGATCTATTTTTCTTCAAAGTTTTAGGTTGTTTGTTTTCTTAAACTGTGAGGTTGGAAAAATCATAATATTCTTTAGCACAAGTTTCTTCCATTTTATTCAGATGGATACTTTACAGGATTAATATGTCTTTCATTACTTTTCATCCATTTTTTTCAATTTATTTTGAAAATCTTATTTGGATGCTGAATTACTTAGATTTAGCCTTGATGTGTTTTTAAAATTTTTTTTGCTATAGGGTGCACGTGCTCGCCAGAAAGAGAGAGACAGAGAGACAGAAAGTGAGAAATCAGCCTCCGGGGGGATGGCCACACCACAATCCCTTCTCCTCCATTCTCCTCTCAGGATCTTGGGCGTGAATTTTAAGCCACTGGGTCGGGGACTTGAACCGCTGTTGGCTACATGGGAGTCCAGTGACATAGCCATTACGCCAACTGCTGGTCCCCAGAGCAACATAATTCTTGGCAAGAAAGTGATGTCACCAACTACAAACATGGCTCCATGATTGGCTTTCTTAATTGTTGAGTCATACAACCTATTTATTTTCACATTGATAAAGGATGATTAAATAATTAGAACAAACTGCTGCTAAAGAATAATGCTTTTGTATTACCAGGGAAAGAACTAAATATAGCTCAGTGATTATGCTACATTTAAGCTTTTTAAGTTGTGTAATACTATAATCTTTCAAAATTTTTATACAACTTTGAAAAGATACCATTTTTCTATAGTATGCATTACATGACCATATTAATTATCTGTGTAATAAATTATTTCTAGAAAGCATTCAATTAGCATATCCTAACCTTTGGTTAAAAGATTCTATTTTTGGTATGGCTCTGTTAAAGTAAATAACTGAATGATTGTAGAGTCTCATTTCTTATGTATCTTCTCTGAAAATTAAATACTCATGAAAGGGGAAAAAAAGGTTATATAGGAATAGTGTAGTGATTGGAAATTCACATATGCATAAATGTCTTCCTAGTTTGATTTATTAGAAACTACCAAAAAAGCAATCCATAAGCAATATAAAAATCGATTTCATTCTGGAACATTTTACATTTTAAAAGCTGAGTTTAAAATCTGGAGGAATAATAGTGTCTTTATATTTGTCAAAGAATATCCAAAGAACTCCAACTATCACAAGTTGACAATATTATGTGAAGAAGTATTAGTGGACAGATACTGGTATAAAATCCTGGGTTAAATATGGGTTCTGGGACCAGCAGTTAGTGCAATGGCTATGTCGCTGAACTCCCATGTAGCCAAACGCCGTTGGAGTCCCGAACCTGGTGGCTTAAACTCACGCTAGGCGCGTGTGCGTGCGTGCCCAAGATCCCGAGAGGAGAATGGAGGAGAAGGGATTGCGGTGTGGCCATCCCCCCTCGAGGGGTGATATTTCACTTTCTGTCTCTCTGTCTCTTCATGTCATTCTGGCAAGCGCACACACCCTATAGCAAAATCCTCTAAAAAAAAAAAAAAGAAAAAACAAACAAACAAAAAAACATGGGTTCTACTTCAGATATGCTGGTGTGTTTAACGACTTTCCAGAAAAAGATACTGAGTGTATTTTACAAGATACAAAAATGAATTTTTACCTCTCGTGGCGCTAAATTTTGTACAGAACTAGGAATTACAACATACAGTTATTATCCAACACTTACAGGTGAAAAATTTAACATTTTGGGAATATGTAGTCCATTGTTTGAAGTTTTATAACTCCTTAGTGGTAGAGATGTAATTTGAATACCAGAAGGTCCAGTCCAAATTCCTTTACACTTTACTTTCTTTTCCACCAGGTTAAAAACTCCAAAGTTTTTGATGTAGTGAATTTACAATTAGTCAATGAGATAACAAGTTAGCAAGAATAAGTAGAAGTGAATTAAGATATCTTTATAAAGGACCAAATATATATTTTATGGGGTCTAGTAAAATAAGAATTTAGAGCTTCTTATTCAAAAAAATAGTAAGAAGTACAGTTAAAAGATGTAAAATATGGTCCAGTCCTGTGGTGCAGTCAATAGCAAACTAAACTTCGGTGTTGTAATCCATGTGGCCAACTGCAGATTTCGATCCCTTGGTCAGTCTGGAAAAAATGGCAAGTGTGTGCATGCATCCCCAAGACCTGAGGTGCCGGAGGGCCAGGGAAGGGTTATTGCAGTGTGATGAGACCCTGCTAGGGACTTTTCCTCTCTTACGCATGCACATGTGTTCTCTATTAATGAAATAAACTGTAAAAGATGCTAAGATATAAATTATTTATAAAAGTATTTTATTGTTTATAAAACATAATAGGTATAGTAATGACACACTTGTAACAACATCAGCTTAAAAATTGCAGAAAAATAAAGTCTCATCTCATAACTTACGTAATGATAATGGTATGTGCTAATACACTTTGTCATATGTAATATGTAATGGTATTTTATTAATATGATATCTTGATTTTTCTGACCAGTTTTCCTAAAGTTTATTTATTAGGTCCTCAAATTTATAGTTTTAGCAGATTCTTTTTTTTCTTTTTTAATGGAATTGCCGTAGGGCACATGTGATCACTAGAGAGAGAGCGGGAAGGTAAGAAATCACCCCCACAGGAGGGATGGCTATGCCACAGTTTTTTCTTCTCTGTTCTCTTCTTGGGATTTTTGGCATACAAGCACATATGCCTGGCATAATTTTCACCTGACTAGGTCTGGGACTCAAATTATGCTTCCCCATGTTGGAGTCCAGCACCTTAATCACCACACCACCTGCTGATACTATAGAAAATTCATTTTTAAACTATATAAATGAAAGTAATATTGCTTATAAATTAGTATAAAAGTTTTTTTCTAATTTTTTTTTTTTTTTTTTTTTTAGGTTTTTGCCATGGGTTGCGTGTACTCACTGCAGAGAGACAGAGGCAGAGAGGGAAAGTAAGAAATCATCCCCCAGAGGAGATGGCCCTGCCTCAGTCCCTTCTCTTCCATTCTCCTCCTGGGATTTTGGGCACACCTGCACAAGTGCCTGGCATAATTTTCAAGCCACCTGGTCTGGGACTCAAATGGTATTTGACCATGTGGGATTCTAGCACCTTAACCTTCACTGCCAATTTTTTAATTTTGAGAAAAATCTTTATGACAGTTCACCTGTTACACAAGTTAGAATAACTTTTTGATAAATTATTCCAAAATATAAATTTTAGGAAACCAGCAGATGGTGTATGGTTATGTTGCTGGACTCCCATGTAGTTGACCGCAGCTTCACTCCCAGTCTCTGGCTTGAAACCTGAGCCGGGCACATGCATGCCCAAAATCCCAAGAGGAGAAAGTTGGTGAAGGGATTGCTGCATGGCCGTCCCTCCCGGGGGGGTGGGGGGCGGTGATCTCTCACTTTCTGTTTCTCTTTCTCTCTCTGTCTCTCTGGCAAACACACACTCCCCATAGCAAAATAAAAATAAATTGAAAAAATATATAAATTTTAATATATTTAGAGCCTATTATTCTTCAGGAAAATTTTTCCTAAGTATATTTAACTTTTCATATGATTCAATTTCATGTCTAAAATATCTAAAATCAGCTTCAAGTCTAAATTTAACTTTAGATGCATTTTTTTGCAATGAGATTTTAATGTTTCCTTTGGCATTACCTGTAACTTGTGGGAGTTATTTTTTAAAATGGCTTCATTTTTTATTTATAGTTCAAAGTGCTTGTGTGTTCTTTCTATTGTTATATTTTCAATTATAAAAAAGAAATTTTTAAAATTCCTTTCTCATTTTATATATATACCTATATATCTATATCTATCTCTCTCTCTCTCTCTCTCTCTATCTCTATCTCTATCTCTATCTATCTCTATCTCTATCTCTATATCTTGCAATAGCTCCCAGATATACTTTCCTACAATGTCCATGTGTACAATTTTATTTTGTAATAATTTAATGACAAAGTTTACTTCCTACCTGAGCACTGGTAGTTCCTGCCTCACTATTCAGGCTAGAGAACTAATATTGGTGCAAGTAAGACAGAAAGAGGCTCAGAAAGGAATGGCCAGCCCGTGTTCCATTATTCCTGTCCCTGCTGTTGTCATTGCTGTTACTGCTGCTGTTGCTGCTTCGCTGTCATTGTTGCCGTCTGTGGTTTCAGGTCCCTGTCCAAGATGCCTCTAAGGGCTACTGGTGCCCCAGACAGCCTCTGACTGCATGCCCTGTGGTCAGGTCACCTGCTTGGACATGCGCAGTGCCTGCCATGCTGGCAGTCCCTGTGTGTGCTCATCCTCTGTCCCCTGTCAGTGCATACTCCATCTTCCCAGCAAATGTCACTTATGAAACATGATTTAAAGTCAATATTACAAATAATTTCGAGCCAGCAAGAGCAGAATGTTAATGCAAGCACACAGCTCTTGACCAAAACAAGTCACATGCTCTGTTGCTCATCCGGTCTCTCTGCATACCATTTATGTTATCTTTACGTTATGTTCCACCATTCTGAAATCTGTGAGCCTTGGTGTAAAAGTTCGGAAAGTGCCTAGACCTCAGAGTCGAGGCTGGATGATTAGACTATCTTACTAAAATTTATTTCTAAAAAGAATCCAATACTCTTTCCACTGTGTTTCTGGGCATCATTTTACTCTCTTCAGTGGTTCACTTGGCTTGAAGGCAATGGTTCTGCAAACATTATTAATCATGTGAAAGCCATGCTTGTTGATTTATAAGTGATGTCACTTAGAAACTTACAGGTTGTGGCTATTTGCGACAATTGTGCATTTCTGAGAGTTTGGTGACTAAATCTTTTAAAAATTAATTTTCAGATTACTTGTAGATAATAACATTAAACAAATCATCAGTTTTAAACTTAAGACAATGAAAACAATTGTTTTTTTTTTTTTTTTGCTTTTTTTTGTATTTTACACTCTGAAGAGAAAGACTATAATGGAATTTCTCAACTGTGAATGGCAGAGTATTATTCTAAACAAGCCAAGTGTTCTAGGGGCAGAGGGTAATGGCAATAGATAAAAACATGAGAGGGATTTATGATTAAATATGTTTGGTTATTGCTGCATTTTCTTCTCCCACTGGAAATTTATCAAATATATTAGCATGCTCAATATTCTAAGATACCTGGAAAAATATAAAGGAAATCAATTCTGTTTCCTAAGTTAGTACATACACCAAAAATGGCAGCGTGATAAAATAATACCATAGTTTTTGCATCAGAATGGCACATATATTAATAGTTTGAAACATATGTTTTTGGTATGCTTTAATCTATTTCAAGATAAATTTAAAAGTACATAATTCAGAGACAGTAGGTTTTAGTACAGCAGTCTTTCTCACACTTATTTTACCATGTAGCCTTTCTTCCCCTAGACCAGCTGACATATAAGGAAAATATTTCATTAAGCAAATTGTGGGGGAAAATGATGGGCAGAGTAGCTCCAGAGAGATATATAACTACTTAGAAATGTTAACACAATACCTTGTATATACAGAACCCCCAAATCAGTTTATCATCGTTAAAACTCAATTTGCTTGTTTTATTGCCATTACTGTGGGAAGTTCTCTTATAATTTAGATATAGGTTAATGAAAAATTATATTTACCTAATATAATCATCATGCAGATTTGGAGGGAGATTTTTTTTAATACAAACTGACTTTCATTAATTGACCTGTGAAATCCTCTTTGGGATATTAATATAAAGTTGTAGAATAATTATAAACTGTATGTGGGACCCTGTGTAGTATACAGATTTGACCAGATGATAAAAGTGATAATAAAGTTCAATTTAGAAAAAATACAAATTAAAGCCAGGACTAGGTCTAAATCATGAAGATTGACAAGCTAGTAGAAGTATTAATATTTTTTTTTTTAAGAAGAGAAAGGTAAAACAAAGAAGAACCTCAAAATAAAAATAAAAACTAGGCTCTGATAGTTTAAAAAAAATGATGAGGACATTGTTTTAATCCACAAATTTGTTTTGTCAAGGCCTGTATTTTGTTTTTGTTTTTGTTTGTTTTTAGGTTTTTGCCTTAAGGCATGTGCATTTGTCAGAAAAAGAGAGACAGAGAGTGAAAAAATCATAACCCAAGGGGAATGGCCACGTAACAATCTATTTTCCTCCATTCTCCTCTTGGGATTCTGGGCACGCATGCACATGCATCCAGTGATATTATTCAGCCACTGGAGTCCAGGACTCTAACTGAGGTTGGCCATGTGGGAGTCCAGCACGTTAACCACCTGCTGACTCCTAAGTCTTTATTTTAAAAGCTATTATTATAGGGCCAGTCAGTGCATTGGTGGTTAAGCCTGCAGGATATCACATGGCTGACTGCACAGTTCAGTCCAGGACCCTGTGGCTTAAAAAACACACCAGGCACATTGGCGTGCATGTTCAAAACCCCAAGAAGAGAATGGAGTAGAGGGGATTGTGGAATGGCCGTACCCTGCAGGGAGGTGCTTTCTCCCTTCTCTCCCTCTGGTGAGCACACACACAGTATCCTGAAAACTGGTAAAAAATTATAAAGTCCCTGATTTTTTACTATGCGGGAAATAGTCTTTAAAGTTTGGTGAGTCTGCTGTATTTCATTAATTTACCAGAGCTCCTGCCTTGTTAATGCATTAATCAATTGTCAAAAAGAGAAATCTAGAGCCAGCGTGGGGCAGTGATTGGGACGACAGGATCTCACATGGCCAAGCAGTTTGAGTCCTGGTTCCCAACAGTATGAGCAGCACATTGGGCATGTGTGCATGTGTGCCCCAAACCTTAAAGTGAGGGAGCAATGGGAAAGAAGAATTTAGGTGTGATATTCCACATGGGAGAGTGGGAGGTGCTTTCTCACTTTCGTTTTCTCTCTCTCTCTCCCCCTCTCTCTCTTGTACATGCACCCTCTGGCATTTTTATTTTAAAGAAAAATGTGAAACCAGTTAAATTTAAAAGAGTCCATGTGGTATGAGATGAGTCCTAGATCTAGGTTGCATTCTTGAGGGAAACAGCTCTGCCCCAGTGCACCTAGATTTATAACCAAAAAAAATGAAGTGTAACAAACCAAGAAGGTGACATGCAAATCCTAACTGACTGGCTGCAGTTGGCATTTGCCTTACGTAGATATGGTTTGATCAGTTGGTAGCCTGTGATTGGCTGACTGGGCTGCTCTGATTGGCTGGGTCTCAGCGCATGCTCTTATGTTGAGTTATGGCATGCTTGTACATTAAGCTAGAGTACAGTTTACTATTTAAGGAGACTGCTTTGGGCTCAATTTATTACACGAGTGTGGAGGCTTCCTTATTCCAATTTAGTTCAGTTTAACGCAATTTAAGTATGCAATTTATCTTTTAAAATAGAGACACAAAAATAATTTTAATTCTTTTTCTTTTAAGAGAGATTTTTGCTATAAGGTGTGTGTTTTCCATAGATATAGAGAGAGATAAAAAATGAGAACCCTTCAAGGAGGATGGCCATGCCACAACCCCTTCTCCTCTACTCCCCTCTTGGTATTTTGGGCACATTCACACATGTCCCCAGCAGGCATGAATTTCAAGCAGCCGAGTCCAGGATTTGAACCATGGTCAGCCATATGGGAGTCCAGTGATGTCACATTATGCTATCTGTGGTCCCAAATAGTTATAATTCTTTATCCAATTGGAAATTTACACTTAAAAATGATGACTTTTGGGTTAATTATGACTTAGAAGTTGCCATTTTTTAGAAAAAAAAATTTGAGTTTCCATCAAGTTGGTCTTAATGCCCTCCCTGATGAGAATCTACAAAATCAAGATTTGAAGGATATATACAGGGAATGCTCTGAGGGCCCCAGGATTTAGTAAATAATAAATTTTGGAAAATTTGCACTTCTACTTTAGCAAATAGCTTATATATTTACTGTGGAGTATCACGCTGGGCACCAGAAGGGGTATAATATAGGCAGCAGAGTTCAAAAATTTGTATCGCTTGGTGCCTCCCCAGAAATCTTTTGAATGGCACAGGTATTTTCAAGTAACACTTGCATAAAAGAAGCCATAGCCTTTGTAGGAGTATTGGCAGTTTGAAAACTTCCTGGCTTGAGTTTCTTTACTAGGAAAAAATCCCAATGAAACTTCTGTTGAGAGAATATAGCCACAACAGGGGTTCCGACATGGGTCTCTGTATAATAGAAATGAAGGTAGGCTGTATTTTTGATAGAACTAATTTGCCCACATCTGTTTCTTGTTTAGTTTCCTAAATCTAGGATTCCTTACTTTAATGCTAAACATATACAAACTGTGTAAAATAAGCATGAAAAGGAATATTCCTTTGTGTATTTTATTTGGGGGACAAAAACAAATCTTGCAAATGGAGCAGAAAAATCAAGAAAAATAACACCATTTTTATTGTTTAAAATTGTAGGACAAAGAATTTCAATTACTATATTCGAACATAGATCCTTATATATATTCAGAAAGTTGTAAGTCCTAAATAAATATCATTTTTATTCTTAAATAATAAGTAAGTATGTGTTTGACTTAGAATTGGTCCCTAGTCTGTCATCACAATTCATTAGAGATACATAGATAAAAATACTTAGAGCGGTTCTTCTCAATGTATAATCCAAGCATCTCAGCAACAGAATGAATCATCCAGCATACTTTAGTACTTCTTAAAATACAGATTCTTGGGTTCCTCCCAAGATTCATTAAGTAAGTATCCAAATGGAATGATACTCTGGGAAGATTTTCAGCTAATTTGATGTAATAAGCTTTGTGTATTTCTGCCTTAATGTCAAAGCAGAAATAATTTTTTGTTCATTAATTATAAAGGATTCTTTTTTTTATGTTAGGTATATGTACTAGTATGCTAGGCCTGACATAAAGAGAAAATACCACAGACTATGTAGATTGAGCAACAGAAGTTGATTTTCTCATGGTTCTAGAAGTTGGAAAGTACAAGGATAAGTTTCCGGGAGATTTAGTTTCTGGGGAGGGCTCTCCCTGGCTTGTATATGACCACCTCTGCCTCTGTGCTCACATGACCTCCTCTTTATGTGATCACAGAGAAGAGAGAGTGAACTCTCTGGTTCTGCTCCTCTCAAGACACTACTATTGGATCAGGACCTTCTTATGGCTTCCTTTAATCTGAATTACTTCTTCAGAAGCTCCATTTCCACGCCTAACCTCACAAGGTATTAACGCTTCACATGCAAATTTTGGATTGGTGGAACATATACATAATTTCTTAATGGTATATGATAGATTTTGTTTCTTCTATAACACTGCAACAATAAAACAGTTAAAAAACTACCATTTCTGTCAGTAGAGGTAGGGAAATTTCAAAGGAACTCTATTTTGAATGTCTTTTCTTGCCAGAAAAGAAACTCTGTAAGATAGTTCTGTTCAACTTTTGCACCTTGGAACAGAAGTTGTATTCAGAAATTTGAAATTTGTATTTTGTGTTGTTTCTAGTCACAAAGCATAAGCAATTAAAAAAATGCCTGAGGGAGGGACCAGGATGGCATGGTAGTTAAGGCCCTGGACTCCCACATAGCCGATCATGGTTTGAGTCTTGGACCGGCTTGGTTTCTCACTTTCCCTCTCCGTCTCTCTGGTCAAATTAAAAAATAATAAATAAAATTAAATAATAATTATTTTTAAAAGTACCTGAAAGAGTTTCAGATTTTGGCTAAATCAAAATTATATACCAGCACCCAAAGCTTAGTCCTAGATCTGCATTCAACAGATGGTCTTGGAGAGTAGTAGTGGAGGGTAATATCTTATAAAGAACAACTTCCAATTGGTAAGTTGGAGAGAAAGCAAGACAATAAGAAATTCGGAAACTGGAATTTCAGGTAAAGAGGCAAGAATTCAGTGACTATGTAAAGAAAAATAGAAGAAATAAACAGAGATACTGGAAAGATAGGTGGCTGAGGATGCTTATCCTTTCTGGTATCTAGGTCCTACTGCAGAATAGAATGATACATTATCTTAGGATAGTATCTTAGTATTGGTGGATAACAAATTAACAACTTAATGACTTACAACACCCACGTATCATCTCACAATTTCTGTAAGACAGGAGTATGGGCACAGCTTAGCTGTCATACAAGACTGAAATCAAGGGGTTGACTGGACTGCATGCTTATCTACTATAAAGGCGTAACTAAGTACTGATACGCTTTCAAGCTCACTGAGGTAGCTGGGATTAATTTCTTTGAGGTTGTACGACTGAGAGCTTTGGGTATTTGCTGGCTGCTGACTACTGACTCTTCTCAGGCCCTGCAGTTTCTAAAGTCTGTTCATAACTTCTTGCCAAGTGGCCTTCTTCAACGTGGCCACTTACTTTATCAAGTCAGCAAGAAGAAACCAACTCCATTATTCTAAAAGAGTCTTTGCAAATATTTATTTATTTTATTGTATTTATTATTATTATTATTATTTAATTTGATGAGAGGAGAGAGAACAAGAGAGAGCAAGCCATCAGGTCCAAGACTTGAACCATGGTTGGCCATGGGGGATTCCAGCACCTTAACCACCATGCACCTGCCAGACCACTAAGGTAAAGTCTTTTTTTTTTTCCACATATATCTTTCATGTTAATAAATAAAGCAGATTTGTGGTTTAGACATTAAATCACTTTTACAGATGAGGAAAACTTCTAGGCCTGCACAGGTAACAGGGAAGCAACTACTGCTGGAAGGATGCATGCCCTACATGCAGCCTCAGAGCAGAGACTTGGAAGGAGAGAACCAGATGCTCCTGCAGACCAGATCACTGAGCCCCGGAATAACACAGCGCTCGGTGATGTCCAGGCAACCACCAGCTGATCCTCTCACCATCATGCTACAGGACAGCTCCAGGTTGTGTTCCGTTGGGGTGAACTAGAGGTAGGTTCCGGATCATGTTAAAGGGAACATTCTCCCAGCATTACCAACTACTAGGCCAAGGGCACTGGCTGCCAGGGGACCCACAGGGAAATACAGAACAGTATTCAAATACCAAAAGAGAAGGTATGTAGACGACCTTGTCTTTTCAGATCATCGGAAACTTCCATGGTAGAGGAGTTGCTGGACTCCACCTCCCCAAGACTTAGTCCAAAAACTTCCTATTGGCATGTGCACCAAAGAAGGCTCCTTGGACTTCCGGCATTGTATGTCCTCAGGCAAGAATGCCTCCAGATCCATCTGGACATGAACGTCCTTTCTGGTGGCCATCTTGTACACAGGGAGATGGCTTTATGCATTACAGCCTTTTCCAGAGGGAAGTCTTGTTTCCTGCAGTGAACCATTCAGGGTTCCAATAACTGGTACAAGCCCTGGAGGACCAGTTCATCCAGCAGCACTTGGTACCTGCATGTATCTTTCGCCACTTTGCTGAGCCTCTGCTTTGCCTCATTCAGAAGGTCCGTGATAAGGTCATCTCTTGCTCTGAGGACCTTGAGCCTTGCTTGTTTATCAAATTAGACATCTGAATTTTCTTCTGCTGCTCAATTTGCTTTTCTTTCCTCTCCTAGTATTCCATAATCTTCAATCTTTGAGCCTGCACAAGCTGATCTTTCTCAATGCTGAACTCTTCTTCTGCCTTTGCATCTATTTCTTCTGCTTTCTTATTGACTTCTTGCTCAATGAAAGCCATCATGTGCTTAATCTGCTTTTGCATGTCAGCATTGCTGAGGGCCATGGTGAAAGAGATGCTAGGCTGCTGAGCAACTGGCTGGAGCTGAGGTTGACGAAGCCGACAGGAAGAGAGTCTTAAATAATATAATCATAGGAGTGACATCTGCTCTAACCTAATCAAGGGAATGACAGGGCATCCATTTTGTTACATTTTATCAGTTAAAAACAAGTCACAGATTTCAGTTACCCTCCAATAAAGAGGATTATATAATCTAATTGTATGTGATAAGCTTCGAATATTTTTTTCTTAATGTTAAAGACTCACCTTTGGGTGTATCCACTGCAGTTGGTAATAGTACTTACAGAGTTCATTTTATTTAAATGAGATAATACCCAGTTTCTGGTGCCTATTATCTTCTTATTGTATAGCAGCCTTTACTATATTCCGCTGACATATCTAGTAGAGAAAGCCTCTTTTGAGGCAGTGACTGAGCTTTTTAAACCTGTATCATTTCAGAGATTAAACCCAGAGCAACCAAGGAGTATCCTGTCCCTATTTGGATAGGTATTCTGAGAATTTCCTTAAAGATGCTCAAGATTTTCAGAAGGCAAGAATAAAAACACAAATAAATATGTTTTTTAAATTTATTATACATTTTCCAGAGGAAAACAGGTTACATTTATTACAATATAAAGTTTAAATTTAATTATAATAGGCTGTGAAAATGTATGTTTCATAGTTATTTATTGTTATTATTTTTAATGTTTTTGCCATAGTGCATGTGTGCTCGCCAGAGAGAGAGACAGTAAAAGGGAAAGTGAGAGATCACTCCCCGGTGGGGGGGCGGCAATTCCAACATCCCTTCTCCATATCCACGTGCCTGGCATGATTCTCAAACTGCCAGGACTTGAACTACAGTTTGCCATGGGAAAGTACAGGGTCTTAACCACTACACCACCTGGTGGTCCTCATTCCACGGCTATTTAAATGGTATTGGTAGGTAAGAAGCAACATATCTTTTGCTCTGCTGAAGTGGTTCTTGTATTAGAAAGTTTAAGAAAAACTAAGTTAGAATAAAGTTTCCAATACCCTTTAAATTAAAATTATCCCAGAAATAGATGTTTAATTGGGCATATAGTACTATATTTCAGCACTTTAGAGACTATGAAACAGAAGTAAGTGGTTTAAGCAGCTTGGCATGTTCAGACTCCAACTGGTAGCACTCGATCACCTCCAGAAGATATCCCATCAAGCATGAAGACTCTCTCATCAGATTGTATTTCTGTGCATGACAGGCAGTCTTTAGAACCAAAGGGAAAATGGCTTAATTGAATCTTTTTTCACTGCTTGAGCCAGCTTCACTGAACTGAATCGATTAACTGTAAAGTGGCAGTATCAGTTTGATGAAGATTGAGGCATTTTTCCACCTTTAGCATACATGGATTAAAGGGATGAAATGGAATGTAGTATGTAGTATGGATGGTTGAACACTGGGCAGTACTGCATAGACAGCTAAGGGTTATCTTTCTTCTTTTTCATTCCTATATATACCACTCCTTAACTGTAGTGTTTAGTGTGAATAAAGCTTAAGAAGTCAATTAAACAAAATAAAATATATGATACAAAAACTTCAGATACCCAGGACCAGCTACACAACTTTCAGGGCACAATCTAAATGAAAATATGCAGCCCCTTTTTAAAAAATAATCAAGAATTTAAAGATGCCAACAGCAGAATATTACAATGATGGAAGATCCTTGTGAGCATAAATTCCTGTGTGACATTATAGGTTGCAGACCATGAAACTGGCCCTGTCATGACCACCTTCCCCACCCTGCAGTCTCCCAAATGTCAGTTGCAGAGTTGTCCATAGGGTAGAATATCTATGAGTGACAGATAATCTGCAGTTTCATTGCACTTCAGAATGAAGATGAGACCCAAGGAAACTTGGACAGAGAGATATCATTATTAACTGTGAGTGACTAGGTTGTCGGGAAAGTCATGACACAGTTTTGCATAGAAAAATGAAAAATACATCATGACTTAGCCTAATTGAACCCCAAACATAGGCTGTGACATTGGCTCTGGCTGTCTGGCCCACACTCCAACTTCACATACAGAGTTCTGTGCATTTTCTTTACCATTTGATACTTGTTCTATACCAACATACTTTGGTTACAAGGTGAAAATGTCATGTAAAATGAATATTTTTTCCTCTTTTCTTATACTGTATCCAATGTATAGCTCTGGATTTTTAAGAAAAATACTTATTTTCACTTGCTTCTTGGAAAAGGCTAATCATGTCTTTATAAAACTGTTATAAAATGCAGTCATGAAAACATCAACTTTGGAATCAGGTTTTATTACAGTTCTGTTACTTCCCTATTATTTGATCTTTGGCAAATTATCTTCCTTGATATGCTGTTTTGTAACGTAAATGATAATAAAAATACTTTCTTCACAGGAATGTTTTGTGCATTAAATGAGATGATGTTGATAAAGAAAAATTGTTGGCATATTACAAATACTTTAAAAAAGACATATTCATCTTACTATTATTATTTCTTTTTTTAAGAGGTTTTTGTCATAGGGTGCATTCACTCACCAGAGAGAGAAAGAGACAGAGGCAATGGGAGGAAAAGAGAGAAATCACCACCTACCCCCAGGGAGGATGGCCACACCACAGTTCCTTCTCTTCCACTGTCCTCCTGGGATCTTGGGCACACATGCACACACACTCAACATGATTTTCAAACCACTGGGTCCAGGAATCAAACCATGGTCAGCCATGTGAGAGTCCAGTGATGTAACCACTGTGCCATCTGCTGGCTCCACTGTTATTATCATTTCTAATCAGAAAAATATCAGTTGGTTTTTTTAATCTTGACATAAGGAGTATAAAATTCAGAAGCACAGAACTAGAGAGAACTTCAAAGATTTTCTGGCTTAGTAGTTCTTAAACTTGTAGGATCATAGATTCTTTTGAATTCTGATGAAAGACAATGGACCGCCTTTTCCCCAGAAGATACACATACATGCAGCAGTCTATTCCAGGAGATTCTTTCATCATCTCAAGCTCATCATTGAGACCTATGAACACAGGTTAAAGGCATGCATTGCACCTTTAGTGTTGTTTCCTATTCATATAAATGTGTTGGGAGTGGCTCCTAATTATCCAGCTCCCATTTTTTTAAAGCATTCTTTCATCGACGACTATTTTCTAAGTATCTTTTTCTTTTTTTTTTCTTTCACAGAACTTCTGAGCATAGCATAGAAATTAATGACAACATCAGATCATGATGCAATGCTTCATTCCAAAAGAAAAATACAACAGTAGACTAACTTTCTTTTTGAATGCCTTTGTTCTTCTGAGAGACCCTCAGCGCTGTGAAGGTCTTTCTTTTAAGTCATATGTCTAATGTGCTGCTGCTTTCAATACTAATGATTTTATACTTGAGCGATGAAATAAAATAGTCGCTCAGTTTTTGGAAAGTAACAGATCTATGTGGGCTCTTGAAAATGACCTAGGGCTTCTTCCATAGGTCTCAATTTTACTTTTCCTTTTAGAATTAATAATCTTCATTTACTAGTTGCTTCTTTTCCTTTTCTTGACCTCACATTAGCCTTTATGCTATGGAAATCACCAAAAGTAGCCTGAGTAGCTTATAAGCTCTCTACCTTATGGCCAACATCTGCATTTCGTTGCCCACATTTTCTCCAAATTCTTGTCTCATTCATGGCAATTTCCATCCTCTCCAATTACACAAGAAATAACCACCTAACAAAGTCCTGGATGAAGCATATACACTGGCACATGCTACAAAGAGATGAGTAAAACAAAGGCAAAAGAGCCTAGGGAGACAGAGTTGCATCATCTCAAGCTCATAGCCTGCTTTACATGTTGCTCTGTCTGGTGTCCATTGGGTACACACAGATTCAAGCATGAATCGTAGGGCTGATTTTCACAGCCAAGAGATGGCATCTAGAGAGCATGTAAAGAGTCACTTCCAAAGAGTAACGTCATAGACTGTCAAATTTAACTTTTTAGATATTTTGACTCCTAGTCACTTTTATATTACTCCTAGCTCTAAAAAGAACGGATGTTGAAAGGTAGAATATCTTGACTGTTTCCATATTTCTTGCAGTGATATTGCAAGGCAAAAACCAAGGGGAATAGAAACATCATCTGTCATATTTAGCCAGGATGAAGTTATGTGACATTTAAAGTGCAGGAGTGAGGAAAATGTCTGCCAACATGGAAGTTTTTAATCCCTGTTCCTGAACACTTACTGAGATGCCACGCTAATCCCACAGTGCCAGTGCCCTGTTGGTTACCGACATGCCATCTGCTCCTGTTCACATTATATATGATCCGATGTGAACCTCAAAGACCTTTTTGAAGTTAAGCCTTATTTGAGTCCTGAATCATTAACTTTCACACAGACTCATCACATTTTGCAGTCTGCCTATACAGGTTTTGTTTGATAAGAAAGTAATTGACATGTGGCAGATATGATACCCACACCAAGGGAAAAACAAAAACAAAAACAAAAACAAAAACAAACCTCAGGTCAAGGGCATATTTTGGCAGGATCATAACATTTCAACAGTTGTCTAGTTTTTCATTAATTATCATGCTTTTTCAAGTTTATCTGTATTTATTTTTAACAGGTATGTGAGCTTGCTCAATATTGTTATTGTCCCTTCTCCCAGTAATAATTTAAAAGAAGATGTGCTTCTCATGTGAGAAGTCTCACCATTAGGATGAGACATGAATGGAAGCCTTGTTGGAGTGGACCTCAAGAGACTTTCTGTATTTTAGGAGTTGTCGAAATTTCCAAGTGGGATTCTTTGGACTAAATTAAGTTTCAATAGTTTGTCATTTTGTTATTGTATTATTTCACTCTTTTTAGTGTGAAATGTTTTTGATATTTAGTTATAGGGGCCAGCAGATAGCATGGTGGTTAAGGTGCTGGATTCCCACATGGCTGACCACGGTTTGAGTCCTAGACCTGGAGGATCGCTTTCTCACTTTCTCTCTCTCTCCATTCCTCTCTCTTGTCTTTCTCTGGTCAAATTTAAAAATAATAAATAAATAAATAAATAATAGAATAAATAATTCTTTTGAAAGTACAGCTATAGCATTATAAATTCTCTTAGAAAAATTCTGCAATGCCTGCTAATCCCATCTTGAAAGTCAATGAGACACTCCGTTCTGTAAACACAAGGCATAAAATAGATACCTGTATGATGAGGATTGGAGGTGAAAGTTGGAAGTGCAGAAAGACAATCATCTTCTTCATGATCTGTTAAAGTTAGACCCTACTCTTAACTGTGATATTTCCACCAGGAAGGGAGAAGAGCTGAGCAGAACTGACCCAGAGCCGTGTTTACATCTAACTTGCTAATGAATGTTTGTGCAATATCCAGTTGATGTTGCTATTATTGCATCTTAAATAAATTAAATAGATTAACAAAACACTTTTAGAGCCTCTTCACTCTGTACACAACTCTTTTCCAAATGCAATTTTATTTTTATTATAAGCTTACATACATGTTTTTTTTTTTTTTTTTTTTTGGAGAGGTATTTGCTATAGGGCGCATGCGCTCGCCAGACAGACAGAGAGAGACAGAGAGATAGAAAGCAGGAAATCACCCCCCAGGGGGGATGGCCACGCCGCAATCCCTTCTCCTCCATTCTCCTCTCGGGATCTTGGGCACGCACGCACACGCGCCCGGCGTGAGTTTAAGCCGCCGGGTCCGGGACTCGAACCGCGGTCGACTATGTGGGAGTCCAGTGACATAGCCATTACGCTAACTGCTGATCCCAAGCTTACATACATGTTGAACACCCATTGTATCCATTGTCATCTGCAGGGAAATCATTGATATTGCACATATGAGTACATATGAGCATATGGTATTTTAAAAGCAAAAGCTTTGTAGAAGAAAAATTAGTCTCAAGGACTGAGTTACAAAGAGATCTATGACTTATTCAAAGTGGCATTAGAGTTGAACATACGAAATGTGTATTTTTATATTTATATTTTTAGTTTACATTGCTTAAAATGTATCAACCATTTATTACAACTGTACCACCATGACTCTTTTTTAAAATGTAATTTTTTTTTGAGAGAGAGAGAGATTTTTACTTTAGGGTGTGTGCCTTTGCCAGAGATACAGAGAGAGACAGAAAATGAGAAATAACACCCTGGGGATGGCCATGCTGCAATGCTTTTTCCTTCATTCTCCTCCTAGGATATTGGGCATGCACACACATGCACCCAGCATGAGTTTGAAGCTACCAGGTCCGGGACTCAAAGAGCAGTTGGCCATGTGGGAGTCCAGCTATGTAACCTCTACACTATCTGCTATTCCCAATTTTGAAATTTCTAATATTTGAAGTTATCTGTTGTAGTGTTTTTCATTTTAATATAAGTCAATAAGGGAGAAGAAAGAACGATGATGTTATTGTTCACATTGTGAAATAACATGTGTGGTATTTCTCTAGTAGCACATTCTTCATGGTTCTATCACAATGTTATTTCCAAGGATATATTCCTGAACAGAGAATGGTCTCAATTTTACTTAAGCACTTAGGAGTATAGGGTATATCTTTTTTTAAAACTTTTTTATTAGAACGTAAGAGCAGAACAATACATTTATGAATCAAAATGCCATTATGTAAACTGATATTTTTATTATTATTTAAAAATATAGAACTTAGAAATAAAAAACTACACAATACTTAATTTTATATTTAATAGGTCTAATTTATTAAAAAAAAGATAAAATTATATGAAATTGGGACCAGCAGATGGTGTAATGGCTATGTCACTAGACTCCCATGGGGTCGACCACATTTCAAGTTCTGGACCCGGTGGCTTAAACTCATGTCAGACATGTGTGCGTCCATGCCCAAGATCCCAAGAGGAGTATGGAGGAGAAGGGATTGTGGCGTGGCCGTCTCCCCTGGGGAGTGATTTCTCACTCTCTGTCTCTCTCTGTCTGTCTCTGTCTTTCTGGTGAGCACACATGCCCTATAGCAAAAACCTCTCCAAAAAAAAAAAAACGTATATATATGTGTGTGTGTATATATATATATATATATATGTGTGTGTGTGTGTGTGTGTGTGTGTGTGTGTGTGTGTGTATGAAATTAGGCTTGTTAAAAACTATGTAAGACAAATGATTGCTATTGATTTGAGTAAATATCTTGACCTATGATGGAATAAAGAAAGTTAATAAAGAAAATTTAATGACAATGTATTAATCTCTTTCTGCTAAATTGTTTTCTTAAAAAATCAAAGCATTGTGGAATGTAATTGTATAGCACAAAATCTAAACCCAAATGTAAAAAATGCAATCAATGAAATGTATTTATTTCATTCATATTAGCATGGTTACATAGTGTGTCTCCTACTTTGACTAGTGTTATATATTTGATGATGATGGTTTATTTAGCATTCATTTCTCACAGCACATTGGCTGTTCCAAGCCAAAGACCCTTGAATCCAAGAACACAAAATTCTTCTCATGAAGCAAACTTTAAAATTTTATGGGACCAGCAGTTGGCATAATGGCTACATCACTGGACTCCCATATAGTTGACTGTGGTTTGAGTCCTGGACCCGGTGGCTTAAATTCACACTGGGCGTGTGTGTGTGCATGCCCAAGATCCCGAGAGAGTAGAGGAGAAGGGATTGTGGCGTGGCCATCCCCCCTGGGGGGGGGGGTGACTTCTCACTCTCTGTCTCTCTGTCTCTCTCTGTCTTTCTGGTGAGTGCATGTGCCCTATAGCAAAAAGTTCTCAAAAAAAAAAAAAAAAAAAAGAAAGAAAGAAAGAAAAAAAATTATGTTAAAGAGAAATAACTTTTTCTGCAGCCTTCCAACAACATCTTAAGGACTAGTAGTTGCAAGCGAGTAGTAAAATATACTATTGACAGAGGTAAAAATCACTAATTAGTTGGCTTAAATTTCTGTGAACTGGTGTTAAATAGGTTCATCTGTTATTTTGAATAATTGAGGACTCAGGAGAATGTAAGAATGAAAAACTCTTGCATAAATTTCCTATTTTAAGGGTGACTATCAATGCAAAAGTATCTCCTGGTTTTTCATCGAAAAGTATTCACTTTAGTTCTTAGATGGGTGTTAAAAGATTAATGGTGTCAGCAATGCACTAGGTATTTCAGATGAGTGTGTCTGGGAAACATCTCTGTTAGAGATGTAATGGTCTAATCTAACTGTAAGCAAGCCAGAAATCATGACTACTAGAATTTTGGTTTATTTTATATTATTTTTATAGACAGAGTGGCAGCGTCTCATTGTTTCCTATGGATTGAAGCAAGGTGGGTGAATGTAGAGAATTTGAGAGAAGTGAGCCAGGCTTTGAAAGATACGCACTGTGTATTCTGACTCAATATGTACTTTATGGTGGAAATTGAAAGATCCAAAGATATGATAGTAGAAAAGATAAGTGTAGGGACCAGCAGGTGGTATGGTGGTTAAGGCACTAGACACTCCCAATGGCCAACCACGGTTTGAGTCCCAGACCTGGTGACTCACATTCTCACTTTCCCTCTTTCTGTGAGTGTGTGTGTGTGGTCAAATTAAAATAAATGATAAATAAGTAAAATTAAATAAAATAATTTAAAAAAAGGAAAGAGAAGTATAGATACCAGAGACTATAAGAAGGGGAGTGGGTGGTAGAGCGAGTGGTAGAAGGTAGGGGGGTAAAGGGAAGAAACACTTAACAAACAAAAGAATGTAAACCTCTCAGCTGAAAAAATCTGTAATTTTTGCTTTATAAAAGAATTAAAAAGTGTAAGAATATGGCATATTTGTATGGAGAAGTCAGCAGTCAGTGGTCAGTGGATTTAAGAATCTATGGCACACTGGGGCCAGTAGTTGGCCTAATGGCTATGTCGCTGGACTCCCACATAGTCGACCATGGTTTGAGTCCCGGACCCCGTGGCTTAAACTCATGCTGGGCGCGTGTGCACGCATGTCCAAGATCCTGAGAAGAGAATGGAGGAGAAGGAATTGCTGCGTGACCATCCCCCCGGGGAATGATTTCTTGCTCTCTGTCTCTCCAGTGAGCACACGTATCCTACAGCAAAAACCTCCCTCTAAAAAAAAAAAAAAAAAAGAAGAATCTATGGCACTGAAAATGTAGAAGGCTAGGACTGGAGTTTCTGCTTTGTATCTTATGAATATAACATAGCACAATTCCCTTAACTGTCTCAGCAACATTTCTGCCTTTTCTTTTTAAAATTATTATTATCTTTTAGATTTCCCATAGGGCATGTGCACTTACTGGAGAGAAACAGAAATAAAAGATTAAGTGAGAAAGCACTCTACCAAGGGGGAGTGTCACTCTGCAGTCTCTTCTCTATTTCTCTCATATTTTGGAATTTTAGGTATACACAATCATACCCAGCATGTTTTTCAAGGGCCACATCCAGAACTCAAATTACAGTAGGTCTTGTGTGATCCAGTTGCCTTAAACCTCTATACCAAGGACTGGTCCACATATTTATCTTTTCTAAAATTCATATCTGTGTTACTTAAGGGAGCTTGAGTGCGAGATATACTAGAATCCAGATACCTCAGGACTGCAGATGTGCTAGTTATTTATTGCTACACACACACACACACACACAAATCATGCTCACATTTATTCCATAGCACAGTTTATTTTTGATTGTATGGGTTGATCGATTTTTCTGCCAATCTAGCTTGGATCTTTCGTGTTGCATTGAACTACAAGGCTCATATAATGTAATGTCGGATGACCCACAGTATCCCTTCTGCCACATTTTACTGGACCAAGAAAATCACAAGGTCACCTCATGTAAAAAGGGAGAAAGAAAAAACAGTTCTTCCACTTGATGAAAAGAGTGTTAGATTCTCCTCACAGAAAGCATGTAAGATGGAAAATATTATTATGACCATATTGGAAAATAATGTACCAAAAAGAGAGAGTTCTGAGGTAGGACTTGGGCATAAGATGATGCTGAGGTACAAAGACTGGAAATACTGCTCTGCTCTGGGATGGAAACCCAGTGGTTCAAGATGTAATATCCAGAGTTCATTTCTAAGCAGAGTTTAAGGAATCTTCTTGGTTAACAGCATAGACTCTAGAAGCAAAACCACTTTGGAGTCAAAATCTATTGGGTTGCTGGAAAAGTCATGACACATTTTTCTATGCAAAAATGCATCCTGATTTTTCCCATGACCAAATATGTCACTATTTCCTACTAACTGGCCAGTTCTTCTGTGCCTGAATTTCCTCACATGTAAAATGAAGAGATGAACAGTTTCTATTTCATAGAGTTATTACAAGTAATAAATAATTACCGCATATAAACAGCTTAGAACCATGCCTGGCAAATATATCCTTACAATCTATCTAGACGCACTTTGTGGATGGGGGCTGATAGAAAGTTGGCGAGGAGTTTCAGATACAGGTTCACTTGGGAATTCTAAGAGAATCTCCGTTTCTATATTCAGTAGTTGGGAGCATAGGAAGGAAACACAGTGACAAGAATCCTCCTCTTAGCAGGAGACCTGAGAGGAGGCAGCTGACCTGTCCAATCTGGGGTACAAGTCAGAGCTGTAAAGTAGAGAGTTGAGTAAACAGGCAGATGGAATGCTGGGAAACCTAATTACATGTACACCTGTTTGAAAAGGGCCAACCCCTGGCTACAGAGCCGTAGAGACTAGACTATTTGGGGTTTTCCTCACACTGAAAACTAAAAATTATCTATAAACAAATGAGCCTTGGAAACCAGGAAACCCAGATATCTTGGCTGAATTCCTGAGCCTAAGATACATGACTAAATTCCAACCTCCACCAAAATATACTTCCTACCACTGTTTATTGGCTGCGGGCCTCAGTTTCGTCTTGGTCTGTCTGTGGGCGCCGTGGGTGAATTCAGCACTGGGAGCAGGGAGAAGAAGATAAATGTTGGTGATCTGACACCGACTCACTGTTTGCCTCACTGCATGGTTAGGATGATCAAATTAAGCAATGTATATTAAAAAGTTCTGTAAGTTACTACCATCAGTCCTATGCCTCGGGGCAAATAATTTTTCTTTTAAAAAATAAATCTACTTGCCAACTTTTCAAAATATACTTCTGCGCACAGGACCCATGATGTCATTAGAGAAAGCTGAGGTTAATACCAGGCAGTTTAAGTCAGGCAGGACATTTAAACTGCAACAATGTTTAAGGAGAGAGTTCAGGACATTAGCAATCATGACGAAAATGTGGAAAATGTCCTGGGACTAGATGATCTTCGGATCGCCTTGAGTGTGTGGGCGGGTACCTCACTCATGTGTACCGTGGAAATATCACGGCAAGTCCCATGATGAGGCTTGTAATCCCCGAGCCCGGGTGTTAAGCAGTCGTTCAGATGTGGATGGATGGAGGCTCACAGGTGTTTGCTGAGTCCCAGAATAAATTTTGCAGGTGCCGGTGATTGCAGTCAAGGTCTAAGTTCCTTGGAGAGTCCTCACTGTCTGAACAAATGAAATGATTTTGAATGCTTTTGCTTGCCACAGGGAAATTTATAAAAAGATGGCACGATTTCATGCTCCTTTTGGACAGTTTTTTCAAAGAGGTCTGGGCCAAGAAAATTATTCTTCAAAAGCCTGCTACATTTTGATAATGGAAACAATTTATCCCTTAATATAAGTAATACTAATTCTATTTTACATTTATAACATGGAGAGTTGAGGTTTGTAATCACTATCTGTGCTTTAACATTGGGGTTCTTTGTGTAGGCAGTATCTGGCAAAGATGTCATCACTGCACTATTTAAAAATAGGATCGTTTATAAAACGGCATTGTGTTCATTATTTTATGTTATATTGAGAATTAAGAATATACTGTCAAATTATTAACTCATTCTGTGATTAAAAAAAAAAAAACTTATTTAACAAAATAAATTCCATGTAAAAGTTGAGACCACCAAAAATTTGAGACTATATTTAAAGATCAGTATTTTCCCTTTACGTGCTGGCCCTGTTTCTCGTTCCTTCCAATACCAGGAGGATCATTCCTTGGACATAATGGCTTCCAGCTAACCTACAGCAATTTTCCAGGTATGAGTGTAGGTGAATAGTTAACCAGCTACATGATTATCTTTCCAAAAAGTGCCATGCATTCAGATCAAATCAATTCTAATTTTACAATTATGCCATATGTTCAGACTTATCTCTAGAATTTCAGCACTTACAATGAAGTTATCCCAAAGTAATTTTTTTTTCCGAGTTAAGTTCATATGCTGGCTCTGGGAGAGTCAGATGTTTGAGTGCTGATACAGTTGGGAGGCAGGAAAGTGAAATACAGAAAGCACATACTTGTGGGCAAGAAGCAGAAGTTAATGACCAAGGTGTCAAGAAGGGAAAGGGGTGAGAGTTCAGAGGGGTCCTGAAAGAAATCATAGAACTTTAATAAGGTGAAGAAAAGGCATCTTGACAAATAGAAGTGTCCACAAGCCATTCTCTTGAGTTATGCAAGAGGGTAGGCTTAGGAGGCATTCATTTTCTAGAAAATACCAAGGTACATTTCCACTGAGTTGGAAATTATATTCTTCCCCTCCAAATGTTATAGATCTCAACTAAGGGTATTTACCCCACCCCACCCCAATGTTAAAAGAGACTCAGTTTAAGTTATGAGAATTTTTTTTTTTTTTTGGATTTGAAGGCCTCTTGCAAAAATCATAAACCACCCAAATTCCAAATTTCAGAGCAAGCTAAGATGTGTGTCCCCTATAGACTGCTTTGCAAACAACAAAAATAATGAATTAGTAAAGGTAAAATCTTTCACCTTGCTGTTTTGGAAGCAATTAATTTGAGGGCTTTTTCAACTTATAACAAAGTATTAAAAAAAAAAAAGTAAATGCCTTTCTGTCTTTGTTGTATACAATCAATATAAAATGTAGCCTGCAAGGGACCAGCAGTTAGCGTAATGGCTATGTCACTGGACTCCCATGTAGTCAACCGCAGTTCAAGTCCTGGACCCGATGGCTTAAACTCACACCGGGCACGTGTACGTGTGTGCCCAAGATCCCGAGAGGAGATTAGAGGAGAAGGGATTGCAGCGTGGCCATCCCCCTGGGGGGTGATTTCTCGCTTTCTGTCTCTCTGTCTCTCTCTGTCTGTCTGGCGAGCACACGTGCCCTATAGCAAAAACCTCTGCGAAAAGAAAATGTAGCCTGCAATCACTGGCACAAGCCTCTGTACCAGGTGAAAATAAGTTCGTGCTAAGATGACCTCTTCTCAGACCTTATTCATTTTATTAGTGAGAACGTCGTCCTTAGTAATCCTCAGGCACTACTCTTAGTGCAGCACTTATATAAGTCAACACGTTCTCATAATGTTCCTACAAAATCAATGCCATTATTATCTCCATTTTACAGATGAAACAAGTGAAGCATAGAAAAATAAAGTCATTTCTCAAATTCACAGACCTCAAATACATCAGAGCAAGAATAAAATTTCTGGCAGTGTGGGCCCAGCCATGATGGCACATGCAATAGTGCACTGCTCTGTAATGACAGAGCCCAATGAGGGGCAGAGCTCAGATTCTGGAAACACGCCACGCCTGCAGGTACATGTGCCTGTGAGGCCGGGAGGGGGCGGAGCACAGTGTGACCAGACCCTGTCAAGCGTGCCTGTCTTTCTGTCTCCTCAATAAAATAAAGGGACTTGAAGGACGTCCTGGTAGTTTATACTCACACACGGTCTGTGCTCTTACTCACTGATATTCTTACGCATCTGCTCATAGAGAACATGCCATAAGAAAGAATATAACCGGAGACTGTCCTAGATTAGGTAAGACTCACACATGGTAGAGGAATCTTAAGTATTTTCATTATGCTCTCCCTTTTTAAATTTTTATCTGTATTTTTTATTAGATAATTATTTAATTTTATTAATTATCATTAATACTGTTTTAATTCACCAGACACAGACAGAGAAAGAGAGGAAAAATGAGAAAGCAAGTTGCCAGGTCTGGGACTCAAACAGCATGTGGTCGTGGGGAGTCCGGTGCCTCAACTACCACGCTACCTGTTGGTCACTTTATCTGTATTTTTTTCCTATGGTTGCTTACATCCCAGAACTTTCAAGTCTGAATTTATTGCCTTCCTATCCAAATGTGTTCCTTTTATATACGCTGTATATGATGATGACTTGCTAGCCATCCAATATTTTAGGTCAAAACCTGGAAGCCATTCCAGAATTCTACCCTTGCTCAATGTCTATGTTTAATTAGTCATCAACTCTTACTCTTAAATGCTCTCAGGATTTACCTTTCCTCCCTATCCTAACCACTTTCACTGCAACTTTTCAGGCCATTGTCATCTTATAATGAGGCTATTACCTAATAAGGCTGTTATCTAGTCTTTTTGTTTTGAAATTCCCTCATTCTAGTCAGCCTCCATAGTACTGTTAATGTGGCCTGTAAGAATGTTTATCTGATTATGTTTCTCTTTCACTTAAGGTACTTCTTTTCTCTCCCTGTGGCCTGCAGTATACAACCAAATACCTTGGTGTAAAATAAGGTCCTTTGGGGTCGAATTCCTTTTGCATTTTTCTGCTACTCCCCTCACCATACTTGGTGACTTAACCAAGTAGCATGCATTACGTTCTTTTTAGCACCCCCGTCTTTGCCTATGCTCTTCTCTCTGCTTGGAATGTTCTGCTTATCAATTGTCTTCCTAAAAAGCTCATGTAATGTCCAATAATTATCTATCTGGATGAATCTGGCAAGTCGATTTGGCCAAGAAAAGATTAATTATGCATTTATGCCACATCTGTACTTTGTCAGATGTCTGTTGTTGCACTTACCACAATTTATGGTAATTATTTGTTTACATTTTATGTTAGACTCTTCATTCTTAGGGGGATGGCAATTAACAGGAGGTCAATAAATGTTACTGTAATAAATTAGTTATGAATTTCTATTGTAGCTCATTGCACTGTGAAAAGATTTATGCAATCAGAAGATGGAAAAATTTCAAATAGTACATTTGAACACTCAGTGATGGTTAAAAAGGAAATTTGTATGAGATATGAAATTGGAAAACAAGGTGAGAACATAATATTTCATTTAAGGTGGAGGAAAAATTGCTTCTTATTTGCATTATGCCCATTGTCTCTTCTAAATCAGCAAGATCTTACCTTAAACATATTATTTTCTATTTCACTACAGTTTTACCTGATTTGTTCATCTCAGAAATTTCAGTACCAACTCCAAAAAAAAAAGAAAGAAAGAAAAAGAAAAGGGACCAGCAGTTGGTGTAATGGCTGTCACTGGACTCTCATGTAGTCGACTGTGGTTTGAGTTCTGGACCCAGTGACTTAAAACTCACGCCGGACTCATGTGCATGCATGCCCAAGATCCCGAGAGAAGAATGGAGGAAAAGGGATTGTGGTGCGGTCATCCCCTCTGTGGGGTGATTCCTCGCTTTCTGTCTCTCTGTCTCTCTCTGTCTTCCTGGCGAGTGCATGCGCCCTATAGCAAAAGCCTCTCCCCCAAAAAAAGAAAGAAAGAAATTTCAGTACCAAAATTGATTGCTTCTTAAGTTTTACATGAGATTCTATGTATGATGCTATTTAATATACAGAAAAATTTCTATCATTTGGCAAATGAAATTAATTCGGCAAGTGTACTATTTAAGAGTAAGACTAAAGATACATAAATCTTCTATAAGAGACTTTTGTGTTTTTCTTAGAGATTATTTTTGTATTGACAGATGTAATGGTCGTGTTTTCATAACTAAATCCTGACAGTTGGGACAAAGACAGACATGGTTTAACTTCTATGTGTACAATAAAGTTATTACGAATATATAGGTGATTTGTAGATTAATCCACCATTTACTGTACATGGGTTTACCTATATTTTCTAGATTTCCAGAGTGGTTTGGTATGACATTGAGGATTGTTTGTTTTGTACATCATGATGTGTTTATATGAAGTCAGGAGTCCAATATTTAAACTATTGACTGCTCTCCCTTTAAATTTCAGAATTCTTTTTTTAAAGAATTATTTCCTTTATTTTATTTATTATTATGTATTTATTTTTAATTTGACCAGAATGAGAGAGAGAGAGAGAAAAAGAGAGAGAAAGAGAGAGAAAGTGGGAAAACAAGTCACCAGGTCTGGGACTTGAACCATGGCCAGCTCCAATAATCACCACACCATCTGCTGGCCCCCAAATTTAAGAATCTTTCATTCCATTAATGTCATATTTAGAAAGTAAGGTTTTTTTCTTCTTATAATCCTCATTAGTGGATGTTTCTAAACAGTTTTAGAAAAAGAAAAGTGGAGAAAAATGTTCCCAAAAGGGAGGAATTATTTCCTTGATTAAGTCTTTTCTGTATTTTCTTGGCTTCTGAGATATCATCACTTTTTTCCCAATAGCTTATATACACGTACTGACCATTATTTCTTTTTTAAAATTTATGATCCACTTATCCACTAATTTTGCTAATATTCTAATGGCTTAAAACAACAATTTTTTTCTCATAAATATACGCAATTTGTTTGGGGTACAGCAGGGCAAATGGTCTCTGATCTTCAATTTCTGGGGAAGATCCTAATGCCTACACCCAAGAACAAATGGATCTGGTCAGGCAGCTCTCTCTCTTATGACCTCAGGGTTTCTCCAGGATATTTCTCTATGTGTTGTCTCTATCATGGTGGCTTTAAGGTAGTTACTTCTTACATTGTAGATTAGGACTCTAAAAATAAGCGTTCCTAGAAAGTAAGAACTTTCATGACTTACCCTCAGAAATCTTGTAACAAAGTAATAAACCTCTTGGTATATTATATTGGTTCACACATGGCAAACATCAAGTCATGTAAGGACAGGACTAACAACAATGTGACTTGTGGGGGCATAGATAAGTTGGGCATAGTCTTAGGCCCAAATGCTACATTTATATAAGTACCTTCTGAGCTCAAATTACACATTAGACTTCTTCGTGCACTTCCTTCTCTTCCCCTTCCGTCTTATGCTCTGTTTTTTCCCTTTGGGATGATTCACATGCAGGACAATTTTGAAAAATTTATACAGTGATGTAATCACCAAACATTCTCACGTGTCTCTTTTATAGTCAATCCAATTGCCCCAATCCAAGCATCTGACAACCATGAATCATTTTCTGCTTCTAAAATTGTGTCTTTCCAGAATGGCATAGGAAAAAAAAAAAAAAAAAAAAAAAAAAAAAAAAAAAAACACGCACTGTATAACTGTATAAACCTTTTGATACTAATTTCATTCAGGATAATATTTGGAGATCTGTATATGTGTTACATGTTCTAGTATGTTATTTAAAGTTATTTTTTTTATTGCCAGTGTGAAAGTGCATGAAAAAGAAAGAGAGAACACCCCCAAAGAACTGGTCACATTGCTATCACTTTTCCTTCATTTCTTAATCTCATTATTTGGAGCATGCATGCACACATGCCTGGCATGTTTTGTAAGCCACCAGGGCCAAGATTTGGCCATTTGAGATCCAAATCCCCATGTACGAGGTGTAACTCCTGTGGGAAGGGGTCTGCCCAGTCATTTATTTTCTTTTATTAAATGATATTACATTATATGTGGAGATCATATTGTTTTGTTCAGTTGAATAGTTGAATATTTTTCTAGGTTTTGATAATTGTGAAAAAGGTTGCTAATGTGGGGTGCTATTATAAAAGGTGGCTAAAAATGTGAGAGTAGTTTTAGAGTGTGAGATGGGTAGAGGTTAAAAGAGTTTTGAGGTGCATGTTGGAAGAAAGCACAATTGGGGCCAGCAGTTAGCGTAATGGCTACGTCGCTGGACTCCCATGTAGTCAACCATGGTTTGAATCCCAGACCTGGTTGCTTAAACTCACGCCAGGCGCATGTGCGTGCATGCCCAAGATCCCAAGAGGAGAATGAAAGAGAAGGGATTGTGGCATGGCTATCCTCCCTGGGGGGTGATTGATTTCTCGCTTTCTGTCTCTATGTCTCTCTCTGTCTTTCTGGAGACTGCACGTGCCCTACAGCAAAAACCTCTCACCCTCCAAAAAAAAAAAAGGCAGAATTACTTTGAAGGGGCTGTTGATAAAAATATGAAAGTCAAAGGTAATTCTAGTGAGAGCCCACAAAGAAACAAAGAGAATTATAAAGATTCTATTGTATTAGATAATAAAAATATCATTATGAAGATAATTTTGATAGAAATATGGACATGAAAGACCTTTCTGCTGCCGTTTCATGGAAGTGAGAAGCACATTATTGGAAACTGGAGAAAGATCTTATTTGTAATAAGATGACAAAGAACTTGGCTGAACTCTAGTGCTTTCTGGAAGATAGACTTGCAAGTGATGAAATAAAATATTTACTGAGGAGATTTCTGAGCAAAGTGTTAAAGGAATGGGATAAACTGAAGATAAAAGAAAAGATAAATCATTAAGTGAAAAGGAATTGAACTTAAATTTTTAAATGTCCTCAGCCTACATATATTACAAAAAAAAATGAGCATGTCTCTTCTGATAAGATACTAATGGTATGAATGAACAGTCATCTAATAAAGAGATCATGGGAATGATTCACAGATTAATCAGCCATCTCAGAATAAAGCTCTCGATAGAAATGGGATTATACAATTAGAAACATTCCCAGGTTGAACTAAGAGTCAGAGAAAAGAAGAAATAAACGAAGACTATCAGACTTCTTGCATTCTGCAGATTGGGAATATAGAACTATTAGGTTGAAAACTTGCTTTGCATCTCAAGAAAGTGAACTAACAACCCTGAAATTCACAGAGAGATCATCATGGCTACTACTTATGCTATAGGCCCAGGAGGTAAGTCTGCGTTCTTCTTCAGAGAAAAAAAGGTTTCAGAGAATTGGTCATCCTCCTCATTTTTAATAGGCCAGGTAACCAGCAAAGAGAATCACACAGGTGCGACTTCCACAGAAAACCATGGGGACTAGGTCACCCCTCTGAGCTGAAAAACTGGATGACCTACAGGTCTGAGTATGACACTGTCATCCCAGAGGGCCTAGAGGGAAGATGATCAAACCAAAGGGGATTATTCGAAAGTCTGAATATTTAATGAAGTTTGCTTGCTAGAATTTGACTTGCTTGAATCCATTAGCTCTTTCTTCCTTTCAATTTCTTCCCTTTGGAAGGGGAATATCCATCCTGTGATTCTGTTCGGAAGTGCATACCTTGCCTGGTTTCGTATGATCAGAGCTGGGCAGGAATTTTGTGTCAAAATGAATTATACCTTTTGGTCACACCCACATTGGACTTAGATGATATTTAGATGAAACCTGGAACTTTAGAACTGATGCTAGAAAGAGGGCAATCAAGGCTTTGGGAGCTATTGGAATGGAATGAATGTATATTGCATATAAGAACATGAATTTTATAGAAAGCAGAGGTGGAATGTTATGAATTGAGTGTTTGTGTCATAAAAATTTATATAGTGAAGCTTTAACCCTTGGTTGTATTTTAAGATGGGCCCCTCTTCAGTAGCAATTAAGGTAAATAGTCATAAGAGCGTAAACCTGATCCTATAGAATTAGTGTCCTTGAAATAAGAGACTACATATACCCCTCATCTCCATGAGCATGCACTAAGGAAAGATCATGGGAATAAGGAGGCCACCTGCAAGTGAAGAGAACCCTGAGCCCAGGTAAACCCTCACCACAAACCAAATCTACTAGAACTTTGATCTAGAACTCCTAACAGTGAGAACTGTGAGGGAAAAAAAATGTTTTTTAAAAATTTTTAAGTCACATAGACTATGTATTTTGTGTGATAGTCTCAATTTGACTGATACAATTTCTACAAACTTTTATGTACAGGCTATGGTGTAGACAGGTATCTTTATTTACTCTTGATTAACTATCTGTGAGTTGCTGAGTTGCCTGGTAAGTAAATGTTTAACTTTATAAGTGATGGTCAAATTTTCCCTGTCAAATTTTCCCAAAGTGACTATACCAGTTCACATTCCTAATGGCAATGTGTGAGAGTTCAAATTACTGCATATTTTTCTCACTAGCTCGTAGCCTCATGTTGTAGACTTTAGCCATTCTACAAGGTACATAGTGGTATTTCATGATGGTTTTAATTTATTTCCATTTCTCTGGTAGCCAGTTACATTGACAATATTTTTGTACTTACTTATAATTTTATTTTGGTCAAACATCTAAATCTTTTGTCCATTTTATAAATTGAACTTGTGTTTTTTGTTATGATTAAGTTTTAAGTTTCTTTAAGTATCCTAAATACCAGTACTTTACTAAATACATATTTTGAAAATAGTTTCTCCCAACTTATGGTCCATACTTTATTTTTTTTTTTTTGAGTGTCTTTTAAAGATCAAATATTTTTAATTTAGGTGAAGTACAATCTATCAAATTCTTTTCTTATGTGGATTCTGTTTTTCTGGTGTCATACCTAAAAAATCTTTGTTAACCTAAGGTTATAAAGATGTTCTATGTTTTTGGAGAAATTCATCAATTATAGTTTTACAATTAAACCACTGCTTTATTTGTATATGTTGTGTGTGTTGCAAGATAGAAAGAAGTTTAGTTTATTTGCATATTGATAAACAGTATTTCTTCCTGGATTTCTGAACTTTTTATCTTTTTCCATTGAATTACTTTTGCAATTTTGTCAAAATAAATTGTCCTCATACATTTGGCTCTACTTCTATTTCGTGTCGTTGATCTTCCTATCCATCTGTCAATATTGCACTTAGTCATTTACTTCAGTTTTATAGTGTGATTTAAGTTAGGAGGCATAACTCCTCGGACCAGCAGATGGCATAATGATTATGTAGCTGGACTCTCATGTAGTTGACTGTAGTTCAAGTCCCAGACCCGGCGCCTTAAAACTCATACGGGGTCCATGTATGTGCATACCCAAAATCCCTAGAGGTGAATGGAGAAGGGATTGCCGTGTGGCCACCCCCCTTGAGGGTGATATCTTGCTTTGTGTCTCTCTGGTGAATGCATGAGCCCTATAGCAAAAATCTCTCACAAACAAACAAACAAACAAAAAACAACAATAAAAAGAAGGTATAACTCCTTAAAGTTCTAGGTTTTTAAATGGTTTTGTCTATACTAGGTCATTTGCTTTTCTACATAAATTTTAAATTCATCTTGTTTACTAAAGAAACCCAAACAAGCCTACTAAGATTTCTATTGAGATTATATTGATTTTCTGGATCCATTTAAGAACAGCTGACACCTTGAAAATATCGAGTTCTAGGCTGGCCCCTTGGCCTAGTGGATAAGAGAGGCAGATCCCAAATGACCAACCACTCTACAAAGCCAAACCCTGAAGACTTTCAGATAGTCCGTCATTCTTGTTTGTAATAGGCTAGGTAACTACCAAGAAAACCATGTAGGTGGGAATGCTACGGAGAATCATGGGGTCCTGTCTGAGCTGAAGAACAGGGCCAACCCATTGATCTGTGAGTGTGATGCCAGAAGGCCTACAGGAAAGGATAGCAAATCAAAGGGCACTATTCTCAAGCTTTAAGATCTAATGAAATTTCCTTGCTAGGATTCGACTTACTCAGATCTATTAGCCCTTTCTTCCTTTTAATTTCTCCTTTTTGGAAAAGGAGTACCCGTACTGTGACTGTCCCACATTGGGTTTTGGAAGTGAAGTGCATAACTTGTCTTGTCTCATGGATGTGTACTTATGTACTTTTATTTTTATCAATTATTTATTTTTATTTAGAGAAAACAATGTTTTCTTTACATATCTTCCTGAACATTTCTTGTTATACATGTAAAAATCAATATTTTCACTGACATAAATTAATATTATAAAATAAGATTTACATTTTTGTCTATGAACAGCTCACTTCAGGAATATAGAATTGTTTTCTTTTGCAAACAGTGTAGTAGTTCTGGATACTTTTTTTTTTTTAATTTTAGTTTTGCTAGAGAGTGAGGCATTCTCTAAAAGAGACAAAGAGAGAGTGGGAAAGTGAGAAATCACCCAAACAGCTCAGTCACACAAGTGGGATCCAGCCACCTTAATCTTTGCTGGCCCTCTCTGAATATTTGAAAGATATTAAGTCTCCCTATAGCTAACAAAACAAAACAAAAACAGAACCAAAACAAAACAAGGTTTTTTTTTTTTTTTAATTGTCCTAAATGCAGAATTGCAGCTGATCTTCCTTAAAAGAAATAGGATAAATGCGGGTTCCTTAATCTGTGCTCATTATCATACAACAAAGGAAGAATTACTCTTTCATTTTATAGTCCTGCCTGAGAGTTGTTCTATTTTGAAGAGACTTAGTTATGTTGAGATGTGATTGCAGGACAGATTCCATTCTCCTTGCTTTGTTCACATTTCTTTCCTTTTTATATTTTCTTTCTTTCTTTTTCTATTTTTTTAAGAATTACTTCTTTATTTAATTTTATTTGTTATTATTATTATTTTTTAATTTGACCAGAGAGAGACAATGGAGAGAGAAAGTGAAGGTGAGAGAGCAAGCCACCAGCTCTGGGACTCAACTGCAGTTGGCTACGTGGGAATCCAGTGCCTTAACTACCATGCCTAACATATCTTTCTTTTTTTATTAATACATTTGTATTTTAATTCCATTTTTTCACAAACTTGTTTGTCTGTTGTTTGCTATAGGGCACATGCCCTCACCAGCGAGCAACAGAGAGAAAGAAAGAAATCACCCTCCAGGGAATATGGCCACACTCTAATCCCCTCTACTCCATTATCCTCTTGGGATTTGGGGCATGTACACACCTGTTCCTGACATGATTTTCAAGCCTGTTGGGTCCCAGACTGGAATTGTGTTCAACTATGTGGGAGTCCAACACATTAATCACCATGCAACCTACTGGCCCCTAACACATCTTAAAGACAATGATAATATACAAAACAAAGGGCATTATTTCATTTAGTTTATCCACTGTTTCAGGAAGTTTTAAGAAGCTAGGAATATTCTGAATACTTCTATACATATTCTTCTTAACTCTTTTATGGGATCATCAGCAAACCTCAAATTTCAACAAGATGGATAATCCTAAATCCCAAGAAGATGGAGAAAAAGAGGAACAAGGATTGTGGAGTTACCTCAATGCTCTTGGGGACGCTTTCTTCCTCTGTCCCTTTCTGTCTCTCTAGTAAGTGCCCATGACCTTTGGCAACTAAAAAAATGAGCTTTTATATTCATAAACATGGTATATACCTTCAGTTATTTAGCAACTTTGTTTTACCTCATCAATGTTTTTATATTTTAACATACACTTCTTACAAATAATTTGATAGATTTATTCTTAATAACTTTGTTTTTCTGTATGTTATTATAAATCCTATGCATTAGCACTATTCTGACTTCCTTTTATATTGTTAGTTTAAAAATAGAATTGCGTGCCATCCTGTGTCGTGGTGGTTAAAGTGCCAGGATCCCACAAGGCTGGTATGAGTCTTGGACCTGGTAGCTTGAGAAACACATTAGGTATGTGCATGAGTGTGCCCAAAATTCTGACAGGAAGGAATTTTTATTTTTTTTCCTGGAATCTTTAGCATATTCTACATAGACAATAATCAATCTGAAAATGGAGACAAATTTATTTATTTTATTTTATTTTAATTTTTATTTTTTGCTACATACTCTCCCAAGAGAGACGACGAGAGAGAGGGAGACAGCAAGACAGAAGTGAGAAAGCCCTGGGGGGAGATGACCATGCCACAGCCCCTTCTCTTCCATTGTCCTCTTTCGAGAGTTTGGAAATGCACACATACGCACTCTGTGCTTTTCCAGTCACGCTAGGACTCAGATTTCTTCGCAGGCCGTGTGGGATCCAGCTGCCCCAACCACGATGGCGCCTGGCTGGCTGGGAGACAGGTTATTTATTTCCAGTCTCTCTATTTTTTTCTTTCTTTTTTAAAAGGTTTTTGTTTTACTTGAGTAAGAAAGGCAAAGCAGGAGATAGACAAGCATCATCAACAGGTCTTGACTCTGTGATCCACCCCCAGCCACAGCTAACCCTGGATCATAGGCACACACCGATCTGGTATATTCAGAGAGGTCTATGGATGTGAACCAAGGACGTCCCACAGGAGTCAGCCTTGCAGAGCGCTAGGTTACTGCTGCACCTGTACACCTTGTTTGTTGTTTCTTACCTTGTTGCACTGGTTAGGATTGTCAATACAATATTGTTGCCAGACTTAGGGGAAACATATTTACTCTTCTGATCTATTCCTAGTTTGCTAAGAGCTCAACCATACGTGGCTATTAAATTTTGACAAAACCTTTTTTTATCACTTTTAATCTCATCCTATACATTTTCACTCTAGTCTATGGATATGGTGAACATTGGACTTGATGTTTCCATTTCATATTATTCTTTTTATTTATTCCTAGATTCTAGTTGGTAATATTTTGTTAAGTATTTTGTATCTTTTTTTTTTTTTTGAGAGATTTTTGCTATAGGGCATGTGTGCTTGCCAGAAAGACAGAGACAGAAAGAGAGAGAGAGAGACAGAGAGACACAAAGAGAGAAATCACCCCCCCCCCCCAGGGGGGATGGCCATGCCACAATCCCTTCTCCTCCACTCTCCTCTCAGGATCTTGGGCACGCATGCACACGCGCCCAATGTGAGTTAAGCACTGGGTCCAGGATTCAAACTGTGGTTGACTACATGTGAGTCCAGCGACATAGCCATTATGCCAACTGCTGGTCCCATTGTTAAGTATTTTGTATCTATGCCCATGAAGGATTTTGGTCTGTAGTTTGTATTCCTTAATGTTCTTTTTCTGGTTTTAGTATAATGGTAATGTTGATCATATAAAAATGTGAAATGCTCCCTCTTCTTCTAGTTTCTAGAAGTCTTTATGTAGACATAGTGATAGTTTTCCCATTAATGTTAAGATAATTTGTTAGTGAAGATGTTTGGGTCCGCTGTTTTAATTTTGGGAAGGCTATTGATTACAAATTTAATTTCTTTAATTGCTGTCAGACTACTCTCAATTCTTATTACTTATTGAGTGACCTTTGACATAGTTTTTGTCTTTAAAGGGATTGTATTTATCTTATCTAAGTTCTCAATTTTATTTAGGTAAAATTGCTCGTTATAGCAATTTTTCATTGTTGTTATCAGTCTACTTGTTTATAAATTTTATTAAGCTTTAAAAACATCAATTTTGTATGAATTTTCTCTCTCTCTCTGTTTTCTTTTTCTTCTTTTAGGGAGAGATTTTTGCTATAGGGCATATGCATTCCCAGAGAGAGAAACAGAGAGCAACAGAGAGACAGAAAATGTGAAATCATGTCCTCCCCCCCGCCCCCCCGGAGGATGTCTACACCACAATCCCTTTTCTTCTACTCTCTTATTGGGATTTGGGGCACGCATATCCAGTGTGAGTTTTATTCCACCAGGGCCAGGACTTGACCTGCAGTCAGCTACATGAGAGCCCAGCGACATAACCATTATGCCATCTGGGGGGGTCCCATATTTTCTCTTTTAATTTTTAAATCTTTATTGATTTGTAACAGCATCTTTCAATTTCCTTCTATATATATGCTCTGTGTTAATTTTTATTTTTTCCCTTTCCCTGTGATAGAGGCTTAGATCATTAATTTATGGAATTTCTTTTTTTTCTTATTTGAGCATTTAATACTGTTAAGTTTCTTCTAAGCTCTGCTGCAGTTGCATTATGCCAATTTTGACATGTATTATTTTAATTTGGATTCAGTTCACATATTTCCAACATTTCTTTGTGACTCTCTCTTTGACTCATTAGTTAAAGGTCCAAATTAACTCCTAAGTATTTGAGGATTTTCTAGATTTGTTCCTGTTACTGATTTCAAGCTGAATTTTAATGTGATTAGAATACATAGTTTGTATGATTTTATTTTTTTTTTATGTTAGTTGAGTTTTTTCCTCCTGTTGAAAGTATTCTTTCTTGGTAAGAGTCTTTTGTAAGTGTCCTTCAAAGTATATGTACTGTCTGTCGTTTGGTGGAGTGTTGGATAAATATAATTTAAAACAGAGTAGTTGGTCATATTATTTAATCTTTCATATTCTCATGATACTTTTAGATCTGTCTGTTCCATCATATACTAAGAAGAAAGTGTTAATGCTTAATTGCATACGTGCTTATATTTTCTATTGGTTCTCTACATTTTTGTGTAGGTGCTTTTGAAGACTATTAAAAGTATGCTTAGTAAGTTACATTTTCCTGATATATAGACCTCCTGATCATTCTGTATTAGTTTTTATATCCTCTACGATATATCTTTTTCTGAAGGGATATGTTGTTGGTACAACTCCTGTTTTTCAATGCTTTTGTTTGGTTATGTTTTTTATCCTTTTATTTTTAACCTATCTATGATATTACATTTAAAAGTGGGTTTCTTGTAGATGGTATATGGAAGGGTTTTTTTTTTCAAAAGAAAATCTAATCTATTAATCTCTACTCTCTTTTTAGATTTATTGCATTTAATGAAATAATATACACGGTTGGATTAGAAGCTATCATTTTGCTGTTTACTTTCCCTCTGTCTCATTTTTTCTTTGTGCAAACTTTCTCATTTCTCCTTGCTTTTGTAGTAACTGTAAATTTTTATGGTTCCTTTTCTCATTGGTACACTTTTAAATAAAATTTTAGCAATTGATTTAGTATTCACAATATATTATATATTGTTAATATTTTACAACTAATTTTCTAATGTGATATTATTTCACATATATTTTAAGAAATTTATAATCTTTTCTTTCTTATATCCTTCGTATCATTATCTTCTTACATTGAACGACATCTGCATGTTATAAGTCACACATATTGCTTTTGTTTTGTTTTGTTTTAAGTTTATTAAGGGCAAGTGCTTGCCTGGCAGCATACTGAGGCAGGTCACTAGACGTGAACTAAGAACCTTCCCATGTGGGATTTATTTTACAGTGTGCCATCTCTACCACTGCACTGCTATCCAGCCCCTAAATCATAATGCATTTTCCTAACTTATCTTTTAAAGTTTAAATGATCTCTTAGGGTGATTAAAAATAAGAAAGATGTCTTTTTAAAGTTATCTTTATTTTTCTCATATATCCAGAGATGAAACTCTTTCTGATACTGTATTCTCTGCCTGAAGGCCTTCCTTTACAGTTTACATCGTGAGTCTTCTGGAATAGATTCTCTCTGCTTTTGTTGGTCTAAACAAATCTTACATTCCTTTAGGGAAAATATGTTCATTGGGTATAAGATTCTGAATGACAGCCTTTTACTTTAAGTGCTTTTGCAGTGTCTTTGGGTGAACATAATTCTTGACAAAATTTGGTCTTTTTTTGTTTTTTTAAGAGGATTTTGCCTTAGAGCTCACATGCTCATCAGAGAGAGAGAGAGGCAGAGACAGTGAGAGGAGCAGTGGGAAATCACCCCCCAAGGCGTGTGGCCACACCACAATCCCATCTCCTCCATTCTACTCCTGGGATCTTGGGCATGCGTGCACATGGGCCTGGCGTGATTTTCAGGCCACCAGGTCTGGGATTTGAACCACGGTCAACCATATGGGAATCCAGTGACATAACCAGTACACGATTCTCTCTCTAGTGTAATTCTCTCTCTCTGCCTGACTTTCAAATTTTTGCATGATGTATATGTTGCATGTGTGCACACATGCCCAAGTAAGTTTATCCTGAGTGTGAGTCTAGAATATGTCATTTATATCCTCCATTATTTTAGAAAAGTTTCCACCATTATCACTTCAAATATTTCTTCTGCTACATTCTTTTTCTGTTCCTTCTAGAACTCAAATTACACATTAGACCATTTAAAATTTTGCACAGCTTCTAGATAATCTCTGTCCTTTTGGATATAGTTGTTTTTGTTTTGTTTTTGCCATAGGGTATGTGTATTTGCAGAAAAGAGACAGAGACAGAGAGAAGGAAACTGAGAAATCGCCCTCCACCCCCACCCCCACCCCCAGGGAAAATGGCCACGCTGCAATCCCTTCTCTGCTAGGGATTTTGAGCACACACGTACCTGGCATGATTTTTAAGCTGCTAGGTCCAGAACTTGAACTGCAACTGGTCATGTAGGAATCCAGCACCTTAGCCATCATGCCAACTACTGGCTCCCAAATATGGGTAGTTTCTACTGACCTATTTTTATGTGTGCTAATTCTTTTTATTTTATTTCATTTTTAATTTAATTAATTAATTAATTTTGGGTGTTGATTTTTTTTTTTTTTAATGTGCTTGCAAGAGAAAAGGAGGGAAAGTGAGATATTACTCCCCTCTCCCAAGGGGGGGATGGCCACACCACAGTTCCTTCTCCTCCATTCTCCTCTCAGGATTTTGAGCAGTACACACATGTACTCAATGTGTTTTTTAAGTCACCAAGGCTGGGATTTGAAGTGTATAGTCGGCCATAATCTCCACATATTTGGTAGCCCACTGATTTTGCATTAATTGTTCTAAATTTACTTACGAGCCCACCCAATTAATTCTTCTGCATATCTTCAAATTTTTTTTGTAGTGTTTGCACTGATATTTTCATGAAGTTTTCACCTGTTGATTGCAATGCATATTATCACTTTGTTTTCCACTACATTAAGAATAATTAGCCATGATTATTTTAGTCTTGGTTGGATTGTTATAATATAGGGTCATTGTGGTTTCGCTGATTTTATTTATGTGTGTGTGTGTGTGTGTGTGTGTGTGTGTGTATTTGTTTGACTTCTTCTTGTTTCCTTTCTTTTTTCTGATTTCATTTTCTAAAAATATTTATTTTATTTCTTTTCCTTCACAAGAGAAAAGAACGAGAAAGAAAGTGAAGGAGGGAAACAGAGGCCTATGAGAAAGAAGCATTTATGTGAGAGAGACAGGCGCCCATGACAATAACTTGCCATGCCACAGTCGCTTGGCTCACCTTCCAGTCGGCCAGGATCATGGGCAATCATGGGCCCAGGCTGAGTCAGGATCCCAGCCCGGATCAGCCACGTGGCTCCAGCATTGCAGAGTGGTGTGCTACCACCTCTGACACCATGGCTGGGCCTATTATTTCTTACTTTCTTTTCTGAATATCTTATAACCTTTGAATGAATACCAGACATCACATTAGAACAGAAAAAGTGGAAGTCAGTTTGTTTAGTGGCTTTTCAAGTTGTTAGTGAGGTATGGGGTTGAGTCTTTTAGTCAGGAGTTGAGCTGAACGTGGGTTTTATTTTTGCTATTATTATCTTCAGTGCACCACTTGCTTCAAATTTCTTTACTTTGATTTCTTATGGTACGTTCTTATGGTCTGGGTGGGGTTGCTGGCTAAGTTTTCTCAGTAGAAGTGCTCCATCCTCAGCTTCCAGCTGTTCTGTACATCTGTGCCTCACAGCTAGCAACCTCCGCTCATGCTCTGACCCGTCTCCTGGAGCGTACATGGTTGTTGCTTTTTGCTACATACTTGCAATGTCAAAAGGCAAGGATTTTATACTCCATTTTTCTTTTTCTCGTGGAGACTCATTTATGGAGGCTTTGCGCATCTTGGCTTTGGGAATGTGATTTTCTTAGCATTCCAGCCCCTCATCTCCTTGACTGTCAAACATTGCTTTGTATCTTTGGTTCATTTTGATGGAAGTTTCCTTTCACTTAATTAGCAAGGCGAGATCACTCTTTGATGTCAATGCAGGCTCTTAGGCCCACATGTTTCTCAGTCATCTTTTGAAGTAAAAGCCCTGTTATATTTTTTTCCTCAGTCACATAGTCCTCACCAGTAACCTGAGTCTACAAACTTTGCTGTCGTTACCTCAGCACATTCAAAGCTTTGGTTTCATAGGAGAGAAAGTTGAGAGAAGTGCACAGCCCTTGGTTACTGTGCTCTATTAGCTCCAAATGACCTTCTGTGCTACAGCATCCATCTCTCTAGTCCCTGTCTTGCTTCCAGTCTTTCTCGTTCCACATGGCAAAGACTTAGGAGAAAGTTTTTGATAATGAGAGGAGATGTCCTTTGTGTCTAGGACTCAGCTATTTCCAACTGATACACTTCTCTTCACTTGGTCGTTAGCAGTTTAGCAACATTAAGCTGTTTTTTCTTGTCTTGTGCACGGTGGTGGATGCTTCTTCCTCCTGAGCTCTACTACAGGTATGACAGTTTTCACTTTCTCTTTCCTTAGAGAAACTTGTCTTTGGAATTGACTTGGATAATTGGTTGTCTTTGACTTCTGTTGTCTGAGAGGTTTAAAAGAAATCGTGATTGTTTTTCTCATCTTCTCTATTGTTAGAGTGTGAACTCTTTGCAGCTTTTTCATATAGGCAGGAGAACTAGTTTTATATTTCTTATTTTTTAACTTGTTAGTGGATTCAAGGTCACTGGGCAAAAGCTTGATCACATGGTAAAACTATGGAAATATGGGGGCCGGCATATGGAATAGTGATTAAAGTACTGGACTCCCACATGACCAACCACAGTTCAAGTATCAAGTCCAGTGGGCTGAAACTCATGCCAAGCGCGTGTGCCTATATGCCCTAAATCCAGGGGGAATGGAGGAGAAGGGATTGCCGGGTGGTCATCTTCCCCGGAGACAACTTCTCACTTTCTTTGTCACTGTTTTTCCTGCAAGTACATGTGTCCGATGACAAAAAGCTTTTAAAAAATTATGAAAATTAAATAACTCATTTACTGAACTTTTCTAATTATATAATAAAAATTTTCTTTTAAGGAGAACCTTTCCTATGCAGACTTAAAATAACAGTGATAATTGTGACCACACCATTAGCTAAGGATTATAAACCCTGCATTATGTACTGTATAGGTGAGTAGGCTGAATTATTGCCTTATAGTTGGTTTCAAATTTAAATTCAATGACACAAATTTTCAACCTACATCTTTATATCTTGGAAGTTTATGCTTTTTTTCTACCATGCTATCAGTGATTTTTCTGAAAATAGAGCTATATATTTGGGATATAAATATGTAGTTATTTCCATTGCAGAATAGGGAGGAAAAGTATACATATAGGAAAATAAAAAATATGAACATTATAAATACTCTAACAGAAATATAAACAAAATGCTGTGAAAATAAAAATTAGAGTGCTATTAATAATTCTACCTGAAACAGACATAAATGAATTTACAGTGGAGAAAATATTTAAACTGTGTTTTTAAGAATTATGTTTTTGCAGGAATAAAATGTGCTGACATGCTTTTGTTTATGCCAAACTGTGTACATGTAAAAAGTAAAGGCTATATATAAGGGAAAGGGAAATTTTCGGTGTGACAGGATGCAGTGTATATAGTAAAATTTGGTGGAATGAGACTGAAGAGAAATAGAACCACATTGTGAAGGCCTTTAATGTCAAACTAAGGTGATAACAGGAAAATATTGCCATGTTTCAAGCAAGAGCCTGACAATGTATTGTGTTCAGTGATGCACTGATGGAACTGGAATGGATAAAGCACATGCGGAAATTATTAGGCGGTCAGAGTAATCCGAAAGTAAGGCTTAGGGAAAGGAAGACATAGTTTCACAGGGTTTTCTCAGGTAACATTTGAGATACATTATCCAATAATTAGCAGGGGAAGCAAAAAAACAGAGTTATTAAAATATGGGGTCATTTCTAACTTTTGAGATAGAGTGACAATATTGTCTGTGGTAGTATATTTAATTTTACATGATTATGAACATAACTAGAAGATGGTATGACAGGGTTAATAAAAGACAAGACCATATTATTCTGAGTGTATTCAGAGACTACAACTGACATATATTTACTGATCACTTTCTGAATACAGAGAAAAAAAATGCAAGCTAATTTGAGAGACACACAAACCTGCCCCCCTACCCCCCACACACAATTGTACCATCTAAATTTACAGTGGAATTGGGGAGATAAGGCAAAAACTAATGTGATTAAAAGCAGTAGTGGAAAACAATAGAAAAGATTTTCCAAATCAGTGAATGATTAATTGCTTAATGATTTTCAAGATTTAAAAGGAAGGAGGTTAATTAGAGGTGGTTAGGAAGAAAATAATAGGAGTTGGAGAAAGTTTATAGTATGTCAGCTTTACTCGGGGGATAAACAAAGAGACCCACTAACTATTGAGTTTTGAGAATTTGTACGTGTGTGTGTGTGTGTGTGTGTGTAAGTAAAAGTAAATAAAGATTTAGTTTTCAGGTGCTAAAGCTGTAAAACATCCATTTTGGGGTTTTACCTGAAGTTCCTGTGATTGGAGGAGAAATTGGATTTTATATTTGCATCATCTGTGATGCTTACTGCTGAATTTGCTCTTCCCTTCATGCACATATAAAGCAAATATCTGCCTATCTCCCTTCCCCCCTTTATAGAGCAATCCTGGAAAAGAGGTAATTAAAATGCAGCAGCTCCCAACCAAGTTGTCCTCTGTTCAATGGTGAAGGTAGGTTTAGCTTCGCAATTCAGTGTCCCTACTGAAATAGAGAAACATTTTTTTTTTCTTTTCTTGAGTCGGGATTTGTGGTATCCCATGACTCAAGTTATTACTTGTTTTTGGGAAATAGTTTTATTTACATCCAAACATATATTTGCATATGTTTGAAGAACACGTCACACCAGAAAGGGCGTGTAGGACTGATAGCTCACCTATCGCAGAAGGACGGTTGGCCTGGAATAGAGATGTCATGAAGTAATTTCGGCTCCTCCATTGATGTGCTACATACATATTATTTAATGTTCTAAAAGTCAGATAGAGAAAATGACATCAAGTCGTATGCTTGTCTTGATTCCCCAGATCTTCTTTTGTAGGTAGAGATTAATATTTCCCTAGAAACACATTAAACTTTGCCACTCTTTATTGATGGATTAATTGACTGATTTTTTTTTTAGAGAGATTTTTGCAATTGGGTGTGTGTGTTTACTGGAGAGACATAAAGCGAGAAATCCCCCCACCCCAAGGGGAATGGGCAACTGTGATCATTCTCCTACACTTTCCTCTCAGGGTCTTGGGCACACACGCACATGCACCAAGTGTGAATTTCACACCACCAAGACCAAGATTCAAACCATGGTTGGTCATGTGGAAGTTGAGTGACATAACCACTGTGCCATCTGCTGGCCCCAACACTGCCAGTCTTAAGAAGGATTAAATTCTGTGGTAAAAATAAAATCTTGGATTGGAGAATAGAGAATTTCCTTTTTATCTCTAGATGAAACCACAATTGTGCTGAGATAACTTTGGATGAGGCTGAGCTGGTGTTCCTTGTTCTGGTGTGCTGAGAGATAGGCAGGAATATCAGGCATTCTCTCTGCTAGCCTTCTTTTATCTCGTCAGTGCACATATCTTTACATAGTATGGCCTAATGTCAGACATGCTTTGAGGAATGAAGAGGAGGGACATGTTATGAATGCTTGTATTGTGTGAATGACAGTAACTTTATTATTATTAATTTATTTATTTATTTTTGGAGAGGTTTTTGCTATAGGGCACGTGTGCTCGCCAGAAAGACAGAGACAGACAGAGATAGAAAGTGAGAAATCAACCCCCAGGGGGGATGGCCATGCCACAATCCCTTCTCCTCCATTCTCCTCTCGGGATCTTGGGCACGCAAGCACATGCGCCTGGCATGAGTTTAAGCCTCCGGGTCCGGGACTTGAACTGTGGTCGACTACGTGGGAGTCCAGCGACATAGTCATTATGCTAACTGTTTGTCCCATGACAGTAACTTTAGAAAGCCAGTTACTCCAGGCAGTAGAGGGCCTGCAGGTTTCAGGGCATCAGTGGTCCCAAATGAGAGTAGATGGTGGAAGTGGGAAGCAGGAGAGATTTGAGGCATATATCCATACTTTTTAATTAATTAATTTATTTAAGAATCATTTATTTATCTTTTTTTAGATTTTATTTTATTTTTTTTTATTTTATTTTTTTTTTTTTAGGTATATATATATATATATATTTTTTTTTTTTTTTCTGAAACTTTTTTTCTTTTTGTAACTCAATTTACATTCCTTCCCTAAGCTTCATCACAGCATACAAAATGCAATCTCCCATCCAGTACACACTGTATAGTGATACAATCATGCACATTCCAAAAAGTTTCCATTACTAGTTCCTAGAATTACTTCCACCCCTCTTTCTGACCTTCTGTCCCTTCCCACCCTCCTCTCACACCACCTCCGGTGTCTACAATTGTCCTTCATTCCCTTCCCACCCACATTGCATTGATCACACAATTTCCTACATAATCTAACTACTTTCAGTGTTGAGTTCACTCATTACTACTAAGAAAACCAGTTTTAACTTAACTCAAAGAAGTGCCAAGGAACTTTGCTTTAAGCCAGGAAACAAGTTAGGATTCTGTTCAAATGGTAGGTGTATGAACCTATCAGTCTCATGTACTTTTATCGTCTGTTCTGGTTCAATTTTCCTGATTAAATTCTAGGATATAATATTCAACTCCATACTTGTCCCTATGATTAAGTTGGCCACTTTCATAGTTTTTGGACTCTTATTTCCATGTGTCTGTGTTTAATTTTCTTGATACAACACACCCTTGAGAACTTCTTGGAGATCTGGTCTGGTGTTGGTAAATTCTTTCAGGTTTTGTTTATCTGAGAATGTTCTTGTCTTTTCTTCCCACCTGAAAGATAATCTTGCCGGGTACAGTATTCTTGGCTGAAATTGCTTCTCTCGTAACACTTTGAATATATTTTCCCATTCTCTCCTCGCTCGCATTGTTTCCGATGAGAGATCTGCTGTTAGCCTGATGGGATGTCCTTTGTAGGTAACTTGATGTTTCTCTCTTGCCAATCTTAGTATCTTGTCTTTGTCTGCGGTTTTGGTCAACCTGGCTATAATGTGTCTTGGAGAAGATCTTCTTGGGTTGATTCTATTTGGAGTCCTTTGTATTTCCTGGGACTGGATCTTTGAATGCCTCTCTAGGTTTGGAAAGTTTTCTTGCAGGATTTCATGGAATAGATTATCAATGCCCTTATGGGTCTCTTCACCTTCTGGAATGCCAATTATCCGGATATTTGGACGTTTGATGGTATCCAGTACTTCTCGCATATCATTCTCAAATTTTTGAGCCATTTTCTCAGTCTTCGTGGTGGATTTTTCTAAGCCAGCCATTTTCTCTTCTACATTAGAGATTCTATTTTCTGAATGATCTAGTCTGCTTTTAATACTTTCTAGGGAGATTTTGACTTCTTGTATTATAGCCTTCATCTCTAGCAGTTCCGTTTGAGTCTTTTGTAAAGTGTGTAATTCCTCTTTTAGATCTTGCAAGAATTTCCTCATCTCCTGGAACTCGGCAACTTCTTTCTCCTTTCTCTTTAGCAGTTCATTATCTCTCTTTTCTTCCATCTCTGTTAGCTTCGACATTACGAATGCTCTAAATTCCTTATCAGACATTTCCATGACTTTCACCGAACTGCTTGTGGATGAAGGAGAGTTACTCTTTTCCCGTGGAGGAGAGGTATTTTCTCGTTTTCCCATATTTCTCGTGATCCGGCGGTGATTTCTTGTCATCTGATGAATGGCGTGTTTCTTTCAAATTCTTGAAGTTAAGCCTCAATGTTCAGGAACAAGCAGACAGAGGTGTTCTAGAATCTGCTTGCCGTTCTGTTTTGATCGCTGGTGCAGCAGATTCAGTAGATATTGGGTGGAGATACAAGAAAAAGGAAAATGAAAAAGAGAGAGAGAAACAACAACAAAAAGAGAGAAAAAAAGACAAAAAATAAAAAATTGTAATTACTTTTCTATCTTTTTTTTTTTTTTAAAGAAAAAAATCACAAAAGAGAAAACTGCGCGGCGCACTTGTGCGCCGCGCGAAAAATCTAGTTCCCAGTAGCCATGAGGAGTCTGCTCAGAGAAGGGCTCAACTCTCCTGCCTGGGAGGAAGAAGCAGAAGGGATTATTAACAAAACAATGGGAGGAGCAGAGCGCCAGAGAAAAACTTTGCCTTTAAAAAAATCGTAAAAAGGAAAAATTACCAAAAAACAAAAATGAGGAGACAGGAGCAGAGAGAGACAGAGACCTCAGAGACACAGAGACAGAGATAGAAGGCCAGAGGGGCTCCCTACCACACTAGCTCTGCTTGCTGGAGGCTGAATTATGAGTAGAAAGTCTTCATTTCTCCTGTTCCCTGAAAAATCTAGTTCCCAGTAGCCATGAGGAGTCTGCTCAGAGAAGGGCTCAACTCTCCTGCCACACTAGCTCTGCTTGCTGGAGGCTGAATTATGAGTAGAAAGTCTTCATTTCTCCTGTTCCCTGAAAAATCTAGTTCCCAGTAGCCATGAGGAGTCTGCTCAGAGAAGGGCTCAACTCTCCTGCCACACTAGCTCTGCTTGCTGGAGGCTGAATTATGAGTAGAAAGTCTTCATTTCTCCTGTTCCCTGAAAAATCTAGTTCCCAGTCAGATTTTATTTGTTATTATCATTTATCTTTTTTAAAATTTTTGACCAGAAAGAGACTGAGAAAAAGGGAAAGTGAGAAAGCAAGCTTCTAGGTCTGGGATTCAAACCGTGGTGGGCCATGTGGGAGTCCAGCCCCTTAGCCACCACGCCACCTACAGGCCCCCACATCCATGCTTTTAAGAGGCTCTCAAAATTATTTAGCATAGGGACCAGCAGGTGGCATGGTGGTTAAGGCCCTGGGCACTCCCACATGGCAGACCATGGTTCGAGTCCTAGACCTGGTTGCTTGCTTTCTCACTTTCTTTCTCTTTCTTTCTCTCTCTGTATGTCTCTCTCTAGTCACATTAAAATAAATGAATGAATAAATAAAATTAAATAAATAATTCTTTAAAAAAATTATTTAGCATATACAACTTAGAAGAATGGGCCTTCTGAAGACTACCAGGTACCCTCTGTGACTGGGGATTAGAGGAAAATTGGAAGGAATCAGTATCTAGAACACTGTAATGGAAAAATCATAAAGCTTTATTATAATGAGGTGAAAATTTCAGAAGACTTTTTTCACCAAAGGGACATTCATACATCAATCCCTGTTGAAGTCAGTTTTTCTTACTCAGAAGTATCTCTTAAAGTAGAGTGTGCTTCATAAGCCATGTAAGAATTTTGTAATTATTAGGGCTCATGCAACCAAGCAATTAATTTCAACTCACTCCCATTTTTAAAAATGAAAAGAACAGTGCATAAAAACAGATTATGGAAATAAAACAGAATACTTGAATTAATTGAAATGTTGGTGCTCAGTATTTTTCAAAACCTAGAGTATGTATTTTTCAGGTACTCAGGGGATTTTGTAGATGAACTTGATATCAATGTCAATCTTGAAGAGATTACTTCAAGTGTTGTTTTTTTTTTTTTTTGCACTTGACAAAACTATATCTCTATATAACTGATTTAATTAATATTCTGCTCTGTGTAAATAGCACTAGAAATGAAAAATTAGTGGTGGGTGTGGTGGATTATTCAATTGCTCTAACCTTCTAAATGGCACATGGATATGGTCAGATTATTAATGGTGCCTGAAAATGTTCACCAGCCTTCCTTGTTTAGTGACACTTGACACTACAATACTTCAATATGTATTATGAAAGTGTTCTTTATTCATCCTGACTTGTAGCCTGTTATCTGCCGGAGTCTAACCTAGAGAACTTGTAAGCAAAGCAACTTCTTTGTCAGCCAGCTTTTTTCTGACTTAAAGAGGTGTAAACCCCACTTTGTCTTGGTGTTAAATAATAAATATGTCACTTCTGTGACACAGTTGGTAAAACAGCTGGAAAATTCTTGAGTATAAAGTTATCCATGTTTTTTTTTCTCTTAGATGAATTCATTGAACCATATAAAGAAATCTGAAAGCACCTTTAAAAACGAGTGTTTTTTTTATTCATTAACTTTAGTAGATTTGTAGATATATACTGCATCTATATTAAATGAATAAGTTTAACTAAGCACAATATTAATTAAGTAAATAAGTAAGTGAGTAGATAATCTTAGGTCTACTATTTTCCAAGAACTGTTTGAGCCTGGGGGACAAAATGGTTTAGTAGAAAAGACACACACTGAACTAGAAATTATCATTGCAATGTTTTTAACAACTTAAAGCATAAGATAGTATGGAAACATAAAACAGAATAGGCTAAATCTCATATGAGAATGCACTGATGGGCGCCTCTAGTTTAAACATAGAAGTTTTTTGCTAGAGGAAAAAAAGACAGGATTCATAATTGCAGAATCTTGATTATGAGATAGGGTATGAGATTTTATCTTATTTATTTAATAAAAGTGTTTGGAATACTTTTAATCAGGCCATAAAATATACCATCTAATTTGTATTTTAAACATATATTGAAGTATATACACTTTCGAGATAAATTAAGAAGTTTGGGAAAGAGTAAGAGAACAAATGTAGACACATAAGGCTAAATGATGGTGGCCTGGACTAACACAGGGATCTGAGAAATGCGAGAAATGCGTTTGGAAAAACACTTGTCAGGTAGAATTGACTGATTAGATGGCAAGTGTGGGGAAGGGCAGATTGGAGATTTTTAAAAGTTATTTTTACTATAAGGATGGCATAAGTTTAGTTCTAATCATGTTGACTTTGAAGGTCATTTGAAATAGGCATGTGGAGACAATATTTTTATTTCGTATAGGTAGTTCTGGAGTAAAGGGATGTGGGCTTCAGATACAGATTTATAAGTAATTATATGAAATAAGTTATAGCATATTCAATTAGTATATTAAATGAATTTGCTCAAAGAGAGCACATAGTGGGGCCAGCAGATGCCATAACAGTTGCACGGGACTCCCAAATGGCCAACTAGAGTTCAAGTCCTGGACCCAATGGTTTGAAACTCATGCCAGATACATGCGCATGCATGCCCAAGATCCCAAGAGGAGAATGGAGGAGAGAAGATTGTAGCATGGCCATGCTTCTAGATGATGATTTCTCACGTTCCCTCTTACTGTTTATGTCTCTGTCTCTCTCCAGCAAGTGCACACCCCCTGGCCAAAAATCTCTACAAAAAAAGAGAGAGAGTGTGAGAGAGAGAGAGAGAGAGCATATAGTAACTAGATTAAAGTGTTTATAAGAAATTCCTACGGTACATTAATATTTAGGTCAACTAAGAGAGGAGAATCTAGCATAGAAGACTAGTAAAAAGAAGCCTGGAAAATATCAGAAAGTGTCCAGAGTCAAAGGAAGAAAATGCTTTGACAAAATAGTCAATATTGTGGAGCACTGCCAAAACGATGCTAACACATAGACACATGTGTATGTAGTAAAAATCACATTAGCTTGAAGTGATTATTATGTCTAAGTGGAATTAATAGCTAGTACTTTTCTTTCCAGATATATTTCAAATTTTACCTCTGTATTTTGGAAAACTTTGATACCCTTCCCACCCAACATTTATTCAATTCCTCCCTGAACTGCTGTATTTCTGCTCTCCCAGTCTTCACACCAATCCAGTACATTACTGTGATTGTCTAAGTTCTTACCTACTTACTTACCCCTTGCTTCAATGCATCCTGTGTAGTAATGGATTAGTGTTTCTAATTTATAACTCTGATTTTACCACTATCTGCACATAAATCTTCAATGGCTCATTTTCTGCTGAATTTATAATAAATTTCTGTATGACAGGGTTAAAAGGATATATAATAAATTACAAAGCTTTAATTTCCTCTCTTCCACCACATTATAAGGTAAATGATTTTGCTTGCTGGTTGTTTGCCCTGTTTAATAAAATAATCTGTGAAAAATTTATTGTCATAAACACATACAAAAATTAGATAGATTGTATTCAAAATTAATACAAGATACTGAAATTTATTTAGATTTTACTGATATCTTTTCTTTAGCAGTATATTAAAGGCTATCTGCTTCAATTAACAAATGAAATATATTTGACTTTATAGAAATAACATATGCTTAATCCCATGTATGCTGCATCTTGTTAAGTTTACATCTATATTCATATCATAATCTAAAACACGAGTTCTCTGAATCAAAGAGCATGTTATTTACCAGTTAAAGTTTAAATAACAGCCAGAGGTACATCTTGCACCATTTCCCTAAACTTTAATATTCACAGATGACAGTGGGAAAGCCAGATATGCCTGAGTATGCCCTGGGTTCTACCACAGGAAAGGAACCCCACAATCATAACACTCAGATCATATAAGACAGCTGTACCTCTCTTCTTCCATTCTGGAGAAAATGACAGAGAGGAAACTACACAGAGTTGTATTCAAATTCTCTCTGGAGAAGTGAGAAGATGGTCTCGACCCTGAAATGTAATAATAGGGCTCTGGGGAAAGAATTCTCTAAATCTCTCTGGAGCAATTCACTATCTCTAAATGATAAGGTTGACTGACATAACTTTAAGCCATGCAATTTTCTCAGAAAGCCTGAATCATGCAGAAATGTGAAAATATTCTTGAAGATTTATCTTCCAACATGTTTAACTGCATTTTTAAAAAAATTCATTGAGATGCTGAATAACATATGAAAGGTATATTTACTTAGATTTTTTAAACATCTTCTCTGCTATTATAGTTGGCTGTTAAGTTGTATCAAATGTGAATAAAGAACAAATTTTCTTTGTTCTAGGTGTGCTTAATACATAATTTTAATTAGTATAATATAAATTTACTGTGACTGAATTAAGCATCTGCCTGTCTTTTTATGTAGTTAACTATTCAAACATACATGTAATGTCATAGTTCTCACTATCACAAAATCTAAAATCTAACTAATGGCACATATTCAATAGTTAGTAGAATGATTTTGAATTTTTAACAATTTGATGAGCCCTTGGTATCAATTTACTTTGGTAATATGTATTTTCATGAGAAATTCATAAATCAAACTAAAAACTTAGGCATTTAAAAATTTTCAGGATTTAATAAGTTTCTCTTTATTTCTACTCTACTTACTCTATAATTCATTCATTTAAAATTACAATTTGCAAGTTTATTTTATTGTAAATTATTTTAAGTATATAGGTAAGTATAGAGAATAATGTAACAAAAAGCCATATACATATATAAAATAAAAGCTCATATTTTGCCATAATAACTTTGGAGCATTTTACAGTTAACGAATACTGCTTAACACCCCAACCTCATTCTCATTTATATTTTCAATATAATCTGTTTTGATTGTCATATTATGCATCATTCTATATTTAACCATTGTGTTGACTAAAGTGAACAGAATATGTAATAGTTCTGTGTGTTTCAAAGTTTTTATGTAAATAGAATCATGCACTATATATGATTTTTTATTCCTTTTTTTCTTTGTGTGTACATGTACAAGACAGGAGAGAAAACTTATCCTCTGAATGGTCATATTATGATCTCCTTTCCTCAACCCTCCAGTTCCTTGGTATCGACATTCATTTCCAGTCTGTTAGACTGACCAAGGATGTGAACAATGGTGGCTATATGGCTTCCAGCACTGTATGATGGTAGCATTACTACTGCAGCACAGCAGCTGGGCCAACTCTTTAATTTTGTTGTTGAGGTTTCTCCATATTAGGTTGTATTAGTCAGGGTTCTCCTGAAAAATAAAACCATTTGGTTATATTTACATGGAGAAAAAAGTTTCATTATAAGGAATTGACCTATGGGATTATGAGACAGAAAACCCAAGATCTGAAATCAACAAGCTAGAGTGCCAATGGTATAGTTCAGTCCAATTCCAAAAGCTTGAGAGCCAAGAGAATTAATGATTTCTGTTTTCAGTCTGAAAGCCAGCTACATCTGGGCCTAAGGAAAGCCAGGGTAAATTGGAGCTCAGGGGAAGAAAAGATCAATGTTCAAGCTCCACTAGTCAGTTAGGAAGGGCATCCTCTTCCTCTTGATGTGGGCAGTCTTTTTTGTTCCATCGATTGGATAGGGCTGGCCCATAGCAAAGAGGGCAATCTGCTTTATTCATTCTACTAATTCTGTTAATCTCCTCCAGAATCAGACTCAAGGACACATCTGAAATAATGTTGACCCACCTGTTTGGGCACCCCGTGACCCAATAAAGTTGACACATAAAATTAACCTATCTGATACCTTTATCCATTTCATTCCATTTAATTGCTCTAAAGTTGTTTATATTGTTTAAACATAGCATTTTTAAAAAGTCATTCTTTTGTTGGTATGAAACAAGTATTTCTTATTTTTCACCCTTGACTGAGCACTCTCAGGTCTATCTTTTGTGTCCATGTATGAATGCATCTTGGGAATACATTTCTAGAATAAGGGTCCCTGGATATAGTGAATGCAAATCTTCACCTTTGTTATATTGAGATGGTTACTTCTCTAGAGTGTTTGATTATGTCAATGGACACTTCCTCCAGCAGTGAATTGGATTTCTATTCAATATTCTCACCAAAATTTGGCATTATAAGTTTCTTCAGAGAAATAGCAAAGAATAGAAATAAAAGATGCACCCTGAAGCTGGAACTGACTGTAATTCCAAGGACTCTACCACTTACAACATTATGATCATGGCCAGTGAGCTAACTGTTCTGTTTATCAGTTTCCTCACCTTCAAAACAAGAATGATAATGAGGGTTGTTGTGAAGGTTAAAAGAGTTCATAGAAGTTGAGCACTCAGTATAATTTCTGACAAGTAGAATGTATAATCTAAATATTTAAAGGCAACTTACTGTATGAATAATTATCCTGTATTATCTCATTTTGTTTTGTTTTAATTTATAGCTCTACAAGTACTATTTAGATAGATTGTATTCTCTTTTGAGATGTATACATTAACATCTTTTCCCTTATTATCGTTTAACTTCATGTATTTTTATGATTTATTTTTAGGTATTTAAAAATATGTTTTCCTTGCTATGCTTTTGGTCTTATTGAGGAGTTACAAATATAATGTTTCAATCTAAATTATTTGTTTATTTTTTGTCATTTCATTAATTTGTAGAAGGTTTCATTTTGATGGAATCTAACTTTTGGACGTATTATTTGGTTGTTCTTAACCTTTTGTTTCTAAAAAAGTGTACTAAGGCCCGGTGATTGCACATGACAACACGACTGGACCCACATGGAAAAGGTCCTGAGTTCGTTTCTCAGGGGCACCCTCAGTGTGCTGTAATAGCTATGTGCCTGTGACAGGGGCAACAAAGTGTGACCATTTTGTTGGAGGTGCCTGTCTGTCTCTCACTTGCCTGCTCTTTCTCTCTGCCTCATTTATGGGATAAATAAATAAATAAACTTGAAATTAATCTTTCTGTGTTATGATTTTATGGAGTTTCTCATGAAGTCTTCCAAATCTTTGAAGTAACCTTTTTTTTTTTCACTTTTGTTTCCTTAAATTCAGTGTAACTTTATTGTTGGAATTGGTGGATAGATAATTTTTGTTTATTCCATGTGGTTAACTGTACAACCTAACACTATTTATTGTATATTTAAACCTTTCACAATGGATTTGTAATACCTTATCCATAATAACATTACACCTATGCTTGTTTCTTAATTCTGTGTGTTTGTTTACTATTCAGAAATTTTTTCTTTTTATTATTCTTGACCTTAAATTGTTGTAGTACAATATGATTTTAAAAATATTGGTCATTTAAATTAATTTCTCACCCCACTTTGTTCCAGTGGTTTGCCATCTTACTTAGAACAAACCTAAAGTTCTTACATGGTGAGAAATTAGATGATCTGCCTTAAGCTTTAAAAAGATCATATATTCATTGTGTTGGAAATAGACTGTAAATGTATAAAGGCTAAGCAGTTAGGATGTTATTATAGTATCTTGTCAAAGTGGTGCATATGAGGTTGTAACAGTGATTATCAAGGGAAGTATTCAAATTCCAACTATCCCAATATAGTATCCAAATATATTTTTGAGAATTTGCTGATGAACTTCATGTGTTATGCCAGAGAAGAATGACTTCATTTCCCTCCCTTCTTTTTATTTTCTCTCTCCCTCTCTCCTTCCTTCTCTTCCTCTTTCCCTTTCTTCTTTCTCTCTTCTCATTTTTTCCTTCCTCCCTTTATTTCTTCCTTTCTTTTTTCCATGAACTACCATAATAATGAAGGCTGCAATAAAGCAAGTTTGTGGGGTAGGATTGAGAAGAACATGAACTCAACTTTTTATTTCTTCAGTCAGGGATGTTTATTAGGCATTCAAGTGGAAATACCTAGTAGGCAACGCTCAGAATCAGAGTTGGGGATAAAATCTGGGCAAGATATGTTAATTAGAAAAGCATCAGTATGTACTTGGTATTTACAGTCAGGAAGTAGATGAGCTTACTGAGAGAGCATGATGCAGAAGACAAAAAGACCTGGAGCTGAGCTCTGCATCACTAAAACAGAACCAAAAACGGGTTCATAAATGAGTAACCAATGAAGTAGGAGGGTAAACATAAGAAATTGGAATCCTGCAAGTCAAGGGGGAAGAACTATCAAGAGTTAAGAAATAACCTGTATTAAATGCTGAGGATTTGTCAGATAAGATTGAGACTGAAAACTGACTGCACGGTGAAACAATAAGGAAGTCATTAGTGGCCTTGACAAAAGAAGTTTTATCAAGGTGTTGGGGGGATAAAAAATATCTGAAATAGGTTTAAAACATAATAACAGGAGACGAATTGGAAAACTTATTATATCAACTTTTGTGTGTGTGTGTGTTTTATTTTAAGAGATTTTTTTGCTCTAGAGCACATGCGCTTACTGGAGAGACAGGGAGACAGAGAAACAGAAAGCAAGAAATCAAGCCTCCAAGGGGTATGACCATGTTACAATCCCTTCTCCTCCGTTCTCCTCTTGGGATTTTGGGCACACATGCACACACACGGCATTGAGTATTAAGCTGCTGAGTGTGCGGCTCAAACCATAGTCTACTATGTGGGAGCTCAGTGACGTAACCATTATGCCATCTGCTCATCCCAACATATCAACTTTTTCAAATATTGCAACACAAGAGACCAAGTAATGGAGTAGGAGCTGGTGGAAATAATGAGGCTAACAGGTTGGCAGTTGTCAGCAATGGTGCAGCAGGAAGCACAAACTTTATGTAAAGGAAGTGGAACAATGTGACATTGAGGTTTTACACAGATGAAGGCAGATGGATTCTAACAGCAGTCCCCCAAATTTTTGGCACCAGGGACCAATTTTGGGGAACATAATTTATCCATAGACCAAGGGCAGGGTGGAAAATGGTTTGAGGATGATGTGAACACATTATATATATTGTGCATTTTACTTCTATTATTATTATATTGTAATATATTATTGAATATTTATACAACTCACCATAATACAATATTTTCAGCTGTTCTTCAACTCCACCTCAGAGCATTAGGCATTAGATTCTCATAAAGTGTGCACAACCTAGATCCCTTACATGTGCAGTTCACAGCAGAGTTCCCATTCTTATGAGAATAATGCCATCAATGATCTGACAGGAGGTAGAACTCAGGGAGTAATATGAGTTATAGGTGTGGGAGGCTGCGCACCAGAGAGTCTGTCGAGGTTTCTCAGAGAGCAACACAATTGCCATGATTGGTTCCCTTCAAAAAACCTGACCTTCGAAACCTTGCTCTGATTGGCCACTAGAATCCCTCAGATTTGCATATCCAGCACCTCATGATTGGTCCAAAAGCAACCAATCATAACCCACCTTTTACAACCAATCACAGACCACCATTTACAACCAATCATGGCCCACGTTTACAACCAATCATGACCCACCAGTGTGTATATAACCACAATGCCTGGCCCACAGTAGCGAGACGACGACCCTGGAGAGCCTAAAGAGCTGAAACACCACACAGTCTCCAGATGACCCTGAAGACCCTGAAGAGTTGTAACACTACATCGTCTCCGGACGACCCTGAAGAGCTGTGACACTGCGTCGTCTCCGTGCTGCTCACAATAGATGACGTGACCCTGAAGAGTTGTAACACTGCGTCGTCTCCGTGCTGTACCGTGCTGCCCACAATAAACAGACGACACTGAAGACACTGTGTCATCTCTGTGTTGTGACACTGCGCCGCTTGTCCCAACTCTCACTCCTTCCCTCAGGAAACCTGTTCGACTGTCCCCCCGGGTCAGGACACGTAGTGCCCGAACAGGGACGGGACATATAGAGAGCAGCTATAAATACGGATGAAGATTCAGTTGCTCACTCTCCATGCTGCTGTATGGCCCAGTTCCTAACAGGCCATGACTAGTACCATTCTGTGGCCCAAGGGTTGGGAATCCCTGATCTAACACACTGACTGATGGTTCAGCACACTCGGTGCCCTATATGCATTAATTCAATTTATCCCACACAATCCCCCGAAGTTGTTACTACCATCAGCATTTTACCGAAGACCACAGGCATTTAATGGAGGAACTCAGAGTTGAATCCAAGCAGGTTTCCTTTAGCTGAGCTGTTAACTCCTATTGTATAGGCAAGATTTTAGCTTCATGAGCTAATGGAAGCAGAATTCCCATATCCACTGCCTGTCTGAGACTGAGGTAAGGAGTCCCAGGATAGTTCACCACCTCTCAACAGTGGAGCTTCATTACATTTCTTTTCTATTGACATAGCTATCATAGTCTTGAACCATCTTTCTTTTGGGCATTCCACTTTTATTTTTTTTTTAGAGAGATTTTTTTTTTGCTATGGATCATGTGATCTCACTGGAGAGACAGAGAGACAGAAAGTGGGAGATTACACCTCAGGTGAGATGACCACACTGCAATCTCTCCTCTTCTATTCTCCTCTCAGGATGTGGGGCGCACATGCACATGTGCCTGGCATGAGTTTTAAGCCACCAGATCTGGTACTCGAACCGTGGTTGACTACATGGGAGTCCAGCGATGTAACCATTATGCCATCTGCTGCTCCCTGGAATTTCAGCAGTTATATTTTATTTGTAATTGCTATTTGCTTAGGGCAGAATAGTTTTTTTTTTTTTTTTTTTTTGAGAGGTTTTTGCTCTAGGGCACGTGCGCTTGCCAGAAAGACAGAGAGAGACAGAAAGATAGAAAGCGAGAACCCCCCCCCCCCCCCACCAGGAGGGATGACCACGCCGCAATCCGTTCTCCTCCATTCTCCTCTCAGGATCTTTAGCACGTACACACACGCACCTGGCATGAGTTTAAGCCACCAGGTCCAGGACTCGAACCACAGTCGACTACACAGGAGTTTAGTGACATAGCCATTATACTAACTGCTGGTCCCAGGGCAGAAGATTATATTAAAGAGTTGACCAATTACTGTATCCTAAAACTGTACACATTTAAGGACATCCTTAATGACATTTACGAAACACAATTTAGACCAACACTGTTAGTTTAATTCTAAACTCTAATTTCATGATTTGAATTATTTTTCATAAATTCCATCATGTGCTCACCATAGTATTTATCTTCTATTATTTTTCTTATGTTTCTCTGTTTTGAATTTGTCATCCCCCGTATTTTGCTCCATTCTAACCAAATCTTCTTGAAGTTTCATGTGCTTAGCATCAGCATTTTAAACTTTAAATAATTCCCTTCCTGTCTGAGCTGACAATCCATGTTTCAACACCATATTCAATATGTAACCAAAAATGAGTTTTTCTAGGAATTCTCTCTGGATTAACTCCCCATGCCACTCCTATCACATCTTTCACTTTTACAGTAGATTTTTCTCTACTCACTGACAAAGTGATATGTAGCTGTTCTTGAGATATATTCCATTTTTTTCATTTGTTTATATATTCTAGGAATATGTATTAGTCTCTTAGCAGAAAATTTGTCTACTGAGTTTTAAAAAATTATATTTTTTTGGTGATTATAATTTTGGGGGCATTAATTTCAACTAAAATATGCTAATTGTTTGGTTCTTATTTCATAGAATTGAGAATGAAATGATAGAAAAAATCTTAAAATAAGAGACAAAATCTTTTTTCTATAAGGAGGTTAATTTTGAGAGAGAAATAAATACATACCACATAGTTTGTTTTTTAGTCATCTATTCATTCTCTCATTTAGCAAAAATTTACTCTAGATTTCCAGGTTCCAGGCACTGCCCTTGGCACTGTTTTAACAACTTTAATATCATTTTTGGGCAAAATACACTAAGATCCCTACCATCATGAAGGTATGTTTATAGTCTGTGGGAAAGCCTAATGATGTCAAAGTCTACCTTCAAGAGAAAACCTGGAATAAATAAGAGACTATCAGACACCAAAAAGCACACACCAAAAAATGACTCTTTTAAGGTTTTGTTATAGGATGTGTGTACTTGCTGGAGAGAGGCAAGTAACAGTGAGAAGGAAAGTAAGAAATAACCTGGAGGGGGATTGGTCATGCTGCAGCCCCTTTTCCTCCATTGTCCTGCTGGGATTTTGAACATGCACACACATGCACCCAGTATGATTTTCAAGCTACCAGGTCCAGGATTCTAACCATGGTCAGCCCTGTGGAAGCCCAGAACCTCAACCATCACTCCACCTGTTGTCTTTCCCTCAAAAAAAAAATATATATGTTTATATTTATATAAATATTTTTATACTTTATAATACATAGATATATATTTATATAAATATATATACGTGTGTGTGTGTGTGTGTGTGTGTATGACTTTTTTTTTTTTTTTTTTTGAGAGGTTTTTCGCTATAGGGCGCGTGCGCTCGCCAGACAGACAGAGAGATAGAAAGCGAGAAATCACCCCCCAGGGGGGATGGTCACGCCGCAATCCCTTCTCCTCCATTCTCCTCTTGGGATCTTGGGCACGCACGCACACGCGCCCGGCGTGAGTTGTAAGCCACCGGGTCCGAGACGCGAACCGCGGTCGACTACGTGGGAATCCAGCGACATAGCCATTACGCTAACTGCTGGTTCCCTATATGACTTTTTTGATAGAAAAGATGAAGCCCTTGGAACCAGCAGTTGGCGTAATGGCTGTGTCACTGGACTCTCATGTAGTCGACCGCAGTTCGAGTCCCAGACCCAGTGGCTTTAACTCATATCAGGTGTGCGTGTGTGTGTGCATGCCCAAGATCTTGAAAGGAGAATGGAGGAGAGGGGATTGCGACATGGCCTTCGCCCCTGGAGGGTGATTTCTCGCTTTCTGTCTCTCTGTTTCTCTATCTTTCTGGGGAGCACACGTGCCCTATAGCAAAAACCTCTCAAAAAAAAAAAAAAAGAAAAAAAAAAAGAATCCCTGTTTGGGCCAAAGTTTAAGTAATCTACCTGAAGTGAGACGACAAGAGGTGATGACTATGGAAAGGAGGCCTACAAATGAGTAAACAAGCAGTTTGGGGAGAGGAGAAAGTTTCACTACCCACTTCACTAATGTCTGAAATATTCCCAGTGTCAAACTTAAGAGGTGCTTTCAGATTTAATAGGAGGATAATTATTAACATTTACTTAAAGTACAGACACAATTTGAATATACTATATTGTTATTTTCTTCTCCTCCTTTCTCTTCTTCTTCTTTAGAGAGAGAGATTTTTTGGGTACAGGGTGCGTGCTACACCGCAATCCTGTCTCCTCCATTCTCCTCTCAGGATTTTGGGCATGCATGCACATGCACCCAGCGTGAGTTTTAAGCCTCTGCGTCCAGGACTCAGTCTGCAGTTGACCATGTTGGAATCCAGTGACGTAACCATTATGCCATCTACTAGTTCCTGTTTTCTTCTTTTTAAAGTTTATTTATTTCATTCGTATGTGTTTGAGAGAGAGAGATAGGTCCCAATGCCAGTCTACCTGCAGCCCCAGCTGGCCCGAGATCATGGACACACATGTGCCTGGTGTATTAAGAAATGTTTCTGGGATGTGAACACAGGAACCTTCCCTTCCCTGTGAGTCAGTCTCACAGAGCATGGCATTTTACTGCTGCACAAACACCCAGCCCCTATTATTTGTTTTCTGTTTGACCTCATTTTTGTTCCTTTTTTTCTTTTTAATGCCTCTTAAAATAGATTTCTTTTTATAAATAAATTTTGCCTGTGAGCTTATGAGCTACACCTGTATTTATTTATTTACCATTGATCTATGCCAGTGTCTCTTAACCTGTAGTGACTTACCCCCTCAGGGAACATTTGGAGAGACAATTCTGGATATCTTTTTTTGTTTTTTTCACAGCTGGGGGATCCTATTGGCACCTGTAGGGGGATTCTCATGACATTATAAAACACATAGAGCAGACTCTGTAACCAAGACTTACCTGGCTCACAAAGTTGGTAGTGCTAAGGTTAAAGAATTCTGCTTTAGATCTGAAAATAAAGATCTTGCATTTATAAGAGTGTACTTTCAAGTATTATCATAACATTTTAAGTAAAATGTAATGGCAATGCTTTCTAGCTTTCCTGTACCTTTTCTAGAGCAAACAACTCATTCTTTCAGTCCAGGATGTCCCTTAGTCCCTCCCCTCTTCGCCTGTGGCAACAACCTATGCCTGTGTCAGAGCGTGTTTAAGGGTGAAAAAAGGCTTTGCCCATGTTAACACAGACCTAGCCCAGTGGCCATTGAGCAAGTCCTGATGAGAGCTAGGTCTCCAGCTTCTCCAGCAGAAGATAGGTTTGGCCATGTGTTAGAGAAGGTTCCGCAGTCTGGGCAGACTTGGGACCTGTCAGCAGTAGCAGCTGGCAACCAGCTTATGCTCATGATAAAAGGACTTAAAGCATGAATGTTGTCTCCAGGAACTGCAGCTCCATCTCAGACCTAGGCCAGTTCTTACAATCCATACATGCAGTGGAGTTCAAGGTGTGCTGCATTGCCCCTGATTTTCTGTGAGGATCCCAGGAAGACCTCTGACAAAGACCAGACGCATAGATAAAATGTCCTTATATTTGAGTTCCCAAGTAGTCTAAACTGTCACACTAGCCCACACTATACCTTGGGTAGTTTGTTAAATTCGATTACTTTTCTTTTTTTCACTTTAGTGGAGGCTGAATCTTATCCTCTTCCTGTCTTGCTCTGCACAAAATAAAATTGTGTGTGTTCTATCTCTACAGTATATCCAATTTCCTTGGAAGACAGCTTTCTAAATAACTTCCAATATTATGACTTTTTAAGTTATAGATATTTTAGACAAGGCCTATCCATGCACGATCCTCCTGCCTTAGTCTCCCAGCTGACTAGGACCACAAGCACATGACACCATACCCAGCCTGTTTGGGGCCTCCCTAAGCTGGCCTCCTTTGAGGCTTCAGTCATCCCCATGCCTTCTGCTTGTGCCATCGTGGCTGGGCCCATTGAAATTTATTAAAACAGAGACACTTCAAAGAGCCCCTACCTAGCCCTTGTGAAAAAAAATGACTAAATACATGGCAAGGTGCTGGGATCAATGCATAAACATGGGACACACACACACACACACACACAGTATATATAATAATTCACACATGTGCAATTAAATGCATAGAAATGTATAATATGGGGGCTGGCAGGTAGCATGGTGGTTGGGAGCACTGGACTCCCACATTGCCAACCACACTTGGACTTGGCGGCTTGCTTTCTCATTTTCTTTCTCTCTCTCATTCACTCTGTCTCTCTCTGGCCAAATTAAAATAAGTAAATAAATAAATAAAGTTAAATAAAATAATTCTTAAAAAAATTAAAAAAAAAATAAAATAAAAAGAAATGTAGGAGACCAGCAGTTGGCGTAATGCCTGTGTCACTGGACTCCCATGTAATCAGACCTGGTGGCTTAAGCTCACGCCGGGTGTGTGTGCGTGTGTGCCCAAGATATCAAGAGGAGAATGGAGGAGAAGGGGTTGTGGCATGGCCATCCCCCTAGGGGGTGATTTCTCACTTTCTGTCTCACTGCCTCTCTCTGTCTTTCTGGCAAACACATGCGTCCTATAGAAAAGACCTCTTCAAAAAAAAAAAAATGTATAATTTGGCCAGTAAACTCTCTTTTCTCTCTTCTTTTCCTATCCTGTTCATCAATGTTAATAACCATAATGGCTTTAGTGTTTTTTTGTGTATCCTTACATTTTTAAGTGTTCAGCAAAGAGCAAATACAACTTTTCTACAGACAGTATCAAGCACTGACTTACTTCTTACTGGTTTATAACATTTCTTTGTTTTCCTTAGTGAATCCATCTTAGAGATATTAAGCACTTATTTAATTCACATTTTAAACTTCTGCCTAGTGAAGTATTTTTCTATAAATAGTGTAATAATCTTCTTATTTATGGATAATTAGGTTTTATTTTCCAGATTATAATTATTACATAAAATGCCACAATCAGTAGTCTATTTGCATATTAGTGTATATTAATCCATATTTTTATTTCAGTCTTTCCATCAGATAAATGCCTAATAATGGTATTACTCGCTAAAAACATCACACATATGTCAAATTTTGATACTAGCCTATGGCTTTCCCAAACATTGCCCCTTTGGATTACATGTGTGAGTGCCTAAGTACTCAGATCTTTATCATATTCTCAGCATTGCACTATCTTTACTTTGCTAAGATTAATCGCTCTTATTTTTATTTATATTCTTTTCTTTTCTTTTCTTTTTTTGAGAGGTTTTTGCTATAGGGCACGTGCGCTCACCAGAAAGACAGAGAGACAAAGTGACAGAAAGCAAGAAATCACACCCCAGGGGAGATGGCCACGCCACAATCTCTTCTCCTCCAGTCTCCTCTCGGGATCTTGGGCACGCACCCACCTGCGCCCATTATGAGTTTAAGACACTGGGTCCGGGACTCAAACCGTGTCGACTACATGGGAGTCCAGTGACATAGCCATTACTTCAACTACTGATCCTTATCTATTATTCTTTTAAGTTATGATTTACTTTATTTTATAATTTTTGTGTATACATGAATATAAGTTTGTATTTTTGTGTGTGCTTTTTACATCAATATTTCATGGGATACTGAGCTGTAATATTAATTTTGATCATATTTTAATATCATTACAGAAAAGTTTAACATAACAAATGTATTATTATGTTTAATACTTCTGTGGGTTGACTGGCTTCAACAAGAGAGTTTTTCTGGTTTTTTTTTTTGGACATTATCAGTATGACTGGAGACAATTTAAATGTGTTTAAAAGGAAATAATCAGGTGCTTTAAAGATATTAATATCAAAGACTAAAATGCCATAAAAATAATGTGAAAAAGAGAAATTAATGAATGAGGACACTACTGATGCAAAACTTGATGAGAAAATAATATTTTAAAATGATCTTCTCACAAGTGATTGTTTTTTGCTTATGTTAATAACAATGAGTAATTAAACCAACTCTTATTGACAACATATTTTATATATAAGGATTTTTTAGAAAAGCCTGATGGCAGTATCGATAACTGGCCATAATGTGTCTTCTGTTTCCCGCCCTAAGTGCTCCAATATAACTCTGTCTATTTAGTTATTAAATATCACCTACCATCTTCTCTTCAAAGCACTTTGTGGACAGATCACATTCAGTCAAATGTAGGCTGGGAAATGCAGCTCTGTTGACTAAGCTGATTCTGGAATTCCTCTCTGGGGCACAACCTTTCAACACAACCTGAAACAACATTTTGCTATTTAATTCATCAGCAGAAAAGTAGTTACGCTGAGGTGAAACATAAAGTTAGAAATGCCTAGCTCACATGGTCACCCTGTATTAATAATGACCCGTTTGGGCCACTCAAATGCCCTTTCAAATAAGGAAACATGGTGCTAATGGCAAGCTTAAGGCTACATTCATGAGCATGTTCTAGAACTATGGAAGGAACTTTCGTTTGTGGTTACTGGGTGCAGTAAAGGGAGAGATAAACTCTGGTGCAATAAGAATGCATTTGGAAACTTAAATCAGGCTATTGGGTATTCTTATTGGCAGAATTTCCTCTTGGATGCCCCACCAGGGCTATTAATGCTGCTGTTTGGAATTGCATTATTGTAGCTTGTGAGTCATAATGTCAGTCTAATCACGAGCTCCTTGCCTTGACTTCTGCCCTCATCTCTTCCACAGTATTCACATGGCTTTGGAAGCGTCTCACTCTGGGAGAACTGAGAAAACTTGTTATTAGTAACTTCTGTCTCCAAATGTTCAGCACTGAAATTAGTTGTGCAGAGGAGGTGGCTTTAATCTTGACTGCTAGCTACCATTAGCACAGTTTGGTAATCTCTGCTTATTTGTCTCTTCTGTGCTATTAATAAACTTCATACCTTGCGATCAAATTATTAATTTAGCTACCACCTTAGTTGCATGAAGAAAAAAAAAAAAAGAGGACAGCTTGTGTTCTAAATTTCAAGAAATAGATCCTTAATCCTTTAAGGTGTTAGTTACGCTATCAATACCTGGGGATAGAAGGAGCCCTACTGTTCAACTGACAACTTGCTTCTTCCCCTGCCTTCGTACCTTATGGACAAGTGTCTCTGTTGAACATGATTTTTCATCCTAGACTAAGTCTGCCCAAAGTTGGAGTGTAATGGCAACCTGAGAAAGAAAATTATAACTGTTCCCACAGAAACATGATTTAGAAAAACAAAAATAAATAACATACACACACAAGAAGAATGTTAATATGATGGTAGGATTTCACAGTCCACTTTCTGAAGTGCTACTGGGGTTAACAGGAAGTATTTGAACCTAATATAAGTCCATCATTTATTTGAACATGAGACTGAATTTTTATCCTCATATTCTCTGTTCTGATTCTTTTCAGTTGTTTACCACAGTTTTCCAGTAAAAGTGTTAGGATAAATTAAGATGTACCAAACATACCTTTTAGCGCCTAAGAGTTCAGGACAGAACTTTGGATGTGGACTAAAAATTCTCACTGTCGACCATTTTTAAATCCACTTTCCTGTCTGCTGTTCCAACGGTATTCTTATTGGCAGAATTACCTTTCAGACGCCCCATCGGAGATATTAATGCTGCTGTTTGGAATTGCATTATTGCAGCATGTGAGTCATTAGATATTTAAATATCTAAATTTAAAATTTTTCCAATAGATTACCTTCTGTAAGGTACTTAAATTACATTGTTATGTCCACACCACAAGCATACCTGTACCTGTGGTAAAATACTTCATTTGGGATATCTTATTTGTAGGCTTTTAATTTTGGTTTGGTTCAATATTACTTCCTGCTGTATCTGTCTCCATCAATTAGTTGAGAATAACAAAAACATGATGTGTCACTACAATTGTGGAAATTAATCATTAAAACAGGTGGAAATACATTTTTTAGGTTCAAGAGACTCTAAAATCCCATTAGGACACTTTCTTTGTTTGACTAATGATGTATAAGAACAGTGAGAGTCACGGGTGATGGTTCCTCTTGGAAGAAATCAATTACTGTCTCATCCACACTCTCCGGTGGGAACAGCGTGAATGGCAATACAATTCCAGCTGGCACAACACCTTATAAAATGCCGCCCTTCTCTGGCTAACATTTGAAGTGTATCAAGTAAAAGAAGGCACTCATTCTGTTGTTTATGTATTTCTTTGTCTTGTCCTCATTTCACTGGATTACAGAAACAATGCAAATTTATGCTGGGTTAATGATTTAGTTATGTATTCTGCAAAATTAAATATTAGAAGGTTTCAATATTATTTCATTATAAGAATCTCAGAAACATTTAAATTTTTTTTGGTTTGACAGCTAATTTAAAATCCAGTAGGATATCTAATATAAATCTAAAATTTTTAATCTCTTTGAAAAACTTACAATTTCTAGCTAAGAGGGGTAGTGAAGAAAAAGAGATAATGAATTATTCTTTTATTCTTTAATTATTGCATCAGCCAACAACTTGTCTGTAGGCTGAAGCCAAATCCCAGATGAATGTCAAAATCTAAATAATCTAGGAATCACGTATTTTGGCACCGTAATCTTAAAACAATAGTGGGAAAGGGCATTACTGATTCTCTTATCTTGCATAACAATTTGGTAAGGTCCAGCTGAAGCAAGCTATCATCTACTTATTTCAGGCCAAAAATATCTGATCGTTCTGAAGAAATTATGCTTCTCTAAGGCCAAAGCATCCCACTACATTTGTATGGCATTTAAAACTAATTCAACCACACCAGAGGGTTATCTTGAGAAAGACTTTGAAGGAAGAAAAAGAGACCGATCTTTGCTAGCAGATGGTGTATCACAGAATACTTGGTAGGCAGGGCTGAATTGAGAAGGTTTATGTGTGCTTATGCGCTGGGCTTTTGCTTTTCAACAATTTGAGTAGTTGATATGTAAATATTTTCTCAAAAATATTTAAAACCATACTTCCTCTGTTGTTAAAGAGTCACAAACAAAATTATACAGATTTATTAAAATATTTTGAACATTATCTTTAAAATTCAGTATTTTGAAATTTTGAAAGCTGTTTACAAACTGTCAAGAACTATGGAGTATGAGCTAAAATTTTTTTAATATGCAAAGTAAATGTTTGTGGAAAAAAAGGTAAAAATAAATTAATTAATGAAAAAAACAATTGAAATGCAAATATAAAAACTGAAATAATGTTACATGGTAGATAGACAAAGGACAACTGTAATGTAAAAATAAGCCCTGGGGGCCAGGCAGTCGCACAGTGGTAAAATGAACTGTTTTGTGAGACTAGCCCTCATAGGAGGTTCTAGGTCTCTGTCTGGAAACCTTCTCGAGTAACCTGGACACACACGTGACCATGATCTGTGGCTCGCTGAGATTGGGTGTGGATTCTGGTGTCAGGACCATTTTGCTGGTGCTGTCTCTTAGTCTCTCTATCTCTGTCTCTCGCAGTCACAGAAGAGGTAAGCAAATAAACTAACCAATGATGTTTTGAAGATTAGATGAACTAAAGAGAAACTGCATTGCTGAATAAATTCATGTAAACTCAAATAAAGGAAACTGTTCTGGGAGATCAATGAGAAACCTCTGGAAACTTGAACAAGAATTTTTAAGGTACCGTTTAAGTTTGTTTAGGCTACTATAATAGTCCACTATAGACTGATTAACTGATTTTATATATATATATATATATATATATATATATATATATATATGCCACTGTGCCACTGCCTGGCCTCAGAGCTTATTTTTACATTACAGTTCTCCTTTGTCTATCTAGCATGTAGCATTATTTCAGTTTTTTATTTGCATTTGAATTGTTTTTTTCATTAACTAATTTATTTTTACCTTTTTTTCCACAAACATTTACTTTACATATAAAAAAATTTTAGCTCATACTCCATAGTTCTTGACAGTTAATAAACAACTTTCAAAATTTCAAAATACTGAATTTTAAAGATAATGTTCAAAATATTTCTAATAAGTCTGTGTAATTTTGTTTGTGACCCTATAACAACAGAGGAAGTGGCTTACAAACATTAGAAACTTATGTCTCACAGTTCAGAACCTTGGCAAGTACAAGATTAAGGTACTAGTAGAATTTGTGTCTGGCGATGGCCTACTTTCAGGTCCGTGACCATCTTGTTTTGTTCTCACATGGCAGAAGAGCAAGGGAAGTCTTCTGCGTATTTTTCATTAGACAACTGAACTAGTCCTTGGGGCTAAACCTTCATGACCTGATCATCTCCACGTACTATCACTCTGAATATTAGGTTTCAAGATACGAATTTTGTGGGATCACATTTATCTATTGCAGGTACATTCTAGGAAACACTCTTTTTAGAAGATTCCTTGGGGAAACAAAAACAAAAACAAAAATGCATTCACGTGTTAGTGGAATTAGACACACCTGACCCTTTACAGGTTTGTAAGGTACATCAGTTAAAGCAGTGGTCTCCAAATAGGGTGTGCCCATATCATAGGGTACATGGCTGGTACAGTAGCAGGTAGGAAGAAGATATGAAGATCCTGTATACATGTTTTTATAACCATTTTATGTATTTTTATTTTTGTTTATTTTATACCATACATAACAATACAAAACTTTGATTAATTAATTTACAAATATATATACACATATCACTACACATATATACTCAACATTTTTATTCAAAGAGTATATAAAGAAAATATTTTCAGATTTCTTCATTCAAAGATCTTTGAATGTTTGTAGTGAAGCAACTTTACTTTGAATTACATCACCATGGGTGATCGTACGTGTGTGTAAGCATTATCAGTTATGAGACACTTTGTGAAACACTGTTTTAGAAGCCAAATGCTTATTTTCCAGACAGTGTGCCTGCATTTACTGGATCTGCTCAAAGGAGAATGATAATGACCTAAATTTTAGAGTATAATTTGCAAATTCAATTATTCCTGGAAAGTCTTGATTAGAGTACAGAAGTAAAGCAAAAGTATCAAGAACTCTATTTTTGCCTTCCTTGCAAGTTAACAAGTTAACCTGTCATACTTAATGGATGCTTGTACAAGATACGAAATTCCTGGGTCAGAGACGAGTGATAGCCTGACTGGTAGCCAGAGTAACAACATTTTTTTTCTAGGTATCTAAGCCCCAATTTTGACAGTAGGACAAGAAGGGAGTTAGATGACACCTGTGCACATAGTGAACTGCTTACAGGGGATAAAAAGCCCAAGCTTAGGGAACTTGAATATTTTATAACGTGTGAGAAGTATTCTTCCTCTTTGCTTCTGATGAAGACCCTAACTCTACTTTCCAAGGGTGTTTACTATACAAATATCCTTGAAAAGAGTCTGAAACTAAAGGCAGTCAATGCCTCTGCTCACACCATTATGAGATATGCAGGATTGTGAGAGATTCAATTTTGACAGTAGGACAAGAAGAGAGTTAGATGACACCTGTGCACATAGTGAACTGCTTACAGGGGATAAAAAGCCCAAGCTTAGGGAACTTGAATATTTTATAACGTGTGAGAAGTATTCTTCCTCTTTGCTTCTGATGAAGACCCTAACTCTACTTTCCAAGGGTGTTTACTATACAAATATCCTTGAAAAGATAGTCTGAAACTAAAGGCAGTCAATGCCTCTGCTCACACCATTATGAGATATGCAGGATTGTGAGAGATTCATGGAGAAATATCTCCCAATTAAACTATGGTGATGATTTGCTTTCACGAAAATTAAGCTAGCATACCCTGCAACTAGCTTAGTGATCCCTTTCAAACCATTGCATATATGATCATCTCCATGAGTGTGCAACCAGTGTGGGCTCATACAGTCTTTGGTTTAACATCTCCTCATCTTCCTCCCACACTTTTGTTTAGTAGTCTTTGGTCATCTGTGGTTGCTGCCTTGTAATTCTTAATGTTGTCTTAGAACTTAGGTGTGGTAAATGATGTCCTATGGGATAATAGAATAGTTGCTGACACTTGGAGTCTTGGCTTTGCATGATCTTGCATCTGGGGAACTTATTGCCTTCTAGGAATCTAGACCATCTCCTGCCCCTGACATCTCATACCCTGCCCATTCTCTCCCTGCACACTCCGTATCATGAAGGCTGTATCTCTGTGTGGAGCAAGGACTGGATTGTGTTCCTTGAATGGGGCCCTTATTCACTGTTGCCCTCCTTCCCTGAGATGGGATATGCTGGCAGCTTTTCTACCCTACGCTGGCAGTTGCCTATGAATGTAGGTCAGATACAGACCATATGTGGGTGAGAGAAAACACCTGGTAACCTCTGATTCAGGTACTGAGTGTATCATGGCACGTCCAGGAGTTTGACTCTGGATATGGCCCATTTACCATGGCTGTGGCAGCAGTATATGGGAAGAGGAGGCAAAGCCAGCCCCAGCCAGGGTTCAGTATATCTGTCTAGCAGCTAGCAGGAAAGGGAGCCCAGAGTGCCGCAAGTCATAGGATAGAGTCTTCAGGTACATATACAAGTCTGCAGTGCATAGTGGGTATTCTAGTTCCATTAGGAACACTCCCCAAGTAGGTTCCAAGCCTAGCAGGGCCTCTTCTTCTACCTTCCAACTTTTCTGAGTCTAGTATGCATCGTCTGTTGGAGTCAACTTGAGACACCCTCTGAAGATTAGCTGTGCAATACAAATTGTGTAATTTGAGTATTTCTCTAAATGAGTTCATGGCGTATATTTCTAGTTAAAACTGCAATTGTGGGCCATCTGGTTGTTTAGTGTTAAGATAGCTGCATCCCACATGGCTGACTACCTGGATCAAGGCCTGGACCATTGGCTTGGAAAACATGCAGGGCATGTGTGCATGCATGCCCAAATCTCAAAAGAAGGAAAATTGGAAGAAGGATTGTGGTGTGACCATTCCCGATGAGAGGAGAGAGATGTTTCTCAGATTCCCGTCCCTTCTCAATGAGCACACATGCCCTCTTTCAAATTAAAAACAACAACAATGAAAAAAAAACCCAACAACAAAAAAACAAGGTTGTAATTGAATAATATAAGGTGAATGGTTAAATTTATGTTACCAATTTAATAGTGCAATTTTTCTTTGTTTAGAGCAATACTAAATGACAATAAAGAAAGAAACATTTGATGGCAAGTTGAGAAAAAGCAGAAGGAAATGTTTATATTTAGTACTTTACTGTGCATCTTCAACACAGGCTTTGTATTTTCATTTTTCCCTTGGCCTTTGCAATTCAGTCAGCCACCTCTGCCCACACGAGATCTCTCTGCTCCACCTCACTCCATTCCTGTCACCTCAGAATTTGTTGAATTTAGAAACTATTAGAGAAGATACCTGTATCCTGCAACTGGACCATGCTTTGTTCTTTCTGCTTTTTTCAATAGAAAGAAAAAGTTCCTACTTCCATTCTGAACCAATATATTGCTTTGTGTTCTGAATCCTTTCCTTTTGTTCGTATTAAGGACCTCATAGTAGCAATTACTCTCTTACTCACCTAAATCACCGAATCTCCATTGTTTTTACATCTCCTGTATGATTATCATTAGTATATGAGCATGTTTGAGTATCATGTACTTTCAACTTTAATGTGTACAAAAAACAATAACCGTATAAAAACATGAAAGCCTCTTCACCCACAATTCTTCAGCTACCTTTCCATTTCTCTGCTGTTTTTCACAGCACACTTTTTCAAGAATTGTAGTCACTACCTCCCTGTCTTTAAAAGTCACTCATCTTCCAATTCCACTCCAGATCATGTCCGTATAGTGCCACCAACATTGCATATTAACTTACCATTAAATTCCTTTAATGTCAAATTCAAGGCTCACTTAATGCCACATCATACCTGGCTTTTCAGCAATATTCAACAGAGTTGACAACTCCTGAATTCTTGGGATTCTTGGTGATTGTGACTTTTCAGTCTCCTCCCTATTCGGAGCGTGGCTGGCTGTTCCCCATCTTTGTTTGTTGACTATACTATAATGTATTGGAAGGTATCCATAATGTAGTGCCTGTCTTTGATCCTCACTATACATCCTCCTCAGGGTACCTCAGCCCCAAGAGAACACGTGAATATTTTCAGTTTGCATCTCCAGATTCCGTATCAATCAACCTGGTCTCAGATGTCTAATAAACACTTGAGAATTTAAATAATAAAAATGCAACTCTTGATTGTTCCAAGTGTGCTGTACCATGTCTTTTCAAACTGAGTAAATGATATTATCACCTAATCGGCTGCTCAGTTCCTTACATTCTCTTCCCTTTTTCTTTTGCTTGCTGTCCATCAGCTAGGAAAATCGGTCAGATCTGTAAATCTTGTTGGAAACTGTTTTCTCTTCCATCTTCTCAGATGCTATGTTAGTCTGAGATACCAATACCTTTTAGGGGCAATAGACTTACTTGTCCCTCTGCAAACCTGATAAGGAGCTGAGTGATTTACTGAAAACACAGATGAGGTGATGGTGATGTTTGACTCGTAAAATGAGGACTATGTTTGAGAAGACCTCTCATTACTAGAGACCTGCCTATTTTTCCAAGTTTGTTTTGTATTGTAGTTTTCAGTCTTTTCCAGGTACATGACCTACTTTGCTTCACTCACAGGCCACTGAGTTCATATTCTTGGGGTTCAGGCACTTTAGAACATTGGCTGGCATCTGACATGATGCTTGGAATAAAAATTGCATTATTTAATCTACCATGTAGCTATCATATTTTACTACACATGAATCTATTAACACTCCAATATGTTGTTATCTTTGGAGAAATGTGCACATTTTCATATTTGGAAAATACCACCAAAAAACTCTATAAGACACATACTTTCATATCTAGCAGCCTATATATTTTTAAATTGTTCATTTCATTCCCTTAAGCAGAAACACTTATTTGTTACTTTAATGTTGTGGTTTGATTGTTTCCTTTAGACTATTACTGTAATTGATTGGTGGAATCATGGTTGTGGGAAGCCATATAGCTTAATGGATTTCTTGAGAACTAGGAATTAAAATTCCTCCTGACTTTATGCCTCTATTATTTTTGACCCTGTACACATTCTTATCTAGAGAATGGTATTCATATAATATATATTTCAGAGATGCACAGTGTTATAAAACAACGTATCATGTGGTTCTTTCTTACGTCTTTTTTTTTTTTTTTTAGAGGTTTTTTGCTACAGGGCTCGTGCGCTCGCCAGACAGACAGAGACAGATAGAGAGATAGAAAGCGAGAAATCACCCCCCCAGGGGGGATGGCCATGCCGCAATCCCTTCTCCTCTATTCTCCTCTCAGGATCTTGGGCATGCACACACACGCGCCCAGCGTGAGTTTAAGCCACCGGGTCCAGGACTCGAACCGCAGTTGACTACGTGGGAGTCCAGCGACATAGCCATTACGCTAATTGCTGGTCTCTTTTACTTCTGACAAATACGAGGAGGCCAGATACACCAGTGTACTCAAATTTTCATCCATTCTTTTATATTCTAGAGATTCTGTTGTATTAAAATGTGGCCTCTGTGTAAATCTGAATACTTACAAGGGAACATTTAATTACATCAATGAGATTACCAATTACTTGTTGATGGTTAATCGATTCAGAGCACCAAAAGACTGGGTAGAGTAACAGATTTTTGAGCATGGGATACTCAAGAAGCTAATTGAGAAAGGCTATGCCTGACAGAGAAACACACTGCATGAGACTCTCTTTTTCCTTTTTTTCTGCCTAAGGTACATACCAAATCCATTCATTGTCAAGTCTCAATTACCTCTGGAAATTTTCCTAGGTTACTCAATTCTCAAATACTTTGATCACAGTGCTTGTGGCATTGTACCGGTCTTTTTAAAAATTTATGTATAATCTTAGCGTATAATTTCTGTGAAGTTAAGAATTATAAATACCATGATTATGGCAGTTTGACTATTGAATTTAATGAATAAGTGAATGGATGGAAAGAACTGAATGAGTAAATAAATGTAATATTGATTATAATAGTCCATTATGATCTAGAATAACAGCATAACAAATAGCAAGAAGCTGACATTCTCTCATGGTGGGCCTCTCTTATGTGAATTATAAAAATGAGATTAAAAATCCCAAGAAAGATATGCGTTGTATTGGTCCTTTGAATGAGGCAGTTTGCTATAGTAAAACAGATGTGAATTTGGACAACACACACACAAAGAGGAAAAGGAAAATAAATGACCTCATAATGAAATCAGGATCTTACCTCTTACTGTACATTTATGGTTATGGCTTATAATATTAAAAGAAAATACCTGGCAGGACATAGGTGAGATTAATAAAGTTAGCAAAATAATATCCATTCAATGAAAGATAGATATTATCATTATTATGCTCTTTAGATGGCGGTTTGCAAAAGTTTTATAGCAAAATTAAAATAACAAAACTTTTTTAAAAATTCCTTTTCCAGGACATGGAAATCCATACTTGCAATAAAGCAATGATCTTTACAATAGTTCCAATATGTTATTGATTATCAACCATTCACATAACCTAATATCTGCTTGCAGCAGGATAATATTTATTTTTTTCCTTATCAGACTTCTAAATTTTAGTTTCAAGGATCAGAAATTAGAATATTTAGTTGCAGAGGTAGTTGACGTATTACCATTCACATTTTTATTTTGGTAACTTCAGAAAGAGAATGAAGTGATTTTCCTTCTAACAATCACAAAGTGTCCAAATAATGACTTATTCTAGACTATCAATCATTTCGACATACGCATATCCTCCTGACTATATCCATGTAGTAAATATTATTTGCCATACTCATTATATGTTTTTTTCTAATCCCATTTTTGCTATCTCCTCAATTGGCAATCAGAGATTATGCTATATGAGATCATCTGTTTTGAAGAAAATAAATAAAAACAACTAGAATCTACCCAAAATGCATGAATTCTCTCCCTAGAATTAGATCTTTCATACTTCCTTGAAATAATCATATATATTAATGTCAACAGCAGATGTAAAGAGAGATTGGGCTCATGTTTTGCATAAGGTAAATGGTTAATATTTTTTTAAGATGGGGTTTCAGAAGTGAATTGCTGCTTCACATGATAAGTTAGAAATGATCAAAAGTTATTACTGTCTGCAAGTTAAATGGTGATATTGGTCTAGTTCCTACTTCCTCTATGGACTAGTGCCCAGCTTCAACAATTACAGTGATCTTAGCCCTGCTGATGGGAGCCTCTTCTGAAAAGGGGGCACTTGAACAGTCCCCTGGGGTTTAGCACTGAGGAATTGTCCTGGTTTAGAGAAGAAATGCAGCTGAAAAACCTTCCTTGTACCCTTTTGGTAATTTCACAATATATGACCTTCACAGTTAAATTTAGATAAAATAAATACTTTGGCACCAATTATGTGCAAAGTACACAGAGATCAGTAAATATTAAAAAGTCTTATTCAGACGATAATGTTGGCTCACTTCACTTTTTGTTTTGTGTTAGGAAGCTAAAACCTTCTATTTATCACACACACACATGCACACACACACACAAACACATGAGGGAGGGCTTTTACAAGTTTGTGGGAAATGCATATTAGGAAAAAACTGAGCTTGCGTTTCAAATTACTTTGCACCAAAATACACCTGTACTTTAATTTAATCTTCCTATGAATTTTTAAGTCTTCTCAAACAGAGAAGATACACTTTTTGAAAGATTTTATTTCTTTATATTTTGTAGGAGTGAGAGACAAGCAGAGACATCGATAAAAAGAGAAACAGAGCCAGACGGTGGTGTGGTGGTGAAGATCACTGAATCCTACAATACATGGCCAACTGTATGGTAAGACGTCGAGACTTGGAGACTTGCAAAACATGGGGTGTTCATGTGTGTCTGCCCCAAATCACTAAAGGAGTGAGAAATGAAGGAGCAGAGGTTGTGGTGTGACCAGACCCCGTGGGGCATGCTATCTTACTTTGTCTCTTTGTCACCCTTCTCTGGTGAGTACACATGCCCTCTGATAAAATCTTAGAAAGAGAGTGAGAAAGATAGAAATAGCATCTGGATGCCATCATCGCACCCTCAGACTCAGTCAGCTTCGGGTCGTGGGCACCTGTGCACCTGGCACGCCCAAATGTGTCCCAGGAAAAAACCCCAGGACCTTTCCCATGTGAGGTACAGTTGCCCCACACTGCACCATTGCCTGGGACATATATAATATACACATTTTATATGTATGTACATTATATATATATATATATATATATATATATATATATATATACACACACAATATATAGATATATATTTATTTTAAATACATATATGTTATATATTACTTTCTTTTTGGTTATAGGACATGTGAACTCACCAGAGAGAGGCAGAGAGAGAGGTAAAAGAGGGAAAGTGAGAAATCACTCCCCAAGGGGAATGAACACACTGCAATCCCCATGCACATGCGCCTGGCATGATTTCCTGTTTTTGGAGAGGTTTTCGCTATAGGGCGCGTGTGCTCACCAGAAAGACAGAGACAGAGAGATAGAAAGCAAGAAATCACCCTCCAGGGGGGATGGCTACGCCGCAATCCCTTCTCCTCCATTCTCCTCTCGGGATCTTGGGCACGCACGCACACGTGCCCAGCGTGAGTTTAAGCTACCGGGTCCGGGACTCGAACCGCAGTCGACTACGTGGGAGTCCAGCGACATAGCCATTACGCTAACTGCTGGTCCCTTGCCTGGCATGATTTCTAAGCCACCAGGATTCAAACTGTACAGCTTACCATGAGGGATCTAGCAACTTAACATCCATGCTACCTGCTGACCCTATATATATTCTTTTTAAACACTGTAAATATGCATCTGTGCTTACCAAAATTTCTCTCCATACTGGAGACGTTGGTTTATAGATGAATTTAATAAGAGAGAATATATCTTTACTTGGGCACTGACATTTTTTTAAAGAATTATTTTATTTAAATTTATTTATTTATTTATTTTAAATTGACCAGAGAAGAATAGAATAAGACAGAGAGAGAGAGAGACAGAGAGAGAGAAAGTGAGAAAGCAAGCCACCAGGTCTAGGACTCGAACCGTGGTGAGCCATCTGGGAATCCAGCGCCCTTAACCACCACACCACCTGCCGGCCCCTGCCACTTTAACCATAGTTCTTAAAATCTGCTGGGATCAAATATTTCTTTGATGAACTGTACTTTTTTGCATTTATCAAATTTGAATATATTTAACCAGGAATAACTGGATAAGCACAATATAGGGGTCATTTAAAATCAAACATTATTTCAAGAGCAGGCATCTTCATTTAACAGCTGACACCATCATTGCAACATTATTGGTATAATTTTAATTGTGCCAGAAAAATCTGACAACCTCATCCCCTCCCATCGCTTCTCCCCTGTAAATAGTTCGCATTATTTGTCTTCTCTGTGTTCCAGCTTCTGTATGCTGCGGAGTCTAGATTCATAATTCATGGCCTTGTTGGGGGGGGGGGGGTGTTTCAATCTTTGTTGGTTCTGTTGACTGAGTTGATAATGGCTTCTTGAAATGTCTTTGTTAGTCCTGAAAGCACCTTCTACAGCTAAAATTCAAACCAGTACACTCCCAAGCTTGCTGACCTGATGCGGGTATTTGCACATCTTTGCATCTGTTTACCCATGTCCTTTCTTTTCACGCTGCAGTCTTACTTCTCCTTACTCATCTTGTTATTCCCCAGATGTTCAAATCTGCATTAGGGTTGGCACCCTAGAATTTCTTTTTACACTCTCTGAATGAGATGGTGACTGGGAGGGACTTAGGAAATATTTGAAAGAAATACAACTCTGAGGTAGTAAAGATCTGGCTTTGTGCAGTATTGATAGGGATTATTATTGTTGTAGAACAAATTGTTAGGGACCAGCAGATGGTGTAATGGTTACATTGCTGGTTTCCCATGTAGTCCACTGCGATTTGAGTCCCAGACCTGGGGGCTTAAAACTCATGCCGGGCGTGTGTGTGTGTGTGTGTGTGTGTGCCCAAAGTCCTGAGAGGAGAATAAAGGAGAAGGGATTGTGGTGTGGCCATTTCCCCTGAGGAGTATTGCTTGCTTTCTGTCTCTCTGTCTCTCTGTCTCTCTGACAAGCTCACATACCCTATAGCAAGAACCTCTCTTAAAAAAATTGTTTTCTGATACTGTTTCTCTTTCTTTTTCTCTCCTTTCTTATTCCTAATTTTTGAAAAAATAATTTATTCATTTTATATATATGTACACACACACACACACACACACACACACACACATATATATATAAAATTTTCCATAGACCACATTTGTTTACCAGAGAGTGACAGAGAGAGAGAGAGAGAGAGAGAGAGGGAAAGAGTAAGTGAGAAAGCAAGCCTACAGGTCTGGGGCTCAAACTGTTGCTGGCCACGTGGGAGACAACAGCATTAACACCATGCCACCTGCCTGGCCTCTCTTTTTCCTCATCTAAAAAGGATAATTTAAGAGGATATAACTTAAAAATGATATAATTCTCAAAATATTTAATATAAAATATATAGATAAGAAAATAAAAATCACTCATATGTTCAATTCCTAGAAAGATCTTTTGTTATATTTTTGTCAACTTGCCTTCTGACCTTTCCATTTGTTAGTGTTAGTTTGTATATATCCTAAAACATTTAAATGTAATTCATTGCAGGAACTAGCAGGAGGCATGGTGGTTAAAGCACTAGACTCCCTTATGGTTGACCATAGTTCGAGTCCCAGAACTGGAAGCTTCCTTTCTCTCTCTCTCTGGGAAGTACATGTGCCCTAGAGCAAAAATTTTTAAATAATTTTAACTAAAATGAAATAAATATGTATTTTTATAATTAATTGCATATACAGGCACTCATTTATACATTCACACATATTTGCATATGGGGATAATGGCTTATATATTTTTCTCACTTACAATGTTATACTAATTTCCAGGCTATTTAAACTTCCTTATAAATATTATTTTTGAAATTTCTTTGCTATAATATAAATATGTTCATTGTAGAAGCATGATAACTATGGACAAACATAAAGAAAGAAACTTAGCAATCACAATGCCTAGACATTCTTTTCACTGTTAATATTTTCTTCTATTTCCTTCTAAACTTCTGTAAACATACAAAGTTTTAAAAATGAACATTAGGGTAATATTATACCAACAATTTTGTAACCAACTTTTAAATTTAATATATTTTGAATATTTTCTGTCACTTTTTTGACATAAACATCAATTTAAATAACTACATAATAATTCAATCCTTCATCTTTACATTTATCTGCCAATCGAGCCAAGGCAACTGTGATTAAATCTATTGATTCACTAGCAGCAATATCATCTTGCCGATTTTAACCATTTACTCTTCATTGTAAACTTTGTAAGATCCAGAAGAAAGGAAAAAGAATTTAGAATAGATACATGTGCTTTTCTCCCTTGTTTATTTGCAGCTGTGTTGTAAAATCCTTTTAAAAAAATATTTACTTTATTTTACTTACTATTATTATTTAACTTGTCATAGGGAATGTGTGCTCACCACAGAGACAGAAAAGAGAGAGAGAGAGAGAGAGAGAGAGAGAGAGAGAGAGAAAGTGAGAAAACAAACAGGACTGGAACTGTTTTTACCTTGTGGGAATCCAGTATCTTAACCACCACGCCACCTGCTGGCCCGAAAATCTTATTATTTGTATGATGAGTTTTCAAAACTTTATAGAAAATGTATATAATATGAAGAAAGAACTATGCAATGGATTTCAACATTTTTGACACCAAAATAAATTCTTACCTTAATTTAGTGTTTTCATGAGCTCTTTTTTTTTGTTTGTTTGCTTATTTCTTCCACGAATGAGAAAGGAAGGAACAGAAAGGAAACTTTCAAAAGGTCTCAATGCCTTCAGATAACCCTGGATCATGGGCATGAAGGTATTAGGCTTATTCAGGGAGGCCTCTGAACTTGAATCAGGAACCTTCCCATATGGGTTTGCCTTCGAGAGCAATTTGTTTTACCACTGTGCCACCATCTGTCCTCTTTCTAACAACTTTGCGAAATCCCATCATACTACAATATTTATGGAGTCATAGAAGAATTAAATTGATTATGAATAGCTGTTGATATTGATTCAATATTATAACTTTATTCCTTTCCTTGTAAATAGAACTCCTATTTACCGAGGCCTGGAGACAACATGTAAACAACATCAGAGCTGATTGATAAATTTTAACAAAGTATAATATTGATTATGTGCTTTGAAAGAGCCAAGTTGGCAAGAAATCCATAATTCCATTCTTGAGCTTTAGGGTCAAGTGATTTAAATGAAATTAATTACTAATGCAATAGGGGAGCAGCTGATGGGGAGGCAGGAGTTCGGAGCAAGGAGAGGTGAGGTGGGAGGTGAGAGGGGCCTCTAAGGAGGATGGTGTAGTGCCATACTTACAATGATGGGTTGTTATTGCCGGTAAAACTGCCTCCTGAAGTGTTTTGTAGCAAGGTTAGATCCAGGTTTTTTGAAATTGAGTCACATCATTTTGTGTGCCTTCATTAAGAAAAAAGGATCACAAAAATATAATTGTAAAATTAGATAGGGGAAAGTAAATATCTATTTAAAGTGAGCAACTATAACCTGTTACAATTTATAAAATGCTAACATACTATAATCACTACAAAATTCAGAATAATAACCTAACATATCCATTAATTAAAAGACTGACAGACATCTATAATCATTTTTTCTAGATTTTTGGCAACATACAGTTTGATTGCTTTTTCATATGATAAACATTTTGTAATATCTTCTATAGAGAATAAAAAAGATAATTCTTTCCTCTGGCAAGGTTGATCTGAAATTGTTCTTTATTATTGATAGTTTAGAAAAGTTTCTTTGTTTCTCATCATTTATTAATAATGCCATGAAATACATCAGGACTGTTGTGAAATTTGAGTAGCCTCTTAAAATTATCTTTCAAGTGTGAGCACAAAAATTCAAGTTCTTTTGATCAGCGACTAACCTTAAAAACCCCTTGGGTTCACAATATTTATAAGCACTCTGTCATCTTATCATTAGTACCCTAGTTTTGGCATATACATAATATATGTGTTTTTACCTTAATTAATACCAGTTTTCATGGTAAATTGGTAAGAAATATAAGCCTTTTTCTACTGCTGCATTCTTGGCTTCTTTGTAAATATCCTCAACTCAATGTGATAATTCTGTTTGAAATTTTTCTCTTCCACTTAATGACTGCTTTGGTATAATCTTAATTTTTTTTTATCATCGTAATTTATGTCCCCAAATTAAATTTTTTTAATTTCATTTAACTTCATTGAAAAGAATAATTCTATACAGTGAATGCAAAAACCCTTAACTGGACAATTCAAAGTTTTGGAAAATATATATTCTTTTAACCAACATCCCTATCGAGATATAGATCATTTTTACGAGCCCTGGAGTTTACCTTTTGTGCCTTTCTTGTTAATCCCAACCCCATCCCCATGAAGTTAAGCCACTTTGCTTATTTCTGGCACCATATTACCTATTTGTTTTATTTTGCACTCTGTATAAATGATGCCATACAATGTTTTATCTTTTGCTCCTTGGTTCTTTTACTCAAAAATAATGTTTTTGATAGTTATCCATGATCTTATATGTAACAAAAATTTATTCATTTTTTAAAAGATCCATTAATAGAATTCCATATTACATGACAATTTGTTTATCTATCTTCTTTTGGTGGAAACCCAAGTGTTTTTCAATGACAAACTCTTACGACTATTTTTGTCAAGGTTTTCCAGCACTATTTAATGAAAAGACTTTACCCGTTAAGTAAACTTTGTACCTTTTAGATAATCAATTGAACAGTCATTGAACTCTTTGTCACGCATACAGCAATTCCACACTGTCTTGATTATTGTAGATTACAAATAGAATTGCTATAATCATGCTTGTACAGATTTTCATGTGGGCGTACATTTATTTCTCTCTGGTAAATAAGTGGAATTCTTGTGTCAAAAGGGAGACGTACATTTAACTTCATTAGAACTTACCAAATAATATTTCAAAATGTTACCACTATTTTTCACTATTCATCTTCATCAATATTAGGTATAGTCAGTCTTAAATTTTTCCCTTCTAGTTGGTGAACCTTGGCCAATTGGATGCTGCCTGCTTACAGTGAGGGTGAGTCTTCCCTACCTAGTCTACGTAGACTCAGATGTTAATCTTTTCAGGAAACATCTTTCTAGAATAATGCTTTACCAGCGTTCTAGGCATCCCTTAATCTAATCAAGTCGAAATCCAGAATTAATGATCACAGATACCAGGCACCTTAAAAACCATTATTTATAGACATGTGTGTAAGGTGTTTCTGAAGATTACATTTGAATTGGTAGATTTGTTGCTAGACAAGGGGCTCTCTAACTTTAGTCCAGAAACTTAACGTAGGTCTGACCCTCACCACTCAACAAAATACAGAAGCAAAATTGTTAATGAGAGGGGAAAGGAGAATTTATTACAGTGTGGTCACACCACAAAAATATGTAAGAATAACTTCGATTGGTCAACTGCCTTACAGATGTATTTTTACAGGGGAAGTGGGATGCTATGTGGCTTATAAACATCTATAGGAAAGCATAAGTTGGGTTAATTTTTAGCTGGGGGCATGCTCGGATAATTTGTCTTTGAGACAAGAATTTTGGTCTTAATTAAGAGGTACAATCAAACAATTTATTTTCAAGACAGAAGTTTCCATTTGTGGCTGGGGCAGAACATCCCTCATTGTTCTAACTCCTGGTTGGTTGTCTGTCTCCTTGGAATTCCTATGAGAAACCTCAGAGTAACAGGGGGAGAAAGAAATGGTTTGATTTGTTTGGTTTATTGGTTTTTTTTGTTTGTTTTTTTTTTAATTTTAAACAAGATAGAATCAATCTGGCTGAGGTAGCCTCAGTTATAGATTGAATAAACAAGATCCACCCTGACCAATGTGGGCAAGAATCATTCAACTCCTTGAGAGCCCAGATAGAACAGAAAGGTGGAGAAAAGACCACAGCTTCATCTTCTGCCCTTAGACATCAGAGCTCCATTTTTTTTGCTTTGTTTTGTTTTGTTTTTAGAGAGATTTTTGCTACAGGGTGTGTGCACCTGCTAGAGAGAGACAGAGAGGAAGAAAGTGAGAAATCATCCCTCACTCTCCTCCATTCTCCTTTCAGGGTCTTGGGCATGCACACACACATGCCTGGCGTGAGTTTAAGCCACCAAGGCTGGGACTCGAACCGCGGTCAACTACGTGAGAGTGCAGCGACATAGAGATTACACCAACTGCTGGTCCCCAGAGCTTCGTTTTTTTGGTCCTTAGATCTCAGAGTACTTTACCAGTACTTGCCACTCTCCATTCCTCCACATTTCTTAGGCCTGGGACCTCAAACTGAGGATTATACCATCGACTCTTCTGGTTCTCAGGCCTTCAAGCTCAGATTGAATTATACAACTAGCTTTCTTGTTCTCCATTTTGCAGAGAGCATATGGTGTAATGTTTCAGCCTGCATTCTCATAGTAATTTCCCTTTTATGTGTGTGTGTGTGTATTCTATCAGCTTTGTTTTTCTGAAGAACCTTGACTAATACATCAAGTAGTGTAAGTCTTCAATTTTATGACAATTATTTTATCAAGTTTTCTGAGGAAAAAAGGCAAGTGAGCTTATTAATTGAAAGTTTTTCAATGTAAATATCATTTAGAGGAGAATTCAGAGCTTAACAATACTGAGACTTTTAATTAATAAACATGATCTATTTAAACTTTTATGTCTTCTTATATATTATGTATTAATTGTCAGTGTAGTGTAAAATTGTTACACAGATATTAATTTTATTGTAGTATTTTGTGTTTTTACTGTAAATGGGAGTGGTATAAATTTAATTTTATTTTTCACTCCTTTTCTGGGATTAAATGGAAATGCAAATGAATTTTCTATATTTATTTTACATCTGACACATGTTTTATTACCTCAGTTTTACTAATATTTTGTAGATTTCTTATGATTTTCCTAAGGGAATAAAATTTATTAACAAAAGGACTAAAGAGGCTGAAAGTTTTCAATATAGTGCTGAAAATAAGTTAAATGGACACTTTTGCTTTTTTTCTGTATGTTAGGGAAATATTTAATAGTCCATCATTAAGTATGATATTAGCTGTAAGCTTTACATAGATGTCATTTACCAGGACAAAAATGTCCCCCTAGCTAGCTAAATAAATTTTTTTTGTCATGAATAAATATTGAATGTGTCAAATACTTTGTTTACATTGATTGACATTATCAGTTTTTCTTTTATTCTGTAATAGTGAATTGGGTTGAAGAGTGTCTCTCAAAAATTAATGCCTACAAAGGTCTCAGAAAATGATCTTACTTAGAGATAGGTAGATAAAATCAAGTTAAAATCAAGTCATAGAGGATTAGAGTGGTACCTAGTTCAAAACTGGTGTTCTTTGAAGAGAAATTCCGACATAAGAGAATGCCATATAAAAATGCAACCAAAGACAAGTGTAATACATTTATAAGCTACGGTAAGCCTAGAATTGCCAGCAACCATTAACAGCTGGAAGAAAAGTATGGAATGGTTTTGTTCTTAGAGCCTTCAATAGTAATTATCCCTGCCAACACCTTTGTTTTTAATTTCTAGCATCTGGAATTCAAAGAGTGTAAATTTCTGTTGTTTCATACCACTCTGTAGAAAACTGTATGAGGAATTTAGGAAACCAGTAGAGAATTGGATAATATCATTCTTGTAGGAATATTTCTGTAATATCATTCCTGTAGGAAAATTTCCCTGGGAAGCAGAATCAGGGATGGTTATGTACAGTATCTTTATTTTTCTTTTGAATCAACATTTATGGGAGACTAAAGAAAGAAGGAATAATTGGAGGGAGAAGCTGGACTTTGATGCAATCACAGCAAAGACCTCATCTAATCCTACAAGTAGTTTAACTGACTTACAACAGATATTTATTTCTCACAGTTCAGGTCACTGAGATGTCCATGACCAAAGCACTGGAAGACGCAGTATTAGAGGAGGGCTGGCTTCCTGGTTCTTACATGGCACTATCTTACTGTGTCCTCTTATGGGGGAAGAAGACAGGCAGCTTTCTGGGGCCTCTTTAGGCACTATTTCTAGTTATGAGAACTCTGCTTTCATGACTTTCTAAAAGCACCATCTCCTAATTCTATTTTACTAATTTTTAGATTTCAATATATGAATTTGGGGGAGGGGACACAAACATTCTTATCAAAGCAATTGGAAACACTATAACCATATAAGTATTATTGATATAAAGTACATACTACCGATATCCTGGAGGATAGTCCCCATATTTATAACATATCATTTTTAAGTTGGTACCTCAGCTTTGCCTTCAAAATTGATTCTCTAGCTTTTTTAGGTCAATAGTATGTGATGTGACAAGTGGACACTGTGGTCACACGTGTACTGCCAAACTTTCTTTGCTATAAACGGTGCTTCTTATATTAATGGAATATTATGTTATGCAGAATCCCATGTTGTTGCATCAAATACTCTGAAAGCTCACCAATAATAGTCCTATGGACAGGAAAGGCAAATAAATCCAAATGCAGAATATATATGATTACAGGAGAAATAAATCTCTGACCCTTTCAGGATTAAAGGTGTTCAAGAGACTCAATTGGCCATTAATTAGCTGGTTGACCCATAATTGGCAGGTGGATCACACTGGGATTTAGTGCTGTATCACAATGTCAGTGTTGGTCTCTATCACCAGCAGGTTGGGCAATAGGCAGCAGCAACATTTAGATCAGACTTGATGAGTCTGAGTTCTTGCCACCACTCATCCACTGTGTTAGCACTGGTTGTCTTTACCTCCTTAATGACAGATGCTTTCTGGTGAGCAATACAATGAGCCAAAAATGTCTTTACCCTTGGTGCCCCTTCCCATCAGTATTATATTAAACTAATATGAAGAGAAAGTCTACTTGATGGTAAGGAGTTTATACCACAAACTAGCTTCTACTCTAGTAACACACATTTTATAGGAAAAGGCATGTGGCTGAGACAGAAATCTACTGACTGGGTGCTTGGGTATATCTTGGGTATATCAGATGAGGCTGTGGTGCCAACATTTTCAAGAAGAAAACCACCCAACCCTTTCCATATTGTCTTTGTATTCAGAGACTGTGTTTAAGCTGGGTTTCACTCTGTGACTGGGACTTGAACAGAAAGAACCTAGTATCTATTCCTATTTTGTTACCTACCTCCCATCTTATCAGAAAGAATGGCTATATAGCAAGGATTTAAGTGCTATGGGGACTTTGAGTTTTCCTTTATTCTTTTTCCTTTTAAGCTTAGCGTCAGTTTGATCTTCCCATTGAAATAAGTAGCATTAGCTGATACAAAGAGTGGTCCCTGGGCTTGTCAACTGGAGAGCAATTATCACTAAATATAGCTAATACAAATATTAAAAGTTCAAGAGAAACTTGCTTCCAGTAAGAGGAATGGTGAATGTCCTTGTTATGTCTCTGTGTGTGCATCTTCAGAGAAGTAAGAGCTCAAAGTTCCATTTTGTTTGAAAAGGAAATTAACTATAGCTCTGAATTTATGGAGCACCTTACTACTCAATTCACACCCAAGTATCACAGAGATTAAGAGGCTGAACAATGTTCAGAAAGTAGGCAAGAGAGGCCTATTTGCATAAGCACTATTTGATCAGAGATAGAATTTTCCTTTAGAGAAGTGCCAAATGATAGCTTCACTCACAAGCTCAGATCTCTGGGAAACCTGGTTTGATACTTATGTGACCAAGTCTGCAGTGGCTTTTCGGAGGCTGAGCCTCAGGTACAATACACTGTACTAAATCGAGACCCCCTTCACAATGTTATTATCTCCCCCACTGGTTTAATTTATGTATTTAATTTTCGTTTCCACGGTGCAATATGGTTAATTACTGGAGAACTGCAGAACCTTACAAGTACAATTTTTGCTTTTATAATTTGTGGCACATCAAGTATAATAATGTACATTTAATTTCTTCAAAAAAAGATAATTATGCTAATAGAATTATTTGAATAAAAATTTGTACTTTGTGCTGGATTATGTTCTCTACCTACTCATTTATATTAATACAAGTCAGTAAGGAATTTTTAATAAGCGGCTTCCACCCTGAGCTGGCAAGTCAGGAACATCATACAGGCACCACCCCTGCTTCAACATACTGAGATGTCTCTCTCCACACTGGAGGGCTAGGTTCCTATAAGATGAAATGCCATAGGGAATGTTGTCTATCATATATAAAACAGACAATTTGGAAAGATAGGCTTTGGTGGAGGGAATGAAGCAATTTATGAAAATCTGAGAAGAGTCAGCTTCTTTGATCATAATTTTGTGTTGGTTATAAAGAAGGGTTGTAGAGGGAACATCTTGTGGCAAGATATATTATAGCTTATCTCTATTTCAGTCATTTAAGGAAGTTTATTTTATTTTTTTGAGATATTTTTGCATAAGGCGCATGCACTTGCTATAGAGACAGAGAGAGACAGAAAGCGAGAAATCACGGCTCAGGAGGATGGCCACACTGCAATCTCTTCTCCATTCTCCTTTCGGATCTTGGGCGTGCACACATGCCCAGTGTGAGTTTTAAGCTGCCAAGTTGAGCACTAAAACAAAGGTCAACCTAACCATTACACCATCTACTGAGTCCAGAAAGACTGTTTTTAAAATTCATCCTTCTGATCAAGTCTACATAGCCATAGTAGAGTATGAAGATTGAGAGAAGGTGGAGAGCAACATTAAGAATCAAGTGCCGGAGTCAGAAAGCGGTATGGTGGTTGGGGCACTGGACTCACATATGGTACTGGACTCCCTCATGGTTGACCATGGTTCGAGTCCCAGAACTGGTGTCTTGGTCTTTCTCTCCGGTAAACACACATGCCCTGTAGCATATTAATAAAGCATGATAAATAAAATTAAATAAATAATTCTTTAAAAACAAATAAACAAAACAAGTGCCTAGGATCAACTCACTTATTGTATTTGAGAATTTTTTTAAGCTCCATCATTCAATTTTCTGTATATAATAAAACTACCTGTTCAGCATAGTATAGACTTCTATGTCACTATTAAGTGCAGAGTACACATCAAAGTGTTCTAATGGAGCAGTCCTAGTCACCATCAGTTGGAACACACGACCTTCACAGGCAATGGTTTGATTGAATTTTATTGTTATGTTACAGAATTCATTTGGTCTCTGCTTATAAACCCAGGCCTCTATATCCACTTTCATAAGTACCATAGAATTGAGGGTGAGTAAATTTTATCTTTCTTTCTTTTTGTTGTTGTTGTTAGTCCACTAATATTCAATGATTTGGGAAATATATACATTATAAGTTTACTTATATTCTAGGTATTTGTTATTTGTGATGGATACTATGGTGGTAGAACCAGAATGAGTCTCACTATACATATGCTATTACAAGTTTAAATGATTTATTATTGGAAATGTATGTCATTTTTACTATCTATGAATGAAATAAGCTTGTAGGCCGACATCTGGACTGTGCAGAACAATAAAGAATGAAAGCTTGCTGTTAGTGCTACACCTGAAATCATGGTTAAGAGGCAAGATTTGGTGCATAGAATAAGAAAGACTCAGATAGAAGTCCTGCCTGAGACAGAATTTATCATTTCTATGTTCTTGGCAAGTCAGTTCCCTTCTCTCTAAGTCTTAGTTTTAGCCTCTCATTATTGAGACGATCCTAATACCTAACTCATAAGGTTGCAGTAGGGATGAAATAAAATAATATGTATACAGAGAAAGGTAATGCATAGTGTACAGCGAACAAGTAATGATTAGTAAACGTGATGGGCATGTGTGCCCAAAATACCAAAGGAGAAATGAAAGAGAAGAGATTGTTATGACCATCCTCCATGGAGGTGCTTTCTTAATTCACCTGCCTTGTCTCTCTACAGTGAGTACATGCACTGTCTAGCAAATCAGAAAAAAGCAAAATCAACCAAATAGCACAGCAGTTTTTGAATAACCTTAATAACTCTTCCAGCATATGTATCAAACAGATTATCATTGCATTTTAAAACAAATGATCTATCTTAACGCAATAGAAACTTTTAGAAAATAAATTTATCACCAAAATTTTGAAAAAGCTCCAAGCATTGCAATAATTTTTGAAAGATATTATTCAGATATCATAGTTCACTTACTCTGTGGTTTAGATGCTGCTATGATTCTTCAAGAACAGACAAGAAATTGGTAACATATAAAGTCTCAATTTTCTATATGTAGAAATAAATTATAAAAGCAAATCGTGGTCCTTTTTTATTTTTTATTTTTTCATTTCATTTTCTTCCATACATTCAGGGACATAAAACGGATACTGGATATCTTATGTGAAGGATTTTGAGCCTAGAAGCTTGACATATTGTAGTTATTATTTTCTCATTTCCCATTTTTCCAAAATATTTGTAACGTTGTTTTTGAAATGTGTACATGACCAATAAAATGGGTACCAGCCAACCAGTGGCAGAGGTTAAGGAAGCCAGATCCCACATGGTCTACTGGGCAGTTTGCGTCTCCACCCAGTAGCTTGAAAAATTAAAAAAAAAAAAAAAGCAAATGGTGGTCAAACCACTTTATTTCACACACACACACACACACACACACACACACACACACAATCAGGCACAGAAATGGGAAACGAAGGCTACTAAGATACATATTTTTCAATTTCCAGAGGGAAGATGTGCTCACTAGAGAAAGACAAAGGGAGAGAGGGATAGAGAGATAAAGTAGAGAGAGAGAGAGAAAGAGAGAGAGAGAAGGAGAGAGAGAGAAAGAGGGAGAGAGAGAAAGAGAGAGAGAGAGAATAAAAAAGTACCTCCCATGGGCCATGGTCATACTGCAATGCCTTCTCCTCCATTTTTCCATCTTGTTGAGATTTGGGGCATGCACAAAATTGTGATGCATTTTTCTTTTCCTTTTTTTTCTTTTTTAGAGGGATTTTTCCTTTATAGCATGTGTACTCGCTGGAGAGACATAGAGACAGAAAGCAAGAAATCATCTCTGGCGGGGGGAGGCATTGACCACACCACAATGCCTTCTCTTCAATTCTCCTCTTGAGATTTTGGGCACCCAGATGTAAACAACCAGAGTGAGTTTCAAGCTGCTGGTCCTGGGACTTGAACCATGGTAAACCATGTGAGAGTCCAGTGACATTACCGTTAAGCCATCTGCTGGTCCCATCAAGCTACCAGGGCAGGGATTCAACCCATAGGCAGCCATGTGGAATGTGGCCTTCTAAATCACTATGCCATGGGCTGTAATTCCTTCTCATCCTTGCTCTTTTAAGGATATTGACCATGCACGCATACATGCCTGGTGTAATTTCTAAGTTGCTGGGTCCAGGATTCAAATCTAGCAGTAGGACCCAGTGCCTTAATTTCCACACCACCTGTTGGCCCATTATTTCCTTTTTAATTTTTAAGATTTTATTGTTTTAGAGCAATTATGGTTCATAGAAAAATTAAAAGGGAGGTATAGCAATTTTCCATATGCTGCTTGCCTTCACACATGCATTATCAATATCCCCTGTCAAAGTGGTACATTTGCTACAAATGATCAACTCATGCTGATGTGTCATGATCATTCAGGGTCCATAGTTTACATTAGGTTTTGCTCTTGATGTTGTATATTATATGGGTTTCAAAGACACATTTTAAAAAAATAATCTCTCCATAATTTAAAATTCAAAAGACAAAAATATAATCTTCCTCAATACTCTTTAGACATTTGTTTAATTTTATGAAATTCTCTCTAAATCCACAAAAGATAAACCCAGGAAGAGTTGAGGTAAAGCTATGTAAACACAATGAATTCCAGTGACATTCTCATAGCACTTGCTTGTGTTATTAAGATGTTTGAAATGTGGCCTTGTTTTTTCATTACAAAACTCCTCCCTTTCTTTCTTTGCTGATATTTACATTTACTTTATTTTAACATACGAATTCAGATAAAAATCAGTGGTGGCACCGAGCCGAAATTTGAAGCATTTCATAAAATTAAGACTCATGGGATCCATTCTCCAAGCATGCTGTCAGTCAAAGTCATTTTTTTTTTTTTATAAATTTTGGCCCATGTATCTGAAGAATTGGTTGCTTATAAATTATATAATAAAATTAATACTAAAGAAAAGTGCCTCCATGTTTTGGAGACTGTGCTACAGTGAAAGCTAGCTTGTGGGAAATTCTGGGCTTTTAGTATTGTTTTTGCCTAATGAATTCATAAGGGATGTTACCTTCTCCTCCAAAAAGTATGGGTGTTTTATTAATTATTCCTCTAAATGAGCCTATCTGAGGTTACACTGTCCTTGGACAGTTAATTGTTCCTTTCTCTGTGTTCTCATAATACTCTCTTCACACCGTTATTGTAGCACAGAGCACATTGTCTTCTAATTATCTGTCCTCCCACTGGACTTGACACCACTAGAGAACAGAGACTTGGTATCCTTGATTGTTAATAGACCAACATCGAACTCTAGTAAGGATCCAGACTACACCTGGTTACTGAGTGCCTACCTATTTTTGTCCTTTTTAGGCTGTTTGTCACTATAACAACTACATCTACATCATCATTTTTTTACATCAGAAAGTTTTTACCCAATGTAGTTTAGAAAACTACCTGGTTTCACAAAAGTCTTAAAGAATTAGAATTTGAAATAATTACTTGTGAATGTTAACATCCAGAATTTAAATGGAAAGATCAGACCACAGTAACACTGCAAATTCAATAGAATAGAGATTTTAACTACATGAATCTGAACTAGTGAGATATAATTTTTTTGACTTTAGACTAAAAAGTACTGATTTTCTCCAATGTTTTGATTTTCATATTTAAGAATTTTTGTCTTCTCTCGAACTGTTGATAGGTTCATCTACCTACTATTTGAACTGAACCCTAATGTTTTTCCTGGCTTTAAGTTTTAAGCAAATTTCTCTTAACATTTTTAAATTTTTTAATCTATTAAAACTAAAACTGGTTTTTTTCTGAAATTAAAAAATGCTTTAAAAATACCTATTAATACCTATTTAGTAACTACAATAATCTATATAGCCCCAGAGAGGTGCTACTTTATAGTATGTTCATTTTTCTCCCTGAGGTTTACGCCTAAATCAGACATGCTTTCATAGATATGTATATATCAGCTGTGTTTACTATTGAAAATTTTCAAATTAATTAAGGTCCTTAGTGAATACATAGAATGTGAAAAAAAAAGACATGTAAAACAACCATAGATGTATGGGAGAAGGGGGGGAATTGGCAGAGGGTGAGAGGTAGGGAATCTAGGGGAAAAATAAAATATATAAGAAACAAGAAATAGAAAATTATTTGTTGATGATAACATGTACAGTAATATCTTTAATTGAGCCAATATGCAAGGTATCCTTTATGAAAAAATCTCATTTTGTATATGTATTGATGAACAGTGAATGACTGTAAAGAAAGAAAGGGGAGAAAGAAAGAAAGAGAAAGAAGGAAGGAAGGAAGGAAGGATGGAAGGAAGGAAGGGAAGGAAGGAAGGAAGGAAGGAAGAGAAAGAAAGAAAGAAAGAAAGAAAGAAAGAAAGAAAGAAAGAAAGAAAGAAAGAAGAAAGAGAGAAAGAAAGAAAGAAAGAAAGAAAGAAAGAAAGAAAGAGAAAGAAAAAAAAAAAAGAAATCACTTGTGCACTCCAAAGACATTATTCTATTATACTATCTTGTGACCAGACCTGAAGGAGCATGTCAAGGTTAGAGAGAGGGTATCAGTTAAAACAAATGCTTTCTAAAAGGACAAGTTCCATCATAATCCCAAGGAAATGAAGTTTTACCTATAATATAGTGAAGAATAAGCAATTTTCTATTTCAGGTTTATAGTGACTGTCAGTCCATTTTAGGCTGCTATAACAGACTGCTTGAGACTGGGTAATTTATAAAGAGGAGACATTTACTTCTCACAGTTCTGGAGACCAAGCAAGTCTAAGATTAAGGCCCTGGAGCTGGTGCAGACCTTTTCTATGTGTTCCCACATGGCAGAGGAGCAGGAGAGAGTAAACTCTCACAAGCCTTTCTTTTTTTTTTTTTTTTTTTTTTTTGGAGAGGTTTTTGCTATAGGGCCCGTGCGCTCGCCAGACAGACAGAGAGAGACAGAGAGACAGAAAGCGAGAAATCACCCCCCCCAGGGGGGATGACCATGCCACAATCCCTTCTCATCCATTCTCCTCTCGGGATCTTGGGCACGCACGCACACGCGCCCGGCCTGAGTTTTAAGCCACCCGGTCCGGGATGCGAACCGCGGTCGACTACGTGGGAGTCCCGCAACATAGCCATTATGCTAACTGCTGGTCCCTCACAAGCCCTTCTAATAGAAGCATTATTCTCTTAATGAGGACAGAGTCCTCATGACCTAAACAACTTCAGTTAGACTCCACCTCCCAACCTGGTTGCACTTGGGAATTAAATTTCCAGCACATGAATGTTGTAGGAATGAAAGCATTCAAGCCATAGCAGTAAGCATTATTTATTCATTATTTATTTTCTTCCATACGTTAGATATTGCACTGGGGTTTGGAGATTAAAGAGAAATTATTCCTAATTTCAAATAGCCATTATTACTTTAAGGAGATGGAAATGTAATTAAATATATTTCCTGGAATAGGAATTAGTATCTATGGCATTAATATGAGAAAGTTGAACAGACTATTATAGAGTAAGGATATTGTTATAAAAAATGCCTAAATTCACGTTCTAGCCCTGTTATTCAAATAAGCATAAAATCATGGATAAGTTGTAAACACCCCTGTTTACAAATCTTTCAGTGGCAAAATTAGAAAATAATAATAATTTAGTCATATGGTTGTTTTGAAGATTAATTTAGATGTTGTGTATCTTGCAAATAGAAAAGTACTTATTATTTTAAGATTTTTTGCTACAGGGTGCTTGTGCTCACCAGAGAGAGTCAGTGAGAGGAAAAGTGAGAAGTCACCCCCAAGGGAGGATGATCATGTCACAATCCCTTCCCCAGTCTTCTATTATGAGTTTGGTACACACACACATGTGCCTGGTGTGATTTTAAGCCTTCAGGTCTGGGACTCATCCCATGGTCACTTATGTGGTAGTTCAGCCCCTTTATTAACTACCATAGCACCTGCTGACCCCAGTATTATTATTTTATGTTATTTAAAGTTAAGACAAAACAAGGAAGAATTTCCAAAGATATGAGTTATAAGAAAGGAAGAAGATTTGGATTGGTTTGGCATAGTTCTAAAAACATAAAAGATTAGGAACTCTATGATAAATAGCACACATTGATGTTATATATTTATATAAGTTCCCCAAAGGCCAAGTTACTTGCTTTAAAAAAGTGATTATAAAATTTTTTTTTATAACCAAAATTCATCTGCATCCTTTTAAGGAGTGAAGCACATTTTTAATTCATCCATTTCTAGTTGACGTATTTTGCAATTCACCATGCTTCGGGTGAGCAAATATTTTGAAAAGAAAAGTACTAATGGGAACCAGCAGTTAGCGTAATGGCTATGTCACTGGACTCCCACGTAGTCGACCGCGGTTTGCATCCCAGACCCGGTGGCTTCAAACTCATGCCGGGCGCATGTGCGTGCGTGCGTGCCCAAGATCCTGAGAGGAGAATGGAGGAGAAGGGATTGTGGCGTGGTCATCCCCCCTGGGGGGGTGATTTCTGGCTTTCTGTCTCTATGTCTCTCTCTGTCTGTCTGGCTAGTGCACGCGCCCTATAGCGAAAATCTCTCCAAAAAGAAAAGTACTAATAAGCTGAGTTTTTATTTTTATTATTTTTTACCCTTTATGTATAGAATAGATAACTATTTCAAAATAGAGTAGGTAATGAATACAGTGGAGTTTAGCTATATTACTACATTGTCGTAGTTATTAGTTTATATTCAAAGGAACTATGATAAACCAAATATATGTTTACTAAATCTATAGAGTTAGCCTTAACTAAGTATAATCCATTATTACATACAGTCGGGACCAGCAGTTAGCGTAATGGCTATGTCGCTGAATTCCCATGTAGCCAACAACGGTTCGAGTCCCGAACCCGGTGGCTTAAACTCATGCTTGGCATGTGTGCATGCGTGCCCAAGATCCCGAGAGGAGAATGGAGGAGAAGGGATTGCGGCTTGGCCATCCACCGGGGGTGATTTCTTGCTTTGTCTCCCTCTGTCTTTTTGGCGAGCGCATGTGCCCAGTAAAAAACAAACAACCAACAAAAAAAAAAAAAAAACAACAACAAAAAAACACCTTTCCATTATTACACAGAGTCTTTCTATATGCATTGAATATTCAATGCGTGGTCACCAATTACTCGTACTCACTTAAAGTTGAATTGTACTAATCTTCAAAGATACTGAAAGAGTTACCCTGTTCCATCACGCAAGCACAATATTTGCAAAAATAATGACTAAAGTTATAAAATTTTTGCTATTTGAAAAAAGGACTATTTTAACTACTCCTGTCTTAGTGATAACAACTTAGTCCTTGGGTCTGGCTGATGTCTTCTCTGACCTTTGATAGAGTGTCTGTAGTAAGAGCCAATCATGGACTTCCCTTGGGAATTATGCCTATTGTCCAATTGTTCGAAGTACTTAAAAAGAAAAAAAAAAAAAAAAAAAAACCTTTTTGCCCCACAAATGTAAGTTGAAAGTAGCTTTTCTTTTAGCGCCAGGGCACTGATCTCTTCCCTACTATATTCAGAGATTGTGAATAACTCCCTTACTTCATTTATATTTTTAACTTGAAGTTACAGACTGTGATCAAGTGTCTACTAGTCACCTTTTTTTGTGGCCTCCTAGAGAGATATGCTGCCCTCTCAGTATTTCTGTACATTTTACCGCTCAGCCCTTTTGTCAGTTCTGCTACCTTTTCCCCTCCAGGTTTTTCTGTCCCTTTCATTAACCTGCAGGGACTTGTTCTGCGCCACAATATCCCTTTTGATTGTCACACTAGGACTAGGTGGCCCTTGCTATTCATCTGTCAGGAAGCTCCTTTATCATTTAGTCCTTGAATTGTGGACTACCAGCTGCGTGTTTCTCTTTCTTTCTCTGTAATGTTAGTGATACTCAGATGATGGTCTAAGTGCCCAATCACATTCTAAGCTGTTTAGAACCGGTGTCTCCCACAGGTTGAAATTCCATTGGTGTGAAAAAGAAATACAGATGATTTCATGATTCTAAACTTGTTTCTATGATTTTATCCACGCTGCATTTAGAGGGCCAGCATATTTCATTATACATTAGTTGAAAGGTAGAGGTTCTTTGAAGAATAAGAAATTATTCTGTCTCAATTTATCTTTCTTAGGTTATCATGTATTCTAATTTTTTAAAAGATATGAAACATTTTAATAGTATGTTGTCTGTGTAAAGCACTGGATCCAATGCTACAGGAATTAAAAGTGTTGGTAGGAAAGCTGTCTTTTACTTACTGTTGAATTGTTTTTCCAGTCATGGGAATGTATTTGGAATCATTCCTTCCCCTTGTCTACTACAGAGTCAATGCTGTGGTAGCTTGAGAGGCAGGTCTACACGATGGATAGTATTCTGATTTAAGTAGTTGTAACTTATCAAATTCTGACATCGCCACTCATTAGATGGGTGAAAATCAACTCATGTCCCTAAATCTTCTACGCTTGCTCTGTGAAATGGAATCTGATAACAATAGCTATCTTGTAGTGTTGTCTTAGGATTTACTGAGGTCAGCTGCATCGAACGCCTAGTACTCCCACACAGGAAGGACTCTGTCTTACTTCCTGTATCTAATTCATGCTTGCAGGGCACATTTGCTATTTTGTCTTCTCAGCATTTATATAGTCTTATGTGAGCAAGGTCTTAAAATAGAGACCGGAATGTCTGACCCAGACTGGAAAGAAAGAGGATGTAATTGTATTGTCCACTTTGAAAGTTACATTGTTTCATGGGATTGACAGTGAAACACTCAACAGGGTAGAGGTCAGTATTTGTGGCCACAGTGGAGATTCTGAGGCAGCAAAGGGCAAAGCCCAGACAGACACAGTGGGTGTGTTCTGTAGGGTTTCTTGGCTTCCCTGGACTCATGCCTTCATAACCGAGAACACCCTCTGGTTCTGCTTGTGTTTCCCATTGCAGTGTGGAAGCCCTTATAGGCAGTATGAGCAGTGGTGACCATAGGTCTCATCTCATGTTTCTAGTCTCTAAGAGACCACAGTCCTTTCTTGGCTAATGTCAACTTCTCAGCTGTCCTTTTATAAATATATTTTGCCCATTTTTTGATGTTTCAGGTGGGAGAGTAAATGTGATCCCTCTTCTTCCATCTTGCCTGAAAGTAGAAGTCAGTAATCTAGATTTAGGAAAACATACAAATATAAATCAGTTTAAATGAGAAAAGATTTTGTCTTGGTCCTATTGGTTCCTACCTGTTTTTTTTTTTTTCTATACTCACAGAAAATTAAATTTTTGCAGAAGGAGACCTAGTTTTTGCTATGCAATTCAGGAACAGAAGCAGAATCACAAGCTGGTGCAATTTTAAATGTGGGACTATATTCCCCTCTTGACTATTGGGCTTCTGAATTCAAAGTTTATTTAATGAATATTTTCTCTCAAGTGTTCATCAGAAATTCTACCCTCATTTGTCTGTTGAAGAGAATAGCAATATAATAACCTAGAGTTAATATAACTTATTATTAAACATTTTGTTCATGTCTTTTTATAGTGATATTTATATGTTTATGCCATTATTTAGATTAATATTGGCCATGAACGGAGAACTTAGTCAAAATGGTGGGTGCCAAGATATTTTATATTGTCTTTGGCTTTTCAATGAGTATGAATAACAATGATAACACACAGGGGAACAAAAGAAAAGGGATGAATGAACATGTAAACATGCTACATTAATGGTGGTTTCAACAGAAAGACTGTTGAAGGATCAGTCTTCTTCATCTAAACCTTCTAGTTGTATTCATTTGGGAGGTGAAAATGGTCACATCTTATTTCAAGAAATTCTGGGGAACCAGCAGTTAGCATAATGGCTATGTCGCTGGACTCCCACGTAGTCGACCGTGGTTCGCGTCCCGGACCCGGTGGCTTCAAACTCACGCCGGGTGCGTGTGCATGCGTGCCCAAGATCCCGAGAGGAGAGTGGAAGAGAAGGGATTGCGACGTGACCATCCCCCCTGGGGGGTGATTTCTCGCTTTCTGTCTCTATGTCCCTCTCTGTCTGTCTGGCGAGCACACGCGCCCTATAGTGAAAACCTCTCCAAAAAAAATAAATAAATAAAGATAAAAATAAATAAATAAATAAATAAATAAAAGAAATTCTGGAAAGATATTTTGAGGCTGCCATTATTAAATTACCCATAACTTAATGGGGCATAAGTATTGATGAAATAGTCCTGTAATCTAGTCAAAAGCCTACAACAGCTCCTTGTTTTTTTAAAGAATTAAATCCAAACTCCTTTGCCTGAAATGCCTAGTCATTGAGGAGTCGCTCGTGGTGTTATCTTGGTGTAATATTCTGTCTCTTCTGTTCTCTATGGGGATTTTGTTACTCAGTTGGCCTCTCATGTTCCTTATCCATAAAATAGAGACCAGGTAAGATTATGGTGAAGACTATATAAGGCATAGATTAGCAACTGGTGTTTAGTATTATTTTTGACTCTTGCTTGGTACAAATTTTCCCCCAATACCACTCCATGTTATACCAGACTGTGGTTACAAATATCTTACACCCTTTAAGTGTTACTGTGTCAAGATTTTGATGTAAAACAAGACCACAATCTTCATATGGCTCACTTATGTATTTCTCGCTTTTACTTCTCATATATAAATTCTTCTGCCCATATCAGGAGTATTTGCTCTGCACTGCCTTCATTTGCTGGTTATATGCTATGTGAAAGCTTCCTCTGTGCTTCACTTGTTCTCTAGTAAAATATCTCCTCACGGCTCACCAAAACTTGTCTTCTCAGGGTAGCCACATCTAAAGACTGATGGAAGCAAAGGCATTTTCACCATTTTTTACATACAGTGAAACGTCTCTGATGGGCTGTTTTAACACCGAAGATCCTCATGTGTGTCTTTTGGGTTGTCTACATGGTCGCTTTGTGTATTTATATTTTAATAGCCTGATCTTAACTCCTCTTCTGCTCTCCCACAAAAGTTAATCCCAAGGTTATTTCCCCAGATATTCTAAACATGAAAGTCAAAGTGATTGAGGTTCATTTCTTAGAGAACACGACCTGAGCAGGAGGATGCTCTTCTGCAAGCCCTTGATGGGTTTTCCCTCTTCCCTTTGGGCTCAGCGCTCAGCTCAATTATTCTCTGCTCAGAAACGCCACTCCGGATGCTTCTGTCTAAAGAATCTCCTTCCCCAGTCACTATTACGTTCTCTCACAGCCTCTATTTTCTTGTTTTTCAGAGCACTGATTTGTCCCTGAAATTAATAGATTTTAGTTTAGAGTATCAACTAGAGAATGATCTAGTGCATTCCTTGGGCTATTCCTTAGATTCTCAAGTTATATATATATTAATTATTTATTTAATTGTATTTAATTAGTATTTTTATTCAATTTGACTAGAAAGAGAGAGAGAGAGAGAGAGAGAGAGAGAGAGAGAGAGAAAGCAAGTGGAAGTTCAGCACCTTAACCACTCTGCATCACATAGCTCACTGAAATGCCTCTTAATGATCACATTTTTGCACACTAAACTCTATCTACCTGGTTTTGATGTAAAGAATAGGCTTTTAAGCAGTGGATTTAAAAAACTTAAGTTTTTTCTTTGCCCATGCATGTAACTGGCTGGATGACATCACGCAATTCAATTATCTGCTCGAAACTCTTACCTTCAGAAGTAAGATGCTTGACACCTGGTCCTTTAGATCCCCTCCAAATTCTAAAATATTTTATTCTTTATCTCTGGTTGATTTTTAGATGTTTTTATCATTAAGGCTCTCTGCTCCCTCTAGTCTTTCTGTGAAGTAGCTAATGACCTGTAAATAATTATTTAAAATTGCCAATAGATTCTTAAAGGACCTCTGCAGTGAAGAGTTGTAGTTGTGAATAATAATCTCCTAATTTATATGTTTTGTAGACTCTGATTCTATTGGAATATACTACTTATGCTAAGAAAATATGACCTTTTCCAATGGGGTAGAAGTAGCCTCTGAAACATGTCACTTTTTGAAAAGTAATTTTTAAGGTGAAAAATGGCACCATGTTGAGGTTACATTTTTAACATTCCCCACCAATAAAAATTCTCCTGTTTCAGGAAGTTTACCAGGTTTTGTGCCAGAGAACAGTATTTCTCAGTAGACCAGAATTATTCGTTTCTGAGCTGTGTTCAAAAGCAGTTAGTTTTACATGTTCTTAAAAATAGCTTTGGCATCCTTAATACCCTCGAAGAACACGAAGGTACATAGAGGTTTTATATATTCACTGCTTAGGGAATAATGTACACCACGCTTCATTTCTCCAAATGAAACTATGTAAGAATAATTTATTTTGCCAAGTTATGTTGGAGGAAATATTTATTCTATGTACTAATCTGGGCTCAAGCTAAATATCAAAAGTGATGATTCATCATGGAACATGAAGGTTTTAAACCAAACAAAAAATGAGCAGATAATGCAAAAGGAATGCCTGTCAATGCATGTTAGGAACTACATATGAATTTAAAATAAAAAAAATGTGTAATTTCCAGGAGGTCTCTTAATCACAGTAGCTGAGAGAATATAAAACTTATTATTATTATTATTATTTGGAGAGGTTTTTGCTATAGGGTGTATATACTCGCCAGAAAGACTGAGAGAGACAGAAAACGAGAAATCACCCCTCGGGGTGATGGCCATGCTGCAACCCCTTCTCCTCCATTCCCTTCTCGGGATCTTGGGCACGCATGCACACGCACCCAGCATGAGTTTAAGCCACTGGGTCTGGGACTCTAACCACGGTCAGCTACGTGGGAGTCCAGTGACATAGCCATTACGCCAACTGCTGGTCCTGAATATAAAAATTATTATATTTATCAAACTGTAGATCACCTCTCTATTTACCTCCAAAAGATTGATTTCAATGGTCTCTGAACATACACATCTCATTTTCTGGATTTCAAGGCCCCACACTGCCCTCATCAAAATCAATTGCTTCCTGTTCTTCTCTCTCATAAAATTTTGTTTGTATATATATTTTTTACGTAACTCCTTCTCGTTCTATTCCATGTAGTTGTTTATATATTCTCTTTCCTCATTAGTTCATAACCTTTTGAGGATTGGAGTTCATTTATTTCAGAATCCACTAAGCTATGATTGCAGATTGATTCTCTGAGAGTAAGCATAAAATAAATGTTAGTTGAGGGTGAGTAGGATTTAGTCTGAAGAAAAACATTTTCATATTTGCCATTATTTTTACTTTATTTATTTATTTATTTATTTATTTATTTATTTATTCATTCAGTGATTTTTGCTGTAGAGCATGTGCAATCACCAGAAAGACTGAAAGAAAGAAAGCAAGAAGTCACTTCCTGGGGGGTTGACCACACTGCAACTCCCTATCCACCACTCTCCTCTCGTGATTTTAGGCGTGCATGCACACGCACCCAGTGCACGTTTCAAGCCACTGGGTCACAGTTGGCCACATGGGAGTCTAGCACTTTAACAACTACATTGGCTGCTGGCCCCTAATTAAAAATAATAATAATAATATTTTATCAACCAACAATCAGAACATACCATATAACTTTAGCAATGTAATATTTATAGCAGTGATCTCTGTTTTAAAGCTGTAAATCATGTAAAAGGCTTAAACTTAGAACTCTACCTAAGCGTTGCTAATGTTTGAGAAGAAAAAGACATAATAGCATGATAATGATAATTATTATCATACTATAAGTGATTTAATACTTTCTCTAGAAGTTTAGAAATGAATTTTCTGAAAGTAAAAAAAAAATTAGTGTCACCCTTGCACTCTTTGGTATTTGCCACATTGATTCAAGGATTCATCTGTTAAATATCAAGAGACATAAACAAGCATGAAACTATTTTAATTGTTTATTAAAGATGTTGAAATTAGAAGGCTATAATTAGGAAATACCTCCTCTGCTAATGTTTTTGATAAATCTGTTGTACCTTCCTTTCCTATCTTTTGGCAAAATCCCTTGCAGGATCCTGATACTTTATTATCAATTCAGTGTTAAAACCAATTGAAATAAAAAAAATATTGCATTTATATGTACTCAAGCAATCTACTTTTTACAAGCCAAACTTTTTAGCTCTCTGACCAATTGAACCTACCCTTCTCCCCACCTTTTCAGAATGGTGAAAGGTTTATCATCTGTTCTAATTTGTCCACTTTCAAGACTGCTTCTGACTCCTCCAAGATTGAGCAAGAATAGTGTTCAAGAGAACAGGCAGTACTGGGCACAGTATTGAAACTTGAGTCAGCATGCTTTATGTGGCAGGCAACACATCATTTCCATCTTCTGAATTATCTTTGTTAGCTTTTTTACAAGCACCCTCATTTGGAACTCCCAAAGTGCATCTTTCGTACACGTTGTGACTGAATTCCTGCAAGGTTCCTCAGCTCCTGAATGCGAATGATGTGTCCTAAGAAATTGTCTTGTAGGGCCCTCATGTTTCAGCTGTCAGCACTCCTAAGTGAGCTTATTATAATATTGTTTTATGGCCTGTTAAAGTGCATAGTATCAAATTCTGACATAAGAAAATTACATATCCTTGGTTTAAGTGGAATAATAAGGATAATGTAAATTATATCATGAGGCATATTCCCAGTATGATTTCTAACTTGTATAAAATGTAAACGGATGTTCACATAGACAGTACAAACATTTCTATGAATATATTAAGAATCGTTAGCTCTGAGTAACTAAGATTTACCAGTGGTCTTTACTTTCTCCTCTGTGGTTTTATCCCTTCCTTCCTTCCTTCCTTCCTTCCTTCCTTCCTTTCTTTTTCTCTCTTTTTTGTTTTCTTTTTTGTAAAATCAGGTCACATTAATATTTTTGTACGATTTAATAAATAATCTTTGGATAACTATAGACATGTAAGACTGTTGTCACTCAGAAACATCACAGTCATGGTGGTTTTCCAGATTAGTGTATTATCTTCAAAGATTGCACGAAGTTACTTGTATAAAACTTATCAAATCTGTAAGATATCATTTATGCACCCATTGTTTTCAAGAATGTAGGTAACTTGGGCATATTTCCTCCAAATAACTTTGCTTCCTTGTGCCACAAGGCACAATTTGCTCAGGTTCATATCAATGACAGTGCCTTTGGTGATAACCTTCAAAGTTCTATATAGCAGGGGTGAGGCATTCTTCTTTACATCAACTATCAGCAGGCAAAATGTGACTCTCATTTCAGGATGTGTTATGTGGGCCTTCGCGAAATGTGAGAGCATTGGCATAAAGAATCTTTCAGTGTTGGGACCAGCAGTTAGCGTAATGGCTATGTCGCTGGACTCCCATGTAGTTGACCATGGTTCGTGTCCCAGACCCGGTGGCTTAAACTCATGCTGGGCGTGTGTGCATGTGTGCCCAAGATTCTGAGAGGAGAATGGAGGAGAAGGGATTGTGGCGTGGCCATTCTCCCTGGGGGGTGATTTCTCACTTTCTGTCTCTCTGTCTCTCTCTGTCTGTCTGGTGAGCGCACGTGCCTTATAGCAAAAACCTCTCTGAAAAAAAAAAAAAAAGAAAAAGAATCTTTCAGTGTTTAGGTGGGTTTTCTAGTAAAGCCATCTTCTGGGACCAGCAGTTAGTGCAATGGCTATGTCGCTGGACTCCCACATAGTCAACCGCGATTCGAGTCCTGGACCTGGTGGCTTAAACTCACGCCCAGCGCCTGTGTGTGCGTGCCCAAGATCCCAAGAGGAGAATGTAGGAGAAGGGATTGCGGTGCAGCCATCCCCCCCGGGGGGGTGATTTCTTGCTTTCTATCGCTCTGTCTGTCTCTGTCTGTCTGGTGAGTGCACGCGCCCTATAGCAAAAAAAAATAAAATAAAAAACGTCTCCAAAAAAAAGCCATCTCCGACAAAGCAGAGTTTTGTAATCATCCTTTTTGATGCCTTCTTTCTCTTTCCTGCTCAAATAACTTTTAATATTTCTGTTTCTCCCTGGGCTCAAACTTTGGACAGAGGGACTTCCCATTTTCTCACTTTCTCTTTTTGTTTTTGTTCATTAATATTAATAGGAAAGGGCTTTAACTGGAGACTGTCCTTCTCTGTCTAACAGATACACAGGCACTGATCCTGGTGTAGTTTTTCTATTGTTCTTTCGTTTAGTGTTCCTTTTTTCCTGTATCTTGGTAGTCTTTTTCATCTGTATTTTCTCAGTGTGGAGGTATTTGTGATAGAGCTTAGCCTTCAGACCAATCATCTCCTTTTGCTTCTTTGAATGGTCATGTCCCTCTCAACTTTCCTTCTTTCTCTTTTTCTCATGGTAATCCCAATGATATCCATAGCTTTCATGGTATCACTCAGTATATTCGTTTTGTGACATTGTGATGGCTGCAGAGTTGCAGGGGCCAGCCACTTGAGCTCTAAGAAATTTTCAAATTTCAGACCTCAGAGACCCACCGGTGGTGCTTTTATCATATTTTCCAAATCTTCAACAATAAGCCTTTATTGCTTTGAAGGAGAAAAATAGCAATAACGAATGCTTTCTTGCATTTTTTAAGAAATAATATTTTAAAGTTAGATGAAAGAGCTATATTAGAAATTTACTATTCTATCCAGCAATGTCTGGCAAAGACAGGTAGAGTACTAGAAAGGAAAAGAATAGTTCCTACTTATTCTAGAGGCAATTTCTAAGGTGGATGTAGAGAGTTGAGTAGTGTCCCCTCAAAATTCGTGTTCACCTAGAGCATAGGAATGTGACTTTATTTTGAATAAAAGTCTTTGTAGACATAATAAGTTAAGAACCTTGAGATCATCCTGGCTCCAAATGATCCCTAATTTCAGTGACTATTGTTCTTATTAAAGAAAGGAAATAAATAAGGTATACAGAAATACAGAGGGCAAGTCTTAAGGAGACAGAGGCCAAGATTGAACTTATCCAACTCCAACCCATGAAAACAGCAAAGATAGTCCCATAATACCCAGCATCTAAGAGAGAGGCAAGGAAAAGATTCCCTCTTATAGCCCCAGATGGAACCAAGGACACCTTGATTTTGGACTTCTGTCCTCCAGAACCACAAGAGAATAAGTCTGCTGCTTTAAGCCTACAAGTTTGTATTAATTTGTTATAGCAGCCTTAGGAAACTGATACAGTGGTTAAGAGCCAAGAGGACCTCTGTCAGATGGTCAGTCCCTACTTCAAATTTACTTCACAACACTTAAGGTAATATTCAAACGTACAGATTCTAATTCTGCAAAATGTGATAATAAAACAATTGTGACCAAAGAAGAAAGACTCGTAAAAGAAAGTTTGCTTAATTTTCTTTGCATTACATGTATGGTGATAAACAAGAGAGAAATCTAATAACGGAGTAACGTCTCAAGGAAGCTGTTTTGTGCCCTTTCATTGTGCCCTCACAGACTATGTTGCAAATGTTTCTGTTGGATTGGTGGTCTTTTCGCTTTGCTTTGTTTCTTTCTCTTATTGAAATTATACCCTTTTCTATGGGCCTACCACCTTAAATGTACCTCAGCTCATCTGAGATTTTATACTTTTATCGTAAGTCCAAAATGACTAATTATATTTTTCTCAAATGTTCTCTAAGAATGAAATTAGACTCTATATAAAATACTTAAATCAAGGAATTACTATTTTATTTTAATCACCATGAAGTATCAGATGGTGGCAAAACAGTAGAATCAGGCATTCTTTGAGAAAGACCCATGCAGGAGGGTTACCATTTTGTTTCTGGAGACCTCCCCAAGTAAACCTGGCATTTGTGTGCCTAGATTTTAGAGCTGACTGGAGTCTGCGGCTGGGGGTAGATTGTAGAATTGGGACTTTGTTAGGGTACTATGTCTCTCTTACTTATGTAATAAATATATGAAAGAAACTTAAGTAAAAATAACCACTTACCATAACGCTCCCAATAGAGGAAAGGAGAGTGATAATAAATACCTGTGACTTTAGGGCATTTCAGTGGATTTGATGGAACTAACAAAAGCACAGCTGAGTCCTGAAGATGATTTCAGAGAGATTGACTTCCACATCTAATTTTCGGTTTATGAACTAGCATTGGTTTTCTGTGTCTGGGTCCTGGAGAAATGACTCAAAATTATCCATAGAATATTGTTTATATCAATGTGCATGGTAAACAATTAGGAATACAGGTCTATTGTGTGGAACAACTAGTTATGCAGCTTGAAATAAGGTTTGTGGCAAAGGGGAGTATTGAGAAACATAATGTTTTGGTAGTATATGGATTCTTGAGACTCTGTTCATTTTCTTGCCCCATCATTACTCATTTTTTAAGAATTATTTTTAAAATTTTATTTATCTCTGTTATTATTTTCTAATTTGATAAAAGGCACATGTACTCACCAGAGAGAAACACTGAGAGAAAGAGAGAGAGAGAGAGAGAGAGAGAGAGAGAGAGAGAAAGCAAGAACGCAAGTCAGCAGGTCTAGAACATGAACCATGGTTGGCTATGTGAGAGTCCAGTGCCTTAACCATCTCGCCATCTGCTGGCTTATTACCTATTTTTATTTAACAGAAGGAAGAAAGGGAAAAATAATATAAACAGGATGAACTGATGAATATTGTTTGAGAGAAATGAGAAATTAATACATTATTGACGTATTTATGTTATTATTATTGTTATTTTAATCTTTATTTTGTTTATATGAAATTATTTAAAATGCAATTTATACTTGTTTTCTGCTACAGAAATTCTAAATAATCTTACAATATTAAATGCCAGCACTATGAAGTTAAAAAAGAAAACTGAGGGGCTGGACAGTGGCTCAGTGGCAGTGAGACACCACGAGGCTGAGCCACATGGGAGCCACATGGATGACTTCAGGTTCACATCTGGAGAGCACCATGCATATGCTGCACAAATGCATGGACTGGTTAAAACCAAAATCAGATGGGAGTGTCAAGACCTTGTAGGGATTGCTACCTACTCTGTCTCTTTATCTCTGTCTCTGATTCTCTAGGCCTCTCTCACTCATGAAATAAATAAATAAATACACTTAAAAAATAGAGAGCTGTAAATTTTTTTTTAAAAAGTTGTTAACTGAAGTTGGCAGGTGGAGTGGTAATTAAGATCCTGGATTCCTACATGGCTGACCATGGTGCAAGTCCCAGGCCTGATAGCTTTCTTTCTTTCTCTGGTCAAATTAAAATAATAATAATAAACAAATAAGATTAAATAAATAATTCCTTTTTTTACTCAGTTGTTAACTGAGTATTCATGGTTAGAAACTTTCGAATCTCTGAAAGATAGGTTCAATTTTATGTGTATGTTCTCTTTATTATGGGGAGTGACATCATAAACTTGGCAATGCTCACAGAGGTATAGAAGGCCCCCGAAATGCTTGGATCCACTACCTTGTAAAGAAAAGAAAGATTACTGCACCAGTAACCCAGAATGGTTAGTTTTATTCATTGGACATTGAATTTAGCTCTCAAAATCCTGGGAGCCAAAGTATAACAAGCAAGAACACACACAAAAAGCTACATGTAATTCTTGTACTATAAAAAAGTACAATTTCATTTGCAGAGACTTTTTTTCTAGTACTAAGTTTCAAGAGAAATCAATCATATGGCTGGCTCTTCAGGAAATATAATTTAATATCCAAATATCTTTGACAGCAGGATTTCAAAAGATATGAACACTTTAAATTGATGTTCCTAGTGAAAAAGAATAAAAGAAAAGCTGAAGACATAACTTTACATCTTAACTGTGCAAAACTGTGGGGGAGGCAAGATAATACAGACCAGATGGAATAATACGGGACTCTCTAAGCTTAGGCTTAGAGAAATGGAAATTTAACATATCTTTTAGATGGGTTCTCTCAAATATCAGAGAGATCATGTGGTGAATGTCAGTCATGGCATTGTTGAATTCTTTGGCAGTGGCCTGCAGTGAAATTGGTTAAAGAGAGATAATTTATTCTAAGAGCTAGATATTAAAATTACAACACTGGTTTCTGTTATGATGAAGAAACCACTCAGAGTCTGCATAGGCGTGGGCAATAGATGGACCATACTTTTCTCAAAAATGAATATTTTATTTCATACAGACAATCACTCAGTACACATGTTAAAATTTAAATTCAGGCCTTACTAAGCAGCCTTAAATCATTAAAAATTCATTATTTGGGCCTTTAGGACTTTTTACAGAACAACATATTGACAGGTCCATCAGTACAGTTTCATGATTTTATTTCATGATTTTATTACCCTTTTAGACAAGGGAAAATATTTAACAAAGCTAATACAGTTGGAGTATACTTGCAGCTAGATTTTTTTTTTTTTTCTGACAGTGATTATTCTATCAGGGCTTCATTTGGTTTTTGATAATAAATATTTTTTCCACCTAAATTAGATCGTCTCCTTTGATTTTCTCCTAGAGTCAAATATATATCCAATTAATCTAATAACCATGCCAACTATTATTTAATATATATTTATTATCTGTTTCATTCCAAAAGAATTTGATAGAGCTACCATAGTTTTAAAAGGTGGCAGGAAAACTGCTAATGTACTACCTCTTCCTCTCAGATGAGAAAGCCATAATCATAATGCTTTTGAAAGCCATTAGAAACTTTCTCTATATTTTGAAGATCTTTATCTTCAAAACCTCTTATATTTTGTTTATTGAAATGTTATATCACATTAATTTAGTATGTCTAAATTGATTCAATCCAAATAACAGTTTAAATAAATGTATGTGTATACACACACACATCACACACACACACATATTTTTGCAAATGTATAGATACAGAGTATTTGCATGATCAGTGAGTACATACTATATTAAATCCAGATCATAGTTGTACCTCACTCTGAATATCAAAAATAAAATGATGTAAATCTGGTTTTTAAAAAATTACTACATTGAAAGTGCTAATGATCATTTTAACGTTGCCCCAATAGTTGCTCATGTTTTACTTCCTCTAATGTCAATTTCAAAATCAATATGTTCCAACATTTGTAAGAAGTTAAGTGAGCTAGACTCGATTTGAAGAATGTTATATAAACCTTTGAAAAATATTTCGAGGGTGTGGGCCTGCTGGTGGTGGCCGTGTCTTTTTCTGGTAAAGGCAGAAGACGTGGCTTTGGTTTCTGGGCTGGGATGAGTGGAGCTCCCAGTGGAGGCGAGGAAGCCGAGCTGGATTCACAGCCAGCACAGGGGCAGCGGCTGGACTGCCCATGGCCAGGGCAGGATTTAAAGAATATGTTTTGCAGGTGATGAAGCGTGCAGATCCCAACTATAATGAGTTTTTTAAAGTCTCTCCAAATCTGTCTTACTGTGACTATTACAGAGATAGAGTTGAACCCAAAATGACAAAATGGGAAGTAGCATCAATGCTAGATGTGCTATTGCCAATAAAAGAAAAGTAAGAGATGCTCATTGAAGAATTATTATTTTAAATTACCCAGACAAAAGAGGAAGTGTCTGTATACCAGCCAAAATTAATGAAGCCAAAGATTTACTAGAAGGTCAAGCAAAAAAATAAAGTAAGTATATGATAAGTATTTAAGTTCATATTAATCAGATATATGAATATTAATATTTTATGGTAAAATGTGTCATGACTGCAATTTAAATATACATTAAAATATATTAACTTAATTTTAAATATATTAAATTCATTTAAAGTTGTTCAATCCAAATAATAGCTTAAGTACATTTATATGTCTACACATACAAAAATCTATAGATATGGAGTATTTGTTTGTATTATAACATCCTATGTTATAATCCAGATCAAGGCTTCACTATCTCTATATTTGCAAGGATATATACTGCTTATCATGTAATATATGAACACACAGAATATTGACAAATTGGAAATGTATGTGTTCCATAACAATCATTACATGAGAATGTCTAAATCTTGTGCAGAGCACATGTAACGAAAATACCAAACAAAGGCTTACTTCTCAAATATTCATAAAATTGAAAATTAAGAGGACTTTTCTGTCTCAATCTGAAACATCCTGGTGAAATACTATATCTTCATGACTCTTAGTAGCTGTAGGTGGTGTGTGGAAAATAGTATTTGTATCTCTCAGCTGGAAGCCATGAAAATGTGCAGAACTTCCAACAACTACTCTGTGTTCTTAACAACGTCTTTACTCACTGGTTACCATGGCATCAGAACCTTGATGTGCATATATACTGAGTCTCACAAACCACTGTGGTGGGATGAATGGATCCTACATGGACCCTGGCAGGGCGGAGGTTAAAATCCCATCCCAAGCAGCCATATGCCCCTGCTGATCCACTAACAAGAGTGAGTGGATCAGCAGGGACTCCATGGTAGAATGCTGATGAGCTTAATTGGCAACAGATGCTCTATTCCCTGGAAGCAATGGATGGAAGCAAGTAAAAAAGAAGGAAATGAAGACTTGAAGTGCATCACATTCCAATGACACCTTCATGTTGAAGAAAACCCAAGGAGTTGCTGTTGAGGGAACAGATTGACAGTAAGAAGATGTTACTCCATCCTTTGTATTCTCTGATCTTTTAGATAACTCTTTCAATTCTTAAGTTGAAAAACAAGATTTATAGATAGGATAACACCAAGCTTTCTTCAGATTTGACATTCTATGGGTGCCTTACTAATTTTGTTGACTTTTCTTCAAACTGACTGGAATCTCAAAAATTGTATAAGAAATAATTCTTCTGGTTTGTTTCTTTGAAAGAAAGAATGCTATAAAATGCAGAGAGTCTGCTTTTGGGGGGCCAGCAGTTAGCGTAATGGCTATGTTGCTGGACTCCCACGTAGTCCACCGCGGTTCGCGTCCCGGACCCGGTGGCTTAAACTCACGCCGGGCGCGTGTGCGTGCGTGCCCAAGATCCTGAGAGGAGAATGGAGGAGAAGGGATTGCGGTGTGGCTATCCCCCCTGGGGGGGGGGGTGATTTCTCGCTTTCTATCTCTCTTTCTCTCTCTGTTTGTCTGGCGAGTGCACGCGCCCTATAGCAAAAACCTCTCCAAAAAAAAAAAAAAAAAAAAAAAAAAAGAAAAGAAACAAAAAAAGAGTCTGCTTTTGGGAATCGGACAAAGATGTGACTCATAATTTTGTCTATTGCTATGTGTCTTGAGGGAGTCTCCTCAGTTTGTTCATTTGTAAAATTGGCTAATACCTAATTTACAAGTCAGTAGTAGACTAATCTCATCACATTCTATACAGAAGTATTTTCTTGAGTATACTAGGAAGTCCAATGAAAAATTAAATGTAAGTGACTAAGAATATATTTACATGTAATACAAAGAACATTCTTCACTAAGAGGACTAAAATTATTATAATTTACTTAATTATACCTAACCTCTTAGAATCTTTGATGATATATCCAGACTATTATACCAATGCTTTAATTTTGTTTTTTAATTCACATTTAAATCCATACTTGACAAGCTTAAGTCTGGGCTAAAGTTCTTTTCAGACTTAATGATTTTCATATTTGGCTTACCTGATTATTGCTATCATTATCCCAATTATATTGAATTTAAGAGATAGTCCATTTTACACTAGAACAACACATTCCTTTTTGTTGTTGCTTTACATTCACTTTAAAAATGATATAGAAAAATGCAATAATGGTATATCCTGAAATGTTTGTTTATCTGCTGTCTCAAAATCCTGAACTCTGTGGAGAGGCCTAAGACAGGAATAATATAAAATAGTTAGATGACAGGAAAATAAAACAAACATATCCCTCACACTTTGTGAGTCACATTTGGAATATTTTTCATTTTGCAATTTTCAAGTGAATTTAAACAAGTTTCCATTTTTTAAAAAATATTTTATGCTATTATGACTTTTCGGAGTGTGAAAAGTCTTGAAGATTTTAGTGTGCACTTACCTGTTTCCTATTTTCTAAAGGCTGCATCAACAACTTTAGTTCCTCTTAGACTATTTTAGCATTACCAAAACTAGATGAGTTTTATATTTTGTTTACACATATTCAATTTAAAAACAAACAACAAACAAAAAAGACAACATGGAAAACAAAGATAAACAATCCAGGAACAGTCTCAATTAACATTTTAGTGTATAACTAACTAGGTTTATTTCTTTATAACCGTGCAGTGACATATTGGGGAAGTATAAGAGTAAACAATATTGTCACATTTTTAAATTAGATGACATACTATGTTCATTGAAAATAAATTGGTTTTAACCTTGGGAAGAAGGAACTATGAAAGAGGTCACTGACCCAAGATTAGGAATTCATCTTGCACCTCCAAGATTAAGAATTCATCTTGCACCTTCACTGATTCAATGCAATTGTGTATATACTCTTTAGGGAAAAAGTACCCTGAAAAAATATTAATTTCTATAACTTTATAATAATGTTCTAAAGCTCTAGACAGAAATTTCTTTGAAGTAGTTGATCCACATATAAATTATGTAACTTTAGACTTTTTAAGATATAAAGTTAATATCAAATATCTTCCATAGCTCTCAGCATGGAATTAAGTTTAGCTTTATGCAGACTGAAGTAAATAGTCATGATTGTAAAAACTAAAGAAATAACGGAAGATTTTATGAGCTACAAATTTGGGTCCCATAATTAACATTTAGATGAGTTAATGTTAAATGAATCAGAATCATATGGAGCTTCTCTCACCCTTAAAAATATATTTTAGTTAAAGCTTTAAAAGGAGAAATATTTGGCAAAAAATTGGTTGTTATTTTATCAATACAAACCATGCAATCAGTTTTGTAATGTTTGATAAAGACATAATTCTATCATCTGTAGTTGAGTAGAATTTAAAAAGTGGAGCTTTTAAGGTTGAAAAGGCAGCTGTTATGCATCTCTTATGAATCTTTACTGTGGATTCATTATAGTGGATTATTATGAAATGACTGGGATGAAAGCAGCAATCTAACTGGGATGAAAGCAGCAATCTGGCTTGCTGAGAAGCTCCCTTCTCCTGTAATCATCCTATGGAATTTGAACCATACAGCAGGGCTAATGTCACATTAAAGTGCCGACTTAAGTACTCATGACTGATGGCATTCAGTGACTTCTAATGTTGGCTACACTTCACTTCCATATTGATGTTTGTAAAGGGCGGTGTGAACTTTAACACTCATTATTTACCTTCACTATGTCCTCTTCTCTTTTCATTACCAACTTGGTGAATATTTACAGGAGTAAACAGAGTCTCATTTGGTAAAATGATAGCTGAGGATAAGACATTAGGTGATACTTGGATTTGAACTAAGTATATGTCAAGAGCTAAAATATAGTTATTTTTAATTGTGTTAAGTGAATCAAACCATTATTGTAGCCCCTTCATGACTCTTTCTTTAAAGCAGAATAATTTACTTAACAGAAAAAGAAATCTGTTTTCAATATTTTAAAATCTGAGTATATCTAAATATTTTAAATATTTAATTTAACAGTGTATGATGGGAGGTTTGTAAAAGCTAAATGAATTTAAAAAACATTAGTTCTTCAAACTTTTGACATCTCTCTATTAAAATGTATTACAGAGTCGGCAAATGAGACATTCTTTTTGTCTAAGTACACAGAAACATTTCTTTTGTAAAAGCACAGTGGTGCAGGTCAGATATGAAAGAGTAACTCTTGAATATTCACTTCAATGTGAAAAGATATAATACAAAACCTAGAAATATTTTCTATGATCTTGTTAGATTGCCAAAGTCTTATACCTTTCTTAGGTTGTCTTCAGTATAGCTATAATGCTTATACACAGTAGTAGTCCAGTTTCTTAATTAAATCACATGAACAAGGAAGCTCATAATAATAATTATAATAGCAAGAAAGTATTTTCACTTTTTGTTCACATTTCTAGGAAAAGCTTTGCAAAATCTTTTTGATCATCTGCTTATAGGTGAGTCAGATTTGGTGACTGCATGAATGTCCCTCTGGCATTTTAAACCTAGATATTTTGTAATAACTGTTGGATTTACCCAGACATTTAAATCTGAGGTCTTCTGTAGACATTTGAGTCTCATTCCAGTGTCATGCAATTTTATCTTTGCCCCTGGTCCCATATTCAAACAGCTGGTATGGTAAGAAGAAACAAGGAAATAAACTCTATATCCAATAAAAGTTGTTCGTAAGTGAAAATTAATTAATTAATTAATTAATTTTATTTTTTAAGTTAGTTGAATGGTGAAAATTCACTCCAGATTATAGTCAAGGTAGAATAAGGGCAACTGTGAGTTGACTATATTTAACTCTCTATTGACATTATTTTGAATAGTGATATTGTCATTGTAGGCATGGAAATAAATCCAAATTAAGGAAATAATAATAATACCCCCTCTTCTTTTATGCCAATTAATTCTCAATAAATATAGTGAGAATTAAATAAGTAAACAGAGAACTGGGGCTATCAGGTAGCGTGGAGGTTGGAGCACTGGATCCCATATGACCAGCTTTGTTCAAGCCATGGATCCAGCAGCTTAAGAATCATGCCGGTGCATGTGCATGCATGCCAGAATCCTGACAGGAGAGTGGAGGAGAAGGGATTGGGATATGACCATCCCTTTTGGAATGTGATTTCTCATTATCACTCTGTCTGTCTGTCTGTCTGTCTCTCTCTCTCTCTCTCTCTCTCTCTCTCTCTCTCTTTCTCTGTCAAGCACACATGCTCTATGGCAAAAACTAAAATATAATAATACTATTAAAATTAAATAATTATCTAGAAAATAAGTAGAAGACTGTAACACTTAGCAGTATCATTTCATAGTATAGACATAGAAACTATTGCAACAGTAATGTTCTTTTCAGTGAGAAAGACTGATACTTGCCTAGAGAATTTCATTTTCCCACCAAAAAGCCTCCTTCCACCACCCTTTATTTCATAGCAGGCAAGTTTTTACACCATTATTGAAAAAACAAAAAACAGAAAACAAACACACAAACAAAAAAACAAAGAAGTACATCATATATTTTCCAGTACTAAGCTAAATTTAAGGAAAAGGATACTTTCTTAAAATTTTATATTGCCTCTGTGTTTACAGTAGAAATTTAGCATTGGTAGAAGCCAGATTAAACAAATTTGGTTAATAAAATCTCTATATTTAAAATATAGATACAAATGTACAAAGCATAGATCCTTGGGCCCGCTTCACGGTGCAGCAGTAATGCACCGTTTAATTGCATTTCCAGAAGACAGATCCCACACGGCATCCACAGTTCACATCTCTAGTCCAATCAGCCTGAAATATACTGGGCATGATGACAGCATGACCAAACCCTATGGAGGGTGCCTCTCTCACTCTTCTCTCTCTCAATTTCAAGTGTGCAAACATATGTTCTATCATGAATAAAGAAAAAAAAGCATAGATTCCTGACAATTTATTGTGATCTCTACTGTGTTTGAAATGTCTATGTCTTCACCAGTTACTGACTTCATTTTTTGACCTCCAATTATAAAAATGCTTTGTCATTTTTCTCCATAATAGAACACTGATTTTTTTGTTTTCACCCCAAGTAATTTTAAGGGTCCTAACTGCCTAGTTATGTTTTGATTACTGCTCATTGCGATTGAGTGTAGATAATCATGCCAGCTGTCTCTAATGTTCTATAGGGGTGTTCTCTAGAACATTGTTGATATTATCAAGATTACAAATATTGTCAGCCACATCCCCATATTATACCTATAGGTGTGCCTTGAGATAAATCATTCCAAGTGTCATTAGAAGTAGGTTCTGGCTATTGTGCTTCAAACACATGCATTTGTATTGTCACTGCTGAGAAGTGGAAATATGCTTTTATTGTTCCTCCTCTTTGGGGGTTTGCACAATGAAACTCCATGGGTTTCAATGTGCAGGTGGTCAATAGGGAATTTTTCTCAATCACTTCCCCAGTTAGAAGTATACTCTGCAGTCTCAAAGTTACAAAAGTGCAGCTCCAACCCATAATATTCTTTTCTTTATGAACCAGAGCCAAGTAGTGGTGGAGTATAAATCTGCTGTATCCTCCAAAGCTGGTGTGGGTAGAACTTAAATTCAGCCACCCGTCACTGACACTAAATATCACCAATGTTTATAAATTTGGTCTTTTTCTAATTATTAATTAATTAATTTATTTCATAACTGAGAAAAACAGAGAGTGAGATAGAGGGAGAGTACCCCTGATAGGATTAATACCGCAAATCTACCCTCAGCCTTTACTGCCCTGATTTATGGGCACATGGGTGTCTGCCATAATCAGTGAGACGTCCAGACTTGAACCTGTAACCTTCTCCTATGGGTCTTCCTTGTAGTGCATTGTGTTTTACTGCCATGCCGCCATCTAGCCCCAGAATGTTATTTTTTTTTTATAAGCCAAATTTAGCACACCTCTCTTGATGTAGAGCTGTATTACTCATTCCACATTTTTCTTACAAGTACCTGTTATAAGTAAAGCTCTGTTCTAGGTGCTATGAATATAGCAACAAACAACATCCCCACCTCCATAGCATTTGTGTGCTTGTGGACAGGAGAGGTACCGTGTGCTAGAGAGAAAAATAACACTGGGCAGCAGACAGAAAATTGCCATGGAAAGTTCTTTGGGAAGGCATATCAGTCAGAACATGCTGCAGTATTATGTAGGCCTTCAAAATTTAATGGCTTTAAAATAAAAAAATTCCTTCCTGCTCACGTTGTATGTACATTGTAGGTTCAAACCAAGCTCTGCTGAATCATCACTCAGGAACCCAGGCTGAAGGAGCAGGCACCATCATTGTATTATTGGTCATTGTATTTAAGGGAAAAGAGATTTCTGGAGAAACTAGAACCAGCACATGTGATACATATCACTTCTACTTAAAATTCTTTGTGCCAAAATAGCCTCATGGTCCAGCCAACAACACAGTAGCCAGGAAGTAAGTATATATTTGTTAATTAGCACTAATGGTGACCAAAGAAGGCATGCCAGATAAAGAACTCTTGAAAGAAGTAGCATTCGAGCTGAAAGTTGAAAGTAATGAGGGCTTGAAACCTGGGGGCAAAAGCATTTCTAGTGAAAAATGAAGAGTAAGGAATTAGCACAGATGTGGTTTATTCCAAAACTATTAGAACTTCCTCAAAATAAAAATACAATTAATAAAATGTTAGCACACTAAAAGGGAAACTACAGATGGAGCAAAAGTAATTACAAATTATATATCTGGTAAACATTAATCTATGATGTACAAAAATACTTACAAGTTAATAATAAGATAAGCAATCTAATTTTCCAAAAAAAAAGAGAAAGATATTTGTGACACTTCATCAAAAAAGATATATGAATGGTAACTGAAAGTATAAAAAGATTTTAAACATCATTAATCATGAGGGAAATGCAAATTAAACTATAATGAGAGACCATACACACTAACTGGAAAGGCTCTAATAAAGATGACTGACAGTATCAAGTGCTTTGAGGAGTGCAGAAGCTGAACCCTCATATAGAGCTGATAGGAATGCAAAATGCTACAGCTACTTTGAAAAATAGCTTGCCATTTTTTAACATTTTCAACATACTTTTGTCATGCAACACAGTAATTTAATTCCTAGTTATCTATCAAAGAGAAATTAAAATGTGTGTCCACAATAAGAATTTGGACATTAATGTCTAGTAGCATCATTATGAGAAATACTGAAAAATTAGGGACAATCCAAAATCTGTGAAGTACTGAATAAAGGCACAAAAGTAGTCAAGCAATACCATGGAATACTAGTTAGCAATGAAAAGGAAGGTCTTGTTGATAAATGCTACAACATAGATGACATGCTAAATGAAAGAAGCCAAGCACCAAAGGTTTCTTTGCATTGTATGATTACATTTGCATTTATTTATCATACAAAACAAAATTATGGATCCAGAAAGGACACGAGTGGTCTTTTAGAACTGTGAGTAGGAGCAGAAATTGATAGCAAACAGGTAGGAGATAACTTTTTTGGAATAAAGAAAATGTTCTTTTTTTTGAGAGGTTTTTGCTATAGGGCATGTGTGCTTGCCAGAAAGAGAAAGACAGAGAGACAGAAAGTGAGAAAACACCCCCCAGGGGGATGGTCATGCCACAATCCCTTCTCTTCCATTCTCCTCTCGGGATCTTGGGCACGCATGCACACGCACCTGGCATGAGTTTAAGCCACCGGATCCGGGACTCAAACCATAGCTGGCTTACTGGGAGTTCAGCAACATAGCAATTACACCAACTGCTGGTCTCTAGAATGAAGGAAATTTTATAACACTACACAGTGCTAATATTTGCAGAATGATATTAGTTTACTAAAATAAATTAAAATGTGTGTATGCACTTGCCAGAGACGGGGAGGAAAGAAAGCGCTGTCCATGGGGAATAGTCACACCATAATCCTTTCTTATCTATGTCTCTCCTGTCAGAATTTTGGGCATGCGTGCACATGGACCTAGCATGTTTCTCAAGGTACCAGGCCTGGGGCACCAACATGTGATGTGTGGGATTCAGCCACCTCAACTAAAGGCTATGAAGCTGGCTCATACCCATAATTTTTAACACATCAATAAAACTGCATCAGAATAGTCATGTCAAAAATGAAGTATTTTTATTTGACATTGCAAAAAGTTCTTCCATGTCTTCATGGTAACCACCCAAAACAATCGAACAGATAAGGCCAATGGACCTTAATTTTTATGATATATAATATATAATTTGGGTTAATAGTTTAGTATTCAAATAAATTAAATATAAATCATAGATATTTCTGAGTGCAATTCCCCTTCTCAAATTTGAAGTATGATTTTCTATTACAATAATTCATTTTATTTTTGAAGAATAATTTCAGAGTAATTTTAAGTAATTAAATATATTGAATGGTAATTTTGAAAATTGCCTGTGTGAAGAATATAGTTACAGTAATTTATCTTTGCTTTTTATAGGCTGAACTTATAGAACTAAACATAAAAATCTTTAAATTTTGAAGGAACAAAGAATTTAGGAAGAAACAAATTATAAAAAATGCCTTCAAGTATTTTCATGTTTGAGTTTTCACACTTTCTCTGATCAGAAAATTAAGGTGATAGAAAATTTCATATTACTACCAATTATTATATGTAAAAGTATTTTTATCCAAGAAGTTTAAATTATAAACTCCATATCTAAGTGGTCAATTATTTATCTTTGTTTATAGGTTATATAGTGACTACTAGATGACAGTTTTATGACTATTCAGTCAGTCTTACATTCTTCCTGGAATACAAACACTATCGCCCCAAAGCAAAATAATTGTCTCTGTGTGATGTTTTTAATTGGTTTGATTTTTTTAATAATTGTTTTTACTCATTTTAGATTCTCCTAGCAAGAATAGTTTTATAATAAAACAAAAGAAAACAAACAAACCACTCTCTGGAGTAAAAAGATAAATTCCAACAGGAGGTGAATGGGAGAATTTTCATCATTGAAGATGATAAACCACGATTTTATATTAAAATAATTGCAGATAGAGTATAAAATGTAAAATTTCAGGGCTTTTAGATCTAACCTTGGACCTTAAATGTTTTTTCCTTTCAAGAAATTTCTCACTTTCCATGAGTCGCTTCAAGCTATTATATTTCTACAAATCCACCAGAAATATCCCAGTCATCCCAGTGTATGAGACCACATTGTGTACTACTTGATAAATTAAACTTTAATATTTTCTGCTATTCTGCCCAAAGGAAGATTTTGTTCATGCTGAGTGCTATTGGTGAACCTTACTCATAAGGTTTAATGTACCTGATATGAGAGACACCATGTCGAGCTAATTTTAGCCAGAGGCAGGCTTAAAGCAAGGTTAGCAAATGACTGAGGTTTGAAAGATTTATAATCTTGAAATAAGAGTGAAGCACAAAACATCTGAGAAAGGATAGAATAAGTTATTGGAAGAATGTTACAAGATTTATGGCCAAAAATAAGGACTGGAATTATGGGAGCCGATGATTGTGGCATTAAAACTTATAATATGAAACATTTTTAGATGGGATAAGATGAGAAATTTTAGTGTTAATGCATTGCCTTTTGAATCACTGAGTCATTGGAAGAGATTTTATTCTCCTTTATTTCTTAATGGCTTAAGGTTCGTTTTTCAGACATACATCTCTATCTCGTGTTCCCTGTATATTTTGACATTTGCTTAGTATGGCCACTAAGAAAGTCATTTTGATTTGGATATCTTAACTCTATTTCCTGGCTTTTCTAATTTGAACAGTCATAATTTACTGTCACTTTTTTATTGTACTGCAGCATAAAGAAATTAATTTCACACAGACGAGAATGACTATGAAACTGGTAGGCACAGAATACAACAGAAAATGGGTTTCATCTTATATTAAATTGCTACATAAGAACCCGGGTTTTCCCATAAGTATTAATGAATTCCTATGGACTGAATAAATGCTTTTACAATTTACTAACATGTGCAAAGGTCACTTTGCATTTTGCTGAACAAAATGGAATTCCATTTGAATGATACAGTCCGATGAAACTACCATTAAGACCGGTGATAAAGTTCCTCTTCGAAACTAGCACTGCAGAGGAGGGGTTTGCAGAGCTTCTTATTCATTTGAGCATATGCAAAATCTGGGAATACCAATCTGATGTTTTTGCTTTTCCAAGAAATAACATTTCCATGAAGTTTTGGAATTTTACGCTGTTAAATCTTGCCTTTTTCTATTGTTTAGTTTTCAAATCCTATAAGTAAGAAAAAACTATTCTAGATATTAGGATTTTCTAAACCTTCCCGTATTATTTTCTGCCTGATTTTGGGAGCTGCCAAGACAGACAATCCACACTGTTTTTAACCCAAAGCAGGCAGAAAGGTGGAAACATGTTTTATAACACTCTCAGCTCCTTTCAACTCGAAGCCTGCTGACTTTCTGGCTTTGTGCCCGTGGAAAGAGACAAATGAGATGAAGCCAGCTTTGATTGCTGTTCCCAATGCTCCCCACCTAAGAATGACAGAAAAGTGAGCTATCTATCCTGTTGGAAAGGGGCCCTCCTTTCTTCATTAAGTCAGAAGATTAAAAGAAAATAATTGGATACAGCCCTTAAAGCGAGCATTTGCTTAAGCAGAACATAGCTGTTATTTTTTGTATTTATAATGAGGAAATAAAGATTGTGTGGAGGAGTTTGAAAAATTAAAGAAAGGAATTATTGAAATAGAAGTCTTGTTTGGTTTCTTGTATCTTGAGTATGTCGTGGTATGCAAAACAGAGTTTAAAATGTCACCCCACTTTTAGAATAGCAAGCATGAACCAGCCTGACTTCTATTGGCCTTCAAAAATGATAGGAACATGGCAATGCAATTACTATGAAGTGCGGTATTTGGAATAGTATGTTCTAAAGCTGGAAAATACAAAAACATTTATGAGAAGCTATTCTTCTTCAACTGACTCAAGAGTAATGGTTTTAGGTTTTAAAAACCATGATGGTAAAAAGGCAAAGTTAGGGAGAAATGTTTAATTTATTAGTACTTCCTCGGTAGAGCCTAATTACTTCTGATGAACTTTCTGATTAACTAAATATTACACATTGGAGTACAAATTGGAGTGAGCGTAGGAAGAGTATACACGTTAAAGCAGGAGACCATCACTGTCCACCTCCCTCACCATTCGAAAGACTTCAAGTTGATGGGTACTTCTTTTATAACTAAATTTGATTCTATTAGAAGGGATAAGTAACAATATCTTTTGAAGCACTTACTATGTGAATCCCCATTGTTGAAAAATGAAACATCCGTTCTTGGCTCTAAGTAACAGACTCTACATACTCTGAAGCATTTATACCTTGCATTCATTTCAGTCTCAGTGATTGAATGTCTGTGGCTCCCAATGATCTATCTTCCATTTCTTCTGGATTTTCTTGTCTGAATGTCAAGTGAAATAAGCCTAAAACTATCTCCTTTTTCTCCAACTATCTGAAGTATCTTCTCTACATCTACAAAAGGTGATACGGATAGTGTTGTTTAACTCTTTTATCTGTTATGACCAGACATGTTGTTAAGTCTGTAAGGTTATTAGAAAAACAAATAAGTGATCTTTATTGTTAATTTTTTTAAATTCTATAATAACATTATTTCACTGGGAAAAACAGACGTTGTATTTTCAGAATTATGATCATAAACATAAATTTTGAGAATGGTAATTTTTGGAAAATTGAAATGCATACTTTTTAATATCACTTCTAAAAATGACATATTAAAAATTTTGTATTTACAAATATAGCACATATAGACAATATTTATGTTATAGTGCTAGTTGATAGATTCACTGAAATGAATTCTTGAATAGGTCAACCTAAAGAAAGTGAAAAAGATCAATTATTGGAAACTTTCCCCATTACATTCCCTTTTGTTGTGACAAAGTCAAAATTGATTATAAAAGGAAAATTACCTTTATCTTTCTACACTAAATAAGATGGAGGAGTGAGGCTTTTCCATCTTTGTTTCATATGTTTATTTATTTGCAAAAATAATTAGATATTTAAAAATTACACAAGCATAATTAGTTACAATAGCAATTCCTCACTGAGTGTATAATGTAACTATTGATACTGAAGTCCAAAGCAGAGTTCTGAGTGACACTTCAGTTCTACAGTCAACAGTGAGGACTATTTATCTGTCTACAATTACTTTTGTGATAAGTTATTACTAGATAACACTTTTTAAGTTTGGAATCATAAGAAAAACAATGACAATATAATAAGTGATTTGACTTTTTAGTTCAGTTCAAACAAAACATGTTCTATGCAATAGGAATGATCTTTATTATAATTTTTTATAACGTACATTTTACATTTTAAAATTTAAGTATGTTTGCTAAGTTGAACTTAAGCATTCTGTCTTATAGTTCTTACTTATTTTAATATGAAGAAATCATCTATTCTTATGTAAAGGTTGCATTTTATTTACATCAATAAGTCTCTAGATGAATTGAGGCAGTGTGATATAACAGCTAAGAATATGAATCTGAGGGACCAGCAGTTGTCCTAATGGTTATGTCACTGAACTCTCACAGGGTCAACCGTGGTTATAGTCTGAGACCTGATGGCTTCAAACTCACATCAGGAGCATGTATGTGTGTTCCCAAAATCCCCAAAGGAGAATGGAGAAGAAAGGATTGAGGCATGACCATCCCCCTGGGGGGTGATTCCTCACTTTCTGTCTCTCTGTCTCTCTGGAGAGCACATGCGCCTTATAGCAAAAGTCTCTCTGCCCTCAAAAAAAAAATACATACATATATATATATATATATATATACATATATATATATATATATATATATATATATATATATATACACACACATACACACACACATACATATAAATAAATCTGGAATCTGACTGATTGGTTTCATTCCTAGCTACAATACTTTTATCAGAATGCATTGAAATGGGTTATCTTATCTCTTAGATTCAGTTTTTTGTCTTCAAATAATGGCTAACCATCCCTGTTTTGCAGAGATGTATACAGTGCTGAAAACCACATCTGACTCACAGACATTAATGTTTAATTAATAAAACCTAAAACAAATTGGGTTTTGCAAATACAAAGAACACAGGAAATTAACATTCATTGGAATTTATAGCAATTTTACCTTAATACGGATGACCCAATTTTATTTTTAATAGCATACAGCTAAAATTGTATTGCCTATGATTTAAGTCATTTATATTTTTCACTTGCATCATGGCCTTTTCAGAGTAGTATTTTATTCATCTGTGTTGGAAGAAAAATATCATATAAATCAGCCACTTTCCTTTGAAATTTTGATAAATTTAATAATGAAAAATGAGAAACTATAGTTCCTTTTCTAGTTAATTACCAAAGATCAGAGCTTTCAAATTGCTCTAAGCATGTCAACAAATTGAATCAAAGGTTTTTAAAGACTTTTCAATTTTGACCAAATGTTTTTTGTTCAAGGAATGTGATAATAAATACTATTTCACATAATTTTTAAGACAATGACATTATCGCATGCATATAAAAAAATACTTACAGAACTTGTAATTTAAATAGTAGCCAAATTCAATTAATCTCTGTTATCCTGGTAGGTCATTGTATTTGCCAATTATAATGAAGACTTCTAAATTTATATTATTAATAGTGAAAATAAATGGGGTGATCAATACATAAGAGATGTTATTTAAAAAATAATTTCTGAATTCTGCAGCTTAAATTTAAGAAGTAGAGAGAGACTGTTTTAATATTCCAGTGAACTCTCTTACTTTCCCTTTCTCACACATATATATGTGTAGGTAATTTGGTCTTAGAAATGTTCAACTAAGAGCAAAGTTGGAGGATACCTAAAATATTGCACAGTTGATTGAATTATTTATTACTTCTTGGACCACTTAAATACAGTTTAAATACATTAGGCTATCATGGAATTTCACCTGTTTTACTGTAATGAAAGCTTAGCACTAAATTACATGGTGCTTCAATCCAATCCCAGTTTTCAGAAAAATTGAGCCAAAGCTTATTTCTATACAACCTCAATTATGTTTCCATGCCAATGGCGATGTAAGTAGTTTACCTACTTCTTCAATGCCTCAATCAATAGTTTTGAAACTTTTACCTTACCTGAACCTCAGTATAACGCATGGCCTCTATGCTCAATCTGTCCATTGCATTGAGTGCTTCCGAAGTAAACACATTAGGTGACAACATACAAGGCTCAAGGACTTAAGCTTTCAGAAACTAGAAGTTGGGCTAAACTCATTATAAGACACTTAAGAAAGAAATGTACAGAAAAATAATTTTTTTTATTTGGGATTCAGACATTTAGAATTAAAGTGGCTTAAAGAGGATCTCTATTATAGGATAGATATTAGATAAATACAAGATTCTCTTTGTTATGTCTTCTTTGAAGTAAAGTAAGTATGGGGTCACTACAGATAACTAAGCACTAATGGTGTCATAACATGTCACTTTTTGTTTGCTCTGTGATTTACTACTGTGGGTATGTTGTGTGTGTATATGTGTGTGTGCATGTGTGTATGGGGGGAGAGGGAGACATAAAGAAAATGAGAAAGTGTAAGGATAATAAGATTCTTCTAGGGATTTGTTTTTCAAAATTGATATATTATTGGGATCAGCAGTTAGCGTAATGGCTATGTCACTGGACTCCCACGTAGTCAACCGTGGTTCGAGTCCCTGATCCGGTGGCTTAAACTCACGCTGGGTGCGTGTGTGTGCGTGCTCAAGATCCCGAGAGGAGAATGGAGGAGAAGGGATTGCGGTGTGGCCATCCCCCCGGGGGGTGATTTCTCGCTTTCTATCTCTCTGTCTCTCTCTGTCTGTCTGGTGAGCACACACGCCCTATAGCAAAAAACCTCTCAAAAAAAAAAAAAAAAGAAAAAAATTGATATATTATTGTAATTAAAAAACACTTTTTTTTTTTTTTTTTTTTTTTTCAGATTTCCCTAGTTGTTACCTATTGTTTTTCTTCTATTCCAGGATTTCACCCTGGATACCGTACTACATTTAGTCACCATGTTTCCTTAGCTTTCTTTTGGATGTTTTAGTTTCTCTAGCTTTCCTTGTTTTTTGATGGCATTGTTTTTGAGAAGTATTAGTCAGATATTTTGTAGGATGACTCCAGTTAGAACTTGGCTTTTTTTTCCCCCCTCATGATTATGGTTGGGGTAAAAACTCACACAGGTAAAATGCCATTCTCATCACATTGTATCACAGGTCTATACTGTTACTATGATTTATCTCAATTTATGTTAATTTATGAATGTAAAGTTTCCCCCCTTTTCTATACTCAATTCTTTGCGAATAAGTTACTATGCGAAGCCCACACTTAGAAGATGAGGGTGGGACCAGCAGTTAGTGTAATGGCTATCTCACTGGACTCCCACGTAGTTGACCGTGGTTCGAGTTCCGGACCCTGTGGCTTAAACTCACACCAGGCGCGTGTGCGTGCATGCCCAAGATCCCAAGAGGAGAATGGAGGAGAAGGGATTGCGGCGTGGCCATCCCCCCTAGGGGGTGATTTCTCGCTTTCTGTTTCTCTGTCCCTCTCTCTCTCTGTCTGGCGAGTGCACGCGCCCTATAGCAAAAACCTCTCAAAAAAAAAAAAAAAAGAAGAAGATGAGGGTTATGCACTGCCTAATGTGTGGTATCTGTAAAATTTTGTATATTTTCTACTTAGGAAATCAGTTTATTCTTTCATTTATTTAACCATTTGTATTTATCTGTATTGAATCAAACAAATTTACTTTATATTTTGGTTCACATTTCAATGCTACTTCATCTTGTTTTCCAAAATTGTTCTATTATTGGACATTTAGAGCTCTTTTTTCCTTGGATCTCTTTGATGTGTATTGTAATCTTATTTCCTTTTTAATAAATGTTTTTATTTTCCTTCCTCTCTGTTTCTTTCTTTCTTTCTTCTATCTTTTCTTTGTTTTTCTAGCGCACTGTCTTATTTTCTGGCCATACATAATGCTGTTTGCTCATCTTGTGTATTTTTTGCCTTGGTCCAAGAATAAGACATTTCTCTATGAGATTTATTTTCTTTCATTGGACTTTAGCATTAGAAACCAAGATCCAAGCCGTAGTGTGTGCTGTGTAGTGTCACTGCTCATAGGCCCTCTAACTGATGAAGGAAGGAAATACATGTGTGTATACTAACTCATATATACCTACACATTTCTATAAACTGTTCTGGATGTAACTATCTGTTTCTAAAGTAAGCTCAACATGAGCCGATGCTGATGTTTTCAACTTTCTTACATTATCACATGGATCATTTTAGCCTTCTCCCTTGTTCTGCAAACTCCTACTCCAAAGGTGAAAGCCTTCCATCATCAGACATTCATTTACTCTCTTACTGGGTTCCATTGGACATGGGGAAATGTTTCCTGATTGCTTACTAGAGTGAGGCACTTGTGCTGGCTCCTCTTTTTTCAGTCTTGTAGATTCCATTCTTTTCCTAAGTTACTCAGCTCAATAGATTTTCCCCATCCTCCCCTGTGAAGTTGTTTCATTCTTTTGTAGGGCAATTTGATACTTTTGTCACATCTGCATTCTATCTTGTTGAGTCTTCTAATCTCTAAAGTGGCTTTTTAAATTTGCATACATTAGCTTAGACTCTATGTGCTTTAAAACTCTATGAGCTTGACAGACGGTATATGTCCCCCTTAATATACACCGAAGGTCTGCACTTTATGGCACACACTGAAAGATCAGAATGGATAAAAGCAGAGGGGGGGGGGCGACTGTAAATACCAGAGACAGTATGGGGGGCACTTAATAGGGAGTGAGAAGGAGGGTACCAGGACAAACAAACCAAGATACAAACAAAACATTTAATAGACACAAAAATGAGAAGTTATCTGCTGAAAATAATGTATATTTGACCTAACTAATATGGACTGTATTCATGCTAGGGGAAACCATGTTGTACACTGTAAAGATGTACAGAGGTTAAATGTCAATTTTAAAAATAATAAGTAATTTTTATACAGGCAATAAATTATTTTCAATAGTGAGCACAGCTGATACATACACATCCACGAACACAAGTCTGAATTTTGTATGCGATAATGATGCATAGTAAATGAATGTAAATAAAAATTTTTAAAAAGCAAAAAATTATAAAGATAGATACTTAAATACTAACAATTAAACAAAAAATCATAAATTAAACTCTATAAGCTTTGATAAAAGCATAATGTCATTTACCTACTATTACGTTAATAGTAACTTACAAAAGAGTTACATTGTCCTAAAAATTCAATGTCCTCTCAATCCCAGGCTCCAAAAGCAAGTATCTGTTTACTTTTCCTATGGTTTGGTCTTTTCAAGAATGCCGTATAGATGGAATCATACACAGTGTACCTTTTCAGAATGCTTCTTTATCTTAGAAATATGCTCTTGGCCAAACCCTGAATGTACAGGATTTAGAGTTCTGCTGTGTAATATAGAGTCATGCTGTGTGACAATGGAGTTAAATGAGAAAACCTAGGGTTTGAAACCCTGCTAGACCTGGACATCACTGGTCGACCTGATCATGCCACGTACACTCAAGATCTCTGCACACAAGGGTGTGGGGATTGTAGCATAGCTAGACCCTACTGGGGGTACCTCTCTCTCTCAAGAAAGAAAGAAAAAAAAACTTTAAAAACTATGTTTTTAAAATTTATTCATTACGGCATGGCCCATTGACTCCTTATTGTGATCCCTATATAGTATCCCACTGTATGAATGTACCACAATTTGTTTATCCATTCATTTATTCAAGGACATCATCATAGCTTCCAACCTGGGGAATAATAAAATAAATATAATAATAAAACACAAACAATTGTGTACAGCTCATTGTGATCTAAGAGAGTAAATCTCAAGTGAATGCAGTTTTCAAATCTTCTGTATATTTTTATCTAATACATTTTTAGGTCTTAGACATGACAAACAAAAAATTGACTTTCAGTATGGTATATAATATTACAAACACAAAAATGAACAAAATATGATTTCTGCCTTACACCATTAATAATATGTCAGCAGTTAATTAACACTGTGACTATAATAAAGGTATGCGGGATATGTCTCTGGAGTATATAAGAAGGAATTTGCATGGGAAAGAACATTCAAATAGTGTTGATATTATGGAGAAACATGCTAGTAGGGAAATAAAAAATGGTGTAAAAAGGTGAGTGGTCAAGGCATTTTAGACAGAAAGGACAATATTTTGAAATGAATCATCTATTCGGAGGTTAACTATTTATTTGATATAGCTGTAACTTAGTGTGGTGGGATTAAAAAAATATAGAATGAAAGAACTTGTATATTTTGCCGAAGGATATATATTTACCCTATCTTGTAGACTGTAGTAGAAAAAAATACATGTTTTTAAAATATGGAGTACTTAACAAATTCATTAGAATCCTATGGTATCCTGTAAATAATTGACATAATCACAAAGGATCATACCCTCTGTAAGAAATTATGTATTACAGTCTTCTCTTTACTGTTTTTGTTTGTGCTTTGTTTTGGCTTGTCTCATTTTCTTTCTCCAATTTTACATCATTCCTTACCTGTTTGTCAGACTGTGTCCAAGTAAGCTTTTAAATAGAAAGAACATTTTTTCTTGTTGAATAGACTTCTTTCTTTCAGGTACCAGTATCTTAGTAAAGGACATACTTTGTGTCTAGAGCCCACAAGTTACATCTGCCTGCCTCTCACTCCGTGAACTACCACGGTCTTGCACTACCTGACTCTTGTCAGTTATTTCTGCATAGGCTACCCTTGTTCACAATGCCTGTCTTTGTTAGCTATAGATTTGGAAATGTGAAACCCACATGATTTTTTTTTTTAATTTTATAGGAAAAGAGAGTGGGAGGTAAAAGAGAACCAGCCTCCAAATAAATGATTCACGGGTACTTGTTGTCTCAGCAAACTGAACTTTCTTCAGTTTATTCATACACTTAGGTTGATGTTTCTCAGAAGGAGTGATTGCCTACTCACAGAACATTCCTTGGGCCTGACCTGAGGTAAATAGTGGTGAGAGGAGCTGTTCCAGGAACTTCCTGTTTGCTCTGGTTGTTTAAAAGTACAGAGCAAATGGAGAACATCAGCTATAAACTATGCACTTTTTAAAAAAGTGCTAATCATAAAAGAAGTGGAAAGCAGAGGTGAATAGAACAGTATCCGACAATAAAGCCAATGCGGTTTCGATAAGGATGACTGTATCATAAACACATTTATATCTGATGAAATATGCTTTGGTAAAAAGATTGCTTTGTTTTGTGGAGAGATATGTTTCTTATCTTTGAATTATGAGAATTAAATATGACTTCTGAAACTGCTGAACTCTACATTTTAGACAATTTAAGTTCCACAGTAAGTTTTTTTTTTTTTTTTCCTCTCAAGAAAAGAAAATAAACCATGCCCCCAATATCCAACCCAAAAATATGTGTGGGTAGTAACTGAGAACATAAATAATCTAACTTCAAAAAGTAAATTCCTTCTCTCTCAAGACATTATTATTAATAATTGAAAGTATGCAGCTCCCCTATGGGTATTATTATAACTCACTTAGAAGGTACACATGAAATAAGTGTTTGCACCCTACAAGTTAGAAGCAATGACTGGAAGAAAAGATTAAAATGGTGCTAGATGAGGCCAATAAGCAATGCTGTTATGTCTACTTCTGAAAGGAAGAGAGCAAAACCCAGCACAAACAAGTAAAGTGTTTTTGTATGTGCATGTAACCCATGAATTGATTAACAAAAACAAACCATTCTGGAAAGGCAGATGGCTTAAATTTAGCAACTGACTGTGAAAAGACAAAGCATTAAAAAATCCGATGAGATGGTAGAATGACAGAGACAATATTTTCTTAAGAATGAGTTGCAGTTGAATAAAGTAACTGGCACATGTAGACCTTTAACAAGGGTTGTGACTTTGTTGTTGAGCAGAAACGTTTGTATGCATTCGGTTAGAAGAAACACACTATGCTAGTATTTGAGTTTCTTTCCAGTTGTCAGAAAAGCCCAAGGATACATACTGAGTACAGGATCTTGTTTCTTTCCTGCTGAGTTTATTTGGTACATAGGGAACTACTTTTAACACTCCAGTGTGGAAGGCAGTTAGGAATGACCTTTTCCATAATCTCCTTTCAGAATTAGAAATGAGGGTATTCTACACTTTGGTATCAAAAAGCATAAGTTTGTGATTATACTTTAGAGAAAAGAGAGCAGGATTTACATATTGCTACAACAGAGAAGGAAAATCGCTTTGATTCTTGAATACTAAACAAAAGTTATATTGGCTGGGTAAAACCAGTCACAAAGATTATCTCATTCAACCTCTGATCAGTTGCTTTAACTTTCTAAAGTTTTCTAGGCTGCTATTAGACCTCTTGTATGAATTTGCTTTTATGTCCTGAGCCTGGAGTTGTAAAGGGTTAAAATATATTGCTTTCTTGGGGGTTGGCAGGTGGTGTGGTGGTTAAAGCCCTGGACTTCCACATGACTGACCTTGGTTCATAGTCCCAGACCTAGTGGCTTTCTTTCTCATTTTCTTGCTCTATCTCTCTCTGGTCAAATTAAAAAAAAAATAACATAAATAAATTAAATAAATGATTATTTAAAAATACATATATATTTGCTCTTTTAATTTGTTTTTCTTTACTTTTGCAATAAAATCACTATTATAATAAAGCTTAGAAAGAATAGACCGATTTCTCCCACTACTCTCACTTGATAATTTCTATACACATTTATCATTTTTATTGGAAGTACATAAACATTTGACTTACTTTCTCCTTACCTCGTCTCTCACACTCTTATATTGACATAAAAATGCATTGATGTTTTTAATTCAACTCTTTTTTTATCTTCCAAAACATTTCTGCATCCTTAATGTACAAAATTAGCATTCTAAGTATTGTTTTAAGTACAAATTTAAACTGGAATTTTAATGGCTGAATTGGCTCTTAATTTTCTAAAGTAGTTCTATCATTTTAATTTAAAACTTGTGCACTTAACTAAATAATTCAAGTAAATTATCAGGCTGGATGAACCCCTTACACAACTAAGAGTGAAAGCAAAATTATAATACCCTTATACAGAATAATGACTCTAAACTTAATGAACGCTCACTGTGCCATAATTACATCAAATTTGTTGAAAGCTCAATGTTACTCTAGGAAAGCTATACACATTCAGGTAATTTTCTCTTTCTAATTTATTAAAATTTTAAATACCTTCATATTTTCAAAAGGTATTCTAGCTTTTAAAATTTGAATGAGAGAATTTACCATCTGGAATATCTAAGAAAATTTTATTAGCTGCAAAACATTTCCTTTTGGTGTTAATCAAGTGCACAGAATGAAGAAAACAGAACATCGGTTGGTTATTTAAATGTTTAGGACAAAATTCAAAATGTTAATGAAGCATGACTGCTTTGTGTACTCTAATCACACAAGCTAAAGCATCTTGCACAACTATGATGTAATCATAATCCACTTCTGAAAGTATGTTTAATGAAATCTATGACAACACTTCAAAACTACAGTGTTTCCTTTGTGGTATTTCTCTGAAGATATTCAATCTTAAGATATATACAGATCAGTGTCTATTTTCTTTTACATAATTTTATTTATTATTGTCCTTTCTTCCTCTTCTCATTTTCTTTCTCTATGTCATGAATTACTGTAGTGACTGTCTAGGGAGTTCTTGAAACTTTCTTTTAGAATTCAATTGCAAAGTCACTTAGAATTCATACACATGATAATTGTCTGCCTTACTATTTAAAGACTACTTCTAAATACCAAATTGTTCCACATCTGAACACCTTCTGTAAAAGATTTCTAGGTGGTCTAGATGTGTACTGCTGCTCTGAGGTAAATACTCTAAACCAAATAGGAAGAATCGAAGTTAGTTTCTCTCTCTTAGAGCTGGTCTATCAACTTCCACGTTCTGTCATGTCAAAGCTTGTAAGCCTTTGACACCTTACCAAAATGGGGTCCTGCCACCCTTTTCTTTCCTTTTGATAAATTCTACTTTATTTCTAAAAATGTCTGAGAAATTTTTGCAACGTTAAAGGAATTATACGATTCCTTTTTTTTTCCTTCCTGTATTGTCTCTACAAAGAAAGTATTTGCATATAACTTGCAAGATTGCTGAGGAACAGCATGTTCTGGGGGCTGGATGAGGCAGGGCTCTACAGCATGTCCTCACCCCCCAAACCACTGACCTAAGAGGCAGTAATGCTAAACAGCAGGATCCCTTCATCCTGCAGTGTGGCTTCAATAACGTATTCTAAGAAAGCTTAACGTGATGATCGATACATTAAAAAAACAGATAGTTAAAGGAATTGTGGTTCTAAGGACAAAACATGAATTAAGAAATGAATATGGAGCTGAGAGGTAATGCATTAATAACTGGCATAATAACATTTAATGTACATTAAATATTGTATTCGACGGGACCAGCAGTTAGCATAATGGCTATGTCGCTGGACTCCCACATAGTCAACCAAGGTTCGCGTCCTGGACCCGGTGGCTTAAAACTCATGCCTGGTGCGTGTGCGTGCGTGCCCAAGATCCCGAGAGGAGAATGGAGGAGAAGGGATTGCGGCATGGCCATCCCCCCTGGGGGGGTGATTTCTCGCTTTCTGTCTCTGTCTGTCTGGCGAGTGCACGTGCCCTATAGTAAAAAACTCTCAAAACAAAAATAGTATTCGATTATTTTCATTTAACATGATACTGACTGAGCAGAATACACTCCCATAAAGCCTACCCTGGAACTATTCTATACTCTGAATAGTTTACCCTTAGATGATTTATTGAGATCATGGCTTAATCATTGGGGAAGCAATGGGACATGAAGCTATGCAGATATTTCAAATATTGACACATGACACTGTGCCAAAATATTCTTGTTAATATCACTACTAATCTCATCTTGTAGTGTTTCAAGCTTTCAGAAGCTGTCAGTCCCGGGGTGATCAATACACAGTTTACAAAACCTTAATTTTGCTCTGAGAGTTTGGCTTTCATTGCTAGTGGCAAATACTTGTTTTCTTTGATGTGATAGATTCTCTTCATTCCTTTACAAGACCATGCTCCTCAATTACCATTTGTCTCTAAGTCCTTCTTTCGAGTCCATGAGAAAAAGCAACTAATTTAACTATGTTATATTCACATATGCAGCAGACACACTAAGTATTTTGTCACACAGAATACTGGGAAAAATATGTATTCAAGGCTTAGGATTTAATATAAGTAATATTTTGATCCATTTTACCAACAATATTATTAAAAGAACTGTCTTTTTTTTTAAATAAGTGTGTGGCAATTGAAAATATAATGAGTATTGCCTCATTTAGTTGCCACATCCTTGATCGTGCTAAATTGCTGACACTTTTACCCACCATTGCTGTTGTACCATCAGTAAATATTGTATTATCAGTATTATTATGAAAATATTTTTGAAATCACCAACTCTCTAATAGAATCTCAAGGACCCCCAAACCATTATGAAATAGTCTACTCTAGACAATACACCACTAATTCAAAACCTACAACTACTTTCAAATAGAGAATCCCAAACCTCCTTTGAATATATTTCTCGCCATCCTCAAATTTAAATTCCTTAGAATAATATTTAAGAATCTCTATAGATCTCATTTTCTAATTTTTTTGTACTTCTTTTCAAGTTTTATTCTAGGGCACTTGGGCTCACTGGAGAAATCACCAGTAGGGGAAAGACCACACCACCATCCCTTCTCCTTCAGTCTCCTTTCAGGATTTTGGGCATGTACACACATGCAACTCATACTTATTTTCTTTCTTTCTTTTTTTTTTTCTTTTTTTGGAGAGGTTTTTGCTATAGGGTGCGTGCGTTCGCCAGACAAACAGAGAGAGACAGAAAGCGAGAAATCACCCCCCAGGGGGGATGGCCTCACCGCAATCCCTTCTCCTCTATTCTCCTCTCAGGATCTTGGGCACGCATGCACACGCACCCGGCATGAGTTTAAGTCACCGGGTCCGGGACTCGAACCACGGTCGACTACGGGAGTCCAGCGACATAGCCATTACACTAACTGCTGGTCCCCACAGCTCATAGTTATTTTCAAGCTGCTGATTCTGGGACTGGTACTGAGCAGTTGACCATGTGGAACCTAAAGCCTTAACCTCCATACCACTTGCTGGCCCATTTTCTAATATTTATTAAGAATATATTTATGTTTTAAATTAAAATTCAAAATGTTTAGACCTTTTTATGTTCATAAAAATTTCGCAAATAAAAAATACATTTTGTGTTTTAAAAATCTGATGTCTGAAAGCATTTTTAGTAATCTAATGTAGAAGGAAAAAAATCAACAAACTCAAACTTCATTATTAGATTTTCAGATATAGTGATAAAATCAATCACATACATCAATGTACTTTTTAGTCTGAAATTTTACTTGATATCACTCTTTAAGATATTAAGAGTAGTTATCTGAGGCCAGCAGGTGGCATTGATGGTTAAGTTCCTTGACTTCCACATGGCTGACCATGGTTCAAATCACGACCTGGGGGCTAGCCTCCTCACTTTGCCCCTCTTCTTCTCTGTCTCTCCTTGTTTCTCTCTGTCTCTCTCTGGTATGCATGTGTGCCCTGTTACAAGTTAAAGAAAAATTATAATAATTATTAAAAAAATGAAATAAATGATTCATTAGCAGAGTAGTTATCAACCAGGGCACTATTAATAGTTTTATGTGTTATACAATTTTTTATATTGTATATAAAAATATTAATGCCACTTTTAGTTCCATTATTACCGTTCATTTTTAAAGTTTATTGTCTCTCTTTCTCCCTCTTTATTTTTTTTGTCTTCCTTTCCTTGGATTGCCTTGTTTTCTTCTTTCCTTTCCTTTCCTTTCCCCTTTCTTCCTTCCTTTCAAGAGAGAGAAAGAGGCACCACCAAAGAGGATTCATGCCATCATCTACTCCTAGTTTAGCCAGCCCTGAATCATGGGTGCACACGAGCCTGGTAGGCTAAGAACGTTTCCAGGATGTCAATCTAGGACTTCTTCTGTTTGGGTCCAGCTGCAGAACTAGTACGCCACCTCCTGGATCATGATTGTTCCTTTTTTTTTTTTTTGGAGAGGTTTTTCGCTATAGGGCGCGTGCACTCGCCAGACAGACAGAGAGAGACATAGAGACAGAAAGCGAGAAATCACCCCCCAGGGGGGATGGTCCTGCCGCAATCCCTTCTCCTCCATTCTCCTCTCGGGATCTTGGGCACGCACGCACACGCGCCCGGCGTGAGTTGTAAGCCACCGGGTCTGAGACACGAACCGCGGTCGACTACGTGGGAGTCCAGCGACATAGCCATTACGCCAATTGCTGGTTCCCATGATTGTTCCTTTTTTATAGCATTTTTGGGGTTTTCCACCTGCTCTGATATGGGACAATTCATTTAACATGAGCATATTTATATCCATTTATATTTATAAAAAAGAGAGTAACTCTTCTGCAATTAGTCTATTTCTGAACTTACTGCTTAAAAACAATAGCATTTTTAAAAGAATCATTTCATTTAACTTTATTACTATTACTATTTAAATTTGACCAGAGAGAGACACGGAGAGACAGAGAGAAGGGGAATGAGAAAGCAAGACATCAGGTCTGGGACTCGAACTGCAGTCAAACATGTGCGAGTCCAGTGCACTTAACCACCATACCTCCTGCCCATCCCTCACTGACATATTTTATATATAATTCAAATAAAACAATTTCAATTTTTTTGTCAGAAAATATTTTTAAATCATTACATAGGTTTTTTTTTTAATGTACTTTAGATCGATAATGAATTCTTGCAGACAGTATTAATCTTTTTTTTTTTTTTTTTGGAGAGGTTTTTGCTATAGGGCGCGTGCGCTCACCAGACAGACAGAGAGAGACAGAGAGATAGAAAGCGAGAAATCACCCCCCAGCGGGGATGGCCACACCGCAACCCCTTCTCCTCCATTCTCCTCTCAGGATCTTGGGCACGCACGCACATGCGCCCGGCGTGAGTTTTAAGCCACTGGGTCCGGGACGTGAACCGCGGTTGACTACGTGGGAGTCCAGTGACATAGCCATTATGCTAACTGCTGGTCCCACAGACAGTATTAATCTTAAATTATTAGATAGAAGGATCTGTGATTCTTCAGTATGACTGTAATCTCTTGTTTCAATTTTTTTAAATTGATGATAAAGTATATGTGTGTACATGAGAGTGAGAGAGAGGAAGATAAAGCATCCTGTACAGTCTGGACACACCCCAATTCTCTTCCTCCAGTTCTGTAGCCCTTTGGCTCTTGGGCACTTATGCATGTGTACAGCATGTTGCAGACTGACCAGACTGGGGATTCGAACCAGGGAACTGGCCTGACTTGCACTTTTGGTAATGCATCATTGTTTTTTCTTGCTAATTGTTTTTTTCTTTCCTCTTTGTCATCACAAATCTCTCTGGTAATTTATATTTTTGTTTCAATGAGTTTAGGATGTGAGCACTTCAGTTTTTAACATGACTATAAATGAGGAATTTTCATGGAAAATGTATAATATGAAAAATCTATTCATCAATTTCAAATTTTTTGGACCAAAATAAACTCATACTTTAATTTTTTTTCCATCAACATGATAAAGTATCTTGTGTATATGGACTATGAAAAATGGGTTTGAGCACATGGCATCATCGTCTTCCATTTATTGCTGCCGTTTTTAGCATAAGGTCTGAGGGTAGAGCTCTCAGCAGGCTTGCCTCCACCTGCCTCCTCCACTTGTCTTTGGAGAGTCTGCAACTTGAGAGGTTTTGAACATTTGTTCTCAATGTCTCTAAGTAACCAGAATTGCTGGGGATAAGAAGCAAGAAGCCTAAAACACTCAGCATTATTGAGTCAAGTCTATTTATACTCTACTTTTACAAAAAAAGGATTTGAAGCCAGCCCTCCAAGTGACTTCTCTCTGAAGAGCTAATTCCCAGAACTAGAGGAACAAACATTTCTGTGGTCAGAAATGAGTGACTGAAGGCTCTACTCAGGATACTCGGAAGACACAATTTTGACAAGAAACAAAATTTAAGGACAAATCTATAAAAGTCCAAGTGTATATTCTTGTTACCATAATTTGGATTCCGGAGTTAGTGGAGAGATTCTTCAAAATTATGTTTAAAAGGGATAAAAAATTACAGAACTGCCTACAGTAATCTTAATCAAGCCACCAACATATGTTCTTACTATCTGGTAAGGAGTAGAATTGTGGTAGGTTTCTTATGAATGATGTATTGGAAAGAAACACTAAATGAAATATTGAACGCATGTGGCCTAAATAATCATCTTGCTTTTTCACTGATGTAGTCATTAATATGCAGGTTATTTAATGATGAAGAATGTTGCATTATTTAATAATTTGAACTATCCATAAATTGCAAAAGTTGGAACATAAGGACCTTAATATTCTTTCATAAATTTAGAATATAAACTTGGATATTTCAGAATTCTTTTTTTTCTTTTTTTTTTAACAATTTTCAGCTGTTACCTTTCATGCAGCACTTACTACACAATGATGTCTGAATTTTTTATTACTGCTTCTAAGTGTGGTACTTGCAAAATATACATTATTAAATAAACAAAAGAGTCTAAAAGTCCTCCATATTGGAAAATATAATTTGCTTATTGTTAGTTTTTTTAATGAGCCAGCCCATATAATTTTCTTTGGTGAGAGGGAGATGTATGTCTAGGAAAGGGACTTTAACCACAGGAAAAACCACTGACAGTCTGAAATTTCACAGTTTGTGGCTCATTCCCTAGTGTTAAGACATTATAAATCTATTATGATCTGGTTTTAACTCTAGACACTGACAGGATATATTAAACACGGAACAATTAAACCCCATATTGAATTAATTGATCATAGCATCTAGCAGGTTCCTGGACATGACTGTGGAACACATAGGTTTTTACATGGAGCGCTTACTTGAGATCTACCCAGAGTCACGACTTGTCTGCGTCTGGTCTCTGGACGTCTGAGAAGGCCTTGTTATGCACATCAACACAAAGGTTTGCATCACCAGGAATGTGGTCACTGTGCTCTGTTGCTTGTCTGTTCCCTTATTTCTGTGCATTATCTCTGTCATAGGTGCCACTACCCTCATCATTTTCAGTTCGATTATTATTGGAATCTCCTAAATTATCTTATTTCTAGTGTTGTTTCCCTCCAACACTTCTTTACCATTTCCAGAATAGTCTTTATAGAACAAAGATAATACATTATTATAGAAAATGTATGTATTTCTTTGTATGATGGAGCTCATAGACCAGCCAGTCCCCCTCCTCTGTATGCCCCTCTTTTCCAGCATAACCTTCATGACATGACCTTGAATTACCTGAGTTTCCTTAAACGCAAAAGCCTGCCTGCTGCTCTGTAACTTTGCATATAATATTAAATTCTCTGAATTTTTCTTCCCACTACTTCTGTTTCTATCTCACAACTCTTTACTAATTTTTATAGTCCTAGTTCTGATATCTGTTCCTATATAAAGATTTCTTGGATTCACTAAATAGAATAATTGCATATTTATTTCATCTTGCTATTTAGTATGCACTTTCATTGTTTTATTGACACGTTTTATTGGAAATAGCTGATTAAATATCTGTTCCTCTAAGGCAGAGCCTGTGTCGTATTTGTTTTAACATTCTTGGTTCTTTTCATTGTGAAATATATTTGCCTGATTTAACTGACTGGGTTCTCTTACTAGTCTTCATCTAACTTTTCACAATAAAAAACTTCATAATTCTTAGTTTATTACAAAGAAATCATTAATTTGCAGTTCAGATTCCTCAGATTCCTATCTTTATTAAACTCCTGATCTTTAAAATTTGATGAACAATTCAGACACTTTTAGAACATCCCTGTTTCTGAAGTTGGCAATTAGACAACTGTTAAATGGGCTCAACTGTGTGTTATAACCTTGATTCTCTAGTAAATAAATTCTGTGATGGGAATTTGTATGCAGAACACCTCTTGGAGCATGATCTTGAAAACAATTATCTTGGGAGGGCATGAGAGAACCAGGCTTTTGTAAAGAGAGAAGTTGAACTGTGATATAATTATAACAAAGGCTTTAGACAATCTCACGGAGAGTTCTAGAGTTTGAAGGAACATTCGTGAACTTTTCAAATTGAGACAAGGTTGCCAAGTCTCTGCATATGCCAGTCGTTTGGCATGGGCGATCCACAAAAGAGTCGTCCTCCTGATTTAGATAGCACTCTTACTTAAAGGCACTTCCTGGAGATTCTCATTGCAGTTTTTCAGCAGCCAATACTTCCCACAGCTAGAGAAATGAATGCCTCAGTAGTGGAAGTCAGATCTAGGTAGTATACCACAGCATCCACAGCTCCGTGGTTTTTAGAAATCTTCTAATTAATTAATGTTTTGGCAAGTCATAGGCCTGGGTCTCAGCCTCTGATGGGGTCGATGATTTCATAGGAAGAATTGACTTGGTCTCTAAAGTTATTTCCCTTCCTCTTACAATGCAATGCTACACTTTTTTTTTTTTTTTTTTAATGGATTCTTTATCCCCTCTCTGCTGTAGTCACTGGCTTTTATCTTATTTTTATGAACAGCAGCTTCACCAAAATAATTGGAAAAGGTAATCATTTAGAACCACACTAAAACAGATAGCTCACAAATAAGTACAATTAAACTATTGCATTTATTTACAGGGCTGCTGTTAAGATAATTAAAGAGAGAAAGTAATACTGTGTTTAGACACAAACAGTGGGAGGAAGAGGTTGGGCTTGTAGAACAAATTAAGCCACAAGAATATGCTTTACTGAAAAATATGACTCTTATCAACATATGTTTTCACTTAACGGCCCTGACTAAAGCAATTTTCAGTGAGAGTGACTCCTTCTGGCTCTTTCTATTCATCACTATCTTGTTCTCATTGCAACATCTTTAATAAGCAGACTCTGTTCAATGATGACTTTAGGAAACATCATTTAGAAGTCACGGAGAACAACAAAGTGTAGTGAAAGAAATTATTTTAAAGTGACTAAAATTATGAGCTTTGGAGTATAATTTATTGTAAATGGTACATATGAAGTCTTGAGAGTTTTTCACATGAATGGTCAAATTGGTAGTAGCCAAAGAGACATGAAGGTGAAATTTTCCCATATAAATAATCCCCCCTTTCAAAAGGAGAAATGAGATTAAAGGCAAGTTCTGTGCTATTGCCACAAGAGCTGAAGTTTTTAATGATTTTCTTTATTTACTTTCCTCTAGCCATTATGTGTTCTATATAACCTTTCACCTTTGCACTAGGAGCACTGGTATGCAACCTTCAATTGATGGAGCTGAGCTGGGATTGCAGACCACAGCAAATCTCAGTGGAATTAAGATAATAGTGAATCTACAGTGATTGCAAATGTAAATCAGTTTTTCTTTACATAAAGTCATAACCTTTCATGTTTCCAGACCAGTTATGTATGTTTGTGTCATATTACTATAACTTCAATATCGTTGTATTAACATACCTACATTCACATCATCTGTTTTCTCAAGACTTGTCTAGACAGTGTCATGGTGTCATGTACCAAAAAAAAAAATTCCAATTAAACATAGAAAATGAAAGTCTTAAAAGGAAAGACTTAATTTATAAATCAGGTATAATAACTAATAACAACATAGAGCAATTGTAATAACATATTATGAAGGTTATGTAAATATACTTTCTCTCTTTTTCAGAATATTTTATTATACTATGCTTTTATGTTTTTGGAATGCAGCTGACCATTGGTAACTGAATTTGCAGAGAGTGAAAGCTTGGGGGAGGAATCTAATGTAGTTGAAAGGATGATGTGTCAAGTCACATAATTACTTGGGTACAATAAGATAATGTAATTTTATACTTCCAGAAGGCACTTAATATAAGTAATATAATATAAAAAGAACATTTCTCAGAGCAGGACTGCATTGTTTATTAATATTTAAGAGATGGTCACAGTGACATTCTAATTGCAAATATGGTCCTTATTGTTTATTCTACTTCCTCTAGAATTGACTTACCAGAGCTGTCTAGTTTAGATGCATATATTTAAACTCCACAAAGCATTCCCATGCATTTTACACAATTCTGTTGATAATATTGAAATAATCTTCTACCATATATTTTCTTGGGGAATTCTGTATTTCTCTTTTCTCCCTTCTATTAGTCATGAAGCTCATTTAAATTTTTTCTATCTCAGTGGTCCCTTCTCAAAGAAAGGGATAATGAGACTCAAAATGTTAAGAGGCTGGGGACCAACAGATGGCATAATGGTTACATCACTGGACTTCCACATACTTGACCATGGTTCGAGTCCTAGACCTGGTAGCTTAAACTCATGCTGGGTACATGTGCTTACTTACCCAAAATCCTGAGAGAAGAATGGAGAAGAAGGGATTGTGGTGTGGCCATGTCCCTGGGTGATTTCTCGCTTTTTATCTCTGTGTCTCCAGAGAGTGCATGTGCCCTATAGCAAAAATCTCTCTAAAAAAATGTTAAGGGGCGCATACACAAATACATGTAGAATAGTTGAGCAATACTAAGGCTTCTTTTTGTACAGTAGAAAACACATGCAAGAAAGAAAAAGATAGACCAAAAAAGTGAGAAAGTGAAAGCATCCCTGGCAGAATCTCATCCTGGTGTGATCCCCTCCCCCAGGCCCCACATCTCTACATCCTGGGTTCCCACATTTGCCTGGCTTGTTTTCAGGCCTGCAGGGGGTATCCAAATCCACAGGCAGTCTGTGGCTTCCAGCACTGCAATCCAGTAAGCTATGGACTGCTTTACATGAATTGGATGATCTCTATATCTCTAAATCTAGTACTATGTTAGTTACACCTCCAAATTCTATTCATAGGAGCCTAATTGAGAACTTAGCTATGAGATTATGATGTGCCTGGAATCCAAGTAAAAGAAAATGTAAGTTGGTAGAATTGGTATAAGAGGAGGGGATGTGAAATACAGAGCCTTACCAAAGCAACAAATCATACATACAGCATTTCTCACTGGAACAGGGCTAGTATCCATAACATTATCACAAAACAATAAAAGAATAAGAAGCCTCCTTTATTATCAAAGAATAAGGTTTATGTAACAGGTTTATTTCTAATGCAACACACACTTTGGTATAAGGACAGGTGAGTAAAGGAATAGAGATCACTTACAACAAAATGCTGCTGGTCTAGTCAAGTATAGGAAGCATATACGTTCTTATACTCTATTTCCTGCCTTGAGGACTGTATCTAGTTTCCTGGCAGGAATTTTGGAATCATGTGCATACTTTTTTCAGTGATTTTTATATCTCAAGAACTTTTTATATTCCATCTTCTTTTAAATGTTATAACAGTGTGTATCAATAGCTAGGAAATTTATTTCAAGAAATATCTGTCTCTATTTTATCCTGTTCCTTCAGTCTCTGACATTCATTCTCCCTTCCTGCCGTGGTGCTTTTCCGTGAGATAAGATCAAAAGGTTTTTTCTTTATTGCTCTTGGCATCTGGACGAAACTTCTTACATTTCTCTGCCTCATTGACGCTATCTTTCCTTCTTTTCATATAGTTCTTGAAAGTCTCTTCTCTCTTGCCTAAAGCTCTCTTCATTTTCTTCTCCCTTCGTGGTTACTTAACTGTGTAATTGTATTATTTAATTTTGTAAGTCATTTTGGGGTTTGTGTATGCAAGACATAGTGTGAGTAATGCACTCCTTGAATTTGGTCTATGAATTCAGTGAAAAATTTTGCTTAAACAGCAGTTACAATAAGTTGGGATTTTCCTGATCTTTACTTTTTGCAACTTAAACCAATATGACACAGGAATGAAAAAAAGTGCTGCCACATACACAACTTAAGGTTCTCTATTTCACATAGGCAATTGCTTCTGTATCTTACATGTAAACCACACCCCTCTCTATTTTAGTGAGTTCTACCAGACACTTAGAAACACATGCTATGTTTTTGGCAACTGTTTGTTTAATACTGTATAAACAGTCAAGAAAACATATTCCCTGGGACAGAGAGACATGGTGAAAGTATAGGGTTACACATTTACTAAAGGGTCTGTAATCCATCACAACTATGATAAACGTTCTTGGTTATTTTGGTTTGGCTTTCTCATAATCTTTGGTTATAGTTGCTACCAGTTGCCTATTCAATATCTCTTTCCTCGAGTCTCTTAATTACCAAAACCTCAATTTTGTTGAGGGAGGAAGGCAATCATCTTCTCACTGTGTTCTCTGGCAGTCAGGTGTTCCACAGGAACTGGCTCTAACCAAATGAAACAACCAAAAGTTGTCTGGAAGAGGTGACTTAAAAAAAAAACAAAACAAAAAAACAAACAAACAAACAAAAAAACCAATTTAAAGGTGACACGTCATTTTATTCTACTTGTTACACTCTGCTCTTTGTTGTTCTGTTTTTTTTTTTTTTTTTTTTTTTTTTTTCCTACTCTTCTCAATCTTTCCCATTTTTCCTGTGGAGAAAGAAAGCCATTGTCTATAAATTCAGTAATTATGTTGCAAGTCTGAGGAAAAGAGTCACACACACCAAGAATTGTGGAGCTAACACAGAGACAAATCTGAGTCATTGGTGAGATTGTGGATCTGCCATGTAAACTCTCGGCTACCCATCTGAAAACTTCTTGATGTATGAGTAAACTAATCCTTTAGTCTTTTAAGCTAACAAAATTGGGCTTCAGATATATATCCTTGCAGGCAAAAGTTAACTATTTTTCTTTTAAAAAAATTGTAAGAGGACACATGCATGCACCAGAGAGAGAAAGAAAGCAACCCCCTATGGGGCCTGGGATACCACAGTTGGTTTTTCCTCCATTTTTGTATCTCAGCAGGATCCTGAGCAAGCAGACAAGTGCTCGGGATTTGAAAAGTGTTTGGCTGTCTTGTGGGGTCTGGCCCTCTCTGCATAGTGAGAGACTATGGCACTAGCCTAAAATTTAACTACTTGAGCTTCAGAAATTGGCTGGGTTAAGACAACATAGGAGACAGATAATATTATTTTACCTATGGAGGCTGCCCTGACTCTTCCTCTTTGTGTCTCCAGAACCCACCACCAACCTAGTCTGGGTGACATGTTTTTACTAAGCTTTGATGACATCGTTGCTTATCTTTGTTATATCTTTTATTTTATAGATTTGTTTGACTTTCATCATTTCTTAGATCAGGTCATCTAGGAAATAAACACTAAGATGAATATTTACCTGGTGGAAGATTGCTGGAATGTGTCCTCCTGATAAATAACGTGGGACCTAAAAGAAGAGGGAATGGAGAGGAAGATGTGATCTATGAAGAGGACTCTGCTACTGGGATAGTGATTCTCAGAGGACCCCTTGAGGCAAGAGAATGGATGGTGATATCCACCTGTACACACAATACAACCAGCCTTTGGATTTGGGTTTTTTTTTTAAGGAGGGAACATACATTTTACAAGGGAGCTTTCTTTGAGGACATTCTCAAAGGAACTCTCAGCTGGCAGCAGCCAACCCTCTAGAAGCTGGGGGAATGAGTGCCACAGCCTTGAAAAGGGATGTGCACTGTCCAGACACGGAGATACTTTGCTTCTACACCCCTTTAAGGAAGTGCTTGCTATCCTGCTGCTGGGAATATAGTCAGTTGATGGTTGTCATCTATCAGCCCTTTCGGAGACTGCCTCACCTGCAGTTACCTTGGTCAGATTGACACTATCTAGAAGGTTGCATACATTGGTTGATAAAGGTGGATTATAAAGTCCTGTCCATTTTCGCCCAAAGCATAAGAGCTCTCATAGTATATTTCAAGTCCCAAACCTATTGTACCTGCTCTTTTTGAGGCATGAGTCTAAACACACTCCATAATAAATACCCTGTACACTGCATTCCGCCTTTGAGTATGCTCTCTGGAGAACAAACCCTGCAAATTGAACTGATTTTCAAGCTTAGAATCATTTTTGCATATCTCTTCCCAACTTTATGTAAAGCTATACCACATTGATAGCTTGAAATTAGCCATGATAAGGACCAGAACGTGGCATGGTAGTTAAGGCACTGGACTCCCACATAACCATCCACAGTTCTAGCCCTGGGCCCAGTGGCTTGAAATTTACACCTGGCATGCCCAAAATCCTTAGAAGAGAATGGAAGACAATGGATAGTGGTGTGTCCATCGCCCTTGAGGGATAATTTATTTTTTAATTTAATTTAATTTATTATTATTAGAATCTTTTTATATTACATTAAATCACATATATCTTTACAATGTATTGCATTTATTTCTTCAGAAATAATACCATGCATATCAGTCAAGACAAAGATATTACTATTCACATCATCATCATCAAATAGCTTTTCATCATTTTTTGGAATATTATCATTATCATTTTTGAAAACATTTGATCACTACATATCATTTGGCTTGTAAAAAGAATTTATCCAACAAAAAATACTTCTAAGACCAGTCCAGTTGAGAATACTATACATGTTATCATCATCAGGTAATAAACCATTTCTGTGTTTCACTAATGTCATGCCTCTCTATTTGTTCTCTTACAATCCTTCTCTATATGCTTCCCTTCTCCCACCCCATTCCACACTGTCTTCAGCATCCCAGCTATTTTCACTGCTTCATGCGCTCCAATATTTTGATCTCTGCTATACATAAACTGTGGATAGTCAGTATATATTAAGTGGATACTTACAATATCTTTCTTTTATATCCTGGCTTGCTTCACTAAGCAATAGATCCTCCATATTCAACAACTTTAGACAAATGCCAGAATCATCTTGTTTGTTTGTTTGTTTGTTTTGTTTTGGTTTGGTTTATAGCCGAATAGTATTCCATAGAGTATATGTGTTACACTTTTCCATCCATTCATCTGTTTGTGGACATTTGGGTTGTTTCCATTCCATGTCTTAGTGATCATGAATAATGCTTCACTAAACACTGATGGGCAAGCGCTTTTCCAACTGAGCGTTCTCCTGTCCTTTGGGTAGATACTGAGAAGTGGGATTGCTGGATCAAATGGTAGTTCTATTTGTAGATCTTTGAGGAACCTCCATATTGTTTTCCACAGTGGCTGAACCAGTTTACATTTCTACCATCATTGTAGAAGAGTTCCCATTTGACCACATCCCCGCCAATGCTGATCACTTTTTGTATTTTTAATCTTCACCATTCTAACAGGGGTTAGGTAGTATCTCATTATGGTTTTTGTCTGCATCTCTCTTATGATGAGGCGTGTTGAGCATTTCCTTATATGACATTTGGCTGTTTGTATGTCTTCCTTACTGAAATTTTTGTTCAGCTCATTTTCCCATCTTTTAATTGGGTTAATAATTTTTTTTAATAAGCCACTTGAGTTCCTTGTGTATTCTGGTTATCAGTCCCGTCTCAGAGGTGTATTTGCAAAAATATTCTCCCATTCTGAGGGTTGTCGGTTCACATTAATTACTGTGCCCTTTGCTGTGCAAAAGCTTCTTAGTCTGATTTAGTCCCTCCTGTGTACTTTAGGGATTATTGCCTGTGCTTTGGGAGTCTTTGCCTACCCCAATGTTTGAGATTTTAGGTTCAGATCTTTGATCCATTTTGAATTGATTTTTGTTAATGGTGAAAGATGGGAATTCAGTTTCATCTTTCTTCGGATAGATACCCAGTTTTTCCAGCACCATTTACTGAAGAGGTTTTCCTTGTCCCAACAAATTGAGAGGTATCCTTTGTCAAAAATCAGTTGGCTACAAGCTTTGGGGTTTATCTTGTGTCTCTATTTTATTCCATTATTCTATCTGACTTTTTGTTTTTCTAGTATAGCACTCCCTTCAGAACCTCTTGAAGAGCTGGCCTGGAGTAGATAAATTCTTCCAGGTTTTGTTTATCCGAGAATGTTTTCATAGATGTATGTTTCACATATGAAGGATAATCTTGCTGGGTATAGTATTCTTGGTTGAAATCATTTTTCATTTATCACTTTATTATATTTCCCCATTCTTTTCTTGCCAGAATTTTTTCCAATGAGAGGTCTAATGTTATCCTGATAGGATGACCTTTGTAGGTAACTTCACATTTCCCTCTTGCCAATTTAGTAACTTGTCTTTGTCTGTAGTTTTGGCCAATTTGGCTATGATGTGCCTTGGAGAAGATCTTCCTGGTTTGATTCTATTTGGGGTCCTATGTATTTCTTGTTTCTCACTATTTGAATGCCTCTCTGGTTTGGAAAGTTTTCTTCCCAGATTTAATGAAATAAATTATCAATGCCCTTATTATTTTCTTCCTCTTCTGGGATACTAGCTATTTGGATGTTGGGGCACTTGATGGTATCCAGTATTTCTCATATATTATCCCCATTTTTCTTGATTGTTTTCTCAATATTTTGACTCTTTTGTCTAGGTCAGAGGTTTTGTCTTCTACATTTGATATTTGATCTTCTGCGTGGTCTAATCTACGTTTAATACTTTTGAGGGAGGTTTTAATTTCCTATATCACATTCTTTATCCCTAACAGTTCCATTTGATTCTTTTTTAGGTGTCTTTTTCTTCTTTCAAATCAAGAAAGGACTTCCTCATCTCCTGGAGCTCATTGTCTCTTTTCTCTTATATGTCAATTAGTTTGGTCACTACAAATATTCTGAATTGTTTATATAACATGTCCACGACTTCCATTGTGTTTTCTGTGGGTGATGTGGTATTGATGTTTTCCCTTAGTGGAGAAACATTTTGTTGGTTGCTTATATTTCTTGTGGTTCTGCAATGGTTCCTAGTCATCTGGTGATCTATGTTTCTTCCCAAATTATTCAAGATATTTCTGAGTGTTCAAAGGTGTGCAGAAGTAGAAAACTGGCAATTTCTCTTCTGCTCTTCCTCCCTGTTGCTCACCAGTACTCTTCACTGTTTTCACTGGTCCTTGGTGACCCAAAGCCCTCCCTGTTTCTAAAGAACAGGTGTGCCTCCAACTGATCTGCTGAGCTTCACCTCAGGAGCAGAGACAAGCGGGCTACATGCTATCCAACACACCAAAGTACTGAATCCAAAGATGAGTGGGGGAGAGGAAGAGCCACTGTCCTGCCCATCAGGCTCTCCAGCCACAGGCAGTCTGGAGTCCAGCAAGGCGACTCACTTGAACCAGTCTCCAGATGAGGTGGGGAAGGGCCCTCTGGGGGGCAATTTCTCACATTTCCTTTCTCTGTCTCTCTGTGGTGAGTCCACTTGCCCTATGTCAAAAGAAAAAAAAAAGGAATAAAGAAAGAAAAAGGAAGAAAGAAAAAGAAGAGAGAAAGGAAGAAAGAGAGAGAAATCAGCTACGATAAGAGCGTTTACCTTATATCATTTACCACAGTCCACTATTTGTGCTGGTTGGATCTACTTGCTTTCTATGATTAGTTCTAGGAATACTTTATCCAGCATTCTGGTTGATATCTTTTTGGAAAAAATTTTGAGTGAAATATTAGTGGAAGGAACTATAGTTCCCATTGATGCAACTGGATTTGAGCCTGTAACTGGTTCATATCTTCTCTCTTATCTGCCATCCCTTCTAGGTCCACGTCGTCATCAACGATCACTTCTGCAGGTCTAGTTAGCTTATCTGGCTGGTGATCTAGACCCAGGGCATACTGACAAATTGGCTCTTTCCAAACAAACAAATAAATAAATACTCTGATTTCTGCCACTGCAATGTCAATGATGCAGTGATTATTATCATGACCAATTTCCCATACTAATCATCATGGGCAATTTTAAACTCCTAGTGTGGTATCATTAAATGTGAGGTTTGGAAATGATGTACAGACAGTTTTCAGCTTAAGTGCCAGTGTGAACTGGTTCTAACACCATCCAGATTCAAACCCTCTTCTGTTTCTTGCCTGAATAGCAGTTACCCATGCTTTTCCTTGGCCATGGCTGTTTGATTTTTCCACTTATTTTCAGAGTTAGAAAGTTAAACATCCAAAGATATTTCAGTGAATCAGAAATTTGCAAACATATTCTTTTTGGCCCCTCTGTTGCATGTCAACACAAAACACACACACACAGGGACCAGCAGTTAGTGTAATGGCTATGTCGCTGGACTCCCACATAGTCGACCGTGGTTCGCGTCCCGGACCCGGTGGTTTAAACTCACGCCGGGCGCGTGTGCATGCGTGCCCAAGATCCCAAGAGGAGAATGGAGGAGAAGGGATTGCAGCGTGACTATCCCCCCTGGGGGGTGATTTCTCGCTTTCTATCTCTCTGTCTCTCTGTGTCTGTCTGGCGAGCGCAGCACCCTATAGCAAAAACCTCTCACACACACACACACACACACACAAACACACACAAACACACTGATTACCAGTATTAATTGCCATTGACAGGATGGTGGCAGGATGGGTCCATTTGAACCTGGCAGCCTTTTGAGTCTCATGGTGGTTGGGCTAGAGTATTATATTCCTTAGGTGGGATATACTTGCCTATAAAACCCAGAGAAGCATAATAGATATTGTGGTTTGTTTTTTTAGTAATGAAACGTGCTAGTGGCAATAATTTATTCTTTATTTTATCCTGTCATACTGAAAACTACTGGATTTCTAAAATCAGTGCTCTGTCCCTCTAGTCAGTGGGTTATAAAGGAAAAATAGACTCAGTATTAGAAATCGGTCATAGAACCATGGTTTTTTTTCAGGGAGGCGGCTAGTTTCCACTTTCTGATCGTTCATCCTTGCTTGCTTGATTATGTACACTGAACAATAGCCTTGTTGATAACCACCAGGCAGTGTTGTATTAGTTGTCTCCACAGCTTTCTTGAGTCCAAGTTCCCATGGCTTGGGTCCAGAGCACTCAGGATGTTCTAGAGTTCCAGTGTTTAGACTGCATCATCCAAGATATACCTAATTCTAAATCTCAGGGTCTCTGGTCATTAGAGCCACGCTTTTACATTAATTGGCAAGACAAGGCTTTTATCTTTCCCGGGAGCTCTGAAACTCTTGTAAATAAGTCCTGATCTTAACCCACAGCTCTTTCAGCCATTTGGCTGAGAGACATAAGGGTTTCATTATATCGCCAAAGTGGTATTCTGACTTTCATAGTTTGCCTTCTGTTGGTCATTTAATGACTTCTACTTTTCAGTGTCACTAAGGTCATTCAACAAGGTAAAAAAGATTCCTATTACCTTTATAATTAATATTTTGTACATCCTCTTAAAAGCCTGACATACTGAACCTGCCAATGCATACCCTTCTACCAGTATACTATTCCAGTTTACTGCTCCTAAAAATTCTGACATTTGCACTCCTACAAAATCCCAAGAGCAATTAGTGCTCCTCTTATATCAGTGATGGCATCTTATTTGCCCTACAGCTGGCTCTAAATCCCATTTTGGCTTCTACTTTCTTAGGCCACACCTGCCATGAACTCTTAGTTTGTATTTGCCATGAAACAGACTCTGAAATGGAGATTTTTCTGCAGGGCATATGTTAGATGAGCCCATTGGAGAATGTGATTGTAGGTTTTGGCAAAGGGAGGAGTTACAAAGGAAAGCAATTTTGACACAGGATTTGGCTAAATCCCTTGGAAGCTCCAGAGCTAGGATGGGGCTTCACAGATATTCACCTTTAGTGAAGGGAGCCAGGATTTTATTCACTGACAGAAACTATTTTTTTCACTTTTTGTGATCACAGTCCAATCTTATTCTACCTGAAGCTATCTAAGTGTATGCTTTAAAAACATATGGGGGACCAGCAGTTGATGTAATGGCTATGTCGCTGGACTCCCACGTAGTCGATTGCAGAGTCCTGGACCCGGTGGCTTAAACTCACGCTGGGAGTGTGTGCGTGCATGCCCAAGATCCCGAGAGGAGAATGGAGGAGAAGGGATTGCGGTGTGGCCACCCCCTCTGGGGGGGTGATTTCTAGCTTTCTGTCTCTGTCTCTCTCTGTCTTCCTGGAAAGCTCATGTGCCCTATAGCAAAAAATTCTCCCCCCCAAAAGAAAAAAAACAAAAACCAAAAACATGATGGGACTGCTATACACATACAATAAAGTGACAACTATGTGATACCACTTAGTATCTCAAAATTAGGAACATATTTTTCAATTGTGTAAACACAATCCACAGAATTAATAACAAAATCAAAAGCCACCCACAGTTATACTAATAGTCAATTAGAAGCTTTACACTTAATACTTGATACAATAGTCAATATTTAGCAGGACTATTTGTTGGATGTGGACTGCTGCTGGGAAGGAAATGACGCTGTATCAAAAAGGTATCTTCAGCTGAGGAAAAAATCTCAAAAAGAACCCAGTTAACAGTCATCAGTAATCAGTCCTCTCAGAGGCTCACAGAATGAGTCTCTTATTCCCAAAGAGATTCTGCATATGTCACTATAGCATTTTTTTTCCTATAGGGCATGTGCACTGACCAGAGAGACAGAGAGACAGAAAGCAAGAAATCATTCCCTGGAGAGATGGTCACATCACAATCCCTCCATTCTCCTCTTGGGATCTTGGGCACACATGCACGTGCACCCAGCATGAGTTTAAGCCATTGGGTCCAGGACTTGAACCATGGTTAACTACATGGGAGTCCAACGACATATCCATTATGCTAACTGCTGGTCCCCAGCATTTATTATACTTTATCTGGACTCTAAGATTCTTATACGAATGTTACTTCCTCATTTTCACATGTTCAGTGCCTGGAACAGAGTCTGGCATTTAATAAGAGATCAACAACTTCTTGCTAAAAAAGAATGCAGTAATGCCATGTAATACCAGCATGTATTAACAGACTGGGGCCACTGTTGATCAAAGATTAGAGGTAATTATTTACCACTTTTAAATTAGATATCTAGAAGATGAAGGTTTTGCCTTTAAGTTTGGGTTTACTACTGATTCACTTTTTCATGTCTTCATTTGGACAACAAAAACTTGTTGGGTGCTTTAATATATGCTAGGCATTATATGGCACATTAAGGCAAATGTTTTCTCTTTTAGAACATATATTTTAGCATTCTTATTTTGCTTAGGAAAATATTAGCTATCTATTTCTTTTCTATGGCCTTGTACAAAAGGAAGTGTGAAAACTGATGTTATCGTAGGTCCATTTAGCCTCTACTCACCGTTATAATGATCATCTCTTTTGCTTCTGGATGATTAACATTTGCTGTATAACAACAAAAAAAGTATACAAGACATAAGAAATGGAAAATTATTTGCTGATAACATGTTGATGTGCTTGATTGAGCCACTATTTTGGATGGAAAATTCATTTGTTTTTTGTTTTTGTTTTTTGTTTTTTTTTTTTTTTTGAGAGTTTTTTTTTCGCTATAGGGCGCGTGCGCTCGCCAGACAGACAGAGAGAGACATAGAGACAGAAAGCGAGAAATCACCCCCCAGGGGGGATGGTCACGCCGCAATCCCTTCTCCTCCATTCTCCTCTCGGGATCTTGGGCACACATGCACACGCACCCAGCGTGAGTTGTAAGCCACTGGGTCCGAAACGCGAACCGTGGTCGACTACGTGGGAGTCCAGCGACATAGCCATTACGCTAACTGCTGGTTCCCTGGAAAATTCATTTGTATACTGTAATGATTTATAGTGAATTAATGTAAAAAATAAATAATATATATAAAAAAAAGAAAACAATGATAATTGTGGCAGTAGGCACTCCCTCCTGGATACTTAGAACTTTTATTGTATTTGGGGCTGAATGCAGACTAGCAATAGGAATAACAACAATCTAAAATAGACAATGAATTACTTAGACTAAGACCTTCTATTGTAATTCCTTGGTTTAGCCATTTACTGATAGAAGTATATGTGCGAGTATTTTTTTTTTCTGAGGAATGAGATTCAGTTTCGAAATCTTTTTTTTCCCTACCCATTACAAGCAAACATTTTGTGACTGTTTATAACTGAAGCAAGTATGGATATTTATTTACCTCTATCTGTTGCAGAGAGTATTGTACATTCCATTGTACAAATTGACAACTGGCTAGAAATGATATGACAGCTTTCATCAATTACTTGAATATATATCACTGGTTTATCACTCTGATTACCTAGATTGAAATGAAGAACACAAACCATCTACTTATATGTAAAATGTGCTTAAAAGATAGTCTCTTTTTTGTTTGCATAACAGGCTCTATTGCTTCAGTGAACAGCTAGCCTGTTAGCTCCTTCCAGTAAATGCTTCCTATAGCAAGATCAGTTAAAAATAAGCAAAACCATGATCATCTCAATAAATCTCTATCACCAAATGTCTCTACCCTTCTGAAATGTGATAAAAGAAGAATTACCACTTGGACCCATTATCCAGTTGAATTAAAGATATGAGGCCAACATGGTGGGCAGCAAAATGGATATTCCTTTGACAAGGATGTGTTCTGGGCTGACCCAACCACTTGAGGTGGCACCTGTGCCAAGAATGGGGAGTTTACAGCCTACTGCATGCTTCATTTAGGAGATGCTGAATGAAGTTTATTATCTGACGAATGACTGAATGATTATATTTCCAAATTCTTGGTCTTACATTTCAACCTCCTGTACTACTTTTTTCCACCTCTAACAATTGATTTTTTATGCTAGGGTTTTCATTGCATGTAAAAATGGTATCTTTCATTCTTTTAGTAATTTAAATGATCACTGTGTTTCTATTAATCTACAAAACACTTGAGCATTAAAAAAGGAAATAGTGTTGGATGGGACAACGGGATCTCACATGGCTGAGAGCATGAATGGAGTCCCAGACACAGTGGTTTGAAGAACATATATGCATGCATGCCCAGAATCCAAAAAAGAAAATGGAGGAGAATGCAGCATGGTCATACTCCCAGGAAGGTGAGTGATTCTTGCTTTCTCTCTCTCTGTTTCTCTCTAGTGAGCACACATGCCTTAAGCAAAATATTTTTTTAAAAAGAATTATAATATTTTGTCAACACAGTCAACACAGCTTTAAAGAAGGCTAACATTTAATCATTTAGGCATTTACCTAAATAAATAAATAAATAAATAAATAAAGCAATCAAGAAAAGCAAAAACAACAAAAGTGTCCACTCCATTAATCTGTGTCAGCTTTAATTTAATTTTCCTTTTCACATTTAATTTAATTCAATATGTTTTTTTCCTAAAATTACCAATAAAACAGAGTGTTAATGTGGTCATTTAGAGTACTTTTGCCTTCAGTATAAATTACTGATTTATTTTAGTGATTTCCAAACTTCATTGAGCCTGAAATTCACTGATGAATCTTGTTACAGTGCAGGTTCTGATCCAAGTAATCTGGAAAACATCCTGAGAATTGGAATCCTAGCAAAGATCCAGAGGATGCTGATGCTGGGGCTCTATGAAATAAATGTTAGCAGCAAAAAATTCTAGTTGATTTGTGTTTTCACTAGCAAATTATAATTATAGATATCTGAATAATTCGCCTATGGGAAATTTAGCCATTCACGAAACACCTTACTCACATCCAGTGAGGAAAAAGTAAGTAAGATGATTGTCTTCAATGATTGACTATAAAATGTATATGATTAAGTATACCAATTAGAAAGAAAATGTGAGGAAAAAATAACTCCAAGATAAAACAAAAGTTCAGGATTGACAAAAGTTCTAACCAGGCTCCTTCATGTGAGTTCAGTCCTTAAGCAGATTTTGGTTCCTAGAGATGGTGCACACGGATATCTTTATTGGCATCACTCTGGCATTCTTTTCCACAGTGCCTAATAATAGCTAGAAGTACAGAAATGAATCAGTGGCATCTTATATAGGAAGATTTGGAGCAGAGCATTCTTTATTTGCATTGAATACAGAGATATTAAATGTTTGGAAAAATCTAAGTGAGGGTCTTACTCAAAACCTGCAATAAATTCACTTATCCCTGGGGAAAAATGACTGTATCTCCATAGATATCATTTTTTTATCTGAAATATGGATGTATTGGGGCCAGCAGGTGGCATGGTGGTAAAGACACTGGATTACTACATGACTGACCAAAGTTCAAGTCCTGGACCTGGTGGGTTGTTATCTTACTTTCCCTCTCTTCTCTCTCTCTCTGCCTGTATCTCTCTCTGGTGAGCACACAAATCCTATAGCAACTTAAAAAATAATGACAATAATAAATAAAATTAAACAAATATTTCTTTTTAAAAAGAAATATGGATGTGTTATAGTAGATATTCTTAAAAAATTCTTTCCAACTTTAATAATTCATGATATTATAATTATGATACAAATTCATAGGGTCATTTAACAGCCCACTTTTCAAACTCACAATTATTTTCTTAGCTTACACCTGCATATGGCAAAATATCTAGATTTCTCTTTTTTCCATTGCTTTTCAAAGTCTAAAATTACATTTTCATTTTCTAAAAAATAACTAATTTTCTTTCTCCATGTTTTTCTTTCATAGAGTCATTTAACAGCCCACTTTTCAAACTCACAATTATTTTCTTAGCTTACACCTGCATATAGCAAAATATCTAGATTTCTCTCTTTTCCATTGCTTTTCAAACTCTAAAATTACACTTTCATTTTCTAAAAAATAACTAATTTTCTTTCTCCGTGTCTTTCTTCTAACATCACCCATCTAAAGAACCCAAAATTGCTTGTTCTTGCATTAACTAAGAATAACTAAGTCAACTCTAATTCAAACTTAAGTTCATGCCTGAACTTCTGGAGAGGATCATGAAACACAGGCCAAGTATGAGGGTTTCGGAGAATGCAGTTAGGAGAGTGAACTCTCCTAGGTTATAAAGAAATGTAACAAAGATAGTAATGTTAATGATGTAACATAAATAACAAGTACAAATAGAACTGAAATTTTCTCAACTTCATTACAAATAAGTAATTTAAGAAGCTTGACAAAATAATGGTTCAATTCACACACACACACTTTCTGATTAGTGCTTGTGCTTTAAAAATGTAGAATTTATGTATTTGAAATACAGTTGAATTTTAAAAGACTGTTATTTGGGAACAGCAGATAGTGTAGTGGTTACATGACTGGACTCCCAGATAGTCGACCACTGTTTAAGTCCTAGACACATCAGATTAAGGATTAACCCAGTAAGCATGACACTGGCTAATACTAAACACTAACAATCAATTCCACAATAGCTATACATACTTAAATTTTTACAATAACATCAATTTCGTGAGCGATGTAGAATAAAACTAATATCAAATGCATTGTTTTGATAGTATGATAGTAGGCTAAAAGCCTACCCAGATAACTGTGTAAATTTATATTGATAAAGACAATGATTACACACCAGCAATTATGATTTATGCTCATAGTTAACATTTTTATCTATAATGTACTAACAATTATCACCCAGGAAAGATTTGAGTTATCCTTCAAAAAATATTTAAACTATTTTAAAATAAAGGTGAAACCTAAAGAAGTAAGTCCTATAAAGAAAGGGGTGATAGTAAACAGTAATTTTAAAAATAAAAAATAAAGCTACAATGTAACCATTTCAACTTTAAATCGCATAGTTAAAACACCAATAACATTAAATAGATTGCAAGCATTTCTTTGATCACATTGAGCACACAAATGTTTCAATGACACTAAAATAGAGGTTCTAATGACACTAAACTATTACAAATGTATCATGTAGTTCTCTTTATGATGACTATTGAGTAATACAGTGGAAAGCTCTGCAGAAGCTAGAAAATGTTTTTGATAAAGCTGTTTCCTATACTCACTCTAAATAAAGGCAAAAGCAATGGTACCAATCGGTTAGACCAGTAATTCTCAACTCTCAATCTAAGCTATACATTAAAACCTTTAAGATATATAATGTTTAAAAACATTGAAAATTTTAAACTTATGGAGTTGTTTTATAAAAAAATAAAAAATAAAAAAAAATCACTGCCTAAACTGTACACTTACAGATTCTGACATAATTGGTCTGGAATGAAGTTTAACACTGGTAAGTTTATAAAGCTTCTAGGTGATTCTTATATGCAAGCAGGTTTGAGAAGAACTGAGCTCGAACTGTAATAGTCTAACATATTCTTTAACCTCTTTCAGTTGGGCTGGCCCTGTGGCCTTGTGGGTAAGGGAGCCAGATTCCACATGGCTGACCACGGTTTGAATTCCAGCCCCAGTGGCTTGAAAAATCTTTGAGGGTCGTGTGTTTGTATGTGCCCCAAATGGAGAAATGGATGAGAAAGGATTGTGGTCTGACCACATGTCACTGAGAATACTTTCTCTCTATCTCTTTCTGTCTCTCTTATTAGTTCTTGTGTTCTCTATAAATTAAAACAAACAAAACACAACAAAACTGCTCCCTCAAAAAGTACTTATTTTCAACACCAATTTTAATAGCATTAACTAAAATTCAATATGAGATTGAGCTCTCTGATAAGTGTTAGTTTGCTTAGCACTATCTGCAAAACTTATTTTTTTTGGCAAAAATACCTCCCTGGCAGGAATATTAAAACAATAATAATAAGTGAAGCACACATTGATAGTCTTTCACAAAGGCTACTATATACAACTTAGAAACAATAAATCAAAAAAACAAAAATACCACATTATTACTTTAAAATCTTGAGGACAGAGGCACCAACAGTTGGTGTAATGGCTATGTCACTGGAGTCCCATGTAGTCGACCATGGTTTGAGTCCCGGACCTGGTGGCTTAAACTCACACCGGGTGTGTGTGTGTGTGTGTGTGTGCACAAGATTCTGAGAGAGGTTGGAGGAGAAGGGATTGCAGCATGACCACCCCCCCTGGGGGGGGATGACTTTTTGCTTTCTTTCTCTCTCTGTCTCTCTCTCTCTTTCTTTCTGGCAAGGACATGTGCCCTGTAGGAAAAAATCTCTCAAAAAAAAAATCTTGAGAACAGAAATATTTAGAAATTAGTTACTTCATTGGAGACAAAGTGAGGAAAGAAGTAGAAGCTGTGTGTTTCTATGAAAGACTTGGATACCCTCACTACTATTGCTTTGCTCTAAGTCTTCTCATCCATAATTTAAAAAGAAGGTATCTACAATACATATACTGGATTCCTGGATGAGACCCAGCATATTGATAAGCTTGTAGGGGACCTTTAAGACTTGCCTAAGCATTAAAGAGCCTCTACACTCTCCGATGTGTTGCATGCAGTATTTTATTGAGATGTGGGAGAGCATCTTGTAGTTATTGTACCTCTTGGAGTGGAACATAGACAGTGGTAAATAGAGAGCTGATAATTTGAAGGTCAAGGGACTGATGTTATTCCACTGGAGAAATCAAAATGTTCAGAGCCAGCCCTAGAGAGAAGGGGAAAGGGAACAGGCCAGAAAATGGCTGAGATTTGAACTTGAGGGAGGTAATAAAAAAAAAAAAAAACACTAACTAAATAAGGTTTTCTATTAGCAACTAGATTAAATTTTCTCTATTAAATAGAGTGAAGGCTCAAAATTATATAAAATAAGCAGTAAAATTTTATCAATCATAATTTTAATTGAATCTGTGTCCTTTTTAACATGTGCGTCCTCCGAGGACATAAATTGAAATGAGAAACAACAAAGAGAACAGCTAGGTATTCTGCCTATCGCAGGACTTGCTGGGCATCTTTGGGCATTAGTTCAAAAAGCAGACCTAATAGAAGTGGGCCTTACCAGTATATTTTCAGGCTGAATGTCTAGGAAGCTTTATATGGCAAAAGAGATGAAAGAGCAAAAGAGGGTGGATAAGAAACTTAACATAGAGAAAGGACAGAGGGAACAAACTCATTCCTTCAAGTTCTTTTTTAAGGACCCTAATTTGTTCATGAAGGCTCAACCAGAAACCCCTACTTCTAAGTGCCATCAGTTAAGTATCAACATGACTTTTGTATGGGATATACCTTCAAACCACAGCACTTCCATTCTAAATCATTTTAATAACCTTTTGCTTTTTTGTTAATATTGTGTCATTTTAAAAGTTATTCTATTTATTTTATTATTATATTTTAGTTTGAGCATAGAGAGAGAGAGAAAGTGAGTAAGGTTTGGGACTCAAACCACAGTCAGCCACATGGGAGTCCAGCACCTTAACCCGCACATCACCCTCTGGGCCCAGTGTTGTGTTCTTCTTTCCCTTTACACTCCAATCATTCTAAATTCCTTGACAGCTCTCTGTTCTCTCATATCTTCTTGGGTTTGCATGATATTTTCATTACATGGAACTCACTGCTCAAACTTATACACTTGGCAAATTTCTAATTATGATGTAGATCTTAGCTCAGCTTACCTTTCCAGGAAGACTTCTGTAACTTCCCTAGGCAAACTAAATTGCTTCTTTATCTAGCGTACCACTGCTCTTCCCATGGAAGTAATTATTATACTTATTATGAATTGGTTTTCTTTCTGATACTCTGGCAAAATCCTTAGTTTACATATAAAAATTTTTGACAATGGAGATTTTATATTATATGACTTAAACAAGGCCACCTCACTTGGTTAAAGCAAAAGGTAGAGTCCAGGTGGTCTGACTTTAAGAATCAGATGCCAAAGTATCGTACATCATGGAAATTACTGGTTATCAGATGCTATCTGATCTGCTCTGTCACGGTTGGTAGGCTAAATCTTTTTCTTGCTTTATCAATAAAAAATGTGATTTTAGAATGAAAAAGATTTTCTATTGGGTTAAAATTGTTGATCTAATTAAGGACATTTCTCAAGTTTTCCCTAATATTTTATATTTCTGACCAAAACATCTTGGACTTTTTTTGTTTGATCATTAGATGTCCTCTATGATTAGACAATATTAACCACCTCAAAACTCTTCTTTCGTCTGAAGATCCCCTTTACTCTTCTTCTAACTCAAGAACTATCTGGAGCTTCATTTCCATCAATTTTACTCAAACCATGTTGCCAATTAATTGTGAAAATAAGTTACTGAAGCTGAAGTGTCAGCTAGCATTTGCATGATAATACAAAATTCATGAAACCAAAAACTAAGTCCAGAAATACAAGTCTCTTGTGAATGACTGGATGTAGGTTTAAGAAAAACATATTGTTTAGAACTAGTTCCAAATCACATTCATTAGATGAATTTCTCCTTAAATAAAGCTGGTTCAGAGTATACATTAGTTTTTAATTCAAAAAAATTTATTACCAGTAAATAATAATGAAATATGAGATTTTCTTCCAATATTTTATTCCTTCACATTTATTCCTTTATAACTTACTGGTTTATGAGCAGTTCTGATTTTGAAGTTTGCCAGTAAATTACCTTTACTTCAAAGTCAAAAGGAAACCAAAAACATAAGACTTACTTTTGGTCAATATTACCTAAAAGGCTCTCTTGCATGCACTTCACAATTCTCTTCTCTTGATTACATTTTACTTCATCGATTTAAAAGGATCTGTTATGATCTCTCTCCCCTGTGTACTCATAGAACTAATGGAAAGTAAATCATGTATTTTCTTCTTACATTTCTTAGAAAGTTTCACATCTTATATAACCTAATAGTGTTTTGTAAACTCAAAGCTTAATACAGTATTCTATCATTTCTCTGGCTGATCAGCAAGATTCAGTTATTTTGCCTATTAAACGTATTTAAGATACTATAAACAAAGAGAAAAAGCATTCTTTTTTTGCAATATTTGAAAATCTAGTATTATGAAAAGGTACACATAGCATGATTTATTCTCAAACAATGAAGTATAGATAAAAACTGGCAGCGAAAGTTGAGCAATTTAGAGTTATAAAATATTTCCCTATTCATCATGGTTTGTGAGACCACCATTCAAGGTCAATACAAATTATGTTCTAATAATTTTAAGTAGTTCATTTGGGAAAATGTAAAATAATATGAGAAATCTGTTTTTGAGATAGAAATTAGAAAATACAAATGTAAGTTATTGTTTTCAATCACTTGGAGTGGAGGGGTATTGTTTTTACTTGATTTTAGGTCATATGGAGCTAAGGATATGATGATGAGTGGGATTAGATGCACAGAAAGAGCAAGAAGGCAATTACAAAGCAAGCTCCTTTTCCCATGGGTATTTGTAATTGGTTGAGATTTTCCATGTAATTTTTGCTTTCCCCCATTAAGCTGAAACATTAACCTCTCTCTGGGAGATAAGAGGATGGAACCAAAGTGGCCATATTCCATGATGTATACATTGATCTGGGAGAGGAGACAATGTAGAAGAAGAGAATGGCATTTCCCTTCAAGTGAATGGGAAGATTAAGAAATTAGTCTGCTACTGAAATACTAGTATTAATGACATCTGGAGAATACATATTTCTACTTTATTTGTATCCCTACTACTCATTTTTACTCAAGTACGCACTATAGTCTTGTATCTTTATAGTTGTGCATTTTCCTCTGTCTAGGATGAGACATTTTTGCCATCCTCTCCAATTAATTCTCTTATCATCACCTTCACAATTCTGCTTAAAAACTACAAGTGCAGAAATTTCTGCTGATGTAGCCTTCATTACATTGTGCATGTCATTTCCTTTCTATAATAAAGCATAGGGCTTGAGAGAGTTACCCTGTCCTTTTCATCTTTCTATCTGAAGAATGTGCTCTATAAATATTTATCTAATGCATACATTCTAAAAGCTTCTTCAACATATTTATATATATACGTATGTGTGTGTGTGTGTGTGTGTGTGTGTGTGTGTGTGTAGGGTCCATGTTGTTACCAGAGAGAAACAGAGCTGAGAGAGAAAGTGAGATATCACTTCCTCAGAGGGATGGCCATGCTATGATTTCTTCTTTTCTGTTTTCCTCTCAGGAATTTAGGAACATATACCCATGTGCATGGCATAATTCTCAAGCATTCATGTCTGGAAACTGAATAAGGGAGTTGGCTATATGAGATCCAGTCATCTTAATCTCCACACCACCTGCTCACTCTCAATGTATTTTTGTCTACCCAAAAATTAGTATTACCACTTCTGGGATCAGCAGATGGCATAATGGTTACATCACTGGATTCCCATATAGTGGATTGCAGTTTGAGTCCTGAACCCAGCGGCTTAAAACTCACACTGGGGGTGTGTGCATATGTACCCAAAATCCTGAGAGAAGAATGGAGAAGGGATTGTGGCATGGCTGTCCCTCTGGGGGGTGATTTCTCACTTTCTGTCTCTCTGGCAAGCACACATGCCCTATAGCAAAAATTTCTCTAAAAATAAAAGAAAGAAAATTAGCATTATCACTTCTAAGAAGAAAATTTCTGATAAGTTACCTGTGTGTAACTTTGATCTAAGTAATCTGAATAACTGCTCTTGAAGTAGATATTCTATATTCATTTAAATACTGCTTAATCTAATGGAGCATTTTCCACTTTTTTCCTTCCCTTTATATTTTTAAGTCTATTTATTTATTTTCCTCATGAGAAAAAGACTGAGAGAAGAAGAGGACTTTCAATAGAGTCACATATCACAATCCTCCCCCATCCGTTCCCAGCCAGCCAGGAGCTGAGCTCACTTCTTCTATATGACCTCCATGTTGTTTATGCTTAATTTGTGTAAGCTTAAGCAGATTGACAAAGGACCTGCTCAATTCAAATATCTTATGAAACACTTTATGCAATGTTATTAGATCTTCTGCTCTTCTTGGGATCATATCGAGTTAAACTGTACAGAACAGGCCTTTGTCACAGAAGGATAATGAGTGCTTTTGTTGATGTTGTTGTTTTTGTCATTAGTCACAGTTAACACAGTTTCTAACCTTTTAAAAGCTACGCTTATTTTTATTTGCAATTCACAAGCTGTACTGTTGTGTTGAAGTTTAACCATGACTCCTACATACGTAAGTAAAGCAATTCATTCCATCCAATAAAATCTTTGCAGAATTTGTGTGTGTGTGTGTGTGTGGGGCGGTGCTGTAAAATGCTGCTAATGAAGTTTCTAATAAGAGACTGAGATGCTGGGGGGTGCAGATCCTTAAAGATAACAATGATACAGATACTAAACTTATTTTTCGGCTTCCATGCAATTTTTTAATTCATAGCGGTGACTACAGAATGAGAAATTCAAATTTAAAACTTGGTAGTAAGATGCTACTTGAGAGTCTGTTCACTTATTTATGAACTTAATATTTTAAAATGGTTTAATACCCACAAAGTACCAGCAAACTTAGATAAATTAAAAATGGGTCATGCTGAGTCCAGCAGGTGGCGGGGTAGTTAAGTCTCTGGACTCCTCCATGGCCAATACAGTTCAAGTCCCAGACACAGCTTGAAAAATCATGCTGAGCATAAGTGCATGTGTGCCCCAAATTTTGAGAGAGTGGAGAAGAGATTGAGGTGTGGCCATCTCTCCTAAGGGCTGATTTCTCTCTTTCCATCTCTGTTTCTCCCTGTCTCTTTCCAGTGAGCCCACATACCATATGGCAAAACAAAAACAAAAAATATATTCTCATTTAGCCAATATATAGAGCATTTACTATCTGCTTTGCTTGGTAATGTAACATAGTAATCTACATTGTCAGGTATTTTTCTAATGCATTCATCCCTCTTCATCCATGTTCCAGTCAGCTGTGGTGTAGTAGTAATACAATGTTCCATGATGCTGAGGCCAAGAGTGTGGGTCCAGTGCTCACAACCTGAGGGCTCCCTAGTCACAATGGGCACTCAGATGCTGCTGATCAGGCTGGCTGAAGCTGGAGGTGGATCGCAGTATGAGAGCCCTATTGTGGGGTCCCCTTCTCTTTCTCCTTGTCATGGAAGAAATAAATAACTGTGCTTAAAAAAAAGATTATCCATCTAGAACCTGAATTTAGAGTTGATGTTTATTATGAACTACTTCAAAGAATGAGACACATTTAGAAATTATGGAGTTTTTGGTTGGAGGGACTGTTTTAGTTTTCATTTCATTGCTCTGTGAATTGATAGCCTAGATAATCAATGCTACATAAATGAAACACACAGGGAGATCCTCGGGTAGCTGCTGTGACTTTTCCCTGAAAGTCTAATTCTAACAGGATCACGGGTTCTGTAGGGGTAGGGGCCATATCCTTACTGGTCAATATAACACTTCTAGCGTTTAGGTCAGTATGTGTAAACATGACATAGATGAAGAATGCAACAGAGCTCAGTATTATCTTTTTTGTTTGTTTGTTCATTTGATTGAACAAGTTCTTTAAGACAGGAAAGTTTTAAGTATTCCCTTATCTAATTTAATGACTGACCTAAAACAATTCCATAAGTGAGATTTTATTATTCTGATATCACAGATGAACATAATAGTCTTACAGAAATTGAGTAACTGTCTAGTGTCACATTGGAAGTATCTGTAAAGATTTTGGACCCACTTTGGCTTGACTCCAAAGGCCAGATTATCAAACAAGTTTACTATTGCACCTCCTCCTTCAATGTTTTCTCACTAACTCTGGAGGTCCATTGACCAAAGCCTTTTCCTTTGTTGTTTTATTTTCTACGGCCTCTTCCATTTGTCCACTAAAAAAGAGAGGATTCTTCAATTAATGTGTTTCTGAACCTGACTCTATTACTTCAAAGCAGTGATATATTTTATATGTAACTTAAATAAAACAACTTCAAAATTTCTTGATTGGCCAGGACATAATGTTTTGAACTAAAGCTATTATATAGCTTTAGTGTACTTTTTTTTTTTTTGGAGAGATTTTTGCTATAGAGCGCATGCGCTCACCAGACAGACAGAGAGAGACATAGAGACAAAAAGCGAGAAATCACCCCCCAGGGGGGATGGTCACGCCGCAGTCCCTTCTTCTACATTCTCCTCTCGGGATCTTGGGCACGCACGCACACGCGCCCGGCGTGAATTTTAAGCCACCGGGTCCGGGACTCGAACCGCGGTCGACTATGTGGGAGTCCAGCGACATAGCCATTACGCTAACTGCTGGTTCCCTAGCTTTAGTGTACTTCGTAAAAAGAAATTTATGTTTGTATTGCAATTAGAGAAAGATCTAATTTATTTTCTTAATGAAGAAACCCTGTTGTCTCACTAAATTTTCTAATTAAATGAACACTTTGACACTACAATTACTAAGTTTTCTTCTTTACAAAATCCTTTATTTAAGTCAATTTATTATTATTGTTATCATTATTTAATTGACAAGAGAGAAAAAGAGAAAGTGAGAAACCAAACCACTGTGTCCAGGACTCAAACCATTGCCAGCCATGTTGGAGTCCAATACCTTAACTACCATGCTACCTGCCAACCCTACTGAGCTTCTTTCAAGTGGTTCCTGTTTACTTATTCCCTCTGCCTTCTTCCAAATTCACCTGGGCAGCATGACATTCAGATCCATACCTCAAGATAAGGAATCTCTGTTCTAAAACTGATCATTTTCTCATTTTAGCCATGGACAGAGAGCTAGAATGTCTAAAGAAAATACAGCAGACATTTTATGAGATATAATTTATCATAAATAATAAGTAAAATCACTTCATCTCTCTAAGGATCAATTTCTCATTTCTTAAATTGGGGCAACTGAATTGGTTGAGCTTTACTTCCCCCCAACCCCCAGCTTTTGGCTATAGGGCATGTGCACTCACTGGAGGCAGAGAGAAAGCAATTTCTTCCCAGGGATGACCACACAACAGTCCTTTCTCCTCCACTCTTGTCTCAAGAATTTGGGAACATGCACACACACACGTCTGATGTGTTTTTCAAGCCACCAAGTATGAGATTTGAACTACACAATTGGGCATGTGGGACCAGCTGCCTTTCCCACCATGCCACCTGCTGGGCCAAGCTTTATTTTTAAAAGGTCTTGGGAACCAGCAGTTATCATAATGGCTATGTCGCTGGACTCCCACATAGTCGACTGTGGTTCGCATCTCGGACCCGGTGGCTTACAACTCACGCCGGGCGCGTGTGCGTATGTGCCCAAGATCCCGAGAGGAGAATGGAAGAGAAGGGATTGCGGCGTGACCATCCCCCCTGGGGGGTGATTTCTCGCTTTCTGTCTCTATGTCTCTCTCTGTCTGTCTGGCGAGCGTACGCGCCCTATAGCAAAAAAAAACCTCTCAAAAAAAATAAATAAATAAAAAAATAAAAAGGTCTTGAACAAGTGTCCCTTGTTGATGTAACCAAACCTTGGAGAAACCTAAGAGTAATGGGAGCATTCTAAGTGCTCTCGAGATCTCAGGAAGTAATGAATATGTCCAGGGACAAAACTAATCTGAAGAGAAAGTATAGCAGAGTAAGGAAGCAAAGGCAAGAGGTAAGTTATTTTCAGTATGCGATGTGAAAATACAGGCCCTACTTGTTTTTTAGAGTTTTGCTACAGGGCACATGCACTTGCTGGGGAGAGACAGAGAGAAGGGAAAGTGAGAAATCACCCCATAAGAGGCCATTCCACAATCTTTTCTCCTCTATTCTCCTCTCTAGATTTTGAACATGCACACACATGTGCCTGGTGTGCCCTTCAGGCAACTGGGTCTGGGACTTGAACCGTGGTCAGCCATGTGAGAGTCCAGCACCTTAACTACCATCCCACTTACTGGCCCCATATTCCCTATTTAAAAAAAAATATTTAATTTGAGTTATTATTATTATTATTATTATTTGACAAGAGAGAGAAGGAAAGTGAGAAAACGAATCACCAGATCTGTGACTTGAACCGTGGCCAACAATGTGGGAATCCAATTAATATGCCCAGGGACAGAGCAGAGCTGAGAAGCAGAAGTACAGTAGAGTGAGGGAGCAGATAGGCAAGAGATAAGTTTGTTCTTAGATCCATTGTGAGAACAGCTGCCCTATTTTTAATATTATACTTTCAGGTCAGAGGAATTTCTCCTCATTACGGTAACGCATGGTCTGCCATATTTGCTCATGCGAGTCTCTGTTGAGTGTAATGAAGCATGAAATGATATTATGCTATCTGATCTTTAATCCTAATTCTCGAATCATCAATAGTTCACTTTTATTGTCTTTTGTTTAGAGTGGCCTATGAGCAATGCATAAGGGGAAATCAACCTGGAAAAGGGAACAAAGTTTATATGATCATAAGAGACACCTTCTTGGTGAGTTTGAGCAGCCCCTGTTCCCACCATTGCTCCTTTACCAAAAGCAGGGCAGGTGCTGAGAGGATCCTCATCTTGCTCTCTGCCTCATAGCAGGCTGTCTATTCGGCTCTTCCGTCTGCTCAGTCAGACATATCGGCAAAGACAATGGCCTAGCAGATGCTGAGATGCAGCCTGGATCAGCTTGTGTTGATTTTATGCTTATTAGTATGAGCTCGTCACAGCCAGCTGGTTGCTGTTTGCCTTGACTGAGCAGTAGAAATACATACAACCGCAGCAGCCTCTTGTGTACATATACACTCAGGTGCAGCCGCCGTCACTCCTTCCCGAGCGTGGGGAGTATTTTTGGATTACTTAGATTTTTTTTCTTTAAAAAACATTTATTTTTCTTTTAGTCTTGAGGAAGACACACTAAAGGAAGATTCAGGTTCCAGTATATTAAACAAGAATATTAGGAAGAGTCCCAGTATTTGACTCCGTGGTAACCAAAGAAAGAATCTACAAGTGAGTTTTGTTTGCTTACTAGTTTTCTCCTAAGAGCAGTGAGAAGCCAGTCCAGATTTTTAAAGACCCAATAAGCAAGCTGCCTTTTAGGAAGAGCAGATGAAATGTTTCCTGGGCAGTCAGGTGTGTCATGCTGTTTAATGCTGCAGTATTCACAACCTTTTCCTATATTGGTCCCAGGAGGGAAATGTTTTGAACTGGCCAGTAAGTCCTTGGGACTTGCTGTGACCTGCCCCACTTCTGAGTCTGGAAGTTGCTTGAAGACTTTTGGAATTGTCCTACCTAGTACTGAAGAGAAATTAGAAATACTGTTCAGGGTTTTAATTTAGCTCTTTGGTCTAACTGATGTTGGAATGGCTTATAAAATACTTTGAATACATTTTGATTTAAGTTTTAAATAGTCTACCTGGTCTATCTTACAAGCTCTCTCCACTGCCTCTGTCATCCATGGCAATTAAAAAATATATACATTCCCTCTTCTGAACTATGTATCCATCCATCCTTTCTTTTACTTATTTATGTAGAGTAAATCACAGTACTGTCTAGGGTACATCCATGTTATCATTCCCCTTCCACATATACTATTCCCATATCGAAAAAGAAATTGGAGTGGCTGAACATGCCACTAGTTTGCTAGAGCTGCTCTTTGTTATTAGATAGTCCCTAGGTGTGTGGAGTAATATCTGTTTCCGTTCTGATTTAGGATACATGTTAGATAGAGATTTGTAAGGTATCAAGAATATCCTTATTCTACGTTTTAATTAATGAACTGAATAAAGATAAAGTCATTAAGCTAATCCAATCTGTGGATGTCCCATAAATACAAAGGATAACAGGTCAGTCCATGGCCTGGTGGTTAGAAAGCCGGATTCCACGTGTCCAACAGCACAGTTCATTGACAGGGCAGTCTGAAGAACACGCCGAACGTGTGTGCACATGCCAGAAATTCTGAAAGGAGAATAAAGAGGGAGAAACGGAGGACAAGGAATGGTAGCTAGTACTTTTGTGCTTCCCCTTTTTCTCTCTGTGGCTCTGTCTCACTCTGGTGAACACACATACTCTCTGGCAAATTTATAAATATGTAAGTTATATATAAAAATACATTTATATATATTTAATTTATATATTTTATTTTTATATATGTAAAATAGCAAATATGCTTTATGTCAGAATCTAGACTGTACAAGGATCAATAGACTGCAGTCATGGACTCAAACTAATAATTCATAACTTGACAAATATAAATGTGAAAATTTTACTTAGATTCAGAAAGATCAAATTCTTTATTTCTGTTTTGGAATGATCTGAATTAAGAGGAATTTAGATTAAAAATAAAACATAAGTGGTAACTAGTACCAATTCCCATTTCTTTGCCTATGGTAGACATTTCTAATAGTCAAAACACTCTTTTCCATGAGCCAGGATATAATTTTAGATTATGTTCAACAGTGCGACTGGTAATTGATCGAAGTTGGCACTGGAGTTAAAATACTGATAGGCAGAGCTTGGACCTGGAGACCTGGTCCTGGCTCCACCAGGATTCGGGAAATGAACTCTGTGACCTTAGTGAAATCGTTTCCCCTCACAAACCCTCAGTTATTATTTCCTCATTGATGAAAATGGGATTTTTACTACTGGAGACTTTTCTAGCTTTGTTATTCTGTATTTATATGATTTTATGAGTGAATAAAACATATGATACTATAGATTTAAAAACAATCATTGCTATTTTTTAAAATTTACCAGAGAACACTGAAGTTGGCCATGGATCCCACAACCTCAAGCTGGCCTGAGCTGGCCCAAATCATTGCAATTTTAATCTGCATTAGATTGCTCACATGAAATTCTGATAAATGTGTATGTAGTTTCTAAATAATATGTTTCAAGAATGATATTAGCAAGTTGGAGGTATTAAAAGGAAGAAGTAAGGTGGTGAAGAATTTGGAAAAATGGTATGTGGAGAACTCGGTGTGCTTCACTCCACACACAAAAAGAGAAGGACCACTTTCTAACTGTGAATGAATATTAAGGGACAAGATGCATTAGAGTTGTTCCTTTGAAATATATATGAGACAGAAGTACCAGGCATGCAGGTTTGATCTAATATATGGAATGGTTTTCCAAATAAAAATTTTCCAACAAAAATATGGCTAGAACTTACAAGGTATTCTCTTAATAGTGGTTAAAGGGGGGCCAACAAGTGGTGTAGTAGTTAAGCTGCTGGACTCGTACATGGCCGATCTCAGTTCGAGTCCTAGACCTGGCAGCTTGAAATTCACACTAGGCACATATGCGTACATGCCCAAAATTTCAAGAGGAAAATGGAAGAGAAGGGATTAAAGCATGGCCATCAACCCTGGGGTTGATTTCTCACATTCTCTCTCTCTGTCTCTCTGGCAAGGACATGCACCCTATAGCAACAATCTCTCTAAAACATTTTTAAAATAATGACTAAATTTTTTAGAGGCTTGACTGTAAATCAGACACTGTCTTAAGTGTTTTACTTATTTAATGCTCTATTGACTGAATGATCTTCGTTTTTAAAATGAAAATATAGTTGGGGGGGAGCTGGCAGGTGGTGTGGTGGCTTAAGCACTAGGCTACCACATGGCCAATTGTGGTTCAAGTGCCAGATCTGGCAGCTGGTCTTCTCACTTTCCCTTTCTCTCTATGTGTCTTTCTCTTGTCAAACTGAAAAATAAATAATAACAAATAAAATTAGATAAATAATTCTTTAATCAGAAAAAAGGAAAATATGGTGGGTCAGAGGAATTGAATACTTTGTTCAAAAACAAGCTGAATACGTTGAACAAAATAGCAAATAAGAACATGACACAAAGCTTAAGTCCATAGCCTATATTTTTAACCACTATTTTACACTCTCCAAGATAAAAGTGTGTTTCAGCTTGATGCTCATTTTCCTGGGATATTAAAGAAGAAAGTGGGAAGTTAAAGCATGTAATGCCTAAGGTCCCTTCCACTCCGATTAATACTGAGTTGAAATTTTCCATATTTTATCTATTTGAGTTTATAGAAATACAGATTTTAAGCATTTTAAATCTATTATTTTTGGTGATATCAGCAGGATGATGTGATAGAATTTTCCAGTGCCCATGCCCTTCAAATAACATCAGTTTAAATGATTATTCACATATGAAAATGTCTTCAGAAGAGTTAAAAATTTGGGTAAAAATTATAGCACCAGGGTGGAGCACAGAAACAAGAAGATACACATTAAGAGGAAAAACATTTTTTCTTTTCTTTTTTCTTTTTTTTCTTTGGTACAGGTTTTTGGCTTAGGATGCATGCACTCACCAGTGAGACAGAGAGAGACAGAGACAGTGAAAAGCAAAGTAGGAAATCCCCCTCCCCAGGGGAGATGGCCATGCCACAGTCCCTTCTCCTCCATCCTCCTCTTGGTATTTTAGGCATGCACACACACATGTACAGCAGGGGCTTTAAGCCACCAGGTCTGAGACTCGAACTGCAGTCAGCCCTGTGGAAGTCCAGAGATATAACCACTATGCCATCTGCTAGCCCCAAGGAAAGACAATTTTATTCTACCTGTTTCACTCCTCTTCCAAACGCAGACATGAAGCATGGAGAGACATACCCTTTATGAGGGTAAAAGAGAATGAAAGTGAGCACCTGAATTTGCTGAGACGCCCACAACAGGCTTCCTCCAGTGAGCTCTGATAGCAGGACAGAGCCAATGGCCCCAGGCTCCAGGCTTGTCCTAGGTTCAGAGCAGCTCCTATGGCACCAGATCTAGGAGAACTCCTGCAGAGGCAGACTCCAGTCTATTCCATCATCAAACTGCCTCTCAATGCCCAAAATATCATAGTGGCTCCACAGTCTCAGACTCTAGGCCAGCACCCACAGCCCCAGGCTCCAGCAGATACAAGGTAAGACTTTCTCCAGCTTACCCGGCATCCAGGCACATCCCAACAGACCACGGCACTATCTGGCTACCATTGCCCCAGAATCCAGACCTGCTGCTGCTGTTGATTCAAGTGCCTACTTATGGTGACCCAGGCAACAGACCTACTCCGGTGAACCCAAGCACCAAGCCTGCCCACTTCCTGATCCAACATTAGACCAGCTTACTTGAAGATTCAGCTCTAAGACTGACTGTGGATTTGTCAGATGATTTCCCCAGAGTCTCTGGATAGACTGTCTGGAGAGGGTTTGCTCTGTCAAAATGAGTCTGTAAATACTGAAGAGATGCTTACTTCTTTAAAGGTATATACACCAGTTAGGGAGCAGGGCCAATGAATGATCATGGAAACACATTACCAGAAAAGAAATAAAATAAAGTGCAGTAACTAACCTATAGAGAGGACATCTGCAAACTGAACAGGAAAGAGTGAAAATAATCATCTTATAGTAATTCATGAAATACAAGAGAACACAGATAAACGAATACACAACATTAGAAGCATAATATATAGAAATAATTTAAATTTCGGGACCAGCAGTTAGCGTAATGGCTATGTTACTAGACTCCCACGTAGTCGACCACAGTTCGAGTCCCAGACCCGGTGGCTTAAACTCATGCCGGGCATTTGTGCATGAGTGCCCAGGATCCCCGAGAGGAGAATGGAGGAGAGGGGATTTTGGCATGGCCATCCCCCTGGGGGGTGATTTCTCATTTCCTGTGTCTCTGTCTCTCTCTGTCTGTCTGGCGAGCGCACGCGCCCTATAGCAAAACCTCTCCAAAAAAAAAAAAAAATAATAATGAAATTTCAACAAGGTAAAGCTACTAAAAATAGCCTAACTAAAATAATAGAGCTGAAGAACATAATGAGAGATTAAAAAATTTCATAGAGACTTTCAACAGCAGGCTTGAAGAAAAGTCATTTGAAATTACCCATTCAGAGGAATTGAAAAGGAAAACAATTAAAAGGGTGAAGAAAGCTTACAACACTTAAAGGACAGGATCAAGTGAACTAATAGGGGTGGGGTGGGACAAGAAGAGCTGAGAAAAGGAAGGGCTCGAAAGACTTCTTAATAACAGAAACATCTCAAAATCTGAAGGTATCTATATACGTAATCCAATTTTCAAAAGTCGACACAGAGAGGATTTTTGAACTGAGAAGGAAAAAACAACTCATCGAAGGAAGGAACCCACATTATACTCTCGGGGGATTTTTCAGCAACAACATTGTAGGCAGGAGAGAATGCAATGATATATTCAAACTGCTCAAAACAAACAAACAAAAATAAAAAAAAAATCATATATCGAGTAAGGCTGTCCTCCAAGAATAAAAAGAAGTAAAAACTTCCCCCTCGATACAAAAGCTATGGGCATTCATCACCACTGGACCCGAATTACAAGAAATCCTAAGGTGATCTTTTCAAGCTGAAGCAAAAATGCATTAACTAAAAAGAAAAAAACATAGTATAAAACTCACTGTCAAGACAGGAATCTAGTCAAATTGAAAGCACTCTAATACTGTAGTGGTGGTATATTTGAATAATTTCAAGTCTTGTATAAAATTTAAAAGACAAAATTATTTAAAATTATTATTATTTATGAGGGTAAAAGAATGAAAGCAAGCATTAAATCATTATAGCCACAATAATTCATTAATGCATACATGATATGAAAGATAAGTAAATTGCAATATCCATAACATAAAATGAGAGAATAAGAGAAAGTATAGAGATGTAAAAGAATTTAACAAAACAACAGTAGTAAGTTGTTATCAGTTATTACCTTGCAAACATATTAAAATTTCCATTCAAAAGATAGAGTCAATGACCGGATAGAAAACAAGACCAAACTAAATGTCATCTACTATATAGTCATCTTAACTTTAAGGACACACAAGGCTAAAAGGGAAGAGATAGGGACCAGCAGTTAGCATAATGGCTATGTCGCTGGACTCCCATGTACTCAACCGTGGTTCGCTTCCTGGACCCGGTGGCTTCAAACTCACGCCGGGCGCATGTGTGTGCGTGCCCAAGATCCCAAGAGGAGAATGGAGGAGAAGGGATTGTGACGTGGCCATTCCCCCTGGGGAGTGATTTCTCGCTTTCTGTCTCTCTGTCTCTCTCTGTCTGTCTGGCGAGCACACGCACCCTATAGCAAAAACCTCTCCAAAAAAAAAAAAAAAAAAAAAAAAATAGGGGAAGGGATAGAGAAAGACATACCACAAGCAAAATTATTAAATCATACTCTTATTAAACCATACTCTTATTTTTACACTATACATAAAAATCAACTAAAAATTAATTTAAGACATCAATGTAAAACCTGAGACTGTAAAATTACTAAAAGCAAATATAGGGAAAATATTCCTGAGGTACAGCAATGCTACTTTGGGATATATATACAAAGGTAATAAAATCAGAATGCCAGTGAGGTATCTGCCATAGTCATTGCAGTATTACTCACAATAGCCAAGATGTTGATGAGTGGATGGTTAAAGAAAATATAGTGTGTGTATGAACAATGAATGTTTTTCTCATTAATAAAGGATATCCTGTCATTTGCAACAATCTGGATGAACCTGGAGGACATTATATTAAGTGAAATAACCTGACAAAGAAAGATGACCACTACATGATCTCACCTACATGTGGAATCTAAAAAAGTCATACCGGGAAACCAGCAATTAGCGTAATGGCTATGTCGCTGGACTCATATAGTCAACTGCAGTTCAAGTCCAGGACCCAGTGGCTTAAACTCACTCCGGGTGCGTGTGTGTGCATGTCCAAGATCCTGAGAGGAGAATGGAGGAGTAGGGATTGCGGCGTGGCCATCTGCCCTGGGGAGTAATTTCTTGCTTTCTGTCTCTCTGTCTCTCTCAGTATTTCTGATGAGTGCATACACCCTATACCAAAAAACTATACAATAATAATAATAATAATAATAATTTAAAAAAAATAAAGGGAACCCATTTTCCCATGTGAAAAGTGTAACTGATCACTCTCTCTAGATTCACAGTTTTTCATTAAGTTCTTCTGACCTGGGATATTCATGATCAGATAATCCAAAGTTTAAAACAGCTGCCTGGAAAGCTTCCAGCTTTTGTAGAAGCTCTGTCCAAGGAAAATAAAATTTTATTTACTGATTTCCCACTATACGTCTTTCAGAATTTTGAGATTTTTAGGTCTTTTGTTATTTTTTCCTGCCATACAAAATTAAATTAATAACTCAATAGCGTAGTCATTATAGCTACAATTCAATAAGTAAATCGGATAATGATCAGATTTGGATATTGTAATCAGATTGAGTCTGTCACCACTGGTGCTATAATTCTTTTCCCTAGCCCTTTTATCCTTCCTGGATCATCACTAAGTCTTTTTTTTTTTTTTTTTTTTTTTTTTTTTTTTTTTTTTTTTTTTTTTTTTGTGGAGAGATTTTCGCTATAGGGCGCGTGCGCTCACCAGACAGACAGAGAGAGACATAGAGACAGAAAGCGAGAAATCACCCCCCAGGGGGGATCGTCACACCGCAATCCCTTCTCCTCCATTCTCCTCTCGGGATCTTGGGCACGCACGCACACGTACCTGGCATGAGTTTTAAGCCACCGGGTCCGGGACGCGAACCGCGGTCGACTACGTGGGAGTCCAGCAACATAGCCATTACGCTAACTGCTGGTTCCCAATCATCACTAAGTCTTAATGACCTCCGTGGATGAAGCTAGAGCCCAGAGCATCGTTCATCAAGCTGCTTCATCTGTTGCTACTTATAGGTGCTAGAGTAGTTCTCTGGCATCTTTTCAATAGAAATTAAGCCCATATAATGTCTATTGTAAAGCTTTTTTAAAAAAACTTCCTTACTTTGTAACTACCTGTTATTCTTGATTGTTTCCCAATTTCCTATCTTCTCATATGCTTGCTATCTCCTAATTTTAATATATTTCACTTGTCCGTCTAAGTATCTTTTACTCATAAATTAAAATGTTTTATTTATTATTTTTTACTATCTATATCTTACCAGCATTTCCTCCCCTAACAGTTGATCAGTAAATGGTTAAGGGTATGTGGTTTCTCCTTAGTCAAAGTAACATTAAGCTTGTTGATATATGGGTTTTGATGATAATCATTGACCTGAAAGATTGCTAAGAAAAACGAGTGGTCAAAACAGTGTAAAACAATATTATTCGAGTGAAAGTAGCACCACCACATCTGCTGCTTTTAAATAAGTATACTAACTTCTAGGAAAACATAAGTTAGCATGGTTGAGCTTTCTCTGAGATACTCAGACTTTATATACTAAAGGTAATTAAATACTAACATACTCAAAGTCAAGGATTATCATATTCGTGGTAGATTCCTCCCACCACCTGTGCCATGCAAAGTTACTGTCTCCTGGTAAATGCTCATTGAATGAATGAATGAATGAATGAATGAAAAACTAAATGGGTTATACGAAGGATAAAAATAATAGCATGTGTATGCTATGCCTACTTGATATGATAAAGAAATGGTCATACTTAAAGAGTAATAGAATCAATAAAGCATGTAATGTAATGTGATTTTAACTAGAACTTTATTTTCCTACTCCTGGGATTATTATTACTATTTTTTCTTTTATTTGGAGAGGTTTTTACTATAGGGCGTGTGCGGTCGCCGAAAGACAGAGAGAGATGGAGAGGTAGAAAGCAAGAAATCACCCCCCAGGGGGGATGGCCATGCCACAATGCTTTCTCCTCTATTCTCCTCTTGGAATCTTGGGCACGCATGCACATGCGCCCGGCATGAGTTGAAGCCACCGGGTCCGGGATTCGAACCACAGTTGACTACATGGGCATCCAGCAACAGCCATTACGCTAACTGTGGGTCCCTAATATTACTATTTTTAATTAGGTAGTCTCTCCCACAGAAATTCTACCAATTATTACAAATTAATTTCTAAAGACTCTCCTAAATTCTATTTGTTTTTGTTTTTAATTTTTTTATCTTTAGTTGTCAGAGAGTTTCTGCACTCATCAGAAAGAGAAAGGACCCCCCAAAGGGATGTTTCATGCCACAATCCTTTTTCCTCCATCTCCATCCTATCCAGGTTTGGGGCACGCACATATACCCAGCATGTTCTTCTAGACCTGAGGCAGGACTTGGAACCTTGATGCTGTGAGCTCTGACTTTCTACACACAGCGCTTAACCACAGTGCTCCAGAGCCAGGCTGTTTTTACATATCAACCTACAAGACTTTGCATTCACATAAAATAGTCAGTAGCTTTGGATGTACTAACTGCTGGCTTAGGTGACAGAAGCATGCCAACAGTATAACAGTGCATGAACTAGAAGCGCTGCAGTTTCTGCTCTTGCTTCAAGGTACTCCGCACTAGCACTGCATATCCTCCTGCCAACATCAAGATTGCCCTCTAATCTACGCTGGTATGAAGGTGCTAATATACAGACCTTGTCAGTTTCATAGTAAATGTTCAATATCTAATTGGGAGATGTCAAAAATAAAAGCTAATTTGTGGTTTTGGACTGGAAGATATCTTAATTGCCCATGAACTATTCTCTTTCACCCCTTTGACCTCATCATGCAACCAAAAACAGTCACTGACAGCAGCTCTCTATTCCTCCAGGAGGTTTTGGAGCCCCAGGCAAAATGATGAGTAGCTTGCAAAGGAAAGAGAACCCATGGGGACTATTTGATGTGTAGCTAATTTATCACCCCAGTTTGTGAGAGAGAAAATGCTCAGGTATAGTGAATCTCTCTTTTCACTACAATATTTTCTTAAATTTTCTCGTGTTGTGATGCTCAGCTACTTAAAATCACTTTGCTTTCTTTAATGCCTTTTTAATATTTGTATTGAAGATTCTATTTGTTTTGGGTCAATCTATTATAATCTCATTCCAGGAACAACAACATTCCCTCTATTTGTGCATTATTTCTCCTCCATCTCGATTTTTTTCTATTTTAACTTCTTCAATGTGACAGATTTGGCACGTTTCTCTTTCCTTATGTATCCATTTTGTTTTAGAATTCTTTTATACCATTCTTTGATATAATTTCCTCTAGAATCCAAAACCTAGATTTTCAAAATCAGGATCTGAGTAAAATTCATTTGAACAAATCTTGGGAGTTGCCAATTCTTTTTTACAGATCAAAATAGGAGATAATGCTGTTTAGAAAACAGCCACATGTTTATTTTAGGTTTACAGGAATACTTTTCAATTTATGTTGATTGAGAAAATCAGAAAAGAATATGAAAATAATACTAAAATATCTTTGTGATATTTCCACTTGGGCATAAAGCTTTGAGTTCTAACAATTAGAAACTCTCTCTCTCTCTCTCTCTCTCTCTTTCTCTTTCCTCTTTCTCTCTGTCTTGACTTAAAAAGAAGATTCATGTGTCAGCTTCACGGTCCAGCGGTTAAGTCAGTCAGATTCCACATGGCTTACTGAGCAGTTCTGTCCTGGACCTGGCAGCTTGACAAGGGTCCTGGACATGTATGCCCAAAATCCCAAAAAGAGGAGACAGAGAAGAGATTGCAGTGTAGTCATTCTCCATGGGGAATACTTTCTCTTTCCCTCTCTCTGTTCCTCTTTCTCTGTTAAGTTTGCGTGCCCGATAACGACAAGAAGATTCATTAGGGTGTTGTCTGTGTTGTACCCATTTTACTTATTTCCTTTTGGAGCATCCTCAGTTTTGTTCTAGCCCCCTGAATCTTAACCCCACCCAACTCCAGGAATCTGGAAGGAGAATCAACTTCATGGTGGTGGAAGGAGAGATAAAGCGTAGAAAATCATATTGTTTTGCAAAACATACTCTGGCTGCTGGTAATGTTATTAGGAATTAAATAGTATAAATTCGACTGAAAGCTTTAGTTTCCAGATAATCTTTAAAATGTAAAGAAAAAAGAAAGGTGGAGTGAAGGAACAAGGTAAAGGAGGAGAATTTAGAGGATACAAAAAGAAAAAAAAAAAAGGCATATTAATGTTGTTGTAGAGACTATTAGCAAATAAGTTAAGAAGCCAATTCAGTCCAGAATCTGTCAAATGTATGTTAGATGTTGCATTCTCTTAAGGCTCTTCAAGGAGAACTTAAAACCGGTACATTTATTATATAAAAACTTCACATGAGCATCTCAGAAGAAAATAAAATGAAAACATGTAACCATAAAACACCCATGAAGTTAGTCAAATTACACTAATGGACACTTCATAATAAGTCTGGATGCTATCAGGAAAAACCCTCCTTTCAGATAAAGAGAAAAAATTGAGTACATTTAAGATGATTTTTTTGGCTGCTGTGAGATTTGAATGTGTATGCGATTCACCAGGTGCTCTGAAACAGGTTTGGCAGAATTCAGTTCTCTAATTAGCCAAACCATTGAAACCACTGCAACAATGTTTCTCACTGTTTACTGTTTCTTTTTTATTTGGTCGTTATTTCTCCCAGAGTCTTTGCAGCTGTCCAATGTACTTTAACTTCCACTCCTCTTTCTGAAATACTTTGGATAATTTGAAAGAAGTGCTGGAACTGAAGTTGAAAGCAACACAAAAATAATGTGTTTATGAGCTAGATTTTCATTTTGTCACTAACTCGTTCTGTGAACTTTATTGAGTTACTAGCTTGCTTTCCTCCCTACTCATAAAAAACTTTGGAAACATCAGTAACAGCTGCTGTATATATACATAATGCTGACTTTAAAAATGTTTGATATTTGTCTTAATTTTTTTTCAGGTCATCTTATTACTTACAGTTATATTCCTTTATATTTTGCTTATATTCTCCAAGTATTAAAATATTATTTGCCTTTTTTCTAATCCTATTGAACTGGGAGAAGCTATACATTTAACAGCTTTAACATTATTTCGATTTTCAATCCTTTAAGCTATTCATTTTTGCTACATTATTTCAGTGACTTTGTTCATTTAAATGCACATTCCTATCTGACTGCATTTTGTTATCAAACCTGCACAGAAGAGCCTATTGCTGAATATTGGAAGAATTGCTGAAGATGCTGAAGAAGGAGACTAGCTTGCTCTCTGTTGGGCATGCTTTGACTAGTGCCATAAAAAATCTTACTGCCTTGGGAACCAGCAGTTAGCGTAATGGCTATGTCGCTGGACTCCCACGTAGTCGACTGCGGTTCGCGTCTAGGACCCGGTGGCTTAAAACTCACGCTGGGCGCGTGTGCGTGCGTGCCCAAGATCCCGAGAGGAGAATGGAGGAGAAGGGATTGCGGCGTGACCATCCCCTCTGGGGGGTGATTTCTCGCTTTCTGTCTCTATGTCTCTCTCTGTCTGTCTGGCGAGTGCACGCGCCCTATAGCGAAAAACCTCTCCAAAAAAAAAAAAAAAAAAAAAAAAAAAATCTTACTGCCTTCACAATATCACTGAATGCCTTCACTTCCATGGTCAAACAAAATTGTTTAAGTTATTTAATTTGTACTAACAAATTTACTGTATAGTAAAGAAGTAGATGAAAAATGCATTAAACATTAAAATAAACATTATTTTAAATACGAAGTGGTATTCAGTTATACATTAAGCTACCAGTAGACTACCGACCTAGAACAAGAGTAGGCAATTCATTAAAAGCAAACAAACAAAAAATTCCAGGTAGAAAATAAGCATCTGCTAACATAAATGAGCTCTCTAGTAATCAAAGACTTGCAAATTAAAACAATGAAAAGGTACATTTAAAACCTATCAAATTAACAAACGTAATACTCAATGCTAATGAGGTTCCGGTACAACTGGTACACTTATACATTAACTGGTAGTATTGTAAATTGGTGCAAAACTTTTGAAAACTAGTGTCAAAGCAATTTCAATGACTTCAAAAATTGTTTCTTTCTTAAGCTTGTTTTTAAAAATCAATTAAAAAGAACAAAAATGAAATGAAATTTTTCATCTCTGAAATTTTATTTGCAGTGAGTTGGTATTTTAAGAAGTACCAAAATGTGGAAAATGACCCAATATGTTCAAAACTTACAGATCAATATTAATTTTTTTAAAAAGCAGAGCCTAAAATTATATAAACATTATGTGTGTTTGTGGTAAAAAACAAACAAAAAAAAAAGAAAAGAAAAAACAAAGAGCAACATGTTATAAAAGCAATGGTTTCATCACTGGACTTGCACATAGTAGACCACTGTTTGAGTCCCAGACCCTGCAGCTTAAAACTCATGCTTGCACGTGTGTGTGCATGTCCAAATATCCAGAAGGGAATGGAAGAGGAAGGATTGTAATTTGGCCATCTCCCTTGGGGGGTGATTTCTTGCTTTCTGTCGCTGTCTCTCTGTCTTTCAAGCGAGCACTTAACACCCTATAGCAAAAATCTCTCTTTAAAAAAAAAACAAAAACAAAAAAAACAAAACAATTGTTGGCCTACGGTGTTGGGATTATTTCATTGGTTTTACAATATTTTCAAAATTCTCTTTTATTATATTGTTTTAATAATAGTATATGTGAACAGACTTTTTTTTAAACTGTGAGATGTGCTTTTATTTTTAATGAGTCATCAGCAATCTGTCAGTGTAAGTGAACTTAACAGGGAGATTTCTTGTGTATTAGGATAGAGCACTGAGTTGTAATATGATTCCTTAGAACAAAAAACTGAGTAAACTTACAGTGAAGGATTGACTTGTTAACATTCAACAGCCTTACTAACCTCCCTCTCCACTCCCGCCCACCCCAGCCCCGCCATGGCCTGGGTTTTCTATGGCGGCAAATCAAAAACCCAATGAATTTAACCAGGTTATGAACCCAATGAATTGAACCAGGTTAGTGAGAATCATAACAGTAGGAGCATATCTTACTAGGTAATGAATTTCAGGCAAGAAAGGCTTATGTGTTGCAATTAGTATTAGATAGTGTCACTGTTGCTATGTTGGAGAACTGTGTGTTCTGGTTAACAGAGCTGCCAGTTGAGAGTGCAATAGCTTCCATAATGAAATCACATAAGCAGGGCGATTTCCTCTCCTCTAGTAGGTGGTAGCTCTAAGAGCTTTTCGGATGCCTGTGGTAGTGGTTAGCAAACAAAGGAGTGTTGTAGTGGAGAGAGCACTGAATTTGAAACCAGAAAACGGGTTCAGATGACTGCACTACAGTGTCCTAACTATACATGACCTTGGGGAAGTTCCCTACCTTTTCTGAACTCTGAAGTTTCTCCTCAGTTAAAAAAGGGATAAAACCACACTTACAGAGCTGTTGTAAAACTAACGCTAATGAATGCTTGTGAAAGTGCTTCAAAAATTATAAAGAATCTATAAGTTTATAAGGATTGTTAAACATTGTAACTTACCTGCTTTAGTTAATAGTTTCTTGAAATGTAATAGGTTTAAATGATCTCTTAAACATAAGTTAGATGTATTATAGAAAATTTAAGGCAGAGAAAAATAAAACTGCTCCTTAAACTTTAACCAAGTAGCTAAGAAATGTCAGCTTTATGAAAATATTTCCTTAAAATGGTTAGAATAGTTATAATCTGTAACTGATTTCTGAAAAACACTGAGCCATTTGTAAAATACTTGTTATAGGAAATAATAACCAAAATAATAACCAAGTATATGTTATAACTGTCTTTGGAGCTCTTAAAGTGTTGATTTAAGTAGGTATTTTTTCAGTTTAGGTATTAAAAATAGGTTTATTACAGAAAAATGCTGGACTACTATATTCATTACCTGTTCATCCTCAGCTGAGCATTTTATTGGATTGTTGGAAAAGTCATGATGTATTTTTTCTGTTTTTCGATTCAAAAATGCATCATGAGTTTTCCGACAACCCAATATATGTGTCAATTGAAAAAGATGATAGCTTGATTCTAATTTTGAAAAACACATAGAACTTTAAATTATAATAAAGTCTATGCTGAGAAAAAGTGAATGAAGATATTTTTTCTCTGATAGCATTTGAACATAAAATAAAATATATATAAAGTATCCTACTTTTAATTTGATTTGATTCTCTATTTATCCATTTTTACCATCTAGTTTGTGGTGTTCAAGAACCATAGGAGGGTGAAGAGCTCCAGACTCTGGCATTGATTGCTTTTCCCAGTGCGTTGCTTTCTGTTTTTTCTAGTATTTATTTAATATAACTAGATACAAGTCCAAATCAGAAAATGAATATCCCCTCAAAGTGCATGTTACATTTTTAATGTGCCTTTAAAAGTGAAAGCCACCCTAGTATTAAAGTTTTAAAATAGAAAGTTTTTAGACTAGGTATTTTCTTTTTTTTTAATTTATTTTTACATTTTTCCACAAACATTTACTTTACATAGCAAAAAATTTTAGCTCATACTCCATAATTCTTGACAGTTTACAAACAACTTTCAAGATCTCAAAATACTGAATTTTAAAGATAATGTTCAAAATATGTCTTATAATTTTGTATAATTTTAAAACTCTATAACAACAGAAGCAGAATGGTTTCAAAAATATATATATACATATATATACAAATGTATATGTGTATATATATATATATATATATATATATACACACATTTAGAGTGCAGACACTCGGTATATATTAAGTGGGGACATACAATGTCTCTCCTTCATAGCATGGCTTGCTTCACTCAGCAGTAGGTCTTCCATATTCATCCACTTGCTTTCAAAAGCCAGGGATTTGTTGTTTTTTATGGATGAATAGTATTCCATTGAGTATATGTGCCACAGTTTTTCTAACCATTCATCAGTTCGTGGGCATTTAGGTTGTTTCCATGACTTAGCAATCGTGAAAAGTGCCGCAATAAACATCGATGTGCAAGCACTTTTCCAATTAAGTATTCTTCTGTCCTTCGGGTAGATACCAAGGAGTGGGATTGCTGGATCATATGGTAGTTCTATTTGTAGATTTTGGAGGAATCTCCAAATTGTTCTCCACAGTGGTTGTACCAATTTACAGTCCCACCAGCAGTGTAAGAAAGTTCCCTTTTCAACACACCCCCTCCAGCACTTATCATTTTTTGTTTTTTTAATCTTAGACATTCTGACTGTGGTGAGGTGATATCTCATTGTTGTTTTGATCTGCATTTCTCTTACAATGAGGGATGTTGAGCATTTTTTCATATGCCTTTTAGCTATTCGTATGTCATCTTTAGAAAGTGGTTTTTTCAACTCATTCTCCCATCTTTTAATAGGATTGATTGTCTTTTTCCGAAACAGCCGCTTGAGTTCCTTGTGGATTCTGGTTATCAGTCCCTTGTCTGATGCATAGTTTACAAAGATATTTTCCCATTCTGAGGGCTGTCTGTTCACACTAATCACTGTGTCTTTTGCCATGCAGAAACTTCTTAGTCTGATGTAATCCCATTTGTCTATTTCAGGGATCATAGACTGTGCATTGGGAGTCTTATTTAAGAAGTTTTTCCCTACCCCAATGTCTCCCAGAGTTTCCCCGGTGTTTTCCAGGAGCAGTTTTATAGTTTGAGGGCTTAGGTTTAGATCTTTGATCCACCTTGACTTTATTTTTGTCAGAGGTGAGAGGTAGGGGTTCAGATTAATCTTTCTGCAAGTGGAGATCCAGTTTTGCCAGCACCATTGCTGAAGAGGTTATCCTTTTCCCGCAGGATTGACTGGTGCCGCTTATCAAAAATCAGTTGGCTGAATGTTTGAGCATTCATTTCTGGGGACTCTATTCTGTTCCATTGGTCCACCTGTCTGTTCCTGTGCCAGTACCATGCTGTTTTGATTACCACAGCTTTATAGTATATTTTTGGGTCAGGGAGTGAGATGCCACCCACTCCATTCTTCTTGTGCAAAACTGCTTTGGCAATCCGGGGTCTTTTATGATTCCAGACAAACGTTATGACTGTCTTTCCTAGATCTGTGAAGAATGTGTCTGGTACTTTGATTGGCATTGCATTAAATAGGTAGATTAATTTGGGTAAAATTGCCATTTTGATTATATTAATTCTTCCAATCCAGGAACATGGGATGTCCTTCCACTTTTTTGTGTCATTTTCAATTTCTTTTTTTATCTTCTCATAGTTTTCCTTGTGGAGGTCTTTAACTTCTTTAGTTAGATTTATCCCTAAGTATCTTATACTTTTTGTGGCTATGGTAAATGGAACAACTTTTTTCAGTTCCATCTCAGTCTGCCTGTTGTTCATATACAGAAATGCTATAGATTTCTGGATATTAATTTTGTATCCTGCAACGTTACTGTATTCATGTATTACTTCCAGAAATTTCTTTATGGAAACCATTGGGTCTTCTATGTATACAATCATGTCATCTGCAAATAGAGAGAGTTTCACTTCTTCTTTTCCTATTTGAATGCCTTTTATTTTTTTCTCTTTTCTGATTGCAATGGCCAAGACTTCTAGTACTATATTGAAGAGGAGTGGAGAAAGTGGACATCTTTGTCTTGTACCCGTTTTTAGTGGAAAAGCTTTCAGCTTTTCTCCATTGAGGATGATGTTCGCTATGGGTTTTTCATAGATAGCTTTTATTGTGTTGAGAAATGGCCCTTCTATGCCCATTTTGCTGAGAGTCTTGATCATGAAGGGATGCTGTATCTTATCAAATGCTTTTTCTGCATCAATTGATATGACCATATGATTTTTATCTTTCTTCCTATTAATATGGTGTATTACATTTATGGTTTTGCGTATGTTGAACCAACCTTGCATTCCTGGGATAAAGCCTACCTGATCATGATGTATAATCTTTTTGATAAGTTGTTGTATACGATTTGCTAGTACCTTGTTGAGAATCTTCGCGTCTATATTCATCAGGGATATTGGTCTATAGTTTTCCTTCCTTGTCCTGTCCTTATCAGTTTTAAGGATAAGGGTGATAGAGGCTTTGTAGAATGAATTAGGGAGAGATTCACCCTTTTGGATATTTAGAAATAACTTGAGCAGAATGGGGGTTAACTCTTCTCTGAAAGTTTTGTAGAATTCAGAGGTGAATCCATCAGGGTCAGGGTTTTTCTTTGTTGGGAGGTTATTTATAACTGATTTGATCTCCTGGCTTGTTATGGGCCTATTCAGACTTTCTATATCCTCCTGGCTCAATCTAGGTAGATTATACCTGTCCAGAAATTTGTCCATGTCATCCAAATTATCTTGTTTCTTGGCATACAGATGTTCATAGTATCCCCTAATAATGTTTTTTATTTCTACTATGTCTGTTGTTATTTTGCCTGCTTCATTGCAGATCTGATTCACCTGGTTCTTTTCTCTCTTCTTCTTAATAAGTCTTGCTAGTGGTGTATCAATTTTGTTTATCTTTTCAAAGAACCAGCTTTTACTTTCATTTATTTTCTGTACAGTTCGTTTATTTTCTATTTCATTTATTTCTGCTCGTATCTTTATTATTTCCTTTCTCCTGGAGTTTTTTGGATCTTTTTGCTGTTGCTTTTCCAATTCTGTGAGGCATGATGTTAGGTGATCCATTTGCCTTCTTTCCATGCTCCTCTTATGTGCACTAATTGCTATGAACTTCCCTCTTAGGACTGCTTTAGCAGTGTCCCAAAGATTATGGAAACTCGTGTCCTCATTGTCATTGGCTTCCATGAACCTTTTGATTTCAGTCTTTATTTCTTCAGTAGTTGTGGAGTCATTCAGGAGTAGGTTATTAAGTTTCCATGTATTTGAGTATTTTTGAGGATTTCTCTTGAAATTAAACTCAAGTTTAATTCCATCATGGTCAGTGAAGATGCTGGGTATAGTTTCTATGCTTTTGAATCTGTAGAGGCTTGCTTTATGCCCAATGATGTGGTCAATCTTCGAGAATGTTCCATGTGGCGGCGAGAAAAAAGTGTATCTCGAGGTTTTAGGATGGAAAGTTCTATAGATGTCTGTTAAGTCCATTTGATTTATGATATCATTTAGATCTTTTATCTCTTTACCTATTCTTTGTCTAGATGATCTATCCAGGGGGGATAGTGCAGTGTTGAGGTCTCCAACAATTAGTGTGTTGCAGTCTATCTCCCTTTTTAGATCTAGCAGTCTTTCCTTTACATATTTGGGTGCTCCTGTGTTGGGCGCATAGATATTAATAAGCGTTGTATCTTCTTGATCAATTGATCCTTTTACTACAATATAGTGCCCTTCTTTGTCTCTTCGAACAGTTTTTGTTTTAAAGCCTATTTTGTCAGAGATCAGTATTGCGACTCCAGCTCTTTTTTGGTTCCCATTTGCATGGAAAATCTTTTTCCAACCCTTCACTTTCAGTCTATGTATATCTTTATCCATGAAGTGGGTTTCCTGTAGGCAACAGATAGAGGGTTTTTGTTTTCTAACCCATTCAGCCAGTCTGTGTCTCTTGATTGGGGAGTTTAATCCATTAACATTCAATGTTATTATTGATGTTAATGGATCTGCCCTGGCATTTAAGTTGGCCATTGTCTTAGTTGCCTTTTACTCTTTTGTTTCTGGCTGTTACTTCTTTAGTTTTCCTGGAACAGTACTTTCTTCAGGGTTTCATGGAGAGCTGGCCTGGTGCTGGCAAATTCTTTCAGTTTTTGTTTGTCTGAGAAGATTTTAATCTTTTTTTCCCATATGAAGGATAATCTTGCAGGATACAATAGTCTTGGTTGAAATTGTTTCTCTCTTAACACTTTCGATACATCTTCCCATTCTTTCCTTGCTTGCATTGTTTCCGTTGAGAAGTCCGGTGTTAGCCTGATGGGGTGACCTTTGTAAGTCACTTGTCGTTTCTCTCTTGCTAGTTTTAGTATCTTATCTCTATCTGTGGTCTTAGCCAGTCTGGCTATGATATGCCTTGGGGAAGATCTTCTTGGGTTGATTCTATTTGGTGTCCTTTGTATTTCTTGGGTCTGGATATTGGAGTTCCTCTCTATGCTTGGGAAATTTTCTTCCAAGATTTCATGGAATAGGTTTTCCATGCTCTTATTAGTTTCTTCACCTTCTGGGATACCAATTATGCGGACGTTAGGACGTCTAATGGAATCTAGTAATTCTCGTATATTATCTTCATTTTTTTTGTTATTTTCTCTATCTTTTTGGTGGTTTTCTCTAGGTCAGAAGTTTTATCTTCTACATCAGAGATTCGACCTTCAGCATGGTCTAATCGACTTTTAATACTTTCAAGAGAGTTTTTGATTTCCTGTATTTCAGACTTCACCTCTAATAGTTCAGTATTATTCTTCCTCAGAATTTCTGCCTTCATATCGTTGAAGGACTTTCTCATCTCCTGTAATTCATTGTCTCTTTTCTGTTCCAGCTCATAGTACTTGTTCAACATGAATGTTCTAAACTCTATCTCGGACATTTTGGTAACGTCCTCAATTTTTTCAGGAACAGGAAGGGATTTATTGTGTTCCTTTGATGGAGACATATTTCCTGCTTTATTCAGGCCTGAGGTTCTTGTACTTCTACCCATTGGGAGATGTGTTCCCTTTGAAAAACCTTTTATGAGAAGGTTTCTTCAAATAGAAGCAAGTGTGTTTCCTTTCTGATATGGAATGGAGACAGCCGAAGTCTATCTTCAATTGTGTTTAGTAATGTAAACCAAGAAAAAGTATTCCCTTCAGGTGTCCAAAGAAATGTATCTCCTTCTTCACAGGTGTTTCAGGGAAATGGAGGATTCTAGAGAGTCTTAAAATGCTAGAATGTTTCAGAATTGTAATTCTAGACCTATCTGGACAGCCAGGGATGGTGCAGATAAAGGATGTGAGGATTGGGAAACTGGGAAGAAAATAATATGGAGAATAAAGAAAAAGTCGCGCGCCGCGCGACCAGGGGTCGAAAGATGGGGGTGTGGTGTGGATGAACTGAGGGCTTTCCTGTGTGTTGATCAGAAGAGAGAGATTTACAATTGAAAGATGTGGGTAACAGGACAGAGAAAGAAAAAAAAAAGGAAAAAAAATGTACCTGACTGAAAGAGGGGGGGTCTTGCCTGGGGGTCCCGGGGCTGGAACTACTGGGGGACAGTCCTCCCTCGAAGATCCTGGCCCAGGGGTCGAAAGATGGGGGTGTGGTGTGAAGACTAGGTATTTTCTTATAATTTTCTCTAATGAACTTCATAAGAGTGATTGTGTGCTACAACCTAGCATGGGATATTAGTTAACTTTTTATTTTAAGTCTTTTTTTTTTTTATAAAATACTCTTTTTCACTCTAGTTCTCTTTCTGAATTGAGAAGTTGCACTAATTTGAGCCCAGAGAACTCTCCTTTTTTTGTTGGGGTCTGGATAGCACAATGATCTTTGTTCCACATAATCTAGGTCAATCTCCTTTGCGATCTTTACGAAAAAGAGGTGGCCAAAATGGTACAACCTGAGAAACTATAATTTAGACTTAGAAAAGGAAAAGGAAACTAGCGGTAATACAGGTCATTCACGGTCTTGTCTTCATTTGATTCAACCACCCAAGAAGGATGGGTGCATACGGTTCTTTTCGGAAAGTTGAGAACTGACATTTAAGGTAAATAAATTTGCCCTAGGGTAATTTTTTTTCTTTAATTTTTAAATTTCAATTTCTTTTATACATTCAAGCACATGTTACTTAGCTTGCAAAGTGAATATGCACCTCTTCCTGCTGCCTGGATTCACGTCACTTGGGTTCTCCAAGTTGTCTTTGATTTCAGGCATTCAGGTCTGAAAGAAGACTCAGCCAGAAGTGATGTAGATTCAGGAATAAAAATAAGGAACTAGCAGATGGAGCAATGGTTACATAGCTAGACTCCCATGTAGTAGACTGTGGTTGGAATGCCAGACCCAGAGGCTTAAAACTCATGCTAGGTGCATGTGCATGTGTGCCCAAGATCCTGAGAGGAGAATGGAAGAGAAAGAACTGGGGTGTGACCATCCCCCTTGCAGGATGATTTCTTGCTTTCTCTCTCTGTCTCTCTGGTGAGTGCATGTGCCCTATAACAAAAATCTCTCTCTTGAAAATGAGAGCTTATTGGGACCAGCAGTTAGCATAATGGCTATGTCACTGAACTCCCATGTAGTTGACCACAGTTTGCGTCCTGGACCCGGTGGCTTAAAACTCACGCCGGGTGCATGTGCGTGCGTGCCCAAGATCCTGAGAGGAGAATGGAGGAGAAGGAATTGTGGCGTGTCCATCCCCCCTGGGGGGTGAATTCTCACTTTCTATCTCTCTGTCTCTCTCTGCCTGTCTGGTGAGCGCAAACGCCCTATAGCAAAAACCTCTCCAAAAAAAAAAAAAAAAAAAAGAGAGCTTATTTTAGGTTTCAGTCACGGGGTAGAAACTGTAAGCAGCCAACCATCTTTTGGTTTGACTTGGGGACTTCGGTGCTTCTTGATGCTCTTTTATGTTGCAGAATTCTTAACTTGCTGGAAGGTTTATGGGGACATTTTGAATCCAGAGACGTTTTGACTGGGAATATATTGCCTTACAGTTGTTGGAATGCTTCTCTAGCCTCCTCTTCAGTGTAGCAGGGGAAAATTTTCCTCCAGTGGAGGCCAGGAAGCACCCACCTGTGGCCATTGCCAAAGCTCCCTGTGCACTCTCTCGCTACTGCTTCCAGAGGGCTCTCAGACAAAACTGTTTGTGATAGAAGGTCTTACTATGCTGCGACTTTCCTAGAGGACATACTAAGCTTCGCAGGAACATGTGGATGGCAAACCGAGCCTACCCTAGTAGGCCTTTAGGATACAGAAGGGAGAACTGTTTAGAAAGAGAATAAATTTCAAAAAGCGAAAAAATCAGGTGAAAAAAAACTTAATCAAATTCAGAACTTACCTACTTTGATGATTGACCTAGGATGAATTAAAGTCGCAGTACTAATGATATTTATAGTAGTCATAAAATGAGTGAAATTCTCCTTGTTGATGCTTGTTAAATCAGCTGTGTCCCCTACTGTGTCAATGATTTTTATATCTCATCTTTTATCTTGTTTATTTGTACCTTTTTTTATTCCAAATGACTCTTTTAGATTATTTCAAAATCAAGTAATGAGTGTATAAATTTTAAATGTATAAATAATATGCATAAACATTTTAAGTATGCTATCACAAATGCTAAATCTTTCTTTATGATTTTATATACATTCAATTCTTCACTTACTGAGTATTTTGTGATAAATCTATTTTAGTTGTCATTTGAATTTCTAGTCTTTCTTTTCAATGTGAATTAGGTTTTCTTTCCATTTATCCCTTCCATGTCATTTCAAAGCTTGAATATGTTAACTAAGGTGACAGCTTGAATGAGTTCCAGATGTTTCAGGAAGTACATGTTCATTTTTTTTTTTTTGGTCAATATGTTTAATATAGTAAAATGGTATTTGCTGTTCTGACATTCCTAAATTATGATTGGCCTGTATGAGAATGTAAAAACTCAATAACCTCAAGTAAGTTATTGACTGAAATAAAAGTCTATGAATCTGCTCATGGAAAGCAAAAGTCCTTCTCCTGTTCTTATGCCTCTTGCAATAGTCATAACTTTTACCAACATTCCTGTGAAATATTTTCTATGCATACACAGTTCTTCTTTAATAATTTCTTAACGTGAAATATTTCTAGGCATTAATCTTTATTTTCTGCTTGTGTTTGGAAATTTTCTCCATAATAGTAAATATCTCTTTCAAGGTCATAAGTAAAAACACATACTATCTTACTTTTGAATTAATATTTTTAATTCATTTATTTAACTTCATTTATTTATTTACTTATTTTTTAATTTGACCAGAGAGGGACAGAGCTAGAGAGCAAGAGAGAAAATGAAAAAGTGAGAAAGCAAGGCACCTAGTCCAGGACTTGAACCATGATCGGCCATGTGGGAGTCCAGCACGCTTAACCACCATGCCACCTGCTGGCCCCTAAATAAAGCCTTTTCCTGTAAACAAAATCTGTAAAATCCCAGTGAACTCATCACAAGTGAGTTTATTGCTACAGAACTCATCTGCACTTGATGCTATCATTATCCTTCTTGGCAGAGCGGAGCTTAGTACTAAGAGGGGGAGCTTCTATAGATTCTTTTTAAAACATGTTAACATCGGGATCCAGCAGTTAGCGTAATGGCTATGTCGCTGGACTCCCACGTAGTCGACCGCGGTTCGCGTTCCGGACCTGGTGGCTTAAAACTCACGCCGGACGCGTGTGCGTGCGTGCCCAAGATCCCGAGAGGAGAATTGAGGAGAAGGGAAGGGATTGCGGCGTGACCATCCCCCCAGGGGATGATTTCTTGCTTTCTGTCTCTATGTCTCTGTCTGTCTGGCGAGCACACACGCCCTATAGCGAAAAACCTCTCAAAAAAAAGAAACAAAAAAACATGTTAACATGAGCTAGTCTAAATAATGTTTGAACATTTAAATGCATTGATCTTCACATAAATAGTTTATATGCCAAATATAAGTAATTTACAAAGATATGACAAATAAGAAAATAAATGAGAATTATATAATTTTCACACTTCAATCAATTCTTAAGAAATTCCTAACGTGGTCAATGAATTTACTATTTCCCTAATGGAATACCAAAACATAGATATCATTTAATTTTATTATCAGGGCAGGAAGACTCTCTGCAGTGCCAGTACACAAGACTTTTCAGGAAAACAGGTAATTCCATATCTTTTTTCCAGAAAATGTGTGCACTAGCTCAATGGTTAAATTCAATCTCTTTCTTGCCATCCATGCTTACACACACACACACACACACACACACACATTCATTTTAAAATTTTTAATATTTTTAACGAATACAGATTTTTGTATGATCACTCTGTCTTTGTTCTTATGTTTATTTCAAATTTTTATACTCAGCAGATGTAAAGACCAGTTTCTGGTACCTTCAGAGTTAAAGAGAATTCGTACTGGATATTTGAAAAAATATTTTATTCTGGCTGGTGCAGTAAAGGAATGCAAAGATCAGTTTCTGGTATCTTCAGTTTTAAAGAAAATTTGCAGTGGACATTTGTTTAAAATGGCAAGACAGATTTTTATTCCCACTGGTACAGTAGAGGGAGATGCCAGTATAGAACTGAATTCAACTCCTAAACCAGTGGAAACTGGCAGAGTGAGGGCGGTGGTGGATAGAAATTACTCATAAAAAGCTGATTAGAGGCCAAGATACTAAGTGTAGGGATTTCTCTATAAACTGGACTCAGCAGGCTTACAAGTTCTAATGAAGAAGAGGGCTTAGAGGAGGCTGATCAAACTTTAGTTAAGGAGTGAGTCTTTGTCATCAGTTGACAATCAATATATTCTTTTTGTTTTAGGCCACAATTTTAGCATTAAATGTCATAGTTATCCAAGCTAGAAAGAGCCTTGGAAGACTCTTACAGATGAGAGAGCCCGGGCCTGGAGAAGCCGGGTAATCTGCACAGTCACCTCTCCTGCTGGAGGCAGAGCCACACTGCATCCAGGTTCCAGAGCCTATGCCAAGGAAGCTATTTCCTTAAATATTCTTTTTATCAATTCTGGTAGAAATTCTCTATTTTCCTATTTAGTAACCAACAGACTTTTTCTTTTACCAAAACCCTTCCTAGCAAAGGGACATAGGTGCTATCTAAAGTCAATAGCCCAAGTTTATCTATGTTCATTTTCCAGCTACCCTGCACTTAAATTGTCACTATACAACTGTAATCATAGACATAGGTTCTCTATTGCTGAATTTTTATATGATTAATTGAGTCAGTCCATGAGAAGTGCTTCGAGTACAACGTAGCACATAGTACGTTGCTCTAGAGGTGATTATGTATTGAACACTCATTAAAGAATCTATTCAAAGATTGGAGACTATTTTCAATTGACTTACGCATTGTTTTGTATAAAGTTAAGGCTAGTAATTTTTTTTTTAAACTAAGCACTGTATTGTATCTGTTTCAGATTCAGAGTATTCTCACCCTTTATTCTAACCCAGACAACCATCTATCTGTCTCCTGTGAACTTCCTTTCATATCAATAATTATCACAGTGGCTGTTTCAATACTGTGTTGGACTTCCTGTACTAGCCAATCACACCACCATACTCTTCTGTCTCAAAGAATGACCAAGCTTCCCACTTCACTGAGATTAAGTTCACCTTCCTCTTTGAATTATTTTCTATCTCAGAAATCTTTTGATCCATTTGCTTTCCTCTGTTTTATAATAAATTTTTCTGGGGCACTCTTAAGTCTAAATACTCCAACACATCATATGACTCCCTAGTCTTTGAGTAATTTATTCAGTTGTTGGAAAATCCTAACTTTTTTTCTGTGCGAAAATGTGTCATGACTTTTCTGACAACCCAATATTATACTCATTTACATCTTCAAACTCTCTTATCTTGACTGGATTCTTTATATTTATTCTCAAGTTCTTTTCCTGAAATTGCTTTTTCTCCCCTTATCCTCTTTTTTCCTTCTATTTCTTAGGGCTGTTTTTTTTCTCCTTTACTGAAACTGCTCATCAGAAATAATAAGTGTCAATAAATCCTCTTAATACTTAAGTTTTTTGGAATGGACTGCATAGTTTCATCCCCCACTCCAAATCCATATGGTGAAATCCTAATGTGGTGGTATTAGGAGATGGGATTTTCGGAAGCAGTTAGATTGTGACAGTAGAACCTTTATGAATGGGACTAGTGTCTGAATAAAAGACAAAGATCACACACACCCTTTCTGTCTTTTGAAGGTAAAATAAGAACTCATCACTTTGCAACCTGGAACACAGGCCTCACCAGAACTCGACCATACTGGCACTCTGGTCTTAAACATGTAGTCTCTAGAACTGTGTGAAGTAAATTTCTGTGACTTGTAAGTCACCCATCTCTTGTAAAGCAAGTGACTACGACTCTTCTTAATGATAATAGCACTGTTTTTCAATCTTTTTTTTTGTTTCTTCCTTCTTTCTTTCATTTTTCCCTCAAAAACCATTTATTAAAACCAGCCAGTTACCAGACTCTAAAATCAGAACATACACATATCTATAATGAAAGATCCCTGTAATTCAAGATTTCCCACTCAAGTAGAGGAGACAGATACATGATTAATTTCACTGTTATTCCAGGGGGAAATTATCGTTTCACTGAAAGAGACACAAGTAAGATAATTTTGTTTCCTTGATGCAATGAAACATACCTTCTGTTCAGAATTTTTATCTGGGAGCTATAGTATATGTTTGCCTTTTGCTTTTAGCATCAGTTACAATGTGATGAAGGTCTTTCCTTGCGATGTGTTAATTACTCTGCACAATGACTGTTAGATGCACAGTATTCAGAGGTGAAGGACCTTTGGGAATTCACCTAATTGAATTTCTTTAAAACTATGCAGATGTCCTCTGATTTTTTCCCCTGCTATGTTAATATGTGTCCATGCAGGATATACATATTTACATCTTAACTCAAGACAGAGATAAATTTATTAGAAAGAATACTGGCAGGAGATTAAGAAGATTGCATTTCTAATCTTGGCCCTGGAGATCATTAGCTGAACTAGTAGAAATCTCTTAATTAGTCTGGATTCCAAAATACTCATCAAAATACATTGGCTCCTTTCTTAAACATTTTCTCCTCCTTCTTCTTCCTCTTCTTCTTCTTTTTCTTCTCCTTTTTATTTATTTGTTTTTGGTTTACACTTGTGTCTTAGATGATGTTATCCAATCATGTGGTTTTTAATACTGTATTTGCCCTGAAAACTATCTAATGCACTAGGAGGTCTTCAAAAAGTTAGTGAAAAGTATCTTATGGGAAAAAAAGCTATGCATATCTTTCAGGTTTTATGGTACCAAAATAAACATACTTTCATTGCTTTTCTTTTTTTCGCATTTTAAAGTCCTCTTGTATTATTCCAGCATAGGACATTCCTGAAATCCAGTTCTATTTTTTTTTAACCTAATACAGTCACCTCCAAATGTACATCTACTTAAATTTTAACCTTTCATTCCAAAATGAACTCCTGAAGATCTTTAATTTGTTCCCATCCTGACAAATCATAATTTCAGATCGTCTGAAGCAATGTGTGTCCAGAAATGATTTGTTCTTTAATTCAACTCAAAACAACATGTATCTGTTTTCTCATATGTACTTTTAATCACAGCAAGTGACAAAAGTGGTAACTCCATCTTTTCAGTTACATAAAACCAAAACCTCAGAGTTAACATTAACTCCTTATAGTCTCTTTGACCTCATATCTGATGTGATAGTATATTCTTATAATTCATATAAAAATCAATCCAGAATATGAACACTTCCTACCACTTCTTAAACTATAGGCCAAATTGGCATCATGTCTCCCAAAAACTTCTGTGATAAAATTTCACCCACTTTCTCTACTGCAACTCTTGGACCCTCTGTCAGTCACTGTTTCCGTAATTTGGTGATCATTTAAAAGCTTAGGTATGGTCATGTCATTCTTCTGCATTAAAAATTCAACTGCATTCAGAATAAACTCTAAGCCTTTATCAAAGCATTCAGACTATAAATAATCTTTTTTTTTTTTTGAAGAGGTTTTTGCTATAGGGCACATGTACTTGTCAGGAAGACAAAGAGAGACAGAGAGACAGAAAGCAAGAAATCACACCCCCCAGTGGGGATGGCCATGCTGCAATCCCTTCTCCTCCATTCTCCTCTCAGGACCTAGGGCATGCATGTACACGTGCCTGGCGTGGGTTTAAGCCACCGGGTCCGGGACTTGAACCAGGTCAACTACATGGGAGTTCAGCGACATAGCCATTATGCCAACTGCTGATCCCGACTATAAATAATCTTAACCTTGACAATATCAATTTATCTCTAAGCATCCTCACCCTTATTCACGTACATTGGCCTCTTTGCTATCCCTCATGTATATCAAGTATACCCTTTGCTACTTGAAGGCATTTACTTGTTTTGTTCCTTGAACTTATTTTTCCTTCATTTATTACCTGAGGGTTTTTCCAGTCTTCCTTCTGGCCTAGCCTTAAATACTACTCTCACTGAGGTGGTTTCTTTTATATTCTCTGGGGCTTTATAGTTCCTATTCTCTATTTTTCTTTACAATACTTATCATTATACATATAAATACATATGTGTGTATATACATACATATCTATGTACCAATGTACATAAAATATACAAACGTGTATTTTTTTCTTGAAGTATTTATCTCCCTATAGACATGAATGCTTTGTGAGAATGCAGACATTATCTGCTTTGTATCCTGTTAGGGTGAGAATGTAGTAGCACTCGGCATTAGTATATAATTTTTAGACTCATTAACAGAAATTAGAAATGCTTTCACAAAGAAAATGATTTTGTTGTGAAGCTTGTGTTAACTGCAGAGAAAGAGGACTGGACATTAGAAGGAGGAATAGCAGTGCCCTTATTTAGTCCCATGTTTAATTTGGAATAAAAAAAGAATAATGAAATATTGTGCCAATAAGCACACACACACAAAAACATACATTATCACTGAATTTCCTCTAACTTTTATAGAAGCAATAGGCATAGGAGGAATGACTGGGATTAAGTATAAATAATTTTGAAGGCAATTTTAATTTACTTTTTACTCTAAATGATAACAAAGTCAATATTTATCCAGAAAAATAAATAATAATATGATTTTAAAAACTCCATTTAGGTATAAAATTAAGTGTAAATAACAAAGTTTGGGGATAAGTGTGTAGACATATATGTGAAATAAAGTTAAACTTAGTCCCTCAGATATATCAAATCCCCATTAGTAAGACAATTATAAATAATAAGCAGTATTATGTTTTATATTTATAGAACACTCAATAGTTTTCGGAATTTATTTATATTCATTACTTTATTGTATTTTCCAACATTCTAGTGCTGGGTAATATAGTTGTTTATGGGGACCCACAGATGGCCTAATGGTTATGTCACTGGACTCCAGTGGTCGACCACTGTTAGCGTCCTGGACCTAGAGGCTTAAAACTCATGCCAGGTGCATGTGTGTGTGTACCCAAAATCCTGAGGAGAATGGAAGAGAGGGAATTGCAGCGTGGCCATTCCTTCCCTCCCCACAAGGTGATTTCTCAATTTCTGTCTCTCTGTTTCTCTCTTTTTCTCTGGCAAGCACACATGCCCTATCGCAAAAAGCTCTCCCTGCCCCCCCAGAAATGGGTGCTTCCACTCTTACTGAAGTAATGGAAGGACAGCATCAGAGAGGGATGCCAGTTCATGTCTGTGTATGTGTGTCTATAAATTAGAACATGGGCATTACTGTATGGCATATCTGAGTTATCTAACCAGAAATTTGAAAGATATTGGACACTTGTGTAAATACTTTGAGGGAAGAGTGATATACAAAATGATCTGCTTTGATCATGTTGAAACTGAAATCTTTTTCACTAATAAACTGAGATGTACTCGACTGAAATTACAGAAGGGTGGTTATGTTCCTAAATGTTTGACTTACTCTGAAACAAATGATAATCTGGGGGTATTTTATCATGGATTGTAAAATGATTGAAGATATGAGATAAATCCATTTTATTCAGATATTGACAATAATATAAAAACTAAAATGTGTTGCATATTTATGATGTTCCAGACACTCTGCTGAAAAATTTATCAATGTTTTTTATATTAATGCTAATAATCAATCTACAAGTTAAGCAGTATTATTTACTCATTTAAAGGAAACTGGAACTTAGAACCTACCCATGGTCGCAGAGATGTTTTGTTATAGATGGAAATTCAAGCAAATGCTAGGATAAATACAAAACCCAAACTTCTTTTTTTTTTTTTTTTAGAGGTTTTTGCTATAGGGCGCGTGTGCTTTCCAGAAAGACAGAGAGAGACAGAGAGATAGAAACAGAGATCACCCCCTGGGAGCGATGGCCACGCCACAATCCCTTCTCCTCCATTCTCCTCTCGGGATCTTGGGCACGCACGCACGTGTGCCCGACGTGAGTTTAAGCTACCGGGTCCTGGACTCGAGCCACGGTCGGCTACATGGGAGTCCAGCAACATAGCCATTATGCTAACTGCTGGTCCCCAAACCCAAACTTCTAATTCTGACATCATTGTCTATCTTGATGGTCTATATGTTAGGGAGAATGATACCTCTTTACTCTAAAGATTTCCATATTCTAATCTCCTGAATCTGAATTGTTTCTAAAAGGGATTTATGCATGTAATTAGATTAAGGATCCCAAGGTTAGGCAATTATCATGGATTATCATTTGGTGATCCCAATGTGGTCACATGGTTCTTATAAGAGGGAAGCCAACAGGTGAGAATTGGAGATATAGAGATTTGATGATGTTATGTTGCCAGCTTTGAAATGGAGAGCCAGAGAATACCCGTGACCTCCGGAAGCTGGAGAAAGCAAGTGATTCCATCCGCAGCTAAAATCTCCCATAGGAATGCACTCCCCTTAGTGTTAGCACAATAAAATCAATTCAAAGTTTTGACATTCAGAACTGAAAGAGACTAAACTCGTAAGTTTTTAAATCACTATGTTTATGATAATTTGACACAGCATCACTGGAAACTACCGTAACTTGTATGGAACTGTCCAATTGAGAAGGCAAAGAAGAATACACAAGTTAATGAGAGACTCCTGGTGTGGAAGCAGCAAATGGCTCAGGGTTGGCTCTTGGGCAGAAGATAGCTTTGAATAGAAGTTGGTGGAAATTTCCTTTGAAAGTGCAGAAAAGGACCCCTGGGGGTGTAGATGAAGTTGGACCTGTAGATAAAAGAGCAAAGAACATGAATGAAGGACGTAACTTTTATCCATGAAGTGAAATATGAGACTATTTTATGAAAATTAGTGTAGGGAAGAGAATGTGGATTTAAAAGACCTGAGAGATTTCTGTCAGAACCCATGGAGAAAATAGGAATTATTAGGGACAAAGAAAAGGTTGGTTTTTCACTAGCCAGAAAGTTGTTCCATTTAGAAGCTTTGCATTATACTTTCATCTCTAGATCATTGTATACTTTCCCCAGCAGCCTATTCATTGAATTTCTCCCGAAGGTACTGTTGCGGGAAGGACATTCTTTTTTTTTTTTTTTTTTTTTTTTTTCTCATTATTTTAAGTTAGGAGCTTATAGGTAGATAAAGCAAAACAAAAATGAGAAAGAAGATAAACAGTGAATGGTAAAAGGAGAGGCTTGACCAAAATTTCCCAAACTCAGGAAATTTCTACACCTATCTCCCAGTTGAGGCAGAGGAGAAAAATGGCAAAATACCCCATGGGTCAGGGCAATCTAAGTACAGACAGGTGCCACACTGCAGTAGTCACACTTCACAGAGAGGAGGGGTAGCTCCAAATTACAAGCCAGTCTCTGCTACCCTGGAGAAACCAACCTCAGAAACCGAAAGGAAACACTTTTAGTTATATACTTAAGTTTCTGGATTGAGGCTTACATCTTTTCCCTAATAAATGGAGATGTAGCTGACTGAAATTACAGAAGGGTAGTTATTTTCTTAAATGTCCAGCAAACTAGGCATATTTTTCACTTTGGGACTCTTTATTACTCATGGTTTGTATCAAACTAGTAACTAATAGGAAATGAATTTTCTAAAAATGGACTTTATCTTTCCTATTCTGAGTATAAGCAAATTATCTAAAAAAATCATGTTGTTTTAGATTTTTAAAAAGGTGACACATTATCAAATTGTCAGATTCTTGTATTTATTTACTTTGCTTTTGCCATTCGCAGCCTGTGGATTTGATGATGGGTGAGTACCTGAAAGAAAACAAAAGCTCAGTTTCTCAGAAACATAGCATAAACATAACAATTGAGAATAAGGAAGTCAGTAATAGAGTATTATATAATCCTTAAAAGCACTGGGTTCAGATTTTGTGCTTCGATCTCTTCATTCTACATCTGTGTGGCTCTGAACTTGTGGCACATGAGGGACAAGATGACAAGGCCTCTGACATTCCAAAGCTGGACCTCCACAGCAGAAATTCTAAGAAAAAAATGCTTGAAGAACAATTCTTTTTTTTTCACATTTTTTTATTTCATTTTCTCTTATACATTCCATCACATCATTTAGCTTACAAAATGAATATTTCAGCAGGTGAACATTTCTCCCTAGTCCAGTTGATAAAACTAAAATATAAAATATCTTCAACAGATAATACCACATTTCTTTGTCCCATTAATGCTTTGCCTCCCTCTTTTTCTTCTAAATATCTAATTCTAAAGCTACCAGAGACAAGAGACAAAGGGACTTGAGAAGAGATCTTCTCCTTGCATATTGTATAAGCTCTCCTGGTCGCCTTAGCAGATACCAGTTTGGACAGCTGAAGCAACAGAAATTAATTTTCTTAGCAGCTTAGGAGGCTAAAAGTCTAAGATCAAGATGCCAGTGAGTTTAGTTCCTTCTGAGTCATCTGTCTTTGGTATGTAAATGGCCTGTTTCTCACTCTGTCTTCTTGTGGTTTTTCTTCTGGCACACCCCCATTGTTTCTGTATGACCCAATTTCCTCTTCTTAAGTGGACATGAGTCAGGTTCAATTAAGTACCAGCTTACTGCTTCCATTTTAACTTAGTCCCCTCTTTAAAGGTCTTGTCTCCAAATGCAGTCACATTGGGAGGTACTATGGCTTAGGGCTTCAACATGCGAGTTATATAGAGGGACAGAATCTGTCCGTCACATATCGTCAGTCAAGGAGAGTGGAGTTTGAGAATGTAGCCTCCCCACCTCCAGATAAGTTAGATTGATACCTGAAGCTGCTTGAAGTTTTTGAGATGTATTCCCTGAAGCTGGAAGGCAGACAGACAATGCTTTTAGCTGATTTGTGAATCAGGAAACTGTGTGACCTATGAAAATAAAATAGAAATGGTTATATGTAGAATAGACAGAACTTTTTTTAAATTTTATTTTAATTTTTTTTAAACATGGAGGCGTGCGTGTTTTCTGTGGAATAACAAGACAGGGTGAGAGAAAACCATATAAAATTATTTGGAATCCTGTTCAAGAGAGCACCTATGGGATGGAAGGACTCTCAAAACATTACTGTGAAATTTGAAATTGCTAACCTAAGGCAGAAGTTGAGCATGACTATCCAGAAATAGCAACTACATCTATCAGCCCAGATCAAAACAACTGCCGGAGAGGAATCGTCAGTGATAGAAATAAGCAAATGAACAAACGAGCAAATTATAATATCCATAAAGAAAAGTCAACTTTAACTTTCTGCTCAAACTACGCCAAATCACCAGAAAATAGAAAACCTTTCTGCTGCCTTTCTTCTTAGTGTCTGAAGCTGCTGTTGGTAACTGCAGTAGCAGAAGTGGGAGAGAGAAGAGCCACCAAGTTCTAAACTTATTTATTCAGTGGATTTGAAGACTGAAACAGGTTGGAGTTTAGGAAAGATATTTACTGTTAATTCAAGTTCTGAATACTGATTGTTACCTTGAAATAGAGAGTCTGCTTTTTCAATTTTTTAGTGATTATGGACAAGTATTATCCTGGTAAATAACAAGAGGCTCTCTTTCTCCTCTCCCTCCCCAAAATACCCCTTTATTTATATTATTTGCCCTTCTCTGTGGTGTAAATTATCTCTCAATAACTAATCCCAACCTAGCAACATGGAGTCACTGAACACAGCTCTGGGAAGAAATAAGTACAACCCAGTTTCCTAGCCTCCGGGTGGGCCCCAGCATACCCCACCCCATAAGACTATTAAAACCAAGAGCCGAAGCAGATTTCCTGAGACACTGCAGCAGGCTTCAGGGCCCCTAAATGCTACAGACCTGGAATCAGCTCTAGCCATGTGGTCACACACTCTGTTTTTTATAGGTTTTGCAAATGATGTTTTAACCTCAGTCAGTTAGCACTGGTGTTACTTTCCACTCTGACTTTGCACCATCACATTTGCCTTCTGGAAAGTAGCTTTGAAGTGGCTGTGAGTGCTTTCAGGACTTAGGTGAGCTGCTGAACTGGGGGTATTTTCATTTGCATTCAGTGAAATGTATTTATGTTCTCACTCAATGGCACGTATAATAAATGTATTTCTAGCTATGCAGGCATAACAATGTCTCCTAACAATCTTCTCGCTGCCCAGTGCACACTCATTTGGAACCATCATGTGAATATGGAAAGTCACATGTGGCATTGTGACCTCAGTGTTTCCATGTTGTGCTTGGCACCAGAAGTGTGTAGGTAGTAAAAGAAGAAGCAAGATTTGCAATTTAAAGACTCATAAGGTGGTCTGTGGAAAATTCTTCTGCTATGCCAGCTCATACATAAAGTTACCTGACAGAACTTTCCTCAAATTTGAAATAAACTTAAAACTGTAATGCAAGGAGTGGAACTGCAGAAACTTTGTAAAATAAATGTAGTAAACATTTTTGCTAAATCATGATAAAGAACTGCTGTACATTTCTATGAATAAAATGACACTTAAAATTATTGATTTTTTTGGGCAATATCAAAAAGCATACGGCCAAAAAAATATAAGAAGAATATGTATACAGGTGTTTCAGGCAGGTAATTGATAGAAATAGGATGATTTTTTTTTGGTAATGATTATGGTATTCATGCTTTTTTATAAAAAAGGAATCATTTCATTTTATTTATCATCATTGTTGTTATAAAAATCTGTTATAGAGCACATGCACTCACCAGAGAGAAACAGAGAGAGAGAGGGAAAGTGAGAAATCAAGCTGCCAGGCCCAGGACTCGAAACACAGTTAGCCATATGGGAGTCCAGGGCTTTAACCACCATGCCACCTGCTAGTCCCAGAATTTGTCTATTTATTTTAAGAGAGATTTCTGCTACAGGGTGTGTGCGCTCTCCAGAGAGACAGAGAAGGAGAGAAACAGAAAGTGAGAAATCATCCCCCAAGAGGGATGGCCCTGCCACAATCCCTTCTCTTCTCAAGATTTGGGGCATACACACACACACTCACACCTGGCATGAGTTTGAAGCCACCAGGTCTGGAACTAAAACGACTGTTGGCTATGTGGGAGACCAACGGCATAACCATTATGCCATCTGCTAATCCCAGTATTTGTACATTTTAAAAAAAAAATAATTTGTTTCTCTTGTGATTTTTTTTCTTTCTAAATAACTATTATTTTAAATATAATTCATATTTCTGCATTCATTTGCTTACACAAGTCACTTCACACATGACCCAGCAATTACACTTCTGGAGATATACACATATGTATATCTCCAAAGAAAATGAAATCACTATGTCAAAAAGACATCTGCATACTCAAGTTCATTGTGTCATTATTCACAATAGCCAAGAAATGTAGTCATTGTAAGTGTCTATCAAGGATGAATAGATTGGGAACCAGCAGTTAGCGTAATGGCTATGTTGCTGGACTCCCACGTAGTCGACCGCGGTTCGTGTCCCGGACCCGGTGGCTTAAAACTCATGCTGGGTGCGTGTGCGTGCGTGCCCAAGATCCCGAGAGGAGAATGGAGGAGAAGGGATTGCGGCAGGACCATCCCCCCTTGGGGGGGATTTCTCACTTTCTGTCTCTATGTCTCTCCCTGTCTGTCTGGAGAGCGCACGTGCCCTATAGCGAAAACCTCTCAAAAAAAAAAAAAAAAAGAATGAATGGATTTTGGGGACCAGCAAATATTGTAATGGCTATGTCGCTGAACTTTCATGTAGTCAACTGTGGTTTGAGTCCTGGATCTGGTGGCTTGAAACTCATGGTGGGCGTATGCCTACCCAAGATCTCAAGAGGAGAATGGAAGAGAAGGAATTGAGGAACACATGTGCCCTATAGCAAAAATTTAAAAAAAAAAAAAAAGAAAAAAAGAATGAATAATTTTTTTTTAATTTTTTGAGATTTTTTTTTTGCTATAGGGCACATGAGCTTGCTGGCGAGACAGAGACAGACAGACAAAAAGTGAGAAATCACTGTCCAGTGGAGATGGCATGACTTAATCCCTTTTTCCTCCCTTCAACTCTCAGGATCTTGGGCAAACTCGTGCACGCACCTGGCATAAGTTTCAAGCCTCCAGGTCTGGGACTCAAAACATGATTGACTACATGGGAGTCCAGTGACAGAACTATTACACAGTCTGCTGGCCTCAAGAATGAGCGAATTTTTAAAAAGTGTATCTATATAAAATAGAATACTATTTAAAAAAAAAAAAAAAGACATTCTGTGATTTGTGACAACATGAATTAACCTGGTTATTTACATATCTTTCATATTGTGATAGAGGACAGTATGCTAAGTAAAACAAGCAGGCACAGAAAGATAATTACTGAATGATCTCATTTATGTGGAATCTAAAAAAGTTGAAGGAGAAGAAGCAGAGAGCACAGTGACTGCCAGGGTTGAAGGGCGAGGAGAGGCAGTTGGGAACAGAGAGGTCTTAGTCAAAGTATACAAAGTGTCACTTAGACAGGATGAGTGAATTCTAAAGATCTATTGTACTTCATGGTAACTATAGTTAATGATGGTGTCTTTTATACTTGAAAATTGCTGAGAGTAGATCTTAAATGTTTTCACACATTAAAAAAATGTTAAGTATGTGAGGTGATAGATATCTTGATTATATTATTTTAGTGATTACACGGTGTGTGCATATATAGCTATGACTTGCATACTGTAAATGTATATACACTAATAGATTTTATTCATGCATAGATAAAAAAGGCATTTGGGGCCAGCAGGTGGTGTGGTCGCTAAGGTACTGGATTCCCATGTAGTTGACCGTGTTTAGAGTCCTAGACTTGGTGGCTTGAAACTCATGCTGGGTGCACATGCGTGCATGCCCAAAATCCCAGGAGAGGAACAGAGGAGAAGGGATTGTGGCATGGCCATCCCCTCTGCCCACAGGGGGAGGATGATTTCTCACTTTCTCTCTCACTGCCTTCTCTTTTCAGAGAGCACACATGCCCTATGGTGAAAACCTTAAAAAAAGGAGAAAAGAAAAAGAAAAAGAAAAAGAAAGAAGGGACTCAAAACTATAAGCTTTAGGCCCTATAAAATCAGTATATTTCATTGCCTAATGGAAAAGAAAATCACTGGACGTTCCATTCCTTGTGTAAATATAGAGAAGGATTATCTGTATTAATATATTTTAAAGAAACAGTGGGAAGCTAAAGTAATTTATTTGGTTAATTATGTCACATATCAAACTGGTTCAATGTATTGTTATTCTCACTTTAGTTCCGCTTCTCTCTGAGCTTCTAAATTTGGTCACTTATGCTTTAAAATACAAAGTTCTACTTGGAGTAGAACTTGGGGTTTTATTGCATGTGAGTTCATGAAAAATGTACTTAGCCCCTATTGAAATTGTCTAAACTGAGTTATGTATGTTCTATCCAGGCATATTCTACATATATTTATCAACTTTGAAATATGTAACAGAGAAGTATGTTATTTAAGTGAAATTTAGACTGCCCCTGGAATCTGTTATGTCATTGTTTTTCTCTTCAGCTATTTATTATTTATATTTGGAAAGAGGTAAGATGATTACCAGTAATTTCAGTCACAAAATCAAGAAGAAAATAGTAAAAAGTAAAAATCCATTAACAACAGGAGTGGTTTCCCATTCACTGAGAAGAATGCATGAATTTTAAGCCTTACTAATATCATGTGAAGGAGCTTATCTTTTCTTTGCCTTCCTTTCTTTTTTCTTTTTAACATTTTTCCAGTGGGCACATGGGGGAGAAAAAGAGCAAGAGAGAGAGAAAGAGATAGCATCCCTTGGAATGCTCATGCTGCAATCTCTTTTCCACCTCTCTTCTTTCAAAATGTTTGGCTTGTACATACACACGCATACGTGCCCAGCGTGTTAATCAAGCCTCCAGGTCTGGGACTCAAACCACACGGTCAGTCACATGAGATGCAGCCACCTTAACCACCAACCACGGGCTGGTCCTGAGTTTGTCTTTTCAAATAATAGTTCTTGCTACATAGATTGAAGAAGAGAAAACGTTCTGAACACTAGGTTGTTTAAGATATCTCACACAATACTAACATGAAACATTAAAACATTTGCCTTGTTTCAAACTTCTGTGTGAGGGATGAGTAGAGATTGAGGGCTAGGTGAAAATCAGACCACAAAGCATTTTTGAGATCCTCATGTTGATACATAGTAAGAAATTTCCCTCTTACTGCATGTGTTTACACAATAAATTCATTATTCTAGCCAAAATGAGAAAAAAAGTGAAGACAGTAATTTACAATATTTCTTTCCAAGAAAATTTGTTGACTTATGTTTATTAATGATACTAGAGATTTCTCATTGAAGAAGAAATCATTCATTTAGCAACAATGATTCACTATGCATTCTAAATTGTGTTAGAATAATGCTCTTATTTTGCATTACCTAACTTATTATTTACTTTGTAAGAGAAGCATTTTGGAGCCAGCAGGTGGTGGAGTGATTAAGGTGCTGGATTTCTACATGGCTGACTATGGTTTGAGTCCCAGATCCTGTAGTTTGAAAACCACAACAAATAAAATAGATTAATTAATTAACTAATTATTTTTAAAAAGATAGACAAGCACTATTAAAATTTTGAATTTTTAAAAAATTTTTGCTGCTGAAATTTGTAAATTAGATTTATTCATTAAGTTATTAGCAGACAGGCTAAGAGAGAAGATTTTGGTGTCATGTATAAGTAAACTGGATTCTTGACTTTGTTATTTTCTTTTTTATTATTATAATCTTGTTTATATTACATTGAATCTCATATAACTTTATAGTGTATTACATTTCTTTTTCTAGAAGGAATACCATGCATATCAGTCAATACAAAGACATTAAAATCCCCATCATTATCATCAAATAGCTTTTCATTATTTTTTCTAAGTTATTATTATTATTATTGATGAAATTTTTAAAACATTCAATCAGTATTTATCATTTGCTTGTAAAAAGACTTTACCCAAAATGAAATACTTCTCAGACCAGTTTAGTTGAGAATACTATACACATCGTCTTCCTGTCTGTCTATTTGTTCTCTTGCTATCGTTCTCCATACTCTCCTCTTCTTCTGCCCCATTCCACACTGTCTTAATCATCACTACTTTCACTGCTTTTATGCCCTCCAATATTTTGATCTCTACCATAAAGTGCAGATAGTCAGTATATATTAAGTGGATACATACAACATCTTTCTTTCATATCCTAGCTTAATTCACTCAGCAATAGATCCTCCATATCCAACCACTTTCTATCAAATGCCAGGGTCTTCTTGTTTTATATGGCTGAGTAATATTCCATAGAGTATATGTGCCACACTTTATTAATCCATTCATCAGTTTGTGGACATTTGGATTGGTTCCATGTCTTAGCGATTGTGAGTAATGCTGCAAAAAACATTGATGTACAAGTGCTTTTTCAACTGAGCATTCTCCTCTCCTTTGGATAGATACCCAGAAGTGGGATTGGTGGATCAAATGGTAGTTCTATTTGTAGATCTTTGAGGAACCCCCATATTGTTCTCCACAGTGGCTAAACCAATTTACATTCCCACCATCAGTGTAGGAGAGTTCTCATTTCACACATCCACACCAACACTTATCACTTTCTATATTTTTAATCTTTGCCATTCTGTCAGGGGTTAGGTGGTATCTCATTGTGATTTTAGTTTGCATCACCCATATGATGAAGGATGTTGAACATTTCTGCATTTGCTTTTTGGCTGTTTGTATATCTTCCTTAGAGAGAATTTTGTTCAGCTCATTTTCCCATCTTTTAATTAGATTAATCATGTTTGTGTGTGTGTGTGTGTGTGTGCGCATGTGTTTGTGTGTGTGTGTAAGGTGCTTGAGTTCCCTGTTTATTCTGGTTATCAGTCCATTGTCTGAGGCATATTTTACAAAAATATTCTCCCATTCTTAGGACCAGCAGTTAGCAAAATGGCTATGTCGCTGGACTCCCATGTAGTTGACCATGGTTCGAGTCCCAAACCCGGTGGCTTAAACTCACGCCAGGCACGTGTGCGTGCGTGCCCAAGATCCCAAGAGGAGAAAGGAGCAGAAGGGATCACTGCGTGGCCATCTCTACCCCCGGGGGGTGATTTCTCGCTTTCTGTCTGTCTGTCTCTCTCTGTCTTTCTCGCAAGCACACACGCACTATAGCAAAAACTTCTCCAAAAAAGAAAGAAAGAAAAAAAAATATTCTCTCATTCTGAAGGTTATCGATTCACACTTGTTACTGTGTCCTTTGATATGCGGAAACATCTTAGTCTAATATAGTCCCACTTATCTATTTTAGGGATTATTGCCTGTACTTTGGGAGTCTAAGAAGTCTGTGCCTACCCCAATGTCTCCCAGAGTTTCTCCAGTATTTTAGACCAATAGTTTTATAGTTTGAGGTCTTAGGTTCAGATATTTGGTCCATTTTGAGTTGACTTTTGTTAATGGTGAAAGATGGGGGTTCAGTTTCATTATTCTGCAGATGGAAACCCAGTTTTTTCCAGCATCGTTTACTAAAGAGGTTTTCCTTTTCCCAATGGATTGACAGGTATCCATTGTTAAAAATCAGTTAGCTACAAGTTTTGGGATTTATTTCTGGGGTCTCTAGTCTATTCCATTGGTCCACTTGTCTGTTTCTGTACCAATATCATGCTGTTTTGATGATCACAGCTTTATAGTGTATTTTGAGATCAGGGAGTGATATGCCTCCTACTCCATTCTTGCACAGGATTGCCTTGGCAATACGAGGTCTTTTATGATTCCAGACAAATTCTATGATTGTCTTTTCTACGACTGTGAAGAATATCTCTGGTATTTTGATTGGAGTTGCATTAATGTAGATTAATTTGAGTAGAATTTCCATTTTGATTATATTAATTCTTCCAGTCTAGGAATATGGGATGGTCTTCCACATTTTTGTGTCACTTTCAGTATCTTTGTTAAGATTTTTATAGTTTTCTTTGTAAAGGTCTTTGACTTCCTTAGTTAGGTTTATCCCTAGGAATCGTATACATTTTGTGGCTCTAGAGAAAGGGATTCCTTTCTTCAGTTCTACTCATTCAACTTCTTGTGCATATATAGAAATGCTACAGATTTTTGGATGTTGGTTTTTTATCCTGCTACTTTACTGTATTCACTTATTACTTCGAGAAGTTTTTTCATGGAAGCCTTTGGGTCTTCTAAGTGTACCATCATGTCATCTGCAAATACAGATATTTTCAACTCTTCTTTGCCTATTTGAATCCCTTTTCTATTGTTCTCGTTTCTGATTATATTAGCTAAGACTTCAAGCACTATAGTAAAAAGCAGTGGAGAAAGTAGGCAGCCTTGTCTAGTACCAGTTTTTAGTGGAAAAGCTTTTAGCTTTTCTCTATTCAGTAAAATGTTCATTGTAGGTTTTTTATAGATGGCTTTTATTGTATTGAGAAATGACCTTTCTATACCAAACTCACTGAGGGTCTTAATCATGAAAGAGGTTGTATTTTATCAAATGCTTTCTCTGCATCAATTGAAATGATCATGTGGTTTTTATCTTTCTTCCTTTTAATATGGTGTATTATATTTATGGTCTTGCGTATGTTGAACCACTCTTGCATACCAGGGATAAAGCCTACCTGGTTGTGATGAATAATCTTTGTTATATGTTGTTGGATACAATTGGCAAGTATCTTGTTGATAATTTTTGCATCTATATTCATCACACAATATTGGTCTGTAGTTTTCGTTTTTTGTAATGTCCTTATCTGTTTTGGGAATGAGGATGATGGAGGCTTCATAAAATGGATTTGGAAGGTTTATTTCCTTTTGAATCTTGAGAAATAATTTGAGTAGGATAGGGATTAACTCTTCCTTAAAAGTTTTGTAGAATTCAGAAGTGAAGCCTTCTGGGCCTGGGCTTTTCTTTGTCAGGAGGTTATTTATTACTGATTCAATCTCCAGGCTTGTTTTGGGCCTATTAAGGTTTTCTATGTCCTCCTGATTCAATCATAGTAGATTATATACATCCAGGAATTTGTCCATCTCCTCCAAGTTCTCTCTTTTTTTTTTGAAATTCTTTATTTTATTTATTTATTCATTCATTCATTTTAATTTGACCAGAGAGAGAGAGACACAGAGAGAGAAAGAGAGAAAATGAGAAAGCAAGCCGCCAGGTTTGGACTCTTACGTGTGGGAGTTTCTAGCACTTTAACCACCATGCCACGGGCTGGTCCCCATCCTCCAAGTTCTCTTATTTGTTGGCATATAGTCATTCATGGTATCCTCTAATGATATTTTGTATTTCCATTATGTCTGTTGTAATGTTGCCTGTTTCATCACATATTTGATTTATCTGGTTTCTTTTTTTCTTCTTCTTGATCAACTAGCCAATGATGTGTCTCTCTTGTTAATCTTTTCAAAGAACCAGCTTTTGTATTCATTTATTTTCTGTATGGTTCATTTATTTTCTATTTCATTTATTTCTGCTTAAATCTTTATTATTTCTTTTTCCCTGACAGTTTTTTATTTTCTTGTTTTGTTTTGTTTTTCCACTTTCCTGAGGCATGATGTTAGGTTATCTACTTGCCACTTTTCCATCTTTTTTCTATGCACACTAATTGCTATGAATTTCCCTCTTAAGATTGCTTTTGCCATGTCCCATAGATTATGGAAACTTGTGTATTCATTATTACTTGCTTTCATAAATTTTTGGATTTCAGACTTAATTTATTCCGTAGTTAAGAAGTCATTCAGAAGTAGGTTGTTCAGTTTCCGTGTGTTTATGTATTTTCGAGGGTGTTTCTTGAAATTAATTTTGAGTTTAATTTCATCATGGATATAGTTTATATGCTTTTAAATATGTAAAGGCTTGATTTGTCCTACCATATGGTCAATCTTTGAAAAGGTTCCATGCTGGGGTTAGAAAAATGTATATTTTGTGGACTTAGGGTGGAAAGTTCTATAGATACCTATTAAGCCCATTCAATCTATAATATCATTTATGTCCTGTATCTCTCTATTTTCTGCCTAGAAGATCTATCTAAAGGAGATAAGGGGGCATTGAGATTCCCAACAATTATAGTGTTGCCCCTTATCTCTCTTTTAGCTCCAGTAGTCTTTCTTTCACATATTTAGGTGCTTCTGTTGGGTGCACAGATATTTATAAGTATTATGTCTTCTTGCTGGATTACCCTATTTTCTATTATATAATGCCCTTCCTCGTCTCTTCTTACAGTCTTTGTCTTGAAGCCTGCTTTGTCGGAAATCAATATTGCAACTTCAGCTCTTTTTTGATTTCCATTTGCATGGAATATCTTTTTCCAGCCCTTCACTTTTAGTCTGTGTATGTCTTTTATCTATAAGGTGTGTTTCTTGTAGGCAGCAGATAGAGGGTTTCTTTATTTTATTTTATTTTTTTGTTTATTTTTTCCATTCAGCCAGTCTGTGTCTCTTAATTGGAGAATTTAATCCATTGACATTCAATGTTATTATCAATATTCTGGACCTGTTCCTATCATTAAGTGAGCCATTTTCTTGATTACATTTTGTTCTCTTATAACTGTTCATCTGACTTTTTAGTTTTCTTGGTATAGCACTCCCTTCAAAACCTCTAGAAGAGCTGGTCTGGAGTTGGTAAATTCCTTCAAATTTTGTTTATTTGAGAATGTTTTTATTTTTTTCCATATGAACTATAATCTTGCCAGGTATAGTATTCTTGGTTGAAATTGTTTTTCATTCAACACTTTCTCTGTATTTCCCCATTCTTTCCTTGCTTGCATTGTTTCCACCAAGAGGTCCAGATGGTGTGACACTTGTAAATAACTTGATGTTTCCCTCTTCCCTCTTGCCAACTTTAGTATCTTGTCTTTTCTTTTCCTTTCCTTTTCTTTTCTTTTTTTTTTTTTCTTCCCAATCTGGCTATGGTATGCCTTGGAGAGGATCTTCCTGAGTTGATTCTATTTGGGGTCCTATGTACTTCTTGGTTCTGGATATTTGAATGCCTTTCTAGGTTTGGAAAATTTTCTTCCAGGATTTCATTGAATACATTATCAATCCCCTTATTATTTTCTTCACCTTCTGGGATACCAATTATCCGAATGTTGAGGTGCTTGGTGGTATTCAGTATTCCTCATGTATTATTCTCGTTTTTCTTGGTTGTTTTCTCAATCTTCTTGATACTTTTCTCTAGATCAGATGTTTTGCCTTCTACTTTCGAGATTCGATATTCTGCCTGATATAATCTACTTTTACTACTTTCAAGGGAGGTTTTGATTTCCTGTATCACATTCTTCAACCCTAGAAGTTCCATCTGGCTCCTTTTTAAGGTGTCTATTTCTTCTTTCAAATAATGAAAGGATTTCCTCATCTTCTGAAGCTCATTGTCTTTTTTCTCTTTCATCTCACTTAGTTTGGTCACTGCAAATAGCAAATATTCTGAGTTGCTTATCTGACATGTCCATGATGTCCACTGTGTTGACTGTGGGTGAGGTCAGCATGACGATTTCTCTTGGGATAGGGGCATTTTGTTGGTTTCTCAAATTTTTGAGCCTCTGTGATTGTTCCTAGTCATCTAGTGATCTATACTTTCCTTCCTAACTTATTCAAGGTATCTCTGAGTGTTAAAAGGTGTGCAGGATTAGAAATTGACAATCTCTCTTTTGGTCTGCCTCCCTGTTGTCCACCAGTACCATGCACTGTTGTCACTGGTCCTGGGTGACCCAAAATCCTCCCTGTTTCTAAGGAGTGGTGAGTCTCCAACTGAGCTAATAAGCTTCACCTTAGGAGCAAAAAAAAAAAAAAATCAAAACACTAAAATTCTGAGAGTCCAAAGGCAAATGGGGAAGGGGCAGAAGATTAGTGACGGGTCCTGGCCGTTAGGGCCTACAGCCATAGGCAGCCTCGTGTCCGGCAATGCCACTGGCTTGAACCAGTCTCCAGATGGTATAGGAAGGGGTGCAAGTTCATCTTAAAGTCCCAAGAAACAAACCTGAAGTCCTGATACAAGTAGGGGCAGGGATAAGTGACGGGTCCCCGCCTTTAGTGCCTACAGCCTTAGGCAGCCTGGTGTCTGGCAATGTCGCTGGCTTGAACAGGTCTCTAGATGAGGTGGGAAGGGGTGCAAGTTTCTTGACTCTGTTATTAATGATCAAGTCACTTAGTCTCCTCAAGTTTTCATTTTAACATATAGAAATGAGGACAATGCTAAATATCATATTCTGTTATTGTTAGTGTTAGGAGTAGCTGTCATATAGCAAGTATTAATTATGTAATAGCTCTTATTACTCATCTCACTGCATTACTCTCTTCTCAATACTTCTTTTTTATTATTATTCATTTTATTGTATTTTATTTATTCTTCTTCAATTTTACCAGAAAGAGACACAGAGAGAGAGAGAGAGAGAGAACATGAGAAAGCAAGCCACCAGGTTCAAGACTCAAACTGTGGTTGGCCATGTTAGAGTCCAGCACTTTAACCACCATGCCATCTGCTGGCCCCCTCAATACTTTTTAAATAAAATTTTATATTCATTTTCTTGGGAAATGTTTGCATGATTTAGTATTACATGAAAGAATGCATGCTTCAATGTACACATTAAAATTGAATAATTTTATATAACTAGCTTTAAAAATCTGCGAAGAAATTATTTCGTATTTCTCTTTTAAAGCACTATTACTTTTGAGTTAAACCTCCTAAATCCTCCCCAAGAGGCTTCCCTAGCTGTTACTCGGTGGGGACTTGTCCCTAACTGCCCTGAACTCCTATTGCAGAGAAGATTGTCTTCATGGCACAGAGTACAGGTCAAACTGAAGTCTTCATTTGGAAAAAGTAAAAGAAATTGATCAGTGAACTTGAATCATATTAAACATACATGCTGAGAAAAGATAAGATTAAGAGATCATCTCCACATTTAAACAAAGGATAATGGTAAGGCAAACAGCTCTTTTTTTTTTTTTTCTTCGTACTCCTATTTTGTTATGCAAGTTTACGGATTTTTTGGTATGAACTGGACTCTGGACTGAAGGGAAAAAGAGATAGAGAAGGAGCAGAGGGACCTATTAAAAATTCAGTATTTCAATGGACAAATGGAACTTTCTCTGTTACAAGAGCCAAGATTCTGTACAGTGATTCTTAAAGTATTAGATTCTCTCTATGATTAAAACATTGTATATAAATGAACCTTCTTTATATGTAAAGCTGTATCAAAAAACATAAAGTCATTGTAAATGTTATTAAAGAGACTGATATTTAAATAATTTAATGATTTTCATAAATACATGAAATGTTTAAAGGTAAACTATACAGTCTTTTCCATAATTTTTTAATAAATGAATGTGTGTTTCCTATATGAAGTTTGGTTTCAAAAATAATCAAGCTTTTATTTTCTGTATCTTAATTGTTAGTTATAACTTAACATTGTTTTCATATTTTGGTTAGTTACAATGACCTTTTATTGTCCTCTGGATAGTTCTCCCTTCCTTTAAAAATAGAATTTGTTCATTTGCTAGACCAGATATTCAGAAAATAGATATTAACAAAATTCTATAAAGATTGTGTCTACAAGGTCGCCTCACTGACGATAGAAGGTGAAGCTCCGGCCTGTGTGCGCTTCATTAAGGCCAGTTTTTTACCTGATGGACTGAGTGTCTATGGTTTATTTTCTTCACAGTTCATAAATTACTAAGTATTTTTGCACCCACTTGAGTCTGGATTTGCATCCCATGATTTGAATAAGATGATTACAGAATGCTGATCTGCCAGTGAATAATTACTGTTGAAAGGCTTTTGAGATTTCAGAGAATCTTGAAAATGTATCTTTAAAATTAGGCAGAATGTTTTCAGGCCCTTAAAACATGTGGACTCTCACATCCTGAATATTAGTAAGATAAAGTTTAATGGTATCTCTGTAAAAGGGTAGAGCAAATTATAAATGCTCTGAGTCGGTAAGAGAATCATATTTCATGGAAAGATTTTTACAGAGAATAGTTTATTATATATTATTAGGAATCATAATTTTTTAAAAGAAAAACTCCAACTAGCAGCAAAACCCTTTATTTAAAAATCATAATAAGGTCATTATGTATATTTTTTCTATTTCTCCCTGAATTATAATTAAAGACCAAAGCTAAATCTCTAAAAAGATTGAATTCTCAATATTCAGCACTTGAGTCCAAACACGTATCTCTGTCCTTTTTTTTTTTCTTTAAAGTCACCAGAACTAGCCCGACCACCTTCAACATATAGAATTCAGGGTGATGGAACAATGAAGCTGGGCTTGGTCCCCTCAATTTCTCCCCCAAGAGAAATTCTTATTGATTGTAGAGACATCAGCAACAAGAAATGAAATGGAGTGGAATCCTTCCACATCAGGAAACTGCAGTAGGAAGTTTCCTTTTCCTACTTTCCAAAGAATCTACATACTTGTTCTGGTGGAGAGCTAGGACTGTTATGACTGCCACACATATCCATTTTCACATTGTATGAATGTCCTGAAGTGTGTGCCAGATTCACAAAGTGACTCATTGTATACCTTAAATGGCATCATGTCAGTATTGGAGAACCAGAGGTGTCAACAGAGATATTTGCTACCTCACTTGATCAAGAAAGACTTTTTTTACAATATTAAATTTCCCTCCTTCTCATCTCAATATTCAAGAAGATTGATATAGTTTAAAAAGGAAGAGGAAGAACTATCTCAGGTCTACACTAGATGGTTCCATCCTCTAATCCCAGCACAAGAACCACACTTCTAATCTTAGTGAGGAGAAGGAAAGGAGAGAAGTTTCCATTGAGCTTGAAGCTCTATTTTTTTATTTGTTTGTTTATTGATTAAGTTTTTGCTTGAGGAGGGAAGAGGAAGAGAGAGACAGAGAAAGGGGAAGTGAGAAATCACCCCCCAGGGAGATGGCCATGCTGCATTCTCTTCTCTTCTCAGGATTTGGGGCACACACGCACATATACCAGCATGATTCTCAAGTCACCAGGTCTAGGAACAAAACTATTTAGACAAGTTTATTTTTTTATAATGGAATAAAGTTATCAGATGGAGTCATACTTTCTTTAATTAAATCACTACTCAGCAAAAATAGGGGTGTAGCATAGCATATTTGGAGAAAGTTATAGTAAGTTTTCTTTAAAATTTAAATTGATTGGGGGCCTGCAGGTGGCATGGTGATTAAGGTCCTGGATTCCCACTTGGTGACAACAGTTTGAGTCTCAGAGCTAGTGGCTTGCTTTATCACTTACTCTCTTTTTCTCTCCTTGGTCAAATTAAAAAATACTAACAATAAATAAAATGAAATTAAATACACATAATTTAAATGGATTATAATACAATAAATAAGGAAATCAATAAATTGAATAAGCTAACTTAACTTTAATCAGTAAATGGCAGTGTGAATCCTAGAATAGGGAACATAACTTGAAGTCTTACCCAAACATATTTTTATTGCAGAAACAGGATTTCTGTTTTTTCATTTGTTTTCTGTTTTTAAGACCATCTCTTCATATTTTTGGAAACCAGAATTCTTTGGACCTTAGAGGAAAATATTTCCTAAAAAGAAAAGCTTGTTTTTCTCATATATGTTGGGAGAAAATTTTTAAAGCATGAATATAAATAAGAGTGTTTATTTCAGACTGAAGAGTCAAAAGCAGAGGTCAAGAGCAAACACACAAGAAGAATGTAAACAATTTGGTATCAATAGATAGAAAAACTGTTAAACAGAGCCCTACTCTGTTTTTTTGTAATGAATGATCATAGAGCTTAAGAACTTAAAATAGTTAACCAGTAAAATTTCAGGGTAGAAATATTTGAAGAAGAGTTAAGGATTCTTAGTAGAACTAAAGTAGATATTTCATAAGGAATGAGCTGTGAAAAAATAATGTTGCTCATTGGCAAAAATAGAAATACTCAGGAAAAAAGGGAACAGAAAACATAATGGTAGATCCAAAATAATTATATGAGGAGACCAGCAGGTGGCATGGTGGTTAAGTGCTAGTCTACTACATGGTCAAACCTTGCTCGAGTCCTGGTCCTGTCCACTTGAAAATCAGAGCGGGTGCATATATATATGTATGTGTGTGTGTGTGCCAAAAATCCCAGGAGGATAATGGAGGAGAAGAGACTGTGGCATGGCCATCCCACCTAAGAGGTGATTTCTTACTTTCCTTCTCACTATCTCTCCCTGTCTCTCCTCAGCGAGTGCACACACCCAATGGCAAAAAAAATAAAAAATAAAAATAAATAAATAAATAAAACAAAAAAAAGAAAAGAAAAGAAACAAAATAATTATATGAAGTAAAAGTCACATTATTATTTAAGACAGTGGTCTCCAAACTTTTTAGTACCAAAGACCGGCTTTGTGGGAGACAATTTTTCCACAGACCAAATTGTATGTGGGGGGATGGGGTTTTAGGGTGATTCAAGCATATTACATTTATTGTGCACTTTATTCCTATTATTATTACATTGCAATATATAATGAAATAATTATACAACTCACCATAATGCAATATTTGCAACTGTTCCCCAGTGCTAGCATCACTTCCTCAACTCCACCTCAGATCATCAAGGTATTAGATTCTCATAGGAAACACACAACCTAGCTCCCTTGCATGTCCATTTAATGAAGGGTTCCTACTCCTATAAGAATCTATTGCCCCTGCTGATCTGACAAGAGGCAGAGCTCATGCAGCGGTAATGTGAGTGATAGAGAGCAGCTGTAAATATAGATGAAGCTTAGCTCACTCACCTGCTGCTCACCTCCTGCTATATTGTTCCCGTCTGTGGCCTGGACATTGAGAACCCCTGATTTAAGTTACAGGATCCTATTTTGAAAATAGTAATAGAAAGAATCCAAATATCATGACCTAGAGAAAATAGAAACCTCTCTTTGGTATATGAACGTCTTGACTTACCAAAAGTCCCAAACTGGTTGAGTGGTTTGCTTCATGTGGGACCCACTTTCCTTCTATTTTAGTATGCTGCCAATTCCAGAATGTAACTTTCATTTCCTCATCTAAATGGCTTCATGTTCACATTTCTTTTTTTTTTTTTTTTTTTGGAGAGGTTTTTCGCTATAGGGCGCGTGCGCTCGCCAGACAGACAGAGAGAGACATAGAGACAGAAAGCGAGAAATCACCCCCCAGGGGGGATGGTCACGCCGCAATCCCTTCTCCTCCATTCTCCTCTCGGGATCTTGGGCACGCACGCACACGCGCCCGGCGTGAGTTGTAAGCCACCGGGTCCGAGACGCGAACCGCGGTCGACTACGTGGGAGTCCAGCGACATAGCCATTACGCTAACCGCTGGTTCCCCACATTTCAAGAGAGTGAGAAAGAAAGAAAAGAAAGAATAGTGCAAGACTTACAGTTTCATCCTTGATATTACAAACAGCTTAACAAACTAAGCATCAATGACTTTTCTTGGACTCATCATAGAACTGAAATTACAAAACAATTCAGCAATGAAATGTGGAGAGGCAGGTAAACCTGAGTCACAGCCAAGCATTCTTTCTTTGAGCAAAAGTCACTGGAACCATAATCTAGTGGGCAGATGTAAATGGCAATGTTTTTTGTTTTGTTTTGTTTTGTTTTGTTTTTGGAGAGGTTTCTGCTATAGGGCGCGTGCACTCGCCAGACAGACAGAGAAAGACAGAGAGACAGAAAGCGAGAAATCACCCCTCAGGGGGGATGGCCACGCCACAATCCCTTCTCCTCCATTCTCTTCTCGGGATCTTAGGCACGCGCGCACACGCACCCGGCGTGAATTTAAGCCACCGGGTCCGGGACTCGAACCGCAGTTGACTATGTGGGAGTCCAGCAACATAGCCATTACGCTAACTGCTGGTCACAATGGCAATGTTGATGAATGACTAGAGACAGTGGATTTTCAGGAGAGTGAGAAACTCCTGGAAACCATTGTTCTCAAGGTAAACTCCCATACTTCTAAGGGTTTTACCTACAGAAAACCAGCCAGGAATATTCAAGAAAGATTCCCTTCTTTCTCTGGTAGTAGGAGGGGAAGAGCCATCTTCGTGAAAAATGCCTTAAGTATTCTGAATAACAAGGGCCTGCTTTCCACAGGAAAATAACTTGTCAGACTCTACTGTAGCTGGTGGGGAAGAGCACTGCACCCAGTCTCATGCCCTCTATTCTTTCTGTTGTAAATAAGGGACAAAAGTGTCATAACACTGGAAAAGCAAAGGTGACGTTCACATGTCAGAGACATAGATAAATAAAAGACTGATCATCACATCAATAGCCCCAGTATAGTAAGCAGTGGATATCAGTGGAAAAGGTATAAGAAAAAGAGTTCTTCTGAGAAGTACTTGGGGGAATTTAAAGTCAAAAGCAAAGACACAAGAGGAATGTAAATAACTTGGTACGGATAGATAGAAAAACCATTAAGCACACAGCCTGCTAGTCAGCTCGACATAAATCATTATACTAAAGACCTATTTACTTCAATTTCTATTACTGGAAATAACATATGACTTTCGCAAAAAACTGCAAGTTGTTGAGGAGTCTGGCTCCAGGCCCAAATCCTATGTGTGATCTTTTAGGCCCAGCATTTGGCAATTACCGGGCTGTGCACGGCAGGTTTGAGGAGGACTGGGAGCAGGGAGAGGTTACCTGTCCCACACAGACATGATGAACAGCTGTGAATTGCAGTTCCCTGGAGATGGATACAAAGGTGTCTTTTGTTCAGGGCTCTGTGCCTGAGATGAATCCCCTTGTCTGAGGTGCATAACTCCTCACCCTCACCCTCACCCATTGCCATCCTGTGACAGAATATTTAATAATACCCTCCTGTAGAACATCTAGTGGTAAGCTTGAATTTCCTGGGACACAGGTGGCATATGTTTGCATTTAAGAGGATGTGGAAGGTTAAGTAGGACATTCTTTCTTATCCTCGTCATTAACCTAGAGATTGCGAATTCCAAAGACAATATACTTTTGTGGATGGGTTTAGCAAAAAGGCAATCGTGGGTGGTAGGAGCAGAATGCATTCAAATTGAATTTTTTTTGGCCAATGTTAATGGCCCAACTGAAGAAAATATATCTGAATATTAAAGAGAACATTGAATCCCCATTGTAGACAATACACCCTGCAGAGACTTTGCCTTCATTATCCCAAAGCATAATTTGAGAAGGGTGCTTTATTGGAACTTTTGAATGTCCTTGAGCCACAGTGGAAGGAAAGTGATGGTAAATGTGTCGTTACAGGAGAGTCAGGTGCGATGGGAAGGCTCAAGGAGCCAACTTGCTTCACCAGTCAAAGAATCACTTGTAAAATGTAGATTGGTGAAGGCTGAGACCAGAAGAGACACTGAAAGGTCAGGCGGCAGAGGCAGACCAGAGTCAGGTCTGAGGAGTTTCAATATTCTCTTGACAAAGTGGAGCTGGCATCCGGACATAGGCTATGTAAGTTTTTATTTATAACATGATAAACCAGAGGAAGTCTCTGGACCAAGTCAGGCTAATGACATTTTTTTTTTTTTTTTCTTCAGAGGTTTTTGCTATAGGGCACATCTACTCACCAGAAAGACAGAGAGACAGAAAACGAAAAAGCATCCCCCATGGGGGATGGCCAAGCCACAATTCTTTCTCCTCCATTCTCCTCTTGGGTTGGGCATGTACGCACACGCGCCCAGTGTGAGTTTAAGCCATGGGGTCCGGGACTCGAACTGTGTTCGACCATATGGGAGTCCAGCTACATAGCCATTACAAGAACTGCTGGTTCCAATGACTTTTTTTTTAATAGTAAAAAAAAAAGTGTAATTATATCAGAGATGATATAGGCAAAAAAGTATATATTAACAGATTCTTCACTTGAAAGGCAAGAAAAGCAATGAGGTCAATAGGGAAGAACTTTAAGTATTGGAGGAGGGTATAACTTGGATTTTATTTTTGTTTTTGTTTTCTGGTCCTTATTCTCAGGTCATTGACCCACAACAGTTCTCTATAGCATTTCAAAAGCAGTGCTACAAAATTCTTGCTTGCAGACCATGTCAGCAGGCTGAAGGCAGGGACATGCCAATAATGCATTTTCTGGCATCTGATTTGGCCATATTATATTCCCACTGTACCCAAGAGCTTGTAGCTACTTATTTTCTTGATAAGCAAAGAGTAGCTACAAACCCTACAAGAAAATGTTAGAATCTTCAGTCAACAGATAGTAGGTAAGGATGTCCTTGGAGCAGAAGGCATTGATCAATGAATTTAAAAGACATTTATTCGACAGCTGTTACTTCGCAAATAATAGTTTTCTTTGATGTGAAGCTAAGTATAAAATTCTGTTATCTTGTATAAAGTTATCCCAAAATCAAAGAAAAGCTTTCAGGCAAACTGGAACTCCTATTTCTCCTGTTGCCGCAAAGGAATAATGTAGAAGAAATAGCATCTGTAAAAGAAAATGAATAAATAATCACTATGCAAGTCTAGGTTTTAATAGCGCTAATATAATTGCTATTATCAATATTAGAAACTGTATTCAGTGAGACTATAAGGACTGAATGTTTTATTAGCAGCAGCCTATGTAATATTTAATATTTTGATAATTTTGAATTTATTTTAACATTTTCTAGACATGACTAAGGGTTTGATTTTGATTTATTTGTTTTGAGTCAAAATAAATGGGCATGTCAGTAGACATCATCTAAGATTATTATTCTAAGCTTGTACATACTATTCTACTCTATTACCATTCTCTCTGATGCCCTCAGTCAGTTTTTGTAAAGTCTTAACTCTTTATCTGAATGGTGAATGCATTAAAACACAATATCTTTTTAGCTTTTATTCATGTATACACTGTTTGATAGAGACTGGGTATTTCATATCTCCTCTTAGTCCAAATTTGGTAATTTGCACTCTCTGAGAAAAGAGATTGAATCTGTCTGAGATAAGCCTAGTTAATGGTGATTTTCAGTATGAGTTTAGATGCAGCTGTATTCTTGGGATGAGTGCTTCATAGCTGCGGGCCTATCAGTGGGAGTATGGCCGTTTAATTATCAACTCAGCTGTATCGTCTGACGGCGGTAGAAAAAATAAGTCCAGTGTTTATCCATTCTCTTTGTATAAATCATGTGTGTGTGTGTGTGTGTACACACACACTTATACAGATATGTATGTATATTAAATATATTGTATGTCTGTATCTGTCTAAATTTTCTTAAGCTCCTTGAGATTCAAACTTTCTTTAGAAATAAAACAAAAAAATACTTTAATTCTATAAAATCCTTAATAAGCTCTAAATAGGTGCAGTTCTACAAAAAGAAGGAAAAGAAATAGATTTTAATTAATAATGCAATCAATGCATATGCAAACATACTTGACATTACTGGACCCTCTGTCATAATTTATAGCACTTTTTCAAGTACTCTTTGAGTAATAGAGAAATTTTCTTTAATTATCTCCATATTTTATATTTTTTATGAAAAATGTAAGAACTAATTTTTATATTTGAATGAAGGAAAATGTTCATTATAAAATAATAGTGAAAGATAACTTCATGTTATATCTCTATTCTAAAATTATGCCAAAGGAAGAAGAAGGAAGAACATATAATATAAAAACATAATTGAATTTTGGTACACTATCACTTTTGCCTCTTTTTATCAAATATTTGATTACATTCAACAGTTTTCATTTAACAGGGAAGCTTGACATGTCTTGAATTTGTACAGAATACATAATATATATTTGAATCTGCATCCAATCTTCTCCCTTTTCTTTAGCATTTTCTCACTGCATAGAAAATGCTTTAAGCATTATAGTAAGAGAACAGATGCTGTTATAAAAGTAGATATTATAAGGTTAGGAGAAAGGTATTATAACAAGTGACTTGATGGCAATGTTTGGTTGTCCAATTAGCAGAGAGCCACCAACAAACACTCCCATTCCTCCTATCAAGATGTGGAAATTTTTCTCACTGTTTTGAATCATTGCTGACTCTGTCTTACTTTGACTAAGAGAATGAGGCAGAAATGAAGGTGTGTAAATTCTCAGTCTTGGCCCTTAAGAAATTTGACAGCTTCCATTTTCATTCAGTTGGGATCCAGTCACAAAGTGCAGAAACTCTGGCAAGATTAGCAAGTGAGAGAAAAAAACTCCAGCCAGCCCACTGGCATTCCAGACACACAGCAAAAGTGCCATGAGTGTGATGAAGCCACCTTGAATTTGCTGTCCCAGTCTCCCAGCTAACGAAGTGCACGTTTGTCTCCTCGACTAACACCATGTGGCACAGGAAAAATGTCCAACCAAGTCAGCCAACACCAACTTACCAGACATATTGAGAAACAGAAATCGTTTTTTAAGACTTATTAATTTAATATTATGTGTTATTATTATTTTTTTTAACTTGCTATGGGACATATGCAGACACCAGAGAGAGAAAGAGAGAGGAAAAGTGAAAAAGCAAGCCACCAGGTCCGGTTCTTGAATCACACTGGCCCTGTGAGAGTCCAATGCCTTAACCATTATGTGACCTGCCGGCTCCAATCACTGTTGTTTTCAGCCACTAAATGTTGAATCAATGAATCCTTACACAAGAATCCTTATCTGAAACATTTTTCCTTTGAAATAAACATTATTTTCAAGTATAAGATTTTTGAACTAAATCATTTTATTACAAAGAAAAAGGACCAAGCTATTCTCCATTCTCATGGGTTAAATGTAAGGATAATTTAATTACAAGATAACGTGGAATGATTAGCAGTTGTATCAGTTAAAGTGCTTTCAGCTGGAAGTACAAAATTGTCTACATGCTAAAGTAATAAAGACCTTAGTAATGCTTTATGATAAGAAGTCTCAAGATAAAAAACCCAGTACTGATATGAAGGCTTAACAATGTCTTCAAATAACTAGACTCCTTTCTTCCTTCTGTGTATCATCCTCAGTCACTTAACTCTCTGTGTCATGGTGTAGGACTCAGTTTCAGACATTGCGTTCATGTTCAAGGCAGAAAACATGCGGCTATCTCCATGCTGGTTTTGATAGTAAATTTTCCTAGAAGCAACTCCATCCAAATAATATCCGTGCCTTATGTTCCATTTGCCACAAAGGGGTCATAAGGCAATGACCGGCTGCAATGGGAAACCGATAAATTCTGTATCTGGCAAAGGAATTCAGGACTATAATGACAGCTTGGACTGTTTTTGTTTTGTCATCTGTAAGAAGACAAATGTCACTCTGCATAAAATTGGATTTTATTTCCAAGAAATAAAGAAGGATGAGTAAGCAACCAAAATAATCTCGACAATTTGAAGAAGTTCATTGATACTAGTTCTGTATTCAGTTTTAAAAAATTACTTTTGTCTTGTTTTTCATTTAAATCCATTATGGCTACTGTTTACAAAGACACTCTAGTCAAACTGATTACGATTTGAAAAATCAATAAAATAATATTTCCAGGCCAGCAGGTAGCATGGCGCTTAAGGCACTGGGTCCCACGTGGCCAACCATGCAATTCAAGTCCCAGACCCATTGACCTGAAAATCATGACAGACACATGTGTGTGCATGCTCAAAATCCTAAGAGGAGAATGAAGGAGAATGGATGGTGTATGTGCCCTATAGCAAAGTTAAACCACTAAGGATCCTCTTTTGCTAATATATTGAGTCTTTTTTTTTTTTTTTTTTTTTTGCCATAGGGTGCATGCACTCACTATGGAGACAGAAAGAAAAATCACCCCCCTCTCCCACTGCCCAAGGGAGGATGGCCACACCACAGTCCCTTCTCCATTCTCCTCTTGGGTTTCTGGGCACACATGCACATATGCCTGGTGTGAGTCCAGCAACATAACAATTACTCCATCTGCTGCTCCAAAAAAGTACTTTTTAAAACAATGTAAATAATATTGATATTTATTGAATTCTTCTGCTTTATCTATTAAGATTATCTTGATTAGTCACATTAATAGATTGTTTTTAAATTGAGAAATCAATTGAACATTCTGGCATGAATATAACTCTGTCATAATATATTATTCTTTAAAAAAAAAAAAAAGAGTGAAAAAGAGGCAGAGAGAGAGAGTCATATCCTATAAGGTCTTCATACTATGAAGCCTCAAGTAGCCAGAATCACAGTCAAGATACAGAATATTTTCATTACCCCCAAAGTACCACTTCTTACTCAGTTGCTTATTAATCCCATTTAACCCAATGATTTGGTTCTTATTCATAATACTTTTTTTTTCATAATATCTAGAAGTACATCTGTCTCCCTCTTATAAGGATACTCTTGATGGAATTAAGGGCTCACATGGGTGATCCAAGGTAATCGCATGTTAAAATCTTCAATTTAATCATGTACTCAAATATTTTACCATATATAATAATGTTCAGAAGTTTCAGGGATTAGGACCTGGTGTCTTTGGGGACCACCATGCAAACTACTACATAAGATTATTAGTTATAAAGTAATAGATCATGAATAAGATGATCTTAATTGCATAGTTGAATCTTTATAGTTATTTTACTCTCAAAGACGCTTAATCTTACACTGTCTGAGATCTAGATCTAGTTGACTTCTCTGGTTCTTTTCTGTCATAGGCTTTTCGTTTTAGATCTAGTTCCTTTTATTGTAGCTAACAAATGAAAACTGCTTGCTTCATGGGACCAGCAGTTAGCGTAATGGCTATGTCGCTGGACTCCCACGTAGTCAACCGCGGTTCGTGTCCCGGACCCGGTGGCTTAAAACTCATGCCGGGCGTGTGTGTGTGTGCGTGCCCAAGATCCCAAGAGGAGAACGGAGGAGAAGGGATTGCGGTGTGGCCATCCCCCCTGGGGGGTGATTTCTCGCTGTCTCTCTGTCTGTCTCTGTCTGTCTGGCGAGCACACATACCCTATAGCGAAAAAGCTCTCTCAAAAAAAAAAAAAAAAGGAAACTGCTTGCTTCAAATCCTGTGTATCTTGGAAACTTACTAAAATTAGAATCACTATAAACTATTACCCTCTCCAAAACTTACTGATCCATTTCTGTCATAAAAGAGAGGGCGTTAGAGAGAGAGATGAGAGACGGTCACCCTGGACAGCATCGTCATACCAGGATCCTTCGCCTAGCTCTGTGGGCAGTTAGGATGCCACGGGCACACTTGGTGTGTTGAGATAACCTAAAACACAACATTGAAACCTGCCCTAAGGCCTCCAGCACGACACAATAGCATCCCCTGACCTGTGCCACTGTAGCCGGGCCTACTATATATATTGAAGCTATATTATAATGTGCTTATGAGCTTAAAAATTATCCATTCCTTCAAATTAAATATTTTATTAATAGAGAAAAATCAATCTATAATACATTTTGGTCTTAAATTCTGCATTTTTATATATTTTATATATATATGTATATATATGTGTGTGTATATACACACACATACACATATTTGTGTAGTATTATTTTTTTCCAGTTTATTTATTTTTTTCTATGAGGAAGAGAGATAGAAAAAGAAACAGAAAAATATCACCCCAAACAGGACCTTGACACCACAGTCTATCCTTAACTTTTAGTCAGCTCAAGATCTTGGGCAAGTATGTGTCAGCATACTCAGGGAGGTCTCCAGGTTTGAAACAGAAAACTGTCCATGTGGGATTGTCTTGTAGAGGGTCACGTTTTACCACTGGGCCACCATCTGGCCCTCTGCCTGAGTAATCTTCAACTTTTAAATAGAAAATTAATTTTTTATATTTAATATAAAAAATGATACATTTATATTTATGTCTATTCTTGTTTGTCTCTTTTGTTTGTTCTATATTACATTAATCTTTTCCCCTCCTTGTCTTAGTTTACATCAAGTTTATAATCCCTTCAACACTTTTGTCTGTCTGTGTGTGTGTGTGTGTGTGTATTCTAGTTTACAAATAACATATTCTATTTTGTCCCATTATTAGTCTTCTTAAAATTTACTGTACTTATTTAGCTTACCAAACCTTAAGTTAATTTTTACTTTACTTGCCTCCTAAACAAAGGCTTTAAGATGTTTTAACTGGAATAATCTGGGTTCCTGGTGATACTGGTGTCTATGATTTTAGTTCTCTTAATTCTTTTAAAAGTACAAATCAGTGGGGGTGGGGGTGCAGCAGATGGCATGATGATTAAGTCACTGGACTCCCACATGGCCAACTGTGTTTTGAGTTCTGGATATAGTGGCTTGAAACTTGTGCCAGGTGAGTGTGCATGCATGCCCAAATTCCCAAAAGGAGTATGGAGGAGAAGGGATTGTAACATGGTCATCCCCCATGGGGGGTGATTTTTCACTTACTCTGTCTCTGTCTCTCTCTCTCTGGTGAGCACACATACTCTAGAGCAAAACCCTAAAAAAAGTTCAAATGAGATATGATTTGTTGTTTTATTTGACTTAATATTTATGTTTAATTTTACCATTATATAGCATTTGTAGTAGAATTCAGAGATAGTGAATTGGGTCACAGGGTCAAATACTAAGGACAGGAAACTAGGCATTTTGTCTATCTAGCTTATGTACCTCAACTAAAGTAGCTTAGTTATTTTCTATCTTACATATTGAAATTCCAAGCAATATTTCATTTTAATGAAGGAATCCATAAAGTTAAGTATGTCTTCAAAATTATTGCTGAGGGACTAGCAGGTGGCATGGTGGTTAAGGCCCTGGACATGCCCACATGACTGATCACCATTCAAGTACTGGACCTGGGGGCTTGCTTTTCACTTTCTCCCCTCTCTCTTTCTCTCTCTGGTCAAATTAAAAAAAAAAATAAAAGAAGAAAGAATGATTAAATAAATAATTTAAAAGTTGCTGAAAGATATTTTTTTACAAATAATTATTTATTTAATTAAATTAATTATTATTTTTAATATGTTATAGAGCACATCAGCAGAGAGAGGGGGGTGGAGGAATGAGAAAGAAAGCTGCCAGGTCTGGAACTCAGACAGAGATCAGTCATATGGAGTCCAGGGCCTTAACCACCAGGTTACCTGCTGACCCAAATGAAAATTCTTATATTTTCTTTAGTGTTTAGGGCACCAACTCAACTATAAAAGAAAACCACTATTATCTTTATTGAGAATACACTGACTCGATTTTTAAAAATCATTTAATTTTATTTATTATTAATATTTAATTTACTATAAGGCATGCACACTCACCAGAGAGAGAAGGGGAGAGAGGGAAAGTGAGAAAGCAAGCTGCCAGATCTGGGACTCAAACCATGGTTGGCCATGTGGAAGACCAAGCCTTAATCATCACTCCACCTCCTGGCCCCAACAATGATTTACATGATTTACTATATTCCTTCTAGAAAAACATTTATTCATCAATCATTTTGGCCAGCAAGTTATCATATGCTTATTCAAATTGTCTCTGTGTCTGTCTCTCCCTCTTTCTGTGGTTATGGGTGTTTGTGTGTATCACAAGCTTTCTTGCTAAGGTATTTTGTTCATGCATTCATTTAGCTTATAAAACTTAACTAACCTAAATGTTTTATTAAAATGTAGATAATCTTAGGAAGCAGGAAACTCAAAATCCTCTCATTAATTTTGAGACATCACTAGCCCATTTGTAAAACATACAGTGCATACACAGCTCGATTGTTGAGCAGAAACACAGGAGAGGACACAGAAAGGAAAGTGGTGAAATTTGAAATAAATAGAATCTTCAGGATTTTGAATAAAATGGCAAAAATAGTAAAAGAATTTAAGCCAGAACTCAACATGGTTTTAAATATAGCTATTTAATATCTCTCACAATGATATATGACTATATTCGATGGCTATTTCCAGACACTACCTTAGACATCTATGGGAAGGAAAGCAGTAGCATACTTTGAAAAGAAATGGCATGCTGCAGAGATCATGGGGAGGGAGCATGTGTAAAAAATTCACAAAATTTCCACTATAAAGACAAAAATGTTTTAATGCAAAATTTGTTTTGACTACTAAATCCACCAGAATTTCACAAAATATGTATGTCTCCTACCTGCTGCAGATGGCAGTGAATATTTAGTTGTCAAAGGTGTAATCTCTTGAGAGGGCTAAAAAAATAAATGATCTAAGATGACAAAGACCTGTTTTCTCACCAGCTGTCCAGTTTATATATGGAATTCTGGGAAGGATTCCCACAAGCAATGTTATACCTGTTACAAGTTTATTAAAGAGGGGCACAGTATATCTTGATGGCCATTTCCAAGAATAGTGGCAAGAATACTTAATTACCATAAGTGCTTGATTCTCTGTACAGAGTTAACTAACTTCAGATTTGCTGTCATAATAGTCCCACCTTATTCATATGTCTGAGTTACCTGCAGCAACCATGGTCTGAAAATAGATGAGGATGGTATGATAAGATATTTAGAGAGAGAGAGAGAAAGAGAGAAAGACAGCATTCACCTAAAGTTTGTGCAGAATATTGGCATAATTGTTCTATTTTGTTAGTAGTAATTGTTTATAATATAAAATTTAGCATATATATATGAATGGTGTAGATATATTTTTATACTCTCTGCACTTTCACATATCCATTGGAATTTTGGCATGGAACTCTCACAAATAAGGAGTTTCTAATGTTTCTTATAAAAATTCCTATTTTTATATTTATTTGTTTAGTTAGTAATTGCTATGGGGTACGTGTGCTCACTGGAAAAAGGCAAAGAGAAATGGAGAGAGAGTGAGTGAGAAAGCACCTCTCGGTGGGACACACTCTGCACTTCCTTCTCCATTCTCCTCTCAGGATTTTAGGCATGTACACACATGTGCCAGACTGATTTTCAAGATGGCAGGTTTGAGACTCAAACTGCCAGTTAACAATGTAGGATCCAGCTGCCTTAAACACCATGCCACCAACTGACCCTCAAAATTTGTATTTTTAGTTACTAATTTACCTTATATATGTAAGCACTGAGAAAGAAAAGATTTCCATCATTCTACAGATTAAACAAATCTAGCTTTTATTAGGTCATAATTTGCATTATCAAGTTTGGAAATCTTAGGTAATTGACATCACACTTAGCTTTCTTCTTATTCTACCTAAAAATGTTATTTGGTAGCAAATAGCAGATCTTATTTGCCACTGACAAATAGAAAGTCAAAAAGTAGATTACCCATTAGAAAATAAACCAAGAAAAATTATTGTTCAGGATCAAATCATGGATGATGTTATGAGACCAAAGTATTCTATATGTGAAATGCACATTCTGCATAACTTACCACTGAGTCAGAAAACAAACAACTCCTTTTATATGATATATTAACTTTTTGTATTCTAAAATCATTTCATTACATAGTAATTCATTATTTGTAGTTCTAAATAGAGAAGCCAGAACATTTTTCTCTCACACCTTCTAAGTTATTATAGAAATAGTTGTAATAATAATTACATATGATTATATAAAATATATGATTATATAATTTTATAGTTTATATATTATTATATAATAATATATTAATGTATACTATATATTATTGTTTATTATGTATAATAATATACATGTTGTTATATACCAAAGCAAAGGTTATATGTCCTAAGTCACTAGACCCAAGTGAGATTCAAGAAACCTATGTGAACTTCCAAGTCAAGAGTCAACAATAAAGCCAGATGGGAGACCAGTGGTAATACAACTGCATACATGCCTCTGATCTGGGCTGGGTGAGGCTGGGAGTGGATTGTGGTGTGAAGACTCTTTCAGGGGCAACTGCTCCCACCTCTTTCTCCTTCTCTCTCTCTCCCTCTTTCTATCACACACACACACACACACACACACGTACACAGATAAATAAATTTTTAAAAATGAACTTCTCTCTCTCTCCCTCTTTTTATCACACACACACACACGTACACAGATAAATAAATTTTTAAAAATGAATCAGCAATGCAGAATGTGGAGAGTGATTAGGATGAGAAGTATGAGATTAATTCATTTAAATAAATACTATTAAAATAACTTGGGGACCAAGCTTTGATGGCATAGACAGTAGCATATTGACTGACAGTGTTGGAAGCCACTTTCAAAGGTTTGTATCTCAAGTCAACTGGAACCACACCCAGCACACACATGCACATGTAAAATTCTGACTATCTGGAGGGCTGGGGAAGAGAATCATAGCCCTCTTGATGGGACCTTGAAGAGGGTGTCTGCTTTTCTGTCTTTCTCTCGTGTGTACTCACTCTCATCTAAACATTAAAACTAAAAAATAATTAAATATAATTAAAAAATTAAGTAATTTGCTTGTTAGGACATTTCACTTTACTCTCTATAAATAAAAGAGCAAGACTTGCCCACAGCATAAATACTGAGAATTTTTGCTTAATTGAATTGATATTGGATTGTTGGGAAATTCATAATGCTTTTTTGCACAGAAAAAATCATAGAAAAATATGACATGACTTTCCTGACAAAATAATAGATAATTATTTTGAGAAAATTAGAAAGAACTTTTTCCTGATAAAGTAGTCAACAGACTGAGATATCAATTCAACCTCCTCAACAGGAAAGGAAGAAAAAAATAAGGTTGAATGAGGAACGCAACTGGACAAAGCTATAAAATGATCAGAATGGTTTCATCTTTCCAGAGGAAAGCCCCACTTATTTGGCAACACGAACCCACATGCAGTCCATCCACTTTCTCTTTACAGTCCCTCTAGTGAATTCTGCCTGTTGAAATGTCAACTCCAGTTACAAACAGCTTGTTTACACCCCCATTAAAGAGAAGGATTTGTTTGAAAAGCTCTTCTGTAACTTCAAGTAATATTCTTTGCCATCTACCTACTCTAACGTAAGCCTTAATTCAAAACCACAACCAGACACCAAGAACACAAGCCTCTTGAGAAAACCATTAGCGTAAATGAGGAGGCCCAGGATGAGCAAAGAGACTGACTCTAGGACAAAAATGATACAGCTATAAACATAAAAGGAAATTATAATAAGAATCTACAGAAATAGTCATAGTATTCTGTCATAAAACAAAAAAAAAATGTAATATGGGAAGAGTTGAAGGAGAGTCAAGACTTCTTTGCCCTCATAGTTATTCCAGTTGTTCCAGTCAAAGGCTAGCTTAGATCAGACAAAATCCAGCAACCCTGAGGAGCTAAGCGTGACTATGTCAGGGGACACAGACAGACTGAAAAGACAGCTCAGCTTGCAACTGATCCATGAGTGAGTTTAGCTAAGACCCGAAGAAACACCCATCTAAACTTTGAGTAATATCAAATTATCAGTACTTTAGGCTTTTGGTTTCTGGGTAGTTCACTATGCAATATTATTACAGGAATTCATATAATAGATAGTACAGTAGAATATACTAAAGCTGGGAACCAGCAGTTAGCGTAATGGCTATGTCGCTACTCCCACGTAGTCGACCGCGGTTCGCGTCTCGGACCCGGTGGCTTACAACTCACGCCGGGCGCGTGTTTGCCCAAGATTGAGCGGAGAATTTGCGGCGTGACCAGTGAGAATATACCTCTCAAAAAAAAAAAAAAAAGTAGAATATAAACGCTAACCAATATGTTTCACTTTACCAGCTTCGTTCATCAATTTACCATAATTTGACCAACTATGTTTAACAAAATGTTATTTGATTAGCTTAAATTATAAGCAAATTACAATGTATCGAAACAATTGTACACTTTGTTCTTAGAAAAATCCATGTTATGTTATTTTTATGTGGCTTTGAATTGATTCTAAACACTTATACATAGTTCAGTGTGTGTGACATGTGTTCAAACATGGAGTTTAATCCCCCTTTCCTTGAAAATGTTAGATCACATTATAGGACCCCATATGTGAGCTATGGATCTCAACATCTGAACTCCAACATACATATGAATATGAAGTTTGGCATATTCTAAGAGGCTTAGAACCTTGGCACATCAGCACCATAGGGGGTTGACTCCCCTAAAGAGAGAGCTCAAGTCACCCTGCAGACAGGGCTACACTCTATGTGAGCTCATCTCTGGGGCCTCTTCCACCAGCCCTGGTACCAACCATCAGCCTCGAGGGACTTTATGTGTCCTCAGTTCTTTTCTGTGTTCGTCACGCCTTCCCTTGTGAACAGGACTTGTAGAAAGGTATGCCTCAGACTTTAATTAGACCGTATTTCCACACACAGGCTTGCTTCGATTCTAATTGAGCAACAAGATTTTAATAATTGTGGAGCTCACTCAATATGTGGCTAATATACCTCATTTATCAAATGTATTCTCTATGAGATTTGTTCCTGTTAGACTTCCTATTTTTAAGCACTGTGAATCAAAACAAAAGAAAACATCTTTTTCTATGGCAATAAACCGTGTGATTCATGAAATCATACTTTGATAATCTCCTTAGTTTAACTGTACAAAACAGTTACAAAACAATTTCTAAGATGTATGATTAGAAAAAGGGAAGATAAAGAAAGTTAAATAGAGCCATTTGAGGTTCGTAAAAAGGCTATTTACATTCATAAATATCTACACATAAATAGGCTTATCTTTGTATATAAAATTTTTACAGTTATAGTCACAAAAATGTTATAGGTGATTACAGCTTGAGAAAGAGACAAAGAGCCATGGGAAGAAAAGGGAGAAAGGTGTTACATTTTTATATCATTTTATTTTCCATGTTTTTAATTTTTGTTATTAACATGAACATATATTTCATTTCTGTTAAAGTACATGAATAAAAATGACTGTAACAGTGGAATTCTGAGAAGCTTAAAATTATATTCAATTGCGTAAATAAGTATGATGTAAAGGTAATGTATAAAAATTTTACAGTTGGTCTCTGGCGCCGTGTTTAAGTGCTCCATGTATGAAGCCAGATCCCCCATGACGGATCACAGTTTGAATCTCAGCCCTGGCAGCTTGGAAAGCACAGCTGGTATGTATGTTCTAGGTATGTGTGGATGTGGTCCGAAGTCCTGAGGAGATGGAGAAATGGAAGAAAATAGATTGCAGCACAAGCATGTCCGGTTGGGGCTATTTTCTCTCTCTGGAAAGTGTACATACCCTCTGTCAATAAAGTAAAATAAAAATAAATGTGTGTGTGTGTGTGTGTGTGTGTGTATTAAAAGATTTTTGCTATAGAGTGTGTACCCTCACAAGAGAGACAGAGAGAGACAGAGAGACAAAAAGTGAGAAATCACACAAGAGAGACAAAGACACAGAGACAGATCGTAAGAAATCACCCCCGGGGGATAGCCATGCCACAATCCCTTCCCCTCCATTCTCCTCTCAGGATTTTGGGCTTGCATGCACATGCACCTGGTGTGAGTTTCAAGCCACTGGGTCCTGAACTGGAACTGTGGTCAACTACATGGGAGTCTAGTACCTTAACTACTATGCCACCTGCTGGTCTAATAAATAAAATTTTAATAAACTCTTCAATTGTTTTCATGAAAAGTCTACATATGAGAAACAAATTATATTAGAATTAAAAGATAGTGTAGAGGCAGCATTGAGAATTTCATTTCCTCATTTTTAATTGGATCCAGTAGATGAGATAAGGTATTATTACTTTTTTCTGCATTGGGATACTTTCTGTGAATAAGATTTTATGGAAAAATCCAAACATAAAAAGAATAAAAGCAATTTAAAAATTGGAATGATGAAAGCTCACAGTTTAACCTACTTGGTTTTCTTAGAACATCTAACTCCCCATAATCCTCACCTCTAAGGTGCCTGAAAGGATTCTTGGACTCTTTTAAAATGGCTATTAGCTCAAATATCTTTTCAACCTTACAAAACACTCAATTCTTACAAAGTTTTCTTAGCAGACTATTCTCAATGTCACTATGTTTGCAAATAACTAATTTAAACACTAAAAAATATCTACTATGGAAAATGAGATGCAACTGTGTGTGTCAATAAGAAATAATTTAAAAAAAAAATGAGGAACCAGGACCAGCAGTTAGTATAAAGGCTATGTCTGTGGACTTCCCTGTAGTCTACAGTGATTCAAGTCCTGGACCCAGTGGTTTAAACTCACGCAGGTTACATGTGCATGTGTGCCTAAGATCCCAAGAGGAGAATAGAGGAGAAGGGATTGCGACGTGGCCATCCCCTCTGGGGGGAGTGATTTCTTGCTTTCTGTCTCTCTGTCTCTCTCTGTGTTTCTGGTGAGCACATGTACCCTATACCAAAAGCCTCTCAAAAAAAATAAAATAAAATAATGAGAGCCCAGCAGATGGTATAATGGTTACACCACTGGACTAAAATGGAGTTGACTGAGGTTCTAGTCCCAGACCTGGAGGCTTAAAACTCACAACAGGCACATGTGTTTGAATGCCCAAAGACCTGAGAGGATAATGGAGGAAAAGGGATTGCAGCATGACCAACCACCCTGGGGGGTGATTTCTTGTTTTCTTTCTCTCTTTGTCTCTTTAACGATTGCATGTGCCCAATAGTGAAAGTCTCTCTCAGAAAATACAAAAGAACAACCAAAAAATAAATGAAGTGAATGGTTTACATGCCAGCTTCATCCTCACCTGTATCACAAGGTACTGTTATTTTTTGGTCATAACTCTCTTCACAGGATCAAACATTAGTAAGAGGGAATTGATCATCTGTTCTAAGTCCCAGTTAGTTCTCCAACAGCAGTGGAAAAAAAAAATCTGCTGGCTGCAAGTTTTGACCAACTCCAAGATATTTACTCAGAAGCTTTCCCTTCTTTCCCCTCATCAATACACAGCTTTATTTAAAATATGTCACTTACAGGAAGTCATAATTATAGGTTTTATATTAAAATTTATTATATAGGTTATAAATCTGCTATAAAACAACCCAATTTAAAAAATATACTTATTTAATTTTATATATTATTAATTTTAAATTTTTTATAGGACATGTGCATGCACCAGAAAGACACAGACAGAGAAAGGGAAAGAGTGAAAGTGAGAAAACAAGCCACCAGGTCTGGGACTCAAACCACAGTCTGCCATGTGGGTAGTCCAGTACCTTAACCACCATGCCATCTGCTGGCCCCAGAAACCCATTTTAATTATTTATTTATTTGTAAAAGTATGTGTAAGATTCTTGAGATTTTGTGTAGCTTCTTAATTTTCATCCCAAAAAACTGATGAAACCACTATTTCTTTTTTTTTTTTTTTTTTTTTTTTTTTTTCCCTCTATAGGGCGTGTGCACTTGGCAGAAAGACAGGGAGAGACAGAAAGCGAGAAATCACCCCCCGGGGGTGGCCATGCCGCAATCCCTTCTCCTCCATTCTCCTCTCAGGATCTTGGGCATGCACGCACACACACCAGGCGAGAGTTTAAGCCACTGGGTCTAGGACTCAAACCACAGTCGACTACATGGGAGTCCAGTGACATAGTCATTATGCCAACTGCTGGTCCCGAAGCCTCTCTTAATATATAAGACATTTGTCTGTGTGCAACTACTGAGTGCATTTAATCTATTAGAATTATTGTGCATATATTGCATATATGTATATGTTTTGCATACTTTTCTTTATTAAATAGCTATTTATTTAATTTTATTTTTCATTCATTTATTTTAATTTGACCAGAGACATAGAGAAAGAGAGAGTGAAAGTCAGAAAGCAAGTCACTAGGTCCAGGACTCGAATCATGGTCAGCCATGTGGGAGTGTTCAGCACCTCAACCACCATGCCACCTGCTGGCTCCAGACTTTATTTTCATTACAATTATTATGTGGGAAGGTTGAATACTGAAGCATACATAACTAAAGACTGAATAGTTTTTCTGTATCTATTGAAATGAATACATAATTTTACTCCATTATCAGTTGAAATGGGGTAATACATTTGATTATATATATATATATTTTTTTTTTGGAGAGATTTTCGCTATAGGGCGCATGCGCTCACCAGACAGAGACATAGAGATAGAAAACGAGAAATCATCCCCCAGAGGGGATGGTCACGCTGCAATCCCTTCTCCTCCATTCTCCTCTCGGGATCTTGGGCACACACGCACACGTGCCCGGCGTGAGTTTTAAGTCACCGGGTCCGGGACACGAACCACGGTCGACTATGTGGGAGTCCAGTGACATAGCCATTACGCTAACTGCTGGTTCCCAATACATTTGATTTTAGAATGTATGTTGACTAACAAGACTCATGCAGTCTGCATTCCCAGGATTAGAATCATTTGATCATTATATAGTGACCCTTTTTTTATTATTTATTTTTTAGAGATTTTTGCTATAGGGTGTGTGCACTTTCTAGAGAGAGAGAGACAGAAAGTGAAATATCGACTTTATGCTAACTGCTGGTTCCCTATAGGTTTCTTTTCTTGCATCTTTTTTTTTTTTTTTTTTTTAGTTTTGATATCAATAATTTTTGCCTCATTACATGATTTGGGATGTAGTCATTCTTTAATTTTCTGGAATGGTTTGTAAAAATTGGTAGTATTTATTCTTTAAAATTTGTTAGAATTTGCTAGAGAAGTCATATTGGCTTAAAGTTTTGATTTTTTGGGGAGAGGTTTTTTTTTTTTTTTTTTGCTATAGGGTGTGTGTGCTCACCAGAAAGACAGAAAGACAGAAAGCGAGAAATCAACCCCCGGGGTGGATGGCCACGCCACAATCCCTTCTTCTCCATTCTCCTCTCAGGATCTTGGGTACTCATGCACATGTGCCCGGCATGAGTTTAAGCCACCGGGTCTGGGACTCGAACTGCAGTTGACTACATGGGAGTCCAGCGACACAGCCATTATGCTAACTGCTGGTCCCGAGTATTGACATTCTCATTGTAAGGTTTATAACTATAAATTTGATATCTTCAAATGTATGGATCTATTGAAGCCATGCATGTACAGCATATGCTTATATATAATTTATTTTCTCTGTGTTATCATATTTATCAGCATATTTTTGTAGTATTCTCTATTAAATTTTATGTATTAATAATTCTGTTACTAAATAAAATTAAATGTCTATAGATTTGTAGCTAGGTTCCTCCTTCATGACTAATGTTTGTAATTTGTATTTTTTTCTCTTTTTTCTTTGTTATCTTAGCTAGAGTTTTATCAATTTTTCCAGATTTTTTATATTGTTGTTTTGGTTATTTGTCCATGGTATTTATGCTCCTTGAGATTTTTCTGAGCCTTTAAGATCTGTGCTTTGGGGAACCAGCAGTTAGCGTAATGGCTATGTCGCTGGACTCCCACGTAGTCGACCGCGGTTCGCATCTCGGACCCGGTGGCTTACAACTCACACCGGGCGCGTGTGCGTGCGTGCCCAAGATCCCGAGAGGAGAATGGAGGAGAAGGGATTGCGGCGTGACCATCCCCCCTGGGGGGTGATTTCTCGCTTTCTTTCTCTAATGTCTCTCTCTGTCTGTCTGGCGAGCGCACGCGCCCTCTAGCGAAAATCTCTCAAAGAAAAAAAAAAAAAAAGATCTGTGCTTTGATCTTTTTCATTGTTTTTAGTAACTAATCTTTCATTTCCTTTTTAAATATTTGTTTTGTCCCATTCTTTCTTGTCTTTTTTTTTTAAAGAGATTTTTGTCACAGGGCATGTGCGCTCACTGTAGAGATAGAGAGACAGACAGATTTTTTTTTAATCCTTTCTGATTCAGATCCTTTCTGATTAAAATAAACATAGTATTGTCAGAGTCCATAAAACTATGGAAGATAAAAAATATATGCTTACTCTTCTGGTTATTTTGTTTTTTGAGAAAATGAGAAATCACCCCCTATGGGGGATGGCTGTACTGCAATCCTTTCTTCTCCATTCTTCTCTTGGGATTTTGTGTGTACACACACACACACACACACACACACACACACACAAGTTTCCAGCTGCCAGGTACAGGATTCATACTGCAATTGGCCACATGGAAGTCTAGACAGAGAAACTACACCTCTATCCTCCCCATCTTCTTATGAGAGCTCAATAATATGTACGTAACTCATTGATACAGTCCCATATGTTTTACATGTTCTGTTTTTATTAAGCTTACTTTTCTCTCATGTTTCAATTTAAGTAATTTCTGTTGATATAGCTTCAACTTTATGACTCTTTCTTCAACAGTTTTGAGTCTATCAATGAGTTATTTAAAGGTATTCTTTTTCTGTCTCACATATACACATTTCCACTTGATTTTTGCTTAAAATTCCATCTTTCTGTTGAAATTTTCTATTTATTCATGTGTTGTTCACTTTTACTGCTAGAATCTTTAGCATATTAATCATGGAAACTTTTTTATTTGTTGACTGACAGGGCCAATATCTGGGTTGTGTCTGAGTCTCTGCAGTTCCCAAGGGCTCTATGTGCTCAGTGCTAGCTAATACTAGCCTTTCAAAACTTTGTTCAAAAATTGCACTGAAATCTTCTTATCCATTTTTATAACAGTCTTGTCTCTTGTTCTGCCCCAGGTGACCTAGTGCATGTGTCCATATTTCTTTTTGACAGTTTATTTATTTATTTATTTGGATTTCAGATTTAGCTATATGATAGGTTCAAGAAAAGGTATACTTTTGAAAAAAAAAAAAAAAGAGAGAAAGACAGAAAAGGCATACTTTTGCACATTTCCCTGTTTTTTCTAGTTACTATGACAAGGGCAGCGCTCTGTCAGCTTACTATACCCTACGTGAAATCTGGGACTCTTCATTACCGTTCACAACTACATTATTCTTATAACCATTTTTCTTGACTTGTCAATTTTAGTTAGTAACCTAGAAATATTTGTTGAATAGCTGAATCTACACTGTATTTTACCTTTTTTTTTTCTTTTAGAAGACCAACACATTTGGGACCAGCAGTTGGCATAATGGCTATGTCGCTGGACTCCCATGGAGTAGACCATGATTCGAGTCCCAGAAAAGGTGGCTTAAACTCACTCTGGGTGCATGTGCGTGCGTGTCCAAGATCCTGAGAGGAGAATGGAGGAGAAGGGATTGTGTCGTGGCCCTTCCTCCGGGGGGAGATTTCTTGCTTTCTGTCTCTCTGTCTCTGTCTGTCTTTCTGGTGAGCACACATGCCCTGTGGCAAAAACCTCTCAAAAAACAAACAAACAAACAAACAAACAAACAAAAAACTAACACATTATTAGAACTGTTTTAAGCAGATAGTCATGACATTTTAAAAAACTACTCATTTTATCTTATTTGACATTATTATTATTTTTTAATTTGCTAAGGACATGTGTGCTCCTGAGAGAGAGAGAGGAGAGAGAGAAGAGAGAGAGAGAGAGATAAACAAAGTAAGAAAGCAAGTTTCCAAGTCTGGAACTCAAACTACAATTGGCCATGTGGTAGTCCAACACCTTAACCTCCAAGCCATCTGCAGGCTCCATTTACTTTACCTTTTTAACATCTTTTACTGAGATTATGTTTTCTAGTTATTCTGATCATTGTCTTCATTATCTTAAACTCAACTTTGAGGTTTCTATTTTTTTATTTCTAATTTGTAGACATATCTGACTTCTTCGTATGAATGTGGAAAACTGAATCTATAGCATTTTCACACTTCCACAAATTCTAGGTTTGCTATAATTTTTGGTGTTTTGAGCATTTTCCTTTCTAATTAAAAAAAAAATGTAGAGAGCCTTGTCAGAGTCCATGAAGCTATGGAGGATGAAAAATAGTATACGCTTACTCTTTTGTTCATTTTTGCTCCTTTCTCTAAAATAGTAAGGGTTATTTTCAAGTGACAAAATGTTTTAATACTTACACTCAGTCTTCCATAGTAATTGTTCATATTTTTAGATGTAGTCCTTAAATGTGTAATCTAATGAATTCAGTTTATGATAACAATTTGTAAACATTGCTTACCATTGAACCAAGAAGTAACACTCTGCCTAATTTGTGCACACTTGACTGTATGCATGATAATAAAGATGTGCACAGAGAGCAACTTGTTCTTTAGACCACCAAGTGGAAGTCTCACTTGAGTGTTTATTTTCACATATGCCTGTCAGCCTGAAATGTAATTAAGAAAAAAAATCTGCCCATCTGTATTTAAAACACTAAGCATTTGAGAAATACTCAAGAATTTGAAGTGCTATCCTTATATCTGTTCTCTCTGCAGTCAGCTTTGCTGAGAATAAATGCTGTATAATGTAGCCAATTTCTTTCTTATTTGTTGTTAGATATGTATAAATAAAACAGCTCTAGTAGAAATAATGCTACATATACACCATTAATTTCTTGTGTCACAAAGAGCCTGAACATATGATGTTTGCAAACATTGAATTATTTAAATTGAGTTTGTACAACTATTAATTCAGTTCAAATTCCCATGGCTATCTAAACATACAGATATATTAATCCCTAGACAATGCATTTACATTAGCTCATTATAAAATCCAGTAACTTAAGTCAAAATGTTTTATAGGTAATCCACTGTATAGCTTTAAAATTTTTGGCAATAATTGGTATGTTCTATCCCTAAACTTCAAGGTTCTCTCCCCAAATAGGAATAACTCAGTTTATACTGAATATTCTGTAGCATTGATGACATAGGAATTGCTATCAACCTCATAACACATTTGGGAAAAATTAATTTGTCAAATTGGTCATGCATAATATTGGTGGTATGATGAATGGCTGTCAGCACCTCACAGTGATGATCCAGAAAGGACACCCTCACAACAGTGATAGCCATTAATGATGGCATGAAGGGATATACAGATTGACTTGCTTAGATTATGATGGTTTTGAAAATGCCACTTAGTATCTGCAAGTTTCCATTGCTGCTGTATGGAATGTTTTCTAAAATTTTAACAATGGATATTAGTTGCTTTTGGAATTCAAATAAATGAGTTGGCAAGCATTCATATTATTAATGTGTAATATTATGTCTTAATTCAAATAGATTTCTCCATAGGACACTGTAAGCCCATAATTTATATGTTTGTTTAGTTTTTGCTATAGAATGTATGTGCTCGTCAAGGAAAGATGGAGAGAGTGGGAAAGGGAGAAATCACACCTCAGGTGGGATGGCCATACCATAATCCCTTCTCCTCTTGAAATTTTGGGCATGGATGCACACACACACCCAGCATGTTTTCCAGCTGCTAGGTTCAGGACTCCAGTGGTTCTGTAGACCATATGTGCTCCAATTGCCTTCACAACCACGCCACCTGCTGGTCCTTTTTTTTTTAATTGTATTTTAATTCACCTCTCAACTCATATACGTTTTGTATGAAAATAACTTAGTTTTTAAAATGTTCACATTAGCATAAACTTGAGGAAAGATGGAGATTGAAAAATATGCTAACTATGCATGTTATCAGCTTGCCCATTTTAATAGAATCTCCGCTATAATTAAAGAAATAGTGTCAAACACGGCCACCCCTTTTTATACTTGGGTTTTCCTTTGTTAACTATTACAAAGTGTTCCACAACTAATTTATCCTTTCACATTATTTTCTTTTTCACACGAATTTTTTTTTTTTTTTTGTACTGACATTTTGGGTTTTTTCTTTCGTTAAGAGACTATAAATTGCTCTTCGGTACCTTTTTTTTATTTGATTGTACCATTTGGGTAACATGACCGTACTTCAGGAACTACTTGACCCATAACAGTATGACTTAGTGTGGTTTCTTCCAGACTGTTCTTTTTTACCTTGAGCTCTCCAAACGTGGCTGTGTCGCACCTGATTTCTAAGTTGAGTTTCTTATCTTGCTAAAGGAACTTGACTTCAATCTGTAGTTGACTTTCAGCTCATTTTCTTTTGGCCTACCCTCCTTTTGCATTAATGTCTTTTTTCCCTCTTCCTCTTTTCTTTTCTCTGTTTGGACTTCACACAATGCTGCGTGCTCGAAAATAAACATGCTCTGTCTCACTTACTCTGCAAGAGCTGTCTTCCTCCTGCTGTTTCCTCCCTGTACCACTTGTTAATAGCCAGCTACTTTGCATTGTGCCTTTCCTCTCTTCTCATCACAATATGAAATCCAGCTTCTTCATTTTTCACTTCTATTCTTAAAACTCCCCTTATTTCCTTTGTCTTTCAGAGCTCCAAAAGTTCCTTGCAGATGACTGGAGAAATTTATTTTTGTCTTTATTTCCTTGAACCAATGAAATTGGACACATTTTGCCCAATCAGTTTCATTAAGAAATATTCCGGGGAAATGTGAATAGCTATATTCTTTTAATCACAAAGATTGTACCCACTGTTATTTTCTCTTTTTAAAAAGAATTCAGAGGCAATTTAAATAAATATTAAAAACATTAGCTTTGGACACAAACTTTATTTGAACCTTCATTGTACCACTTACAGATTCTTTCTATTTATTTATTTATTTATTTTTTTTGAGAGAGAGAGATGACATGTTTGTTTGTGTGCTCATTAGAGAAACAAAGAGACAGAAAGTGAGAAGTCACTCCCCCACCCTGGGGGGAGGGTGGGTAGCCACACTGCAATCCCTTCTCCTCCATTCACCTCTCAGGATTTTGTACACAATGCACACGCACCCTGCCCAGTGTCAGTTTAAGTCACTGGGTCCAGGACTGGAACCACGGTTGACTACGTGGGAGTCCAGCGATATAGCCATTACACCATCTGCTGGTCCCACAGATTCCTGTTCTTAGAGAAATTTGTTTATCATTTGTCAGATTGCAGTTTTTTTTTTTTTTTTCATTTGTAATAATATGAGCACATATGATAACTTGCAGTGTGTGTATGAAATGATATTTATAAAATACTTTATTGGGTGCCTGGCACATTGGCACAATAAATAAATGCTCTAATTAATAATGACTGATTTTTAATATGAACTGTACTTTGTATCACAAACTCTGATGTCACACTAAAATAAAATGAAGTTTAAGTTTTAGGCCTCAAATTGAGCCTTTTTGGGGCACATTTTTGTAGTTATCCTCTTTCTTTGCTCAGTCTAAAGTTAGCTGTAAAGCAATCAATTTATCCCTCCTTGGCAAAGCTCTAGTTTCTAATTTCATCATCTAGTTCAAGTCCTTAACTACATGTTACTTTAACCATAACTGCTAGTTTATCCTAATTTACCATAACTAGGTCACAATCTCCCCTGTGTCCATTGTCTCATTATGAAAGAGAAACAACAAATTGTGGTCTTGACTTCCTACGTTGAATCTCATCGATATCGAACTGTTTCGTTTCCTTTTTCCTTTTAGAATTATTTATTTATTTAATTCTGTTTGTTGTTATTATTTTTAATTTGACCAGAGAAAGACAGAGAGATAGAGAAAGGGAAGGCCAGAAAGCAAGTTGTAAGGTCTGGGACTTGAAATGCTTGGCCATGTCGTCTTAACCACCACACTACCTGCCGGCCACTTGTACCGGTCCTTTTCAATTTTACAATTTTCAGTTTTATTTTTGTTGCTCCTAACCTGAATCTCTCATTAAACCTCTAAAGAATAGAACTAATAGCATTTTTGGAATCATAGCAATTGAACAAATACTCAAGATCCAGTATACGTTTCTTTGTGGGAAATCGTGCTACTATTTGTGAAAATGACTTCAGGAATGTCTTTCTGCAGAAGCCTGTCAGCCCTTCTGCTCCTCTCGGGCAAGGGTTGCCACGTCTGCATCTTCTGTTCCTCTTTGGAAGTCTTATTCATTCCTTGTGGTGTTAAGAAAGAAAACTGGCAAATAATCTCTTTTCTTTCTTTTTTTTCCCCTCATTCTATTATCATCTCTTCAGTCTAGCTCTCTTTCTTCTCCTATTCTTTACTATTCAAATTTCTTTCCTTTTTATGGAAGAAAATTGTTAATTACTTCTTCATCCTTTCTTTTACTTAAGCAAAGAAATTTTGAACTTCATGTGCTTTTGTCTGGCATTGTGCGTCTCCTGATGTTCTTCTGAAAGCTTTCTTTCTGCCAGGTATTTATTGTGGCTGTGCCTACATCATGACCCTGTCACCACTGTTTACTCCTGTCCACATTCCCCTTCTCATCGTCTTTTGTTCTCGCTAGGTTATTTTAGGATATCACCAGTAAGAGAGGATGTCAAGTCTTTCAAAAAATATATGAAGCTCATCCCACATGGTAAGAACATTTCACATAGTTTAGGGAAGGGGCTGCAGATATCATAGACACATGATTTGCTAAATGAGTTTTAATCAGCTTATTATTTACCAACTTCCTTTTAAGTAAATTAAAATTTTGAAATTTTTTTTTACATGAACAGCTCTAGTGCTTCTAGAACTAGAATTATGCCTGTAAAAAAGAATAGTTCAAAGACGTAGTGAATTAATATATGCAATATATTTAATATTAGACAGGAATGGGTGTCAGAAATGGGTGGCTGACTAAGACTATGAGACTGTATTAGGAATGATTCTATAATTTTATTATGAAAATCTCATTAAATATGTATCATGGGCCAGCCTACGAATGGAGCAGTTCAGCAATACATATATGGAGCTGGATCCCACATGATAGGCTGTAGTTTGAATCTCAACCAACCCTAGACACTTGAAAATCAGGTTGGCACATATGCACACATGCTCAAAATTCTAGTGAGATGGGAGAATGGAAAAGAAAAATTTCAGCATGACCACATCTCATTGCAGGGGGAAGCAATGCGTTCCCCCTCTCTCTCTGACTTACACACATGCCTCCGGTGAAAACAAAGACAAAAACTAAACAACTATCGTGAGTGTAATAGGTCCCAGTTGTATTGATTAATTTCACACAAGGTACCATGGTAAGAAAATCTCTGTAGTCCTTCTCTGATTTAAAAACTGACCATATTCTTCTATGAGGTGTTCTCTTAGCACATTACACAACTTTCCTAAAGATTTAACTTGTAACATTTTTTAGTAGTACATGGTGTGACATCACCACACACAGACAAGGCCGATAGTTGAGAACCCATTCACAAAACAGCATGGGATGGTGCAGGCCTTTCAAGGTGTCACAATGTACTTTTGCAATGTGGCAAATTGCAATCCACAGGAGACAATAACAGCCAAAGGAGAATCTCTCCCTTTTGAAAAATCTAAAGAAATCTAAAGGTTTTTACAATGCAGAGTATTTTTTTTCTTCACCGTGAAGAAACCCTGTAATGAGTGTTTCTATAGTCATCACTGAGCTATGGTTGAGAGAACAAGCTTGGCCGGATTAACGTGTATTTTACCTACTTCAAATCCTGAGAAGATATTCTTCCCTGAGCTTTTCACCTCATTGCTTTTACTAAATGCCAGCTTGGGTGGCTATGTGGTGACAACCAGATGTTACGACTTGGCTAAGAGAGAAAGGACATGAATGTAACCCACGTGCAAGGTGAGCATTAAACAGTTAAACAGGTCCTAGAAGACAGCAAGGAGGGCAGATAAGGTAAAGTCCAATTGCTTTGTTAGAATGAAGATAGAGTTATAAAGTAAACGGAGGAAGAGAAATAAAAGCAACTGTTACAAATACCATTTAACATCTCAAGTGTTATTTTCTGCCCAAGAATGGTGGAGATGAATAAAGGCTTTTCCGTCACCGCTGAAGTAGCCTACAGAGAACACATTGTATAAGACATGCCTTTGAGAACCAGCAGGTGGCATGGAGGTTAAGGCCCTGGACTTCTAAATGGCGGCCATAGTTTGAGTCCTGGACCTGGAGTCTTACTTTTTCTCTTTATTTCTCTCTCTCTCTCTCTCTCTCTCTCTCTGATGAGTGCACATGTCCTATAGCAAATTTAAAAATAATAATAAAAAATAAAATTAAAGAAATAATTGTTCAAAATTGAAAAGAGGACATATTTTTGAAAAGTGCTTCTCAATAGACATTGGCAGAGTTCCTACCCATACCTTTGTCATTTCATAGTTATTAGACATAAAAATTGTAATGAACAGAAGTAGAAGAGAAATGATTAATATGACATGAGTAATTAACTATTAATTTTTTTTTTAGAGACTAGTCTTTAGGCAATTTTTGGTAAGAAGAAAGATAATTTTCTTTAATTACTACACCAGCTCTGAATAAACAAAGCAAGCAACCTAGTGTTGTCCAGCATAAAGCAAAGTTTATAAAAGCAAATAAAATAGAATAAGAACAATTAAGAAAGAACATTTCAGCAGGGGCAAGACAAACATTTTTCTTGGACACTCACAGCTAGGGTTTCCACCAAAGAAGAGTAATTTTTAGTTAGCAAAAAACACACTGTAATGATGTATATATATTTATATATTTAATTTCTCTACATATTTAGGATTATATACAATGTTTATTAAATACTCCTTATTTCTCAGTGTGAATTTGTCTATTTAGAACAAAACTTATATTCTTTTTTTATAAAGTCATAAATTTAAAGTTCTACTTAATAAGAATGAGAGTTCTCTGAACAAGAAAAATCTAATTAACAATTCTTTCGATGCATATTTGCACAGATTATGTGAAAATTAGAGAACAATCTCATTTCCATTTACTATATGGTTCTAATTTCTGTATCAATGGACTAGCCATTATGTACTATATTTTGAGAGATTTTGTGTTCGAGCTTGGCCAGTTTTGGACTGGATTATATTAATATTTAAGGAAAATATTCCAGTAAGCACAAACGCATAATATCCAGTTTGTAACCTGAATAACCTTGGACTGTCCTATAGTTTTTATTATTTATCATTTATTTTTCAAATGTTTTGATTTTAGATTTTCTTAAACAATAATTGGGATTGTTCTAAGTTTCTTTTTTAAGAATTATTTTATTTAACTTTATTTACTTATTTAAATTCGACCAGAGAGACTGAGAGAGAGAGTGGGAAAGTGAGAAAGCAAGCGCCAGGTCCAGTACTTAAACCACAGTCAGTCATGTAGGAGTCCAGCACCCTTAACCACCACACCACCTGCTGGCTTCAGATCATTATAAGTTTTAAATAATTTTCTCCCTGTCAAACCACCATTAATAAAGAATTTTTAATGTCATTTCTTTTTCCAGTTATGCATACAGCTAGACTGAATTCAAAACCATGCTTTGCATGGAGGTAGGCCATATTAGTTCTGATCATTGGTACATGAGTAGAAATAATATTCGTCCTCCCTCCAGGCCTGGCCCCTAAAATCTCTTCTGCAATTCTTTTCTTTCCTTTTCTTTTTTTTCTGAAATTCTTCAGATCCTTTTTTTCTCTTATCTGCTAGCTGGATACAGAGAATCTAGCAGAGGGTTCCAAGACTCTAGAGTTGTGATACATTGCAGTTTATTTTTTTAATTTGCTTTTTGTTTGTTTGTTTTCCCCTGTAAAGATCAGACTACAAATTGTGTGTCATATTTCTTCTTTTAAAATATTTCTTTAGGAGCTTGTAGGTGGTGTAGTGGTAAAGGATAACGGACTCCCACATGGCCAACCATGGTTCGAAGCCTGGACCTGGTGACTTTCATTTTTACTTTCTCTCTCTCTTTCTCTTGCTCTCTCCCTCTCTGGTCAAATCAAAATAGATAAATAAATGAAGTTAAATAAAATAATTCTTTAAAAAAAATTCCTTCATGTGACCAACAGATGGGGTAGTGGTTAAGGTGTTGGACTCTCATGTGGTCAATAGTGGCTCAAGTTCTAGTCCTGGTAGTTTGAAAGTCACTCTAGGCATGTGTGTGTACCCAAAATTCCAAGAGAAGAATGGAGGAGAAAGGATTGCAGCATGGTCATCCCCTCTGGAGGGTGAATTCTCACTTTCTGTCTCTCTGTTTCTCTAGAGAGTACACATGTTCTATAGCAAAAAATCTCTCAATAAGTATTTCTTTAAAATTGTAAAAATCACTCTTTTTTATGTTGTACAAAAACAGATTTGAAGCTAATACCTTTCTGACTCCTGTTCCAGGGGATTGTAGACTATACAGTGAAACTTGAATTCTTGAATAACTCCATCGAGCAGTCTTCCCTTCAAACCACAGTGAGCTGTGATGAAAGCCACAGAGCATTAAACTCTTGAATTGGATGGTTTTTACTTTACTCTTCTTAACATATCCTTATTTATCTAAGGCTTAGTCCTACTGTGATCTAACTTCAAATTGAACTGAAATATTATTCACGGTTAGCCTTAAATTTGCTCTTCAATAAACTTCAAATGTTTATAGCATACTGCTCACTGTGTTTCCTATAGTAGTTGACCAACCTGTCTGTATTTAGTACTTTCAATCTTACCTCCTATCCAGGTTCTTAATTGGTAAATACATTTTGATTTTCTTCCTATTTGACAATATCTTCTGAGGACTCAGGTACCCAACTCTGTAGCATAGACATTTTGTATCAAGCCTTATGAACCTGCCACTTATGAACATTAAATACTCTAATGCCTTCGGTAAGAAGCCCTCCCACTCACACCTGCAAATGTGTTTGTTGGTTTCCTCTTTCCAAATGGATGACAAAACTCTGCCAAAGTTGGACCTCTGCTTTAGGATAGGATAAGGTAGCTGTCCTGTTAGATTCTGGCCCCTTTGGACACTTGAAAGAATTTAGATGTTTAGATTAGTAAACCAAATTAAGATTCTTTGGTCATTTTACATCACAGCTACATGGCATATCACAACTGTGAACAAGATTGCCATCTAAATGACAACAAAAACCCTCATTTAAAAAAAGTTTGGCATAAAAGTAGCGATTTAGTTTTTCTGTTGCTGTTATCATGAATTATCACAACCATAGTGACTTAATACAAGACTAATCTAGTATCTCACATTGGTCAAAAGTCTGAGTGCTGATTAGCTTGTCCCTCTACTCAAGTCTCACTATGTGAAATCAAGATGTAGCTAGGGTTTTGTGCTCTGGGAAAGCTTGGAAGACTTTTCCAGGCTCACTGGCCATTGGCAGATTCATTTCCTCATAGTCACTGAACTGAGGTCTGTGTTTCCCTTCTGACCGCCAGCTCGGGGTCACTACTCTCACCTTCCAGAGGACACCCTTTCCGTCAGTGCTTCACAGCGTAGCCGTCTGCTCTGTCATTTTGTTTTGTCCCTCAGTGTCAGCAGAAGTGAATGTTTCTGACTGCTTTTGCTGTGTCTGTTTAACTCTAGCTGGAGACAGTTCTCTGTTCTTAAGCACTCCAGCAATTAGACTAGGCTACATGGATAATCCCAAATAATCCCCTCTTTTAAGGCCTATAACCTCCATCATGTCTGCAACATCTTTATTTTGCAGGCGATTGAAGAGATTAAAAAGTAAAAAGATCTGCAGTCAGCACACTGGGGAGACCAGGGGATCCAATGTATAGTTCCAATCCAAGTCTACAAGAGTTAATGATGTTAATTCCAATATGGAAGCTGCCAGGATCGAGACCCAAGAAGAACTAATGTTTCCCTCTGAATGAAGATTGGAATAAAAATACTCAATCAATCAGAAAAGAGTTGCTATTTAGTCTTTTTGTTCTATTCAGGTCCTTAACTAATTTGATGAGTCTCTCTCATTACCCATCAGGGAAGGCTAGATCAACTGATTCAAATGTTGCTGTCATCCAGAAACACTCTCGCAGACACAACAAGTTTAACGTTTGGCCAAATGTCTGGGAAACCATTATAACTCTTGCTCACCTATTGTTTTTCAAGATCCAAAGTAATATAGTTATGTCTTTCAGTATCAATGCTATCTCATCTTTCTGTCTGCAAATTCAGGAAGGAAGAGTCCATATTTAATTTTTAATTTCTTTTTCTTTGAGAACCTATACAATGATGTGTAACCTACAGTTTTTCAATAAATACCAAACTAGATCTGGAACCTGATCATCTCACTGAGAGGAAAAGAGCCTAAAATTATTGAATAACAAGGCTTCCTGGAAGCAACTATTTTTTTTTTTTTTTTTAAGAGAGATTTTTGCTGTAAGGCACATGTACTTGCTGGAGAGACAGAAAATAAGAAGCCAACTTCCCCAGGGGGATAGCTGCACAGCAATCTCTTCTCCTCCATTGTCTTCTTGGGATTTTAGGCATGCACACAACACGTGCCTGGAGGGTTTCAAGCTTCTGGGTGCAGGACTTGAACTGCTCTCAGCCATGTAGGAGTCTAATGATGTAACCATTATGCCATCTGCTGGTCCTGGAAGCAACTAATTTTGATCTTCATAAATAGGAGCCAACGGCTGAAGTCAAATTATTGAAAGGATAGCATATGTTGCTAAATTCTGTTGTGGGACACAAACCAGGATTTGAATTGTCAACCAAGTAGTCAAATCAATTGGAAATTAGGAAATAAAAGGTAAACCTATTAGTTATAAAATGTCTACACTCTCAAAAAATTTTAAGAGTTGTAGAGAGCGTACAACAACTTGAAGACCATGTGTAGGTTATCTTAGGGAAAAAAAGAATTTTTTTGCTCCTTTTTCTGGAGTATTTTGGAAGAAGATTTTTGTTTACAGTTTTAATTTTCTTCACATAAATTTGTTAAATCTACTATACCCCTGTGATTTCTTGCAAACTAAAATAAGTAGAAATATTTAAATGATATCCTTTTAAACAAATGAATATATAATTTGTGATTAGTTTAAGAAAAGACTACAGATATTATTAATTCATACTTATTTTAATTATTGATGCAATCCTTTTTATTTATATATATATACACACACATACATATATACGTGTGTGTATATATATATATATATATATACATATATATATATATACACTCTTCAACTACTTTAAAATAATATTTGGTAAGGCTTATTTATCATTATTTTATTAGTTATTGCTAATATTGAACAAATGGAAATAAATTTCCTAGAGAATTATATTATTTTCTATAACAAATTATGCATTGATTTGCAAATACAAGTATGTATATATAATGTATATATTTTATAGTCTGCTACAACAAGTGATAAAGCAATTTAGACTCTATAGTGTAGATTAGTTATTAGAGTCTCTTCACAAGGAACAAAATTGCACATATTCTGTTGTTAGTGTGAATTTTTTTCTCTCTTTTTAGAGTTATTTATTTGATTTATTGTTATTATTTTTTTATTTGACTAAAGAGAGACTGAAAGAGAGAGAGAAATCAAGCCACCAGGTCTAAGACTCAAGTGACAGTTGACCATGCGGGTGTCCAGAGCTTTAACTACCATGTCACCGGCCAGCTCCAGATTTTTCTCTTTTAATAAGAGTCAGGTCAGAATATATGATTAAATTTAGTCAATTCTAAAATTTTTTCTCATGAGAATTAAAGTATAATTAGTCAGAAGGTAAATATGAGAATTATAAAATTAATCATGGTTAGTTAATTTTTTTAGGAAATTTACTTCAATATAATGATTAATCTGTTTAGATTAAATAAAATATATGTTAGGTTTGATTTGGGAGCTGTGGTGAAGTCAGAGGAGGCAAAGGCAAAAATACCAGAGTAAGGCCTTGGGGTTTAATTAAACCAACATAATTTATTCTGCAAAAAGCTCTCGGGTGAGGTCCCTGGATCTCAGCCTGCTCAGAGGCTGAGGGAGTCCCACCCAGGGTGGGTGCTGCTCGTTCTTAAAGGGCCGTTGTCCAATAGGTGGTCACCACGGTCCTTGTCTGGCCAATGAAGTTCGCTGTTTCTGTTCAACTTTGGCGGGTGTGCCAATGCTGAAGGGCGGTAAAGTTCATTGGTGATGGTGGGCCAGATGCGGAAAACAGGAAAGTTCTGCTGGCAGGAATGTTTCTGCCATGTTTCTTCTCCCTTCCCCTCAGACATTACAATATACATATCCAAATCTTTAAATTATCTAGAAAAAACAAATTTTGTTTTTTCTATTTTATAATGATTAATACATTTTTAAACACAGGGCTGAAACATGAAACAAAGACATTGCATCTTTTTTTTTAGTAAACTCTGTTTTATTATTTCCACCCAGGATTCGGCAGTCTTTTCCTTACTGTTTTACTATCCAAATCAGTTTTTGCTATATAAATGCTGTTGTTGGATTACAAATACGTATTTGCATATTTATGAATTTAATCAGTTAGTCTTAGTCTGATAATATAATCAGAAGAACTCCTTTATGTTTAGTTGTTTTTATTTATTATTTAAGACTTTAATCTTATGCATTGTGTTCTACTATAGACAATGTTTTTGTTTTTGTTTTGTTTTTTTTATAGACAATGTTTTAAAGTATAGTTTGTGTTCTTTGTTTAATCCCTATAGAAGTTTTTGATAATTCTAGAATTCTCCACTAAAATTGCTAAGGCAATCAGTATGCAGAAGATGTGAATTATTTATTTACACTGAGGACTTGTAGGTTGAGACCAGCACTAATTTGACTAAGTCACTGGTTCTGGAGAGCTGAAAGCCATGTAGACAGCTAGGGAGCCAAGGTCTTTCAGTTAGTATACTAAAGTCCACGGTTTCTGAATAATATATATTCACTTCAAAAAAGGATTTTACTGATAAAACTATGTCTTTGCTATATGTCTTCATTAGTCAGATTACATCACGTTTCATAACGAGATTTCATATAATTTTCTTGTCAGTTATTGCCAGGTGCCAAAATTATTTTTACATGACATTATGTTAAAAACATAGATATTGCTGGTTCATTTTCTGCCATTTTATAGGTGAATGTGAACCTTTGTAAGAATTATTCCTCTTTCTCTCTCCTCATCTTAAATTGGAATTAGCAAATCCAAGTTAATTTCAGAAACTTCAGAAAAATTTTCCATCGCTTTTCAAGGTCCACGTCTTCAATCAAGACTTCTTGCCATTAACTAAATTACAAATTCAAGTTTTAAAACTGATGATGTGTCTTAATCGGGAACACTTTCCATTGTAGACAATGTTTGATTTCTGCTTTGATTTCCCTTTGTTTTACATGAAGTCCAATTAGTAATGTCCTTTGTTAAGTAATGTACTGATCTCTGTTAAAACAACTCACTTGCTTTATTATTTAAATTCTCTTCTTTCTCTGCACTTAAATGTTCTCATTTGAAAGTTTCTTTTCACTTCTTCTTGCTCATACTTGTATTTTATGGAATGAGTATTATGTTCACTCTAAACTACAGATTATTTTTATTCTTTTCCTATAATTAATGGAATCTATGCATTAGGTAGGAGTCCCTGTTTTCATCTTGTCTGGGAAATATTTAAGGCAACAACATGCTTTGTTTCAACATTATTAGTGGACAAAAGCCAAAATGCTTTTCACCAATTCATAAACTTGGGTGGCCTTTTATGTAGTACCTAGTTTAAACAGAGCTTTAAACATGCTTTAGCAACCTCACATCTTTCTAGTGCAGTTCAAAAGTGGGTAGGCAGACATAAATTCTCTGACGAGCAGTTTATTTTCCTAGTCTTTCTCGCATAATATTAGGGTGTTGACCCCAGATAACTAAATTAATTAATCATGGTTATTTATTTATTAATAATTTTCTTTGTTTAACTACACTGAAACATTAACCTAAAGTTAATTCACCACTGACAAAGTCTATATGTATAAATATGCGTACACACACACACACACACGTGTGTGTGAATTATATATACACATGTGTGTGTGAGTTATATACACACACACTCATTTACACATCCATCTGTGCTATTGGCAAAAGGAGAGATCTAGTAGCTACTAGTTTGGAAATCTTGTTTTAACTTATAACTAACTCAAAGAACTTGATGCATCTCTCTCTGATGAACTGTTCTGATCAAGCCATTAGTAAACATTAATCAAAGGTCTGCACCATCTGACAGGTCAAAATAACCTTCACAAACCTTTAAAATATTTGTGCTAATCAGAAACCTAAGTGTCTGGGTGAAGGAGAGCAAAATACTTTAAAAATTTAAGACCCGCTCCCCACTGCAAACTCATGTAGGATATGAATTATAAAAATGTTCTATAAACACAGTTGTCTTAACATCTTTTTAATTTTTCTTATTTCTAGAACTATAAATAGAAAGTCAGATACAAGTCTAGTTCATAATAAGTTCTGCTATAAGGTGAACACAATTATAATAAAATTACACTGGATTATTATGCAGATACACGTACATATTGATGTGTTTTGCCTTTCATTTTTAGACTGAAATCAATTCTACTTTAGTGTCAGTACATTCTTGGTAAAAGAGATATCCTACTGTGATTTCAGCATAATAAAGGCTGATTGAAGTGTCAGTGACTCAGCTGTGTTTTGTATTACAAAGTTAAACATGGTCTTTTCATTTAAACAAAATGGTTCGGCATAGGTGAGGGTGTCAGGAAAACAGGGCACTGTGAAACAATTTAAGTGCATGGTGTGACCCATTGAAAAATGAAAAATAATGTATTAAGTTGACCCTGGACATGACTGAAGCTGTACCTCAAACTCTTGTGCTTCAAGAACAAGATTTTCATAAGCAACACAACTTGCCGAACATTCATATTATTTTTTGTTTTTTTTCTTTTCATACCTTCGATGTTATTTCAGACATTGTGATTCCATTTGAATGAATTGTTTCAAAGCTTGTATAAAGAAATCGTTAAATTTATTAAGTGCCCAGATATTAGTTATTTATTTATGATAATTTTCTTTCTGTTTGTGAAGATGAAAGCAGGTGCAGAGAGAATAGGTTACAAATAGAGCAACAGCAGCCTTGCAAATGAACTGGAAAGGTCAGCAGGTAGTGTGGTCGCTGAGGTGCTGGATCCCACATGGCAGACAGCAGTTCAAATCCTGGACCTGGCAACTTGCTTTCTCTCTCTCTTTCTCTCTCTCTCTCTCTCTCACTGTGTGCCCTAACACAAATTAAAAGAATGATAATAATAAATAAAATAAAATAATTCTAAAAAGAAAATGAACCAGACTATCTTGGCAAAATGTGGGTAGCTTTATTCATGCTCTTCTTACGGTCATTGATTTCAAGATTACAAATAAAATAACTTGAAAATTACAGTAGGAATTAAGACCATATCCTTCTTTTGAAAACACTACATATGAATATATGTATATATTTATGAATATATGAACCAGCAATGGGATTAAATATTACTTGATGGTGTTTAAGCCATGCTACCTCAAAACATTACACCTTGGGGTCTGTAGATGGCATGGAGTTCAAGGCTCTGAATCCCACATGGTCAACTGTACACTTAAGTCCCAGAATGTGCGGCTTGAGAATCATGTGGGGCATAAGTATCCAAAATCCAGAGACTAGAAGAGAAGGGAGTACAGTGTGGTCATCACCCCTGGGGGGGTTATTTCTCACTTTCCCTCTGTATTTCTGTCTCTTTCTGGATAGCTGTCTATATAGATATAGTTTGTTATTTTTGTTTTTGTCTTGTTTTGTTTTGTTTTTCCACAGGGTACATTTGAACCTTGACATTTGAGAAATCATCAGAAAAAGGAGGGTCTTTCTGATCTGGTTTCCCACCATTTTCCCCTCGAATCAGGTCATTAAAAAAATCTCTGATTGTTTTCTGAAGTAGGTCATGAGATCTTCATTGTACAGGGGCCTTCCCTATAACCGTAGGAATGGAGTTAAAGGCATAGATGCCAAGAATATTTTGATCAAACAAATCTTGCTAAGTTTCCTCCAGTGTATTAATATTATCCCCTTTGTCCTATTATACCTACCCAGGAATAAATACTTTCCATCAATCTTAAACATAAAAATGCAAAATCTTCCTGTTTCCTCCAGTCTTCATTTCTGAAATCTCCCATGTCACATGAAACATTTATTAAATATAATAATTATTTTGTATATTCTTCTCTTGTCCATCTTCTGTTATGGAGTCTTAGCTATGAATCTTTTCAATGATGAGGAAAGAAATCTTTTCTCCCCCTCTAAGCTCAGGGTTGAGAATGAGAAAGTAAAAGCATAATTTCACCTCTGCAACTAATTGATGGTTCTTCTTTAATAAAACTCTCAAAGATGTTTGTTAAAATAAAGTATCAGGCCAGGACATTTCATTGGAAAAGTCATTGGAAAAGTCATGATGTACTTTTCTATGCAAAATCTGTCATGACTTTTCCGACTAATCAATAGTTTCTTACTTAAGGCTCTTACCTTCTTTTGATTAAGAAATTCAGTTCTGTAAACCCAAGTTTTCTCATTTGTAATAACAGAATAGGATCATAATGTCTGCATGTTGTCAAAGACTTTCTCTTTGACCAAACGTTAGTCAGGCTCCTTTGAAATTCTTTTTGACAGGCCTTGTTCTTAGACCTTGTCTTTAACCTGTCTATTCTAGTTTCAGTGACAATTTCTCTAAGTCATTTAGTGACTATCCTCCTACTCTTGATATTTGATCACCTTTTATATCTAGCCAAGTTCTTTTTTTTTTTTTTTTTTTTTTTGAGAGGTTTTTGCTATAGGGCGCGTGCGCTCGCCAGACAGAGAGAGACAGAGAGACAGAAAGCGAGAAATCACCCCCCAGGGGGGATGGTCACACCGCAATCCCTTCTCCTCCATTCTCCTCTCGGGATCCTGGGCACGCACGCACACGCGCCCGGCGTGAGTTTTAAGCCACCGAGTCCGGGACACGAACCGCGGTCGACTACGTGGGAGTCCAGCGACATAGCCATTACGCTAACTGCTGGTTCCCTCTAGCCAAGTTCTTCACCCAACATTTAATGTATAAACTTAGGGTCTGCCTTCAGCAAGAATCATGATAGGTCAGTTTAGCAACATCCCCATACCCTTAATGTCTCCTCTTTGTCATTTTCCATTCACAGACCTCCTCATTCTTATCAGGTATAGATCCTCACATGTCTTTGCCATGTTTGAGTTTGAGCCTTATTTCTTTCCACTGTTGTGATAGTCTTGACACATATTGCAATAATCCTGAATAATGTCTTCCTTACTGTTTTCAAAAAGAATAATTTTTTCTTTACATGTGTCAGTAAGAAGATGCAGTATGGGACTAGCAGTTGGCGTGATGGCTATGTCGCTGAACTCCCACGTAGTCGACCACCATTTGAGTCCCAGACCCAGCAGCTTAAACTCATGCCTGGCGCGTGTGTGTGCGTGCCCAAGATCTTGAGAGGAGAATGGAGAAGAAGGGAATGCGGCGTGGCCATCCCCCCTAGGGGGTGATTTCTTGCTTTCTATCTCTATGTTATTCTCTGTCTTTCTGGTAAGGGCACGTGCCCTATAGCAAAAACCTCTCAAAAAAAAAAAAAAAGAAGATACAGTAAATGCTGAACAAAATACTAAGATAATATAAGTGCACAGAGTATGTTAGCTGATATAATTATCACCATATCACCATAACGATCATTGTTAGCATAATCGTTATCTCCTTTGAATGCATTAGGAATGATTTTTATTTTCCTTATATTTTTTATACATTTTAAAAACAAAAATACTATTTCTAGATTCATAAAAAATGTACTGTTCTCCCCCTATCTTCAAACAGAAAATAGTCAGGATTCACTAGAATAGACAAGATTATACTTCCTTCCTTTTCTTTAAGACAGTAATTTATCAGACCCATGTTTAAATAGGGACAGAAAATAGTTATTCTGTAGCAAGAACTAGTAAAGTGTGTGTGTATACACACACACACACACACACACACACACACACACATATATATATGGGAAGGAACAATGAAGTACATTCTGATATTTCTTGTGCAAAGGTTTGACAAGATCTGGCATCTTTCCAAGTGAACCTCTTGGTCTATCCTTGCAAGGACACTATATGATACTGTACATTCTAAAATTTAAGACAAATCTTAGGACATGTTGGATACTACCACTGAGTAAGCAGGTTGCTAGAATCAATATTTTCTCACCTAACTAGGTGACATTTCTTTTAAAATATGTCCAACAAATTGAAAGATATTGTAAATGTACAGTTAGCAAGTTGCTGTTGGCTGTTTAGGAGTGACAAACCTACTCAGTACTGGACTCTTAGTTCTTGGTCTTTCTGGAACCTAAACTGAAATCATCACCAAGTAGTTCACACAGACCTCCTCACAGACAATATCTGTGTGAGCTGGTGTTCACAGCTTCAGACAGTGAACTATTTATTTTTCAGCCCGTGAAGAATTTGAGGTTTTAAAATACCAGTCCTCACCTGATTTATATTATTCCAATGTACTTTGCTTAGTATATAGTTAATATATATTTCTGTTAAGTTAAAGCATTAATTTTTTTAGTCTGTAACTCAGTTTAAATCTTAGATGATTCTTAGCCATGCTAACATTTTCTTTTCACCAGCCATCTTACAAGAATAGGTTTAAGAATTTATTTTTTGGGACTAGCAGTTAGTATAATGACTATATCGCTGGACTCCCACATAGTCAACCGCGGTTTGAGTCCTGGGCCCGGCGGCTTAAACTCATGTAGGGTGCATGTGCGTGCGTGCCCAAGATCCCAAGAGGAGAATGGAGAAGGGATTGTGGCGTGGCCATCCCTCCTGGGGGGTGATTTCTCACTTTCTGTCTCTCTGTCTCTCTGGCTAGCACATGCGCCCTATTAGCAAAAACCTCTCCACCCCCCAAAAAAAAAGAATTTATTTTTTTATAGAATTAACCCATGTTACGAGTAAAAACTAAAATGTAAAAGCAACAAGGAAAAGGAAAAGCCTTATATAATTATATCAAAGGAAAGGAAAAGCCTTTTACAATTATATGAATAAGAGATAATATTGTGAATTTTTTTCTGATTTATATTTTTCTAGACATATACTATGCAATGCAATTACATACAAAATATTTTCATGAAATGGGAGCTTACTTTTACTCTTTCTTTATCTGTTCTTCTCCCTGAGAAATATGTCATGAATATTCTTCCACATTAATAAGATAAAGTTTTTTTTCTTTTATTTTTCTCTTTTTCTGTCAAGAGGGCACAGATGCTTCACAGAGATACAGAGAAAGAGGGAGAAAGCACTCTCTGATAGGCTGTGGTCACAGCTCAATCCCATTTTCTCCATCTATCCCTCCATTTGGGCCTTTGGGAATGCGTATACACGTACCCAGAGTGTTTTTCAAAACACAATCACACACATGGTATCTACTTGACTTAACAACCATGCGATGGAGCCAGCCCCAAATTCTGTTTTAAACATTGCCTTCATTGTGTTATATGATTGAAGCATACTTTTAAAAAATTATATTCTGTGGTTGGAGATTTGGATTCTGTTTGTATTTCAGTAATAAAGACACTTTACGGTGAACATTTTTTTTTTCATATATATGAGAGGTCTTTAAAGTTTCAAGGAAAATACATATTATAAAAACCCTAAACATAGATTACAAAATTCTGGGTGCCAAAATAAATTCATCCTTTAATTCTACTTTTCCAATAACTTTTTGAAATACCCTGGTATTTCTACATTTGTCCCATTATATCTTCAGAATACGTCCTTAGAAAAAGAAATGTTTAAAATGTATTTATAATCTTTAAAAAAAATCACAATTTTCCAAAATTATATTCTTTTCTTTTTATAAATGAGGTGTTTTTTGTTTTGTTTTGTTTTTTCTATTTGCAAACTGACCAATAACATCCCTCCACCCCTCTCCACTGCAGTTATTGCCAGTCACTTGTTTCTCTGATTTGAATTTTTTTAGTGTTTTCCTTTATCAGTACTTTATGTTTGTCACTTCTTATTGGATTTGTAAATCACGGATCAAAGATGAAAGACAAAATAAGCAACAGTTAATAGTACTTAAATGCAAATGCATAATGTTGCATTTCCATTTAAAACAACAGAACTTGCATTGATGATGTGTGGAAAGTAAGCTGTGAATTTAAAAAAATAGGTATATGGAACTTTAGAGACCAATCCTAAAGGAAATGAATTCTTTTACTTTTTTAGTCATCTATAATACTGTCTTGATCTCACATTAAAACTTATGATAAGTGTTCAGTTAGCCTCAGTCCAACACTTCATTGTCTGAGAAGTACCATATAATCTACCAAGGGATTTCTACATAAAAGACTTCTAAAACTTTATGAACAATGAACAGGATAAAAATGTTTTTTCCCATTTAGAAAAGTAAATGTGCAAAAGTAACTCGCCAGTTGATTTGAAATTAGTTCACTTTATGCTGATACTTTATAGAATAGAAGATAATTTTAAGAATAAAGAAGGTAAAGGTAAGGATTTGTGAAATAGTGGATTAAATAATTCAAAGATTCACATTCCAAGTTCAGGTGGGTGGTTGTAACAAAATGATCTGACGTGTGTCACTTCTTAATAGGGGTACAGAGAAGATTAGGGAGAAATTACATAATCAAAAGCATAGTTCTCTTAAAATGATGACATTGTTTAATATATAGGAATCACTAAACTTTCTTACTTCTTATCTTTTAAAAATTCTTTTTTTGTATTCCCAGGGTCCAGACATATACCTAACGTTTCTGCAACACCATCAGAGTTCTTTGTTTTCACCGAGCATAGTGTATTTCTTTGCTAACCATTGGCCATTTTGAGATTTTATGGATCGTTTTGAACACCTTTCTCCGTTAGTAACTTTCAAGCAGTATGTACACTATTTATTCTTGTGTTCCTTGCATCTAGTAATAGTTCAGTGGTTTGTACATTAAAAATGTCCAGATTAGATCTTGATTGTCACCCCATAAACTAACCTAGGGAGCTCCTATATACATCTACAAATCACTCAAGTGAAGCCAATAGAGAATTTGTACTGAATTTCTCATTTGTGACTCTTATTAGAAGGAATCTAGAGAAAAGAAACATTTTATGGACTGACCATGTAGCCTAGTGGTTAAGGCAGCCAGATCCCACATGGCTGGCTATGGTCTGAATCCCAACTTGAAAAAACAGACCAGGCAAATGTGCATGTGTGTCCCAATCCTGACTAGATGGAGAAATGGAGGAAAAGGGATTGTGGTGTGACCACATTCGGTGGAGAGAGGGGTGCTTTCTCCCTCTCTCTCTCTGGTGATTGCCTGTACCCTCTGGTATTTAAAAGGAAAGTAATAGGGCGGCAGGGGATGTAGAGGTTAAGGTGGCTGATTCTGTGGTTCCAGTCCTGGAACTAGCAGTTCAAAAATTACACCAGGCCAGTGTGTGTGCGTATCCAAGATCCTGAGAGTAGCACGGAGAAGAGATTGCGTGTGGCAATGCTCTCTGGGGTGGTTTCTCAGTTTCTCTCTCTGTCTCTAGTGAGCATATGTGCCCTATTGTACAAACAAATATAAAAAACATTGATTGTCTTTAATTCCACTATTTCTAACCAATGTTTTAACTTGAGATTTTATCTTCTCTACCAGTAATGAAAAAAAGTATATCATTTTCTTTTCATTTCAATTTTTTGCATGAATCATTATTACTGTACCTTAACTCTAATGAGGTCAGACTGAATACACATTTTAGAAAGGTATTTTTGATATTTTAAATGATTATTGGTGAAGTTAATTTAGCTTGAACAAGACAAATGTGGCAATAATCCAATATACTCACACTCCTTGTTCTTTTGTCATTTTCTCAGGGTGTGACCTATTCTCAATTATAACTTAGAGGTAAGTTTCCTCCTGTCACATAGACTGAACTAGAACAACATCTCATTTTCTTAAGATATGCATACTCTGGAGATGGCTGGTTTATTATAATATCAAAGCTGAAGCCATGGGACACGTGAAAATCAAAAACTATTTTGAGCCTGTAGTTTCAAAAGGCTTATTTGTCTTTCTGGAAAACGCTGAGGAAGTTTGGTAGGAATAGGAATTTAGCAGACTCGTTTAGACAGTATATCACTTAGCCTGGACAAACTGTGTAATGTTAGCTTGTCAACACTTTCCATGGAAAACAATTTTTTTTTTGAGAGTTTTTTGCTGTAGGGCATGTGTGCTCACCAGAAAGACAGAGAGAGACAGAAAGCGAGAAATCACCTCCCAGGGGGGATGACCACACCACAATTCCTTCTCTTACATTCTCTTCTCAAGATCTTGGGCATGCATGAACACACACCCGACGTGAGTTTTAAGCCACCGGGTCCAGGACTTGAACCACGGTTGACTACATGGGAGTCCAGTAACATAGCCATTGTGCTAACTGCTGGTCCCTCCATGGAAAACAATTTTAATAAGTAAGCTATGTCTGGAAAAGGGATGAAGGAAATAGATTTCAGAATGACTACAAAGAGATATAAATTGAATCCATTTCAATTTTTAAAGATTTCTTCTATGGATGAAAGAACTGGAGAGTGAATAACAGAAGAAAGAGAGAGAGGGAGCACTCCCAATAGGGTCTTGATGCCAAATCCACCCTTAGCTTCAGCCAGCCCCAGATCATGGGAACTGAATGCTCAGTATATCTAGAGAGGTCTTTGGACTCTAAGTCCCCAAAACTTTCCCATGTGGATGAGCCTCACTGAGCATTATCATATTCTACTACTGTGCCATGATTGGCCACACCACTCTTTTTTTTATCTGTTGTTGTTCTTATAAAAAAAGAAAGTAATATGATATAATTGAAGATTTTGAAAATATTGATGGTAGATATTATGTATATGGGTTTCTCTATATATTTAAAATTCTAAAATATAAGTTAAATAAAAACTATAAGTTTTAAATGGAGAACTAAATTTAATTCTTCAAATATATAATCTTGGAATTTTGAGAAGGCAAAAATCTTTCAGGTAACTAAAGTATCAGAAATATAATCTGAACAAAAATAAATGAGATTAGTATTAATTTACTGCAATAGACAGTATAATAATCTTCACAAAATTTTGAGTGTTATACAAACAGTAGTTGACCTTTGTATGGAGAACTACACAAGAACTTAGTGAACTCGAGAAATTAATTTGTGTATTATTTTGAAATTCAAGCTATCACTTAAGACCTCAGCCTAAAAGATGAAAGCTTAGAATTTGATTTAATAAGAACACAATGAAGCTATCAAGTATTAGTAGATGTCATATTAAAAAAGAATATATATTATTTCAAACTTTAAAACTATTTTGGTGTTTCACCATCTGGAAAAATGTTTTCAGCTTTAACCATCACAGTGTGAGACAGCTAAAAATGAATTAGAAAAAGTCCAAAGAAAGGTTGTGAAAACAAAGCAGAAAAAGGGAGTATGAAGAGATGTTATGAGAACATTCCTTCATTATAAAAGTTAAACTCTGGGGACCACAGATGGCCTAGTAGATACATTGCTGCACTCCCATGTATTCGACCATGGTTCAAGTCCTGGTTTGAGTTTTAAGCTGTGGCTTAAAACTCACACTGTGTGTGTGTGTGTGTGTGTGTGTGTGTGCGTGCGCACGCACATTTGTGTATGCATGTCCAAAATCCCAAGAGGAAAAGGGATTGTGGCGTGGCCATTCCTCCTGTGGAGTGATTTCTCACTTTCTGTCACTCTGTCTGTTACTGTCTATTTGGTGAGTGCAGATCCCCTAGAGCAAAAATCTCTTCTAAAAAAAATTAAAAAGTCAAACTCTGTGAGACAAGTGTGGCTAACCTAAAGAAAAGAATGGACACTACGCTTGTGGTAGATACTCAAGTCTGGTTTCGTACACACTGAGAATTCCTTAATGTTTGTGAGTGGTTCAATTGTCCCTCCTAAAACAAAGAATTCCTTTTCAGAGATAATAAATAAAACTACAAATAAAGAAAACAGCCCTAAATCATTAGTCATTAATCCATAATGGGAAACTGTTTGGGATAAAACACAAAAAATAAAACAAATATTTTTCTGTCCTACCTACCGTGTGACAAAGTTTGTTCTCTATTTGAACAAACTTTAATCAGGTTTCTCTGCCCTTTCTGCAGTCATGTCTGGTCCTTGAGTTTTGTCTTACGCCTGCCTACCTCAGTGGCAGTAAGACATCTGCCACATCAGTTTGGCCAGAATCACCCCCTACTCTTGGTATCAGATTACCCTTGTCGCCTTAGCCAGAATTCTAAATTGGGTTAGTAGGAAGCCCCCTCTCTTGATACCTCCCGTTAGTAATTTCCCATCCACTGACTCCCCATGATGTTCATTGGCTATGATGGGATTCAGGACATGCTACCCCCCAGAAATTCCACCTCGGTATTTAAGAGAAACACAGAAGCAGGAAGTTCTCTCTCATCTTTTCTTTCCCCTTCCCTCCTGAATTAGGTCATAAGACCCTTACCGAAGAATTTATCTACCAAAACCAGGAAGAAAAGAATATCCTTATCTTTGAAGATACCCAGATACAAAGGAGAAAAGGAACAAACAGGCCTTACTAACCTCTCTCCCTCCCCCAATTTATTACAATTAAATCCTACCCCTTGACTTCTGATCATATTTCTGAATGATTTTCCACTCTTCATTAAACATAAAAATAAAAATACACAAGTTTACCTATTTTTTGGGGTCTCCCTTTTTTTTTATAAAGATTCACATGTCATGTAAAACTTAGATCTCCTGGTGGTGTAGTAATAACACAATGATTGTGTAAAGCTGGAAACAGGGAAGCCTGGGCTCTGCTCCCCAGTCAACCGGTACACGCCAAGTATGTGCTCCTATAACTCTGGCTGACTGAGCAAGGCTGGGGGAAGATCATGGCATGAAACCTGGGGGAGGACACTTATCTTTATCTCTCTCTTTCATGACGGAAAGAGAAACTTAAAAGAAAAATTGGTATGTTCTTCTCTTGCTAATCTGTCCTTAGCCATAGTAGCCTCAGCCTTGAACCTGTGTTGGGTTAAAACAAGAAAAAAGAATTTTCTTCCTTCTCTATAGCTATGAATTCCTAAACTAAAATATTTGGCAAGTTTATTTCTGTGGTGCAAAATGTAATAGATGTGAGATGCTTTGTAAGCAGCTATAAATTGGTTTTCTCTGTGATTGCCGTGACATCTATTACAATAGACCTCAATAAAATTTTTCTCACCATTTGCTGTGGTGTGAATGTGTCCCCTTAAAAATCCATGTGTTGGGACCAGCAGTTAGCATAACGGCTACGTTGCTGGACTCCCACGTAGTCGACTGCGGTTGAGGTCCCAGACCTGGTGACTTAAACTCACGCCCGGTGTGTGTGCATGCGTACCCAAGATCCCAAGAGGAGAATGGAGGAGAAGGGATTGCGGCGTGGCCATCCCCCCAGGGGGTGATTTCTCGCTTCCTGTCTCTCTCTGTCTTTTTGGCGAGTGCATGCACCCTTTAGCAAAAAAAAAAATCTCTCCAAAAGAAAGAAAAAAAGAATCCATGTGTCATTGTAATGGGATTAAGGGGGTAAAAATTTGGTCCAATGATGGGGTCAGAGAGTGCGGCTCCTGAGAAAAGACTAGGACTAAGATCATCACCTGATTGACTATGGTGGGTTGATAAGGAAAGGGAATAAAAGAAAGAGGCACATGTGGAATACAGCCCTGCTCCTGTGTCCTCCACCATGTCTTGGTGGAGCCAGAAGAATCCCACTGGAGAAGGATCCTGATCTTTGGAACTCTAAACCATGAAGTGAATAAAACTCTATTTTAATAAATAACTCAATTTCAGGTATTTTGTCTGGGCATAACTTTAAAAAATGTCAAAATAATTTTTTCCTTTAATACATTTTTATTTTTCTACTACCAAAGACAGGATGCTGTGGTCAAATCTAGCATAGGAATTCTCATATTGTTTTATTTTTATTTTTTTACTTTCTTTTATTATTTTTATTTTTTATTTTATATTCTTTTATACATTAAATCATGTTATTAGCTTACAAAGTAAATATTCCAACATGTGTACATTTCTCCCTAGTCCAGTTGATAATACTATAAAATTATCTTCAACAGATTAATACCACATTTCTTTGTCCCATTAATGCTTGCCTTCTATTTTTCTTCTAAATATCCTTCCTCAGACCCTCCTCTTTCACCCACACTATATCTGGTATTCACAACCATTTACTGTGTTTCTATATCCTTTAGTCAATCAGTTTCAGTCACAGAGTGCGTACACTCGGTATATAGTAAGTGGGAACACACAATGCCTCTCCTTCATAACCTGGCTTGCTTCCGTCAGCAGTAAATCTTTCATATTCATCCACTTTCTGTCAAAAGCCAGGGTCTCTCATATTGTTTTAAACATAGTTTGGATAGAAATAAAATATATCAATTTAAGATTTGTATTTGAGTGGCTCACATATAATATGTTCTACTTGTACTATCATTAGGCAATACATTTTACTTTGAGTTTGTGGGCATAAGAAAATAACACACAGAGAAAAAAGAGCCCAATGATGAGATCTCATTCCACCCATATCACTAAAGATTTCATTATATATTGGAGAAAAATACAGGATAACAAGAGGGAACTAGGGGACCAGCAGGTGGCATTGTAGTTAAGGTGCTGGACACTCCCACATGGCTGACCACAGTTCGAGTCCTGGACCTGGCGGCTTCCTTTCTCCCTTTCTCTCTCTCTCTCTCTCTCTGGTCAAATTAAAATAAATGAATGAATAAATAAAATTAAATAAATAATAATTATTTAAAAAAAAAAGAATACCTTTTACTTTTGGGAGCCAGCAGGTGGCGTGGTGGTTAAGGCGCTGGACTCCCACATAGCTGACCACAGTTCAAGTCCTGGACCTGGCAGCTTGCATTTTCACTTGGGACCAGCAAGTGGCATGGTGGTTAAGGTGCTGGACATTCCCACATGGCTGACCACGGTTCAAGTCCAGGACCTGGTAGCTTGCTTTCTCACTTTCTCTCTCTCTATTTCTTTGTTTCTCTCTCTCTCTGGTCAAATTAAAATAAATGAATGAATAAATAAAATAAAATAAAATAAATCTTTAAAACAAAAAGAGGGAACTATAGAGCAAATTCTATTTTTAGAAAGTAACACTACAATGATTCAAAACAAATATCGGAGTAGTGGAAAATCTGGCTAAGGCATAGAATGAAGTGTTGATGATGGCCCATAGATTGGAAAAGGACAATAGGCCTCCAATGAAAGACATCAACTACCTCAATAAGAGATACTCCTGTCTCCAAGAAGGGTGGATATATGTATGACAGTATAATATAAATCTCTGTCACTTACCATATTAACCTATGGGGAACCCAAAAACCCATCTTTGTGCATTTGAATTTCCTCATTTGTAACAGAAATGAAAATACTCGACAAGTTTATTTGTGTGATGAAAGCATCTGATAATAAATGTGAGATGTTCTGTAAATTGTAAAACATGTAGCTGTGAAGAGTCATTACTTAATTTTCAATGCATTAAGGAATCTTAAGAATTTGAGACACTGGAAAATATAATCATAAGCTCATTTTAGGAAATAAGCAAAGTAGGAAGAGACAATGTGGGAAGCAGCAATGTACTGGGGTGGCTTAAACAAAAGATAAGAAGCACTATTTTTTTTTTTCTGAGAGGTTTTTGCTATAGGGCACGTGCACTCGCCAGAAAGACAGAGACAGAGAGACAGAAAGTGAGAAATCACCCCCTGGTGGTGGGGGGAATGGCTATGCCGCAATCCCTTCTCCTCCATTCTCTTTTTGGGATCTTGGGCATGCACGCACATGTGCCCGGCGTGAGTTTAAGTCACTGGGTCCAGGACTCGAACTGCGGTCAACTACAAGGGAGTCCAGTGACATAGCCATTATGCTAACTGCTGGTCCCAAGAAGCACTATCTTGTAACAGAAGCAGTCAACAGATAGATTGCATTGAATTTAAGCTATCAATTAGAAATGAAACCACAAAGGAGAGGCGACAATGATGACTCTTGTTTCCCACTTTGATGAGAATGGTGTCATTAGAGAGAGAAACCCATGAAAGAAAAGATCTAGAAGAAATATAATGAGTTTAAACTTGAAAATACAAGTTTAAGCATATTAGTGAGACATTCAGATAAAAATGCCCAATGAACATTTAAAAATAAAACATGGGCGAGAGGTATTGAATAAAAATTTGGCAATCATTTATTCATAATCTAGTAGTGTCAGTTAACAGTAGACGTTAATAAAGACAGTACTGGATGATGAGAAGAGGGCCTCTGGGGGTGTATGTCATAAAGAATTTGACCTCACCTAAAGAGAAGGCTGGACTTTGTCCTCAACTTCTACACAATAACCTCTAAATCTTTGGAATTTTCAGTCATGAGAATGTCTTTCTTATTCAAGATGAGCTCGTGGTCCTATTTTTGATAACTTATACTAATGAGATGATTCAGTGTAGAGATAAATATACCCAATAGTCAGGGTAGTGTCTGGTTATATCAGAATTAAACAGTTGTATAATTTAGGGTAGAGTGTTTGGACCACATTATATTGGTCCAATCTAAAAGTAAGTAGGGGATGGAAATTAAGTTTAAATATTTGAGTAGTTAATTAACTGATTAAACCAACATATTAAAGCCCTAATAAAATCTCTGAATCCCTGAGCATGGGGGAACTTTCTGGTTGGCAATACTCCATATATTGCATTTTTTAAAAAATAAATATTTGTTTAATTCCATTATCATTGTTTAACTTGACCATAAAGAGACAGAGAGAGAGAGAAAGGGAAAGTAAGAAAGCAAGGCACCAGGTCCGGGACTTGAAGTGCAGTGGGCCACGGGCCATGTGGGAGTCCAGTGCCTTAATCAGCACACCATCTGCTGGCCCTGTGTTGTCACATACTGCTGTTGTGAAGCAGCAAATGCTTTGTCTTAGGAACCTTTCGGAACTCTAACCCCCGTGTCTTTTACTTCAGGTGGTTCTAATTATAAGCTTTTATATTCATAACCATAATAAGCATGGTTATGAATATAATACCTTTCAACAAGTCCTGTCAGTGTTTCCAGTAAATTATCAAACTTTAGAACTTATAGTTGATATCAGAGTCTTGGGCACACTTGACTCTGAAGGACTATGCTTTTAAACAAATAGTTTGGTCAACTCCAGGTAGACAAACAAACATTTTCTGTAAAGGTCAAATTGCAAGTATTTTAAGTTGTTCTGGCCAGTTTTGGTCACAATTACTAAAATCTGATCTTCTACGGCAAAACACCCATTAGCAATGTGCAAATAAATGAACATGTCTATGTTGTATGAAGCTTAATTACAGAAATAGATTATGGTCCGATCTAAAGACCATTGTTTCCCAATCCCCATTTGGGGGCTATGATTGGGATACTAACAAAACTCCTACCTATGTTGTAGGAGAAAAAGAGGAGAAACAGTCATGGGAACTGGTATAAAAAACAGGTCAGAGAGAAGTTTAACTTGGCGAGGATAAAGAATAGGAACAGAAGAAGGAATGAGACTGAACAAACAAGGCAGTGGTAATGTTGATGAAGCTCTGCTTGGTAGCACCCACCTTTGAGAACAGAAAACACAGACATCTGCTGAAAGTGAGTATGTGGATAATGTTCAGACCTTACAGATTATCTACTGAGAATGCCAGATGGTGTCAGTCAACTAAAGATGAATAATATTAGAAAACAACAATATGAAACCAGCTGAGTTTCTTCTGGGAACAAAAATTCCCCTGTTCTGAGTCCAGTCTTGTGGAACTATTATTCAAAAAATCTCTCTCTCTCTCTCTCTCTCTCTCTCTCTATGAGCGGAAAGATTTTCCCAGACTTGCCTGTTGTGTGATAGATAGAAAAAAGACTGGCCTCCTAAAGATGTTCATGTTCTTGTCCATGGACCCTGGGGGTATGTTACTTTAAATAACTAAAAAGGCCTTACATGTGTGATTAAATTAAGGTCTTCAGATGAGAATGTTCATATGAAAAATACACCAGGTACGAATGTGACTAAGAATCTGAGGGCATGGAGAAAAAGCATTATCAAGAGGTGTCTTTCATAATAAGGCTCTATTAAGAGGGAAAAGGCAGAGTTGATCAGAGAGGAGACAGATTTGAAGGGCCTATGCTTTTGACATTGAAGATAAATAAAGGAGTCAGAAGCCAAGGAATGCAGGCAGCCTTTGTAAGTGGGAAAAAGAAAAAAAGTGTTTCCTTGAAGCTCCAGGAAAAGTGCTGCCCTGCCAGCACCTTTATTTTAGTCCAGGAAGACCATTTCTAACTTCCTTTTTTTTTCTTTTTCTGGAGAGGTTTTTGCTATAGGGCGTGTGCGCTCGCCAGACAGGCAGAGAGAGACAGAGAGATAGAAAGCGAGAAATCACCCCCCAGGGGGGATGGCCACGCTGTAATCCCTTCTCCTCCATTCTCCTCTCGGGATCTTGGGCACGCACGCACACGCGCCCGGCGTGAGTTTAAGCCACCGGGTCCGGGACACGAACCACGGTCGACTACGTGGGAGTCCAGCGACATAGCCATTACGCTAACTGCTGGTCCCATCATTTCTAACGTCTAATCCCCAGAAATCTAAGAGAATAAATTCATATTATTTTAATCTACCAAATTTATGGTGTTTGTCGTGGTAGCAATGGATGATATATATCTGTCAATATACTTAGCTTTCCTTTCAAGAGATTGACTCTAGGCTAGCTAAACATCTCTTACTTTCCTTATCTGGTGATCCTGTTTGTTTACCTAAAGAACAAAATTAAATTGTTTTCATTGATTGATTTGAATAGCAGTTGAAAGGTGACATCATCTTTAGGGTAACTTCAACATCGGACTACATAAAACTGGATAAAAATCAATTATCTCTGTCATTATAGAGAGAGCTCATCATACCTGAGAATAGCACAGAGTGTAATGTGGCATAATAAAGAAAATGGTAAAAGCAAAAAACAGACCTTGTATCACCTTTTAGTTATAGCTATGTCAAAAAAAAAAAAATTCAAGGACCAACTTTTATTTTTTTTGAGAGGTTTTTGCTATAGGACACATGTGCTCACCAGAAAGACAGAGAGAGACAGAGAGACAGAAAGCAAGAAATCACCTCTCGGGGGTGGGGGTGGGGGTGGGGATTGCCATGCCACAATCCCTTCTCCTTCATTCTCTTCTTGGGATCTTGGGCACGCACGAACATGCGCCCTGCGTGAGTTTAAGCCACTGGGCCCGGGACTTGAACTGCAGTCGACTACGTGGAATTTAAGCTACATAGCCATTACACTAACTGCTGAACCCTCAAGGACCAACTTTTTAAAAGATAGAATTTGAGGGCTAGCAGGAGGGATGGAGGTTAGGGGGTCGATCTAAAATGTCTGATTTAACAGAATCTTGGACCTGGTGGCTTAAAAATCATGCTAGACCTATGTGTGTGTGTGTGTGTGTGTGTGTGTGTGTGTGTGCCCAACATTCTAAAGGAGAAAGGACTGTGGTGTGGCCATCTCCCCAGGGAATGTGTTTCACTTTCCCTCTCTGTCTTTCTGTTTGTCTCTCTCTGTCTCTGTCTCTGTCTCTCTCTTTGGTGAATGCACATGCTCTACAGCAAAATAAAAAAAAGTAAAGAAGAAAAAAATAGAACTCAAGATAAATGTATATCAACAATCAGTGAAAATTCTAGAACAATGCCTAAAGTATGAGAGCTAGTCCCATAACACAACACAGCAGCTAGGTGTTATACAGAGAAAATCTGACAATGTAAGTCAAACAAAAGTTCAAGACCTGGCTCAATGGTTTGAAACACATGCCAACTGTGCATGTGACAAGGATTCTGATGGGACAGAGAATTGGAGAAAAAAGGATTGTAGGGTGACCAGGACTAGTTGAGTGGTGCTACCATTCTCACATTCTCTTGCTCTCCTTTTCATTCTCATACATGTACATACACCCTAAGGCATCAAAAACAACAAAAGGAAAGAAAAGTAAAAAGAAAAGAATTAAAGTTATAAGATGACTAAACAAAGAGAGTAAAACTAGAATTAATCAAAGTAAAGCATGCTGGGAAACTACAAATTGAAGTTTCTGAAACTTATGTCATGGAAGAACAGAAAGAAAAAACTTAGAAAACAGGTTTTAAATAATTGCATTCGATAGAAAATGACCTTAAAAACAGGTAGGTGAGGGGACCAACAGTTAATGTAATGGCTATGTCACTGGACTTTCACGTAGTCGACCCTGGTTCGCATCCTGGACCTGGTGGCATAAAACTCACGCCAGGCGCGTGTGCGTGCATGCCCAAGATCCCGAGAGGAGAAGAGAGGAGAAGGGATTGCGGCGTGACCATCCCCCCTGGGGGGGTTGATTTCTTGCTTTCTGTTTCTCTGTCTCTCTCTGTCTGGTGAGCATGCGCCCTATGGCAAAAAAAACCTCTCCAAAAAAAAAAAAAAAAAGACAGGTAGATGACAGTAAAAAGAGGAATAGACTATTAAAAATAATTAATAAAAGTTTTAAAAGGTAGTCATATAATAAAAAAGAATTATAAGTCATTTATTAATAGAAATAATATCATGGGCAGTCATAAGTATGACCATTTTAACTCATAGAAACACAGGAGAAATTCATGGGAATACTTTGAAAGAATTCAGGCTTGTTGAGTGAAAAAAAATTGAAAAATAAATGCAACGAAACATATAAAAATTTAAATAACTAATGGATTTAAAAAATTTCATATTATATATGTGTGTGTGTATATATATACATATATATATATATATATATATATATATATATATATATATAGTGTGTGTGTGTGTGTGTGTGTGTATATTTGTGACTCCTTCAGCCAAATTTTCAATGTAACTGGTAAGAGAAAAACTTACCTAAATAGAGCTGCATGGTACTCTGTTGAGTCATTTTTTCCCTATTGAATAGATAATTTTTTTTATTATAATGGAGGAGGTAAAAGAGGAGAAGGGCAGAGTGAAGGCAGGGAAAGAAAATGGGAAATAGAAGGAGTAGTAGGAGAAGAAGGAAGGATTTAGGAAAAGCACAGTAAATAAGGTGGTCAAGGGTGTCTCCTATTACCACTGCCTTCACTTTGTTTCCAACCACTCAGTTATATATTTTTAAAAAATTATTTTATTTAACTTTATTTATTATTATATCATTATTATTTTTCAGTTTGATCAGAGAGAGACAGAGAGAGAGAGAGAGAGAGGAAGTGAGAAAGCAAGCCACCAGGTTCGAGAATTGAACCGTGGCCGGCCATGTGGGAGTCCAGCGCCTTTAGCCACCACGCCGCTTGCCAGCCCCTCAGTTTTATTTTTTTCAGTGGCTTTCAGAGCACTTAAATGTTTTCTCATAATGTGGAATCCCTAAAAATTAGGCTTGGTATAATGACAGTTACTCACAGAGTACTCACAAAACATTTGCTGATTAAAATGAGGCTAGCCTTCCAAATATTCTCATCATTTTAATGAAGAGTAAAATGAGTTAAAGGTAAGAAAGCGTTCTCTTAGATTACACATTTTGGGATAAGTAGGAATTAAATAAACATGAGCAAAATGTGGGTTTACTTCCTCTCTTATTTTCTAGTGGATGTAAATGTCAGAGGGTGTCATAAATTGTATTACTCAAGAATAAAGCCAATTTTTCTCAAGCCTAATTCCAGAGTATAAAGTAATACTTCCCTGAACACCACTTCTCTTAAGAAGCAGGAACACTCTACCGTCTTATAGCAGAACTTAATCCAAGATTATCCTACATTAGGCTCTAAAAATGTTTCTGAAAAGCAGTGGGTAGTCATGCTACCTGCATGTGAAGTATTTAAAATAACTTATCGTGGAGTGCTGTTAGGGCTGCAGATTTGGAATTGGCCCGAGTCCATATGTTCAGTGCTGAGCTATCTCAGGATTTCAGAAAACTTGAGCAAAGTAAGGAAAACATCACCAATACCACTTGGAGAAAAGTTGGACAAATATGCTGATAAGATCCGGTTCAGGTTGTTTTGTGCAGCCTTTTTATAAAAATCATATGCCCCAAATTTTGTTCTGGTTTTCAAAAAAAACTCAATCTTCCTTCTGAATGTTTTCCAATATTTTATCTAATGAGAAAATGAGGCTTCTATACATAGTTTCATTTAAATATTTTTAGCTGACTTTGTCTTTTTTTTGTTAAGCTATTTTCTTCCAAGAAAAAGACAGAGATGGAGAGATGGGTCCCTTCAACAGAGTGTCTATGCCATGACCCACCCTCAGTCTCAGCCTGCCTGGATCACAGCACACGAAAGCATTTGCAGAGCAATCTCAGGACCCAGCGCCTTTCTGGTAGGACCCGTTTGCCTAAGGGCTTCACTCTCACCCTGGCCCACTTTGCATTTTAGGAGAAGAGATGCTTAGTAGGTAAGCAATAGAGAGAAAAGGTTAAAATGACATCAGTTTTTGACTAATTTAAGTGTACAGAGAAACACAAGTGGAAAGATTGTTTTTTGGGGGGCAGAGATTTTTCCTATAGGGCGCATGTGCTCACCAGAAAAAACAGAGAGAAACAAGAGAGACAGAAAGTGAGAAATCACCCCCCAAAGGGGGGACAGTCTGCAATCCCTTCTCCATTCTCCTCTCAGGATCTTGGGCACACACGCACATGTGCCTGGTGTGAGTTTAAGCTACCGGGTCCAGGACTTGAACTGTGGTCAAATACATGGGAGTCCAGTGACAGCCATTACGCCAACTGCTGGTCCCCATATAGAAAGCTTAAAAGTATTTTCTCAGCAATATAGTTGTGTTTCAATACACATACAACCAAACACTTCTCGTTTTATTACAAACCTTATGACCCTTTGAGGTTAAGGAAACACTTTTAAATCCACTTCCCCCACTCTTCTATTAACTTTTCTCACATAATTTTTTGGTTGTAAGTCATCCTTTAGATAGGCAAAACAGTAATGATAAGCCATTAGCAAATCACAAGGTGGAGAAATACATCATCTATTCGTAAAGAATATTCTTCAGAACTGTGAAGTCTTTCTTTTTTTTTATTTTTTTTTTTAATTTTTTTTTTATTTTATTTTATTTTTTTTTTGGAGAGGTTTTTTTTGCTATAGGGCGCGTGCGCTCGCCAGACAGACAGAGAGAGACAGAGAGACAGAAAGCGAGAAATCACCCCCCAGGGGGGATGGTCACGCCGCAATCCCTTCTCCTCCATTCTCCTCTCGGGATCTTGGGCACGCACGCACACGCGCCCGGCGTGAGTTGTAAGCCACCGGGTCCGAGACGCGAACCGCGGTCGACTACGTGGGAGTCCAGCGACATAGCCATTACACTAACTGCTGGTTCCCAAGTCTTTCTTTTTTTTTATTTCAATTCATTTATTTGCATTCATTCACTGTACATCATTACAGCACACAAAATGTTCTGACCTGCTTCCAGGACAGTGCGGGCTCACAGAATTCTCCACACCATCAGTATGCAGTCCTGGAAGTCCCTCTGTTTCACGTCCAGACTTCTTGAGGTTCTCCTGCCAGGCTGCATGCTAATGAAGGTTGCAGTCTCATTAGCCAGTAGCAAATCCCAAGAAATGTTTATCAGTATCCAAACTCAGGGGAAGGGGTTAAAACTACAAAACGCATCCTCAAATTAGGGAAATAAAAGTAGTAACATCAAAATATATTCCTTTGCATTAAAGCAAGTTAAGTTGTGATGCCTTGAAATGTATGTATAATGGGTAATTTGCTGGGGTCAATTACTACTCTGTTATGTGTTTTATCATCGTTTATTCTTATGTAAAAAGACCCATGTTATTATCACAGAATCATTTATGCCATTATTTTATCATAAAAATAATAATCATATGTAAATCAGGGGTGGTAAATTATAAAAATATGTTTATTGAAAGATTTGTTGAAATTAGTTCAAATGGTAACAGCATGATATTTCTTGATGATTCTCCCAGAAATATGCTTCAAATGAAAGATGACTTTGATGTGATACAGTTTTTATAGGAAACACTTTGTGAATTTTATTTTATTACAAACTTGCTTGTTCAAGGTATATAGCTATATATTTTATATGCAAATGTATTCTATGTCCTCAAAGTTAGTTATGGATCTCTGTTACCCCTTGCCCAATCCTCCCAAAAAGTCTAGAAATTCTTAGGAATGTAAACTAAAAATAAAATAAAACACTTTCCCCTTTTTCTTTGATTAAAACAAAACAAAACAGAGGGCACATGCACTTGCCAGAGAGAGACGGAGAGGGAGAAAGGAGCCTCCTCCAATGTCACATGGTCATGCTACAATCCCTTCACTTCCGTTTCTCCATCTTGTTGGGATTTGGGGCATGTACGTGCATGTGCCCAGTGTGTTTTTCGAGCAGCTGTGTGATTGGGATGCAAACCAAGTGATAGACCACGTAGGATCTGGCTTCCTTAACCACAAGGCAACAAGGCTAGCCCCTCTGATATTTTTGATACTATCTATTCTCTACTTTTGGTACTTTCTTTAATAGCTGATTCCAGTTTAAGTTTTGAGCAGGTGCTTTACTTTTAAGTTTTTAATGCAGAATAAAATGCATGAGTAGTGCTCTATCTTAGAAATGGGAATGACTTCAACCATAATAAAAAACTTATTTCTTGTCAGTCTTGCAGGATAATTTTTTTTTTTTTTTTTTGGAGAGGTTTTTGCTATAGGGTGCGTGCGCTCGCCAGACAGACAGAGAGAGACATAGAGACAGAAAGCGAGAAATCACCCCCTAGAGGAGATGGTCATGCCGCAATCCCTTCTCCTCCATTCTCCTCTCGGGATCTTGGGCACGCACGCACACGCGCCCGGCGTGAGTTTTAAGCCACTGGGTCCGGGACGCAAACCACGGTCAATTACGTGGGAGTCCAGCGACATAGCCATTACGCTAACTGCTGGTTCCCTTGCAGGATAATTTTTTAACAGAGCTTTCACAAAACCAGTAAAACCTGTAAAGTGTTACATATTCACTGAGTACCTAACATGTGTTAGGCAGTGTCAAGACAATAAACGTACAGGGTATTATTCCATGCAGTGAAGAATAGACCTTTTTTCCTTTTAGCAAAACTTTCCCCCCAACATGTGAGACATTTGCAAACCACAGTGTGCTTATTAGAACAAAGAATGTTATTTTAAGAATATGAGGTCTCTGGACCAGCAGATGGCATAGTGGTTACATCGCTGGACTTCCACATAGTCCACTGCAGTTCAATTACCAGACCTGGTGGCTTGAATCTCATGCCAGGCACATGTGCGTACATGCCCCAAATCCTAAGAGCAGAATGGAGGAGAGGGAATTGTGACATGGCGTCTCCTGTGAAGGGGGGGGGGGGGTTCACCTTTTGAATCTCTCTCTGTCTCTCCAGCCAGCACACACACCCCATAGTAAAACAAACAAACAAACAAACAAAAAAAAAAACTCTCTCAAAAAAAAGGTAAATAAAAAGGAATATGAGCTCTTAAAAAGGGAAACCACAATGTACCAGCAATAGGTTGATATACCTGAAGTTATGGATGGTGCAGCAACAAACAAAAGACATAACAAATCACTGGAAAAGATCTAGTCCGTGGTCAAAACCAAATTGAGTATGACTCAAGAGAAACAAAATCTTCATAATAAGATCCATAAGGTTTTAAATTTCCAAGCAATGATACCCCATATGATTTACAGATGAACCAAAGGAAAGAGTAAGGTTATTGCCTGCAGTTACATAAAAGATGAATCAGAGACTAGTGTACATTGGTTAGAAGGCCTCTGCAGCCTAACACCAGGCTAAGTACCATGTGGACTGACAAAAGATCCCAAGGCTCAGGTCTGATACTATTCCAACCAAAAGGCTGGGTGTGGTAGCATGAGCCTATAATCCTAGTGACCAGGGAGACTGAGGCAGGAGAATCACAATAGTAAGACCCTATATAAAACAAGACAAACAAGAACAAAACAATCCCAGAATACCCCAAAGTATGAGGCTTCTGCATGCTGACAACTTCGAGCTAAGGATTGTTGGAATGTTTCAGAAGCAAGGTCTCTCTGACCTTCCTCTGCCTTCCTGCCCCTTATCCCTCCTACTCCCATGAGTCAAGTCATAGAAGCCAGAATTTATTTTTTCCAAGGTAGGACATAGAAAACAGAACCTTTCTGCCCTGATGAAAGCCATAAAATCTAGAAAGGGCACTCTGTCCCCTTTTCCCTTGAAATTTCGAAGGGTTTCTGCCTTATACCCCAAAGCAAAGGATGTTTCACCTAGAGGACAAGAAGAATATTAAGATAGGCCTTGCTATGTGTTATGGTTAGGACAATGGTTTGTGTCCAAAAGTTCATATCTTGGAATTAGGTACTTGACTTTGGTGATTGGGTCATGGAAGTGCTGAACTCGACTCATGAATGGATTAAGGCTGTCTCATAGGAGAGCAAGTGATTCTAGGTCCCATGAGGAGTCATTTCTTCAGAAAGCAGTCTATTAAAATTACTATGTACGTGCCCACCAGCCTTTCTACTTCTGTCAGGTATGATACGACAAAGGCCACCCTCATGCTACTGCACACCTTTGGATTTTCTAAACACTGTAATTGTGAGTCAGATATACCTCTCTATAAATCATCCAGTTTCAGATTATTTCTGTTAGTCATGTAATAAAGGACAAAGAAACTAAGTTTTCCAAGTTAGTCTACTACAGTTAGATCATATGCTTTTCTTCAATCACATTTCTATACGGCTGCCCACTCTTTATTAAACCTTAGCATAAAAATAAACAGTTTTCTTCTGAGTCTTTGGGTCTTTCTTTATGAGTCATGTAAAAGTTTGATTTAATAAATTTGTCATGCTTTTTTTCCCTCTTGTCTTTGTTATAGGAATGGCAGTAATATCTCTTATAATGGGTAAGGGAATGTTATCACACATTTCTGACTGTACAATGTACATGTGAATTTGTTTCAGTTGGTAATTACAGAAATTTATGAGTGATTTAGGTCATTATATCATAATTTAAAACTTAATCCAAGACCAATCTAAACCCATTTTAAGATTTTTGCAGACATCTAGAGTACTTTTTCCTACCAATTAGCTTGTAAGTGAACCTTTTACTGCTTTCAGATGCTCAAAATTTAGACCCTGCGTCTATGGTCACTGGAAGATGGTCCTGTAGTGCCAGCAGGTGGCATGATGAAGAGCACTGGACTCCCACATGGCCAATCACGATTCAAGTCCCAGAACTGATGGCTTGTTTTTTCACTTTCCCTTTCTCTCTCTCTTGCTCAGTCTCTTCCTGGTCAAATTTAAATAAATAAATAAATAAATGAAAGAATGAAAAGTTAAAAAAAAAAGATGAACCTGGGACCAGCAGATGGCATAATGCCTACATGACTGGACTCCTATGTGGTCAACCATGGTTTGAGTCCCAGATCTGGTGGCTTAAACTTATGCCAGGCACATGTGCGTGCATGCCCAAGATCCCGAGAAGAGAATGGGGAGAAGGGATTGAGATGTGGCCATCCCCCCCGGGGGGTGATTTCTTGCTTTCTGTCTTTCTGTCTCTCTCAGTCTTTCTGGTGAACATATGCAGCCTATAGCTAAAACTTATCCCCACCCAAAAAAAAATAGATGATCTATGTGCACATAAAAAGTAATTTTATGCCCATATGGAAATTTCTGCAATACTTTGCATATAATAATATCCATTTATATAAATTAATTTATGCTTTGAGGAAAAAATTGTGAGTTCTATTCAGGTATCAATGGATAAAACTTTTTCTGCACATTTGGTCTGGTTGAATGACTTGAACCAAACCTTTTGGTAGATATCAACTCACCTCCTCCAACTTGTTAAATGACATCAATAAATTGTATGCTTTCACAAATCATTCAATTAATACGTTACGATGTGGTGTTTTGTAATGAAGAACTAGACTAGAGACAGTTAAATACAAAGAAAGATGCTGTTGTTTTATTGTCATGTGAATAATGTTAACTTTGGCTACAATGTTGCCCCAAAGGTTGGGAATATTCATTTTAAAAAGAAGGTAGGATGGGGACCAGCAGTTAGTGTAATGGCTGTGTCGCTGGACTCCCATGTAGTCAACCGCTATTTGCGTCCTGGACCCGGTGGCTTAAAACTCATGCTGGGCGCATGTGCGTGCGTGCCCAAGATTCCAAGAGGATAACAGAGGAGAAGGGATTGCGGTGTGGCCATTCCCCATGGGAGGGGTGATTTCTCGCTTTCTGTCTCTCTGTCTCTGTCTGTTGAGTGCATGTGCCCTATAGCAAAAAAAAAAAAAAAAAAAAAAAAAAAAAAAAGGTAGAATGCATTTAATAAGTTGTTAAATATAAATTCAAGAAAATAAATTAGAATATTAGCATATCAGCTCCGTAAGAAATCTAAGCCCAACTTTGTCTAATCCTTTTTCTTTACACAGACTGATTGATGCCTAATACAGGCATTTTCCATTTTCCAACATATTTTCTTTTAGCTTGTCTTCTCCATTGAAGCCAGATATGCCAAAGAGAAGATCCTGTTACAATAATAATAATAATTATAAAAAGCTGTTTATAAATTTACCAAAAGTGATGATAGATTAAAGACCTCTTGTAAATACACAATTAAAGAGGTAAAAGGTAGAACACTTCTCAGAATCCAGAGCCCTCAGCTGATTGTTCCTTCTTATGGAATTATTGTTTGATAAGTTTCTGAGCTGAGGTAAAATTTCACTACAAACATTTTGTATAGGTAAATTCAATAATTGCAATAACAAGAATTTTGTTCAGTAGTCCTTTTTATAATTTTTTCTTTCAATTTTTGTCATAAGGTCTTATGCTTTCCAGAGAGAGACAGTGAGAAAGAAAGTGAGAAATCACTCCCTTCCCCAGGAGGAATAGTCATTCTACAATCCTTTTTCCTCCGTTCTCCTCCTTGTATTTTAGGAACCCATGCATACATATGCCCAGCGTGATTTATTTATTTATTTTTTTTTTGGTGAGAAAAATTTTTACTATAGGGCAGGTATGCTCACCATAGAGACAGAGACAGAGAGGCAGAAAGAGAAAAGTCATCTCTCATGGGGAATGACCATGATGTAATCACAAGTCCTCTGTTTTCCTCTTGGGATTTTTGGACACGCATGCATACACACCCAGCATGTTTCAAACTACTGGGTCTGGAACTCGAATTGCAGTCTACCATTTAGGAGTCCCGTGCCTTAACCACTATGCCACCTACTGGCCCCTGAACAGCCCTCCTTTAATTTTATTTTTAAAGATTTATGATACTTAAGAAGATTGCATGGGTAAATGGCAGATATCAAAATTAAGATAGAAAACAGAAGAGATATTAGTCTTCAATGGTAGGAATCCTATTTGTGTAACTGTATGTGTGTGTATTGCTGTGGCGTGAGATATTAAAAAGACCAGGACCACCGAGAAATTGAAGTTTAAGGGATCTTTATTCCTGGCCAGAGACTGGCATCCTGGCCAGGGACTGCCACTCCTGCAAATGGCCCGTAGTGTTTTGGGGTGACAGACCTGATCCACAGTTTTGCAGAGTATTTAAGCATAAAAACCACAAGGGAACGTTACACTTTGCAAGGGTCGGGATGAAGGTGGTTGTAAGGGAGAAAGGTCTGCAAAGGTTGGGGAGAGGGGTCTGCAAGGGAAGAAGGGCTGCAAGGATTGCTATATTCCTTTACCCGTGGTCTGTGAGCAGTTTATGGAAGCAAAACAGCATGTCTTTTGTTAAATGTAACCACATCCAGGTTTTTTTACTCTGCTCTCTGGGCTGGGTGAGGCAGGCCTATGGGGTGCATCTTAGCCTAACGTACACCATTTTTCTTAGTCTATCGTAGTCCATCACAGTTTCATCTATATATGATATTATAGTAATATTACTAAATTCCTTAGGCTATGGATTATTTATGAAATATTGTTCTCGATAGAAATCCAGATTTAGGAGGCTATATGGTATTTATACTTGTTAGTATGTTTCAAAAAAGACTGTCATGAAGTGTATTTTTTTGTGAGCATTACTTATAATTTTTGTCTTTTCAATCAATACTTGTTAATGTTTTTGATGATTCTTTTTGTAGGCTGGACAATACTAGGCTTGGTAAAAATGCAATTCCAGAATCTTTTTTTCTTTTTTTAAGATTTTGTCATAATCCTTCCTCTTCGGATTTTGGTCATCCACACATACATGTGCTGGGTGTAATTTTCAAGCTGCCGGGTCCAGGACTTGAACGACGGTTTGCCATGTGAGAATCTAGCTTCTTAACCACCACATCACCACTGGTCCCACAATTCCCAAATCATAATTCCACAGATTATGAAAATGTTCATGTATCCTTACTGCCTAATGGGGAAAAATTTCATAAAGTAAAATATGCCTTATTTGTATGTCTCTTGGTCAGATTACTTTAGTGGTCTCAACTAGAACTGCCTAGCTACCAACTGATCTACCTAACTGTTGTTAAGTAGATACTTCCTGAAGAAGGTGTTATGGTTTGCAGGCGTTATGGTTCAGCCAACCCTGTCCTGCACGTGACATTCTCCTCATCTCAGGTGCCCTACACTGGCAGGTGAGGCAAATAAATTTTTATTTTCTAATCAACATTAGTTTTTCCTATACTTGTGGAAAACAATTTTATTAATCACATACATGACCAGCTCAAGAAACCTTAAATATATCAGTTCCCTATTCATTCCTAAATTACAATTGAAAAAAATTTATCTTTTTTCTGGGCATAGATGTACTAAGTGGAATGACTAAGTGGAATAAGTTGTAAAATAACTAAGCACTCAGGCACGGAAACTAGAACTAAGACAATGAACTACAAGAATTGGCTGCTGGTTGTGTTAAGCCAGCCTGCGTGTACTCCCTGAGTGGGTGGTATTCAGCTAGCTCCTGGACAGGGGCTCAGATTCCTCCTGGTTCCAAAGCATATCAACAACCACCCTCATGAGGTCTGTTATTATTGTGGTGTAAAGTTTGCATTGTGTGACTAGGCATCTTATTCTTCTGAACAACTAAATACATTTATATCTTTAGAAATTTCATACCCTTTTCCTAGATGACAGAGCCAATACTTGTAACATAGGAGCCAATACTTGTAACACAGAAAAGGACAGAAAGGGGAAAATAATTCCTACTTGACAAATCTGAAAATTTACATTCTTCATCATTCTTGCTCTCTGAATTTAAATATATTTCTCCTTTTAAAAATAATGCAGCTCTGCTTTCTCAGAGGTAAGCCGAATATTTTTTCTACCTGTGTTCTGCTCATTCTTGCTTATGTCGTTCTATTATGTGAAGAGATCTTAGTGATGTTTCCCTTGTTACTATGATTTTTTTCAATAAAGATAATCTTTTTTGTTTTTATAAGACTAAATGCCCTAGTCTTTGCATTCTATTTTCCCAGAAGTCCTGGTTAAGCCATTGGCTTTCTGATGCAGAAGCCTGTTTCCTCTTTAATATTACTGTATAATTATGCAATCTTCACTTTTATTTATGCTAACTTGAACTATTTTACTATATTCTTTTGGAAGTATAATTCATAAAACTGTTATTCTCTCTTTCAGATAAATTCTTTCTTCTTTCCTACTTTGCACATACAAGCAGACATACAAAATATATATTCTGTCTATGCACAATATATCAAAAATATTATTTCAACATATAATCAATATGACCTCAAGGCCATAACCAAGGAGATGCCCTTCATCTTGAGACAAAAGATAATACGATGATCTTTGAAGGCTATGTTTGCAAGTCTAACTTTAAAAGGTGATATTAATGCATTAAAAAAAAAAGACATTTTCTTATCATAGAAGGATCAGAGTGCAAGATAGTCAAGTGAAATTGGACACTTGAGGGGTTTTCATAGCTCTTAATTATTGATTGGGATGGCAGACTGAGTAATTTGTAGGCGACTAGCTTGTGACACATTCTAGTGAAGGAACCATATGTGAAAGTGTGTGAAATTAACAGAAGTGGTGTTACTCCTTCAGCATTTTAGATAAAAAACACATGCAGTTTTGAAACTTTAGATTTGCTATTTCAAAGACCCTAAGAGCATCTGTTAGGGATTGCATGATTTAATCTCTAACACAGCACACGCAGTCAGTTTTTCAGCATGTCTCACCATTACTAAGTAAAGAGCCAAAAAATGAGCAGGCAGGTCACTTTTCACCTCATTAGCACAGCAGGTGGGGGCTCTGAAAAACAAGATGCCAGCAGAAGCCAGGGGCTTGCAGAGTATCTTTTTTGAATATCAGAGAAAGCACCCAGCTGTGTACTCATTCTCTCTCTGCAGTTCTGTTCTTCCCCAAGCAGCCCCTCCATTTCCCTGACCTTTCATCAGATTGACCCTTCTCCTGTTCCCAAACCACCACAAAGTCCTATCTCTGGAAGATATAATTTATTACTAATTTTTCCTCATGGTAGATCTTGGTTTTAATATAGCTATATTCAATACGATATGGAGACATAGTCTTTAACATCTTTGACAGTATTGAAATTTAGGGTCCCTTGGACACAAATATGGAGAAAAGAGTGGAAGAGCAGATGTCATTTCATTCTCCAAGTTGCTTCTTGCAGAAGGAAAAGCATTAAATAAAAGTTTACTTTCTCCCTTCTGGTATTTGTTTTCTATTTTCCTTATCTTTTACTTTTCTTCATCAACTTTATCATCACAATGTTGATTCTTAGGTGATTATATGATAAGATCCTGCAATAAACAAGCAAAACAAGAGAAAACAACTATCTATTAAAGGCCATTAAAATTGAGAGATTAGAGGCCAACAGGTGGCATGGTGGTTAAGGTGTTGGACTCCCATATGACCAACTGTGTTCCAAGCTCTGGACCTGATGGCTTGCTTGCTTTCTCATTTTTCCTCTCGCTCTCTCTTTTTCTCTGGTTAGCACATACACCTTATTGCAAATGAAAGGAAGACAGAAAGAAAGAAAGAGAAAGAGAGCAAGAAAAAGAAAGAGAAAGAAACAAAGAATAAAATTAAATAAATAATTTATTTTAAAACCTGGGGGATTACTTGTTACACAGTATAATATTGTTGATACTGAGTAATACAAGAGTGAAGAATTATTGGGTGAGGTTATTGTCCTAGGTATTGTGCTAAAGGTTTCACAATCACTACCTTGGTTAATCCTCCTAACAAAGGTAAGTGAAAGGTACTACGCTCACCCTCATTTCAGAGAGAGAAAACTGGGACCTGCAGGTATTTAATCTTTCATACTCACACATCGTTTCAGAAATCCTTTACATCAACTCTTCCTATGGCTACCACTAGAGCAGTCACGTTCAAAGAGTGTCGATGAGCTTGACAAAGGTGAAGTCAGCCACAGCTGGATAAGCATACAACTCACTTCTAACCCCAGCTGCTTCTACACCACATTTAGAGCAACCACAGTTAGGGCAACCACAGTTTTACATTTGTGCAAATATAATACAAAGCCTCATACGGAACAATGAAGTCTGCTGGCATATGAAGTCTGCCTGTGAATCTGTTTCTAACTCATGGGGGCCTGGAGGCAGTGATAAATGTGTCCCCTTGCTGTAGACAGTTCTGAGACACATTTCATACAATTCCTCAGAAGGTCTTGACATGAGTATCCAACTTGATAAGCATTTTTAACCTGGATTTCTTTATTTACTTCAAATGTCCTGCATGCCTTCTCCCTTGGTTTAGTAACTGAGAAAACTATTGGCATACAAGTCTTTGTCTCAGACTCTACTTTGGGAAGAACCAAGAATAAAACACTAAGAAACTTGCCCAAGGACACAATGTTTCTGTGGCATCTCTAGGATCAGTGAAGGTTAGGGAGAGAAAGATGACCCTAATTACTAGTAGGCACTGCCTTAGTATGTGCCATTATAATTTGCATACTTTTTTTTTTTTTTTGGTACCATGAAATGTCCTTGGAGCAACTGGCTCACCTTTATCTCATTGCTTTTTCTTCATATAATTAAAACTTTTTTTCTGTGTTCTAATTAACATGTTTCATGCTTTCCGTTTTGTTTGTTTTTTCAATGAACAGTTTCTTTCTTTATAAAAAGCTTTCCATATATGAGTTTTGAAAAGAACACATATTGGGGCTAGCAGGTGATACAGCAGTTATAATCCTGGACTCCCACCTGACCAGCACGGCTTGAATCTGGCTGGAAGATCACCCAGGGTGCGTGTGCATGGATGCTCAAAATCCCAGAAGGAGAATGGAGAAAGGGTTGCTGCGTGGGGTGATCCCCTGGGGAGTTATTTCTCACTTTTCCTCTTATTGTCTATCTCTGTCACTCTCTGGTGAGTACATGTGCCCTATGGACAAAAACCTAAAAAAGAAAAGAAACAACACACACACACACACACACACACACACACACACACACACACTGTTAAAAGAAAAGTAAACCAGTCAACTTAACAGAGTTTTAATTGAGCAAATCTTAACATGATTTAAGTTGGGCAGTTGTCTCCAGACTTCCAGAAGACTCTGGCTAGCCTTGTGGTCAACTCAGCATTTAAGTCAGCAGAATAGGAAAGTGATGTGTGCAGTAAAAGGGGAAGTGTCATACAATAAAACATAAGTGAGGAAGTGATGAAGAGACACCATTGGTTCTAGCTGGAGGTAGACTGCAGGAACAGCTTAGAAGGTTGGCTTTCTGTGACTGAAGCGTGGTTAGTGTGATCCACTATAACTTAGTAACCAGCTCAAGGAAAACAGCCTAAAATATGTACGATGTCACCTTATCCATAGGAATACAAGTGTGGGAGTAGAGCAGCTGTTTTAGGCTAGATGAGTTTAGGTTAACACTTATTAGTCTACATTTTAGGTTTAATTTTCTATTTTAAAGTTACCTACATAAGGGACCTTCAAAATGTTTATGGAAATACATATTATAAAAAAAAAAACTGTGTGGATTTTAAATTTTATTGTACCAAAGTTAACTTGTATTTTTATTATACTTTCCATGAAGATTTTGAAGTTTCTCATATAAAAGTACGATATACATATGCTTTTCTGGAGTGTTCCTATCTCATGACTTTTAAACATACATTTTCATAATACCATCTCTACGTAGGCTAGTGTATTATATTAATAGTACACAGAAGGGACCAGCAGATGGTGTAATGGTTACGTCACTGAATTCCCACGTAATCGATCGCAGTTCATGTCCTGGACCCAGTGGCTTGAAACTCACACTGGGCGAGTGTGTGTGCATGCCCAAGATCATGAGAGGAGAATGGAGGAGAAGGGAATTGTGGTGTGGCCATCCCCCCCCCCCCGCCGGGGAAGGGTGATTTTTTGCTTTCTGTCTCTTTGTCTTTCCGGTGAGCACATGTGGCCTATAGCAAAAATATCTCTGAAAAAAGAAAAAAAAATAATACACAGAAAACAAAATGAGAATTTGTGTCATCCTTGTGTTTTAGACCATGACAGGCCTGATAGTTTAACTTTTCTGATAGTCACATTAAAAGAAGTAGAATAAAATGGTCAGGAGTAATTTTAAGTTTTATTTAATTCAATATATGCAATACGTATAAAATATTATTTCAGTATATCATTAATATAGATAATTGCTAAGAAGATATATTTTGTTTTCTCCTTTTTGTACAAAGTCTGTGAAGTCATAGTGGGTTATACGGTTATAGCATATCTGAATCTGGACTAACTGCATCTCACATTCTCAATGGCCACACCCAGACATTGACTCCCTTGTGGGATAGTGCAGCAGTTCTAGAGTTTACTACTTTTGCTTTTAATGATGTTTATCTTGATCACTTTTTTTTTTTTTTTTTTTTTTTTTTCTGTCTCATGTACCTCCCTATGATATGTGTAAGCTTTGGGCCAGTTTCTTTGCTTCTCTGCAAGTGGGGAGTACTGGGGTCCACAGAGAGAGTGTGGGATTCATAGTTTTGAAGACTGTCTCTTGTTTGTTTTCACCCCTGAAGGGGAGGTGGGAGGGAGAGGTCCTCACCAGCTTTAGCCAATTGATTCCTCAAAGTGGTAACTGTGTAAACCAGAAGTTCCTGCTAACCTTTTCTGACACTTTTTCAGTCCCTCCCAACTCCTCTGTCCTTGGGGTCTAGACACAGGTGGCAGCCATGGTCTCAGGTACCTGTCGGCTGCAGAGGCAGCAATGGTTCATCTCCTCTCAGACAGCAGCCATCTTTCTTCTGACTCACATTAATTTCTCTGGTCCCACTGTGGCCTGGGGCTGAGCTGGAGAGGTAGAATATGAAATGGCTGAGTAAGGTGCTGTGGGGGCCTAATTCCCGATTTTCTAACTTCTCCCAATGTTCAATACAGAAAAACATTGTCAATATTCTAATCGCATTTTAATTTTAATATATGATCACCTTCTTGTGAAACCTGACTATATGTGGATAATTTCGACTTCTTACCTGCCCCTGGCAGGTTTTTCAGAGAATACTTACAATCTGGCAACTTTTCAGAAAAAGATTCATGACTGAGACTGGAGTTGATGTTATAATGGAACCTATCTGGTTGGATAAATAGATCACGTGTGGTTTTATGTGTTCATAAATATCAGTGTATCTTTTAAGGCGGCGGTGAATGGAGGGCAACGAAAGGGGTATAACTGCCATCTGGATGAACGATAGATGATTAGCACGCACAAGAAAAGTAGTAACTTTTCTTAAAAGGCAGTAAAGACCTAGACCTTGACATATTGTTTGATAGAATACTTCAGCAATTTGTTGGCCCCACATTTTTTTCTATTTCTGATTGCATAGTTGGAGGGTAGGATAAAAGTTGGCAAGCTGGGAAAACGGAGCTTTTACGGTTTGTAGGAAAAAGGATTTAATGCCACTACAAGTAAATGGATAGCTGTTCACAGGCAGTTTACGTACCACAAAGAGAGCAATCATCCTGACACTGGGTGGAATGTAGCTTAAACTGGGAAGTGACTCACAGCATCCATTATTCAATATTTCGGGGGATGCATTATTTTGTCCAAACTAGCCATTATTCTTGTAATTTTTCCAGAGACTGTGTAAGCTTCCCTTACCATCAACCCACTTGTGAAAGACCGCACTGAATCAATACGAAGAACAGTATTCCTGGAGTCTGACAGTGCCCACCAGACCCCCAAATGTATTTTATGCTCATAGGGCCTGACGTGGGATATTTCTTCCCCCTAAGATGTCTCTTAGTATACTATTTTAAGCAGTTACTAATTCCACCTAGCCTATTTATCTCCTGTAGCCGAGGCTTATGAAAATATGTACTTTTATTTGTGTTTTAATTGGAAAGCATTTGTTTCCAGTACATATGCCCTGAGATGACAAGGTAAGAAGAATCTGGCACTTAAAAAGACCAAACCAGGACCAGCGATTGGTGTAATGTCTATGTTGCTGGATTCCCATGTAGTTGAGCGTGGTTCGAGTCCTGGATCCGGCGGCTTAAATTCATGTCAGGCATGTGTGCATGCATGCCCAAGATCCCGAGAGGAGAATGGAGGAGAAGGGATTGTGGCGTAGTCATCCCCCCGGGAGGGAGGGGTGTGTGATTTCTTGCTTTCTGTCTTTGTCTTTCTGGTGAGTGCACATACCCTGTAGCAAAAACCTCTCAAAGAAAAAAAAAAAAATCAAGCCAAGCTCATTTCCTTCAGGTCAACCGTCAAGTCTGAAAACATCATCTGTGAACAAGACTGATATAGAAAAATGTTCAACTCTTTTTATTTTCCAACTTGAACAAGTGTACTGAATGGCTAATAGGTGATACAGTGGTTGTGTTACTAACTTATAACGCATGCTGCTGAAAGACTTCCTTCCACTTTTGCCTGTCTACTTTCTAGTTGAGAATGAGTAAGGGCCATAGAATTTTTAAATTAGAAATAAGAGACCTAATTAGTGCTACTGACCAAAAATCTCCTGAGGAACAGTCTTATGAGAGTATCTTCAACAGCTAAAAATTAATTAAGTAGCCTGCATATCATTATGTTTACTAGTTTATAATCAATTTGATTCCCACAACTGTGCCAGGTACTGATACAAAATGTTTTTCTATAGAGGCTCAAGAGGTGCATAGGGCATCAAAAAAGTGTTGTCGGGATAATCCAAATGTACTAAGAAAGTTGTTTGCAGAGTGACAACTGATCCCTGCAGCCTGACTAGAGCTCACTTTAACCACTAGCAATATTTACTTACAATGTTTTTATTTCACAAAGTCACCCCACATTTCATTTTTTTAATTAAAAAAATGGAATAGAATGTCAAATTGTGTCGCACATTGAAACATGAGTGAATAGATAAAAACAAAAACAAAAAGAATAATGAAACCAATCAAATAGTTATAAAATATTTGTCAGCTGCTAGGATAAATGAAATAATTTGACATCAAACATGAAAGATCCTTGACTCTAGGACATCCCTAAGGAAGATAAAGAACATGAAGCTTTTATAGTCAGTTAAGAAATTAAAAATATCTTATCCTCTCAATCACCTGAAGGAAACAGAGGCATGTAGGGAATCTCACAAATCATTCAGATCACCTTTGCCAAAATCGAACACGACACAGACTCTGGTGTGGTTACTTTTTCACTTTCTTTATGTAACTGGTTAAATTTAAAACAAATTTACAGGCTTTTGTTTTTGACTTCTAAATGATTGATTGAGGATTTCAGGATTCCTATGAAGAATGTCCTACATTATGTAGAGTCTCTGAAGTTGCCTTGGGAAGACGTGGATACTCAGGCCAATTCAGAGCCCATCATGAAGAAAGATTTATGGCTTCTTAAAGCTTAAACAAGTTTTTTTTTTTTTTTCTTTTTTTTTTTTTTTCTTTTTTTCCGGGTGCGGAAGTGCTCTGTTTAATGGCCTTGCTGGTGGTGCTCACAGTCCTTGCTCACAGCCCGTGTCCGGGCTGGGTCCAGTGTGAGCGTGCTCCCTGAGGTATGTCAGAAGCTATGCCTTCACGGTTCGCCAGTCCTGGGGCGGAGCTGCCTCGAGTGGTCATTCAGTGGCCTGGGGCCCCAGGGCGCTGGCGTGGCTCCGGTGCGCTGGGCCACAGTGGCTCTCCAGATGTGGCACGTCGTGCCTCCCCTGATGCAGGTGTAGGCGAGGTCATTTCTGGTGGCACAGGTGAGCAGAACATTGAGGATGAAGCTATGATTCAGCAGCGTCTGGATGGTGTCTGGATCCACATTCAGTCTCCGAAGCCACTGCACCAGGCCCTGGTCTGGGGGCTCTGAGGCCGGGGGACAAGCCCTGGTCCCCTCACTCACCCTCTTCGGAACTCCTCGCAGCAGGGCCTGGTATTCTCGCTCCTTCCCCTCCAGGACCCTGCGCAGCCTCTCAGTCTCCGCTCGCAAGAGACCCAACTGCACCATCAGAGGTGGGAGACCGGGCTCAGGTTCTGGCAGGGGGAGCTGGCTCCCCGGGACCAGGACTGCCTGCTGCGGCTGATTCTGATCGTCCAAATAGAAGTTCCCTAATTCTTGTAGCTTGGAAAAAAATCTGAAAATTGTTTGAGAGATTAGGCTCTGATTCACAAAGCAATGACTTATTAATCTTCCCTAGAATGAGCATTGTGAATACTTTCTAATGTGTAAATCTATTAATATAGAAAATGTTATTTTTATATGTAGAATTTTAGGAAAGAATGTTCAACTTAAAATAAACTGATTTACATTTATCTACAAATATTGCATATCTGAGTGGTCAAATTCTTACATTCCTCCACTTTTTCTTTGGAGCCTATTATTCTAGAGTAGATGATTTCTGGAGAATGCTCTTGTTCACTGCATGCCAATATAAGAGCCATCTTTTCGAAAAGCTGATATATCATGCATGAATGCATTTAAGTATTCTACGAAATTGGAAAAATAAGTAAATATAACTAAGCAGTCAAAATATAATCCTGAGTTTGAGATTGTCTGAGGCAATTTACTGTAGATTAAAAATCAGTTGAGGGGGCCAGTGATGGGCATAGAGGTTAAGGCACTGTACTCCTATGTAGCTGACCACAGTTCTAGTTCTGGACACATTGGCTTGAAACTCATCTTGGGGATGTGTGCATGCATGTCCGAACTCCCAAGGGGAGAATGGAAGAGAACAGATTATGACATGGCCATTCCCCCTAGGGGTGATTTCTCAGTTTCTGTCTCTCTGGTGAGTGCATGTGCCTTATAGAAAAAAAAAAAAAATACTAAAAAATAATCACTTGAGTGTTAGGAAAATATTATTTTTATAGTCTCCCCTAATATTATATCAGTAGTTCTCATATAATTGGGAGTCTCTATGGTTGTTTACTTGCAATAAAAGATGAACAATAAAATGTTCCTTCGGTTTTGGCAATTTCAGACTGAAGAGCAAGGCACAGTGATCTGGGATTGATAATAATTTAAAACATAGTTAATATGTACCAGCTGTGGTGGTACAAAGGTAGCAAGCAACGTTGCTTGGGAGGCTGGAGATTGCATGGAAGACCCTGGTTTGGTTTCTGGTGCCATAGCAAACATGCTGAGCCCAGTTGTGCGCATCTGTAATCCTAGCAAATTAGGAAGCTGGGGCAGAAGGATCATGGCACTTGTTTCCAACTCTCTCCCTTTCCTTCTCTGTCTCTTAAAGTGAGAATTATGTGTGTGCGTGTGTGTATGTACATATTTATGTGTATATTTGTGTGTGTGTACATATATGTGTGTGTATGTGTGTGTGTGTATATATATATACATACATATATATATATATATATATATATATATATATATATATAATTTTATATCTGAATCTAAGAAGTCCCTAAGCTACTAGTAGTTCTCTGCCTCAATTCAGATTCAAGGAAAAAATTGAGTTCAGAGTAAAGTTGGATTTAATAACAAGATCAAAGCAATCTATGCCCTAAAAGCTCTAGGCTGGGTAACTAAATGGAGAGACAAAGAATATTAAGGGGAAAAATAGAGAGGCAAAGCATTAATGGGACAAAAAAATAGGGTATTATCTGTTGAAAATAGTTATATAGTATTATCAACTGGACTGGGGAGAAATGTAAACATGTTGGGATATCCACTTTGTAAACTAAATGAGGTGATTGAATGTATTAAAGAACTTGAAATAAAATAAGATAAAAAAAATAGATGGAGAGATGAGGTGTAGAATTATCACCATTAAAGAACAGGAGTCCGCTTGCACTCCCGGCAAGGCTGCTGACAGTGAATTTCCAAGAGCTAAGCTGCATGGCTTGTTTTTGCACCCTGCCATGGTTTATCCTCCACGGAGAAAGGGTAGGGGAGAAATGCAGAATTGAGAGAACGAGCCTGACAATACTCCTTTCTCTGTAGGTTTAGTGATGTGGAGTTCTCTTGTATGCTATAAAAATACCACCAAACATAAATAATGCTTATGTGTCTTTTACAGTGTGTGATGGTCAAAGCAGTTCGGAACTCTGAATTATCCTCATAAATTTCCAATATCTCAGAATTAAAAAGTATAGACATATAAAGGTATAAAACCAACCTCCTAAAATGGCGTAGAGATTGGGCACCCAATTTCAAAGATGTTTCGATATGTCTATGTCTGAGCTCACCAGATGAATGCGCTTAGATTTTACCATTTGTGAAATGGAGACCATAACTCTACCTACTTCATGGTGTGGCTGTGATAATTCAATGTTCTCTTGTAAATAAAAGCACACCTCAGGACCGTCTATTATAAATGCTCAATAAATGCTCACCATGAATAATCACAACATGTTATACATTATAGATTATCTATAATATATATTTTATAATTGATAATATATTGGCAGTGATATTAAGAATGAGAGGTATGGTTTATTTGGAGATTATTCTTATTTTAATAAGTCATCTTCCAGTAATGACTTTAAAAGGAGGCAGGCTAAATTACTAAAAAAATAAAAATTAAAAAAAAAAGTTTGCTGATCAATTAGCGTGTTGAACTATGGAGACGTTTTTATAAGCTTTCATTGGGCCAAAACTATCCTGCAGCTCTTTTGTCTCAGCCCTTGTAAGACAGCCTCCTCGATGAGCAACTGGATTGAATGTCAGTTTTTCAAGGGCCTTGTACTCCTGGAATATCCACTTCTTTGCAAATAGTGGACCTTCCCTACAATACATGCTCTGTCTTCTCCATTTTAGCAGAACCACGTACTGTGCTCCCCGTTCTTCTGCCCTTATTCCAGCAGGTGCCACCTCTGCCCCTGTGCCTACCTGCCTCTACGCCTGCCTTTGCACTCACCCCTCTCATCACATCCCCTCTGTGTCTTCCTCTTTCCATTCCTGCCTCTGGTTCTGCCTTTCCAACCCTTGCTCTTCTCCAGTATATCTCAGTTTTCTCTCCCCATACACATCTAATGCATTTTTCAAGACTCCAGAGTCAAGAATCAAATTGAAGTTGACCACGTGGGATCCAGTTCCCTTAAGCAGTAGGCTATGGAGCCAGCCTGGGAATAGGTTTTTTGTTCTGTTTTGGTTTTTAGAATTATTTAAGTTTATTTATTTATTATTATTTTTAAAATTTTCTTCAGGGTAAATGTGCTCACCAGAGACAAAAATGAGAGAGAGAGAGAGAGAAAGTAAAAACAAGGAGCCAGGTACGGAACTCGAACCATGAGCAATCATGTAGAAGTCCAATGTCTTAACCACCACATCAACTGCTGGTCGTTGGACTAGGTATTTTTATAGCATTAATTACTCCTTTTTTATTTTTAAATACTGTTAAAGTTGTATATTTCAGCATTAATTGGTAAGTTGTACTGCTTTTGACTTGCTTTACTCATTATTATATTTATTTAAATGACAGTAAATGTATATATTTATGGAGTGCATAGTTACTTTTAATATATGAAACTATGACATAATAAAGCTAATTAACATCCCCATCCCCTCACATATTTATTATAATTTTTTTGTGTGAACTCTAAAAGTCTGCTCTCTTAACAATTTTGAAATATATAGTACATTATTATAAATTATAGTCAACATGCTGTGCAACGAATTTCAAAAACTGATTTCTTCTGTTTATCAGAAACTCTGTACCCTTTGGCCAGCATCTCTCTTAACCTCCACGTAGCAGAATTACCATTCTGCTATCTACTGCTGTGAATTCATCCTTTTCTGATTCCACACACGAGATCACATAGCATTTGTCTCTCTGTGCTTATTCACAGGTTTATTTCACTTAGCATAATGTCCTCTAGGTTTATTATGTTGTTACAAAAGACATCTTCTTTTTTTTCCTAGATTTTACCATTTGTGGAATGGTACTTTTTTAAAAGCTACATAGTATTTTCTTGTGTGTATATTACTAAATTTTATTTATCCATATATACATTGATAGACATTTAAGTTGCTTCCATATCTTAGCTATTTATTGTGAATAATGCTGCAATAAGCACAGAAGTGCAAATATCTTTTCAGCATACTGATTCCATTCCTCTGGATGAAAAAGTAGGATTTCTAGATTATATCACAGTTCTATTTTTAGTTTTATGAACAAATTCAATATTGTTTTTCATAATGACAGTACTAATTTACATTCCACCACCAAAGGGTTCCCTTCTCTTTTTCTTTTTTAAATGGCTCATTTTATTTTTTAAAATATTTATTGTATTTTATATATTAGTAGTATATATATATTTATATCCTGACCAGAGGGACTCAAACCGTGCTTGGCCATGTGGGAGTCCAGCACCTCAGCTACCAAGCCACCTGCTGGCTCCACAGTCTTCCCTTTTCTTGACAACCCTTGTTATGCCTTCTCTTTTTTATTTTATTCTATTTTATTTATTTATTTATTGGAAAGGTTTTTGATATTGGGTGTGTGTGCTTGCCAGAAAGACAGAGAGAGACAAAGAGACAGAAAGTGAGAAATCACCCCCCAGGGGGGATGGCCATGCCGCAATGCCTTCTTCTCCATTCACCTCTTGGGATCTTGGTCATGCACGCACATGCACCCGACATGAGTTTAAGCCACCAGGTCCAGGACTTGAACCACAGTCGACTACGTGGGAGTCCAGCGACATAGCTATTATGCCAACTGCTGGTGCCAATTTTATTTAAATTTTTAAATTTGCTATAGGAAATGTGCACTCATGGGGCAAAGGGGGAGAGATAGAAAGAGATCATACCCTAGGAAGGATGACCATGTCACAATTTTTTCTCTTCATTTCTGCTCTTGGGATTTTGGGAATGCACACACACATACCCAGCATGTTTTTAAGCTGCTAAATCTGGGACTTGAACTATGCGGTCTGGCATGTGAGATTCAGTTGTCTTAACCACCGTGCCACCAGCTGGCCTTGTTTATCTTTTAAGAAATAGTTTTTTCTAACAGATATGAAATGATATCTCTTTGTGGTGTTAATTTGTATTGCCCTGATGATTAGTAGTGTTGAGCATTTTTTCATGTACATCTTTGCCAATTTGTATGTTTTCTTCTCAGAAATAGTTTTTCTCTTTTTTTCTATTCTTTCTACTTTCTTCTTTCTTTTTTCCTTCTTTCTCTGTTTCTTTCCTTTTTAATAAGACATTCTTTCACCTTGTCCTTATCTTGTAGTTTTAACTTCCCAGCTAGGACTACAAGTTTATACAATGCCCGTACCTCTTTTAGACAGGGTCCCACTATGTTGCCAAAGCCAGCTTTCAGCATGCAATCTTTCTGCTTCAGTCTTGGAAATACTGATGCATGCCATCATGCCCAGTCTTTTTAGGTTGGACAGGGAATGGAAGTTTGACCTCTCACGTGGTCTTAGCCTGAGGACCGCACATCTTAGCAGTGCATGCCACCATGGCTGTGCCTGCCCATTTTTTTTTTTTTTTTTTTTTTGAGAGGTTTTCGCTATAGGGCGCGTGCGCTCGCCAGACAGACAGAGAGAGACATAGAGACAGAAAGCGAGAAATCACCCCCCAGAGGGGATGGCCACGCCGCAATCCCTTCTCCTCCATTCTCCTCTCGGGATCTTGGGCACGCACGCACACGCGCCCGGCGTGAGTTTTAAGCCACCGGGTCCAGGACGCGAACCGCGGTTGACTACGTGGGAGTCCAGCGACATAGCCATTACGCTAACTGCTGGTTCCCGACCTGCCCATTTTTTGATGAGTTTATTTGATTTTTTTTATTGAGTTGTTCGAGTTCCTTATACATGTTAGATATTAACCCTTTTTCAGATATATATTTTGAAAATCTATTCTCCTATTTTGTATTTGTCTGTTCACTCTGTTGTTTCTATTTTAATTTGATGGGAATCCTATTTGTCAATTTGCTTTTGTCATTTGTATGTCTGTAGTCATATCCCCCCCCCCCCGCCTAAAAAAAAAAAAAAAAAAAAAAAAAAAAAAGAAATCATTGTCCAGACCAATGTTGTGGAACATTTCTTCTTTGTACTCTTCCAGTCGTTTTAGTTTTACAGTTTTAGATTTTCTGTTTAACATTGAATTCCTTTTTTTTTTTGAGAGAGATTTTTGCTATAGGGCCAGAAAGACAGAGGGAGACAGAGAGACAGAAAGTGAGAAATCACTCCCTAGGGAGGATGGCCAACGCCACAATCCCTTCTCCTCCATTCTCCTCTCGGGATCTTGGGTACGCATGCACACGCGCCCAGCGTGAGTTTAAGCCACCGGGTCGGGGATTTGAATCACTGTCGACTACATGGGAGTTCAGTGACATAGCCATTACGCTAACTGCTGTCCCACAATCAATTCCTTTTGTATTGATTTTGAACATGGTATAAAATAAAGTTCTAATTTCATTCCTCTGCATTTGGATGTCATTTCTCCACCATCATTTATTAGAGACTGCCTTTCTCAATTGTGTGTTCTTGTCATGTCTGTTAAAAACCACTTGATCACAAGTGTGTAGGTTTATTTTTGATTTGTCCATTGTACTCTGTAAGTCTATATATCTGTTTTTTATGCCAGTACCATGCAATTTTGATTACTATAGCTTTTTAGTATCTTTTGAAGTCAAGTAGAGTGATTCCTCTACCTTTGTTGTTTTGTTAACAAGATTTCTTTGGCTATTATGAATTTTTTTTGTGGTTCTATGAATACAGGCATATTTTGATTTCTCTAGAAGTTGTCATTGGATTTTTGAAGGGAATTGCAGAGAATCTGTACATCACTTTCAGTGGTATAGATATTTACTCTTCCAATTCATAAGTAGAATATATTTCCCATATATCCATATCTTCTTCAATTTCTTTTACCAGTGTTTTATTTATAGTTTTAAGTGTACAGACCTTTTAACTCCTTGGTTAAATTTATTCCTAAGCATTCTATAATTTTTCTACTAAAAGTGGGGTTATTTTCTTAAAATTTTCAGGTAGTTTATTATTAGTGAACAGAAATGTGAATTTTTAAATCAGTTCTGATAATTCTTTCATGCAGTCTTTAGAGTTTTTTCTATATAAGATCATAAAACAGAAATAATTTCACTTCTTTCTCTCCCATTTAGTTGCTTTCCTTTTTCTTTATTAGCCTAATTGCTCCTACTAGCAGATTATTTAGAATAAAAAGGGTTGGAGTTGATATCCTTGTCTTGTTTCTACTCTCAGTAGAAAAGTTCTCTGATTTTTTACTGTTGATTTTAAAGTTAGGTATTGGCTTCTCATATTTGGCTTATTGTGCTGAGGTATATTCCTTCTATACATAAAGTGGTGTCAGCTTTTTGCCATGAAATGATGTTAAATTTTGTCAAATGATTTTTCAGACGGTTTTGAGATTATCATATGATTTTTATTCTGCATTCCATTTGTGTGGAGTATTACATTTGTTGATTTACATATGTTGAACCATCTTTGCATTCCAAAAGGTAAATATCACTTAATCATGGTGTGTGATCCCTTTAATGGACTGTTGAATCGTTTTGTTAGTATTTGTTGAAGATTTTTGCATCTATGTTTTTAAGAATATTGGTCTATGTTTTCTTTTCTAATTGTGTCCTTATTTGGTTTGAGTATCAAGTTAGTGCTGGCTTTATAAGTTTAGAAGTGTTCCCTCCTCTTCAGTTATTGGAAAGAGTTTGAGGATTGGTTTTAATTCTTCTTTGAAAGCTTAGTAGAATTCATGAGTGAAACCATGAGTCCTGGGCTTTTGTTTGCTGTAAAATTTTTACTTCTTGATTTAAGACCCTTATTTGCTTTTCATCTGCTCAGATTCTCTGTTTCTTCATCATTCAATCTTTGTAGATTGTATGTTTCTAGAAACTTGGTTCTTTCTTTAAAGTTATTTCTACTCATTAACTTAGACTAGTTTTCACTTAAGGTTTTTTCTTTTCAGGTTTTTTAGTAAAGGTATTTAAATATATTTAACTTACTTTTGATCACCCCCTTTGTTTTTCATTTGTCTTTCAATTTTATGTGTAATGACTTAAATTTCTGTGTATTATACATCTCTGTTTTAAAATAATTATATATCATCTTTTCTGTTTTCTTCAATATCTATTATTTTCCCAATTTTATTGGTAATATTTTCATACCTAAAGAAAAATGTATACCTGCATATCTTGTAAACAGATTTATCAGTTGAAATGATTTTGCCGCAATTTCTCTTTCACTCTGTCTCTTTCCCTCTCTCTCTCTGTAACCACACAGAGACTTGGAAATAAGTTCTAATATATGCTATTCTAAATATTTTGGCATATGTTTAAGGACAAAGATATTACTTTATATAACATAATGCCATTATCATGTCAATAATCTAACACTGATAATATGACATATAGTTTATATTTTAATTACTCATTGATACCCGAAGTTTCTTTTATATCTTTTCTGTCCTTTTTAAAAATTTCCTATAAGAAGAAAAACCAGTCATACATTGCATTTGGTTGTGGTATCTCTTTAGTTTCCTTCATTTTTAAATAATTCGCTTTTGCTTTTTACCTTTATTTCTCTTCTTTCTTTCTTTATTGCTTGCTTTTCTGTAACAATAAAATTTTGAAAAATCAAGGGTAGTTGATTCATAAAAATATTTCACATATCTGATGATTTCCTCATTATTGGATTAAAATGATTTGGACATTATGCTTAATGAGTGACAGTTCATAATTTGTCCCATTACTGGTGATGTTAATTTGGAATATTTGCTTAAAATGTTTTCAACCAGAGCTCTTCTTTCTGAAAATATATTTCCCCCATTGGAATAAGTCATTAGTAGAACAATGATCTGAGACTGAAAATAATTCAAATGATTTCTGTAACCAGTGATGATCTTAATCAATTATCACACTAGTGGTTTAAAAAATGGTCATTTTCTAATTCTATTTTTTCCTCTACGTTTATTAGCAGACATTATTTTAAAAAACAATAATGTATCCATTCTGTTTCTCCTCATGTAATTTGAGTATAACAACAGATTAATTGACTATTATTTATTCTATTTATTATTAATGTATTAATATATTTTATTGTCCTTATTTGTATGCTCAAATCACTCCAAATTTGGCCACTTGGATTCCTTTCAAGCTAGACAAAGGTATCTTCATCTTTCCTTGTAATTTCTCAGCAAAAGAAGTTATTTCTGACACAAACTGATTTCCAGAGTCCTAGTTCTTTAGTCATGAATAGAAACCTGATCTGGGAACTACTGTGTGTGCTTATAGCTACAACTGTTTCATTGTTTTTATGTCCTGTCAGTGCACAGATCTATAGGGGATATATCTAAGCATAACTACACATTAATAATAACTTCAATTAAAATACAACATCATGGGATTTTTTTCTCATTCTTTTCTTTCTTTTTTTAAGAATTATTTATTTAATTTTATTTATCATCATTGTTATTATTACTTTTATAAATTTGCCATAGTGTACATGTGCTCACTAGAGAGAGAGAGAGGGAAAATGAAAAAGCAAGCTGCCAGGTCCAGGACTCAAACTACAGTAGGCCATATGGACCACCACGCCACCTAGTGACCACTCATTCCTTTTCATTCCATTCCTGTATATTTCTTCACCTATGGTGACAAACACTGGCTATTACAAACATAATTACACTTATTTTATTGTACCTTAAAATAAAACAAAAAAATTAAGAATTGCTATACCAATATCATGATGAAAATAAACATTCTGAGTAAACTTATTATGTAATGATGAGTTTCTTTGTTGTATTTCTTTGTGTTTTTAGACCAGGGCCAACCAAATATGTAGTTAGGATTCTGTGCTCTCTGGTTTCTGTTTACTTTTAATTTCAGTATTTGTTTCTTAAATCTCTCCTTTCTTTTTTTTTTTTCAGCAACAGGTGTCTTTTCATTCATGTGTCTGTTGTATATAATTTTTTCTTTCCTTTTTAATTAATTATTTATTTTGCATTCCTTCATTGAACATCATCACAGCATAAAAGATGTAGTTTACCATCCAGAATACACTATATAGCGGTTTAGTAATACATGTTATCACAAATAATTTTCCGTTTCTTGTTTCATATATATATATATTATATATATAGTATATAATATATATATATATATATATAATATATATATTCCCCCCTCCTCCATTTCTCACCCTCTGCCATATCCTACCTTCCTCTCACTCTATCTCTTTCCATTCCTTTTTTTTCTCCCCACTTTATTGGTTAACAAAATATCTTAATTGATCTAACTACTTACAATAGCATGGTTAGCTGATACATAAACATCTGTGAACAAATGTTTGACTATAGGCATGAAACTCTGAGTAGAATGAATATACTATAAAAATATCAACTTCTTGAAATTAAAACTCTCCTTTCTATGTAATTTTATTTTAAAAATATATAAAACACTTATATATTTCAAAATGGTTTCTTATAGTAGACTCATTCTAGTCATTCCTCTCCACTACTTCCAGTCTCCCACTGAGGTTCCATTTTCCATTGGTTTGTCCTTTCTGAGTTTGTTTTACTAAATCTTGGGTGCATGCAAACACCACATGCATTCGTGTAGACACATACACACACACACACACACACACACACGCACATGCACATGCACAGAGACACCTTACACACATTTACCTGGGCTTTAGCATCAATTAATTAAATCAGAACCTCTGGAGAAAGGGTCTATGAATACATTGTTTGAAAAACAAACTTTCCCAATTATTTAAATTTTCCTTCAAGACAGACCAAAATATATTAAAGATTTTTAATTCTGATTTTTATAAAGCCTAGTATCGGCCATGCTCCCTCTTTACAAGATTCTCACCACTCCTAGTTCACAAATATTCCTCCTTGGTGTGACTCCATTCACAGCCGAAGGTTTTTCCATCATTTCCTGGCTTCACAATGATATAACTGTCAAGACGAAAAGTCAAGAATGTATTCTATTCACTACTTTTAGCTGAATAAGACAACCATCTGCATCAGTTGCAGTTTTCATCAATGTGCATTTATTAAAGGAAAGAACGTTTGAATAAGTGTTTGAATGGGTGAAAGCAGGAATTAATCAGTGAACAAACTTGTGACAGTTTTCTTTTATGCTCATGAACCAATCATTCATTTCCTCTATCTCGCAGGCTCTTCAAGTTTACTTATTGTAAACCACTGTAATGATGGCAATTCTGGCTTTGAATCTAACATCTTCTCCAAGGACATTTTGCTATTAGCTACATGACATTGGAAAATATGAATTCTCTGAGTTTCAACTTCTATAAAGTGAGATATAATAATGATATCCACAGAAGGCTCTTTTGAAGATGTGTATAATGACATACATATACTCCTTTAATAAACCTGAAGGTGGTATATCCATAAAATAACTTATGTGAACCATGGAGCAGTGTTATCTGACAGGTTGCATTTATGTCTCTGTATTAAAACCTTTGCTATATTCCTTTGCTATTAAAGCTCTGGATATTCTAACATAGATATTTCAGGCCATTAGTATTATTTCTTGGTAATTATTACCATTTTCTCTACTTTCGTTACTTTACAGCAAAGCATTATGTTTTGCCGTATTCCAATTGATTTCTTTGGAAATGATTATAATGGTGCAAGCTGGGCATTAAAACTTGAAATGATGAACAGCTAATGGTGTTGTATTTTAAAATTCTGTTTTTATGCACAAGTCTCATAGTAAAAACAAAAAGGTTAAAAAATAGAAGAAATCTAAGGAAATTTCCAAAAACACTTCAATTCTTCTTTTGATCAGAATCAAACAGATAAAGGAATTGCATTAATAAATGAGATTAGGTAGTAAAGTCAATAGAAGATAAGTGAGAGTGGGTTGTATCAACACTTCTTTATCTTTTCTTCTTCTCCTTCTCCATCTTCTTTTTATGATCAAGTTCTCCTTCCCTCAATCAGTCATCTGGAAATTCCCTTTTATAGCTAGAATGAATAGCTCATATTTAGATATTAAATCTATGATTTTGTTTTATTGTGTCTTGTTTTGTTGTTTTTGTTATAAGGTGCATGTGCTCACTGGAAACACACACACACACACCCTTACAGAATGGGAAAGCAACCCCAGGGGAGATGGCCATACCACACTTCTCTACTCTCCTCTTGGGATTTTGGGCATGCACACACATGCAGCTGGCATAATTTTCAAGCCACTGTGTCTGAGACTCATACCATGGGTCGTCTATGTGGGATCCAGCTGCTTTAACCACTACAATACTGACTAGCTCTATGTTCTTTTTTTTTTTTTTTTTTTGGTACTATCTGTTACTAAGGGACTCAGGAAAGCTATTGAAAAGTCAGGGAAATTTACAGTCTTCAAATAACAAGAATATTTACTTAGGAATTTTTGGCTTGTGCAAAAACCTACAAATAAGAGCCCGTGACCACATGCCAGAGAAAAGAAACTTTACTGGGAAGACACCAGTGCAAGTGTGGCAGGTGACTATAACTAGTTCATATTCTAAATATAAAGGCCAAATACTCTAAATGAGACCCAGCTTCATGGCCATGTCACCTGGGATGTCACACATGGCCTGGCACTTGGAAGAATCTGCACTTCGTTAAATGTTCTGCTGCCACTATGTTGAAATTCCTAATAATTTTTAACAAGGGACTCACATTCTCATTTTTCACTTGGCCCCACAAATTATGAAACCAGTCCTGTATGAAATTAATTACTCAATGACACCTTATTAAGGAAGGATCAAGTGAAGATTAAAGAATCAAAGTTACGAAAGTGCTGGCATAATTAGCAGCAAAGGCTAAAAAAGTAACTGCAGTTTCCTGGATGTGGAAAATAAAAAAAAGTTCAGCATTAACTGTGTGGGGCCATTCCCAGTCACATATGAAAACTCTGTCCCGTGAACTTACTAAACACCATGAAGACCATCAAAGATGCAGCTGCCTTTTCTTCATGAATTGGAAAAGGGGCTCAAAACTTAACAATTTCAAAATATTTTTAATTGAGACTTTCATGAGAGAGAAGAAGAGGAAGACAAAGGAAGAGAGAAGACTTTTTTCTAAATATTGATGACCCTGAAAAAATGATCTTTTACATTTCTGTCATTTTAAAAATGTACTCACTTTAAGCTAATTGTGAGGATAACGATTGGTTTGATCACATGAGAATAGCAATAATAGCGAGTAGCATTGCCTTCTTTCTCTTATCAAGCATTTTTTAAGTGTTATATATGTATTAACTCATTTAATCCTTAATAAATCTTATAATGTAGTCACAAGTTATTATTCTCTAGTGAAGGGAGAAAGGAAGTAAGATATAGAAAGGGGGAATATTGGCAAAGTCATGGTCAATACTGGAAGCAGTCTCTACCCTCAGAATCAATGAAAGAACCCAGTCTATAAAGATCACATCCTACATTTCTCTATAGCAAAAGTAGACTTTTGTCAAAAAACGATGACATTTTTTGTAGGAGCCCGGGAGTGTAATCCAACATTTCCAATAATTATCAAACCCTTCGATTCTTGTTATTGTGTCCTTAAAGGGACTTTCCTGGGAGAAAATATCTTGTCTCAGAATAAATACAAAATTGATTTCTTTAATTTTATCATGCCTGGCTCAAAACAAACAAAGAAGCAAAAATCACTCTTACAGATGGGATTAGTCACTGTCTAATGGTTCTCACAGGCCCTTTTCTCCAAGCTCACCAGTCTCCAGATTGAGAACAAAGATATATGGCAAAGGTGATAATATTAGCCGAGACTTTTAGGCTGCCTCAGCCTTTCCCCTCTGCCAATAAACAGACTTTAGTCTCTGGGGCCGTCAGATGAGCAGCTTCACAGATGCTAAACTTCCTGCAAATTAAGCACATGTAGGGAAAAAAAAAATTACAATTACAACAAATGCCACCCTGCCAATGGTTTCAGCAGGGACATTAGTGAATTAAATGGGTGTGGGAAACTAAATCTCTTAATTTTGCTTCTGTCAGTTGTGGCAAAGTATCCACATTTTGTAATTTATTTAGTTTTTTAATGTACCATAGAAGACTTTCGCTTTAAATCAATTGACAACATGGTTCTTTGTTTTCTTCTTTAAAATGATAGACTGTTTATGTGGCTGTCTGCTTGGCCACTCAGAGGTGACCTCTGCTCTAGCCAACTGCTGTAATTAGTGGATGGATAATTCAGCATATTTTTATACCTGTCAAGCCAGCTTTATACCAACATCTGCCTTGACGATTCAGAGAGAGAGATCAGTGCATGTTTACTCAGGTTCATGTGAAAATGGGAAATTTCAGCCTTGCAGGTTAATTATCTTACTTAGCAGCTAGGTGTAACGGCTTCCTTGCGAACCCATCACCTGCCACCTTCTCCAGCCAATGGGTTTGTTTTTATTTTTTTTGTTCCCTTGTCAGTTTATGTACCACACCATCCCTAATTGCAGAAATCGATTCATTTGTAGTTGGTGAGTGAGAACAGAACATCACAACGGGCAAAATCATTGAAATGCCAGGTCTGAGGAGAGAACATGTGGCTCTGTCAGTTGTGTTTTGTGAAGAGCCTAATTAGAAATTTCTTGTTGTTTCTTTGAAGACTTACACTCCATTAAACATCATATTCATCTCATGGGTTTCCAATATTTGAAATAATGCTGAAAACTCTTTTGTAAGCAAAACATAGTGATAGCAGAAATCAATATATTTCTCTTTCCAAAGTTCTTCTACAACACCATCCAGAATGTTGTTTGGAAATCATATTTCTTCCATTGCAAGTTATGGAGTTGAAATTTTTAGAAGGTGTACGCAGTGTTTACGTTTTCACCGGAGGTGAAATTTGATACCACATTATGGAATGTGAGGTATCTGTAATCCCACATGACCAAAATGTAGTTCTCTTGTATTTACTAATACAATGCCTCACATTCATAATTTCTATCTTGCTTTTAGTGAGAAATTCCATCAGATAACCTTTATGGCTCTTTCTAGTTGCAGGGTTTAATAGCTAACTGATCAGTCCCCACAGTGGGTGCACTGGTAGTCCTTGTGAAAATACTTGTTAAAAATGAAGATCCTAGGGAACCAGCAGTTAGCGTAATGGCTATGTCGCTGGACTCCCACGTAGTCGACCGTGGTTCGCGTCTCGGACCCGGTGGCTTACAACTCACGCCGGGCGTGTGTGCGTGCGTGCCCAAGATCCTGAGAGGAGAATGGAGGAGAAGGGATTGCGGTGTGACCATCCCCCCTGGGGGGGTGATTTCTCGCTTTCTGTCTCTATGTCTCTCTCTGTCTGTCTGGCGAGCGCACGCACCCTATAGTGAAAAACCTCTCCAAAAAAAAAAAAAAAAAAAAAAAAAAATGAAGATCCCAGTCCAGTGGCATAGGTCAGCCAATAGGGCCATGGCTGCCAGTGCTGGGGACCGTGTGGCAAAGCTCTGTGGTCACCTCACACACTGGTCACACCTGTGATCCTGGCTGGGTGAAGGGCAGGGAGGAGGATTGTGGTGTGAAGACCCTCTTTCTCTGTTGGTCTTTAATGAAGGAAATAACTTTTTACAAAGTAGATCCCAGGATACTCCTCCAGGTAATTTGTATCAGCTCTATGGAAGGGCCTAAATATCTGCATATTAACATGTTTTCCAGGAATTTTTAATTCAGGGTCTCTGCAAATCAGTGTGCAAATTTACTTGAAATCTCTCTATTTTTTTCCTTAGTTTAGCACCTTCGTAGTCAACTAAGCTTTATGAAATATCAAGGAATTTCAGACCACCAAAGTTGATTTCAGATATTGAAACACTCCTAAAACATGGTAAACACTATTAGCAGATTATAATCCAATTGAAGATGTTAGATGTTCACAGACCACTCTGTAAAATGAAGTAGTGGAAGATAAGTGCTAAAGGATGTGAAAGTGTCCCAGGGATTTCGTGAGAGATTGATCATTTCCCTTTGTGGATATTGGTGAAGACTTTCTGGATGACTTCTTAGTGTTTAAAGTCATAGCTGAACAGAAGGGAAAATGAAACTTCAGAAGAAAAATGGTATTAACAAATAGAGATAAAGGTGCATATTGAATATTTAGAGAGGACTGACAAAACAATCTTCATTAAATGTCTATGATTACTGGGAAGAAAGACCCATTATGTATACCAAAATGAAAGAGGAATTCTTAACTGTAAGGGACATAAGAAAACCAGCAACTGGAACTCTTCAGCACTCAAAAAGCTTACTTTCTCTGTTTCAGAGACCACATAGACATGAGGTTTCCTTTTCTTTAAGTAGGTTTTCTTCTTTCTATGTTTCTTCTGTCTCTTTTTTTTTCACTACCATGAGGACTTAGTACCTACCTCACAGAACTTTGTGCCTATTTGGGTGGAGTTAAATGAAGCACCACATCTATACTATAGCTTTTTGATAAAAATATAGGCATAACTCATTTCATGGTCAAATAAATTCAGAATTTTTGGGTGTATTCATGTGTGTGTGTGTGTGTGAGTGTGATTTGACTAAAAACTGAATCACATACTTTGTTAGAATAAACCAGAAGTTCTCTAGAACCAGAATGAAAATTGTGTAAGTATGGGAACCAGCAGTTAGCGTAATGGCTATGTCGCTGGACTCCCACGTAGTCGACCGCGGTTCGCGTCTCGGACCCGGTGGCTTACAACTCACGCCGGGCGCGTGTGCGTGCGTGCCCAAGATCCCGAGAGGAGAATGGAGGAGAAGGGATTGCGGCGTGACCATCCCCCCTGGGGGGTGATTTCTCGCTTTCTGTCTCTATGTCTCTCTCTGTCTGTCTGGCGAGCGCACGCGCCCTATAGCGAAAAACCTCTCCAAAAAAAAAAAAAAAAAAAAAAAATTGTGTAAGTAGAAGGATATGTAATTTCTTATATTTAGAGTGATATCCAGAGTCAGAAAATTGGTTGGGGACCAGTGGTTGGCATAAGGCTAATTTACTGGGCTCCCATGTAGTCGACGGCAGTTGGAATCCTGGACCCAGTGGCTTAAACTCATGCCGGGTGCGTGTGCGTGCGTGGCCAAGATCCTGAGAGGAGAATGGAGGAGAAGGGATTGCGGCATGGCCATCCCCCCTGGGGGATGATTTCTAGCTTTCTGCCTCTCTGTCTTTCTTGTGAGTGCACACAAACAGGATGAGTTCACAACTTCCTTCAGAGAGGATCAGCGACTGGTTTCCAGAGAAAAGTACACAGAGAAGCCCTTCCAGATAAAATTTCCACAGAAGAGTCCACAGCTGGACTGGTGAGTGGGAGAGGGGAAGAGCGATATGATACAGAATGACTGTTTCACAGTGAGGACTATGTGCAAGAAAAGAACCCTAAAACGTAGTAAAGAACACATTGGCAGAAACAAAAAAGAATTCTTGATTAAATTTAGTTAACATTTATCAAATGTTTACTTCTCACAAGGTATTGAGTTAATCATCTCTCCCAATGGTTCTATATTTTCTTAAACTCACTCTTCAAAGTTTCAGTTTTCTCTCCAAGGCTTAAGAAAAAAAGGTAATATTTTAATTGAGAAAGGCTCTGAATGGTTTGGACGTGTCCTGTGGGCAAAAGACTCTGAGGGTTTCAAGCACAGAAAATACATGGGCCAAAACTGTCCCAAATACATTATCTTATTGACATGTGTAGACGAAACCCACTGAGTCATTATTGTAGGGTGAGTCAGTAGAGTTGACTAGGACCTATCAAGATAGACTAAGGTGCCCGAATGACTTCTTTTTAGTGTCTGGCTACACCTCAGGCAGCGAGGTATTAAACAGAATCAAGAGCTGTGTGCCGGAGCAATAGGTCTGCCTTATAAAATCATTGCTATGTTGTTTTTGAGTTCTCTGTTTTCTTTTCATTAGTTGTAAATATACATGCTTGACTAGTTTCTGGTGCAGTCTGTAGAATGTCAGCCTTTGAAAGTGGAGATAACAGATGCTGACCGTGGTTGGACTTCCCAGCCTGGGCACACTGGGTAAGTGAACGTGTGTCTGCGATTGTGGTCTGGAAGAGCGAGAGCACAGCCCGACTGAGCCCTAAGGAGGGGTCTTCCCTCTCTGTCTTTCACATTTTCTCTCTCTCTCTCTCATGCATGCACATACACTTTTTCATAAATTTAAAAAAATAAAATATCTATGTGCTATCATTTATCTTTAATGCCCACACTTAGTATTTTCTTTTCATTAACATCTTTCTCAAAGTCTTTACTATTAAATTTCACACCTCTTTAGGTTTTTTCTTCACCAAGGAACTCTAAAAAAGGTATAGCTCCAATTTTTAGAGTCTTCCTTTCCATAGTTGTTTCTGACACTTGGAAATTGGCTGCATTCTTTCTAACCTATTGTCCAGATTTTTTTTTTTTTTTTCTGGAGAGGTTTTTGCTGTAGGGCGCATGCGCTCGCCAGAAAGTCAGAGAGATAGAAAGTGAGAAATCAGCTCCCAGGGGGAATGGCCACACTGCAATCCCTTCTCCTCCATTCTCCTCTCGGGATCTTGGGCACGCACGCACACGCATCCAGCGTGAGTTTAAGCCACCGGGTCTGGGACTCGAACCACGGTTGACTACGTGGGAGTCCAGCGACATAGCCATTACGCTAACTGCTGGTCCCCTAGTCCAGATGTTTTTAATAAAACAAAATTTTTAAATCAAGTAAATCATTCTCTAAGAATGCCAATATTAAAATACCTTTTATTCATGGTATTGGTACTCATTCAATAATTTTAAGGTACTTTCACCAAAGGCTTTATCCTTTTTTTGTGAGGAAAGAATGAGAAATAAACCTCCTTAAACCAAAAACAGATCAAGATGGCTTTAACTATGCTGGTACAGAGCAGCCTTGAAGTAATAACCATTTACCCATGGGAAATAATAACCTTGAAAAAATAACCATTTAATGATTTACACAGAAAACATGGACTCATTTCTTTCTATAACATGGTTTGACCCTAAAAGTGTTAGTCAATGGAGAAACTTAAAAAAAAAAAAGACTTTTTTTTTTTTTTAAGGGATGTTCAATGACATGTTTGCAAAAGTCAAAAAGAGCACTATTCATGGGCCAAAACAGACACAAGAGGGGCCAGCAGAAGACGTGGTGGCTAAGGCCTGGACTCCCACGTTGTGTCCACAGTTTGAGTTCTAAACCCAGTGGCTTAAAAATCACACTGGGTGCGTATGTGCCCATGCCCAGAATTCCAAGAGGAGAATGGAGGAAAATGGAGTGGTAGTGTGGTGTGGTCATCCCCCCTGCGGGATAATTTCTCACTTTCCCTCTGTCTGTCTCCAATAAGTGCATGTACCCTATGGAAAAAATAAAAGTGAAAACAAACAAACCAACCAACCAACAAAAAAACAGACACAAGATTCCTGTGAAGAACTTGCGTTTACTGACTATTCAGATTTCCTCTTAGGATAATGGCCTATACACATTTTTATGGCAATTTCATATTAAAACTCATCTTCTCAATATTGATTTGTAAATAACCTGTACTAATTAAGGATAGTGTTAACTTTGCATCATTATTGATTTTTTTTTTTCCTTTTAGTGATAATGCATGTGCACACATGAGAGAGAAAGCAAGAGTGAGGAGAAAGAAAGCACCCTTCACAGGGTCCTGTCATGCTGCGACCCCCTTTCCCCAGCACTCCAAATCCTCAGAATCCTGGGCACCTGTGTGTGCATGTGCGACCAGCAAGCATGTTTTTTGTTTTTTTTTTTGAGAGAGATTTTCGCTATAGGGCACGTGTGCTCGCCAGACAGAGAGAGACATAGAGACAGAAAGCGAGAAATCACCCCCCAGGGGAGATGGTCACGCCGCAATCCCTTCTCCTCCATTCTCCTCTTGGGATCTTGGGCACACACGCACACGCGCCCGGCGTGAGTTCTAAGCCACTGGGTCCGGGACGCGAACCGCGGTCGACTATGTGGGAGTCCAGCGACATAGCCATTACGCTAACTGCTGGTTCCTCCAGCAGGCATGTTTTTCAGGTGGATCTGGAATCCAAACAGTAGCTGCCCTTGGCCTCCAGCACTGCACAGAGCTATTATTACTGCTGCACTATAGCAGCCAGGCAGATCCATCTTTGGTTGCACAAATTTCTCAGAGTTTATTGTTTTCCTTTGTAGCACCATTAAACGTCCTATAATGGGTCAGACCTAGTTACCTCCTAGTGTTTTTTGTAGTGGCCAAAGGGCTACTTTTTCAAAATAGCTATGAAATTTGGTTTGGAGTATAGTGAAGACATGTATCACAATGAATGGTACCCTAGTCTATAGCATCATAGTGTGTTCAAATTTAAAAATGTTCATACATTTTAGTCATATTAGAGTTTCTGGCATATAGTTAACCTTGCTGGATCAACATGACAAAAATAACAAGCATTTGTGTATTTCTTTCTTTTTTTTGTTTTTTTTTTTCCAAACACTTAAAACATTACCACAGGAATTGTAGCAATGCTGCATGTGAAGTAAGGAACCATTGGCTTTGTCTTCAGTCTTTTTATCACAACATGCTCCTAATTTTTCCATTTCTTGGACAAGAGAGCTTCTTTCCAAGATAAAGTCTTTAAATTAATATTCCCTCAGCTAGGAATGCATGTCACCTTACATCAAACTATTTCTAGCTAATTTCCACTTTGCTTTCATATGCCCTCTCAGCCCATAGCCGTCCTAAGTTTCCCTGGGTGCTCACCCCTAATATAAACTTGCAGCGTCACATACCTTTCATGAAGAGCACAGATCTCAGTTGTAAGATTAGAATATTGCTTTGGTGATGTCATTACAGAATGAATCCCTCGCTTTACTGTCAATACCTTGAGTGTTGAACAATCCATCAGTTTTCGTCCAACCTTGTATCCCAGTATGTAGCACAGAGCAAATGTCCAAAAACATTATAATTATTCTAAATTTATATCAAATATTCGAGACTTATTGAAGCAAACTGCCTTGCTAGTTACCCTACTGTCAGTAACTAGGACACCTGAGGCTTGCATACTCTAACTTTGCCTCCAAATTGCATGTTTTTAAATTGTATTGGCCTCCTAGATGCTTTTCATTTCCTACTCTTCACTTCAGGTTTTTTTCCTCCTCTTCCTTTCTTTTTATTCATTAAATTTTAATGTGACCAGCTGTCCACTGAGCGAAAAGCTGTCACTACGAGAGAATCTTAAGTCAAACGTGAGGGAAAATGTTGAAAAAGTCATAGTTCCTTTCAGAAAAACACAAATCATTTTTTAGAATGTTTTCTAGTAAGCCCAAAGTTCTAAATTTCCTTTTTTGGCAAGACATAAGAAGTCTTAATTCAATTTTATTAATACAGACCAAATTTTTTTTTTTTTTTAAGGGTGTAAACTGATCTAGGTACAGTCTGGCCCCAGTGTGCCAGGTTTATGGCCTTATTTACTTGCCCAAACCTAGTATTGAGGCAACTATAACACTGGCGCCCCTGCCCTGGCATACATAATCCATGGTTGCATTATGCTGGAGAACGAATGATAACAGGCCATGTGGGCGATTCTTGTACTTCTGTGTAAAGCTATGGGGGAAATGTGCAGGAACGGTGGTAAGGGAGGTGCCAAGGAATAAGAAGGATTCTCCACGTGCAGGTTTTGCCGTGGGGCAGTATCTAGGTCTTAGATGAAGAACCAGACTATTAGTGAGCAGGAGACATCATGAGAAGGAAGGAAGGAGCTACCTTGGAACAAACGGAATGGTGAGTTCCTCACTCTGGGATAATGAGCAGCAAGGACTTTCTTATGCCTTAAATAATCTTCACTTACCAGTGAGGTCAATTAGGTACTCATCATCGGCATAGAGCAGAGCTAACTGGATACCAGAACGAGTGCACTAGTCTGTTCTGGCTTCAACCTGTGGCTTTAATAAAGCACTGGAGAATACAGAAAAGCCCTAGGATGTTTCAAGCTTCTTACTGAATGCTGAATGTTTCCTTCTTGAAAAGTACTTATTTTCCCTCATCAGAAATATAATGCCATCATGTGCTATGTAGAGAAAGAAGAAATCCAGTGGCTTCAAAAGTTTAATAAAATCAAAGCAAAGAAAGCTTTTTTATTTTTAAGAGAGGTTTTGCTATAGGGCATGTGCACTCACCAGAGAACAGAGAGAAACAGAAAGAAAGTGAGAAATCACCTTCCAGGGGGATTACCATGCTGCATTTCCTTTTCCTCCATTCTCCTCTCGGGATTACGGGCACACACACATACATGCCCAGCGTGAGTTTAAGCTGCCAGGTCCAGGACTTGAACTGTATTTGACTACGTGGGAGTCAAGTGACGTAACCAATTATGCCATCTGCTGATCCTGGGAAAGCTTTTAAAAATATTTACTTAATGTGCCAGGCATGTGTGCGTGCATGCCCAAGATCCCAGAGGAGAATGGAGGAGAAGGGATTGCGGCGTGACCATCCCCCCTGGGGGGGTGATTTCTTGCTTTCTGTCTCTCTGTCTCTCTCTGTCTTTCTGGCGAATGCACGTGCCCTATAGCAAAAACCTCTCAAAAAATTTACTTAATGTTTATCTTATTTATTTACTATTATTATTTTTGCCTTAAGTCACATGTGTTCACCAGAGTAAGAGAGGGGAAGAGAGCGGGGGAGAGAGATAGTGAGAGGGAAAGTGAGAAATCACCCCTCAGGGAGGATGGTCATACCACAATTCCTTTTCCATTCTCCTCCTGGGATCTTGGACACACAGGCACACACACCCAGCATGATTTTCAAACCTCTGGCTCTGGGACTTGAACTGTAGTCCGCCATGTGGGAGTCCAGTTATGTAAATGCTACGGCATCTACCTCCCCCTTTACTTACTTATTTCTTAAAAACTGGAACCAAGTTGAAAAGTGGAATTCACCAAGGATATGTGTATTGAAAATGCAACAATAGTTGAACTTTGAGTTCTCAGATCTCACAGAACAATGTTCTGGGTGAATAAAAATAAGAGGTATTTTTTAAAGCATATTTATTTCTTTCGTGAGTGAGAGACAGACAACATTCCCAAAAGGGTCTTGACACTGTATATATTCCCAGCTTCTGGACTAGCAGTTAGCGTAATGGCTATGTCTCTGGACTCCTACCTAGTCTACCGCGGTTCTAGTCTCGGACCCGGTGGCTTAAACTCACTCTGGGTGCACGTGCGTGCGTGCCCAAGATCCCGAGAGGAGAATGGAGGAGAAGGGATTGTGGTGTGGCCACTACCCCTGGGGGGTGATATCTCGCTTTCTGTCTCTCTCTGTCTGTCTGGCGAGCGCATGCGCCCTATAGCAAAAACCTCTCCAAAGAAAGAAAAAAAATTCCCAGCTTCTGCCAGCCAGGATTATAGGCACGTGGTTGCCCAGCATGCTCATGCAGGCCTCTGGACATGAACTTGGAACCTCCCCATATAAGTCAGCCTCACGTGTATGTGTGTGTGTGTATATATACTATACTATATATACAAGTGTGTGTGTGTGTGTGTGTGTGTATATATGTAGAATATATATATATATATATATATATGTACACATATACTATGTGTATATATATATATAGGATATATATATATATATATACACACATATACTATGTGTGTGTGTGTATATAAATATAAATGTGTATATATATATATATATATATATATATATATATATATATGTAGAATCTATGATTAAACTACAATATTGAGAATAGCAAGAAGGGGACCAGCAGTTGATGTAACTGCTATGTCTCTGCACTCCCATGTAGCCGACTGTGGTTCGAGTCCCGCACCTGGTGGCTTAAACTCACGCTTGGGCATGTGTACATGCATGTCCAAGATCCTGAGAGGAGAATGGAGGAGAAGGGATTGCGGCATGGTCATCCCCTCTGGGGGGTGATTTCTCGCTTTCTGTCTCTCTGTCTCTCTCTGTCTTTTTGGTGAGTGCACGCGCCTTATAGCAAAAACCTCTCCAAAACGAACAAACAAAAAAAGAGAATAGCAAGAAGGAATGCACTGTTCTAAATATTTCTGTCTCTTTCTCTGATCTATCTGTACAACATTTGCCTTTTCTGTATTTCTATGCTCATGTAGTGATATAACCATCCTATTGAAAAGAATTATTGGTTTGTTTTATTTACTATTATTTTTTAAATCTTACTATTATCATGAGGTAGAAAGAGAGAGAGAAAGAAATATAACTTTCTTTCATTTTTCATTTCAACTTTTCTGCACAGAAATCTGTAAAACACAGGACACCATCCTGAAACTGCTTCTTAACATTGAGATTTTTCTATACACTTACTATATAGCCAGTGGCAGTTATAAAAAAGAAAAAGAAGGTGAAAAGCTTCTAACTTCTGAATGTAAACCCATCAAGATTTACACGTTTGGGAAGACTAGATGGGTCCAAAAAATTATTGAGATTATGGAGTATCTGGTAATTAGGGTTATCATATAAGTTTCTGTGTTGAAATTTCTTCTATAAAGTGAGAATATTTAATAAACGTTTTGTGGAATGTCACACCCTACTGTTCACAGGGCTTTGAGAGCTTTTGGGAATTGTAACTCATTCTTGGGGAGAAGAGATTAAGTGAGATTAGTACCATTGACAGTTGTGGAGAATCTACGTTTGAATATATTTTTAAACCAATACATTTCCTTCCAATTTCCCCATCTTCCGCTCATATCATTTACTTCTTTGGGTTTTTTAATTTTACTTGTTTAAGTCCATGCTCAGGACTTCACTAACGCTAGCTTTCCTGCTAACCAATATGAGAAAAGTATGTAGCATTGAGGTGCCGGTGACCTGGGATGTTTGCCAGAGAGGGATATTTTCATTTGAGAGATATGAGTGGACGGAGCACTGACCTGCCAAACAAAATTACTCTTGAGGAATAGACTTTCAGTCACTTTGGCAACAGATTAACAAAAAAGATTTTTTTTAAGTACTTTTCAGTAGAGCATTTTCTCTGCTCAAATCATAGTATGCAATATTGATTTCCATATGTGACAATAAGGCAGACGCTCATACAAAGCCAGCTACTCCATTAATACGTCCATTTCTATTTCAGCAATTGATTTGGCATATTGTAGATAGCAAATAAACTGATCCAGTACATGTATAACAAAGATATACCATTGAAAACACAACCTGGTGAACTCTTTAACAGTAATTTTCTTCTGAAATTGTTAGTTCTGGCTTTGGGAGCTTGTGTGAATCACTGAACTTTGAAATCAGAAGTCAAGCTATAGCTTTTAGAGGTCCTGTAGGCTAACATGATTGTAAGCAATTTTATTTTTGTATTGCTGCAATTTTTCAAGTCAATAATGTAGTCTTGTAGCAAGCGGGATTTACCCCTGGGTAATTAAGTTTCCCATGGCTATTAGTCTTCATTATTGACCAAAATAATTGCTAAGGAAGATGAACTATCTAGCACCTATTGTATCTTCCTTATTATTAGACTTCTAAATATACCAGTCTGCCCACTCAACCCCTCTCCCATTTCTTTTACTACCCTGGAGTGGCATATTAAGATTGCATATTGTCTAGAATGGGATATTTAATAATTCATCCCTAACTTCATGCATAAGAAGATGTTTTTGAATAAATAACTATCTCAAGGAGAAGGGGGGCTATAAGCTATACTGTATATGAAATTCAGGCTTTCCTACATCCTTTCCCCAAAGTATCTTAGTCCTCATTCATTGGGTAGACTGATATTCTACTTTTCTTAAGGGACCTAGAGATAAAAACTGCATACTTGAAAAACTTGGGAGTTCAGGCAGTTTCAGAGAAATTTCAGACCTCGTGAAAGGGGGAGTAAGCAGTTATCGCGTTCAGTTCTCTCTGTGTTCTCCAGGCTCCGACATTACTTATTTTCCCTTTTCTTAGAAAAACTAATTTCTACTTTTGTGCTTATATATGGGCCCCCTTAACACAAACATCACAATGTAGAGGGTACAATGTGTCCCTTTTTTGTCCAGCTGTCCCCAGGGAATATAAAGGGGCTGAAGGATATGCTCCGCCAAACCTGAGCACCCTCCTTCAAACTACACTCCATTAAAAAAAAAAAATCCCCTATGCAAACATCTCTGAGTAGGTTTCTAGGACAAGTGCAGTCCCCTCAGCAGATCTGTTTTCCAAGAATATCATATTAATGTTAGAGATATGAAAGGTGAGAAATTCAACTTAATGCTCATGGAAACAATACGCAAAAATGAAAATATTCACAGAAAATTTTCAGTAGCTTTACAGATGCAGAGATCTGAACTGCGTGTTAAGAAGTATAGACCAGTGAGTGGCATGGTAGTTGAGGTGGCTGGATCCCTCATGACGGACATCACAGTTTGAATCTTGGACCAATGGATTGAAAACCACATGGCACAAGGGTGCATGTGTGCCCAAAATCTCAGGAGGAGTGGAGAAGGCATTGTGGCATAGCCATTCCCCCTGGGGGCTGATTTCTCATTTACCGTCTCTGTCTATCTGTAGTGAGTCCACATGCCCTATAGCAAAAATGAAAAAAAAAAAAAAAAGTATAGCAAAAATGAAAAAAAAAAAAAGGGGGAGTTATGCAACCCCTTGTATAAGGAGTTAAAGGAGGCTGGATCCCACATGGCTGACTGTGGGTGCAGTTGGAAGTGGCGACTTGAGAAACATGCCAGGTGCATGTGTGTATTGGTCCAAAATCCTTGAATGGAGAGAGAAATAGAGAATGTATTGTGATGTGACCATTTTACATGGGGAGGGTGCTTTCTTACTTTCTCTCTCACTGTCTTTCTCTTAAGTGTGCACTCAACTTCCAGAAAAAAAAAAAAAAAAAAAAAAAAAAAGAAAGAAAGAAAGAACAGAAATAAAACAGAAGCAAAATATAACATTCTAAATGTCAAGGACAGTCAGACATTTCTACATGATTTTAAAAATAAAATGCATCACCATGATCAACAACAAGAGATTTTTTTTTGAGAGAGAGAGAGAGAGTTTTATTACAGGGCATGTGTGCTTGATGGAGAGACAGAGACAGGAGGAATGGCTGTACTGCAACCCCTTCTCCATTTTCCTCTTGGGATTTTGTACAAACATGCACATGCGCCCGGTGTGGTTTTAAACCACTGAGTCTGGGACTTGAACCCTGCTCAACTACGTGGGAGTCCAGTGACATGACCATTCTATCTGCTTTTCCTAACTACAAGATTTTTAACTGTAAATAACCAACTCTTAATGGTTTTTTTACTCATATTTGTCATCTTCTCTATAAGCAAAAGGATGTTATGAAAGATACTGTTTGTACAATTATAAAAAGTAAGTAAATAATACAATTTGTGGGAGGCATGCTTCCCCAAAGATGTCCGTGTTCTAATCCCTGGAATTTGTGAACATGGTTCTTTATATAAAAAAAGGGACTTTGTAAATGTAATTAAGGATGTTTGAGGCTCTGCTATGGTAGCACAGGCAGTACAGAACCACTAAGAAACTGGCATCTTATGGATAGGCCCAGGTTTGGATCCTGGGTTGATTCGAATATACTGGGTGGTCCTGTGATCCTGACTAACTAAAAGATTGGGGACAAGATTGGGGTGTGCCAGGGCCCTACTGAAGATCTCTGTCTTTTTGTCTCTTTCCCTGTATCTTTCTCTTTCTGATAAAATAAATAAATAAATAAACAAGATTAGGGACCTTGACATGAGAAAATTTTCCTGATGGGTCCAATTGAATCACATGACTCCTTAAAAACAGAGATTTTTTTTAGACTATGATTGGAGAATGACGTAATAATGGAAAAGGGTCAGAGAGATGTGGCACTGTCTGTTTTAAAGATGGGGAGAAGAGCTGCAAGTCAAGGTATGCAGCAAGTTCTAGAAACAAAAATGCAGATCAGCATTGTCCCCTGGAGTTTCCAAAAGGAACACAGATGTGCATTTTGATTTTAGCCTACCGAGATCTGCATGAGACTTCAAACCTACAGAAATGTAAGATAATGAATTTGAGTTGTTTACACCCCTAATGGTACAATTTGTCATGGCAGCAATAGGAAAACAATACCTGTATCAAGAAGTTACCTTTCAGGACCGGCATATGGCATAATGCCTATGCTGCTGGACTCTGATGTAGTCGACCCCAGTTCGAGTCCTGGACCTGGCAGCTTAAAACTCACGCCGGGTGTGTGTGCGTGTGCCGCAAATTCCAACTGGAGAATGATGAAGTAAGGACTGTGATGTGGCCATCCCCCCTGGGGGGTAATTTTTTGCTTTCTGTCTCTCTCTGTATCTCTGCTGAGTGCACATGCCCTATAGAGAAACCTTTCTCTGAAAAAGGAAAATACAAGCAGTTGTCTTTCATTGGCAAAGGCACTAAGTAGAAATAATTTTTTTGGATGTTCTTTGTCTTTGAAACTGCTGTAAAAACCAATACATAAATAACTCAAATATTTAATCAAAGCAAGATGAATATAAATAAAGAACAATTATAATAGCTTCCATTTGATAAATGCTATTTATTATGTGTCAGGCACATAATGAATGTTTTACATATATTAATATTAGCTAAGGTAATCTTAAACATCTCTAAGAGTTGTTATTTTTAACTTCACTTTATACATAAAGGAATTTAATCTCAGGTAGCGAAAGTCACAGTTAGAAATTAATGTAGATATAATGCTAATCTATGTCTGTCTCACTTGTACATCTTTGCTCATAGCTTTGTCCCTCTCAAGATGGGAAGTTAAAGTAGGGGAACTAGTGATGAGCCCTGATATCATTTAAAGGGAAAAAATAACTCTATGATTATGTGGGCAAAATAATAACACAAATATAAAAGCGGGCAGATATATAAATTTAAATTTATAATAGTAAGCATTTGATTACAAATTTCTAAATTAAATTTTTATTCTGAAAGTTCGAAAAAGAAAGGTAGAGGTAAGCAAATAAATGATAAATTATTATTTTGATTATAAAGGTAAAGGCAGTCAACCATTTTACTTTGAATGTTGTTAATTAGATGAAAAATAATCATATATATTTTCATTTCAAAATATTATCTGACTGTCAAATCCTAATATAGCCTTTCTAATTTCCCAGTAAAGCAATATATTTACCACAGTAAATAAAGGAAATAAGGAGGCATGTAGAGCAGACATAGAGTTTGACAAACATAAGATAAAAAAAATCATATAATAATGCATTTAATTGATTCCTTCAATGGAACAGAGTGATGAGCTCTATGAACAGGTCAGCATCTACTATTTCAATCCCATAGGGAATCAACTCAATTGGAGGAAAAAATGGCATAAGGAAATTCCTATGCAGTTAACATTAAAATAATATTTCCTCTCACACCTGAAGTACTCTTCTAGTCTCTAGCAAACATGCACAAACAGGAAGAGCTAAAATAAAATGACGATCAGAGATCTTTGACAAAATATAGAAGCAGTGGTCTAAAGAGAAACCATGACAAGCTATCCTGCCTTCTACAGAATGTGACTGAATACAGAGTGATTGAACGTTCCTACTTTTGTACAGAATTTAATCGAAGAACACCTGGAATCTTATTTCATACTCTCTTGAATGCTTGTGATCAAGTGCCCTACAAAGTTACTCATACTGCCTAGTCAAGGAAAAAACAATTAAAGAAACAATTGAAACCAAAATCACCTTGCAAAAGATAGGTTGCTAGAGCACACAGTCCATAAATGCCGTGAATCACTTTGTACTGAAAACATGGCATCAAAACATACAAATGTACACGTTTGTTCGACAAAATTTTCTTAGCTCTCGTAGATATTGGGTTATCGGTATTAAAATAGACTATTTTATAATTCAAACATTATAATAAAAGATAAAAAGGAAGGTGAAGTATAAAAACTAAAAATAATTATTTGTAATATTTTGATGTTCTTACCTTACTGATAATATATTCTGATTCTAGGACCAATGAAGTTATTACTAATATGATCATATGTTAAGCACAGAGAAGATGGAATTAAATTTTGAAACTGGAATCGGATATAATTACAAATTGGAAAAAAATAGAAAGAAAATTATTACCCATATAGTTCAGAAATGGTGGTTTGAAAATAAAATACTGATTTTAGGAACCAACGGGTGGCATGGTGGTTAAGGTGCTGGACTCCCATATGGCAGACCGCAGTTTGAGTCCCAGACCTGGTGGATTACTTTCTCACTTTCTTTTTGTGTCTTTCTCTGTCTCTCTCTGATAATATTAAAAGTAATAAATAAATCTTTAAAAATAATACAAAAATACTGATTTTAATGTCACTCACATAAATTTGTATACATGCACACACCATGAACCTGTTTTTTGATGTTATAGTCTCTTCATTTTATATATTTTCAATTCTGACTGCAATATTATAGTTTAATTATAATACCTTTATAATGAATTATACTGAAAATCTTTATTACAATTTTTCTCATAATTTGAATGCAATTATCACCTCCTTTCATCCCCATAAATATTTTAAGTTATTTGTCAAAAGAATGCAAAGAAGGAAACAAAACAAAACATCAATTATTTTGAAGACAAATTGCATTATTAAATATATTGAAAAAAATTATTTTCCTTTGAGAGTGAGGTAGAGAAATAGAAAGGTTTCTGCTTTTGTTTTTGTATTAAATGCCAGAAGGAGCATGTGCACATATGAGAGAGACAGAGGACAACATGTCCAATCAGGTTGGCCTGGGAGCCAAACGTAGGCCTCCCAGGTGGCTTCCAGCCTACCAAGCTGTGGTGTTCTTTGTACACTGTTATTGCTGGGTCACATTAATTATAGTTAGTCTTCTCATTTATTTAAAATTTTACCTTAGTAAAAGTTGTTAATATCTTAGTAGCCATTATATACATATGTATGTATATATAATATATATATATATATTATATATATGTACACACAAATTTATTTATTAAAGTTACTATAGGCTATACATCAGCTATTTAGCAAAAACATAGATGCATTTACCATATATTATATGTTATATCTTGGTATATTTATTCTTGTTAGTTGTGGGCATATTCAGTCTATATTTTGGTTGCATTGTGAATAGAATAGTTTTTTCTATATTTGTTTTTAAGTAATTTGAATAACACAGTGCGAATGAATAATTAACATGTTTATGTTTAACTTTGTTGCTTTCCACAGTGCATACAAACAATATAAACCCAAGAATAAATAGTATGCTGTGATGGAAAAGACAAAATCAAAAAAAAAAAAAACCCTCAAGAGAATTCAGAAAAAAAAGCAAAAACTGGCCACATTACTTTTGAAAAATAAGGCAAAACTTGAGATTAACCATGGACGTATAAAATATGAATACTCTGGGCTTTCAAAATATGTCATTAAATATTCTTATGGTGAAGATACTTAATTTTAAATAGCTGTTTGTGTATTTTTTATTTGTTTATACTTTTATGTTTTGTACAAATTTTCTATTATAAGCATAGGTTTATTTTGTACAAAAAAGATACTGTTTATAATTTTTTATTTTTTTGGAGAGGTTTTTGCTATAGGGCATGTGTGCTTGCCAGAGAGACAGAGAGACGGGGGGGGGGGATGACCATGCCGCAATCCCTTCTCCTCCATTTTCCTCTCAGGATCTTGGGCATGCATGCACATGCGCCCAGCGTGAGTTTAAGCCACTGGGTCCTGGACTTGAACTGCGGTCGACTACATGGGAGTCAGTGACATAGCCATTATGCTAACTGCTTGTCTCTCTGTTTATGAAATTTTAATTGAATTTATGTATTTAGTGCTTTATTTACATATATAATACTACAAATGTTTTCTTTTTAATAAATATTTAACCATGTTATAGGTCAGTTAGCTGAAATAAAACTTGTTCAAAGAAAACATATGATTTTTTTAAAATAATTTGAGCAGAATCACCAAATGTATATTTTAGAATGCATTTTTCTGCACTTCTAAATTTCAGCAATATTAGTGACTATGACCCAAGTCACATTAATGTCTCAAAATTTACTATACACAAAGCATTGGACTACCCACTGTATGAAAGATTAAAATGGTAAAATGCATAGTCTGTTCTACAGGATCATATAATTATGTGTCATACAAATCAACAAAAATATTAATGAAATATCTCTTTAGAATTATTAACTACAAATTATAAAGTTAGTAGAATTGAACTGTTACTTGCTATTCATTTAAATTTTCAAAATTTGACTTAATTTTGAAATGGAGTGAAGTGATCATGGATTTTCAATTAGAGCAATCTATATTATATTTATGGAAATATATTATTGGTTAAAGAAAAAATTATAATCACTAAAACAACCCAGTTTGTTCCATGTGTGTTGAATGGCTTAATAGTTAAGAGCTTCAACCAAACCTTTACTGCGAAGATCAAATCCTGGCTATGCCACTTAGTAGTGTAAGCTTGGATGACTTATTTAACTCTTCCAGCTTCACCGTGTATCATCTGTATAATGGGAATGGTGATGTGCATAGTAGTTATCACAAGGTTGTTCTGAGTCCTGTGAGTTAATATTTGAAGTGACTAGAGGAGTGACATAATACAAGTGCTTGCTATTTTCAGTTGATATAATAGTGATAATAGAGGGTTTATGAAGTAACCTTGCACTCTTGAGAGTCTGGAAGTCTCCTCAACTCAGTGGTCATCCCATTTTAGACCCAGCAGTTCTAATTCTGAAAGTGAATTCTGATCAGGATACTCATTTAGTAAAAATGGTTTTTCAAAGAGATGCTGTTGTATCTTTTTTTTTCTTTGAGTAAGTTCTTGAAACAATTGAGAAACTGAATTGTAGATGTTATTGTGGAAGGCAAGATCATTTAACAAATTTGATAACAAATGAATCTCGAAGGCCATTCCAGATTCAGCTATAGCAGATGTTGAAACATCAAGAAAAGCCCCACAGAGAGTCAGTTTTCACTTAAAAAGAAAGAAAATTATTAAGGAAATTCAGTGTTAGAGAGAAAAAGTAGACTGGTTTTGCTATAATGATTTTATAAATAACACCTTTAACAATAGATGGACATTTGATAAAAGATCACTTTAGAGATCTGCTCTGCAGAGAACAATAGTCTAATCTAATCTTTGATTAGATAGTTTTTAAAAATGAAGCATTGAGATCAGGCACTGGCACAACAGTAACATAACTGGAATTACATGGAAAGGTCCTGGGTTCGCATTCTGAGACCTCCTGGGTACTCTGGGCACACATTTGTGATCCAGGCCAACTGGGACTAGGTATGGCTCACGGCATGGGGACTTGTTGGAGATGCTGGTCTCCCTGTCTCTTTCTTTCTGTCTCTTTGTGTTTGTCTCTCTCTCTCTCTCTCATTAAAAAAAAAGTAAATAAAGTTTTAAAAAATTAAAAATTCCCAAATGGTATCAATAAGCTATTGAGTCATAGGAAAAGTCATGACACATTTTTGCATAGAAAAACATACATGACTTTTCCAATGACACAATAGACTAACTATAGGAAACAAAATGAAAAAAATCAAAGATACTTCCACAACATACAAAGATGAGCATTATAAAAATCTGTCAGAATCAAGATGTCAGATTTTGTAAACTCCTTCCTCAGAGCAGGGATCCAGATTGAATAAATGTAGGGTGGAGCCAGAGTTTCTTCTATTCTGTGAGCACAGGAGCTTCTGTAAGTGTGGGCAGATAGTCTGTATTTTGGTAGCATTGTGAATAGAATACTTTTTTCTTTTTCCTGTTTGGTTTTAAGTAATCTGAATAACATAACATGGATGAATAAATAATTGATATATATATATATATATATATATATATATATATATATATATATTTGGCTTTGCTGCTTTCCACAGTGCATACAGACTTTATAAACAAAAATGGTGCGAAACTGCTCTTGGAAAGCTCTGTCCCAGCACCTGTATGTACTTGGTTGTTCTAGAAGACATAACAAAGGCTTGGTTGAAATCTGTTGAGTCAGCAATCAAGTGGAGAGAAGCAGGAAAAGAACAACAACAACAAAACCCCATAAGTATATAACGTAGAAAATATCTTAATTTTGGGCTGGTCCTGTGGCCGAGTGGCTAAAGGAGCCAGATCCCACATGATCAAATGTGGTGCAAATCCTGGCCATGGAAGCAACAACACACCAGATACGTGTATTGTGTGTGTCTGTGCATGCTTCAAATCACGACATGGTGGAGCAATGGAGAAGAGAAGATTATGGTGTGACCATGCTCCATAGGGAGTGCTTTCTTCCTATCTCTGTCTCTCACTGGCAAGCACACATATTCTCTGGCAATTAAAAAAAAAAAGAAGAAATAAAGAAAAAGAAAGATAGAGAAAGAAAAAGAAAAAGAAGAAAGAAAGAAAGAAAGAAAGAAAGAAAGAAAGAAAGAAAGAAAGAAAGACAAGAAAAAAAGAAAAATACTAAATTTGTTTATTTTTTAAGAAAGAGAATTTTGCTATAGGGTGTGTGCACTCACTGAGAAAGAGAGAGACAGAAAGTGAGAAATCACCCCATGATCCCTTTTCCTCCACTCTCCTCTTGGGATTGTGGGCGTGAGTGCATGCACACCTGGAGTGAGTTTTAAGTCACCAGGTCCTGGATTCAAAAAGGGATCAACCATGTGGGAATCCAGTAATATAACCATTATGCCATCTGTTGGTCTGAAAAATACTAATTTCAAGCAGGTACATTGCAAAATTACCTAAAGAAATTTTTAAAAATCCCCTGTAATACAGGCTAGCTGGTGGCATGGTGATTAGGGAGAATGGATTCCATATGGCTGACAGTGTGGTTCAAGTCCTGTACCCAGCAGTTTGAAAAACATGTTGGGCCATGTGCATGAATGCCCAAAATCTGGAGAGGAGAATGGATTGTGGCATGGCCATTCCTCCTGTGGGGTAATATCTCCTTTTCCCTATCTCTTTTCCTCTCTGATCAGTGCATGTGTCCTGTGACAAAACAAAGAAAATAAATAAGTATACAGAATGATGTCACCTTTGGAAGTTATACAGGTAGCATCTATTGATGTGATATCTGAAAAATATAAACTTTACAAATAGGTACCCAAGTGCTCATGGATTAAAGATAAGGAAAAGATGTTGTAAGGAAGAGTTACAGGTAATATTTTTACGTTTTCAGATTTTTTTAATGTCATGTAATTATTTCAAGAACATATTTTATGTTATTCTGATTGATAATATGTCTGACAGATTGTATTAGAATCTGGTAGAATTTAATTGTTAGATTAGATCTGATAGACTTCTAACAAGTCTACTGCTTGTATTTCTAAATCAAGTGTAGTTTAAAAATATATGTAGTCTGAAAAATTAAACATATTTTGCAAAGCTATAATTGATTGTATAAATATTTCAGAGTGGATATGTCTTCAGATAATTATGCAAATTTATAAATGTGAATTAGGGTATGTGATTATTACTATTATTAGTATTTATATTTTATATATATATATATATATATATATATATATATATATATATAAAATACATATATATATATATGCTTGGCAAGTTTTGTCTGTGTGTGCTTCATGATAAATACCTTGTGCTTCTATTAAACAAACTGAAGTATTGAATACTAGAAGGTTGGAGCTATTCCTTGAGCATATGTTAGATTAATGACTTTTAAAGTAGAAGAGAAGATAAATTTTATTTTTTATGATGCTGTCTTCTCTAAGGCATTTTTCTAAATGGTAGATAAAAATACTTGAAGAATGTGTGGAAAACATGTTTTAAAAGAGTAATTTGGCAAACTTTATATTCAAAACATGCCTTTTTAAAGTTTATTTCCAGAGGTAGGAAAACCACAATTTGAAACGTAAGGGTATAGGAATTGGGCTGATGCTTAATGAGTTCATATTCAAAAGCTTCTGTCTGGCTCTAAGTTCCAGTAAAGAGCAGTAATTATAGGGTAAGAAGAGCCCTTTATGATCACAAAACATTGCTATATTGATCTCTTAAGCCCATTAAATGTGGAAGTTTAAACCCATGTACCAAAGCAACATATTAGAAATCCTGGTAATTTAGAAGGATTATGAATCTGAATGTGGAAGACATGAGGGAAGGAGTCATTGATCTTGGAAATGCTCCCAGAGAAACAGCCCACAAGATGTTCCAGTGCCAGACAATGGCAATTATGTCTTCATTCTTTATTTCTGGAGAAGCAACAGTGAGATGGATCATTCCTATATCCTGCCACCAAGACTGAAGCTCTTTTTAAAAATGGGGATGGATAAAATAAAAGAATAAATCAGTATTGCTTGGTCATGGTGTTTTGAGCTTCTAGAAATGCTGTGGTAGGCAGAAGTTTTTCAATGTCATTCCAAAGACATGCAGTTTTAACCCTGGGAATCCATGAATATGATATAACGCTCATGAAGGTTACATGACAGAGGTGACATTAAAATGGGGATATTATGTCAGATTATCCCCATGGGCCCAGGATCATCACACAAACCCTTCAAAACTGAATTCTCAGGATGGTGGCGTAGGAGACGTGAGAGAGATCAAAAGCATGAGAACTCACATGCCATTACTGGGAAGAGTCAATGATTAAAAAAAAAAAAAAATTAGAGCGTCCTTAAGAGCAGAGGCTCCTAAGCCAATAGGGAATACCGCTTCAGGAACTTTGTCAACAATTTGAATGAACTAGCAAGCAGATTCTTTCCAGAGTCTCTACAAAGGAGCCCTGCCTGGCTGACATTTTGATTTTGGCCTTGAGCTTAGAACTCAGACAAATTTACATAAAGCGATTTATAGAATTGTGAGCTAATAAATGGGTCTTGTTTTAAGCTGCTAAATTTGCAATGATTTGTTCCATAATAATAGAAAACTAAAACTTAGCTTGAAAGATTTGTCATCATGACAGATTTTAATGCATAATTTCAAAGACTAGAGGGTGGTAAAATTGGGTAGTTGTGTTGTTCAAATGAACTGAAGTTCTGCATTTATGGCTGGAGAGCTCCCAGTATCTCTTTTTAACTTATTTCACCATGTCCTAAGTATCCAGAGTTTAAACATGTCTATTTCTTAAAGGAATTATTTATATAGTTTCATTTATTATCATTATTATTTTAATTTGCTATAGGGCACATGTATTCATCAGAGAGAGAGAGAGAGAGAGAGAGAGAGAGAGAGAGAGAGAGAGAGAGAGAGAATGTGAGAAAGTAAACTGCCAGATCCAGGACTCGAACTGTGGTCAATCATGTGAGAATCCAACACCTTAACCCCCATGCCATAGGCTCTCCCCTAAATATGTCTGTCCTTACTCATCTTTTAGTCATGAATACACCATTTTCTATTATTATGAATGTATTTACTTTAAACAGGAGATGAGAGAAATACACTAAGAAAATTGGTCCTCCTTTTATAGGTTAGAATATGATTTTTGTTTTAGTCTATTCCATTGCTAATAACAGGAAATAGCTGAGTTTGGGTAATTTTAGAGAATAGAGGCTTATTCAGCTCACAGTCTGGGGGGGGGGAGGGGGTTGAAGTCCAACCTCCAGAGGCCACATGTGGAAAGGGTTTTCCCATTGGTCGGGTCCTGAGGCCATGCAGCATGTTACATCATGAGAGAGAAGTATGCATCTCTGTGTGTTGCAGGTGTGTCTCTCTTTCGTTCTCTCTATCAGTCTACTAGGAGTCATTCATAGGTGCCCAACTCTAATCACCTCTTCTCTACTCTCCTCAAAAAGCCTTCACTTTTCAAAACTATACTTAGATCAAGTTTTCACACTCTTACTGCTGTTATGATCAAATCTCAACACATGGATATTTAGGAAACACAAAGTATAGCACACTCCTTTATAAAAATTGTATATATTTTAATGTGTACATATGTATGTGATATGTGGTCAAAGACATAGGCGAGTGCAGTATGAGAGCAATGGGTTAGAAATCTGCATGGCTGAGCTCCGGGGCTTTATATGCCTCACCTTTCTCACTTCCTGTTTTTCATTTATGCTATACTCCTACCTCCACCACAACATTTTGGAAAGAACAAGAAAAAATAAAAAAGAAAGGAAGGTTAAAAAGAAAGAAAGAATAAAAAAGAAGCAAACTGAAGATTGAATGGAATCACCTTGCAATTATCAAAGACTTGGCAGATTTATAAATGGATCTTTAATCAATGTTAGTTTTTATCTGCTATCTTTGAAATTCCCACATCTAGAGTTATGTCTTGTATATAATTGATGAAATTGCTTATGAGTGCATTAATGAATTGCCTACTTGCTGTGTCAATTCAGGTTTTTCTCTTTTTGATTTTCATTGAATTGGCTACAACATAATTTCAAGAAATAGGGTAGGTTATTTGGAGACAAACAGCAACAATTGACCTAAAACTGAAATGTGCAGCATATAAAGCATGAATGTCCTTTGTTCTAGGCGAGATCACATTAGTGTCTCCACCCAAAAGTTCTGCTGATCAGGTGGCCTTATCCTAACCCTTACTGCTTCTCCGCTTTCAGCTCCATACCCCGCTGTACTATTACTTTTGAACTTAGCAGCATCTGTACCTCCAGTCTGCAATCGCTGTTATTAATTACTGTAGCTACTGCTGCTGTTTGGGGGTTCCCTAAGGCAACACAGATGGTGGCCCTGACACATCCATGACCTCAAATGCCTCTAGACACTGTTGTTCCTGATTGAATGCTCTGTTATCTCCTCCTGAGGAACACCAGGTCTCTCATTTTTCAGAAACATATATGAAGCTCTGTGGGACTGAGTAGAGGTTTGTTGAAAACAATGATTTGAATGGAATCAGATGCATCTGCTTCTTGAACCTAGAACAACCATGATTTTAAACTCCAGACGCTCCCTTTTCAATTCTAGCCTACTCTATCAGACACACTTTTTACTTCTTACAAGATTTCTTTCAAGTATCCCATCACACATTCTATAACAATGATTACTACAGTGATTCCATAACATTACAATGGAGCTGAAAAATTCCCATCACCTAGGGAAGTCATAGCCATAATAACACAATATTTACCTGTCTGTGGCGATGCTCGTGTAAGCAAACCTTTTGCATGGCCAGTTGTAAGAAGTATAATACGAAGACCAGACCCGGGGGGGGGGGGGGGGTAGGAGTAAAATTCTACTACAGGCAGACCTCACATAAAGGTAACTGATTCATGTCCAGAGTAGGTTGGGTATTTGTGTGCCCATGATCCCAGCTGGCTGAGCTGGGAATAGATTGCTGTGTGGACACCCTGTCAGGAGGACTGCATCTGTTTTTGACTGTCTCTCTTACTCATGGAATAAGTATACTTTTAAATTTTTTTTAGAGAGAGATTTTTTTCAATAGGGCATGTGCACTTGCTGATGAAATGGAGAGAGACGTAGAAGAACAGAGAGATAGAGACGTAGAAGAACAGAGAGATAGAGATCAGGAAATCACTCCCCAGGAGGTGGCCGTGCAGCAATCCCTTCTCCTCCATTCTCCTCTTGGATCTTGGACATGAAAGCACACACTCCTGGGGTGAGTTTCAAGCCTTTGGGTCGGGACCTCAAACCACGGTTGGCCATGTGGGAGTCCAACAACAAAACCATTCCACCATCTGCTGCTCCTGGAATAAGTCTACTTTTAAAGAAAAGTGTAGTACTGGGAACAGCAGGTGGCATGGTGGTTTAGATGCAGGATTCCACATGACTGACAGCAATTTGAGTCCCGAACATAGAAGCTTGCTTTCTAACTTTCCTTTTTTCTCTCTCTCTGGTAAAATTAAAGTAATAGTAATAATAATAATAATAATAATAATAATAATAATAAAATTAAATAATTCTCATTAAAACATTTATCATGGCTCTCTTCCTTGGTACTGTCTGTGGAGGTGGCAGCCATCTCTTACTCTCCATCATGGCTGCCCTCAGAACCTTTGTGAAGTCCAAAAAAGAACCAAGAAATTCATCCAGCACCAACCAGACTAAGGTCAGAATTAAACATAACTGGCAGAAACTCAAAGATATCAACAACAGGGTCTGGAGGAGATTCAAGGGCCAGATCTTGATGTCCAACATTGGTTTTGGGAGCATCAAGAAGACAAAGCACATGCTCCCTAGCACCTTCCAGAAATTCCTAGACCACAAGGTCAAGGAGGTGAATGTGCTGCTGATGTGCACTAAATCGGACTGTGCAGAGATCGCTCGCAATCTTTCCTCCATGAACTGCAAAGCCGTGGTGGAAAGAGTAGCCCAGCTGACCACCAGATCAATCCCAGTGCCAGGCTGCACAACGAAGATAACAAATAAACAACTCGTGTGCACATGTGATTTGTGTCTACACAAAACTACACCCCCCAAAAAAAAAAACAGAAACAGAAAAAGTATAGCACATACAATTATGTACAGTACATGATAGTTCATAATGACAGTAAATGACTATATTACTGGTTTGTTTTTACTGTACTATACTTGTTCACCATGCCCCCACTGACTCAGTCAGACCAACGTCTAGTTCTACAACTCTATTCACAGTAAGTAGCTTATGCAGATGTATCATTTAAAAAAAGACTTGTATGTCACATTTTACTGTACCTTCTCTATGTTTAGGCATGTCTAGAGGCACAAATATTTGCCACTGTGTTACAACTGTCTACAGTACTCAGTACAGCAACATGTTGTCCTAAGAGCATAGGGACACTAGGCAGCACAATATAGCTAAGTGTGTAGTAGGTTACCATCTAGGTTTGTGTAAATGTGCTCTGTGATGTCCCAATAGTGACAAAATTACCTAATGACATGTTTCTCAGAACATATCCCCATCTTCAAGCAAGGTATGACTGACTTTATGCTTCTCATTTTTAAACAAACTATGGAATATGCAGATATGTTGGTAGAGTGGTAGACTGGTAAGTTACTAGAACCCTATTATGACCACAAGATTTAAAGGGATTTAGTTAGAATATATGCACCTCACATACATTTAAATGTAGTTGATAAATTTCATACTGGTGAGGGCACACATAGGAATTTCATAGGATTGTTCGTTCTTATGCATTGATACATATATCTGAAATATTCAAAGAAAATTCTTTAGGCTGACTAGGCATACTCCCTAAAACACAATAAAATATTTTTAGTAAGTATTTTAACAAGTAAGAACTTGTTTTCAAAGAAAATTGTCTGCTATATTAAAATTTAAATTCTTAGTATAAACTTTTGAGTTTTCAAAAGAATATCTTTACAATTATGTGAAAAGTTTTAGATTCTTTCATCCATTCTGCTTTTTTGATAGAGATCCGAAAATATATTTTATTTCTATTTGTCCATTTCTCTATTCACTCACATGACAATTTTTACAATGAAATGTTCCAATTTGCCAAACAGCATTTTAATATATTACCTCAATAAATTATCACCCTGTACAATTCTACCTTAGAATATGTTTCACTTTCTTTTCTTTTCTTTTTTTTTTTTTATTTTGAGAGGTTTTTGCTATAGGACACATGTGCTCACCAGAAAGACAGAGAGACACAGAGAGACAGAAATTGAGAAATCACACCCCAGGGGGGATGGCCATGCCGCAATCCCTTCTCCTCCATTCTCTTCTTGGGATCTTGGGCACACATGCACACATGCCCAGCATAAGTTTAAGCCACCAGGTCCGGAACGTGAACCATGGTTGACTACGTGGGAGTCCAGCAACATAGCCATTACGCCAAGTGCTGGTCCCAGAATATGTGTCACTTTCTAAGTAAAGCACAAATATCTGTTCATCTGGCCATCCAGGAAGTTTTAATACATTTTGTTTTATTAAGTCATTTTATGTATGATAAAAGGCTTTTATCCATGAGACTTTTGTTATAAATAAACTTTTATCTAACTAAATATTAAAAAAATGTTCTTCTATTCTAAATCTTTTATAATTCATTGACTAAAATGTTGAAATGCCTAGATAGCTAAAAAAATTGTAGAGTATCTCTTTATGCAACATATTAAAACAGATGAATGAAAATAAGGAAGAATTTCTTTTATTTTCTGTTCAGCTTTCAAAATTATTTTTTACTTTTCGTCATATGTGTTGATATCAACTAAGAACAACGATAGATCTGTAATATGGCTATTGTCCTTTTTCATGGTATATGTCCTGGACATTGATATGCACGAATTAGTGTCTTGTAAGCATAAACTATCAAATGGGATTGAATTTCCCATAGGCACTCAATAAGACATTATTGTCAAATTTTTATGTCAGCCAGTTTCTGTGCCATGAGAACAAACCTTCCCTCTATAAGATACATAACACAATCTTTAACCACAGAATAACCCTTTAACATTTGCTCTCTGTTTCCTCTTCCTGTAACTGAGGCAGATGCAAAAATTGCTCTGATAGGCTGGCTGCTGGGAGAGACAATAACTGCCCTTGTTCTGTGTAAATCCTGTTACCTTAAAAGGGGATGAATGCCTGTGTTTGTTCTCCTAGTGTTTCATTTGCATTTGGGGCCCTTAGATAACTCATTTCACAGTGAAATGATCTGCTGAAACAGTTTAAGAACATCGCAAATATTTCTTTTTTAGAATTATTTTATTTAACTTTATTTTTTATTTATGTTCATTTGACCAGAGAGGGAGAGACAAAGAGAAAGAGAGAGAGAAAGTGAGAAAGCAAGCCACCAGGTCTGGGACTCAAACCTTGGTCAGCCATGTGGAAATCTATCACCTTAACCACCACACCACCTGCCCGCTCACGTTCCATGTATTTCTAACTTATTTTAGGGTGGATAATTCAGACTCATCCACTACCTTGGCGCTTTGTTTCTTTATATCAACTGTCTTCTATCATTCTATTTCACAACTGAGAAAATAATTCTTTGAAAAGGGACTGGGTACATTCACAGCACAGTCACTGATCCCTGATGTCTTGGTCCACTACTTGGTTTTGAAATCCTCCGGTTAAGGTCTAAGCCAAACCGACTACATCATACCACCTACTTCTGGCTTTGTACAACGAAGGTGAAATTCCATTTACAATTAATTGGAAAGGAGAAAGGGATAGGCTTATCTCTGTCATATATTAGACTCTATTGAAAGTGTTAATTGGTAAATAAAAGATAAAATTCATGATTGAATTAATATAAGAAGTCACAGTCTTCTAACACCAGTACGCTGTGCCCCAGAGAGAAGCTCATCTTTAGATATAATGCTATTTGTACAGACAATTTGTTTCACCTCTAATTAGCTTCTGACTGAATTATAATGACATTCCCTTAAGGTACTTGGTATTCTCCCCCTAACTTGCCACACTACTTTGCTAGTTTCTCTAAGCTGAATGTGTTTATGCCACCTCTCTCTCTCTATCACACACACACACACACACACACACACACACACACGACACACTTGTCTTCAGTCATCTCATATGTATTTATTCACTCCATCACAGAAATACTTGAAAATTACGTACGTATTTTTTCTTACACATTAGACATCTAAATGACATACTCTTCCCTGCTTTCCCATTCCTATAATTCTTGGTAGTTTTATTCATGATCATTTCGAGATTTCAATTGTTAACTTATTTGCCACTTGTACTAGTTTTCTGAGGATGATGCAATGAATTACCACAAACTGGGAGCCTTAAAACAACAGAAATTTAGTCTCTGCCTGTTCTGAAGTCAGCAAGGCCCTGCTCTCTCCAGGGGTCCTAGGGGAGTTTCCTTTCTTGGCCTCTTTCAGCTCCAGGTGGCTGTGGCCCAGTGTCCTGATCTCTGTCTCGGTGGTCTCATAGAACTGCTTCTTTTGCCTGCCACGTCTTTCCTGGTATTCTTATAAGGACACTTACCTTTGGATTCAGAATACACGTTAGTAATCCAGGATGATCTCACCAAGATTCTTCATTTAATTACATCGGAAAGAAACTCTTCCAAATAAGGAAACTTTCTTTTACTAGATTCAGAATTTTGATGTGGATAATTTTGGGGGACCATGTTTCTGACGATCACACCAAGTCAGTCATTAATGAGCACAAGTGCTTCCCCCCATTCCTACTGAGAATATAATGAATGAAAACTGCTTTTGTCTTAAAATTAGAACATACTAAACTTCTAATCTTTTCACAGGGATGTTGCTCCTACACTTCAGACACAGGGAATAAAAATTAAGATCAGTGTCCAGGGAACTGACTATCAGTAAAGTCCTCAAATATGGAAATGTAAATAATTTCAGATAAATCAGGAATTATAAAAAAAGGTTTACTATTGCTCTGAAGTTACTTTTTACTTTGAGTATCAGAAACCTTAGTGATATGTGCAGAATGCCAAATTAAGTAAGGACAAAGACGAATGTAGCCATCAACTGGAGCTCCATCTCCAGTAAGCATAGAAAGTCGGTACACTTAGGAGTCTCAATAAGTCCCTAAATAAGGTGTACATGCACCATATTCTGTATTTGTGGATAGCTGACTAACAGTTATTTTCTGATGTTGTCTACTTTTATATTTGAATTACATATATATATATACACACACACACACACACACATAATATATGTGTGTGTGTGTGTGTGTGTGTGTGTGTGTGTATATATATATATATATATATACATACACACACATTATATACATGCTATATATTGGGTTGTCAGAAAAGTCATGACATTTTTTTCTATGTTTTTCTTTGGAAAAAAAAAAGCATCGTGACTTTTCTGACAACCCAGAATATACATACTGCACGTACATTTTTTCCATATATAATTGTTTCATAACTAAGTTTAATATCTTTCAGTAAGATTGTGAGATTAGTTAACAGCCACAATTTTAAGATCTATTTTTGGCTTTGGTTATTGTAATATCACCACTTTATACTTCTTAGCTCTGAATTATAATAAGCAACAATACAGTGGATAAAATAAAACTTTGATTCTGGAAACAATTATGTGCAATGGCAATTTTTTGACGAGAAAGAACATGGATGATGGCTTAACTATTTCACTTTTTCTCAGGGGAAAAATTAGTCAGAAACGTTTTTACCTTATGATTTTTTTCCCCAGGAAATTTCATTTGACCCTGATAACATCACTTTTTGTTTTACCATTTTGAATACACTAATATATAATATATGTATATACATCCATACACATGGATGATATATGTATTTATATATGAGCTTAGCAAACAGACTTCATTAGGTCTAATTATTGATAGACTTAACTGTAATTAAGAAAGAGTTTGTCTTTTTTTCTTTTAATGTCTAGTAATATTTCATGTAAAAAATAGCAATTGTGACTGATTATTCTCCCTCATCATTGAAGCAATAAAATCCCATGATTCTAGAATGGTGCTAAATCATATTTTGTCAGAAGATATAACTTTTAGTATACAGTGGCATAAGAGCAATTGGAGTTCAAAAATATGAAAAAATGTGGTTAAATGTGGGGGAACTAGGTAAGTGACTACTATTTCCTGTGAGCCAGCCTTGCATATTTCACAAGCACAAAATGTTCAGATGACTGCTGTGTGAATAAATGGTAATTATATCTTTGCACTGATCTTCCTAAAAATTAAGACTATCTGTGAATTCTTTACCAAAGGATTATTTTGACCTTTATCCAACAATTTCAGTTAAATAATAACACTTTAGTATTTAAATTATTAATGGAATAATTTTTAATATACCAATTTTTAGCTTGAAGAAATCATTTTATGTCTTTAGACTCATGGACATGTCAATTTTAATGACTGATTTAGAAAACAATCTTCTTGAGGTCACTGTGGAAATAATCTCATCTAGCATTATATTAATTCTTATTCGATAAAGATTATTCTTATCTCTTTGATAATGACCAATTAAATCAAGGAAATGGTGTCCTACTTCATGGTTATTTTAAGGAATAACAACAAGTTAAGAAGTGGACTTGAGTATTCAGTTTAAATTTTAAGTGTTTACCAATTCATTGGTTCCCTGAAAATCAGAGGCTCTCTCTATTTAAGGAGGACATGCTTGAGATTTTGTTAATCTTCTGTAAATCATTTTTTTTCTGAAAAATTGAATGATTCTAGTTCTATGCCATTTGAGTAATCTTTCCTAGTCAGGAATTATAATGTTAATAATATCTTGACCGGGATCATCTTATACACTCACCCTCTGTACAGCTGAATGAATTAATATTGTTATGGTTATATATTTGAGAGATAATAGCTACTATATTTTTACGTTATAACTTGAAAAACATATCAAATCTATTTCTGTGAAGACTTAAGATTGAAAGTAACTAAGTAAATCCCCCTAGCTTCATAAAACAGTATTCACGTATGTATAGATGTGTCTGTGTGAACTGCCAATCATTGCAAAAGCCATTGGACTCTCTCCAGTTCCAGTGAGGTGAGGATTTTTGGGCTTCTGTGTTTTCCTGTTTGTTTGTTTTGTTTTGTTTTTAACTATAGGGTGTGTGTGTGCTCACCACAGAGAGATAGAGAATGGGAACGAGAGAAAACACACCCCAGGAAGGATGGCCACACAATCTCTTCTCCTCCATTCTCCTCTCTGATTTTGGGCATGCATGCACATAGGCCTGGTGTGTTTCCCAAGATGCTGGGTGAAGGACTGAAACCATCCAATTGGCCATGGGGGACCTAGATGCCTTAACCACCATGCCCAAGTCAGGCTTCTTTTTCTGCAGTTCTGTTGGTTCCTCGGAAGCATTTTCCAAGTCATCATATGTTCTCAGTATTTAATTAGCATTATAAAAGACTGCTACTATTACTCCTGGATGATCACTTCTTGGAGGACAGTCAGTGATACAGTCTTGTTGCTCTGTAGGCAGGCCCACAGGGATAGGTTGCGGGTTTGCGTCCAGGGAGTATGAGTATGCCAGGTACACATGTGCCCATGACTCTGGTGGCTGAGGCAGGAGAAGGATCACAGTGTGGGACAATATCTCTCTCTCACTAATGGAGTAAATCAATAAAGTTTAAAAAAAACATCACCTTTTACTCTTGCTTTTCTGATCTCCTCTATTCCTACCAGTAATATCTGTACATTTTGAGGCTATATACCTTGGTTTCCTTCCTATTCTTATTTTTGTACTTTATGCTAATTGGGATAAGTTATAGTGAAAAAGGATTTAGAACTTCACACATTGTGTCAAACTAGTTGCCTAATTTAATCTGAGATTTGGACCTGTTCCTAAAATTCATTGATAATTAGTTTTCTAGTCTCTGGACTATGCCTAGAAGTATATATAGGGCAGCTTCACCATCATTATAAGGATTAGAAATAACATATTCAAGAAGCTAGAACTTATTGACGCTCTTATTAATACAACAGGTTATAAAGGGACAACCTGGTTCAGTAGGGAAACAATTACTCAGTTTTATTTGTGTTCTAAGATGCACTTGAAAGATGAAAATAAATACTTCCTTTTATATCCTGGAAATACTTCAAGATTAATCTCCTTTCTGCATTTGTTTAATGGGCTCTCATGTTTAATTCAGCAAATGAAAAAGAGAAATAACATATGAGAAAAATAAGTTTCACGTATTGGTTGGACATTGACGAAGATTGTACTATGGAAGAATAACTAGGTTTTGTGGGAGAAACTATAGGGGAGATTAAAGAAAAAAGCAAAAGACTTCTGGAAAACTGGGAACTGATTTATTTCGTTTGCGTGCTATGGCCTAGAGAAGAATCCCTTTGAGAGACCGTATTTGAAGGTCTTAGGTCCATGAAAATGGGTTCTCCCACACGATCTAGCTTCACTCAGTCATGAACCTCTCATACCTCAGCTCAAGGATTGTTCACCTGAATGCATGAGGGGTCCTCCCTACCATGCTCCTGCTCCTGTTACTCACAGAAGAAGCGACAGACATCCTTGCAACATGGATGTTTCTGTGTGTCTATGTGGACAATGTTCCTTAGATGTCTGTAAGGGGAAATCTTATTTCTGTACCCATAGGGGAAATCTTATGCTGTTGTGCTGGAGAAATAGCCCAAAGAAGCTTAAAATATCCCCAATTGGGAAGAAAGTTATGAGTGATACTCTAAGGACACTTACATTTTTATTATAACAACTCTGTACTTCCACACGTGGTTAAGTTTTCTCTTCTCATATCTTTTTTTTTTTTTTTTTAAGAGAGAATTTTGCTATACGGCATGTGCATTCACAGGAAAGATAGAGAGAGACAGAAAGCGAGAAATCACCCCCCAAAGGGGATGGCCACAACACAGTCCCTTCTCCTCCACTGTTCTCTTGGGGTTTTCGGTGTGCACGTACATATGCCCAGTGTGACTTTTAAGATGCTGGGACTTGAACCGTGGTTGACTTCGTGGGAGTCCAGTGGCATCATCGTTATGGTATCTGCTAGTCCCTCTTCTTCTAACTTTGAGTGGATATAATTTGTCCTCTAAAAGTCCTCTTGTTTTGGGACCAGCAGTTAGTGTAATGGCTATGTCGCTGGACTCCCGTGTAGTCGAGTGCGGTTCGCATCCCGGACCCGGTGACTTAAAACTCACGCCGGGCGCATGTGTGTATGTGCCCAAGATCCCGAGAGGAGAATGGAAAAGAATGGATTGCAGCGTGGCTATCCCCATTGGGAGTGATTTCTCGCTTTCTGTCTGTCTCTCTCTGTCTATCGGGTGAGCGCACGCACCCTATAGCAAAAACCTCTAAAAAAAAAAGTCCTCTTGTTTTCATTGAAACAGATTTAGTGATCTTGTTGTAATTCCTATAGGTTAGGTTACTCTATCCTGATTACAAAGCAAAGATCGCTGGTCTCACTGTTTCGACATTTGGGGGGTTGTCGACATTTCAAATTTGCAGTAAATGGATTACCAGGCATTCATTACTTATGTAGAGTGTCAAATATAGATCAGGATTGATCATAAGTAATCAATTAAAGTGTGCCTACAGCTTTAGAGCGAGTCTGACCTCATCATGATTCTATAATTTGGGGTTCTTTTTTGTTTTTAGAGGTTTTTGCCATAGGACCTGTGTGCTTGCCAGAGAGAGACAGATACAGTAAGAGGGAAAGTGTGATACCCCCAGAGGGAATGGCCATACCTCAATCACTTCTCCATTCTCCTACTGGGATCTTGGGCATGCATGCACAGGTGCCCTGAGTGATTTTCAAGCCACTGGTCTGGGCCTCGAACCTCAGTGGGCCATTTGGGAGTCCAGTGATATAACCACTACATCATCTACTGGGCCCTAATTTGGGGTTTTTAATGATGTAATAATGTCCAATTAGATTACCAGATTGAGTTCAATCTCAGGGTAAAGATATATAACTCATGCTATTATAATTTTTTAGTGTGTCATCATTAAATAAAAGCATCACAATTTTTATTTTTCCTGCTCACTCCATGTGAGTGACAAGAATGCCATTTTAAATCACTTTCCCATCTCTGTAAGACACTAAACATATAAGGTTTTTAAATTTTTTTTCCCCGGTGGGTTTACTAAACAATAAGATACTTGTAACCTCTTCCTACTTTGTTGATAGCATTAAGAATGCTATAAATGAAAGGAGCCTGGGAAACGGCTAGCATTTCTTATACAAGATGTGACAGTATCTATTAATTTTTTAATTGTCCCTCTATGTAACATACACAACGTCAGATGCAGCCCACATACCATGATGTGTTCCTCCATTCAGGTTGTTTCCCTTATAAACAGGCTGCGAACACAGTTGTCCTTCTTTGGAGAAAATTGCCTTAGCTAAGAGAAGGTGTTTGTGTGTTGGCGGCTTCAACATCTGTATTTAAATACAGAGCAAAGTACTTATTTTGAAACTGAAATTGATGTTGACAGCTCATTCTTTTTTCCTGTACTGGTAGTGGGTAAAGTGCCTGTCTTGTGGCACTAATTTTAGAGAACTAACTTTATTTCAAATTAGTCAAACTGAAGACCGTAAACTTCAAGAGAAAACATGGTTGGTTCTGAGCTGGAGACAGTTGTTTGTACTGATGTCAGAAGCCCCAGTGTAGGTACATCTGGAAAACTTCAAACCAAAAAAACACAATGTTCAGAAAGAAATGTAAAGTAGTAACACATATTGTGTTTGCAGTTGTTTATCATTAGAGGATTTTTGCCAAAAACAAAAATAATTTCTTAAAGTGTTAGCATCTTTTATTTTTTTAAGAGAGATTTTTGCTATAGTGCATATGTGCTCGCCAGAGGCAGAAAGAGACAAAGAAAAAGTGAGAAAAGTGAGAAATCACCCCCCCCCCCCAGAGGGGATACGGCCATGCCACAATCCCTTCTCCTTCATTCTGGGAGTCTTAAGCACACATGCACATGTGCCTGGCATGAGTTTTAACCTGCTGGGTCAGGGACTCGAACCACAATCAACCATTTTCTAACTCTTTTCCTTCGAAATTTTCTAAAAATTTTAACTTCTTTGCAAATAGTGAGTGAATAAGAGAAGGATCACAGATTTTTTTAGGGCCCCATTGTATATTACGCATAGCTTAGTCTGATAGAGAAAGGGACATTTTCAGATTTTGAAGATTCATTCACAATTTGTCCTAGTCCATTTCAATTCAAGTTTGATTTCTAATATTTTTCAACAATATGTGTGCCTAAAAAATGTGCTGAATCCTGAAACGGACATAGACACTGTTTGGCTTGACATAATTTAATTTTAACCACGTTTATTGCCTGTGAGGCAGTATGGTCTCTTCTCTGGCATAGTTTACACTCTTATTACAAAATAAAAATTTTACAATTAAATTATTATTATTATTTTTTTTGGTTCTTAGCATACTCCTATTACTAGGAGTAATTCTTTATTACTTAGTTGCTTACTTGCCAAGTAGTTGGAAAGGATAATCAGTTTAAGAAAGTTTCAAATCAATTGTTGTCTTTTATTATCTTTAAAATGTCATATGAAGGCCTTAGAAATTATCCAGCTTGTTACTGTAGCTGGAAAACTCTTAGATCTTACTCATCAGCCTGCTGAACTGTACCCTTCTCAGAGACATAGATACCATCCAAGAATTTTCTTATATCCTTATTTTTAACTGTTGTGGCTTGCTGTATCAGAGCAGCTGAATTTGAAACAAGTTCAATATCATTGCCTTCAAGGATCAACTCATCTTTCTGGGCTTGAGATACTGAACAAGCAACACCTGGTCTCATTCGAACCCTCCGGATGTATTTTTCACCCAAGAAATTTCGGATTTCAACAAGAGACCCATTCTCCTGAATAACGATGTTGATGGGGAAATGAGCGTGCACAGACCTCATCTTGTAGCGGAAGCCCAACGTAACACCCTTGATCATGTTCTGGACGTGACTACAGATAGTGCGAACCATAGCCAGCTCCTTTCTGTTTCCCCACCATTTGTCAACCCGCAGCCAGCCTCTTCTTCTTCTTCCCAAGGAGGCTGAGCTCGACATTGATGTGGTGAAGTCCCTCCACAGGGTTCCTGGGGGCCCTTCACAATGACGCTGCATCCCTTTGGGGTGATGTCGACGTTCTGGGGAATGTCGACCATCTGGTTGCTGAGAATGGTCTTCATCCTCGCAGTAGGCGCAGCAAAGGACAATCAAATTATTTCTAAGATATTGTATAGTCAAGTGCCAACATGTATGGAAAAAGCTAGGAAGTCATATCAAGTATGTCAGAATTAGACTTGAAGAAAATGTCTTGTAGGAGTTTCAAATGCAGTTGTATTTTGAAAACAACTATAAGCAGAGAGAAAAATTCCAAGAAAATTTATTGGTGTGAATAAAGGGGCAACTAAGTAAAATATACCCACAGGACAATGACAGATATTATCCATCTGTGTATAGCTGACAGGAGGTTGGGCCATAAACTAGAGAGGATTGTGGACACAACAGTGGTTGCTCTCACGCCACACTGTCTTATAATTATAACTCTGAACTTCCTTTCACCTTTTCAGACTTAATTTTATCTGTATTAAATAAATAATATGGTCAAAACTGTGTAACTTCAAATACACATATATGTATGCACTCGCACACAAAACCATTTATAAAGAGGAGAAAGAGTGCCCTAGTTTTTGCTCCCTATCACACTAGCTTGCTCTCTGTAGGGGCGGGTTCAGTAAATTAAATTAACTATTGATACTTACATACGTATTTCCAATTAACATATATGTGTTCTATTTATTTACCTAGTTTGAAGTCACCTATAGATTTCCTATTTTCAATCACAAATTTTATGCCCATGATTTTGTTAGTCATTGCTGATCCAAGTAGTGTACTGTGATTATCTTTCCTCTCTTATTTGTTTTTCCTGGAGTTAATATTTCCTCATTAAAAGACATAAAACTCTGATTTTTCTTCTCATTCTCTCCACAGCATCTCAAAACAAATTTCTATATAAAACTATCAGTTAACCGTTTCTTATCTGGAGATTGCCCTTCCTGGACTGTTCAGTTAGGATGGTTTGCTTTTCAGTCCTTTTTTTTTTTTTTTTAAGAATTATTTTATTTGACTTTATTTATTTATTTTATTTTGACCAGAAAGGGGCAGTGTGTGTGTGTGTTTGTGACTGTGTGAGGTGGGGGTGGAATGTGAGAAACCAAGCCACCAGGTCCTGGACTCAAACCATGGCCAACCATGTGGGAGTCCAGCGCCCTTAACCACCACTCTCTCTGGCCTTTTGATCTTATTTAACTTGGACATCCTTTCATCTCTCCACTGTGTAAGATATTCTTTTCACAATCCAGTATGTATTAATCAGGCATGCTACCTTGGTAAAATAAACCACCACCATTTTTTTTTTCTTGTTCTTTCTTTTTAAAGAATTATTTCATTTAACTTTCTTTCTTCTTTCTTTCTTTCTTTCTTTCTTTCTTTCTTTCTTTCTTTCTTTCTTTCTTTCTTTCTTTCTTTCCTTTCTTTCTTTCCCTTCCTTCCTTCCTTCCTCCTTCCTTCCTTCCCTCCTTCCTTCCTTCCCTCCCTCCCTCCCCCTCCCTCCCTCCCTCCCTCCCTCCCTCCCCCTCCCTCCTTTCTTTTTCTTTCTTTCTTTCTTTTTCTTTCTTTCTTTCTTTCTTTCTTTCTTTCTTTCTTTCTTTCTTTCTTTCAATTTTACCAGAGTGGGACAGAAAGATAGAGAGAGAGAAAGAGAGTGAGAAAGCAAGCTGCCAGGTCTGAGACTCAAATCACAATCAGTCACATGGGAGTCCAGCACTCTTAACTACCATACGTCCTGCTGGCCCCAAACCACCTACCATTTTTAGTGACTTCATACTATAAAGAAGCATTTCTTGCCTACTTTGTGTCTGACTTGGGCCAATGTGAAGACTCAGATCCTCAGTCCCACAGAGACTGGATCTTCCCCTCTGCAGCTCTGAAGCACACATCTGACTCCTCCACAGAGTCTTCTGTATTTGCGTGACATCCAGAAAGATGACTGCATATGGAAAAAAGTAAAAGAATTGAGAGCCAGAACTGGATGTAGGACAACCACCTCTACCCACATCCATAGAACCTTACAATTTTGGAGATGTTTCTTTAACCACTCTTAGCAGTTAATATTGTTCCTAAGGACGCTGATATTTTTTGGATGGTTAATTCTTTCTATAGGGCCTTTAAAATATATGTAAATATACACACACACTTGTGGGTGTACACACACACACACACACACACACACACACACACATATGTATCTTAAAGTCCATGCTTCCTTTATAAATATTTTTGTTTTGTGAATTTTTTAAATAATTATTTTATATAACTTATTTACTTCTTTAAAAAAAAAATTGACCAGAGAGGGACAGAATAAGAGAGATAGATAGATAGAGAGAGAGAGAGAGAGAGAAAGAATGAGAAAGAAAACCACCAGGTCTGGGACTCGAGCCATGGTCAACTACGTGGAAGTCCAGCACCCTAAACCACCACACCACCTGCCAGTCCCTGAGCTATGAATTTTACAACACTATTCCTGTCTGTGAGGGTGTGCATATATATGTGTGAATCTCTTGATAACCATGCTTCTTTCTTTTTTAATGTTATGGATTTTCCAATGATGGGCCTTAGTGCAGGCTTTTTTTTTTATTAAGCATTATTTTTATTTATCATTAGTATTTTTTTCTTTTTCTTTTTCTTCTTCTTCTATTTTATTTTTTCCCAATTTGTTTCATGGCATGTGGGCTCACCAGAGAGAAAGAGAGATCGAGAGCGAGAGAGAGAGAGAGAGAAAGTGAGTAAACAAGCTGCTAGGTCTGGGATTCTGTGGTCAGCCATGTGGGAGTCCAGAGCCTTAACCACCACATCACTTGCTGGCCCCAACATAGGCTTTTATCATTCATTGATTATAGGAAAGCCCTTTCTGTTTGGAGGTTCAGTGCTTTAGTTGGGGAAAATATTTACAAATACATTTGTTAAGTTCACAGAGGTCTTTAGGTGGCAAATGATTAACTGATAGGTTTATATAAATTTTATAAAAAAAAATTCCACTTTGTTTTGTATTTCTGGACCTCCTGTTAAGAAGATGGATTAAATCTGTAACTTTGTTGCTCCTATACACTATCGTTTGTATTTCCTTTCAGTTTATCTATTTAGATTTTCTTGACTTTATTTTGTAGTTATTCTAATAATATTTTGATAATATTATTTGACATTTGACATTGATTTCCTTTTTGCGACTGTAATGATTTTGACCATGTATTTCATTTAGTTATGTGATACACACAGAGGAATCTTGCTTCTATCCCTGCCTTCTCTATCCTGTTTTCCAACTCCATCTCATATGTAGTCATTATTATCTATTCCATTGTTACTTATGTTAAATAACAACACATGTGCGTATGTGTATATAGGGAGAAAAAGATGATTCTTTTTTTTTTGGAGAGGTTTTTGCTATAGGGTGCGCCCTTGCCAGAAAGACAGAGAGAGACAGAAAGACAGAAAGCAAGAAATCACCACCCAGAGGGGATGGCCACGCCGCAATCTCTTCTCCTCCATTCTCCTCTTGGGATCTTGGGCACACACGCACATGCGTCTAGCGTGAGTTTAAGCCATCAAGTCCGGAATTCGAATCGCGGTAGATTGTGTGGGAGTCCAACAACATAGCCATTACGCCAACTTCTGGTCTCACAAGAAGATGATTCTTATCATACCATATCCTGCCTAAAATTTTAATTAATATTAGTTTTCTTTAAGATATATTGTTTTCTTGGTCTCAGCAGATGACATAATGACGCTCTCACTGGACTCCCACATGGCAGATCGCAATTTGAGTCCTGGACCCAGAGGATTGAAACCGATGCCGGGTGCATGTGTGTGCATGCCCAAAACCTCAAGAGGAAATTGGAGGAGAAGGGACTGTGGCGCGGCCATCGCCCCGGGTGGTGATTTCTTGCTTTCTATTACTCTGTCTCTCTGCATCTCTCTGACGAGTGTACGTGACCTACAGCAAAAACTTCTCTCTTTAAAAAAAAAAAAAGCACGTGTGTGTGTGTTTATATAATGTTCTTTACATTCATAATAGGAGGCCTTTTCTCATTTTTTAATATAAATACACAGCATTTTGTATATACAAGAATTTCTCAGGTCCTAGGCGACATAGTGGTTAAGCACTGGACTCCCACATGGATGACCACAGTTTGCGTCCCAGACCTGGTGGCTTGCCTTCTGATTTTCCCTCTCTGTCTGTTTATGTCTCTCTGGTAAGTGCATTTGTCCTATAGCAAATTAAAAAAAATAATAATAATAATAAATTAAATAAATTCTTCTTTTTTTTCTTTTTTTTAAAAAGGCTTCTCAGTGTGAACACTACCACTCTTTTGTACCAAATTATTATTATTTTTCCTATGCATTGTGGGATATTTAGTAGTTGTATAGAATAGAAGCTAATAGTGACCCTTCTCCTGAGTCATGACCCAAAACATTGCCAAATGTCCCTTAAAGGGCAAAATTAGCTCATGTTGAAAACCATGAGTGTAGATAAATTATGGTCTTGTTATTGTTGTTGTTTCTGTTTTTAATAGTTCCCCTATTATTGGACATTTAGGCTTTATGTTTATCTAGCTATGTATATTTCCATTTAGGTATATACACATAAAGATATATGTTTCTTATATATGTATAGATATATGTTTCATATATAGTATCCTATTATATATCTATGTGTATGTGTTTTAGAACACTATGTTACTTATAACAGTATTACTATTGAAGCATTTAAACTTTTCTAGATTATTTTGTCTTAGCATATATCCTACCAGATATAGCATGTAAGATTACCATTTTAAAAGTTAATTGAATTGGGACCAGCAGTTAACGTAACGGCTATGTCACTGGACTCCGACGTAGTCTACTGCTGTTCGCATCCCGGACCCAGTGGCTTAAAAGACACAGTGATTAGTGTGAACAGACAGCCCTCAGAATGGGAAAATATTTTTGTAAACTATGCATCAGACAAGGGACTGATAACCAGAATCCACAAGGAACTCAAGCGACTGTTCCAGAAAAAGACAATCAATCCTATTAAAAGATGGGAGAATGAGTTGAAAAAAACCACTTTCTAAAGATGACATACGAATAGCTAAAAGGCATATGAAAAAATGCTCAACATCCCTCATTGTAAGAGAAATGCAGATCAAAACAACAATGAGATATCACCTAACCCCAGTCAGAATGTCTAAGATTAAAAAAACAAAAAATGATAAGTGCTGGAGGGGGTGTGGTGAAAAGGGAACTTTCTTACACTGCTGGTGGGACTGTAAATTGGTACAACTACTGTGGAGAACAATTTGGAGATTCCTCCAAAATCTACAAATAGAACTACCATATGATCCAGCAATCCCACTCCTTGGTATCTACCCGAAGGACAGAATACTTAATTGAAAAAGTGCTTGCACATCGATGTTTATTGCGGCACTTTTCACGATTGCTAAGTCATGGAAACAACCTAAATATCCACGAACTGATGAATGGTTAGAAAAACTGTAGCATATATACTCAATGGAATACTATTCATCCATAAAAAACAACAAATCCCTGGCTTTTGAAAGGAAGTGGATGAATATGGAAGACTTACTGTTGAGTGAAGCAAGCCATGCTATGAAGGAGAGGCATTGTATGTCCCCACTTAATATATACCGAGTGTCTGCACTCTAAATGTGTATATATATATATATATTTTTCTTTTTTTTTGAAACCATTCTGCTTCTGTTGTTATAGAGTTTTAAAATTATACAAAATTATAAGACATATTTTGAACATTATCTTTAAAATTCAGTATTTTGAGATTTTGAAAGTTGTTTGTAAACTGTCAAGAATTATGGAGTATGAGCTAAAATTTTTTGCTATGTAAAGTAAATGTTTGTGGAAAAATGTAAAAATAAATAAATGAAAAAGCAATAATAATAATAATAATAATAATAAAAAACTCATGCCAGGCACGTGTTCGTGTGTGCCCAAGATCCCGAGAGGAGAATGGAGGAGAAGAGATTGAGGCGTGGCCACCTTCTCTGGGGGGTGATTTCGTGCTTTCTGTCTTTCTGTTTCTCTCTGTCTGTCTGGTGAGTGCACGCGCCCTATAGTAAAAGCCTATATAAAAAAAAGTTAATTGAGTTAAAGACCAGCAGTTAGCGTAATGGCTATGTCGCTGAACTCTCATGTAGCTGACCACAGTTTGGATCCCGAACCCGGTGGTTTAAACTCATGCCGGGCTCGTGTGCATGCGTGCTCAAGATCCCGAGAAGAGAATGGAGGAGAAGAGATTGCAGCGTAGCCATCCTCCCTGGGGGGTGATTTCTTGCTTTCTGTCTCTCTGTCTTTCTCCATCTTTCTGGGGAGAGCACGTGCCCTATGGCAAAAACATCTCAAAAAAGAAAAAAGAAGTTAATTAAAACCTCTGTTGTTAGGCCATGAACATACTATTTACTGTTTTTGTTTCATTTGGTTTGATCTTCAGATTTTTTAAAAAATAACACTTTATGTTTTAATGTTTTACATAATATTAAATTAAAAAAAAACTAGAAGTTGAAATATGGTTTCAAACTCATATCTGCAAAAAAAGGTACAGTCATCCAAAGAATTTAGTTTCTTTGTTCTTTGTTTTGTCTACCCCCTTTAGTAGTCATTTTTGCTTGTTAGTTTTGCTTTAGTTTTCTATTTTTAAAAGTAAAATAAGTATGTATGTACTTGTATTTCCTCTTTTCATACAATACATACTTCTTTCTCCCTTGCATTTTTTTCACTTAATGTATGCCAAAAAAACTCACATCAGTATCTAAAAATAGCTTTCCTTTTGACGGCCGTTTAGCACTCCATCATGTGGTCATATGACAACGCGTTGAAACCGTTTAGAAGGGAGTGCAGATGAAATATGTGCTCAGTCTGCCATCTTTACTGGAATGTATCACATTGGCTTACATTTTTGTTGTCAGTCTTTTTTATCTTTTTTATCCCCCAGATATTTTTGCAATTAGGGCATGTGCACTCCCCAGAGAGACAGAAAACGAGAAATCACACTCCTCCCCAAGCACACCGCAATCCATTCTCCTCTCAGAGTTTTGTGCATATGTGCACATGTGCTCAGTGTGAGTTATAAGCCTCTGGGTGTGAGACTTGAACTGCGGTTAGCCACATGGGAGTCCAGCGCCTTAACCGCCTTCTGGCCTGCCAGTTTTTATTTTAGTAAGTATTGAGTGTATTGAATAAGTTTGAAAACATAGTTTTAACTGAGAATAATCATTCTACACAGCAATAAAACAATTACAATGACAAAATATGTAAGCTAAAGTAAAAGGTGAAAAATAATAGGTGTCTTAATTCAGAGGCTGTTCTGATCTATGAGTATAAGAATACAATTATTTCAATATGAAGATATTTAAATGATACCTTGACTAACATAAAAAGAGCAGAAGCTCTGCCTCAGCAGTAGAAATAATGGAAGAATGGAGTGCATTTATAATGTTCTTACAATATTTAAAGAAAAAGAGTCAGCCAGTTTGGTTAATTACTAATATATGCCATTAATGAAATTCAATTCATGAATCAAATTGGCTAATTAGAACTTTATTTCTCAGATTAGATAGAATCCTTCAAATTATCTAACATAATTGAATCAGTATTTGTAGCATATATAATAGAAAAATTAAAATCTCTTGGAATATATTTGACCATTTTTTGACCATTCCTATTCTATGTTGTATTACAGAATTACACAAATCCCACATTAAAATCTTTGTTAAATAATGTAGAGTGCTACTCCAGAGATTATTTAGAGTGAAAATGATGTGGATATTACTATTTTTTCCTCTCTACAAAAGTGAATACCACATGGCACATAAGACCGTTCCACTATGCTCTGTTTCCAACTTGACTGAATTCAGTGCCTCACAACACTGACTCACACAAGGTAAATGAAGTTCAATGGACAAGTTACATGAAGTGAATTTATGAATTATAAATAGGTAGGAGGGACCACAGGAGCCTTAGATACATGGTAGCTGGCCCCACCAAGGCTCAGAAAAGCTTTCCAGGGTGGGTGGATTCACGTGCATGGGCACCATTACACACAGCTAAAAGGCCCCAGGAAGCACTTTGACCTTGGATTCTGTACTCTGGAACAGACAGTGAAAAGCTGGACTGAAGCATTGAAGGATGGCTTATTTCCAGGGGACTGAACAGATCCTGGATTATTCTAGCCAGTCCTTCCTTTCCTCAGGATGCAATCTTCCCAGCACATTGTCTAGTGTTTGTTGAAAACTACAAGCAACAAAGGGAAGAGAACTGAATTGATCTTGGCCACATGGAAAACTTTTCTTAGACAAAACGCTCTTCTCTCTTTTCATAAATTCCTCACCTTCAGATTAGGCGTTTCTAGCTGCATCATTCTCTCTGTGTACTCTCAGAAATTGCAGTTTCTGAGCCATTTTGCTTCCACACCCCACCCCAGCATCTTCTTTTCCCAGATATTAGTGCACTTTCTTAGGGGGCCAGCAGGTGGCATGGTAGTTAAAGAGCTGGACTCCCACATGGCCAACCATGCTTCAAGTCTTAGACAAGGCAGCTTGAGAATTACATCAGGTGCATGTGTGTAAATGTCCCAAATCCCAGGGAGAGAGTGGAGAAGGGACTGTGGCATGGTCATCCTCCCTGGGAGGTGATTTCTCATTTTCCCTCTCACTGTCTTTCACTGGCAAGTGCACATGTCCCATGGAAAATACCAAAAAAAAAAAAAAAAGTGCTTTATTTGTTATTTCAAGAAACACATCACTGGAATACTAATTGGTAATTCTCTGTCATATTATGGTTCACTGAAGAGAAACTATTACTATATAAAGGAATACTTTTATTTACCTGAGAGTCTAATAATATCCTTAGAATCAATATTAATTCTATATATCAGAAACAAATGTATATTACCCTAAATATATAGTTAACCTATATAAATCAATGAGAATTGACCTTATAGGGGGAAAATGCAAATGTTCTGAACAATTATAATAGAAGAAACTCAAATGGCTCATAAGTACATGAAAAATCATTCAACTTCATAAGTTATCAAAGAAAAAATATTAAACATGAAACACTGTTTTTCACCAGAAGATGAAAGTGATTAAAATGATGATAACAGGAACCAGCAGTTAACGTAATGGCTATGTCGCTGGACTCCCATATAATCGACCGCGGTTTGTGTCCCAGACCCGGTGGCTTAAAACTCATGCCGGGTGCGTGTGCATGCATGCCCAAGATCCCTAGAGGAGAACGGAGGAGAAGGGATTGCAGTGTGGCCATACCCCTGTGGGGTGATTTCTTGCTTTCTATCTCTCTGTCTCTCTGTCTGTCTGGTGAGTGCACGTACCCTATAGCAAAAACCTCTCCAAAAAAAAAGAAAAAAATGCTGATAATACCTTGTGATAGTGAGGGATTGAGGTAATGGAATTTTTGTCTCATATGTTACTAATGGGATCGTCTATTAGCAAAATAAATCTAGAATGATATTTGGTGACTGTTTAAAAAACTTTAAAATTTCTACTCATCTTCAGTAATTATCATATTCAGAAACTATCTGAAGGCAATAAGAGATCTTAAAAAATATGTACAGTGAAGTTTTTTATGACCAACAATTAGCATAGCCTTCAGTGACCTCTACCTCCTGGTGTTCATGCCCTGTGTAACTCACTAGAATGTAGACTGGATATAGTGACTTGCTGCTAATAAATAGAGTGTAACAGAGGTGATGAGCTGGTGGCCCAGCCACAGTAGCGTGGGCTGAATGTAGCTGCTTGGCAGGCTGAGGCCGTGTGGGAGGCCTGGGTGTGATTCTAGGTCTATCCTAAAATCTGGCTACATTGGTGTGCAGTCCCAGCATTCAGAGACTGCGTCAGGAGGATCAGGACGTATTGAGACCCAGTCTAAATCACCATACAAACATACACGCAAAGTGATATGTAACTTCTAAAATAAAGACTGGACAAAACGGACCCTAGTCGTGCTCACAGTTTTTTCTCTGGCTCTTCTCATTATGTGGATTATATGAAGCAAGCTGCCATGTTGTGAGTTGCCCTACAAAGAGGTCCATGTAGGAACCAGCAGTTAGAGTAATGGCTATGTCACTGGACTCCCATGTAGTCGACTGTGGTTCGAGTCCCGGACCCGGTGGCTTAAATTCACGCTGGGCATGTGTGTGTGCATGCCCAAGATTTCGAGAGGAGAATGGCGGAGAAGGGATTTCGGTGTGGCCATCCCCCCTGGGGGAGTGATTTCTCGCTTTCTGTCTCTCTGGCAAGCACATGCGCCCTATAGAAAAACCTCTCCAAAAAAAAGAAAGGAAAAAAAAAAAAAAAAAAAAAAGAAAGAAAGAAAGAAAAAAAAAAAAGAAAAAAAAGAGAGAGAGAGGTCCATGTAGTGAGGAACTGAATGTAGCTTCCAGGCAACAGGCAGCAAGGAAATGAAATCTTCAGTCCAATAACACATGAGGAATTGGATCCTGTCAACTACCACAAAGATAGCATGAACCCAGTCTTGCCTCAATTTGTCCTTGAAATGACTCCGGTTCTGACCGCACCTTGAATTTAGCCTTGTGTGGTACTTTGCTCTGGAAAACCCAGTTTGTTGTACCTGGATTCTTGATTCACATAAACTGTGGCATAATAAGTATGATTTTGATTAAGCTTCTAAGTTTTGGAATAATTTTATGTATGGAAATAAATAATAACAGTACACAAATGATTATGCTATATAGCTAGACTTCCAAAATATTCAGACAAGAAGCCATTTTAGAGCTGAGGTGTGTTCAGAGAAGCCATGCTCTAAATCCACCTCCTAGACTCTCAAAATATTCAGACAAGGTAGGACGACCTCCATCTTCTCTCTGCCTCTGGCTGTCTGTCTCACACTCTCTCTCTCTTTAAATTCTTTAACTTTTTTTTTTTTTTAATTGTTCAAGCACCTCTCCTCAGCTTGGGCCTTTTCTTTTATTCGTTAATTTCAGAAGCCATTTTTTTTTTTTTTTCTTTTTTTGGAGAGGTTTTTGCTATAGGGCGCGTGCGCTAGCCAGACAGACAGAGAGAGACAGAGAGATAGAAAGCAGGAAATCACCCCCCAGGGGGGATGGCCACGCCACAATCCCTTCTCCTCCATTCTCCTCTCGGGATCTTGGGCACGCACACACACGCGCCCGGCGTGAGTTTAAGCCGCCGGGTCCAGGACTCGAACCGCAGTCGACTACGTGGGAGTCCAGCGACATAGCCATTACGCTAACTGCTGGTCCCTCAGAAGCCATTTTAAAGCTGAGGTATGTCCTGGTGTGCCATGTGGTTTTTGTTTTTACTCTTTTTTGGTAGTATTTTCCTATTTTTTTTTCTTTTGACTTGCATTTTTGAATCTTAATTTCTTACTCTAAGCTTCACTCTCTAGACACGTAATGTCTACATAGGCTAGGTATACAGTAGCCAAGCATCTGAATCCTTTTAGATTCATTGAAATCCTCTACACTTATTGAATCTCCTGCTTTAACGAAGAAATTTCTTTCTGTAAATCTGAACTTTTAATTTTAGTGTTTATACCACATTGCTAAGCACTGTGGAGGAGAGATTTTTGTCACAGAATGACCAGAAACAACCGCAGAGGTACTAAAAACATGAGAAACCAAGAAAATGTCACTCCCATAAGGGAAAAGAACAATCCCTCATCATCTACAAACAGTTCAGTAGGATTCTTGGAAATGTCTGATAAAGACTTCAGAATATTCATATTGACAAAGCTAAATGAGATGCAAGAGCTGAGAGATAGTGAACTCCAGAAGATGCAGGAGAAAAGAAACGAGTTCCAGGAGGTGTTGAAGTTCTTTCATGATCTGAAAGAGGAGATACACACCACGAAAAAGAATCGAGTGGAGCTATTAGAGATGAAGGCTGCCCTTCAGGAAATCAAAACGTCCCTTGAAAGTATTAAAAGCAGAATACTATACCCAGCAAGATTATCTTTCATATGGAAAGAAAGAATAAAAACATTTTCAGATAAACAAGACTTGAAAGAATTTGCCAGTAGCAGACCCACTCTTCAAGAAATTCTGAAAGGAGTGCTTGACCAGTGAAACTAAAGATATATATTTCTATAAGAGAACAAAAGGCAACCAAAAAAATGACCAATTTAATGGTAGGGACAAGAAGTATCAATAACAACATAAATTGTTAACTCCCAGGATTTAAATGGAAAGATTGGACCACAGCAACACTTCATATTCAACAGAAGAGAGTTAGAACATAGGACTGAACTGACAAAATAGAATTTTATAACTTTTGAGTAAAACATTACTAAATTTTTTACTATGCTTTGTTTTCCCAATTTAAACAGTTTACTTTCTTTTCAGTTGTTGATAGGTTTAAAGATACATTAAAATATTTTTCTTGTTTCTTTAAATGGAAACATAAACTTTTCTTCCTTCCTGATCCCTCTGGAATTGGAAAATATTTGGGAATATTCTTATTTTGTGGGAGAAGGGTTATTTGCATAAGCTCAATAATGTTTGTTGCATTGATTCAGAAATTGGAAATACTCATTATTGGGAAGGGCTTTGACTAGATTCTCATATCTGAAGATTAATTAGAAAACTATGGAACTAAGGTGGATCTCAATTAAGCTAACAGAAGCTCTTAGAAAAGATGGCCTGGTACCATAAATAGTTCTGCCTGGCAGAGAGGGTTAGGTAATAACGCAATCACAATCACATACACATAAACATATACATTAAATATGTCTTAGAAAAATCAATAAAATAATATCTGTTATCATTAATATTGGTCTAAAAATAATAGGCAAATCAAAATTATTTTCCCAGATGTTTATATGTATATTTTAAAAATATTTTAATAGTAGCTGGATTTAATTCTCATATCTAAGAGAAAAAAGAGAAGCAAAACATAAGGGTCAAACAAAACATTTCTAGAATCCAGGTCAGTAGTTTTCACATAGTTGAAAATGAGCAAGTTTTGAGTAAATATTTTTTATGGATGAATTTAATATAAATTCCCAGAGGTTTCTCATGATCAAAGGAGCTTCATGTATTTGTCTCACAGTAATATTTGTATCTGCATCAGAACACTTATTTTGTTTCACATTTTTACTCTGAATTTTGTCACCATGGACTAATGCACTAAAGGAATAATATATAATTATGTCTGAATCTAGGCAATAGTAACAGAGTCAGTGGATAATCCAGAAAGCATCTCTGTATGATTTACATAACTATAGAGCACTTTATCCCAAGAGGGAAATAAATGATCCTTGACAAAAACGGAGGCTAAAACTATGTGCTAGAAGTCCACCAGAGTGAAGCTATCATAAGGGCACCTGAGGAATGGTTGACTTGTCGGCTGCAGAAAGGGCATTGACCAACGCTGATTAGTTTCATATGCCAAACCTATTTCCTATGTTAGTTACATCCAGCTTCTCTAAAGGTCTATATTATGAATCACTTGGTGCACTATAGACACACTAGCTTGAGACAGAATAAGAGACAACATCCCCTGGAGCTGACACTTAACTTGCACTATTCATCTTTTTAATATGTTTAATAATGGAATAGTCAGACATAATGAATTACACAGTTTTATGTATTTGTGAAACTAGAGACTGGTTTGACTGTGCATAGCTTTCTTTCCTGTAGATTTTTTTTCCCCAGCTCTTATCCCTGCTGAATTCAAATGTAGAATGCCTGGAAGATATGTTGTGAAAGCAAAGGACAATTCTTGACATATCCTATTAAAATAGAAATAGCGAGAATCCTTTCTTTTGAAGCATCTAAGCATGAAAGCATTGATTGAAAATTGTTTACGTAAGTATTGAGAATAAAGAAGGTCAAGACAGTTTAGTTTTTAAATTTTGGTCTTTAAAGTTCAGAGCACTGGATTTGTTTTTGGTTTTACACTAACCAGGGAAGCTCTGGCTATGCGTTTAAACCATTTCTCCTGGTAACTGGCACAGAAGAAGCACTTAATAGATGTTATGAATGTTTGCATCCATTTACCTATTTATCTACATTTATTCTCAATGTTGTAGTGAACTCATTTAGCTTACTCATCAAATGTTTGTTGAACACCCGAATGTCTAGCACCTAATCACAAGTTGAAATGACCTCTTTACACCTAGTTGTACCTGTTTTCTAATTAGCTTAACTTGTCTCTATAGATTATTTCTGTAGTTCTGTTTTTTTGAAAGTTTTTATGCGATGCATTTCTGAGTTGGCTTGGTGGTGGGGGCTCCTTGGCTTTCATGTTGCCTTCCAACTATATTCTCAGGGCGTCAATTAAAGTTAAATTGCCAAATTTCTTTCCTCCAGAAGAACATAGAGAATTTAAAACATATATTTTCTATAATGTTTATGAGTCTCTGTGCCCCAGAGCACATTTACTTAAATGATTGCCAATAGCAATTTCTGTGGCACCTCAGATTTCCTTTTATTTCTTATAAAATATGAGAATCTAAGGAGGGGAAATCATAATGATACCTGCCATTCATTTTTTTTTCTACTAAAAGAAACAGTATTCATTTTTGTACTGGGAAAATCCCTGAGATTCCACATGGTTTCCATATCCACTCTACTTGTCCCAGGACACAATAAAAGCCACCTCCCTCGAAGCATGTCCTCTTAGACGCTCTAACTGATTGGTCCGTGAGCAGAAGAGCTCATTTTTTTGGACAAGTGCTATATTTATGAAGAGGCTTTGTAAGAGTTTTATCCTTTTGATCTATGCCATGAATAAAACAAAAATCTGAGTTTGATATTTTCTCACATATGTTTTAATAATGGCTACTTTGCACATCAATGCAAGCTTTGTCTGCATTTTTGTAAAATACCTAATTCAAAGCAGGGTAATCTTAAGAGTTACAGAAAGGGAAGACCACCTTGAAGTATCTGTAATGCTCAAAATGTAGAACGAAGACATAGGTGTAATTTCTAAATGTCTTAACTGCCCTCATGTATATAGTAGCAACTTAGTGTATAGTAAAATGAGAATCTGGCTCTCTGCCATTCACTTCCTTTATTAATTCTGCAGTTACTTAGGCTATTCTGCCTTATTTTCCTCACCTGTAAAATAAACAGGCACGATAAGAAGATCTTCAGTTCCACTCTTACCTTGTATAGATTTTGCTCACCCCTATATTTTAGGCATTTGTAATATACACGTCAGTTACTGTATTGGAAGAGAATGATGAATAGGCTCAGAATCTGATCAGCCATTCCATGCACTGGCAAAGATTCTCTGGACTTCACAAGGGTCGCAAAGATGTCTGAAACTGCCTCAGTTTCACTCAGCTTCCTCACAATGCTTCCTTTTGGCATGCTTACAGGTTTATTTTTCTTTCTCTCTTGGCACCATTGTGCAACTATAGAAGCTCTACCTCAGTGTCTTCCTGCCCATCAGGTTTCCCTGGCACGTTCCTGTGGGCCAATTAAAGAACTACCCTCCAAGATCATTGCTAAGGTCTATCATCTCCCTTTGCCTAGCTTACTGGCCTGTGTATTAGCCGTGACTATTAATAAATTAGTGATCATATTGAACCTATTGTCTCATCTTTCATTTTTATTAATTTAATTAAATTAATTACTTCTTTAACTTAGTTTTTTTTTTTTTTTTTTTTTTTTTTTTTTTTTTTTTTTTTTTTTTCCCTGTAGGGCGCGTGCACTTGCCAGAAAGACAGAGAGAGACAGATAGACAGCAAGAAATCACCCCCCCAGTGGGGATGACCATGCCACAATCCCTTCTCCTCCATTTTCCTCTTAGGATCTTGGGCACACATGCACACGTGCCCAGCGTAAGTTTAAGCCACCGGGTTCAGGACTCAAACAATGGTCGACTACGTGGGAGTTCAGCAACATAGCCATTATGCTAACTACTGGTCCCAAATTTATTTTATTTTTAAAGAATTTATTTATTGTGGGCCAATAGGTGGCGTAGAGGTTAAGACAACTGGATCCCTCATTGCCAGCTTCATGGTTCAAATCCCAGACCTGGTGGCTTAAAACAACACACTGGACACATGTGTGGGTGTGCCCAAAATTCTGAGAGGAGAATGGAGTAGAAGAGATTGTGAGGTGGCCATCCCCTTGGCGGGGAGGGTGCTTTCTTACTTTCTCTCTCTTTCTATGTCTCTCTCCAAAAAGCACACATGCCTTATAGCAACTAAAAATTTTCTTTTTTAAATAAATTATTGGGCCAGCTCATGAACTGGTGGTGAAAGTGTCTAGATCCTACACGGCTGACCGCATGGTAGGAGTCTGAGATTTGGTGGTTTGAAAAACATGCTTAGTACCAATGCCTGGGTGCCAAAGATCCCATAGAAAGAGAAAACTGGAGAAGAAGGGACTGCAGCATGACTATTCTCCATATTGCTTTCTTGCTTTCTCTCTTTCTCTGTCTCTCTCTGGCAAGTTCACATGTCCTCTGGCAAAATTTTCAAACAGTTATCATTTATTTCTTCCAGAAGTACACACACACAGCACCCCCAACAGGATCTTCATACCAAAATCCACCCCTAACCTCAACTAGAAAGGATTGCACACACACACTTTGTGTGCTCAGGTCAGCCCAGGAACCAAATCCAAGTCTTTCCCACATGGTTTCAGTATTGGCAATGGCATTCTGCCACTTGTGCCACTACGGACAGGCTGGTGCGGTAACTCTGGGTCACTCACGCAGATATGCCAGGCATTCTGACTTTGAAATGAGAGATCTGGCAATGGAATACTGGAATCCACTAACACACATTGTGAAGGCTGCAGAAACTTCATCAGGTGTTTCTAGTGTGTACAAGCATGAAGTTTCCTAGCAACCTTAGAAGAAATAAAATCATATTTCATCTTGTAAGTGGAGTCGTCAATTTTCAGATGTTTTAGCTCAGAGGACTTTACAGACTCTGAAGTGTTATGAATGTTGGTTTATAGAGTTTCAAAAACACAAATTTTTGAAGATTTCATATACCTTTAGAGTCTGTGGGTGAATTCTGAGTCTTCAATGAAAGAAATAAACTAAAGAATCTCCTTGATTTTAAAGCTCCCTTCTTCTCTCCTATTGTTAACATTTCACAAGTTAAGAGACTTGTGTTTAAAAGCACTATGTTTTGTAAGACAAAAAATAGAAATTTTTAGAAGATATAGTCTGATAGGAATGTCTGTAATGGGTGTGCTAAAAATGTGATGCATGTATGTGTGCTTATGTGAGTTTTGCTGTGTTGCTTTGTTTAGGTAGATTTTACATGATTCTGCAAAACCTTTAGGTTGGAGCAATGTTTTGTTTTTTGATCCATTCAGTGCACTACTTAGAACTCTAAAAATACTTATCATCTAGATTGGTAATAGAAATAATTGTTAATCTCTCATTGGCTGTGCATGGAGACATATATGAAAATAGGTTTTATGTTTGCTTTTTTCCTGTATGCACATCTCAGTGTACTGCAAAAAGTTAATGGAAAAAAAAACCCATCAAAAATAAAAATAAAAAATTTAGGTTTTATTTCCAAATACAGGTTCATCAAATTTAGGACATTTTTGTAAATGATGATATCAGCCATGTAGTCCATCTCTAAAGAACTAGGAGTCCTGGGAATTTAAACATGTAGTCTTTTTTATATTACTAGGAAAAAAGAGTGCCCTTTCAAGATTTTTTTAAGATTAGCAAGTAAAAAGAAGTCATATAGAGCCAATGAAGATTATAAGGTAGATGCCTAATGATTTCCCATTTCCATCCTCACAAAATTGTTCTTCTTCAATGACAGGAATGACTAGGACAATTGTGTAGGTGGAGATGACTCTCTGTTGAAGCTTTTCGGGGGTTTTTATATTAACACTTCCCTGACCTTCTTGAAATACTCTTAGAAAAAATAGTTGTTATTATTCTTTGGCCCTCCAAAAGTCCACAAGCAAAATGCCTTGAGCATTTTGTTTTATTTTATTTTATTTACTAAGGTTTTTGCCATGGGGCACATGTGCATGCACGAGAGAGAGAGAGAGAGAGAGAGAGAGAGAGAGAGAGAACCAGGGAAGGTAAGAAAACACTCCCCAAGGGGATAGTCATGCTGCAATCCCTTTTCCTCCATTCTCTTCTTTGGATTTGGGACATGCGCACACACATTTCTGGTGTGATTTTCAAGCCACCATGTCCAGGACTCAAACCACATTTGGCCATGTGGGAGTCTGGCTCCTTAACCACCACACCACCTGCTGGACCCTTCTTGAACATTTTAAAAGGCTCTTGCTTGTATCAGAAGATGCTGGACTCCCACATAGGTGACTCCTGTTCAAGTCCTGGATCTGGCAAGCTGAAAATGAGGTTGGCATGTGTGCGTGTATGCCCAAATTTCCAAGAGGAGAATGGAGGAATATGGATCGTGACATGGCTATCCTCCATGGGGAGGTGATTTCTCACCTTCCATCACATTGTCTCTCTGTTTCTCTGGTGAGCACACATGCTCTATGGCAAAAACCTTAAAGAAAAACAAAACTAACAAACAAAAGCTGTTGCCATGTCCTTTGCTCTCGGCTAGTCCATTTTTTCTTTTACTGGACCACTTTAACCTCTTGATAGCCATTACTTTGATTATATAGTTTTGCCAGGATCATACCGAGTGAAGCCGTGTTTTAGGTCCTGCTAAAATTCTTCAAAGAAATGCCTCAGGATCTTGATCTTACTAGTTTAAAATTTCACTGAAAGCTCTGCTCTTGTCTGCAGCTGTCCTGGGAACAACAGTTCTGGCGCCCAGAGAGCAAAAAGTTTGCTCTTCTTTAATTTTTCAGTCAGAATTGGGCAAGCTGGATCAATGGTGTTGGGTATTGTTTCTGCTGTTAATTGTCAGTATCCTTCACTTATGGCACAAAGAATGTTAACTTTTTCCTGGAAAGTTGGTGTGGATCGCCCACTGCTTTGATCATCATCTTCAACATCTTGTCCTTGCCTAAAATGAATTATCTGTGTTTAAACTGCTGATTTCTTGGAGCATTGCTCCCATAAATTTTTCACTTGATGCAAAAGAATTTTAGAATGCATGCATAGCTTTTTTCATAATATTCAGTTTAATGAATTTTTGAAGACCTCTTATATGAATTTTATTTTCCTATATTTCAATTATATTTCTAGTATACTTCAATACACACTTTGAAGTGAAATGATAAATAAGTGAATGAATAAATATTTGACTGAATGAACATAAATCAATCACTGATTGAGTATAAAACAAGTTATGCCTTCTGCCTATTGTACTCTTTGGACTTAGTAATTTCTGTATAACATTTCCACTTGCATTTGATTGACAATGGTTTTGTGGGGTTAGTATGAACTTAATCAACAACCACACATTTGATTCAAGTTCCATCATACTGTATAACCTTGGGTATAACTCAGTTCTACCTTTCTATTTTCCATTGGTAGATAGGATAGTACTGACTTTTTCATCTTTCTTGGAGATATAATAAAATATGGACCATCTAACTACAAACAATAGCTGCAGATCAATAAATTAATATTGCTTTATGACCTCAACTGCCAAGACATTCAGAAGAATATGACACCTTCAGAGGAAAACAAGAAAAAGCATAGCCTACTTTTATTTGCACTTTTTTTCCAAGGCATAACAATTGAAAAGAAGAGTTAGTAAAATAATTTACAGTATCACCTCAAAAACAATGCTCAAATCTTAATTAACACCATCCATGAACAAGCCCTAGGGACACATTTGTAACTTTGCCACAGCTATTTCTCCTATACTCAGATTGCAGCTTCTTATTTTATTCACCAAGCGTAACTGTGTGCAAAAATGTGTTTACTTCATTTTACTTCTCTTAAAGTAGGCACAGCACTATTTTACTCTGAAACTTCAAATAACTAATTGCTACAGAGAAACTAATGGTTAATGACATAGGCAAACATTCAAATAACATATTGAAGTGGTGGACCCCTTTATTTCTTACCTCACTCTAAGCCAATAAATGACTATGTAAGATGCAACTCTTCTCTTTAATCTTTTAGATTGGACTTTAGCATTTTATCCCACTATCCCAGGATCTCCTTTCTGACCCTTTGTTTAAAGTAATAATTTGTCAATTCTTCTTTTCAAAACTTGATCCCTTTCTTGTCTAAAGATTCAAATACAGAAGGACAGTAATTTCTGTCAGTTGAGCTGGTCATTTGCATGTCTGAGGCTACCAGAATGTCTGGTATCCTATTCTATAGGCATATATTCTATTCTATTCTATAGGCATACTCAATTAGGAGTGGACCTTTTGTGCATTTCCTTATGGGTATTCTTATATTCTTCGCTGATAATAAAGAGCAAACTCATTTATAGCTATAGGAGATATTTTGCATGCAGTAGAATGGCCCAAGTCATTTCAAATAAAATAAAAGTGAAATAATAATAATAACAATACTAATTAATTTTAAATCTGTTATTTGTACAAATACTTAGACTAATTGATTCCACAACTTACATGAAAAGAGAAGAAACTATTTTATCTGTCACTAAAATAATTAGCTGACCATCAGGAAGAGAGGCAAAAAAAAATCTGTGTTTTGACTCTTGAAATCCTGATTGTGACATTATAATAAACGCAACATAACTGTATCCCCATTTTGTTTTATCAGTTTATCAACCAGGTAAGAAATATTTTCATGGTATTTTAAAAACTTTTTAAAAATTTCTTCTCCCTGTTAACACTGTTATGTCTTGATTTATATCATACAAATCAAAAGAAGTCAGGGTGTTTTCTAGTCTTTTAGCACCATGTGCAGCCCTCCCCTCCCCCGGACAATTTGTAGCACTTAAGCTTCTTTATGGGGAAATTCTAGAAACATGACAGTTTCCACAGTATTTATCATTTCAAGGTGGAAATAGAACGTATGGTGGTTAATGAACAATCACTGTTGGTAACAGGAGGTTTTGGGATCCCTAGAGCTCTTTTATGGACCTTCCATTTTATCACGATGCTTATGCAGTCTTTCTGCTCTGAACGTGTCCTTTTCCAGTGAGATGGCTTTGCATAATTGTAAATGATTTCCATCTCAGAAGCAAAGTTCCAGAGCTATAGTTTTACAGCAATTATTGGAAGAACATTTGGGTTCAGCATACTCTGGTAAATTCATGCTCACATGGTCCTTTTTTTCCCCCTCCCAAATGTCATTACCTCATTGCTATTTATAACTACTGTACCTCAAGCTCTCATCACTGTGAGTATTGTTATCTGTGTACCTTCTCACTATCGCAGGAATTCCCAAGGGAAATTTAGAAAAAAGGAAAAAAGAAAGTATCATTTGAGCAGAAGCCATAGAGCACAAAGCTTAAATAATACTGCATAAGGTAATTAAAAATAAATAAGATAGTGCCTTCCAATGTTACAGCATAACATCACACACGATCATGAGCATTTCTGTATGCAGTCATTGGAGTATAATAATGAAGGACAGATTTTGGATTTTTGCAATGGCCTGGTGCCAACGCTTCCTGAATCATTTCTGCTTCTGCCCTCAATTTGTTTTTCATTTGAGGTTCTCATTTATTCTTTTTTATATTCCTTTTATTTTTTTTTGAGAGAGATTTTTATTATAGGCTACATACATTCACCAAGAGACAGAGAGAGACAGAGAGACAGAAATCACCCCTGGTGATGGTCATGCCACAATCCTCTCTCTTCCCCTCTACCCCAGGTATTTTGGATATGCATACACACGTGCCCAGTGTGTCTCAAGCCACCAGGTTGAGGACTTGAACTATAGTCAGCCATGTGGGAATCCAGTGCCTTAACCACTGCACTACCCGCTGGCCCTTATATTCTCTCTCTCTTTCTTTTTTTTTTTTTTTTAGAGACTTTTGCTACAGAGTACAGGTGGTCACCAGAGAGACAGAGAGAGACAGAGAGGCAAAAAGCAAGATACTATCCTCCAGGGGGGATGGCTACGCCACAGTCCCTTTTCCTCCATTTTCCTTTTGGGATCTTGGGCACACACACACACACACACATGTGTCCGGCACGAGTTTAAGCTGCCGGGTCTGAAACTTGAACTGTGTATTGACTACATGGGAGTCTGGCTGGTCACCCCCCCACACCCCGTATTTCATTAAATAGGTGAAATACTACAAGCTTATTAAAGATAGGGAAATCATTTGAGATTCTGAGAACAAACATAAGCAGAAAGTTCCGAGCCCCTTAATTCTCCCAGTCTTGTGCACTTTATTCTCATGCACTGTATGCTGTAAACACCTTGGGAAACTCCCTTTTCCACATAAACTAATTTCTTGTCTGGCTCAGAGACTTCATGTGTGGTCAGATTAAAGGAGTGAATAGATTTCTTTGAAGTTAGAGGATGTAACCGAGTACCAGACTCTAGAGAGTTCAAATGCAATACACACTTTCCATTATCTTTTAAGTGAAGAGGCCAGATTTTCCTGATGATATAAGCACCATCAGCAATTATACATTCCTTCCACTTCATCTCTCTTACTAGTCTCCCTCTTTTGCTGTCAGGATATTTTGCAACAGAGCTGCAGTAGCTGAAGGCTAACTGGACATCATTAGATTAGAAAGGAGACTAAAATAAATACCTTGCCCTTCTGAAAGAAACAGAGCCTCAGCTTAGTTTCTACAGAACATCCCTCAATCAATTTCCCATCAATAAGCCATTAAATGGTTCGTGCTATCCTAATATAACATCTCTTTTCTCTTAGCTAGAATGTGACCACAGAGAGAGAAGGAGATACATGATCTTTGTTGCTGTGTTGGAGGGAGTCACAGAATACATAGGTCATCCATTTATTCCAATCATCTTCTTCTAAATTCTTCCAAAGATTACAATCTAGCCACGAAAATGAGGAGTGTCTGAAGGTCGTAGCATATAAATAAATCATGTATCAATGTGTGGTTTGCTTCCAGAGTATAGCCGACTTTCGACGAAAAACAAATTGAAAAAAAAAATGTCTTGTTGGAATGTAAAAGAAGAAAAAAAAACCTTACAGATGTCCAGGAAATACCATTGCTAACATAAAATAAGAATCCCCTTTTCCCTCTCTGAAGAAGCACCATTCTCTCGATGCCTGTGGCTCCTTACAATACTATTAGTCATTGCAGAATGTTTTCATAAACCTTGTCTTTACAGATCTTGTCTGCTGTTCTATATATGTGCCTGCTTCTATGTTTTCCCTCCTTTTCTGCATTCCACTAAACTCCTTTTCAGTTTTTTTTTTACATTCTGACATATTTGGATGGGACATTACTTTCAGTTGATTCTTAAGCTGAGGTTTCTAGTTCTTCAGTCCTGGCATTTGGCCCACAAGGAATATTTCCCTGAGGGCTCATGCCTTTGTTGAATGGAGGCGGGAGAATTTATTCAATAAGCCACCCTTTTCTCTGGGTAGTTCTACTAAGGGCAATTTGCCCGTTCCTTTAGTCTACGGAGTAGTGAGCTTGGGTGGCTGCCACTTACAATTTCTCCCAAAGAGCCATTTTCCCAGAGGGAACTGAGCCTGGGAAAGGAGCAAGAGCAAGATTCCCTGTAGTTCCTAAGTTGTGAGCTTTTTTCTTTTTATAGTAGAAGAAACAAGACCAATCCGCCACCTTGTTCCTTACTTCTATTCTCTTTCTAAAATACTTCTAAATACCGTAGAGCAGATGAGCCATTCCTTGGCAAAGAAAAACATGGGCCCTTTTCCAGTCATGTTAGAGAAAAGGGAATGATGGTGTGATGATTTGTACTGTAACTGTGAAATAAGAACCGTTTCTTGCCCCAGATACCACCTGGTTTAGGTTTGCAACTCGAGATAACAAGTAGGGGCTGGAGAAGTAGACGTAGGCAAGCATCAGGAATTCAGCATAGGGTTGGTTAATTTTCTTTGCCTCTTCATTTTCTGTAGGTCTTAATAACTTGAAAGTTCTGTGTAATTTTAGTTTATATATAAACACACAAATACATGCACACAAATTTGTGTGTATATCTCCATGTATTTAATTAAAAAATAAAAAGGCAAAACATAGAAACAGTATATTTAAAGCTACATTCACAGCCTTATTTTCAAATCCCATTTCTTTCAGATATACTTTACTAAGTACTGCAAATTCCTTTTCCTAGACTTCTTTAAGGCATATAAATAATGATATACAATCATATAGAAAAAAATGGAACATGCTATAATACTATTCAGACTTGGCTTTTCTTTCTGCTTTTTCTTTCTTTCTTCTTTCTTTTTCTTTGTCTAACACTACACAGAAAAAGCATTTTCAAAAATACATGTGTTACTTATGCTTTTTGAAAAATATAGCCAATCCCCTATTTTCCTTGCTTTATTTACAGTGTAGCATATCCACTATCTTTTCTTACTAATAAAATCACCTATATGTTTTTATAATTTCAATAATTTTCTATAGGATGGACAAATTTCCTGGAATTCTTCTATAATATCATTGTTTGCTATTTAAACAAGCCCTGAAGACAGAGGTTTCTACACAATTTTCTAGTGACTTGATTTGTTAAAAAAAGAATGCAAGATTCAGCAAACGGCAGGGTGGTTAAAGGGGCTGGATCCCACATAGCCAACAGCATGATTTGAGTCCCAGACCCTGCGACTTGAAAAACATGCTGGTGTGTGTGTGCATGCTCAAAATCCCAAGTGGGGATATGGAGGAGAAGGGATTGTGATGTGACTGTCCCCTATGTGGGATGCTTTCTCACTTTCTCATTCTCTTTGTCTCTCTCCAGCAAGTACATGTGCCCACTGGCAAAAGAAACCAACGAAACAATTCTGAATGATTTCTCTAGTCAGATACTATACAGGATATGTTGGTAATGTGAGCTCCTAGATAACAAAAATATATAGGATATATTGTGCATTCAGGATATTTAAGGAAAGAACTCACGCTTGTACCCCATACAGCAAATATGTATGGATATTCTCATGGTTTGATTGTATCTCCCCAAATTCATGTGTTGTTACAACTTGATGAGCCATTGTACAGTGTTGGGAGATTATATATAAACATACACATACACACACATACCACACGTACATGTACACAAATTTATGTAATTTATAACTTTATGTAAATTTATGTAGACTTGATCAGATCATCATTGAAAGGTAAGGCTTTTGGAAGTGATTAGACATCAGGATCCTAGCGTGTTTGTCAGGAGAGGGAGTGAGACAAACACATGCTCTGCTCTCCCCATTAACAAGAAGACCCTTACCAGATATAGCCCTGTACCTTGAACCTCCAAAGCATTAGCTGAATCTTCTATTTTTATAAAATATCCCCCACTCAGTTATTAGTCACAGAACAGACTAGAACAAATTCAAAAACCAAACATAATAATTTTTCATAAAACCTTCCAGATAGAAAAACAAATATAGGATGAGCCAATGACTTAGTGATTAAGGTGGCTGATTCCCACATAGTGGCAATGCAGCTCAAGTCTCAGATCTAACTATCTGAAAAACACCCCAGGCACATGGGCATGTGTGCTTAAAATTCTGAGAGCAGGAAAAAATGAAGGAGAAGGGGTGGTGACATGATCAACCTAATCGAGGGTGCTCTCTTGCATTCTCTCTCTCTCTTTGATGAGTGCATGTCCCCTCCAAAAATTACCAAAAAAAAAAAAAAAAAAAGAAATGCAATGATTTATATCAGATATATTATAGAAGGATGATAATCAAATCGATATTGGTCTTTTTAAAATTTTTTTAAATTATTTATTTATTTATTTTTTGGGGAGAGGTTTTTGCTATAGGGCGTGTGCGCTCGCCAGACAGACAGAGAGAGACAGAGAGATAGAAAGTGAGAAATCACCCCCCCAGGGGATGGCCACGCCCCAATCCCTTCTCCTCCATTCTCCTCTCTGGATCTTGGTCACGCACGCACATGCGCCCGGCGTGAGTTTAAGTCACCGGGTCTGGGACTCGAACCACGGTCAACTACGTGGGAGTCCAGTGACATAGCCATTATGCTAACTGCCGGTCCCAACATTGGTCTTATAAACAGTATTGCTGAGTGTGAGAAAACAATGGCATGTGTGAGAGTGTGAAAAAAAAAATCATTTTGAATTTTATATCCAGATAACTTACTAAAGTTGACAGATGTGATTAAATATTTCCAAACTGCATTTTAGATCTTAGTAAGTATCTCACACACAGATTTTCTTTAATAGCTTCACAGAAAAGAAACACTCCATAAAGAGAATAGATGAAATCAGGAGAAAAAAACTGAGATGAGAAATTATAGTGAGTGTTGTAAAATGACCAATCACTAATAACTTTTTAATTTCTAAATTTAAAAAATAAATTTATAATTGAAATTCTAATTTCTAAATTTCTAGGAAGAGTCTTTAAAGTGTGAGGAAAGAAATTAAGGAGAATAATTGAGAGGCAAAACATTTATGGGACACAGAAATAAATTGCTAACTGTTGATAATAAAGTATCCTCAATTGGACTGGTGTGAAGTATATTCATGTTGGGTAAATTCACTTTACATGCTAAATTCTGTTTAGTGATTGAATGTATAAAATAAATTTTGAAATGTAAAAGAACAAAGTATATGATTAATCTTGCATTTCAGATTTTATACATGCACATATACATATATATATATATGCACACATGCATAATATTCATAATTAACAGAAATATATATTGTATATTCAAATGCTGTGTATATAACATTATATATATTTATATTATATAAAATCCATTCACGAGCATTTGTTCTACACTTTAAAGCAAACTGTGGGCCAAAGTCCAAATATAATACTTTGAGAAAGAAACCTTGTTTTCCCAGGGTTACAATAAACATTTTAAATTTTAGTCCTTAGTTATTGACATTTTTCTAATGGTATTTTCACTGGTTGAAATTAAGAATTCTCCTGGTAACAGATTAGAGTACTTAAGGCTAACTTCATTGTTGAATATATAATAATTAAGAAACTCCTCAGAATGTAGAATTTGATTCTGCTGTACTCAGTCAAATAAGATTTGCAAAGAGTTATGATAAAATTTTGTCATCAACTATTTCTTTTTCCTGGTCTGTAATAGTATGATATTTTTTTAAATTCCCAAAATAATATTAACAATTGGAACCAATCCATGGTATGGTGGTGAAGATGGCCAGATTCCACATGACCAATTGTGTGGTTGGAGTCCCAGACCTGGTGGCTTGAAAAACACACTGGGAATGGGTGTACGCATGCTCAAAATTCCATGAGAAAAAATCTGGGAGAGAGTTGTGGTGTTACCATCCCCCAAAGGTATGTGTATGTTTTGTTTTTTAACCTTCTCTCTCTCAATCTATGTGTGTGTGTGTGTATCTCTTCAGTGACCACATCACATATCTGCTCTGGTAAATTAAAACATGCATATCAAAAAGTATTTTAAAGTATATATTTAAGTGAATATTGATAATTTTATTTACCTCTACTTACCTGATTTAATTACTTGCAACTATTACAGAGAATCTTATCATCTAGTTTAAAGACTCTATATTAAAGTCTTTTATATTAAATCATACTAGAGAGGTAGAAAATTACACTCATTGACTGTCAATGAATTCCCAAAGTAAACACACCTGTGTAATCACCAACTACATCAAGAATAAACTCGCAACCTTCTTATGATCCACTATATCTCCTGATGTACTTTACTACATATTGGCTTTATTAATTTTTGGAAATGTGTACAAATGGGATCAAAGAGTATGTCTATTTAGTCTCTGGCTTTCTTTACTCAAAACTGTGGTTTTAGATTAATTCATAATGTTAAAAGTAGTTGTAGTTTTTAAATTCTCATTGATACATAAAATTTTGGAATGTACATATTACATTGCATTTATTCATGCTACTATTTGTGTACATTTAAATTGTTCCCAGATTTTGGCTATTATGTATAATGTAACTATAAAAATCCTTGCATATTTTTTAATGCAACTATAAAAATTCTTATACATGTTAGGACACATATGTACGTGTTTCCAGAGGTAGAATTACTGGATCATATGACATGCTTACATCCAACTAGTAAATAACATTTCTAAGAAATTATGACTCCATTAGAAGTGGATCAGAAATATATTTGTGACAAATATTCACCAAAACCATGACATTTTTTTCTTTTAATTTCAGTTATTTTTTTGTAAATTTCTAGAATGACCAAACAGATTGAGTTTTTTTAAAAAAAAATTTGGTCATTTTGAAATTTGTGTATTTGAGGTGCTTATTTAAGTGTCTTTCCTACTTTTAAAAAAAATTTACTTCTGATGGACTTTTTGAAAACTTTATTTACATACATTTTTTTTTGGCGGGGGGGGACTGCAAATACCTTTTCCATACTGAAGCTTGACGGCCACTCTTAGCTGCGATTAAGAATTCTTAATATTGTTCAACTTACAGTCGTTTCCATTTGGATTAGTGATACATTTGGTTAGTAATATATTTGATTAGTTCCCTATTTAAGATTGTTTTTTCCTCAAAGCTAAAGCCATGATTTTTTTTCTGTTACTTTTTTTTGTTTGTTTTAATTTTGCAAGAGGTCACTTGAGCTTGCCAGAGACAGAGAGAGAGGGGGAGAAGAAGAAAGGAAGTGATAAAGTATCCCTTGTGGGGAATAGTCACACCACGATCCCTTCTCCATTTCTCCCTCCTTTTAGATTATTAGTACTATTATTTTTGGTATTTCATTATAGGTTTCATGTGCTCACTGCAAACACAGAGAAAGTGAGAAATCACCCCTCTCTCCCCAGGAAATACCACATGGCAATCCCTTCCTCTCCTGAGATTTTGGACACACCTGCACATTGTGTCTGACTGGATTTTCAAGTCACTGATCAAGAACTCAAATCACTCAGTTGGCCATACGGGATCCAGTTACCTCAACCTCCTCATCATGGACTGGTCCTCTTCTGGAGATTTTGGACATGCACACGCATCACCCATGTCCAGAATGTTCCTCAATCCACTAGTCAGGGACTTTTACCATGAGACTGCTATGTGGGATCCACCTGCCTTAACAACCTTAACAAAGGTCTGCCCCCTTCTGTTATCATTTATACTTTTTTTTTTAAACATTTTGTAGCGGGCATGTGCATTGATTGGCCAGAGGGAAACAGAGAAAGAGAAAGCATCCCTCTTTCCACCCATGGGGGATAACCACACCACAATTCCTTTTCCATTTTTCTCTTGAAATTTTGGGCATGCACGCACATGCACCTGGTGTGTTTCTCAAGCCTCCCGGTCCTGGACTCTGACTTGACAGTCAGCTGTGTCAGATCCAGCTGCTTTAACCACAAGTCACCTGCCCGTCTCATACACTTTATGTTTCATACTTAGAATTTGTATTAATTTACTAGGTCTTCTGCCACAAGTATCAAAAACCAGATGGCGTTAACAATAGGGTATTTATTGTCTCAAAGTTCTGGACACTAGAAGTCCAATTTCAAAGTGCCAGTAGGGTGGGTCCCTTTTGAAGGCTGTGAGGAAGAATCTGTTCCCTGCCTCTCCCTTTCACAGATTTGGGTGGTTTTCTGGTAGTCTTTGTATTCCTGTGCATGTAGATGCATCATCCCGTTTTCTGTCTTCCTCTTTCCATGGTATTCTTCCTGAATGCACATCTGTAGCCAATTCTGATCTTTTCATAAGGACGCTTGTCATATTACATTAGGGACCCTCCCTCCCCTATTATCTCCCTTTGGCAAGTTGCATCAGCAATGACTATTTCCACACTCTGAGATATTAGCAATTAATGTTTTTACACAAAAATTTTCAAGGAGACACAGTTCAACCTGTAACATATCTAAGATCCATCTATACTTTTATAAATGGTGTGACATATTGCCTTTTCCCCATATAGATATCTATTAAAAGCAACATCGTTTATTGATAAAGACTTTTCTCTTCACTATCAGTAGTTCTGGCTTTGACTGTTTCTTAAAATTAGGCCATTTATCTAACTTGATTATATCTCATTAACTTCTCCTGCCTTGAGCCTTTCCAGCATTGTTTTCCATATTTTTGTCCTTGTATGTGTGCATATTTTTTATTATTTATTTTTCATATACATTCAATCACATTGTTTAGCTTACAAAGTGAACATTTCAATATGTGAACATTTCTCTCCAGTCCAGTTGATCAAAATATCTTCAACAGATAACACCACACCTCCCCATCCCATCAATGCTCTGCCTCTGTATTGATGTCGAATTCAGCTGATCAATTTGCTATGGGATGGCTTCTGTGGTGATATCCAGGTTCTTGGTGTTTTGGACAAAGAATTGAATGAAACACACAAATAACAAAAGTAAAAGGTAGTTTATTCAGTAAAAGTGAAAGTACACTCCTGAGAGGTACAAACGAGCCTGAGCAGACGGAGAAAGAGTGGTTCAAAGGCCCCAGCAGTTGTAGCCTGTGAGGTTTATCATTTTTTCATCTATTATCATTCATGGTGGTTGATCACTGACTGGAGTCACTGATTGTTCTCATCTCATTGGCTCTATCACTGGCTGGGCCCACTGATATCTCATTGGCTATGTCAATGGTGTCTTAATTGTCTAGACGTCCCTTACTTATCTCTTGCCTACATTACCGTGGGCTTTGAGGAATTTTCTGCCCCGATAGGGTTTTCCAAATCTAGGCACAAAGGCAGATGTTCTACCACCCTTACCCGCTTCCATTCACTAGCTGTCTCCTGCCTCAAATTTATGTTCACATACTTATATCACTTTTTCAATTGCAATCAAAATGAACATATAGGTTAATTTGAGGAACATGTTGAAAACTACGAGTCTTCCAAAATCCATTCATGTGGTATATTTTCCTTTTTAGAATTCTCTGGAAAAATTATGCTTATTCTTATATGCTGAATGTTTTTGTGCTCTTAGAAAGAATTTTATGTTAAGATTTTGCATTCTAGTTTGTTACTTGCCAAGTGCAAGTTCTTCTTGCCTGTCACTGTTATTTTAATTCATTTACTACCCTAATAATTTACTGATCATTTATTTTGTTTATTCTACATCCATAAGTATGTCTTCTGCAAAAATGGCAGTTTAATTTTTTTCTTTGCATTTTTTTATACACCTCAATTAGTTTCTTGCTTATTACTGACTAGGATTTCAGTATAATGTTCAAGAGCTGTAGTGGCTGCCTTATTTATAATTTCAGGGCAAATGCTTTTGATTAATCATCATTAAGGATGATGTTTATTGTCATTTTTATAGAGATCTTTTTACATATAACAAATCAGCCAAAACTTAATGCTTATAACACCCATATGTTAGTATTTATTAATGGTCTGTTAGTCAGAAGTGGCTGCGTTTTCTGCTCAGGATATCACAGACTGATATCAATACCTTGGAATCAAGATGTTTGGTGGCCACTCAGAATTTTCACTGCAGGCTCCAAGAAACAAAATTTTCTCTGAAGCTTATTCTTTTTGTTGTCAGAATCCAGTTCTTTCTTTCTTTCTTCCTTCCTTCCTCTTTCCCTCCCTCCCTCCCTCTCTCTCCTTCCTTCCTTCCTTCCTTCCTTCCTTCCTTCCTTCCTTCCTTCCTTCCTTTCTTCTTTCTTTCTTTCTCTCTTTCTTCCCTTCTTCCCTTCTTCCCTTCTTCCCTTTTTCCCTTCTTTCATTCTTTCTTTCTTTTTTCTTTTTTTCTTTCTTTCTTTCTTCTCTTTCTCTCTCCCTTCCTTCTTTCCTTCCTTTCTTCTTTCTTTCTTTCTTTCTTTCTTTCTTTCTTTCTTTCTTTCTTTCTTTCTTTCTTTCTTTCTTCTTTTTCATTTTTCTTTCTTTATTTTAGAGAGATATTTTCTATAGGTCACGTGCACTCGCCGGAGAGACAGAGAGACAGAATGAGAGAACTCACTCCCTCCCTCCCCCAGCCCTGGGATGGCCATTCCACAATCCCTTCTCTTCCATTTTCCTCTCAGGATTCTGGGCATGCACGCACATGCACCTAGCATGAATTTTAAGCCTCTGGGTCATGGACTCGAACCGCGGTCACCTACATGGGAGTCCAGCAATATAACTATTAAACTATCTGCTGGTCCCCAGAATCCAGCTTCTTGCTGCCTGTGGCTGGGGGTAATTCTTAGCTCCTAGAGGCTGTGTGCATTCTTTACCATGTTGCATGAGTCAGCATGTCAAATCCTGATATTTCAAACATTTCACTTCCCCAGGTTCTGACCTCTACATCCATCTAAAGGACTCCTGTGATTTGGTAAGTCCCAACCAGTCGATCTTCCTCTTTCAAGGTCGACAGGCATGTGAAATTATCTCTGCAAATTCCTTTGCTGTGTAAAGTAACCAAATCATGGGTGTGGTATTGTATCATATTCATAATTTCTGTTTACCTTCTAGGGGAGATTATGGAAAGATGAGGATCATTAAAAATTCTGCCTTAATTTTTTCAAGTGCTTAATATTTGTCTAATGAGATGTTCTTTAACTATTTTTAAATCTTTTTAACTCTAGCTGAGGAATTATATAGACTTATTTTTCTTCTTCTTCTTCTTCTTCTTTTTTTTTTTTTTTTGGCTTTACTAAACCAAATTGATGTTTCTTAACTAAACATACCTAATTTGAGATATATTATCTTTTTGGTATGTTGAATTTAAATCGACTTGTTTAGATATTTTTAAATTTCCTGAGCATAGTAATATTCTTTTTTTTATAACTTATCAAGTTTGAGTAACAGTAAAATGCTGACTTCTTAGGATATTTTAGAAACTGTTTTCTCCTGTTTTTGTCTCTAGAATATTTTATATAAGATTGATATTTCTTTTATGTTTTTAATTAACAAATGAGGCTATTTTTTTAGCAAGTGTAATTTATATAATAGACATACAATTATTCAAATTTTCTAGTTTTAGCAAAACTATTTTTTCCCAGATAATTTCCATTGTAAACATATTATTCCCATGTTGTTTAGGAGTTTTTAACATTATCTACATAACACTTATAGAATTTATATAAATGGCCCCTTATCCACTCTTGGTTCTAGCAACATGTTTGTTTTTCTTAGGTCAGATAGAAAAATAATTTTGGCTTTTTTTATTCTCTCTATTGGGTTTATTTTATATTTTGTTATTTTTTCCTTTTGCTTTATTAGCTTTTAGTTTTCTGTTCTTTTCTAACTTACTAAGATGTATGCTAAATCATTATTTTTAGCCACAGACAGAATGTTGGAAATGAGAATCACAATCATAAATGAGAATCACAATTAACTTTCAGAAAAAGTCATGTCAGTCTGAAGCCTCACTTCCTCTAAGCATAGTTCACCGTGCTTCCCACTCTGTGCTCTGGCTTAGCTCCTGGAAGACACGTCCACATCTCCCTTAAAGTCAAACAGATTAGTTTTATTCCATTCCTCTTCTTAGTTCAAATTCAAGAACTGCTCTCCCAGGTATGAATCTATATGCTCTTTCTCTTTTATTTTATTCTTATTTTTTCTGAATTTTCTTAATTTATTATAGAGTACATGCACTTGCTGAAGAGAGAGAGTGAGAGCAGATTGAGGAATCCCCTACAGGTGTATGACCATGATGCAATCCCTTCTCCTCCATTCTTCTTTCAGGATTTTGGGGCACACTGTGTACCCAGTGTGTTTTTCCAGACTGGTCAGGGATCCAAACCACTCAGTTGGCCGTATGGGATCCAGTCACAGTAACCATCATGCTTCTGGCAGGCCCTCTATATGTACTCCGAAGTAAAAGTTTATTTCAAATGCTCACTGACTCACATACATTCTTCATATTCCGCACTGAGTTATTTTCCATATCCTATAGACCTTTCCCCTTCAAATTAAATACTATCCCTATTGCCATAACTCCAACCTTGAATTTCTCATTCTTTGATAATCTTTTGTGATTTAGCAAATTTAATTTTTCACATAGACCATATTATCATTTCAACTTCTTTAAATACCACTTTTATGTTACACATTTGATTAAAACAATGAAATTAATTTATGCTCATTCTTATAATCAGTTGTTTTTCTTTTTTCCTAGTATACATTTTTCTCATTGCTATAATAATGTCTATTTTTTTTTTTTTTTGAGTGGTTTTTGCTACAGGGCGCATGAGCTCGCCAGACAGAGAGAGAGAGACAGAGAAACAGAAAGTGAGAAATCAGCCCCCAGGGGGGATGGCCATGCCGCAATCCCTTCTCCTCCATTCTCCTCTCTGGATCTTGGGCACGCACGCACACATGCCCGGCGTGAGTTTTAAGCCACTGGGTCCAGGATGTGAACCACGGTCGACTACATGGGAGTCCAGCGACATAGCCATAATGCTAACTGCTGGTTCCCTGTTTTTAAAATTAGAAAATATATTCTGATTCCCCACATGACAGCTTAACGAATAGAACAAAAATGCTGAATTTTTTTCCTTAAAGTTTTTACCATAGGGTGTATGCACTTGCCCGAGAGAGACAGAGAGAGACAGTAAAAGGGAAAGTGAAAAACCAGCCCCCAAGGGGAATGACCTTGCTGCAGTCCCTTCTATTCCGCTCTCCTCTTGGGACTTCCAGCACTCACACACAGGTCTGGGATCGGAATAGTGGTTAGCCATGGGAGTTTGGCACCTTAACCAATACACCACCGGCATGACCATCCCCCCTGGGGGGTGATTTCTCGCTTTCTGTCTCTATGTCTCTCTCTGTCTGGCGAGTGTACGCGCCCTATAGCGAAAACCTTTCCAAAAAAAAAAAAAAATGCAAATGGGGATTGGCTTTAGAAGAAACTTTTAGAAAAACTACAAAATTTTGTCAAGATTTCTGTAAGTCCTGAATTTAATTAACTTTATTAGAAGTAACTCATTTTTAGTTTGGATTTATCATGTGGCCATGGAGTTGGGCAATACCTATAAAAGGCCTGGTTTTTATGCCATCTCCATTTCACCTCCTAATAGACACTCTATGGTGTAAGCAAATTAGTCACTGCAAAAGTCAAAGTGACAGTTGACTACACTTCATCCAGAGACAGAGTTTAAAACATTTGGAAAACGTTTTTCTCCTATTTTAGATGGAAGTAAAACATGGCCTTAGTATGCATTCAGAGATCATTCCAATTTCAGTGAGAACAGTATGACTATCCTGAGTTTCGATGCTTTCTTTTCCTTTCTCTTCTCTTTTTTTAACTTCCTTTTTTTCTTTCATTCTTCTTGTTGAGGCCGAAAAGAGAAAGCAGATGTTTTTCTATTAAAAAAAGAAAATACTTATTTTTCTTTTGGGGAATATGTAAATTTAGACTTAAATATTGATTCGTGTGTCTTTGTTGTACCTACTTCATTGCTAACTGAATTATCAATTTAACTAAGAAAAAGATGGTTTCAAAAAATAAATGCAAAAAGAATCTTAACGTAAGAGTATGATAAATTCGGGACCAGCAGTTGGCTTTATGGCTATGCTGCTGGAATCCCATGTACTCAACCGTGGTTTGAGTCCCAGACCTGTGGGTAAGATTCACACCGGGCACGTGTGTGTGTATGCCCAAGATTCTGAGAGGAGAATGGAAGAGAAGGGATTTCAGCATGGCCATCCTCCCTGGGGGCTGATTTCTCACTTTCTCTGTCTTTCTGGCGAGCACGCAATGCCTATAGCAAACAAAAACTTCTTCAAAAAAAGAGAATGATAAATTTGGGGGCTGGTCAGTAGCCTAAATTAAAAAAAATAATCTATGAAAGAGTTACTCTCTCTAACACATATTTTCATGTGCAAATAGTTGGACTTTTCTATTCTGAGTGCAATTTTGGTATGCATAATGAATGCATTTTATATATATATATATATATATATATATATATATACATATATATATATATATATATATATATATATACACACACAATATATTTTGAAGTAAAATGTGAGGAATATATGACTATTAAATTCCTAAAGGTGATGAGGCAGTAAATAGTATATTTATTCCTATGATATGAGGAAAGAATACATACTTATTGGGAAAAGCAGTGGAATGTAAATTATGATACATAGATTAAAGAAGCAATGTAACTTTGTAAAATGAACATTGATTTTGAAGGCACATATATGTAACTTTGACGTCTAGATACACTGTATACAAACAAGTGTATTAAGGAAAGTCAATTAAAAACTGAATCTCAGTTTGTTCATCTGAAAAATAATGCTACTATTACCCAACACTTAGTATAGATATCCCTTTAGAAGCTGGTGTTAATTGTTATTATTGTATTTTTTTCTCAGTATCACAATTTCCTCATAGAGGTAGAGATATGAACATATTCATACAAAATTAAGAAGCCCTTTTCCAACCTTGAAGTGATTTAAAATTTTTTTTATTTACTTACATTCATTCACTGTACATCATTACAGCATACAAAGTGAGATTTTTCCATCCGGAGTACACTGTATATTGGCTCGATCAAGCACATCAACATATGTGTTATTGTCAACAAATAATTTTCCAGAAAGTCAGAGGTGAAATACCAAGGAAAGACAGAGTGGGCTAAAAAAATTTAGGGACTTGAACTAAGAAAAGCGCACAGTTAGAGTCAACTGGAATGAGTAGGATTGGAATGCAAAGGAAATGGATGGTAAGCAAAATTTGTACTAAGGAAGAAAATGAAATATGGAATGTATGTGTGAATGATGGAAAGTGAACTGCATCCACTGGAAAATAGTAAATAGTGAAAATAATTCTACTGCTTGTTGAATTTAATGGGGGAAATTAAGATTTTCCTGAGTCACTCTAGTTGGAATCAATATATGTATCTCTTGCTGCACTCAGTGTTGTCATATCATTTTTTTTTTCTAATGGTTCACTGAAGCTTTTTATTTTTCCACACAAAACCACTGGGGATCTTGCTTGTGGCCCCCTCGGAGATTACACTGGAGGTGCTAGGGGTTCTAGACACTTGGTGTGAAGCCAGGGGAGAGAAACAATGATTTGGGCCAATCACATGATTGCAGAGCTAGGATTTCCAACAGTGTTCCAGGTGGAACCTTCTAAGGAAGCAGCATGCACACCACAGAGCTAGGAGAGGGGCAGTAACTACCAGAGGCCCTGTAAGTGCTGGTTGAGCACACTCAGCCTGAAGTCAGAGTCTACTTAGCCACCTAGTGACTGAGGCCTCCGGGTCACCTGCCCTCAGCCTACTCAGCCAGGGGGTTTCTGAAGTCTCTGCTTGAAAACTTGGCCTTGCTGCCCAGTTCCTCTTCAATTCTTAGGAGCTGGTTGTACTTGGCCAAGCACTCAGACCAGCAAGGTACATCAGTCTTGATCTGCCCAGTGCAGAGCCCCACCACCAGGTCAATGATGAAGGTATCTTCAGTCTCCCCAGAATGATGAGACACCATCATGCCTCAGCCATTGGACTGGGCCAGCTTGCATGTCTGAAGGGACTCAGTCATGGAGCAGGAGACAGTTGCATGACTTCTCACCCACGGCCATGGCAATACGCTTTGGGTTGGTCAAAGAGGTCTTCGGGGGACCAGCAGTTAGCGTAATGGCTATGTCGCTGGACTCCCACGTAGTCGACTGCGGTTCGAGTCCCGGACCCAGTGGCTTAAAACTCATGCCGGGCGCGTGTGCGTGTGTGCCCAAGATCCCGATCCCGAGAGGAGAATGGGGGAGAAGGGATTGCGGCGTGGCCATCCCTCCTGGAGAGTGATTTCTTGCTTTCTATCTCTCTGTCTCTCTCTGTCTGTCTGGTGAGTGCTCGCGTCCTATAGCAAAACCTCTCCAAAAAACAAAAAAAAAGGTCTTTGGTAGACACCACTGGGTAGTCCTTGATGAAGGACTTGTACAGGTCAGCCAACTGGTCAGGTGTGATGTACCTGCTGGAATCATCAGGAGACTTAAAGTCCAGATCATACTTCCCAGACCTGAAGAACTCAGAGGCAGCCACATCCACGCCAATGACAACTTTGTCAGCATAGCCAGCCTTCCTGATCACATTCTTCAGCAGCTCCAGGGCTTCTTTGTTCTCCAGGATGTTAGGAGCAAACCTGCCTTCGTCACCCATTTTGGTGGCTTCTTTCCCGTACTTCTCCTTGTTGATGTTCTTTAGGTTGTGATAAACTTCTGCTCCAATGCACATGGCCTCCCTGAAGTTGGCTGCACCCACGGGGAGGATCAGTTCCAGGGTCTCACAGATCCCAGTTGAGGCACTTCTGGGCACGGCAGTTCTAAAAAGACTATTTATTTATTTATTTATTTTGGAGAGGTTTTTGCTATAGGGCACATGCGCCAGAAAGACAGAGAGAGACAGAGAGACAGAAATGAGAAATCAACCCTCATGGGGGATGGCCATGCCACAATCCCTTCTCCTCCATTCTCCTCTTGGGATCTTGGGCATGCACGCACACGTGCCCAGCTTGAGTTTAAACCACCGGGTCCAGGACTCAAATCTCTGTTGACTACGTGGGAATTCAGCGACATAGCCATTATGCTAACTGCTGGTCCCTGAAGAGACATTTTGAGGTAAACAGATCTACCTCAATAGTGAGGTTCCCACGAGAGTCAAAGATCTCTCTGGCATGGATCTTGAGGATAGACATGATGAATCTGGCCACTGATCTTGCTGTAGAGCAGAGGGTACTGTGGACAGCAAGAATGCTTAAACCATGTCATATCAAATATTTGGTTAGTCCTCCTGAAGATACTTAACTTTTATCTTCACTTGTTTTATTTTATTCATTTTTCTGTAAATAGTTTTTGAGTGCTTACTTTGTGTTAGCCATTGGATGCTTAAAAATAACCAAAATAATTGCTGCCTTCATGTTGGATATCAAGCAATAAACATAATATGTAAATAATTTTTTATTGTTGGAAAGTGATTAGGTCTTTGGAGAAAAATAAGGTAAGGGCATATAAAAGAGATTATAACTACAAAACAGGTGGATAGGGTTGTCCTCATTAAGAAGGTAAGCAATTTTTTTTTTTTTTTTGAGAGGCTTTTCGCTATAGGGCGCGTGCGCTCGCCAGACAGACAGAGAGAGACAGAGAGACAGAAAGCAGGAAATCACCCCCCAGGGGGGATGGCCACGCCGCAATCCCTTCTCCTCCATTCTCCTCTCGGGATCTTGGGCACACACACACACGTGCCTGGCGTGAGTTTAAGCCACCGGGTCCAGGATGCGAACCGCGGTCGACTACGTGGGAGTCCAGCGACACAGCCATTACGCTAACTGCTGGTCCCAAGGTAAGCAATTTTAAAGTAGATAATGGTGTGAGTTATGAAGACATATAGAAGAGTATTCCAGGAAGAGAAGTAAGAGAATGGGTAGAATGAAATGAGATCAAAAAGAAATATTAGGAGATTAAATGGTACAGCATCTTGTAGGCCATTGTGTAGACTTAGTTATTAATTTTTAGTAAGAAAAAAATGAAACACTGGAGAACTTTGAACAGAGGTGAACATAATATGAAAATGTTTTAAAAAGATTACTTGGCTGTTATGTTGAGAATAGATTCCAGATGGACAAAAAGGATAGACAAAGAGACCACTTAAGAGACTATTGCAATAATCCAGAAGAAATGATGTGATTTGATCCGAAGTGATAGCAGTGAGGTGCTGACAAAGGATCAGAATATGAATATATACTGAAGGGAAAACCTAGAGAGTTACTTGACTGATTGTATGTAGTGCATGGAAAATGACAAGAATCAATGATGACTCTTCATTTTCTTGGCCTGAATAGCTGGAAGGATGGAATTGATTTTAAGTGAGATGTAAAATACTATAGGTAAAAGAAAATTGAGAATTAAGATCAGCAATCTAGCTTTAGAAATATTAAATTCAGATAAAATAGGAGATGCATATTGAAGGCACTATGGAGATACCGAGTTGACAGCTGAATACATGGGTTGAGAGCTCAAAACAGTGGTCTAAGGATGAAGATACAAATTTGGGAATTAGACGATTTAAATAATATCAACCAAGAAGTGTGGATAACTGGAGACTCTTCAGGACTAGGTCTGAGCTACAGGGTGCTTTTAAATGTTAAGAGGTTAGGAAAGACAATGAGAACCAGTAAACAAGACAGGAAGGAATAGTAGCGAGTAAAGGTAAAAGGAAAACCAAGCAGACATGCTGTTCTGGAACCTATGTGAAAAATAAGTTTCTAGGACTTGAGAGTGATCATTTGCACCAAACTTACAGATGGAGTATGAAAGAAGATAACTGAAAACTGGCTAGTAGATTCAATAAGTTTGTGGTCATTAATGATCTCCACAATGGCAGTTTCAATGGAGGCAAAGATCAGATGATAGTGGAGCAACACTTTTCTTCCTTTAAAGAATTATTTAATTTTTAAGTATTATAAACATTATTATTATTATTATTATCATCTAATTTGCTATAGGGCACATGCATTCAGCAGTTCTGACTGGCCATGTGGAAGTCCAGTGCCTTAATCCCATGTCACCCTTTGACTCCAGAGCTACATGGTTTAAAGTTTGGTTTCCTTCCTTATCCTTATAGAGCTGGATCACTTCTAAGTAAGTTAAGGGAGAGCCTACAGTGAGAGATATTTGTTTTAATTATTATTTTTTGACAGCTATTAGTATTAAAAGGGATGCCATTTGGCTGTCATCTAGGCTCTCTTAACACAGCCTTCAAGTCGCTATTACCACCATGATTCTTGAAGGAAATACACCAACGTGATATTTAGAAACAATCGATTTAGTCTATTACTTTAAGAGTTCTGGTTTGTTTTTGCCTTCTTTATTTACTACATCTCCAATGGAATGTCATAGTGATCTAGGATGACTCTTTGGAGGAATAAGCAAAATATTGGTCGAGAAAAAGTCTTACACAGTTGTAAGTACAGTTACTTCTTTTGCTGTTTTTTTTTCTTGGTTTAATATGTTGAAGATTATTGAAGATTATTATGTTGAAGATTATTTGAAAAAGGGTCTTCAAAAAGAGCATATAAAAAACTGTAAATGATATTTTTTTAAAATTGCACCAAAATAAACTCATTATTTTATTCCTTTTTCCACAAAATTTTGAAGTCCACTTGTACAGCCTTGAAGTAGGTAATACTAAGAAAAGTATACAAAGAAAAATAGTTTCTATCTAAGGCATAGACATCTATGTAAGTTCCTTTATCCTGGTGTTCACCTAGATCTCTATAAAATTTTACTTGTTTTTGTCTGTGAAGTGGTATAGAGGAGGGTGCTTCTTTGCAAAGAAAAGGACACCAAAGACCCCACGTAATTGTACCAATCCATTAAGGAGCTAAGATTTCTAAGATATTGGCCAAAAAGTCCAGAATTTCAAAAAAGCTGAATATGAGAAAAAGTATCAGAGAACATCTCTATGGAAACATATGGTTTTAAGTGAATCACACTTAAGGTTCAATTTTAGCAGTATAATACAGTAAATGTCCTTGATTATGATAATTTATATCAATCTTCCTACTTCCTGGGACCTGTAATGAAAGTTGAGGATGATGGGGAATCTAGAGGTGACTTTCTCCAGTATTCAAGAAATGTCTATGAATTGAGAAAAACATATTAATGATGATTACTTGCAGTTCAAAGATAGCTTCATTCTTCTCTCATTTACTGTCCTCTTCCTTTCCATCAATTTAATGCTTTCCATCTGCCCCAGGGCTGATGTTTCTCCTAGGGTCCACTTTTTAGCATTTTCTTCATCCTATGATCCCAACAGATTCCTAACTATCCCCTTTTCTTCTCCCTCCTCCCTAAATGTCAAGGTCCTATTTAGCTTGTTTATAATTCTCAAATTGTATAAAGACACAAATACACTTGGAATTCTTATTTCTATTCATCCAGAACCAATCACAGAGGTTTTTTGTTTGGAGTTTTTCCCCCTGTACTAATAAGATGACAGACTGAGTTGGCTGGACAGCTAAAACAGTAGCTAACAACATAATAAGCTTTACGCAATCTGGGCACAGGCAACATTTTGGTAAATTCAATTCCATTTTCTATTAATATATATTGTCAAGTTTTTGGATTTATTAGGATGACTATGATATTTTGGGAATGATTTACGAACAAAATAATAGAAGCAGTATTCAATTCTCTAAGTCATAGAACCTTGGTGTTGTAAGAGTATTTAAAAGCATCACATTTAATGCCACTCATTTCACCATTAAGGAAAAATAAGAGTCAGAGGTGTAGATGACTTGTAGAAGTTTATTTAACCAGACCAGACATCTCTCAACTCTGTTTAGTAGCCTCTCCAGTGAGTTAGGTATTCTGGTTCTTGTGCAAGCATATAGAAATAGAAATATTTTACCTCTCTGGAAGAATAGTCACTATTTTAAAACATTTCATTTATTTCATCATCATAATCTTTCAGCATCATGTTCTAAGACATGCACTTCTCGTGGACATCTTTTTAGAAGTTGCTGGTGTAAGTGATGACCTTTCCAGAAAGGCAGTGCTGGACACATGCAAGACAGTAAAGATGTGCACTAATTCCCTCAGCCACTGTGAGATGGAAGCTAAGTTGACCTAGCAAGACTTCTCTAGTTTCAACAAATAAGAGGTTTCTTTTTCTCTTCTATGCCTGCTTGAATTACAAACGACTCCTTGAAGCATCTGTTTTCACTAAATTTGACAGCCAGGAAGGAAGGTTCACAATTTTCAGCAGCTGTTATTTGTTTTTTTCCTTTACTGAGAAGAGCTGCAAGACCACAGTGTGGAGAGGTCTGTTTGATTACTCAGCAGGACAGTGGAAGCTGAAGCAGAGAGATGATAGAAAGCATGAGAAGAGAGAGGGAGGCATGGCAGAGCAAACATCAGAGAGGCATGATTCGATCAGCAGGATCCAAAAATAAAATGTAATCTAACGGCATGGTGACCAGAGAGATTACTGATGCAAAATAGCTGAAATCAAAGACTGATTCAAGGACACACATTAATGTATATAGCATCCAAGCTGAGCCGTAGACATTTCTGAAGTAGATTTTCACAATATCGAACAGGATCTTGACAAACATTATTGTCACTTATAATACCCTCTGCTTTGAACAAGTGTCAATAAGTCACAAAGTAAGAAAGTTTTTTCTTTTGTTCTGTTTTGTTTTGGTTGCCATAGACCACGTTTGCTTACCAGAGAGACAGAGTGAAAGTGAGAAATCACCCCTCCCCCCAGGGGGCATGATCATGTTGTAATCCCTCCACCTTCAGTCTCCTCTCAGGATTCTGGGCATGCATGCTCACATGCATGCAGACATGCCCAGCATGATTTTCAAACCTATGGGTGTGGCATGTAAGCCATGTAGTCCATGATGCAGGATCCAGTGCCTTAACCTCCACGCAACCTGTTGGCCTCAAAGTGTTTAACATTGCTTCAAAAGAGAGTATTTGTTGTCTGGGTCAACAAGTGTTTAAGGAGTTAAGTTTAAAACCGGGGATAAGAGTGCAGAGTGGAGCAGTGTAGAAGACTCAGGAAAGATGCAGTGAAAAACAAGATGTTAAAGGCAGCACCAAGGGCCAGCTCTGTGGCTTGGTGTTTAAAGCAGCCGAATCCCATGTGGCTGACCATGAAGTTTGAATCCTGGACCCGTGGCTTGGAAAACTTGCTGGTCACACGTGCAAGTGTGCTCAAAATCTCATAAGGAGAAAAAACAGGAGAAGGAATTACTGTAGAAGAATAGACTGTGGCATGACCCTTTCCCATGGGGGGGGGGTGCTTTTCTTCTCCCCTTCTCTCTGCCTCTCTGTCTCTCTCTGGCAAGCACATGTAATTTCTAGTAAAATAAGATAAAATATAAAAATTAAAGTCAGCATCAGAAAGATGAAAACATATGAGTAAACTAAAAGAAAATAGAACCTCAAAATACTCAACTTTCCCACAGGAAAGCATGTGTAGTAATACTCTATAAAGTGCTAGGAACTATGGCCTATTTCTCTGGAGTAGAGAGCCCAGAGTATGAAATCACAAATGTGATTCTGTGCATCAGTTCACATCCTCAGATAGGGACAAGTAGTGTATCTCTGTGCAAATTAGAAGATAAATTTAAGAGTGCTATACAGACAGGGAAAGGGTTTCCAATAATCATAGTGGAATACTTATGAGAAATATAGTGTCTCCTAAAATTGTAATAGGAAATGGAGAGGTATATTTTATGAACAACAATATTATTTTTAAAATACAGTTAATATAAAGAACCCTATTCCTTTATTTTATTTTATTTATCTTTTTCTAAATTTTTACATTTAATTACTGTACATCTTTACACCATACAAAATAAACTTTCTCACCATGAATACACTGAATATTACTTCTGTCAAAGATATTAACATACACATTATCATCAGTAGATAATTTTTCATTTTTGTGTTCATTAAATATTTTGCTTTTTGTCCCGATTCCCTTCCTCCTGCTCCCATTGTCCATCCTCCTCCCACATTGTCTCTAGTATTCACAGTTGCTCTCCTTGCTTTTATACCTTCTAATCTTTTGTTTCTACTATGAAGTATAGACATTCGGCTTATGTTAAGTGGGGACATATAATGCCTCTCTTTCACAGTCTGGCTTCCTTAGCTTAGCATTCAATCTTACATATTTGTCCACTTACTATAAAATGACAGGATCTCAATGTTTTTTATGACTGAGTAATATTACATAGAGTGTATCTGCCACACTTTTCCAATCCATTCATCTGCTCTTGGATATTTGGGTTGATTCTATGTCATAGTGATTGTGAGTAATGCTTCAGTGAACATGGATGTGCAAGTGTTTTTCTGACTGGGTATATTTCTATCCTTTGGGTAGATACCCTGAAATGGAATTGTTGGATTCTATGGTAGTTCTATTTATAAGTTTTAGGGGAACCTCTATTTTGTTCCCCATAGTGTCTGTCTGTACTAATGTACATTCCCACCAACAGTATAGGAGCACTGCACTTCACTGCAGCCTTGCCAGAACTTATAATTCTTCATTATTATTTTAAATAATTATTTTATTTAATTTTATGTATTTATTTATTTATTTAAATCTGACCCGAGAGGAATGGAGTGACGAGAGCAAGCAAGAGAGAAAGTGAGAAATCAAGCCACCAGGTCTCGAACTTGAACCATTGTTGGCCATTTCAGAGTCCAGCGTCTTTAACCACCATGCCACCTGCCGGCCCCCATTCTTCATTTTTTAAATCTTAGTCATTCTGACTGAGAGAACTCTATTTCTAAGCAGCCATAAATAAAGCAACTGATTTGTTTTATTGGTTGGAAGCCAATTAAAGAGGTATGAAATGCTTAACCAGAGTTTAAATGGAACAGAAGGTGTACATCTTAGTTTGTCTTTTATAACAGAATACTATAAACTCGGTAGATTATAAACAACAGAAATATATTCTCATGGTTCGGGAGGCAGAGAAGTCCAAGATCAAGGCACTAGCATATTTAGTGTCTTGTAAAGGTATGCTTCCTGGATTGGAGATAGCTGTATTTTGTTGTGTTTTCACATGGCAAAAGAGGCGATTGAGCTGTCTGGGACCTCATTCAATTTAAAGGCCTTCATCCCATTTAGGAGAGTTCTGCCTTTATGACCTAATCACCTCCCAAAAATCCCATCTCCAAATATCTCATTGGGGATTTGTTTTCAACATGAATTTGGGAAGACATGAACATTCAGTCTATAGCATTTCATAATGGTTTCTCAAACTTCATGTCTTTCCCACATGCAGAATACATTAATTCCATTCCAATGGTCCCCAAGTCTTAACTGATTCCAGCGCTAACACAAAATTCTAAAGTACAACATCTCATTTAATTATCTGCTAAATTAGATATGGATGAGACTCAAAGTATGATTCATCCTGAGGTGAGTTCTCCTCCAGCTGTTATCTGTGAAACAAACAAACAAAAATATTGTGTTCTTTCTTTTTTTATTTTTTTGGAGAGGTTTTTGCTATAGGGCACATGAGCTCGCCAGACAGAGAGAGAAAGAAAGACAGAAAGCAAGAAATCCCCCCCAGGGGGGATGGCCACGCCACAATCCCTTCTCCTCCGTTCTCCTCTCGGGATCTTGGGCACGCATGCACACACGCCCAGCGTGAGTTTTAAGCGACTGGGTCCAGGACGCGAACCATGGTCGACTACATGGGAGTCCAGCAACATAGCCATTACGCTAATTGCTGGTCCCAAAAATATTATGTTCTTTCAAAATACAATGGTCAGGAAAAACCTGAGAGACACATTCCCATTCCAAAAGGGAGAAACAGAATAGAAAAAGAGAGTGATAGGTCCTAAATAAATCCAAAACCTATTGAAAGAAATTGCATCAGATGTTAAGGTTTAGAGAATAATGCACTTTGGCTTAATATACTACCTTCCTGACCAGTGGGGTGGCATGGTCCTCCCCATCACCCAGTGAAACAATCCAACCACAGACCTCTGCTTGTGTTCTATGACTCTCCCAGGCCAGGGCCCCATGGCTACAGCTCTTTGGAGCTGGGATCCTGAGCCTATGGCTCTGCTAGGAATCTCCCACCTCTCTTGTAATATAGTTGAAGGCAGTCAGGCTCTCACAGCTCTGCTGGGTAGTCAGTTTGGTAGCACTTAGTCAGGGCTGTACCTCGAGCCACTGGGCCAGCACACTCCTGCTTACCTGACTTGGGAACGTAGCCCCATCTTTTGAAACCGACTCTGTCTCCTGGGACTTTGCCCTCTGGGCCTATAACAGGCATGGCAGCCCATGATTTCTGAATTGCCTGTGGGGTGTTCTATCATCTTGAACAACAGCTGCTGGCTTCTGTCAAAATAGCTGGCTAAGCTTCTTGTTGTCTTTTGGCCACAACCTCAGTGTTCTCTCCCAAAAGGAATTTTTCATTATTTAAAAAATAGATAGGATAAAACTTTTCTGAATTTTAAAGTGCTGGTTCCCCTTTCCTTAGCAATTCCATCTTGAAGTAATTTTTCTCTCTTGAATTTTATTATAAGGAATAAGGAATAGTTGGGCCATTTCCTTAACAATGTGCTTAGAGATTTACTCAGCAAGATATTCAGTTTCATTGTTGACAAGTTATACCTCCTAAAAAAACTCTAGAACAGGAGCATAATTTAGGCAATTTTCTTTGTCATTTTATAATGAGGATGACCTTTCCACCAATATCCTAATAACATATTCTTTATTTCAGTTTCAGACATCATCAGAATGACCTTAACCATTCACATTTCTATCAATATGCTACTCAGGATTACTTAGATATTCTCTAAGAATTTTGAAGCCTTTACTGGAGTTCTACACTTTTCTTTCTGAGACCTCACCAGGGTCAACATAATGGTCTTCACAACAATGTAATCTTTCTCTAGACGGCACCGTCAAAGTCTTCCAGCTTCTTGCCATTTCTGAGTTCCAAAGCTGCTTCTTCAATTTTAGGTACTGGTTACATCAACATACCCACTTTCTGGGAGCCAGTTTGTGTCTTAATCCACTTGGGTGGTTAGAATAGATACCATTGACTCCATGGCTTTAAAGTAATTGAAATTTTTTTCTTACAGTTTTGGAAGCTGGGAACTGGGAAGTTCAAATGCAAGTCAGTGTTTGGTGAGGACCCATTCCCTAGTTCACAGACAGCTGGTATTTTACCCTGCCTTTTTTTTTTTTTTCTTCTTTTTTTGGAGAGGTTTTTGCTATAGGGCGTGTGCGCTCACCAGAAAGACAGAGAAACAGAGAGAAAGAAAGCAAGAAATCATCCCCCAGGGGGGATGGTCACGCCGCCATCCCTTCTCCTCCATTCTCCTCTTGGGATCTTGGGCATGCATGCACATGTGCCAGGCATGAGTTTAAGCCACCGGGTCCGGGACACAAACTGTGATCGACTACATGGGAGTCCAGCGACATAGCCATTATGCCAAATGCAGGTCCCGACCCTGCCTTTTTTGAGTCAAGTTTTCATGTGACTCAAGGAACAAGGAGTCTCTTTTTATACTAATACCCTTTACATCACTTCCCAAAGTCTCAATCTACAAAAGCCACATTGGATATAAAGTTTCAACATATGAATTGAGGCGGGGGCACATAAACATTTCATTTTTAACATTATCTATACCTGATCTACTGACAGTAAGAAAGTACCAAGAGAAAGATTATTCGCATGATTTTTTAAGTGAAAATTTAATTTTAGCTAATGGGATTTTTAAAAACTATCTTTCTATTCAAATTTTGAAACAAAGTATTTTCTTTTAAAAGGACATATCTTTAATTGTCTTCAGTGAGGGTCACAATGACCCTACATTATTATACGTTGGAGAACAAAGGAGTGCTCACTACCATGTATGGAAACTTTCAGAAGTTTGATGCTGTTTTATAATTAGGAAGCCTTGAGCAGAAAATTCTTAGGACAAAAAATAGTTTTAAAACTGAGTTTTTACTCATAAGAATAGTGTTGTGCATATTTTGAAGAGAAAAGAAACATTGTCCATGTTCTATCCGTCTTTGGACATTTTCTCGGCCTTAGTCAGTTTTTTGGTAAATTAGACTGATAAACCAGGAGCCAGGTATTTCTTTCTCCTCAAATTTGGATGATACAGATAAACATAATGATTCAAATTTCACCTTGAGTTCATAGGAAAGCAAATAAAATAGCATCAACTCAAAAAATTAATTAAAAATGATACAACTGAGGGGTTGACAAAGTCAACTGGTGGGTGGGCAGAATGTGAAATAAGGTTGATGTGGTAGGTTTCAATTAAGATAGGCATGAGTAAGGACACAATAATAGATACTGGTTTAATAATAAAATATGTCAAAGTCTGTGGAGAACACTTGGCACATATGAAAACTTTGAAGTTAAGTTCTGGGAGGAACGTATTTCATAGAATTGCAGATATAAATTTTTTTTTTTCCACACAAATCATGGAAAAATGTTCAAATGATGAAGCATCTGGCAGGAAAGAAATTCAATGAGCTTCTAATCATTTCAAAATAACTATATGGAGTGCTATTTACAAATTCGTATTTTAGTTTTAAAAAGCTAATGAGGACACATTACCATTACATCTTTTAAAATTGTTGTCTTTCATTTTGGCTAATAAACATAGAATTTTGTCCTTGAACAACAAAATATTGGTATGACGAAATAGTATGAATCAGAGTCACAAAGTACATTTTACTGATTTTACTTTTTTTTTGGAGAGGTTTTTGCTATAGGGCACATGCGCTCGCCAGAAAGACAGAGAGAGACAGAGAGGCAGAAAGCGAGAAATCACCCCCCAGGAGGGATGGCCACGCCACAATCCCTTCTCTTCCATTCTCCTCTCGGAATCTTGGGCACGCACGCACACGCACCCAGCATGAGTTTAGGCCACAGGGTCCAGCACTCAAACTGCATGGGAGTTCAGTGACATAGCCATTATGCTAACTGCTGGTTCCTTTTTTTTTTTTTTTTTTTGGTGATTTTACTTTTAATAATAATTTTCAAAAGCAATCTTCCTAGGCCATGAACATTGAGTTAATTAACCAGTTTCTTCTTTTTTGTCCCCTATCTCAGTTGAAGGCATGGTCTTTCTATGAGTTGGTAGCACAATTGTAGTGATGCTTCATATTTTTTCAAGATATAAATGTTTGAGAGGATGTAAACATTCAATACCTAAAACACAGGTGATACCCCAAACAGCATATGCCTGGAACGAGATGAGAATCAGAATCTTGTGGGACATTTGGAATTTTTACCACAGTCAATATTTGTAAATTGGTAAATTTAATAAATGGATAAATAAATTTCTGTCTCTCTCTCTCTCTCTCTCTCTGTCTTTCTGGTGAGTGCACACACCCTTTAGCAACAACTTTTCAAAAAAAAAATTAAAAAGGAAATGCATTTTTTTTTAAAGGACTTTGCCATCAAGTGCATGTGCTTGCCTGGGAGTCAAAGAGAAAAACAGAGGGAAAGTGAGAAATCACCCCCCAGGGGAATGACCACAGCGCTATCCCTTCCCTTCCCCTCCATTCTCCTACTGGGATTTTGGGCACACCTGAACACATGGCTGGCATGATTTTCAAGACTACAGGTCCAGGACTTGTACCACAGTTGACCATGTAAGAGTCCAGCACCTTAACCACTATGACACCTGCCGACAGCTAAGAAATGCTTTTTAAAATTTATGGAATTGGCGAGGTAGGTGGCAGTCTATAGTGTAATGGACTGCAGTGCTGGAGGCCAGGTGACCAACATCAAGTTCAAATCCCTATGGAGACACGGCTAGGTACATGAGAGGATGCCCAAGATACTAAGGAGCTGGAGCACTGGGAAAAGGACACATGGCATGAAGAGACTTTGTCAAGAGTCTTTTCGCTCTCTGGGACCAGCAGTTAGTGTAATGGCTATGTCGCTGGATTCCCATGTAGTCGACCGCGGTTCACTTCCCGGACCCGGTGGCTTAAACTCACACTGGACGTGTGTGCGTGCGTGCCCAAGATCCTGAGAGGAGAACGGAGGAGAAGGGATTGCGGCGTGGCCATCCCCCTCTGGGGGGGGGGTGATTTCTCGCTTTCTGTCTCTCTGTCTCTCTCTGTCTGGTGAGCACACGCACCCTATAGCAAAAACCTATCCAAAAAAAAAAAAAAGAGTCTTCTCGCTCTCTTTCCCATCTTGTATACATGTGCATGTGCTATTATAAAAAAATGTACTTGGGCTAGTTGTTAGGATGGGACAACATACTGTCAATAATTGTATAATTAATAAAGGTAAGTAATTCATCAAAATAGTGTGAATGCTATATTGAAGAGATAAATAAACAATTATCTTGACATTCCTAAATAACAGATTAGAAGAGATTATCTAAAGTTTCTATCTAAGGTCTACAATGAGAATTCTATTTTCCCTTTGTATATATCCACATGCACTTTAAAAAAACATCAATTGTCACTGGGCCTGAGGAGATAATGCCTATAGGTAAGAAATGCATATACATTGGTTTATTAATACATTGGTTATTCTTTCAATTTATAATTGTAGTTCCTTACATCAGAAGTTACAGAAGATTGTTGTAACAAAGCATACATCATATATTCTGACAGATCTCGCTAAGCTTTTGCCTCTGGGAGAAATTTCGCTTGCTCGCTCTCCATCTATATCTATACCTATGTATATATACACACACCTTGGCTTATCAGTGAATACATGACTAGATATTTTAGAAAATCACAGTGGAAGTTTAAAATTTGTTGAATATTGGTAAAATATTATGGACTTGAAGAAATGACAAATATTTCCTACATTTCAGCTTAGTTTATATGAGGTATTGCTGTGACTTCTACTTACTACAATATTGTTAGGCATTTAATAATATGTCTATATGAAAAAACATATTTTGTAATCACACATTAATTATATGTCTTATACAGATGGAAATGAATAATAAAATAGGATATTCCATAGTGGGAGCAAGTTCAATATTGATAAAGAATGGTAGACAATCCTAGAGCTCCTCTCCATCTGAAATGACTTATTTACCAACCACACATAAACACTTGCCCACACACTACCACCTACATCCACATCACAAAATTGCATGAACCTACCCCCATGGGGAGTGGTCATGCCACAATCCCTTCTCCTCCATTATAATTTTTCTCTTAGATCTTAAATTTAATATTGTTTGCCTCACTGGGTTTTGGAACTACTTACGACCTGTTATTTATTTCTCCTTCCTTTTGCTTTCTTTTATAATGGGAATGTCTATGCTATGTCTGTTTCATCATTGCATTTTAGGATCATATAATTTGGTTGATTTACAGGCTTACAGCTGAAGAGAAAATCTTCTTAGGATAAAATATACCTTTAAGTCTTACCCATGTCTGATTTAGATAAACCTTTGGTCTTCAGACTTTCAGTTAATGCTGAAATCAAGCTATTTGGGCTATTTACATGAAATGAATGAATTTTTAAAAGAGGATTTTAATAATTTCTTCAATAAGTAATATAGAGAGAAAAAGAGAGAGACAGTATACAAAATTAATCTTTGACCCTTCAATCCATCTCTAGCATTCAGCCAATCTTGGATCATAGGCAAACACATGCTTGGCATACGCAGGAAGGTTTTTGGACTTGTTTTGGATGCCTTTTTATCTGGGGTTGCATTGCAGTGGGTGTCATATTTTACTGTTGTACCATCTGTCCTCAAGAGAAAATAATGGATTTTGCATGTGAAAAGACCAAGAATTTTAGGGGCTAGAGTCGAAATGCTGTGGTTTGGTTTATGTCATCTTCAAAATTCATGCTGGAATTTAACTTGTAATGCAACAGTGTTAAAAGATGGGGCCTTTAGGAAGGAAGTCAGTTATAAAGGCAGACTGTCATGAATGGAATTAGTGGCCTTACAAAAGGCAGAGAGTAGAGCACTCATCTGTTTTACCTTTTTGTCACTGCCACCAGGTGAGACATACCATTCATTTCCTTCTGAAGGATACAGCAACAAGGAGACTTGGAAGAAAGAGCCAAGCCCTTACCAGATACCAAACCTGTCAGCTCCTTGAGCTTGGATTTCCCAGTCATCAGGACTCTGAAAAACCAATGTCTGTTCTTTTATATTTTGTACAGTAGAACAAACATCCTAAGATACTAACCATTTGACCTAAAATATAGAGATTACCCTGGATTATCTGGGTGACTTCAATATAATCACCAGCATCCTTCAAAGTAGAAGAAAGAGACAGAAGACGAAGAGTGGTGTGATTTAAGGAAGGCCTAACCGAGTGCTCCTGGCTGTGCAGATGGACAATGAGAAGTATGTGTCAAAGAAGAAGGCAGGCAGTCTCTAGTAGCTTGAGAAGTCAAGGAATACATTCTTCTGTAGAGACTTCAGAAGCAAATGTAGCTCTGCTCTCTTTGCTGCGCCTACTGCGAGGATGAAGACCATTCTCAGCAACCAGACTGTTGACATTCCCCAGAACGTCGACATCACCCCGAAGGGACGCACCGTCATCGTGAAGGGCCCCCGAGGAACCCTGCGGAGGGACTTCACCACATCAATGTCGAGCTCAGCCTCCTTGGGAAGAAGAAGAAGAGGCTGCGGGTTGACAAATGGTGGGGAAACAGAAAGGAGCTGGCTATGGTTCGCACTATCTGTAGTGACTACGTCCAGAACATGATCAAGGGCGTTACGTTGGGCTTCCGCTACAAGATGAGGTCTGTGCACGCTCATTTCCCCATCAACGTCGTTATTCAGGAGAATGGGTCTCTTGTTGAAATCCGAAATTTCTTGGGTGAAAAATACATCCGGAGGGTTCGAATGAGACCAGGTGTTGCTTGTTCAGTATCTCAAGCCCAGAAAGATGAGTCGATCCTTGAAGGCAATGATACTGAACTTGTTTCAAATTCAGCTGCTTTGATACAGCAAGCCACAACAGTTAAAAATAAGGATATAAGAAAATTCTTGGATGGTATCTGTGTCTCTGAGAAGGGTACAGTTCAGCAGGCTGATGAGTAAGAGTTAAGAGTTTTCCAACTACAGTAACAAGCTGGATAATTTCTAAGGCCTTCATATGACATTTTAAAGATAATAAAAGACAATGATTGATTTGAAACTTTCTTAAACTGATTATCCTTTTCCAACTACTTGGCAAGTAAGCAACTAAGGAATAAAGAATTCTCCTAGTAATAGTATGTTAAGAACAATACAGAATTCCTGATCAGGAATTTTTTTGTCTAGTTTTTCTTCACAGGAACAAGTGGCTTAAATCTGGTTTTTGAAGGAATAGCAAGGATATTTCAGGCAAGAGAAATATAATATCAGGGAATGTGGTTGTTCATGGATATAGAGGTTGAGGAAGATCCTGAGGCTAATTTTACCATGGCATCAATTTATGTTTGGTAAAGACGCATCCTAGTCACTTGTAAAGAGATATCTAAGAAGTGGAACAAAGTGACAAGAGCCTTCCTACAAGCTACAATATGTAGTTTGTGTCATGATAAAGAATAATTTTGCCATCCAACGTCTCAGTAATCTATCCTACTTCAGCCGTGCACCCTAGACCTTGTTTTATTCTTGAAACACGTTCATTCTTCCATAATCTCTTAATTCCTTGTGTCCCACTGTAAGTGTGATGGGATTTTACCATGCTGGAACGTAATGTAACACAGTTCTTGCCTAAAAAAAGAAGAAGCAAATGTAGCTCTGACAATTTCTTGAGTTTAGCCTAGTAAAACCAGTGTTGGCTTTATGATCTACAGAAATGTAAGATAAATTGATGTTGTTTTAAGCAACTAAGATTGTGATAATTTGTTATAGCAGCAATAAAAAACTAATACACAAGTATATAATAAAATAAAATTTAAAAGGTTTTTATATTTATCAATCAATTTACCCTTTTTATGTTCTTATCATTTTTTTTCACATGGGTTTGCATTTGTGTTTGGAATTACTTTGCTTCAGCCTAAGGAACTTCTTTTTTTTCTTTTCTTTCTTTCTTTCTTTCTTTTTTTTTTTTTTTTGAGAGGTCTTCGCTATAGGGCACGTGTGCTTGCCAGACAGACAGAGAGAGACATTAGAGACAGAAAGCGAAAAATCATCCCCCACGGGGGATGGTCACGCTGCAATCCCTTTTCCTCCATTCTCCCCTCGGGATCTTGGGCACGCACGCACACGCGCCCGGCGTGAGTTTTAAGCCACCGGGTCCAGGACGCGAACCGCGGTTGACTACGTGGGAGTCCAGCGACATAGCCATTATGCTAACTGCTGGTTCCCAGGAACTTCTTTAAGTATTACTTTTAGGGTACATTTACTAAAGATGAATTTTCAATATTTTTGTCCACTTATAAATGCCTTTAGCCTGGGACTAGCAGTTGGTGTAGTGGCTATGTCACTGAACTCCCATGTAGTCGACTGTGGTTTGAGTCCCAGACCGGTGGCTTAAACTCACGATAGGCATGTATCCGTGACCAAGATTCTGAGAGGAGAATGGGGGAGAACGGATTGTGGTGTGGACATCCCCCTGGGGGGGGGTGATTTCTCACTTTCTGTCTCTCTGTCTCTGTCTTTCTGGAAAGTGCACACATCCTATAGCAAAAACCACTCCAAAAAAAAAAAAAATGTCTTTAGCCTTTATAAAGAATATATTTTAAATGTACAATTCCAAATAGAATGTACATTTTTCTGTTTCATTTAGTACTTGAAAAATATTCTATATTTTCTTTACAACTTCATTGTTTATGAAGAGATATCAGTCATTATTCTTAGTGCTACACACACACATGTGATAAATATACCACTCCTCCTCCATCTGCTTTTAAATTTTTATTTATGCTTGTTTTTTGGTAATTTGCCTATGCTATGTATAAGTGTGATTTCCCTTGTGATTTATTCTGCTTGTTGTTACTAAACTTCTTATATGGGTAGACTTATGTTTGTTATCAATTTTAGAAAATTATCTACCATTATATTTTAAAATAGTTTCCGTGTCATTCTCTTCTTCACTCTTTTTTAACTAAAATTACATACATAAATTTTAGCTGCACCATTTTTTCACATTTTGTCATCTTTGTATGTTTCAGCTTTAATCATTTCTATTGAGTTATTTTCAGTTAATTAATAAATTTCCATTTATGTTCAATATTCTTATTCATCAAATAATTTTTGATTTTCAAATTGCATTTTTCATTCACAGTATTCTTATTTGGGTCTTTTAAAATATATTTCTTCTTTCTTTTTTCTTTTTTCTTTTTTTTTGAGAGATTTTCGCTATAGGGCACGTGCACTCACCAGACAGACAGAGAGAGACATATAGACAGAAAGCGAGAAATCACCCCCCACGGGGGATGGTCACGCCGTAATCCCTTCTCCTCCATTCTCCTCTCGGAATCTTGGGCACGCACGCACATGTGCCCGGCGTGAGTTTTAAGCCACCGGGTCCGGGACACAAACCGCGGTCGACTACGTGGGAGTCCAGCGACATAGCCATTACGCTAACTGCTGGTTCCCTATATTTCTTCTTTCTGTTGAACAGTTCCCATTTCTTAGTAAATGTTGTCCTTTTTGCACCTTTAGTCCAATTTGTGTTGTGATGACAGAATATTACAGACTTCAAAAATTATAAAGAAAATTGATTTTGGAGGGAGGGCATTTGATTCTGGAGGCTCGGAAGTCCAAGGGCATGGTGCTGGCATCTGCTCAGCCTCTGGTTAGGGCCTTCTTGCTGCATCATCTTTGATCTGAGGTGGAAAGGCAACCAAGCACAAGAGACAGAGAGCAAAAGGGGTTGAATACACTTCATAAAAACCTGCCCTCGTGATAACTAACCCACTTCTTTGAAAACAAGATTAATCCTGACCTACTCATCTCTAAAAGACCTCATCCCCTCATCACCATTGCACTTAGGATTGTTTCTAATACGCGAACTTTGGAAACACGTTCAAACCTTAACTTTATTTTAGATAAAATCACAGTCATTTTCTAAGTCTTATTATGGCTATTCGTATATCTAGTCCATGTCTAACTTTGGTCCCCCTAGTTTTTTTTTTGTTGTTGTTTGTTTGTTTGTTTGTTTGTTTTTCTGTAACTGTAAGAGAGGATGTGCAGTTGCCAGGGAAAGATGGATAAAGAAAGAGAGTTAGAGAGAGAGAGAGAGAAGAAAACACTCCTTCACTGGAGCATGGTCATGCTACATCCCTTCTCCTTTGTTTCTTCATCTTGTTGAGATTTGAGGCACACATGCACACATGCCTGGCATATTCTTCAAGTGACTGGGGCCAGATTTTAGGCCATGGTTGACTATGTGGTATCCAGCTCCCCCTAACCACTAGACTATGGTACTGACCTTAAGTTTGGTTCTTTTGACAGTTATTTTTCTTTACTCCCATTTATTTTCTTTTCATGTGTTCTGTCATATTTAATTGTATTACTTCTATTAATGTGGATAAAAACCGTAGAGTCTAAAATAAGTTATATTTACACCTAAATATGGGTGCAGCTTTCTGTCAACCTTCTAGTGTGAGGAGCAGAATCTTTATCTGTAATTAAGCAGGGTCTGGGCCTTGCTATTTCTTTAGCTGGAAGAATTCACTACGATATTCAAATAATTTTAGCACTGTATCAGAAACTCCTTTAGAAGGACTTGGAGAGTCAAGTCTGGGAAGACTCCAAGGATCTCTTTATGTTCTATAGTTCAGTCACAAGTTGTCAAAACTAGGGATCTTCACAGGCTAGCTGTCAGTTTTGAGGCTGGTGAGTTTTGTTTGTTTGCTTGTCTTCTAAGTTTATTCATTTACCTCTTTTGAGAGACTGCCGCATTCCCAACAGAGTCCTCAGGTAGCAATGGGTCTTAGCCCCAGCGAGCCTTCTCACAGGCTCGTGAAGGGAGGCTTTTGTACGTGAACCTAGGACTTTCCCTTTTGGGCTCAGCATCTGAGAGCATTGCTTTACTGCTCTCTGGTCCTGGCTCCTGAGGAATTTCTCCTGCCATGAAGGTCTGTCCCTTGGGAGATCTCTACATCTCTGCTGCCTTTCCCCAGGTTTGGAAGTAGGAAGGGGCTGTAGCAGGGTGTTCAGTAAGGTACCCAAATGCCTTAGAGAGATTTTTCCTAGCTATCCTTCTCTATCCACAGTTCTCTTCTAGTTCTGTGCACTTGTGCCTCAAGAGGCTTTCACTAAGCAACGCTCCCTTTCGTACCCAGAGAGAGCCTGAGAAGGTTCAGAGAGTTCAACCCAGTTCTTGTGCCCTGCTCCTATGCATTAGCCTCTGCTGCACGGCTAAGCCTCCGTGGTGAGTGGTGACTCTCAGCCCTCTCGCTTTGCTCTCACCCTTCTAGAAGAAAACTTGGTAATAGTCCATGGAAAAGAGTTGGATAGTGGTATACAGTATCCTTATAGTTAAGGGTCTTATCAGTTTTACATCACATTTGGCCTTTAGGAATTCTGGTTTGTCCTTACCATCCTTTCTGGCGGTTTTCTCTTCCTTCCACTGCTTTACCATGAAGGTCGTTGTGACTCTTCTATTCTAGCAGGGGATTATATCTTTTTGAAATTGTTTAATCTGATTTTTTTTTCTTAGTACCCTAATGGGTTTAAACAAAGTTACAGGTTTCTATGTTAGCTATTTTTATTTTTTTATACCATAAGCTGAAAGTAAAACTTAGTTTCTTTAAGAACAATATTTAGCTTATCTTTATTATTTCTTTTCATCATATTAATTTATTGGTCTCACAGTGAGGTGACTACTTATTTCTGTTGCTCTAGATTTTTTTATATTTTAAAATAACATTGAAAAATTAATGCATATTATATGCCGAAAAATAGTATGTATTTGCATTAATATTCAATCAGTAATGAACACGTGAACAAGCTCTCTGGGGCCAGCTCCGTAATTTAGTGGTTAAAGGAGCTGGATTTTACATGGTCTACTCTGTGGTTTGAATCCTGGCCATGGTGACTTGAAGAATACTCCAGGTGCATATGTGTGCATGTCACACATCCTAGCAGGATGGAAATATGTAGGAAAAGAGATTATGGCATGACTATGCACTTTGGGCACACTTTTTCTTCTCTTCTTCTCCCTCTGTCTCTTTCTGGTGAGTGCACACACCCTCTAGCAAAACAAAACAAAACAACACAAAAACAAAAACAAACACAGGGAAGAAAAAAAGAAAAGAAGAAAGCTCTCTGGAGGCCAGCAGATGGTGTGGTCGTTAAGTCACTTGACTCTCACCTGGCCAACTATGGTTCAAGTCCTGGACCCAGTGGTTTAAAAATTATACTGGGCACATGTGCACATGTGCCCCAAATCCCAGAGGAGAAGAGAGGAAAAGGAATTGCAACACGGTCATCCTTCCTATGCGGTGATTTCTCATTTTCCCTGTTTCTTTTGTCTCTTTCCTTTTCCAGTGAGCACACTCATCTTCAGGCAAAAACAAACAAAAAACACAAAGAAAGCAAGCTCTCTGAATCATTTAGTTATAAGAAATACTGGCAGGAACAATTAACAAAAGACCAAATGATCAGATTTTTAAGTTTATTTATATGTTTTCTCATGCTGAATTGTTATCTGTATTTGCTCTATTTTGGTAGAAATCTAATATTTACCTCATCAATTATTTATTTATTTATATTTTCGGTTTTGTTATAGGATGTGTATGCTTACAGAGAGAGACAGAGACATAGAGATAGACATAGAGAGAAATTACTCCCTGTGGGGAAGGCCACACTGCAGTCTCTTTCCCTCTATTCTCCTCTCAGGAGTGTGAGCTCCCACGTTCATACACCTGGCATGTCTTTGAAGCTGCTGAGTCTGTACTTGAGTGACACAGTAGGCCATGTGAGACCCAGGCAACTTTCCCACCGTGCTACTGCCTGGTTCCAATGACTGATTTATAGTGATTTCTTTGTATGTGGTCTTCATACATTCATTACTCTGACATAGTTCTCGATTAGATTATGTCATGTACTTTTTCTTTTCCAGAACACTTACTATCTTGTTCAAAGTCAAAATTTACTGTTGGATCTGAGACAAACAACCCTGGAGGTGGCTACCCTTCATCTAATGTTCCCTCTAACAGATGTGCTGTCTTTACCCCTTGAAAGATTTTTCTGCTTTCTTTCCTCTCTGTTGAGGAAACCACACATTTAATTCTTGCCTTATTTTACTATGTGTGTGTGTATATATATATATTTGAGATCATCTATTTGTGTCCTGGCATTTTGCCATATTCTGTTGTTTCACTAGCTAATAATCCGTCAAGAGCAGTTTTTTTCTGTTGATGTAGTTAACTACTTTGTAAGAGGAGGGCAGAAAGGCAGCTTCTTTTGGCTCACAGTAATACAAGAGGTAGGAGATTGAAGCCTTGGACTCTTGGTAGCTAAGAATTAAAAAATACTTATTAACTAATTTTTTAAAAACCTTGCTATATTGAGCCATAATAAGTTGCAATTTATATCTGAAAACTATGTTTCACCTTTATTCCAGTTAAATATAATTTTTTGTGTGAAAAGAATAACAATGACTACTGTCAAAGAAATGTTTTTCTCTGAATATAGCTTTATATAGATAGATAGATACATAGATAGATAGTTATAGGGCGCATCACTCACCAGAAAGAGACAGAGAGGAAGAGACAGGAAGAGAAAGTGAGAAATCATCCCCCATAGGGGATGGCCATACCACAATCCCGTCTCCTCCAATCTCCTCTTTGGATTTTGGGCATACATGCACATGCAACCAGCATGTTTATCAAGCTGCCATGTTTGGATTAAAATTGCATATTTGGGACCAGCAGTTGGTCTAATGACTATGTCACTGGACTCCCATGTAGTCGACCACGGTTCGCGTCCTGGACCCGGTGGCTTAAAATTCACGCCGTGCGCATGTGTGTGAGTGCCCAAGATCCTGAGAGGAGAATGGAGGAGAAGGGATTGCGGCGTGGCCATCCCCTCTGGGGGGTGATTTCTCGCTTTCTGTCTCTCTGTCTCTGTCTGGCGAACGCATGCGCCCTATTGCAAAAACCTCTCAAAAAAAAAAAAAAAAAAAAAAAAAAAAACTGCACATTTCGCCATGTGGGATCCAGCTGCCTTAACCTAATGTCACCTGCTTGTCCTGAATATAGTAACATTCTTAAGAAAAGAAAGAGAATGTTAGAAGAGAGGTAATAGCTCTCTGTCTCTCTCTTTCAGTTTTGCTCTTATACTAGAAACAGTCTACTAAAGCTTCCTTCCAGATTTTCACAATAACATATTTCAAAAGTCACAAGTCTCAAAAACGTGATCCAAATTTTAAATGAAACATTCTGTGATAGTAATCTAATTATATGTAATTTTCTTTCCAGAGTATTGGGAGGTATGTCGTTTTGGTAGGTAAACCTAACCACTGAGCATCTCAGAATCCTAATGCACTATGTAGAGGAGGGTAGAAATGGTCTATTTTGTTAAACAAGGAGCCCTGAAATCTTTTCAGACATAAACAACTGTATCTGTACTGTTTAGATTCTATTCTGAACATTTCAAATCTCCAAGCTTGTAAAACTTGAGATTTTTATTCCAAAGGGATCATAAAGTTGCATATTATAAAAGAAAATAAAGGCATGGGTAATTTCAGCAGAAAGATAGTTAATTCCATTCTTCTCATGACATTGCTTTAGTGAGAGGGAAGAAGGCTGGCCATTGTATAGTGAATGGTTTAAAAATACAGAACTAAGAGAGGAAAATAAAGCAAAGGCTGCCTGAATTTTCTGTGAAGTAGCTCACAGCAAAAGAACATTATGATGTCTATGCTGACTTAGTTGTACCCCAGAGCAAGAAGGATTATTCATATTACTGTGTGAGTTTCCTCAGGCTTCGGCAAATGCAATATGTTTTAACAATAAAGAGAATCCCAGTCCTGGCATATGTGGTTAACCCCTATTGTACTGAATTGGACTTGCTGTCATCTTTATGCACAGTTTATTCCAAATAAAGATATTGTATTTGATGAATGGCTGCAAGTAGATAATAGTATTCAAAGTGCTTAAACATGCCATATGTAGCTCGATAACATTTTAACATATGATCTTGCATGCTTTTACTCCTTATGTCTGACATTTTTCTTCCTCAGGAAGGGTATGTGGTAGGCCTCAGGAAAGACATAAAGGCCTCAGGAAAGACATAAAGCAAGGCTATCAGCGTTGGTTAGCGTGCACACACACACACACACACACCCCAAAAAATAAAAAAAAAACAACAGCAAAAAACACAGTGTAACCATAAATATGTACCATTGTTGTGTCAATTAAAAATAAGACTTTTTTAAATTTTAAAAAGGAAATCTTTCTAAAAAATAATAAATAAAAACTTGGAATTGTTACTATTTCCTCACATGTACATACAAACATACCCCACTCTTAAACCTACACTCTAAGTAGATCTTCTATACTTGATTGGAAAGATATAAATGAGATAGGGATTGTGGAAAGAAGAGATTTAGTATTAAAAAAGGCATGAGGAGGGGCTGGCAGGTGGCATGGTGGTTAAGCGCACTGGATTCTTACGTGGCTGACCATGGTACAAGTCCCGAACCTGGTGGCTTGCTTTCTCATTTTCTCTCTCATTCTCGCTCTGTCCCTCTCTGATCAAATCTAAATAAATAAATAAAGTTAAACAAAATGATTTTTTTAAAAAATCATGAAGAGAAAAACATTCCCCCAGAAAGTCAAAAAGAAACTGTGACTGTACATAACAAATGGAAGACAGGAACACGTGGAGCGACTCGAACTGTGTTCATTAGAAAGAGAGAAAAAATAGCTAAATGGCCATTGCTCTTGGGAAACTGGGTCATCTATCTGTCTATATGCTTGATACTAAAGCCACTAAGTTCCTTAATATTCCTGATGGAGGAGACAGTGGGCATCTTGTAGGAGCACATGCTACCAGCGAGGTAGTCTCAGCATCCCAGAGAGCCCCAACACTCATCTCTTATGTACAACTGACTCCCCTGTGTTTTGGTACTGTAGGACTCTTTGGAATGCCTGAAGAAAAAGCAGAAATTGTGCAGAAGTGTGGGGTGGAGGGTCAGGTGACGACAGGAAAGAGTAAGATTGCAGTTCTATGGAGTGAGATCTTAAATTAAAACACTGATAAAATGATTGTTTCTCAGTTACCTGCTTTTGCAAAATGAGGTTCAAAAGTGCTTTACAAGGACTTTTAAATAGCGTACTGGTTATGTCCCTGGACTCCCATGTAGTCAGTCAACTGTGGTTTGAGTCCCAGACCCGGTGGCTTGAAACTCACAGTGGGTTTGTGTGCATGCGTGCCCAAAATCCCAGAAGAGAATGGAGGAAAAGGGATTGTGGCATGGCCATCACTCCTGGAGGGTGATTTCTCACTTTCTGTCTCTCTGTCTCGCTCTGTCTCTCTATACCTTATAACAAAAATTCCTCCAAAAGAAAGGAAAGAAAGAAAGAAAAAAAGAAAGAAAGAAAGAAGGAAAGAAGGAAAGAAGAAAGAAGGAAAGAGAAAGAAAGAAGAAAGAAAGAAAAGAAAGAAAGAAAGAAAGAAAGAAAGAAGAAAGAAAGAAAAAAAAGAGAAAAAGAGGTTCTCTACAAATTTGAATTGTGGTATGGTAATGAGTGCCTACAAGAATTTCCAATTTTCAGTGCTTTTGTCCATGAATGAAATAGCTCCTTGCAGTTCTTTTAAGCAAATAAACATTCGCTACCTTCAGATATCAAATTGAACTTCAGTGTCAACTTTCCTTTCAATAATCTGACCTTTTTAAAATGAAAAGAACTTTAAGAAACAACTTTAAATTGAATCGTCCTTCAAAGTGCCTGGTTGTGTACAACTGTGCCTGCATGAGGTTTACATTATTGAAATACCAAATAAATCTATTAATTATTTGATTATTTTAGAAAATTGCCATATATAACACTTTAAAATTTGATTAGATTTTACATACCTATTTATACTATGATTTGGAAAGGGTAAAAATATTGAGGAATAGAGAAGAGTTCAGTATTGAAAGACGTAGGGGAGAATAATGCTGAAAAACTAAAACACTTCTTAAATTTAGTGTGGCTCTTTCCTAATTGTAGTGTCCTAAAGCTTCTTTTATTCCAAAAAGGATAAGATCAATTGTATTGTCATATATAATTGAACAATTTTGAGGTCTTGTTCAGCCCCCTTTTTATATAATTGTCAATCCCATAATTGTTTCATTATATTTTAGTTTCAGTTTAGTTTTTAAAGAACTATCTTATTTAACTTTATTTATTTATTTTATTATTCATTTTAACTTGACCAGAGGTGGTGGTGGTGGTGGTGAGACAGAGAGAGAGAGAGAGAGAGAGAGAGAGAGGAAGTGAAAAAGCAAGCCACCAGGTCCAGGACTCAAATTGCATGTGGGAGTCCCACGCCCTTAACCACCATGCCACCGGCTGGCCCTTCATTTATTTATTTTTAAAAATTGGCTACAGGGTGAATGCCCTTGAGAGAGAAAGAGAGGAAGCACTCCATGTGTGGATGGCTATACTGCAGTAATTTTTCCTCTATTCTCCTCAGGATTTTCAGCATGCATGCACACACGCCTGGCATTTTTTTTTTAGCCACCTGGCCCAGTACTTGAACCACTCAGTCAGCCATGTGTGATCCAGCTGCCTTAACCAGCACACCACAGGCCAGCTCTCATAATGTTGTCTATAGTGAGTATTTTTTTTTCACATTTTATGAATTAGTAGTTGTCTTCCTGTGTATATATAAAAAAAATTTTAACTTAATTTTCTTTTATACATTCAACACTTTATTATTTGTCTTACAAAGTGGATATTTCAACAGGTGAACATTTCTCCCTAGTACAGTTAATAAAACTACAAAGTATCTTCAACAGATAATACCACATTTCTTCATGGCATTAATGCTTTGCCTCCCTATTTTTCTCCTAAATGTCCTTCCGCAGACCCTCCTCTTTTAGGCTATGTATCTGAATGATTCTTATGTTCTTTTGTACCAACTGATCACAAATATTATCTTCATGCCTCACTGTTTAAGAGGATACTTTTAGGGCCAGCCAGCTGTGTGTATGCCCAACATTCTGAGGGAAACAGGAAAGAGAAGATTACGTTGTAGTCATCACCTCTGGTGGATGGCGGCGGGGGGGGGGGGTGAATTTTCACTTTCCCTTTGCCCTATCTCTCTTTTTGTTTCTCTCTAGCAGTCACAGGCACCTTGTAACAAAATAATACAGAAAAGTACCTGTTTTGGGGCCAACAGGTGGAGTGGTGGTTTAGACACTGGACTGTAACATGCGTACCTGTGGTTTAAGTTCTGGACCTGGTGATTTGCTTTTTCACTTTCACTCTCTGTCTCTCACTGGTGAGCACATGTGCCCTAAGCAAATTTAAAGAAATAATTTTAAAAATTAAGTAAATAATTCTCAAATAAAAGACACTTTCATATTTTTTAAAGAATTATTTTATTTAACTTTATTTATTATTATATCATTATTATTTTTCAGTTTGATCAAAGAGAGACAGAGAGAGAGAGAAAGAGAAAGAAAGTGAGAAAGCAAGCCACCAGGTCTGAGATTTGAACCATGGTCGGCCATGTGGGAGTCCAGCGCCTTTAACCACCACGCCACTTGCCAGCCCTGACACTTTCATATTTTAATAATGGTGAAATAGTCAGTTAGCTTGAGCTTTGAAAGCTGAGGCTTCAAGTCTGGCACTTCTCTATCTCCACATGATAAAATCAATTGATACAGCATTTTGAAAAGTAACCTTAAAACTATTCAATGCTATCTAAATGTTTGCTGTAATCATTTTTATTATTGTTCAATGTTTTATTTTGAAGTCATTTTTGCCTCATGGAAAGGTTGCAAAAGAATAATAGTTCAGAAAGTACACATATATCCTTTACCCAACTTCCTTTAATGTTAACATCTCTTATAATGGAGCTATAACTGCTAGAACCAATAATCACATCATTATTAGCAAGAAGGCAATGACATTTGGTGATAAAGCACTTTTCATCTCAGCTCAGCTCATTGAGCGTCTAATTTTACAAATGCAGTATCTCCAATCTTTTGTATGCCCCAGCTCCTCATCTTCAAATTAGACACTAGAGCACTGTTCTTTGTTTTCTTGGGCCTAAAGCAGATAATAACTACAATCCAATTAGCTCTTCAGAGGGCTATCTTAATGCATGACATTACTTTCTAAAAATTAGTCAAAGAAAGCAGTACCTAGAAAAGCCTAAACGCAATTTAATTCCTGTTATTTGGCTATCCTAAACTACATTTTAAGCTGTCATATCATCATAAAGTCAGTGTTTCCTAACATATTAATTGAGCACCTACGGTAAGTCAGACTGATGACACCAGAAATCTGATGTGCTCTTCCCTCTTTATGGGATCATCGCATAATGCATCGACAAATGGGTACCCTCAAGTTTGGTCTGCGCCAAGTCAAATGTGAGTTTCTAAATGAACAATAGGCAGAGAGGGAAGTACACTCATCTGCATTTGCAGAGGCAGAAACAGTCTTAAAAAAAGGTGATATGTTTTTGCAATGTTCAAATTTGGGGGTAAAATGGAGAGGTAAGATACTTGTGAGACACAGATAAGGTTTATTATCTGTTGATGAGGATGTGTATGGTGGTCTCAACTGGGCTGGACTGAAGTGTGTATCATGCTGGGTAAAGTCTCTTCACAATCTAAATGATGTATAGTGATTTAACATATGAATAATAATAATAAAAACTATTAAAAAAAGAAAAAAAAAGAATGGAAAGTCTTGCTCCTTCAATATGCATCTTGCATCTCCCTTGGAACTTGAGTAACCCAGGCTACTGACAAGCAACTGTGAAGAAATCTAAAAGCTTGGAGCTCGGCACTATGTTTGACTTCCACAACCCTTTGATAGAACATTAGTGAGAGTCATCATGCAGGACTTGTGTAATGTGGACTAAGAAAACATAGCAAGATCACAATTGACAAGTATATTGAAATTTATTAAAATAGCACTATTTTAATATGTAAGATTGTGGAGGAACCTTCATTAAAAGTAAATAGCAGGCCAACCAGTGGCATGGTGGTTAAGGCAGCTGGATCTCATAAGGTCAACTGCATGGTTTGAGTATCAGATTCAAAGGCTTGGAAAACACACTGGAGGGAACCAGCGTTTAGCATAATGGCTATGTCGCTGGACTCCCATGTAGTCGACCGCGGTTCGCGTCCCAGACCCGGTGGCTTAAAACTCATGCCGGGTGCGTGTGCGTGCATGCCCAAGATCCCGAGAGGAGGATGGAGGAGAAGGGATTGCGGCGTGGCCATGCCCCCTGGGGGGTGATTTCTCACTTTCTGTCTCTATGTCTCTCTCTGTCTGTCTGGCGAGCGCACACACCCTATAGCGAAAACCTCTCAAAAAAAAAAAAAAAAAAAACCACACACCAGATATATGAGTTTCTTTGGTCAAATTCTGAAAACAGGGAAAATTAGAGGAAGAGGGATGGGATATGACTATCCTTCAAGGTGTGTGTGTGGTGGTGATTCCTCATTTTTCTTTTTTTTTTTTTTTTTTGAGAGGTTTTTCTATAAGGCATGTGTGCTCACCACAAAAACACAGAGAGAGAGAGCCAGAGAGACAGTAAGAGAGAAATCACCCCCCAAGGGGGCTGGCCACGATGCAATCCCTTCTCCTCCATTCTCCCCTTGAGATCTTGGGCAAACACACACATGCATCTGGCGTGAGTTTAAGCCACTGGATCCAGGTCTTGAACCGTGGTTGATTACATGGGAGTCCAGCGACATAGCCAACTGTTGGTTTTCCCATATCTTTTTCTCTCTGTTTCTAGCAGCTGTATGTGTCCACTGGCAATTTTTTTTAAAGGAAGAAATAAAAAAAGGTAAATGCAATGCTGTTGCAAAAAAATAAAAAAATTTAAAAATGGTGTATGACTAACTGAAATGAAACTAAGTTTAGATATGTCAAATCCATAGCCAGATTTGAGACCATTTTGAATCACATTTTTATTTATCACCTATCTTATCTGTCTACCTGTCATCTATTCATCATCAAATCAGGATGACTGATGTGAATGAGAAGCAAAGTGAGAGGGAAAATCATGTAGAATTTCCTTGAAGATTGTCTTTGTCATCATTTAAACAATTCTGTTGTGGGCAATACTTTTATGTTTATGTTGAAATATGAGTTACAAAAGCAGGGAAAGGAATAGACTCTGAGTTGAAGCTGGTTTTTTGATGCTAAAAATTAGTTTATCACGATAGAGTAAGAAGAGTAGACGAATTGCTATTAATAGTAGGTTATGATGTTTTAGAATCTTTGTTGTAAAAGAAAGTTTCGCTTCTACCAAACATCATGTGAAAACAGGGGGAAGTATTGAATAAAGACTTGGATCTTGGATATCATCACTTGGTAATGTAACAGATCATTTAAAAATGGGTACATCACTGGACTCCAATGTAGTCGACCGTGGCCTGAGTCCCAGATTTGGTGACTTAAAACTTGAGCCGGGCATGTGTGCATACATGCCCAAAATCCTAAGAGAATGGAGGAATAGGGATTGCAGAGTGGCCATGTCCCCAGGAGGTTATTACTTGCTTTCTGTCTCTTTGTCTCTCCAGTGAATGCATGCATTCTATAGCAAGTCTCTCTCTCAAAAAAAAAAAAAAAAAAAAAAAAAAAGAAGTGTAATTTTATTTGGTAACTGATATCAGAAGGACAGGAAATAAAATCAATATCACAATATTTAGTGTAGAAGACACTGATATGAATTAACATATATACAAAGTCAAATAACGTATTGATCATCTACTTCAAAAAATAGGTAAAAAAACTAAATTATTTCTGAAAGATAAATACAAGTGAAGGTCTTGCAACTAAAATAAAACACAGAAATTATACAAATGAATACTAGAAACTACCAACAATCTGAATGGCTAATAGTCGTTTTTTCTTTTTTTTTTTCTTCTTATAGACACATTCCTAATTAGTGGAAGCTAATTGCTTATTTTCTCAAGGTGTTTTAATAGCTTTGATTCTCATCTCTTACTCTTTGAATATTAACAAAATTAGTCAAATACAAAGGCTATAGGGCTACAGTAAAATGATACACTATCAGCTAAAGAATTATCTCTATTACAAGTAAACTTGGAAACTGTTATAAAAATGGGCTGAAAAGTAAACACTAAAAAATTATCATTTTGGGGTTGTTTTTCTCATTTCAATTAATTATCTAGAAGCACAATCAACTTAGCAGACTTCCTTAAATATCTCTTCTCTGTGATGCTGTACTACAAAGCAGACAATTTAACTGGATGAATTTATTAGGATGTAATTAACACTTGGAGCCCAAAAAAGCATTCAACCCACCTTTTTATTTAGCTTAAGTGAAGAAACACCACATAAGGCTTCTACAGAAAGGTTCTGACAGAGGTGCATTGACAAGCAATGACTTTTGGTGACAAGAAATCACACTATTAAGACACATTTAACCTCCGTACATCGGAGTGAAAATAAATTTGGTAGTACAAAAACCCATAACCATCCCTTTCAAAAATGGAGCTATTAAAGGCCTTTTTACACTAAGTTTTAGGAGTAAAAATAATGACAAAAGGTTTCTTTATAACTCCTCACTAATATATTGTTCCAAATGAGGTTGTATGCACAGAATCACATTTTTTTTTTCTTAGAGATTTTTGTTAGAAGGTGTGTGTGCTCACTGGACAGAGAGACAGGAAGTGAAAAATCACCCCCAGGGGGAATGGCCACGCTGCGATTCCTTCTCCTCCATTCTCCTCTCTGGATTTTGGGCATGCACACACACCTTCCCAGCATGAGTTTAAGTCACCAGATCTGGGACTCAAATCGTGGTCGACTACATAGGATTCCAGTGACATAATCATTACACCATCTGCCAGTCCCCAGAGTCACATTTTAACAACAGTGTATTTTTGGGGCAGGTAGTTTAATTTTGCTTTAAATTTGAGGTTTAAATTTAGCTTTCTAAGTAGTCTGGAATTTGATATAATTTAGATATTGAAAATTAAGTTGATGAGAAATAAACAATAGATTTTTAGGTAATTCAGTTAATATAAACTTAATACTAGTTACTACATTCTCTATCGGCTTAAAAAAAACTTTGGTAAAATACATTCTGTACTTAGTAAAGGTATTTTGTTGTATCTCTCCATCATGGAGTAGGTAGAAGGACTTGGGAATAAATGAATATCATTAATAAATATGAGTAAAGGGACCAGGAGTTAGCATAATGGCTATGTCACTGGACTCCCATGTAGTCGACTACGATTCAAGTCCCGGATCCAGTGGTTTAAACTCATGCTGGGCACTTGTGTGTGTGTGCCCAAGATCCCTAGAGGAGAATGGAGGAGAAAGGATTACAGCATGGTCATCCCTCCTGGGGGGTGATTTTTCGCTTTCTGTCTTTCGCTTTCTTTCTGTCTGTTTCTCTCTATCTTTCTGGAGAGCGCATGCACCCTATAGCAAAAACCTCTAAAAAAAACAAAATGAAATAAATGTGAGTAAAGACCACAGAAATTGAGTGGACTAAGCAATGTTCACTATCCACTGATTAATGTGGAATATTGAACAGTTGGAGTGAAAATAAATTTGGTAGTACAAAAATCCATAACCGTCCCTTTCATAAATGGAGCTACTAAAGACTCTCAGTCACATTGTCAAAGCTATGTTTGAACAATGCTGTCTCCTCCAAATTCAGGTTCAAACTTAATCTCAATGAAAGGTATTGGAAGTTATGATCTATTTGAGTAATTGATTAAATCATAGGGGTTCTGGCCTAATGAATGGATTAATGCACCCCTAAAAGAAAATTCAAATAGAATTTACCACTTTGGGTCTCTAATTTCTACCTTGAGAGCACACAACCTCTAGAGGACATGAAGGTGTCAACATGAAAACAGAGAGAACAGCCTTCATACAACACCCCCCCCCCCTTCCCACCTACGACTGACTGGGACACCTGCACTCACGGTTCTCCTTTCGCAGTGCAGTCCCAAAACAGGTGCCTGCCCCTTCTGTTGTCAACTGCAGTGCATCTTTTCCTAATCTCTCTGAACTGTGAATATAAGAGGATGGAAAAAGAGGAGTGGCTGATGGAGAGGAGGGTGCTGGGGATCCACTTCACCTGGACAAGGGAAAGGATACTGGCAATGATGCAAAGGCTCCCCTAAAGCACCCACTGGCATCTGCCAGCAGTGCATAGGCCTATTCAGAGAGGCCTTGTGTCTTAATAACCCCTACTAGCACCTACGGGGCCATCCAGAGCATCCCGTGACCCCACTCTTCTCCACTGGAAGTTCGCCCAGAGTGTATTACAACTCACTAGCTCTGGCTAGAGCTTGAGAGCCACACCTGAGTGTCCCTGTGTCCTCTTTGACTCTGCTCTCATCATAAGAGAACATAAATTTAAAAACTACGAAAAAAAAAAAAAAAAAAAGAAGAAGAACCGGGGAGGTTGGGGCAGCAGGTAGTGTAGTGGTTAAGGGTGCTGGACTCCCACATGACCAACCACAGTTTGAGTCCCAGATCTGGTGACTTGTTTTCTCACTTTCTCTCTCTCTTTCTCTCTCTCTCTCCTTCTCTGGTCAAATTAAAATAAAATAAATAAAGTTAGATATAATAATTACTTTAAAAAAAGAATTGGGGAGTTGTAAAGCAAAGGAAACTGGTGGAAATATAAATTGGTATAACCACTGTGGAAGACAGTATACCTTTTCTTCAAAAATCTAAAAATAGAAGTACCATATGACCTAATTATCCCATTCTTAGGTATATACCCAACAGGAAATCACACAACCAGACATTTTTATAACCATGTTTATAGCAGCATTAGCGAAAACATGGAACCAATCAAGTGTCCAACAACTGAATGTGTTAAGAATGGGTTATGAATGGGCTAAGAACATGTTGGGGCCAGCAATGATGTGGTGATTAAGGGGACTGGATCCCACAAGTGTGATTTGAGTTCCAGACTCAGCGGCTTGAAAAACACACCAGGTGTGTGTGTGTGCATGCCCAAATTCCTGAGAGCTAAGAGGAGACAGGAGGAGAAGGGCTTGTAGGGTGTCCTTTCCCCCTGCGGGTATTACTTCTTTATGTCCCTCTTTGGCAAGTGTGTGTGTCCTATAGCAAATTGTAATAAAAGAAAAGAGAAGTAATTGTTAAGCTGGCTCCACAGTCTGGTGGTTTAGGCAGCCAGATCCCAATCTGGCTGATCACACAGTTCAAGCCCTAGATCCAGCAATTTAAGAAACATGCCAGGTGTCTCCAAAAGGAGGGAGAAATGGAGGAGAGAGAAACTGTGAAATGACCACTCCTCATGGGGGGAGGGTGCTCATTCCTCTTACTCTCTCTGTCATGAATTTATGTATCCTCTAGCCAAAAAAATAAAAAATAAAAAATTTTAAAAAACATAGCTCAAATACACAATGGAATACTACTCAGCTATAACAAGTAATAAGAAAGCTTGTCATTTGACACAAAGTAGATAACTTAGAATATAAGTTCTATTATAAATAAGTTCATTATTATGTAAGAATATAGTAATGCTACATGAAGTAAGCCAGATTATAAAAGGCAAATACTATATGTCTCTACTTTCCATACATTGAATATCCTCACTCTGTGGCAGAAACTGAAGTCCTTGATGACAGAGAAGCAGAGAGAGTAGAGGTTGACATCAGAAGCTTCAAGTGGGAGTGGAAGAGTTCAGGAGAAAATGATTAACAGACACAGAAATGCATGCCAACAAGTAGAAGAGGCTTGGGGGCTGTGTACCACAGCTGCATCAATATGTCACTGACAATTCAATATATAACTCCTCTCTCAAAAGAAAAAAAAAAGGACCTAATAAAACTCTTATTGAATGTGAACAATATTATGTAATGTTCAATGTGGAAAAAGCAAATATGTCTATATACTTGATTTGATTATTGCAAAATATACATGCTTTGAAAAACCACACTATACTCCACAAAGATGTACAACAATTGTATCCAGGAATTAGAATGAAAAAAAAAAGTTAATTAATCAAAAAAATAAAAGAAGAAGGAAAGAAATCCCTTTCCAAAAAAAAGCATGGAAAGACAGAAAAGACAGCCTTTCCAGAGAGAAAAGACAGTCTTTGCATTTAATGGAGAGGTAGTAAAAGAACACAGGGTAGCCACAATGCAGGTAGCTATAGGAATATATAAAGAGGGAAGCAGAAAACAGTAACGCCATTCTTTGAGAACAACAGCAAATATTTTGAGAATAGGAGTTACACATTGGAAGTGTGTAAGTAGTGATGGACATTACTGATTTATGCTCCAGTTCCTGAGGAAAAAAGTGAGAGTAGAAACGGAGACAAGTTAGGAAGATAATGAAATAGTTCAGGCAAGCAAAGATGGTGGTTGGAATCACAGTTAACACAGGTTGATGGAAACCATAGGAAACAGAACAGAGATGATAGGTTACTGAAATGATGAGCAGGAGCAGATGAGGCCCTCCCAGGATTCACTGCAGTGAGAGGTAGACTGGAGGTCCACTTACTGAGAGTGGAAACACAGGGGGATGAGTAGGCCTGGGGAAAAGACAAGTGCACTTTATTTGTGTGTGAGGTGTCTGTAAGACCTGAAAGTGAAGATACAAGCGAGTCACTGGTTGTAATAACCTGGAGTTCAGATAATGGTCATTTCTGTGTAACATTGGAGAGCATTAGTGTGTGGACGACAACTGAAAAAGTTATGAAATGATGAGGATTTCCTTGTAGTAAGTGTATGATGAGAAGAGAACAATGTCTTGTTTTGTGCATATGGAAGTTTTAATATTTTTGTTGCTTATACAATGAGTTTCCTTTAAGCAAAAAATAATATTGTGTAGTTTCATGGAAGTCAAGGGAATAATTTCTTAAAATAAAGTACTTACTAGTGTCTACTGCTATAGTAAAAGACCAAATAAAATAAGGACTGATAAAATATCCAATAAAGTTAGTAACAGAAAGTCAATCACGGGACCAGCAGTTAGCATAATGGCTATGTCACTGGACTCCCATGTAGTCAAATGCAGTTCGAGTCCCAGACCCATTGGCTTAAACTCATGCTGGGCGCATGTGTGAGTTTGCCTAAGATCCTGAGAGAAGAATGGAGGAGAAGAGATTGTGGCATGGTCATCCCCCCCTGGGGGGTGATTTCTCGCTTTCTGTCTCTCTGTCTCTCTCTGTCTTTCTGGCAAGTGCATGTGCCCTATAGCAAAAACTTCTAAAAAAGGGAACAAAAAAGAAATAAAGTCAATCACTCTTTTGATAGTGAAACTTTATCAATTACTAAACCATGACAGAGTTTAATTAAGTATGATTACTTTTTAAAAAAGAATTATTTAACTTTATCTGTCTATCTATCTATCTATCTATCTATCTATGTTTCTTTATTTTAATTTGACCTGAGAGGGACAGAGCAAGAGTAAGAAAGAGGGGGAGTGAGAAAGCAAGCCACCAAGTCCAGTACTCAAACAGCAGTTGGCCATGGGGGAGTCCAGTGCTCTTAACCAGTATGCCACCTGCTGCCCCCAAATATGATTACTTTCAACTTAAATATCTATTACTAATTGCAATGGTTTAAATATTTGTGTCTCTTCCTAAATTCATGTGGAAATATGTTCTTCAATGTAATAGTATTAAAAGTTTGGGTGTTTAGGAGGTGATTAGATGGAGTCCTCATTGATGGGGTTAGGAACCATATTAAAGAGCTTGAAGCAGCAAATTCATCCCTCTTGCTGTTCTGATCCTTGGGCATGCTCATTTCCTCCAGAGGAAGCAGCACCAAGGTACCATTTGGAAATAGAGAGCAGACTCTGAATCTACCAACACCTTGACCTCGGACTTCTCAGCCTCTAAAACCATGAGAAGTAAGTTTCTGCCATTGACAAATTATCCAGGTATTTTGTTATATAGTATGCACAAACTAAGATACAAATTTATTCAAACTTGTTAAAATAATGGTGAGAAGCTTTGAGCCACAGTCATGGCTATAGGCACTTGGTTAGGTGCTCAGAGCCTCCCAATTACACAGAACCCTTGCATCCTCTGTAAAACAAGACAGATGGAGAGTCTAAAAATGAACTGTGACTTCATGTGTGCTGACATAGCCATAAAAAGTTCTTTGATAAATTCCACATGACATGGGTCCCATTCCAGGGGTAGGCACTTTTTGTATGACGTCCTTTGGGTTTGAAAAGGTTGTATTAGGGACAATCTTGTCTAAAGGGAAAGCCCTGGAGACAAAATTATCTTCTATATTTAAAAAATATACTTATCATAGCTATGATAGGCAGTTGGCAAGGTATTTTGTTTACTATTGGCTGGTATGCACTTGTATGCTGGGGATACTTCCTGGAACTGCTCAAATTTCCCTGTCTTAAGAGTAGCCCTAACTGACCCAGCGTGGGAAACAGCAGACTGTTCTGACACTAATCTTCCCAGAACAAGATGAAATCAGCACTGGGTTGGATCGAGCCTGAGGGAGTGATCCAAGGACAGATCTTAGGAACGGCCTTACAGGACCAATGACAACAGCTTGAGATGCTGTCTTTGATGAATGCTAATGAATGCTATGAAGGTGTGTAGTTTTGCATATTTTCTAGACACACAGCATTATTTATAAGCTGATAAATAACCATTGTTTAGACATTGACTTTTTAAAATTGCATGTTATCAAGAAAATAGCTTTTCACATTTTTAGCAGTGGTTCTCAATGCTGGCTATACATACAAATCACTGGAAGGATATTTTCAAATATCGAGATATCCAAAGGCCATCTCTGGAAAGCAGAGTAAGGTGGGGTAAGGTGTGTAAGACATGGAACTCTGTAGTGCAAATAGTGTAAGAAGGGTAGGACCCGGGACCCTTTACTTTTAATATTTCACAAGAATTTCAAACACATATTTCTGACTAGAAGTCACTGGAATGTTATCAAAGTATTGGCAACTATCACTGACGGCTTCTTGGTGGCTGTGAGGCAGACATCCTCAGCAGAACAATATTTTTACACATTGCAAGTCTGCAGAGAAAAACTTCCAATGCTAAAAATAAAAGTAACTTTTGGCTGTAAAAATGGTTCAATCCCATACCTTTGAGGCAGGATAATAAATCTCTATGAATTTGTCCCTGAGGAAAAATTTTCATTTTCAGAGCACTTTGCCATTTTTATAATGGGGGAAACAGCAATAAAATGCTTGTGGCAAAACAGCGATTCAGAGCTGCACTTACTGACTTCTTTTGAACCAAAGTTGATGGTGTCAGGGAAAATTGTTGGACATCAAAGAAGGCATGATGTTTTCATATTTTTTTCCTATTAAGTGCAATAAAGATGTTTCAACTTCAGTAAATATAATCATGTAAAGTCTAAATATACCTATTGCTCATTTACCATTTTAATAGAATACTGACCAAAGTTTATATTTAGTGAAAAATTCTATTTTTTAAAAATTATTCTTAAAGATGTTGGGTATGAGTCCTTTATCTTGTAGAGGCTCAGATAATCTTGATTAGCATCATTCTAAGAGGAAATTTCTGCTTTATTTTAGAAATACTTGTACCTGTGAATAGCTCAGTTTGTTACATAGACAATAAGGATATTTGGTAATACTTTCAAATTGTGTGTTACACCTAGAATCTTTTGCTCATGGTTCAGCAAAGCACAGCCCTGAGACCAAAACCACTGGCTACCCATCTTTCATAAATGAACCTGTATTGAAAAGTAGCCATTTCCACTCATTTACATATTATCTGCAGTGGCTTTTGAATTACTGCAATACAGTCTAGTAGCTGTGACAGAGACCATATGGCTCACAAGGCCTTAAATATTTACTGCATAGTTTTATTTAAAAGAAAAAGTTTGCCAACTCTCGTTTTAAACCATTGGCGACAGAATATCCCACTGAAATTGCTTTAATATAATGGGTTGATTAAGTTACATGTCTAGAGGTAGGTGGTTCTTAAAATGATTAGTTATTAAAGAGGCTAGATTGTTTTATTGTGTGTGTGTTTTCTTTATTCATGATAGAGAGGAGACATGCACATGTGAGATAGAGAGAGGGGAAGAGAGAGAAAGAGAGAGAGAGAGAAGGAGAGGTGAACACCCTTCTCAGAGCTGGATCTGCACCTGTTCATGAGCCCGGTGTGTTTCAGCACGTCTGGTTAGGGATTTGCACAGTGGTTGCCACGTGGGATCTGGCTTTGCTTGAATAGCACTTTATAGCTGCTGTGGATCCAGCTGAGGCTGGGCTGTTTCGTGCTCTGGCATGCATAGGGCTGAACTCCCATTCATTTCCCAGAGTCTCTCTAAGAGAATGCACATCATATGCCTGCTGATGCTGGCCATAAACCAGAAGGCCTCCTTGGAGTCATATAAGCCTTAAGCTGTGAGACAGCTTCTGCCAAAGGATTTTTCCTTAGTAATGTAAAGGTAAGCAAATTAGTATAGATTTTTATTTCACATAAAACAAATGATCTGAATGTTTACAGATTCTAATTTTATTTCTGAAAGATCTAGAACACATAACCATGACTTTACTCAAGAATATATTTTTGCATCCCTGACAACCAAGGACATTTTCATGGTTCCTTCTTGAATCAAGATATATATTTTTCCATTAGCATGGCATTTACTTAGGAAAAGAAAGGATATCTATTTCCAAGCAAATTTAAGGTTATGAGAACTTTCTTTGGATCTGACATAATTTTATGGGCTAGTTTTTGGGTGTGCTGTAAGTGTGTTATGGTTAAGATTCTGCCTAAAGTTGCCATTGGTCGAAAAGACATTGGAACCAAAAACGATGACCTATTAGTGGCTGATGCCTGAATCTATTAGATCATTTTAAATACTATGTCTTAGAATCACGAAGCGTTCATCAGGGACGACTCTGTGGCACAATGATAATGTGATACTCAAGAGTAACTAGATCCCACTCGGCCCTTGCCTGAGAGAGGCTGAGCACCCACACAAGTTCCCACTAACTCTTGGGATGAAGGACTGGAGGAAAGGGATCGAGGTGTGACTAGACACTGTGAAGGAAGCATCTCTAACTCTCTTTCTCTCTTCCTCTCTCAAGTGTGGGTACATGTACCCAAATGTGAATAAAGGGAAAAAAATTAAAAGGGGAAGCATTCAGTAATGCATGAATATTTTCAGCAGGATGGTAATTCAATTTATATTTTCATATTTGATATATGATATCTTCATATGCTTTTACAAAGTAAATTACATAAAATATCTAATTGAATTTGTTTATGGAATACACAATATTTTTTCTAGCTTTAGTCATTGTCTAATGCATGCAATATAATCATTAGTGTCTGTAGATGTATGTGTGTGTATGCAAAGCAAAGGCCTTTACCTGTTTTGTTTGAATGCCTTTGATTAATGGATTAGATGGATTAGTTTTTTTTGTGTGTGTGTTTTTTTTTTTTTTTTTTTAAGAGGAGAGAGATTTTTGCTATAAGATACATGCACTCACCAGAGAGACAGAGAAGCAGGAAGCAGGAAATCACCTCCCAGGGAGGATGGCTATGCTGCAATCCCTTCTCCTCCATTTTCTTCTTGGGATCTTGGGCATGCACACACATGAGCCCAGCGTGAGTTTTGTTTGTTTGTTTGTTTGTTTTTTAGAAGTTTTTTGCTATAGGGAGCATGAGCTCGCCAGAAAGACAGAGAGAGACAGAGAGACAGAAAGTGCGCTCAGCGTGAGTTTTAAGTCGCTGGGCCCAAGACTTGAACCGTAGCTGACTATGTGGGAGTTGACTATGTAGGAATTGAGCAATATAGCCATTACGCCATCTGCTGTCCCAATGGATTAACTTTTAGCAATCAAGAAAAAGACAATTAAGTTACTGAACAACATATGCATATATACATTAATTATTAGATAGTATAACTTACAAATTAAGAATAAACCGTTTAGAGGTATTATATATTTCATATCTATTTATGAGCTGTGTCATCTTTGTAACTACAGATCTTTATCTATAAAACTGAAAAGCGCAAAGAGCTCCGTGAAGAGGTATTTGGGCACTGCTCTGAGATGCTGGAGTCATGTGTGGAGACCAGAGTTCAGAGTCTGAGTCAACCTGAACATGCCAGGCATGTCTGTGATCCTGGTTGGCTGGAGGCTTGGGACAGAACTGTGATCATGCCAGGACTCTGTTGGGGATCCCTGTAGGTCAGTGTGTCCCTCTCTCATGAAAGAAACAAATAAATAAACCTAAAAAGAAAGAAAGAAAGAAAAGAGTTACTACATAATTTTGTCATAAGAATTGTAAGATTGTAAGAAGTGAAGAATAAAACAAATATTAGCAATACTTTAAGGTGACAGAGGCTATTTCTTAAAAATGTTTAGGAACTGGGTTGACCCCATCGTGTAGTGATTAAGGGAACTAGACTCCTTACAGCCAACTGTGTCTATGGTCCTGGTCTCAGTGACTTGAAAAATGTTCTGGACTCATATGTATGTGTGCCCCAAATCCCAGTAGGTTGGATAAGTGGAAAGATAATTTTGGTATGACTATGCCCCATTGGGGGTGCTTTCTCTCTCTCTCTCTCTTTGTCTCTCCTATCTCCTTATCTCTCTTTGGCAAGCATACAAATCTTCTAGCAATCAAACAAAATGCTAGAAAGCATATAAATTAAAAAAATAAAAAATATTTGAAAAAAGTAAAACTATGCATATTATTAGATTACTATATTATTATATATTACTAATACTATTAATATATAATTATTAATGACATTGGAACACTAATATAGCAGTATGTGTAGAGATATAGTAGCACAAGTATATCATATACAATTATGCTATTATAACAGTACAAATACATCATAAAACACACAAAGATGATGTGTGGTTTGGATAACGGCTTGAACTCCAAAGGTCCATTAGTTTGGATTTTGGTTTGGAGAGTGGTGATGGGATGTCTCCCTAGGGTTCATGTGTTAGAGCTTGATTATATTGTAAATGTATGAAGTGAAAACCTAAGACCTTTTCCTTTTTGTTTGCCAGAGAGTACTTAGAGAAATGAAAAGAGAGGGAAAGAAGAAATCACTCCCCAACACACATGCTTCACAGTCACTTTGTAATCCTTTCTCCTCCATTTTCCCCACCTTTTGGGATTCGGGGCACACATTAACAAGCACCCAGAGTGTTTCACAAGCCACCAGGTCTGGGACTTGGACCGCATAGTTGGCTATGTGGGATCTACCTTCCTTATCCACCATACCATGAGGTAGCCCCCAAACTTAACTTCTTCATGGTGTCCCAGGGTGGGACCTCTGGGTATGATGATGTTATTAGGGCAGGGCCCTCGTGACTGAGTGCATACAAGGAGATGAAACAAGACAGGCAGAAGTCATGTGGACACAGATTAATCTCTGCTCTGCTCAAATCCTGCCTTTCACATTCTGTGATGTTGGACTTTTCAACTCTCTCTATTTCCTTATGAATCACTTAGTCTCAGGTATTTCTGTTAGCAATGAAATAGTGTACTGACACAGATGAACTTAACTGATAAATAGATATAACTATGGTTATAATTACTCTGAACAAGCACAGAGAGATAACAACACAAAGAAAGGTTAGAAATATGAGAATAAAATGAAGTTCGGCACGTGGATTGTAAGATTTCAGTACATGTATAAGCCAATGGAGTAAGTGTAATGTGGTAAAGAGATATAATTAGAAATAGTGGTGACTGAAATCATGACATAAACTGATTCCTTATATTCAATACCTATACCCAGTAGGATAAACAAAATTAATGTGTTAAACAAAACATTTTACAGGAGAGAAATGGCATAAAGATACAAGTATAAATATGAATACATTTCAAAAGCATGCTGTTGAATAAAAAAATAAAGTCAAAAGAGTCAGTCTAGAGTTACCTTCATTTACATAAAGGTAAAAGCATACAAAGTGATTGTTTATGGACATAAACAAGAAGTAAAAGGAAAAAAAGTTACTCTTTTCATTCATTTTTTTTAAGGATATAAAAGTGAAGTGAATGTTTAAAGCCGTATTTTGAAACAACATCCTCTGGATTTAGTAGGGTTGAAAGGATCAGAGATTTAAACTGTGTCTCAAATATTTTGTCTGAAAATAAAATAATAAAGAGGGAACTGAAGCCAATATATTAAAACATCAACATCAGTTAATTGATAGTGATTGATGAGTAAGAGTCTGCTATGTCCTTTTCTGTGCACTTAAAAAATTTCTTAGATTGTTGAGCTCTAATGAGCATTAAGATATTTTCTAAAAGGTAGTGCTTGAAAGAAAATCTTCTCGTCTGGGCAGGCCTCCTCAGGTAAGTCAATACTTAGGGCCTGGGAGTAACTTTGGAACTTTTGCCACTCTGTTTTGCCCACTGCTCTGGTGGCCTGGGCTCACCCTGCCTGCCAGGAGAATTGAGCAGGTCTAGGCAGACCTGCTCTTCTGAATCCACCCTTGAGACCTGAAAGTAACTTTGGAACTTCTGTTACACAAGCCCATGCACTGTACTTCACACAGTGTGTGACTTGATCTTCTTCACTAAGTTCTATCTCCTTAGCCACCTACCACCTCATTAAGAGGTATGTCTGGTAGAGGAGCCAAGCACCTGAAGTTGCCCATAACTGTTCTGACCTGAGAGACACAGCACTCTGATTGGAATACACCTGGGAACTAAGGGTGAAATTTCTCTTCCAATACTACAGAATCTAATCCAATATATAGAAAAAAAAGGAATACTGCATCAGAAAACCAAAACTCAGCACAGATCTCCAATAAACATGAGAAAAAAAGGTGGCAACCCTCCCTCAAGTGAGTGTAGTAGTCCCTCACCAACAATGGACAGGGCAGAGAAATATATAGAAATGTCAGAAAAAGAATTCTGAATACTAATAGCAACAAAACAGTGAGATGCAAGAGAAAACAGATAGTTCCAGGAAATGAGAAAATAATTTCAAGACATGAAAGAAGAATTTTATAAGGAAACAGACACCTAAAAAAGAATCAATCAAAATTTCTGGAAATGAATACAATATGATAAATTGAAATCTCTCTAGAAAGCATTAAGAGTAAATCAGACCAGGCAGAAGAAAGAATTTCTAAACTTGAAGACAAAGTCTCCAACATAAAACAATCATGAAAAATAATGAAAAAAAAAAAAAGAGGACAACATATGGGAAATTCTAGACACCACAAAACACCCAAATTTCCATATAATTGGTATTTCAGAAGGTGGAGAATCTGCTGAAGGCATGGAAAATCTCTTTCATGAAATACTATCTGAAAATTTTCCAAATACAGAAAAACATGGAGAAATTCAGATCCAAGAAATAAAAAGAACCCCAGGTAGAAGTGGCACAGAAAGATCCTCTCCTCATGACATCATAGCCAGATTAATAAAAATAAAAGACAAAGACAATATTATAAAAATGTCAAGGGAGAAATGTCAAGTTACTTAAGTTTATCCCATTAGGCTAACATTGGACATCTCGATTGAAACAATGCATGCAAGGAAAAATTGGGAAGATATAGTCAAAACATTAAAAGAAAAACAATTTCAAACAAGAATATTATATCAAGCAAGATTATCCTTCAAATGGAAAGAACAAATAAAAGCATTGTCAGATAAACAAAAACTGTAAGACTTTACCAATACGAGGCCAGCTCTACAGGAAGTACTAAGGGGAGTTTTGTATCAAGATAACTAAAGAGAGACAAACAGAAACAGAAGAACAAAATACAACTGAGAAAATGACTAACAAAATGACAGGGATTAAGTCTACAAAATCAATAACAATGGTGAAAGTTAATGGATTAAATTTTCCCACTAAAAGACAGACTCACTGAATGGATACAAAAACAGAAGCCTATATACTTCTTACAAGAAACACAACTCACTAATTAGTAAGGACATACACAGACTGAAAGTGAACAGCTGGAAAAAAGATATTCCATGTAAATGGAAACCAAAAGAAGGTTGAAGTTGATATTGGTATCTGATAAAATAGACTTTATTTAAGATGAAAGATTTGAGGACAGAAGTCTGACTGCTTTGTCCTGTTTCTAAAATCGCTTCCAGAGGGACTGGGGTGAGTCATGCCCACAGACACTGACAGACCAATATGACCCATTTGATAACAAAATGTCCCTGGCATAGTATTCTTGTAATGGGTGAGTCACACCCACAATCATTAACGGACCATTTTGATAACAGGACTCTCCCAACATCCTGTCCTTGGGACAGTATCTAGTGACTGTATACAAGCCCCCTTTTCTCTGTTAAAGTACACTCTTTACTGATTCCTTCCCCAAACCTACAAGCCCTGCTTCCACTTGTACAGCTTGTTAGGCTAGGCCAATGGAAAGCTCTTTACTAAATTCTTTTACTCTCAAAATCAAATAAAAGGAACCCCTGTACCTGATCACCCTGAGAGAGAGGCATGTTTTGTCTTCTCTCCGTGCCTAGACCACTCAAATTCATGCTTAGAAATAGACTGCACTAATTATTATTTTTGCAGAGCTGATTATTTCCGTTGACAGATGTAAAAAGAGACAAAGGAGGACATTATGTAGTACTAAAAGAACTTGTTCACCAAGAAGACATAACATATCTATACATCCAACACTGGAGCACTTAATACATTAAAGAAAGACTGTTAGGTCTCAAGGGAGAGATAGACTGCAAAACAATAATTACAGAGGATCTCAACACCTCACTGTCTCCTCTGGTCAGATCATCTAGACAAAAAATAAACAAAGTGATACAAGATCTAAATGATACCATATATGAAATGAACTTGACAGACATCTACAGAGTATTTCACACAAATATCACAACATGTACATTTTTCTCATTCTCACATGGAATATTTTCAAAGATTGACCACCTGAGAGGGTACAAAGCAAGCCTTACAAATTCAAATGTACAGAAACTATATCCACAACTTTTCCGACCATGAGGAAATCAAACTTGAAATCAACTACATAAAGAGCCCTCGAAAATTCACAAATCCATGGAAACTAAACAGTTTACTCCTGAATGACTTTATAACTACAGAAGAAATTAAGACTGAAATCAAGAGTTTCATAGAAACCAATGATAGCAAGCAAACAAGTGTTTATAACCTATGGGACGGAGCAAAAGCAGTCATAAGAGGAAAGTTCATAGCAATTAGTGCCACAAGAAAAAAGCAGAAAGGTGACAAATTACCTAATAACACAACGCAGGGAACAGGAAAAACAACAACAAAAAGCTCCAGGAGAAAAGAAATAATAAAGAAGCAAGTGGAAATTAACAACATAGAGAACAAAAGAACTAAACAGAAAATAAATGAAACCAGAAATTGGTTCTTTGAGAAGATAAACAAAATTGACATATTGTTAGCTAGATCAAGAAGAACAGAGAAAGGATTACAACAAATATAACAGAAATACAAAATATCAGAGACTACTATGAAAGACTATCTGCAAACAAACAAGAAAACCTAGATGAATTGGACAAATTTCTTGGTAAGTTGAATGACATGGAGAGTCCTCATAAACCTACAAATATATCTACCACATGACCCAGTAACTCCATTTTAGGTATTTATCGAAGGATACAAAAATCCTCAGTCAGAAAGATACTTGCACATTCATGTTTATTGCAGCATTATTTATAATTACTATGACATGGAAACAACCCAAATGTCCAAAAATAGATGATTAAATTGAAAAAATGTGGCATGTGTACTCTATGGAATTTTATTCAGTAATAAAAAGCAATGAGACCCTGACATTTGATACAAAGTGGACCACTATGGAAGACTTAATGCTAAGCTGAGCAGTTCAGACTATGACAGACGGACTTTGTGTGTCCCCACTCAATATATGCTGATTGTCTTTGCTCTATGGCAGAAACTGAAAGTTTGGAAGGTTTAGAAGTGGGGAGGGCAACTGTAGATACTACAGATAGTAAGGATAGGGGTAACAGTGCTGAGTTATAGAGGTAAGGAGGGAAACAGGGAAAGAAAAAAAAGTAAGTTTAATTGTCAAAAAGATGGAAAAGCTATTTGCTGATAATAATGTATACAGTAATGTCTTGACTGATACGCATGTTATTCATGCTGGAAAAAACAATGTTGTACTCTGTAAAGATATATGCGCTTAAATGTAAATTTAAAAAAAAAAGTTTAGATGACATTTAGGCATTAAAATCCAAACTCCCCCCTCCTATACACACACACACACACACACACACACACACACACACACATATATAAAGAAAGAAAATCCTATGAGAAAATCTCCATAACTTGGGTAGTTAACACAAGTCTTTGGAAATAAAAAATTAAAATTTCTAAAGGACCCAAATAAGCAGAACTATAGGGAATGCACCTTATCTCTTTGAAAATTAAGGAGCTATGGTCAGTCTTGCCAGGAACTGAAGCAAAGGTTCCAGAAAGTCTAAGAATTTCAGTGCTGATACGTGCTCCACTCTGGGTCACTTCAAGAGAGGTTTATAAACGACATGCTCCAAATTCAGCCTTTAACAACACAATTATAAAATGATTTAATGGGGAGACTCTGTACATAGATTTCTTATAAATTACACTGTTTTCTCTGAGAACATGAATGTTAAAGTTGAAGGAATGAAAACAAACACAATGCACACTAAAAGAAACAAAATCATGCAATTTTTTTTTTCTCTTAGAGTCAAGTATTTGTTTCTGTAAAAACAAAAAAATTAACACTACTTTAGTCTGTGCAATGATTCACCATACTTTCTTTTTGAAATGTAGTTCAGATTCAATGATAAAAGCAATTTTACAAGAGTAAGGATTATGCAGAATCTGAGCTCAGACTAGTGAATCAGGTTCCTTCTGCTTTCATTGTTCTCTGTCTGTGGGGCTGACACAGCAAAATCTTTCTGGAAGCAGGGGGAGTGAGTACTGCACTTTCAGTGGTGTCACCTTTCAGTCATATTACTCTGAGGGCCCTTTTGCTTGACTTTGATAACTGATAGAAGGAGATTATCATTTTTTAAAAATCTTCCAGTATTTCACCAAAGACCACTTGTTTCTTAGTGCTATGATAAAGAAGATGGACAATGGGAGTTAACTGTTTGCATCTTTACAGCATATTTTAAAAATCTTTATTAATTTTTTTAGTTTTAAAATTACAGACACATTTATTTTAGAAAAAATATAATGTACTCAATATTTGTATCTATATCTATACTTAATAATTACAATTACTCTGCATAGAAATAACCTTTATTAATATGTTGTTTATATACATATTCATACTTTTTATTTAGCCTTGCTAAAGGATGTGTGCACTCACCAGAGACTGAAGAGGAAGAGGGGGAGAAAAGTGAGAAATTCGCCCCCTCCACCAGGAGGGATGGCCATGCTGCAGACCCCTCTCCTCCATTCTCCTCCTGGGATTTTGGGCCAGCAAGCACACACATCTAGTATGTTCTTCAAACTGTTGGGCCCTGGACGTGAACTGAACAACTGGCCATGTGGTATCCAGTCTCCTTAACCTCCATGCCACCTGCTGGTCCTATACATATTATTTTAATAATACAAATTAGCTCATGTTTTACATGCAGTTTTGTCATTTGTTTTTAATCTTTGACCTAATAATATGCAGCAAATGACTTTCTAGGCAAATAACTATTCTCAATTTGTTTCATGACTATCATTTTAATTTTATTACCATTGTATTTTAAGGTGTTGGAGACTCAAACACTCTTATTTAGCTGTCCCTAGATGTGTGAAATTACAGGATTTTACAAAAGGAGCCTATGTAGAAACAAGGCACAATACTCTGTAGTGACAGAATGTCGTTTCTCTGACCTTGAAGAGCTGATCTGGAAACCAATCCTCAGTTATATCTTTCTTTTAGAAATTCTAGTCTTAGATAAATGGATTCCAACCCAAATTTACTAGTTCTGAGTAAGACAACATTATACGGTGTCATTCTCTGTAGCCCTTAAATGTTTGCCAATTGGAAGAATGGGGTCTTTAATTAAAAAGGTGAAAGTGATGATGATCATCATTGTGATAATACTGCTCCTACCAGGTAAAACGCTGAGCTGAGTTAACGGACTGTGAATTTAGTGGATATTAGTATTGAAATGGCGTTCTGTGGGTTTCACTCAATTATCTAAACTTGATGCTTCCTTTACAGGGTCATCTTTGAGGTGATTAATAAATAATAAAAATCAAAGGATTATGCTTTAATGTGTTTGGCTATTTATGGATATGAACACTTTGTGAAAATAATATCTCTTTCAGCTACTTCTTCAGCATGACATTATTCCTAGAAGAGGGCCCTGTGACAAGGTGCAGAACTTAGGGATTGTAGTACAGATAGGAATAAATATTCGTGCTAAGTATTTTCCCCCGCATTTGTAAAATCATAGACAATATCTATCTATCAGCATCTATCTCCCCTGTATCTAATGATAATATTTAACTTTCTGCATGGGGTTTGTTACATGTAACATAAAGACTTCCCGATATTTTGAACTTGCTATAAAAGCTAACATATGCCAGTTCTCTTCAGCATGATCTTCTGAGGCAAGGCATGGGAGTAGTGGAAGATAAATTTAATTTTTTTTAATAACAATTACTTTTATGGAAATAAACAAGTAAACTGGAAGCAGCTGATAATGTAAGTTACTTTTTCCCTCCGTTACTGAAGTCGTGTAAGAGTCATGTGAGGAACAACGGCTGTTGAATATAAGCTGAAAAGGATAATACCCTCTACCCAAGTAGGAGCTCATGCCTAGACTAAAAGTATTCTGTATAGTACCAAACTCTAATGTACTATGTTATCAATTACAACAGATGGCATAATTGGAAGGACAAAATAATCATTAATTACAAAGCGCTCTTCCTTAGGCTTTCTGAAATTAAAACATGCACTGTAGGGAGTATGCTTATGGAGTCTCACCCCGTATTCATGAAAATCAGTTACACTAAACCTAAACTGAACGACAAAAAGCAGTATTAACTCTGTAGTTATATATCATCCTTAGTAAAAATTCCTTTCTCACTAAAATACTGGTATACTTAGTAAAAGAGACCATCAGAAACAGTAAACATACAACTAGCTGTTGCCGGTTTGATATTTCATGGCACCAGAATGATGCATGCTTAAACTAAAACAACTGTGAAATTTAAAAACCTTTTGAGGTTTCTTTTTGTGCCAGCAGTGTTTATTGAGCATTTATTATGTGCTAGGCACTTTTCTAGTATTTGGAGACTCAATACTGAGTGAGGAAAAAACAAACCTATTCTCATGGAACTAGTATTGAAGAAAGTATTATAGTAAAATAACAAAACAAAGTAGAAATAATGGTATAATAGTACTACCATAAAGGAAGAGTAATATAAAAGAAAATAAAGAGAGAAATCTTTTTCACAACGGTAGCAATGATCTGAGCCAAAGTGCAATGGAGAGAAAGTAGGTATAAAGTAAACAGGGGAAGCATATTTCAAATAAATGAAATGGACTACCTTAACCCTGAAGTAGGAATGAGTTTGGCAAGTTTTAGAGAAAACAAAACAAAACAAAAAACAACCTAGTGTGGTCAGGGATGAAGTCAATAGGATAAAGAAGTAGAAAGTATACTCAGATAATTCCTGATTAATTTCCAAGGAAACAGAAAGCCTTCTGTAAATTTTAAACAGGACAGTAATGCAATCTGATTTATATGTTGACTAGATCACATGAGGTAAGAATAAAAGCAGAGAGACCACTAGATCTTCTGTTGCCATCAGCGTCTAATAGAAAACAAAGAACAATGATCTCCGGTCATGTGACAGGACATGGGCTAACCTTAATGTTATATGAAATAAGACAAGGTATGAAAGAAAAATACAATTTGTCCAAACTTCACATGTACTAAGTGTCCTTACTTTACAGCAGATACTAAAGGACTCGATAGCATAAAAGTAAAGAGAACGATTGCAGATACAGTAAGGCACACGGGGATAGGACAGTGTTAGGAGAAATTGATTAACAGATGAAAGAATGAGTGCATGTAGGGACCAGCTCTTAGTGTAATGGTTATATCGCTGGATTCCCATGTAGTCGACCGCAGTTCAAGTCCCGGACCCAGTGGCTTACACTCACGCCAGGCACGTGTGCGTGCGTGCCCAAGATCCCGAGAGGAGAATGGAGGAGAAGGGATTGTGGCGTGGTCATCCCCCCGGGGGGTGATTTCTCACTTTCTGCCTCTCTGTCTCTCTCTCTCTCTCTCTGCTCGGCGAGCGCATGCACCCTATAGCAAAAACCTCTCCAAAAAAAAAAGAATGAGTGCATGTAAACAAGCAGAACAAATATGGAACAGCATACCACGGCAGAGTAGAAAATGCCATTGGCAATTCAATACATACTTTGAAAAACAAAAACAAAAGCCAGATGCATGAATTTTAGATATACACAACATAATGTAATGTTATAGACTGAGATGGTGAATATGTTTGTATCCTTAATTTAATTATTACACACCATATACAAGTTTTAAAAGACCATACTGTACTCCACAAAGGTGTACAATGAAGAAAATAGAAAGAAAATGAGGTTCAGAGTAGGAACAGGGTTCATGTCTTTTATTTATTTTATTTATTTTGGAGAGGTTTTTGCTTTAGGGCACATGCCAGAAAGACAGAGTGACAGAGAAACAGAAAGTGAGAAATCATCCCCTGGGGGGATGGCCACACTGCAATCCCTTCCCCTCCATTCTCCTCTCAGGATCTTGGGCACACATGTACATGCTCCCAGCATAAGTTTAAGCCACTGTGGTCGACTACACGGGAGTCCAGCGACATAGCTATTACACCAACTGCTGGTCCCAATAGGGTTCATCTCTTAGTATTCATTTAAAAACTTTACTTTTGGGACCACCAGGTGGCATGGTAGGAAAGGTTGGGTTCCCACATAGCTGACAACAGTTAGAGTCCTAGACCAGCTGACTTGAAAGTCACACCAGATGTGTGTGTGTACGTGCCCACAATCCCAAGGAGAATGGAGGGGAAAGGATTGCTGTTTGACATTGCTGCATGATTTCTGACTTTCTCTCCCCCAGGAAAGTGTATGGGCCCTATGGCAAAAACTAACTAAATAAATACACAAAGCACCAAGAAATAAAAAGTTAATTTGAACCTAAATACAATGAGGGAGTGACTGGGAAGTTTTGAAAGAGGAATTACAGGTTTATTGTTAAGGAATCACTGCTGTGTGGAGAATTCCTGGAGGGAGCAAGGAAGATGCAGGGCAGCTGTCAGAAGCTGTTGCAGAGTCCAGTGAAAATTAACAGTGGGTGTACTTAGAAGCCACCTGATTTGATGTATGTTTAGGAATTAGAGATGAGAAGGTTGCTGGAGAGCTTAAACAGAAGATGCGATAGAAAGAAATATGCCAAGAATGACTCCTAGGTTATTTGACCTGGGAAACTGGAAGGATGGAGTAATTGTCAACAGGAAGAAGGAAGGCTGTGGGTGAAGTAGGTTTGGATGGAATGTCAGGAGTTCAGTTTTTCACATATTTATTTTAAGATATGTACCTAATTACCAGGTGAATGGTGTTTTGTTTATGAAATTGACAGAGAAGAGAAAATACCGGTAATACAGGTAAGTTACGGCCCACAACATATTGATTTACTGGATTTAATATAATGAAATATAGCAGATTTCACATATATACACCTTAGAGGCTTTTCCATGATAGTAGTCAGTTACCTGAATACTTATTCTGTTTAATTTCTCATTTTAAAAATGTATATATGTAGGCCCTAAGAGATTGAGTGACTTGATCTCTAAACTTACTAAAGTTTAATAACATAGCCTGTCATGTCTAACAGCATTATGTCTGTGGTGAACAGTCATTTATTCACTGTCAATGGATGAACCCAATCATACAATATTTTTTTCTATGACCTTAGCACTCTAAGGGATTTAACCTTATACCCTTGGCAACTTATTTTATATGGTTCTATACATTAAAACTACATAAATAGGGTGCAGTAGATGGTTATGTCACTGGAATCCCACGTGGCTGACTGCTGTTCAAATCCTGGATTCAGTGTCTTGAAACTCATACCAGAAGAGTATGCATGCATGCCCCAAAACCCAAGAGGAAAATAAAGAAGAAGGGATTGTGGCATGGCCATTCCCCCTGGGGATTTTCTCCCTTTCTCTCTCTTTCTGTTTCTATGGAGAGTGCACACACCTTATAGAAAAAAAAAAAAAAAATTCTCTCAGGAAAATAAAAACAAAAACAAAAAAAACTAAAATCACACCATAGCTTTGTCTTAGAATCTTAGGTTGGGTTTCGGCCATTTTTCTTGAAACACTACAAATGTGATTTATCATTGGGTTGATTCAGATTCTCACTCTTCTTTGCCTTAGTCTGCCTACTATAATTCTATCTGGGCATAATGCTTGCTAAGTTAAATATGTATAATTATCCTCTGACCAGATTAGGAAATGATTCAATCATAGCACATTGAATTATAACATTAGCTTGGAAGAAAGTAGCCATATGGTGCACATTCTACCTTGAGATAAAATAAACTCTGCATAGCTTCTTAATTTTTCTACATATATTTTGTTTTAAACTATCTGTTAGATAAACAGTCTTCGAGTAGCATATAGCAGTCTACTGACTGGATTAAGCTTAGTTTAGTCAAGTAAAATGTTGAATAATTTATTTAAAGCTTATCTACAACAAAGCTGTCAAGTGAGAAAAACTGGGTTCTGGAGCCTCGTGAGACACATATTCTGGTGAGATTTCTGGTTCTTTTTTCCTCATGACTTTTGGATAGTCAAAGAACAGTCTTCTGTGTCTTTTCTGAAAAGATTAAATACAGAGAGACATGATAAAAATAAAGGATCAGCAGTTGGTGTAATGGCTATGTAGCTGGACTCCCATATAGTCAACTGCGGTTCAAGTTCCAGACCTGGTGACTTAAACTCATGCCAGGCACATGTGCATGCATGCCCAAGATCCCAAGAGAAGAATGGAGGAAAAGGGATTGTGGCGTGGCCATCCCTTCAGGGGGTGATTTCTCGCTTTCTGTCTCCCTGTCTCTCTGTTTTTTTGGCAAGTGCCCTATAGCAAAAACCTCTTCAAAAAAAAAAAGAGAATTAATGATGATTACTATTTATGAGTCTGAAAGGATTCCATTCAATGTTTCAGCATGTTTGATTTATGCATTTCATAATGGATAACATTTAGTAGTCATTTGTACTTCCATTTATGTTATTCATGTTTATTGTCATGGATTAAACCTAAGAAGATATTTAAATTCACAAGCATTTTATGATTTATATTGCATCAGAATGAGACAGAGAAAGTAAAATTATGTTCATAAAGAAAAAATACAAAGCCTTCAATTTCATAACTTTCCTATTTTCTTATTCTGCCCATATTTATCTTCATAAATTCATTTGAACTCTTTCTACCAAATGATACATGAACACTCAAATTTATATCTTGACTACATAAAGAAGTACTATGTAACAGATAACTTGAAATGAAACTCTGCTTTTTTAATGCTTTCTTTTGGTTTGGTGATGACAAACCATATAAACCATATATTCCCTATGATTTGATGTTTTTCACATTTTAAAAAACATTTCAGCTCAAATTTTAATGACTCCATTTCCTTATTTTTCTTGGATTTTAATTGACCCATAATAATTGTACTTTCTTACGGAGTATAGTGTAATTTTTCAGTATATACAATTGTAGTAGGTATTAGGTAACTCATATAACCATCATCACATTACCATTTCATTATGCTGAGAATGTTCAAAAATACTCTCTTTAAGCTATCCTGAAATATATCATAAGTTATTTTTAACTACATTTACCCTGTTGTAGTTTAAATGTACTTCAGCCTTTCATCTAACTGTAATTATGCATCTGTTAGACAGTATTTCTCAATCTTTGCCTCCTCCCATCTTTCCTAAACTCTAGTAATTCCTATTAATTAATTAATTAATATACTAGAGTAATAGTATTTACTAGAGTAATAGTAATTACTGTCATCATTATTACTATTTCTTAGACTCTAGTAATTACTATATTTTACCGTTTCTATGATGTCAGTGCTTACTTTCTACATGTGAGTGACAACATACAATTTTTTCCTCCTTCTACATCTGGGTTATTTCACTTAACATGTCTTCCAGGCTCATCTATGTTGTCTTTTTTGGCAAGATTTCATTCTTTTTAATGGCTGAATAGTATTCTGTTACAAAAATATTCCACATTTTCTTTATCTATTCATCTGTGAATGGACTCTTCGATTGCTTCTATATCGTGGCTATTGTAATACCATTGATACTACAATAAAATACTGGAGTGTAGATATCTCTGTGACATACTGATAGAACTGGAAGTCCTAGCCAGACCAGTTAGACAGGAGACAGAAACAAAGGGCAGTTAAGCTGAAAAGGAAGAAGTCATCCTGCTTTTAGATAACACAATATATAGAAAAAAATAAAGACTCAAAAAAGAAAAGTCAGAACTGAAAGATTCAGTAATGCTGTGGGATACAAAATCAACTTACAAAAATCAATAGTGTTTTTGTACATTAAAAATAATCTGAAAGAGAAATCAAGGAGTCAAACAATCTTACATACAATAACCACAGAAAAAGAAAACATACAGCAATAAATTTAAGCAAGGAGGTGAAAGATTGCTGCAGTGAAAACTGAAAAACAAAAACACTGACAAAAAGTAGCTGAAGACGTAAGACACACACACACACAATGTGAAGATCTTTCATGGCTCTCCTGTCCCTTCTGGGTCCAGCTTCATGGCGATGAAGCTTCCCCAGCTAGGGCCTCCCCCCTCTACCCCAACGCTAGTCAGGACAGAATCCGTCCAGGCGCCCCCATCTCTGACTCTTCTGTCCCTTTTGGGTCCAGCTTCACAGCTGTGAAACTCCCCCAGCCAGGGTCCCTCCACCACACAGAACCCAGTGCTAGTCAGGTAGGCAGTCTGTGTCTCCCTCTTGCTCTTTTCTGTCCTTTCCAATTCTTTTCCTCTTTTTTATAAAAGCAGATTTTCTGTCTTCTTACTCATGCCTTTCTCTTTCTAATTAATCTCTTTTTTTGTCTCATCCAGGACAGAATCCCTCCAGGCACCTAGATCTCTGATTCTCCTGCCCAGCAAGCACACCACTTGGTTTTCCTCTTCTGGCAAGTAAACCACTTGGTTTTTCTCTTTTTAGCCCAGTTTTATTTTCTGTGACATGCTTTTTGTCCTCTTTTCATTCTAGTTCTTTTCTTCTTTTTCTTCCTATTTCTGTTGTTTCTTTTCCTTATTTCTTTGTTTTTTCTTCCTATAACTGTTTTCTTTTTATTCCCATATCTTTGCTTTTCTTTTTCTTTTTGTTTCCTACTTTCTTGTTCTTTTACATTACTTTCCTATTTTGTTGCTCAGCCTTACCTACTGCCTAGAGAAGACTAGGTGCATAGTAACTAAACATCTGAGTTATGAGTTTCAGAGAATTCTTGCCCCTTACTGTACTGGTTGTAAAAAGGGAGAAACTACCCTTCAGAATCCAATTTCAAAACTCCTCCTGTAATTCCCACACTGGAATACACAGTAGAAGGGAGAAAATAGCACTGAGTTCTCTCACAGTAAGGGAAACGCACAAGCTCACTTATAGAATCCTTCTCCAACAAATTAGCCAAATTTGAATACAGTACCAAATGATTAAAAAATCAGAGAAGACCATCAAGGATGAGAGAATTAGGTAATACATCTCCCACAAGGGAACACTATAACTTGTCTCCAAGTTGGGAAAATTAGAGGATATTACTGTACTGTCAGAAAAAGAATTCAGAACATTTATGGTAACGAAAATCTATGAGATGCAAGAGAAAAGAGACATTGAGTTCCAAGAGATGAGGAAGTCCTTCCATGACATGCAAGAATTGAATACCATAAAAAAGAATCAAACAGAACTGTTAGATATGAGGGTTGCAATACATAAAATCAAAACCTCTCTTGAAAGTATTAAAAGCAAGTTAGACCATGTAGAAGGTTGAATCTCTGAAGCAGAAGACAAAGCCAATGACTTCAAAAAAATTATCAAAAATACTGAGAAAATAGCCAAGAAAACTGAGGATAACATATGAGAAATAGTAGATACCATGAAATTCCCAAACATCCAAATAAATGGTATACCAAAAGGTGAAGAGACTAATAAGGGAATTGATAATCTATTCCACAAAATTCTGGAAGAATATTTTCCACGTCTAGAAAGGCGCTCACACATTCAGACTCAAGAAATATAAAGAATTCCAAGTAGAATAAATCCCAGATCTTCTCCATGGCACACCATAGCTATATTGGCCAAAACTATAGACAAAGATAAGATACTAAGATTGGCAAGAGAGAAACATCAAGTCACTTACAAAAGCTGTCCAATCAGACTCACACCAGACCTCTCATCGGATACAATGCAAGCAAGGAAAGAATGGAGAAATATATTCACAGTGTTAAATGAAAATCAATTTCAACCAAGAATACTATACCCAGCAAGATTATCCTTCATATGGGAAAAGAAGATAAAAGCATTCATGGATAAACAAAACCTGAAAGAATTCACCAACTCCAGACCAGTTCTTCAAGAAATTGTGAAAGGAGTACTATACCAAGTAAACTAATTCAGACAGACAGCGATAAGAGAACGAAAACAATCAAGAATATGGCCAACTTAATGGTAGGGGCAAGTCAGGAAAAATCGATAATAACGTTGAATGTTATTTGATTAAATACTCCAATCAAGAGACACAGACTGGTGGAATGGATTAAAAATCAGAAAACATTCAACTACTGCCTACAAGAAGCCCATCTCATGGATAAAGACATATATAGATTAAAAATGAAGGGCTGGACAAAGGTATTCCATGCAAATGAAAATTTAAAAAAGAGTGAGAGTCACTCTACTGATTTTGGACAAAATAGGCTTTAAGACAAAAATGGTAAGAAGGGAAAAGAAGGGCATTATATAGTAGTGAAAGGGCTAATTCATCAAGAAGATATAATGTTTATAAATATCTATGCACCCAACTCAGGAGCACCCAAATATATAAAGACTGCAAGATCTAAAAGGAGAGATAGACACACTAATTGTTGGAGATCTCAACACCACATTATTTTCTCTATACAGATCAATGAGACAAAAAATAAGCAAAGAGATTCTGGACATAAACGATACCATAAATCAGATGAACTTAACAGACATCTATAGAACATTCCACTGCAAAACCACAAAATATACATTTTTATCAGCCCCACATGGTACTTTCTCAAAGATTCACCACATGATAGGGCACACAACCTTTACAGATCCAAAGATATGGAAGCTATATCCATCATCTTCTCTGACCATAATGGAATTAAATTTGATATTCATCTCAGGAAAAACCCTCAAAAATATACAAATAGATGGAAACTAAATAACCTACTTCTGAATGACTTCACGACTACTGAAGAGATTAAAACTGAAATCAAAATATTCATGGAAACAAATGATAATGAGTATAGAAGTTTCTATAATCTATAGGACACAGCAAAAGCAGTCATAAAAGGGAAGTTCATAGTAATTAGTGCACACAAGAAAGAGATGGAAAGATAGCAAAAGGACAACCTAATATCATGCCTCAAAGAATTGGAAAAACAACAACAAAAAAATAAAATGCCAGGATAAAAGAAATAATAAAGATTTGAGCAAAAAATAAATTAAATAAGAAATAAGTGAACTATACAGAAAATAAATGAAAGCAAATGCTGTTTCTTTGAAAAAGTAAACAAGAATGGCACATCATTAGCTAGACTAATTAAGAAGAGAGAAAAGAACCAGATAAATCAAATTCACAGTGAATCAGGCAACATTACAACAGACATACCAGAAATACAAAATATAATTAGATGATACTATGAGCGACTCTACACCAACAAACAAGAAAACCTGGATGAGATGGACAAATTCCTGGACTCAGGAGGACACAGAAAGCCTGAATATACCCATAACCAGCAATGAGATTAAATCAGTAATAAATAACCTCCCAACAAAGAAAAGTCCAGGTCCCAATTGCTATACTGCTGAATTCTACAAAATTTTAAAGATGTAACCTGTATTCCACTCAAACTGTTTCTAGAGATTCAAAAGGAAGGGACCCTTCTGAATTCATTCTATGAAGCCTCCATCACCCTCATTCCCCAAAAAGATAAGGATATGACAAGAAGGAAAACTGCAAACCTATATCTCTGATGAATATAAATACAAAAATTCTCAACAAGACACTTGCTAACTGTACTCAACAGCATATAAAAAGATTATTTATCACAACCAAGTAGGCTTTATTTCAGGGATGCAAAGTTGGTTCAACATACCCAAAATCATAAATATAATACACCATATTAACAGAAAGATAAAAACCATATGATGATATAAATTGATGTGGAAAAAGCATTGGACAAAATACAACATTCCTTCATTATTAAGACTCTCAGTAAAATCTGCATAGAAGGATAGTTTCTCAGCATAATAAAAACCATCTATAAAAAAAAAACCTATAGCTAACAGTATGCTGAATGGGAAAAAGCTTGAAGCTTTTCCATTAAAAACTGGTACAAGACAAGGCTACCCACTCTCTCCACTCCTGTTCAGTATAGTATTGGAAGTCCTAGTCAATGTCATTGGACAAAAGAATGTAATAAAAAAGATTCCAATAGGGAAAGAAGAGTGGAATTTATCGTTGTTTGCAGATGACATGATTGTATACATAGAAGACCTAATAGTATCCATGAAAAAACTTCTCCGAGTAATAAATGCATACAGTTAAGTTGCAGGAAAAAAAAATTAATTTACATAAATCTTTAGCATTTCTATATATAAACAACAAGCAGACAGATACAGAACTAAAGAAAGTAATCCCATTTATCAGAGCCACAAAACGCATAAGATACCTAGGAATAAAAGTAACCAAGAAAGTTAAGGACCTCTATAAGGAAAACTATGAAAATATTAAAAAAGAAATATAAAAGGACACAAAAAAGTGGAATTACACCCATGTTCTTGAATTGGGGGAATTAATATAATCAAAATGGAAATTCTACCCATATTAATCTACATATTAAATGCAATCCCTATAAAATTACAAGAGATATTCTTCACTGATCTAGAAAAGACAATCATAGAATTTGTCTGAAATCATAAAAGATCCCATATTGCCAAAGCCATCCTGTGCAAAAAGAGTAGAGTGGTTGGCATTTTACTTCCTGACCCCAAAATATATTACAAAGCTGCGATAATCAAAACAGCATGGTACTGGCACAAAAACAGACATTAGGACCAATGGCACAGAGTAGAGATCCCAGAAATAAACCCCACAACATAAAACCAACTGATATTTGACAAAGGGTATCAGTCAATCCAATGGGAAAAGGAAAACCTCTTTAGCAAATGGTGCTGGAAAAACTGGGTATCCACCTGCAGAAAGGTGAATCTGAACCCCTATCTTTCACCATTAGCAAAAATCATCTCAAAGTGGATCAAAGATCTAAACTGAAGACCACAAACTATAAAACTACTGGCGGAAAACACTGGGGAAACTCTGGGAGACATTGGAGTAGGAAAAGACCTCTTAAGCAAGGCCCTCAAAGCACAGGGAATAATCCCCAAAATAGACAGGTGGGAATACATTGGACTAAGAAGTTTCTGGATGCAAAGGACATAGTAATTAGTGTGAATCTATCACCCTCAGAATAGGAGAATACTTTTGTTAACTATGCCTCAGATAAGGGACTTATAACCAGAATACATAGGGAACTCAAACAGCATGCCTGGAAGAAAATGATTAACTCAACTAAAAGACGGAAAAAAATGAGCTGAATAAACAACTTTCTAAGGAAGACATAGGAACAGCCAAAAAGCATATGAAAAAATGTTCAAAATCCCTCATTGTAAGAGAGATTCAGATCAAAACCATAATGAGATACCTCCTAATCCCAGTCAGAATGGTGAAGATTAAAAAAAAAAAAAAAAAAAAAAAGAAAGAAAGAAAAAAGTAAAAAAGATAAGTGCTGGTGGGGATGTGGTGAAAGGGGAACTCTAATACATTTTTGGGAGTATAAATTGGTCCACCCATTGTGGATAATAATATGCAGGTTCTTCAAGGACCTTCAAATAGAACTACCATATGGTCTAGCAATTATACTCCTGGGTATCTACCCAAAGGACAGGACAATGTTCAGTCGGAAAAGCAATTGTAAAGGTATATTTATTGTGTCATTATTCATGATTGCTAAGACATGGAACCAACTGAAATATCCACACACAGATGAATGGATTGAAAAAGTGTGGCACAGGGACCAGCAGTTGGCATAATGGCTATGTCGCTGGACTCCCATGTAGTTGACCACAGTTCAAGTCCTGGAACCAGTGACTTAAACTCATGCTGGGTGCATGTGTGTGCATACCCAAGATCCCAAGAGGAGAATGGAGGAGAAGGGATTGCAGCATGGCCATTCACCCTGGGGGTGTGATTTCTCACTTTCTTATCTCTCTGTCTCTCTCTGTCTTTCTGGGGAGCACATACGCCCTATAGCAAAAACCTCTAAAAAACAAAACAAAAAAAAGGAAAAAAAAAAGGAAAAAAAGTGTAGCACATATACTTCATGGGATACTATTCAGCCATAAAAAACAGTAAGATCTAGGAATTTGATAGAGAGTGGACAAACATGGAAGATCAATTGTTGAATAAAGCAAGTCAGGCTATAAAATAGAGACATTGTATGTCACCACTTAACATATAACGACTGTCTACACTCTATGGTAGAGATTGAAAGACTGGAGGACATAAAAGCATTAAAAATTGTTATGAACACTGGGGACAAAGTGGAAGGAGAGTAGGAGGGGGAAGAGTGCCGGAAGGGAAGTTTGGGAAAATATGGAGAAGTAAGATATTTGTATTACACAGATAGGGTTTGCTGTCTGTTGGTGATGTCATGTATAGTATTCTCAACTCAACTGCTGTGTGGCATATATCATGTTGAGTAAAATCTCTTTATGAACTAAATGATGTATAATGACTCAATGTATAAAAATAATAAATAATACTAATAAAAAATAAAAACTGGCATTTCTCTTGAAAAAAGAGATCTGTATATTCAATGCAATACTATTCCTCAATATTTACACAAAGTACCTCTCTCAACATGTGGGAATCTGGTGCTGTTAACCACCACACCACTAGCTGGCCCCATCATTATATTTTTTACAATTTTATTTTTCACAAGCTTTTCTTTTCTTTCTCTCTCTCTTTCTTTCTTTCTTTCTTTCTTTCTTTCTTTCTTTCTTTCTTTCTTTCTTTCTTTCTCTCTCTCTCTCTCTCTCTTTCTCTCTCTCTTTCTTTCTTTCTTTCTTTCTTTCTTTCTTTCTTTCTTTCTTTCTTTCTTTCTTTTCTTTCAAGATATTTTTGCTATAGGACACATGCACTTGCCAGAGAGACAGAAAGAGAAAGAGACAGAAAGAGAGACAGAATGCAAGAAATCACCCTCTGGGGTATGGCCACACTGCAATCCCTTCTCCTCCATTCTCCTCTTGAGATTTTGGACAAACATGCACATGCACCTGGCATGAGTTTTAAGTCACTGAGTCCGGGACGCAAACCTCAGTCAACCACATGGGAGTCCAGCAATGTAATCATTATGTCGTTTCTGGCCCCCAACAAGCCTTTATTTTCTTCACTTTATTGAAGTATAATGAACAAATAAAATTGTATACATTCAAGGTTAAAATACAATATTTGATATATGTATACATTCTGAATGATTGTCTGTGTTAAGCTTTATGACATATACATGACCTTAAGTAGTTTCCTTTTGTGTATGTGTGTGTGTATGTGGTAAAATTACTTAAGGTCTACCCTATTATCACATTTGTAGTATATAATACATTATTATTATGTATAGTCACCATGTTGTACATGAGGTCTCCAGAATTTATTCATCTTGTAACTCCAAGTTTGTAGTACTAGACCAACATCTCCTTACTTCCCCCTTCCTCAAACCTCTGGTAACCACCATTACTTTCTGTTTCTATGTTTGTAAGTATGGGTCTATTTTATTTATCTATTTATCTATTTATTTATTTATTTAAAGGTTTTTGAGTACACCTGCCAGAGAGACAGAGAGAGGGAAAGTGAGAAATCCCCCTCTGCGGGGAAATGACTGTATTACAATCTTTTGTCCTCCATTCTCCTCTCGGATATTGGGCATGCATGCACAAGTACCCAGTGTGATTTTCAAGCCACAATGTCTGGGACTTGTTTAGACCTTATCATTCAAGTATTGCTGTTATTCTATTATCCTCCACATTTTGAACTTTGTATTCATTAGTATCTTTATAAAGATTGCAATGAACAAATTGGTTGCTATATTGAGTGAACTCTATTTTTTCCTGATTAACATTACAAACATTTCTTGATGGGTACAAAAAAGGACCATCTTGATACAATGCAGAAAGTTCCTTTATCGTCTTTTTTTTCCTTTTGCTTTCCCAACTAAATAAGAAAAATTACCTAACTAATCTCTTGTAAATTATTGGAGGGAAAGTCTGTTCTTTCTGTTCTCTTATAATTCTTTGTGTCATTATTGCAGCTTTCCTCTTAATTTTCATTGTTAATTTACATTTGTTAAAAAAGAAATACAGTAAAGAATCCAACAGAGGCAATTCTGGCAACTAGTTTTATGTGTTTTTACAAAGGAAATATATGGAAAAATACATGAAAATGCAGATATAGAAACAAGTAGATAAAAATCATACATGATTGCCTATCAAGACATTACTATTATCACTATTTCAGTGTTTGCCTTCTAATATCTTTTTAGATTTCTAATAACATGAACACACACACTTATGCACATCACACACAAAGAAAATAATTTCCTCTAGTCAGAAGAGGGCAGAAATTCTAGGTTTCATTATTTTTTATAACAGGTATTATTTTTCTATCTGAGCTTTCCATTCATTCTTTCTTCTTCTTTTTAAAGGATTTTTTCTTCAATGAACAAAAGAGACAAAGAGACAGAGACAAAGAGACATTACCCTCAATATGGTCTGGAGGTTGCGATCTACCCTTAGCCTCAGTCAGCCCCAGATCATGTCTAGTCTGCTCAGGGAGGTCTCTACATACAAACCTGGAACCTTCTAATGTAGGTCAGCAAAGTGTGGTGTCATGTTTTACTGTTGCACCACTGCCAGGCCTCTGCCTTTATTTTGAGGGTGTAAAACATTTAGATTCTGGACTGTGTTACTCTAGGACCTTAAAATATATATACAAGAAATTGTTTCTGACCTAATAAGGCACTCTGTGTCACTGCATGTATTATTACTAGATCATTACATTACTTTTTTGAGTGCTATTTTTGGGGTAAATGTTGTTCTAAATCTTATTAGTCCATGGACTTCCCGAAGAATAAAGATAACATTCTTTTTGTGTTCCGTTACTCATACTCATCTATTAATTCCCTACTCCTTCCCCAGTGGTTAAACTGAAGAGAAATGAGGGTGCGGATTTAGAGAGGATATAGGACTTGTCAGTTCATTCTCTTCCCCCTCCCAAATCCAGATTTTTAGAAAATCTTATTGTGTGGTAGGATATGCTACCTCTTTATATATACACTACAGTTTACTTTGCAATCTTGAAAGAGTTAAACATTTAGGAACCAGCAGATGTTATGCTAGTTAAGGCATTGAACTCACACATGGTTGACCACTATTGGAGCCCAGACCTGGTAGCTTGAAAATCACACTAGACATGTGTGCATTGGTACCCAACGTAATGAGAGACTGGAGGAGAAGGGACTGCAGTGTGGCTATCCCCTTCAGGGGTAATTTCTCACTTTTTCTCTGTCTGTCTGAATAATGAATATATGAACCCTATGGCAAAAACCATTAAAATATGTTAAATATTTAAATTAAGTAAAATACTATGAAGTCAGGTGATATGATAGTTAAGATGACTGGATCCTACAAGGCCAATGACATGGTTTGAGTTGTGGCTACAGTGGCTGGAAAAACACGTATGGCTGTGTACCCAAAATCCTAGAGGAGAAAGGAAGAGAATGAAGGAGAAGAAATTGTGGTGTGTGCTCTCTCTCTCCTCCCTGCCCCTAGTGCCTGTACTTGCCCTTTAACAAGCAAAAAAAAAAACCCAAAAAACTATGTTCTTGCAACATAAAAGCCTTTTCTCTCAAAAATAACTAAGAATTCCAAAGCTTATCTAGAACTTAAATGTCATGAAGTAATTATTTGTGCTGGTGTATAATAATTTATCATCCTTTCTCTGCAATATTTCAGCATCAGCACCCAGTTTTGTTGTGGACAGAGGAAGAGTGTGGAATAGAATGAAATAACCAGAAACTTAAAAATATATCAAAATATTATTCTTATACCATGTTATAATTATATCATTTTTATATGTCAAGTATTTTAATTTATGAAAGATCATCTATGCATGGTCTTGTGTAACATCTCTTCTTGACAGACCTAAAAACTGCTGCTGAGGGCTGGCTGTGTGGCAGAGTGGTACTACAGCACTCCAGGGAAGTTGGAGCCCACATGACAACCACAGTTTGAATTCTAGCTAGTCCCCTTGCATGTGCGTAAGTACCAGGATACATGGGTTGGAGGACTGGAGGAAGATCATTGCACGACTAGCCTATGGAAGCTGTTCCTCTCTCTCTCTCTCTCTCTCTCTCATAATATGCATAGGTGTGTGTGTGTTTATGTTATTAGAAATCTAGCTACATATATGCACATATGTATTATATACACACATTTGTGTGTGCCTGTGTGTGTATACATATATATGTATATATATGTGTATATATATATATGTATATGTGTATGTGTGTGTGTGTGTGTGTGTGTGTATATATATATATATATATATATATATATATACACACACATACACACTAATATGCAGTGTGTATTATATTATTTTGGTCATTTGTTATTAGACCTATACATCCATTCTGTGTGTATTTACATATTTTGTTACCATCTAAGCTTTAAATCCAATTTGATACTTTTTATTTGAGTAATCGTTTAACAAAAGAAATTTAAAGACTATAATTTATCTAATAATTTTCACATTTACTCTCATGATGCCAGAACTTAAAAAAAAATTAAACTTTTTTTTTTTTTTGGAGAGGTTTTTGCTGTAGGGTGTGTGCACTCACCAGACAGACAGAGAGAGACAGAAAAACAGAAAGCGAGAAATCACCCCCCCCAGGGGGGATGACCACACCGCAATCCCTTCTTCTCCATTCTCCTCTCAGGATCTTGGGCACGCACGCATGCACACGCGCCCGGCGTGAGTTTTAAGCCACCGGGTTAGGGACGCGAATCGTAATCAGCTACATGGGAGTCCAGCGACATAGCCATTACGCTAACTTCTGGTCCTCCCCAAAATTAAACATTTAAACCATTCTGAAATTACACCATCATACTTACATTTAAGCCTATTGACTGAAATAAACATATTGTTTATTAAAAGACACAAAATAAGTAGTTTGAAGATAAATAAGAAAAACAATGTCTCATCATCAAACTGTTCACAATTGAGATAGGTTCTTGTTGATTTATACATTAACCTGCTGTGTTGCTGGATTTTTGAAAAGTGCATAATTTATGACAGTCTTTAAATATAATTACATATAGTAAAATCTGAAACTTTAGCATAATGAGAATATATATGGTAATGTGTAGCTTTCTCTGTAGGCAACACTTTAATCCGTGCTTTTTGAATTTTTAGATGTGAAATATTTGCTAACGTTTTAACATTTTTCTTAACTGAAAATCTGAGAATATGAATTTTAATGATTTTTAACTGAACCAAATCTAAGCATTCATCGTGATCGTAGTAATTCAATCCATCGCCTGAAAGATTACATATTCTTCAGAGTAGCAGGAACTGTCAATAAAAGCTTTCACGGGTCTTTCTTATAACCTTCATTAAAATTACGTCTTAGTTTTCCAATAGACTAAAAGTGAGCCATCCTCATATGGTTCTGTACTTTATAAGGCCATAGACACATTTTTTAAAAGGTAGAAACTTTCCATATCTGGGCATGGTAATCATATTTTAAGGATGGTTTCATTTACTGGAAGCAGGGCAGTTTTCTAGAAGCATTTGTGATCTCTTCTCTCGGAACACGTGTGAGAGTCAGCCAGACTCTTGTGAGAAGCATTTTTCTTAATGGGTATTTGCTCATGAAGCTACACTACAACCCTTGCTGCCTCACAGACACCACTGCAGTCTGTAAGTGGATGTGCAGTCTGAAAATGAAGTTAGTGAATAATTACTTTAGTGACCTTTGCTTCTTTCAGAGGCTGTGTCTTGCTCTCACTCAGTCAACACATTTATGTATGTATTTTATGAAAAGGAGACCCAGCATTATGTTTACTAAGTTCTTTGATGAAAGCAGATAAAGGAAAAATAGTTCACTATAAATATATCGTTATTTTGTTCATAAAATTGCTCAGAGATATATTGATAATAAACTTCATAAGTTTCAAGGAGAACTAATCAGGTTTATAGGTTAGGCTTTCTTTAAACATAATAAAGGAATACTATTGCCTTTTTGTTCAAAAACACAAACTGATGAAATCTGGTTGGAAAAAACTAATTTATTTCTATTGAATGGTTATGATTAAAATTAAATTAACTAATGTATTCATTTTAATTTGCTATAGAGCACATACATTTGCCAGAGAGATAGAGGGGGAGAGAAAAAGAGAGAGCGAGAGAGAGACATCCCCCAGGGAGGATGACCATGCCGTCAGCCCTTCTCTATTTTCTTCTTGGGATTTTGGCCATGAACATACCCTCACTCAACTTGCTGTTTTAAATCGCTGGGTTCAAGACATACCCTCACGTAAGTCACTGGGTTCAAGACTCAAAATGGTTCTCAGCCATGTGGAATCCAACTGCCTTAACCACTATGCTATCTGGCTAACATTCTGACTTATTCTTTTTATTGTGATTTCTGCTTTAAATATAATTGCTGTACATCTTTGTGGGCTATGGTATGGTTTCACAAACCATGTATACAGTGTATAATAAAAATAAGGCTATAGACATATTCATCATATTCAACATTGCACATTATATTATGTTGTGCATATTCAGTAACAGTTGTACAAGCTTTTTTATGTGTATTTTGAATTTAGAGACCAAACAACTCATGATGCTCATTTTTTTTCACATATCTATGTGTGCTTTATGTCATCCTGAAATGGGAACATTCTTAAGAAGTCACATAGCACTTAGTTAATAATGTCTACAAACAATAAAATATCATGGAATGTAATTTATAAAATATAAGTTAAAAATAGCAGAAAGGGGGAACCAGCAGTTAGCGTAATGGCTATGTCGCTGGATTCCCACGTAGTGGACCGCGGTTCGCGTCTCGGACCCGGTGGCTTACAACTCACGCCGGGTGCGTGTGCGTGCGTGCCCAAGATCCCGAGAGGAGAATGGAGGAGAAGGGATTGCGGCATGACCATCCCCCCTGGGGGTTGATTTCTCGCTTTCTATCTGTCTCTCTCTGTCTGTCTGGCGAGCGCTCGCGCCCTATAGCAAAAAACCTCTCCAAAAAAAAAAAAAAAATAGCAGAAAGGGTCTTTCAAAACTGTGCAATATGAAAACCTTATACATTCATTTCAATTTTATTTTGTACCAGAATACTCTACCTCCATTTAATTAATGCTTTAATCTCATTTTCCCACAAACTTTTTGAAGTCTCCTCATACAGTATTACATTGAATGACTTTGGAAATAGTCTCAAATATGCTTAGGTAATTTGTCAGCCCTCACCAGCTCTGTCTTTTCCAGAACCTGAAAATAATGTCAGTGTTAGGGTTTTCTATTTAATCTACTTTATTTGATGTGGAGTTTTTAAAGTGTAAGTTTTGGGTTCTTCTTAAGGGTTTAGAATTTAGTTATATGTGTCATAGTTTGGTTAATTTGGCAATTACTAAAGGAGAGAAGACAAACTGTGATCTTTTTGGAAAAAAAATCTCTGTAAGAAGTGGGAAGATGAAATGCCATTGGGCTGACGCACACGATAGGACGACAGCTGAGTTCCTCACTCCAGCTCTTGTCTGGTCAGGCTCAGCTCCCAACCTCAACATGCCCAGAGGGAGTGGCCCTCCGCACGGCCTTTCTGATTAAGGGGGAGCACTACACATTCTCCTCTTGATTTGTCTATTAGAATACATTTAAGAAAAAATACTGAATATATAAAAGATAATTAGGAATTAGTGAAAATTGAAAAAGATAAAAAGATGTCTTGGAAATATATATTTTTAGAAGTAGGGAAAAACTGACATTTAGTTTCCAAGAAAGAGACAGATGATTTATTTGATCTTTCTGTGTCAGAGAGCCTATAATTCTGATTTATGATTAAGAAAAAATAAACCCTAAATAACGAATGGTAGAATATACCAAATCACTTAATGTATGTGTGGGTAAGCGTTCATATGAAATCTAATATAAAGTCTAGAATTTTGGTCTGAAATTTCTTTTTTTTTTTTGCGAGAGAGATTTTTGCTGTAGGGCATGGAGCTCGCTGGAGAGACAGAGAAAGAGAGACAGAAAGCAAGAACTCACCCCCCGGGAGTGAGCCACACTGCAATCTCTTCTCCTCCATTCTACTCTTGGGACTTGGGACATGCATGCACATGGGCCCGGCATGAGTTTGAAGCCACCAGGTCTGATACTGGAACTGTGGTTGACCATGTGGGAGTCCAGAGACGTAACCATTATGCCATCTGCTGGCCCCTGAAATTGCTTTTAAAGTTTCTTTCTTTATAGAGAAAGACAAGAACACTTAACAAGTGTCATACCTCAATCCTCCCCCCTTCACCCCTGGCCTTCCAGACAGCCAGGATCACCGACATGCATGGGCGTGTCTGAGGTGTACTAGTTGATCAGAAACCTAATGTCAGCCATCCATATGGCTTCCAGCACTGTAGAAGGTTATGCAACTACTCTATCACCCCAACTAAGCTTGATCTGAGCATTTGCTAGTGTAGAAAGTTTTATTATATTCTAACATTACTAGATGCTCTAGTAATTCTAAAAAGAAATACCCGGAACCAAGATTTACCTGAGGTGTTCACGAATATTTGTGGGTGCACTGGCAGGTTCTACTCTCTGTATATTCTAGTGGGTTTTCTTCATATTTCTTGAACTAAAAAATAAAGTTTGTAGGATAATAGTTGTGCATTTCTTTTGGAGTTCTCCAAGTTAATTAAAGGTGATGTTTGACAGAGACTTAAGCTAATACCTCCCTCTTTTTGTTTTCCTAGTGACTATAGAAATAATGAGAATTTGCTGAGCCTAATTTGCAGTGATCCAATATTTCTGATTGGAGGTACATAAGTATGCTCCTGGACTCCTTGGAAGAAACTAGATAAAACTGAATTTTAGGTATAGCTCATAATACTACGTAACTCAGCAGAAAAAATGGAAATTAGAGAGATATTGTAGAGATGCTGTTAAATTAATAAATACTTAGTGTGCTATATTTTGTTTATTGTTATATATTGGGTTGTCAGAAAAGTTATGACGTATATTCCTGCTTTCCTATGCAAAAATGTGTCATGACTTTCTGACAACTCAATATATCTTGTTCTTTTCTTATGCAATTTTTAAATACTTTCTAAAAGTATGTTTTCTTGTTAGCATGAGAGACAGAGAGGAAAAGAGAGGAGGAGTATCCGCACAAGCTTTTGTGCTGTGACCCGCCCCCACCTCCAGGCTTTCCAGCCAGCCAAGATAACGGAGCGTACCCTGTGTGTGCAGACAGACCGGGGAATAGAACCTGTAATCATCCATGTGAATCCTGTATCACTCGAACTAAGTGTTACTGCTTCACCACCACGCTCGCCTTACTTTTGCTTATTTTAAACAATACTTTTCTTTGAGAAAGGCAAAGGTTATTATATAACTAAAAATCTCCTTGTATGCTACATATGAGATTTTCAGAAACACTGAGGATCGTTAAAATAACAAAGTTGAAAATACCCAATGCATAATGAGAAATCTCCTGCATCATTTTCTGTTTACTGTCTTCTTTTAGTATACTTTTATTTAAAAGAGAGTCCTTCACAAAGTTTTTCTGTTTAAAATTTTTGTATTATAAAGCCTCTTTGCTTTCACACTTTGAAACAGAGTAACACCAGTTCTGCTTTAAACAGATATTTATTTTTACCTTTTTAGAAAGATGCAATGATTGAAACTAGTAAAAGGAAAAAATACAGTTTAAGCAAATAGATGAAGAAATAGCATTGACTTAGGGTCAACATACTAACATTGTTATCAGATGGTTTATTTGCATTTCTATGTTTTTGGTATTAATCTGGAAAGTAGGACTTATACATGCATTTCTTACTTTAATGTATGGGTATGGACGTGTGCAGGTTTATGTGAGTCTGAGAGTGTGTGTGCACGTATGTGGAGGCTGTTTAGGATAAAGCGTATGAAGTACTTTTTTTTGTCAGCAGAAAAATTCGCAATTCTAAACACAATCATTAAGTAAGGTATTGCTGTTTCTTAGAGCCACTAAATTCATGTAATATTCTACTAGACCTTTATTACTGTGCCATGGAAAGAGCTTCATAAATAATTAAATTGTGATTATCAATGCACGTGGACAAAATTCTATAATATGTGAACATTGGTAGGCATAATGATACTTCTTTTAGATTAAATCATTTCTAGTAGGTTTCTTGGTTATTACTGGTAATTACCTTATTCTACTCTAAAGAATGTAATTTTTCCACTGACAGGATTATCCTAGGTATCTTTCCGTTTCTCAACCCTACTTTTGGCTAAACAACTAGCTACATTCTACACTCCAAACAGACTTGCACTCGCCATTGTATTTTGTGCATTCTGGGTCTGCAGAAACAAATTTTGCATTTTGTAGCTATCACCTGGGAGCTATAGACCACACTCTGTGGTTAGAAATAGGCATTAATTACCGCCTTAAATCTCCCTTGTTAGGAGGAATACATAGAGAATATTTAGCACTTAGCTAAAAAGCAGAAATGTATCTTGGGAAATGTTCTCTTTTAGAATCAAGGCACATGTGTTGTATTTGGTAATCTTTATATACTTTTCCCTAGCATATCAGTTTTTATCTTTTAAAGCTCTTTAGAATAACATATGGACAGCATTATAATAGTATAAAGTATTGGAGAGTTCTATTTTCTGTAGTAAAAAGAAATCTAAGTCTGTAACAAGTGACTTTTTCTTATTGCTTATCATTTTAACTTCTCATTAAAACTGGCCAGAAAGTGACAGATGCTTAACCATTGAGCAGCCTAAAACAAATGTAAATGGTATTCGTTTTGGTTATTGTGTCTGTCCTTACTAATAAGTTCTTATGTAAGAAGACATTGTACTTCTTGCTGTGTGATTGAATTTCTTTTTCCCTTCATTATATGACCCATTCCTCCATTTTAAAGAGAAGTGGTTAAAAAGCAGAATTTTGGACAATTCTGAGTTTATGACCTTTTTCTAGATTTATGACTAGAAAATCATGTCTCAATTTCTTCTAGGTTAAAATGAAGAAAGCAATAGCAAATAATGAATTAAATCAGTACCTTTGAATAATTTAGTGCAGTTTAGCAAATAATAAATATTCAATAAGCACTATATTGTGGATAGATGATGATGATGATATTATCATGGTGAAAATTACCTTAAAAAGTGCATAATTAAAGCAAGGAAAAGTGAAGGATTATAATATTAAGAATCATAGACTCTCAGTCATTTGTCTTCAATATAGGAGAAGGATTTAAATCATGATTAGTCATCTATGAAAGAAGAAAAAGAATAACTTTTATTTTTTCCCTTTCCATTTAAAACTCAGGTTACATTCTAAAATGAGAAAATGTGAGGATTCTTTACTTTATTTCCCACCTTACAGATTATCCTGGATTTTAAAGTGGAATATCTCTTTTCCTTCCATAAACCTCTTCTGTTGGCTCCAGGTTCTCCTCTGGGCCTGAAAAGATAATTGTTATTCTTAATTGGTAGGGGAATGAGAAGGGGAGAAACCCATAGTAATGAGCTTTGAATGGAGACCTTTTTAGGAATTTTTTTCTGATCTTTCCATTAGGTCAATGATGTTCGCAATTAAATCATGAAGCATTGCTGTTGCTTAAAAAGAGGTGAGTAAATCTGGTGAAACCAGTGTTCTTAGGGATCTTTCAAAGCCAATTTAATTAGCTGATCATCAGCTCTCAAAAACCAAACCTAGATAATTGGCCTGGGGGTGCAGTAAATTGACTTCCTTAACGAATGTGCTTATTTAGAGAATTACTTTAATTCCTCTGATCATTATAGGGCCCCTGTAAGACCAAGCAATAATGATATTCCATAGAGATGGGAATAATTGCTCAGAATTATTTTTATGTTTCTGTTTTTAGTTTCATGCCTCATTTTTTAGTTTTTTTGTGTGTTGGAAGTATAGGGACTTTATGTGCCTAAAATAATTCCAATAAATCTCAGAGAGCTACAGTCACCTGTGGAATAGACTAGAGTTGTTCTGAGGGGAATGTGAATATTCCACTGTGACAGTTCATTTCATAGCTTGTAGGAGAAAATAGTTTCAATATCTAAACCAATATAAAATCAAATGATCTTTGCTATTTTTTTTTTCAAAAAAAGTCATAACATTCCTAACAAACATCAGTAAAACGTCTTAAGCTCTCAGTGGGAGTAAAAATAAAGAACTGCATTAGTTTTCAACTTCAGAATATCAAATTGTTAAACTGGGAGCATCAATAAACAACTTTATCACAACTGGCACAACAATTAAACCTATTATTCATATTGTTATAGGTATATTGAAGCTGGCAGGTTGCTTGGTGGTTAGGGGCACTGGATTCCCATATGGCTGACTGTTGTTAGAATCCTGGGCCTGGCAGCTTGCTTTCTCATTTTCTCTCTCTTTTCCTCCCTCTCTGGTCAAATTAAAATAAATAAATAAATAAAGTTAAATAAAAATAATTTTTTCAAAAATATTATTATAGGTATAATAGGTACTAATATTAATATCTATTCCTGAATACCTTAACATGATCAAAAGCAACTCACTGGAACAAACTCTAAAAATAATAGTTTATTTCTTTTCTCTTTTCTTTTTGAAATTGTATGCATTTAATCATTATGTATCATTACAGCATAACAAATGAATTTTCCTTTCATGAATATACTGCACATCGGTTCAGTCTAAACCTAAGACCTCAAACTACAAAATTATGTTTCTAAAAATCAGACCAGGTTGGTAATAACTGAAACTTTAACCTTAAATATTTACTTAATTGGCAAATATATTTTTCCTCATAATCTCTATAAATATAAGGTATATTATAAAACTTGTGCACACTTATTGACAATAATGACGACTAGATATAGAGAAAGAATAAAAACTTAATTGATTGCCTTATCAAATGAGCACTCTTTGAAAATACACTATGTTCGAGAACAATAGTGAATGTTAGAAATACCAAAATGACAGATATAGTACACACTCTTCAGGGACTTGTCCTTCATGACATGAAAGGTAAGAGGATATGTTATAAAACAATATGGACGTTTACTAGCACTCTTGTGAACGAAGTGCTATGGGACCTAAGAGGAAAGCAACTCATTCTACTCTTGATAAAGCTTGATGTCTTTTATTACTCTGCTGTCTTAACGTGACAGAATCTAGAACTCTGACCATCGTATGGATCAGTTGACAGTAGTCATTCACAAGAAGACTAGTGTTCACTGTTGTAAAGTAGAGATAAAATTTTAAACAAAGAACATCGACTATTGTACTTCAAATCTCAGCTAGCTTATTTGCATTGGCACTATAATTAGGCAAAACATTAAGAGGAGTATTTTTTAAAAAGACATTTTCTTATCAATTCTGATAAAATAATAGATTAATATGTTTTAGAAAATGCACTTCATAGAAGAATCTGTATGAATAAAACACATTGTAGTAGGCTCTCTGTTTATATACATATATATGCATATTTTTGAAAATCCCCTCAGTGGCTGGTTAGTAGAATGATTTAAAATACCATGCTAATAAAGTCAAAGTCATGGATGTCAGTTCTCTTACTTTGTTCCTTGACTACAAGTAGATTTTTCATTTCAGGGAGCCTTTTGCAAATTTCTGCATCTGATCACAAGGAAAGTGCTTTAAATAAATCAAATGCAAATCCAACAGCCATCCTTACACCTGGTGTTGGGTAACTCACCCAGATAAACTTGTTTGCAAGCAAAATGGAATGAAAAAATGTCCTACAAAGGCTGGGAATATATTTTTTCAAAGTGGTTTGCAAGCCATTTGAGAAGAAGGTGGTGTATTAGTATATATTATTTATGTCTTTTGCACTTGCTAATATAGGGTTATACAAATCTACATTTTATTTTGTAGTTATTGGATGAATGAGCGTAACATAATACAAATATCTCCACGGTGACTAAGCCAAAATTATCATCATGTTAAAAGCTACTGGGGCCAGCAGATAGTGCGCTGTTAAGGCACTGGACTCCCACATAGAAGACTGGTTCAAGACCTAGACCTGGCAGCTTAAGGATCTCACTGAGGGGACTAGCAGATGGCATAATGGTTAGATTGCTGGAATCAAACGTAGTTGACTGTGGTTTGAATCCCAGACTTGTTCGTGGCTTGCAACTCACACCAGGCGTGTGTGTGTATGTGCATGCCCAAAATCCTGAGAGGAGAATGGTGGAGAAGGGATTAGGTGTGGCCATCCTCCTAGGGGGGCAATGATATCTCACTGTCTCTTTCTGTCTCTTCAGGGAGCGCACACACCCTATAGCAAAAATTTCTCTCTTAAAAAAAAAAAAAAAAAGAATCTCACTGGGTATGTGTGTGTGTATGGCCAAAATTCCAAGAGAAGAATGGAGAAGGGATTATGGCATGATGATCTTGCCTGAGTGGGGTGATTTCTCACTTTCTTTCTCACTGTTTCTATCTGTCCCTCTCTGCTGAGTGCACATGGCTCTATGGCAAAAGCAAAAAACAAACAAACAAACAAACCCTATTGTTTGTGAGTCCATATATGAAAACTCACTAAAATTTATTTAATATGAACATAATCAATGTGAAGAAAAATAGATTCAAAATTTACAGCGTATGTACTCGCCAAAGAGAGACAGACACAGAGAGGGGAAAAATGAGAACTCATCCCCTAGTGGGGAAGGCTTACTTCACTGTTACTACACTGTTAAATATTTGGGTTCCCTAACTCAGGCTTCTCATCCTGTAATATAACTCATTCTTTGTGTTACGTTGTTACTTGTCACACTTTCTCCTTTATATATCATTAAAAATACACTGTGGTATTTTCCTAAAAAAATACTCAGATTTAAAAAAATTATTCTAAAGTAAAATATGTTTTATTTTATATTAGTAAAAGTAATACTATGAATATATTTCTGAAATAGGTGAAATCCACACCGAGTCTTTCTTTTTCTTTCGTCTTTGGTGAGAGATTTTTGCTATAGGGGGCATGAGCTCAGCCAGAAAGACAGAAACAGAGAGTCAGAAAACAAGAAATCACTCCCCTCCTGGCGTGGGGAGTGGGGGGTGGCCATGCTGCAATCCCTTCTCCTCAATTCTTCTCTTAGGATTTTGGATATGCACACTTATGCGCCTGGCATGAGTTTTAAGCCACTGGGTCCAGGACTTAAACCACAGTAGACTACATGGGAGTCCAACAACGTAGCAACTATGCCATCTGCTAATTTTCACACTGACTTTTCCTATGTCCTGTCCTCACTGCTTATGTCCAGATAGTGACCACAGTATCCAGATTTATTATGTGTATTCTGCTTCTATTTTCTTTTTTTGAATGGTTGTTCAGAAGAAAAGAACACAGTAAGTACATATGAATACTATCTTGCTAACTCTGTTTATTTCTTTGGGGTATAAAGTAAATTGTTGATTCATTTTTTTTTCCTTTTGTAAACCACCTTCAAAAATCCCAGCCATACACCAAATAATAACAAACAAAAGAGAGAAAGATACATTAACAACCGTAAGTTTATCTTCTCTACCAGACATTCTCATTACTTTGAGATATTAATAATATTCCCTTTTTATAATCTTATAAAATCCCATGAAACTATAGTAATGATTCCATTTTACAAATAAGGAATTGAGACTCATATTATTGAACTAATATACCGAAGAACCCAGGTAAGTAAATAAATAACAAAAGCCAGGATTTGGGACTCTGAAACATACTGAAGTATATGTGGTGTGAATGGCTATGCTGCAATCCCTTCTTCTCCATCCTCCTGGGATTTTAAGCATGCACACACATGCACCCAGTGTGATCTTTAAGCCACTGGGTCCAGGATTCAATCTGCAGTCAACTGCATGGACATTCAGAGACATAACCAATACATCATCGGCTGGTCCCTCAAAGTATATTTTTAAGAGTTCCATCAGTATCTACCATTCTTGCTGTTTTACCAAAAATTCAATTTGGGGGACCAGCAGTTAGTGTAATGGCTATGTCGCTAGACTCCCACATAGTCGACCGTGGTTCAAGTCTCGGACCCGGTGGCTTAAACTCACGCCAGGCGTGTGTGCATGCATGCCCAAGATCCCAAGTGGAGAATGGAGGAGAAGGGATTGCGGCGTGGCCATCCCCTCTGGGGGGGTGATTTCCTGCTTTCTGTCTCTCTGTCTCTCTCTGTCTGTCTGGCGAGCGCACGCGCCCTATAGCAAAAACCTCTCAAAAAAAAAAATTCAATTTGGTTTTCCTTGTCAATTTTATCCTCTCTTTCCCTACAAATTTAGTCAGTCAGTCATTAGCACCGACTTGGTCTACTTAAGAGATTTTGTTTCTTGTCTGTTCTTCCTAGTTTCCTTTTATCCACTCCCGTGATCATATGTATTCATGTATTTTTCAAATATTGAGTAACTTGAAGTATAATACATCCATATGCTCTAATTATTGTACTATATGTGAAAGTATATTTGTTCAGTAGAGTTACTTTTTCTTCTTTTTTTCTTTTACTATAAAGTACATGTGCTCCCAGGAGAGAGACAGAGAAAGGAAAAGTGAGAAATCACCCCCAAGGGACTTGGCCATGCTCCAGCCCCTTCTCCTCCATTCTCCTCGGGGGATTTCAGGCATGCACACATGTGATTGGAGTATTTTTCAAGCTACCGTGTCTGGGACTCCAACTGTGGTAGGCCATGTGGGAGTCACACCATCTGCTGGCCCCAACGAATATTTTTAAAATTGGACATTTTATATAAAAATTCAAGTCATCAACTTTTGTAACAATGAACAATGGTGGACAATTTTGAACCCACATTGTATGTGGTAATAGTCAGTGTGAGTTGAACCGTGGCACTACCTTGCTCCGCTGCCTCCTTTGCCTTACACCTGGCTCCTTCCTCATTCATGTTATAGGCTAGGACCCGTAGGAATTTGAATTTGTGATGCCCTATTTATGTAGTATTGATTTTCTGTACAGACGGCAAGGAACTATGCCCGTGCAATGGAATTAATAAGGCTTATAGAGTCTTGTTATTTCAGAGCTTTCTGGTGCCAGTGGAATAAAACTGCCCTTTATAATCCATTGGGTGGTAAGAAGATAGCTCACTGTTGTGAAAAATACTATTGTTTAGCATTTTGGTTTTAGTGACCTTTTGAAGACATGTCCAGTTTTTTACCTCTCAAGTACTTATCTTGGTGAATAAATTGTATCATTTGCATTTATCCAGTGAGAAATTTGACCAACCACTTACCTTTAATTTTTCTTAAGTTTATCTTTTTCATTAGAAAGAGAGAGAAAGACATCCTTATCCGGGTCTTCATGCCTCGATCCACCCCGGCCTTTGCCAGGTCAGATATGGGTGGCAACATGAGCACCCAAGGACGAGGCAGTGCTGGGAAGCAAACCTGTGAACTTTCCATGTGGGTCCAGGTGTGTTATCACTGCTCCACTGTCTGGCCTCCTGCCACTTGTTTTATAATGTCTGCCCATAGACTCTGGCAAAAAAGTGACTTAGTGTTACAGATGACTGACCACATTAGCTAAACCCAAGAATTTTCCCAGTAAAATTAATAGCAGCATCACTGATGTGTCTCTGAATGTGTGCGGGATCCCTAGTGGCATATTAAACATCGTGTATAGTGATCTTTTTTGGGTTGCTACAAAATGAACAGAAAATAATTTTAATTATTTCAAATGTTTTTAAATTTAATCAGTGGGATTCAAATAAATCTAGTAGATATTTTGTTTTGGAATTTTTTTCTCAAACATGATTAATTGAAAATGAGTTCTTTCTTTTTTATTGCTTTAAGATAATTTATTCTCACTTGAGTTTTCTATTATTTTAAAAAAGAAAGATCACAGAAGTCTTTAACCGTAATGAAGCATTTAGGCTCCAAATCTCTAATTATGGTCTTCAACAAAAATAATTCTAACAAGTATCCTTTATCGAATATTAAAACATGTAAGTCCTCTTAGAAAATGTTCTAAAGAAATTATTAACGTTTTCCTTAACTCAGACAAGAAAATAGAATATTTTCATGACTTCAATTATTATTCTTCATAAAGATTCATTGAATTTAGTATTGAATTTATAGAATTAATGGAACTCTACATTCACTTTGAATAATATCATTGTACCACAAAAATTTTTTGGTTTGATATGATATGATTTTGTTCACATATTTGTTATTGCATTGAATGGAAACAAAGATACTGGAATCACTCATCTGCACTTAGTATTCTGACTATACCACATACTATTAGTTTGGTCATCTATTAGTTATTTAACTTATCTTGCCTCTTTGTTCTCATTTCATGTAAATCTAAATAATCACTTTTATCTTAGAGGTCTTTAGTCAAGATGAATTGAGATCAGGTACATAAAATAATGAGCTCATTGTCTAAAGCATATCAAATAAATTGATCATGAGAGTATTCCATTGAAATCTTCCTTAATTTTGGACATCTGACATTTGCAGAGAACATTAATATTGGTTTTTCTGTTTCTCTTATTAAAAGTAGTTTGTTTATAATTTCCTAGTTGTTGAATAAATATGCAAAGCATAAATAATATTGGTGTGGCATTAAGGAACATAAAAAGTTACTCTGAAAATTTCTTTTATTCCTTTACAACAGAGAACGTTTCAATGTGTTTCTTACTGCAAATATCTACTCCTTGCTAATTATCTTTTTAATAAGGAAAAATGTAGCCTTATTTTCAAAATGTCTAGCTAAAAGAAACAAAAAAATTGCCTCATTACAAAAACATACCAAATACTCAGAAACTATTAATTCTGTTTTTCACATATATTCATTAAAATACCGAGGAACATTATTTTAGAAAAAAGTGAGTGCTATAGTTTGAGTGTTTGTTTCCTTTTACACTCATGTTGAAATTTAATCGCATTGTAATAGTATTAAGAGATGAGGTCTTTGAGAGGTGATTGGATCATGAGGGCATCACTCTCATGAATGGATAAAAGCCATTATCAGAGGAGCAGGTGAGTTTTTAAAGGGAGGTCACCCAATTCTTTCTCTCTGTCTCAAATTCTCATTTCCACCTCTGCCCTTTTGCCATAGGATGATCCTGGCCAGATGCCAGTGCCACGCTCTCGGATTCCAGCTCCAAAACCATGAACCGAATACACGTTTTATCAATCACTCAGTCTTGTGTCTTCTATTATAGGACAAAAAATGAATGAAGATGAATATATTAAGACACTATAAAATTTCTGTATCATACCAAGCATACCCAGACCATTCTTTCCCACAGCACATTGTGCAAATACCACAGAGGTAAAAGAGAAGTGGATGAATTTGAAGAACCTAAGTGGAGACAAAACCCTGGGAGGAGGACAAATGAAAGTTGGTGAGGAAGGATTATCAGCCCACAACTGAGTCCAGTCTGGTGCTGTAGTCTGCCACAAGTTTGGAAAGTGTCCGCTGTCCCTAGGAATGCCACTGCCTGCCTGGGCACCATTGTAGTAGTATTACTATTGTAACGGGATGACCTGGTAATGTGCGCTAAGGTTGGTTGGGAGGTGACAAGCAAAGGATAATAGGTACAAGCTGGTTCCCTGGTCCTTAAGAATCTCAGTCACCAACCTAATACCTTTTGAACATTAATTGCTCAGACAGAGTCTGCATGTGAAATACAGTAAGACCCCGAATGAACGACAGGCTTGCCTGGTGAGGGGAAATGAGCAGAGGAGAAAGAATCAAGCTCTTGGGAGCTGCAAGGTGTTTGCCTTGGGAACTGTACTCCATCCCTCCTGGAAATAAGACAAAGGAAAGTGAGCTTGCAAGTGCAAATAACCAGATAACTGAAAAGCTTAAAACAAAGAGAGAGAGAGCAATCTGAACAAATCATAGTAGAAGATATAGATTAAGAAAGTAAAAATTGGATCATTAGCTTAAATAAAGGAAGGACTTCTATTACCAGAAATATGACAGATAAATTATATCAAAAATTAACTCTGTCATAAAATATACCAAAATGTTGAATGGCACTTAAAAAATACCTTTCCTTCCTCCTCATGAATCAGTTTTCGATAAAGTAAAACTAATAATAATAAATACTTAGAGGCCACACCAAAATATGTGCAGGAATCCAAAGATAAGCTAGTTCTCAGACAAGCAGCAGCTCTGTGGGGGGTTTCTTATCCCTCATACATTTGCCTGTCAGTTTAAAAGCTGCTGGGACAGTGGGGACAGGATATAAAGCCTTAGGCCCAAGAAGAATGTGGAATCAGTTTTGATAGCCCCATGTGAAGCCAGGCTCTCTCATTACCAAACTTAAAAAAATGTCATTCTTCAAGAAGAGTGAACATGGAGACTTGTGTACTTCCTTGCCTCTAGACAAAGGGGAAAAAAAGGCCTTCCTAAGGAATCATAAATAAATAAACATCAACCCTTAGAAGCAACAGCAACAGCAAAACCCAGAGTTTAATTTAAAATGGGCCTAGGCTATTATTGCTACCTGGCAAAGGCAAATGTGACTCTTCTCTTGAGCAAAGCACACCAAGTAAGTTGAACAGGAAGTACTTACAGGGTGCACTTAGAAAACAATTTTATTCAAATATAATCCCATCCTATTTAGACTTGCTTTGTGTGGGTAGTTCCTCTCTAGGTCCTGAATGGTATTCAAATATAATCCCATCCTATTTAGACTTGCTTTGTGTGGGTAGTTCCTCTCTTGGTCCTGAATGGTATCTATCAGGGCTCACCAACTGTTCTTTGATAAAAATTCTCTGATACCATCATTCTCTGATAAAAATAATTTTGAATATTTTTTTAGTTTTAGACACAAAAGCAGTCTTCATTAATAAATAGCTCTATCAAATCTAAGATGAAACAAAAATCAAAATAAAACAATTAAAAAATGTAGGAAGTTTTTAAGTTCATTAAAACAAACAAACAAACAAAAAACCTCTTTGCACAATACCCTTTCTCTGCCACTGTTTTCCACTCCAGCTTAAATCATCTTTAGTGAGGAGTGTTTACTATAAAGCTAGACCAATGTTTTCTCTAAATTATTGCACAAAGGTTTTAGTTCTATTTGCATTTATTACATTACTTTGAACTCCAGTAAGATGAGAGTAGAAGGAATAAAGAGAGGAGGTGCACACACACCCTATACTGAAATTCTCTCTTACAAAATAAACCAATTCAACAAACAAAAGAGAGTAAAGATCTGGGCCAGTAGGTAGTGTGGAAGTTAAGGTGGCTGGGTCCCACATGACTGAATATGTGGTTTGAGTCCTGGACATGGCAGCTTGAAAATCACACCAGGCATGTGTGCACACGTATGTGTGTGTGTGTGTGTGTGTGTGTGTGTGTGTATGTGTGTCTAAAATCCTGAGAGAATGAAGAAGAGATTACGCTGTGGCCATTCCTTCTAGAGGAGTGATTTCTCACTCCTCCTCCCCCACACACTCTGCCCTGCAACCCCCAGCAAACACACACGCCCTATAGTAAACAAGCAAAAAGAACGGTAAAGAAGCTTTGAATAACACAGTATTGACAAATAATGAATATATGTAGATCTTTACATCTAACAGTTGAAGAACACTCATTCTCTGCACGCTTCTAGGCAACACTTAAGATAATGTACCATATTCTTAGCCGTAAGAATCTTAACACAATAATAAATTGTTACTATGTAGGCAATATTCTGTCATTACAAGTTGAATTGGGATATAATAATATAATTCATGTGATGTTTACTTAATTTAAATATTGGAATAAATTTTAAATGGCTAAATAATTAAATACATTTAAATATATTAATTTGAATAAAAAATAAAAAAGTAACACAATTTTCCATCACTTTAGAAATTTTAAAATAATCTTATACAATTTAATAAGCAGAGAAGACATAAAAACATAAATTAAACAATTCAAATTTAGCAAATAATATGATATTTATAAGTAAAATTACAAATCAGCCAAGAAGATGGAGATTTATATTCATGATTACGGGAGTTATGATACATCAGTAAAGGCATTAAATTTCCCTAACTGAATTTTAATTTAATAATTTCAATAAAATCCTAATCAAAATATACTAAGGAATTTTTTTTATGACTCCTGATGCACTAATTCCAAAGTAATTTTGGAAATAGTAAAGCAATGAAAGGCCCAAAACATTTTTTTTTTTTTTTGAGAGGTTTTCACTACAGGGTGCGTGCACTCGCCAGACAGACAGAGAGAGACAGAGAGACAGAAAGCGAGAAGTCACCCCCCGGGGGGATGGTCATGCCGCAATCCCTTCTCCTCTGTTCTCCTCTCGGGATCTTGGGCACGCACGCACACGTGCCAGGCGTGAGTTTTAAGCCACCGGGTCCGGGATGCAAACCGCAGTCGACTATGTGGGAGTCCAGCGACATAGCCATTATGCTAACTGCTGGTCCCGAGGCCCAAAACATTTTTGAAGCAAAGTATTAAGATGGTATTGCCCTAATAGATATACAAGTTATGATAAAGATGAATTAAAAAAATAAGATAGTATTGGCAAAGAATTAATTATCAGTAGCAAATATCATATAATTGATATTCCAAGGCTGGTCCTGCAAAGGATAGCAAATAGAAGAAGCAAAAAGATAGAACTGAATATAAATTTATCAGCATATATTAATAACGTGAGCATGTGACGACTCAGTGGGTGACAGCAGTGAGATCAATGGACGAAAACGATCTATTTAATAATAGTTGGAGCAATTACTTACTCATAAGGGAGTGAAATAGAATTTCTATTACACAGATACCTCATGTAATATAAACTCCTCTTTGTGATTAGTAAATACAAAGTTTCCAAAGAAATAAAACATAGTTCTCATTTTTATTTTCTTATGTGGAAGTAGAGAATTTCTAAAAGAAAAAACGTTCATCAGAAGCATATACAAAAATGAAAACTGATAAAATTGATCATACTAAATATTTTTTTCACAAATGTAACCTTTACAAGTGATAAGTAATAAAGTAGGAGACAAAATTTGCCATAATAAGCTTGTATGCAAGGCGGGCAGGTGGCGTGGTGGTTAAGGTGCTAGACTCTCACATAGCTGACCATGGTATGGGTCCTGGACCTGGTGACTTGCTTTCTCCCTTTCCCTCTCTTGCTCCTTCTTTTCTCTCTTTCTCTCTCTGGTAAAATTTAAAAATAACCAGCAGTTAGCGTAATGGCTTTGTCGCTGGACTCCCATGTAGTCGACCACGGTTTGCGCCCTGGACCCGGTGGCTTAAACTCACGCAAGGCGCGTGTGCGTGCGTGCCCAAGATCCTGAGAGGAGAACGGAGGAGAAGGGATTGCAGCATGGCCATCCGCCCAGGGGATAATTTCTCACTTTCTATCTCTCTGTCTTTCTGGTGAGCACACCCTATAGCAAAAACCTCTCCAAAAAAAGAAAAAAAAAAGCTTATATGTATGCAGCTGTACACTTTTAAAATTGGCTTATGAGGGAACCAGCAGTTAGCGTAATGACTATGTCGCTGGACTCTCACGTAGTCGACCGTGGTTCGTGTCCCGGACCCGGTGGCTTAAAACTCACGCCGGACACGTGTGCGTGCGTGCCCAAGATCCTGAGAGGAGAATGGAGGAGAAGGGATTGCGGCGTGACCATTCCCCCTGGGGAGTGATTTCTCGCTTTCTGTCTCTATGTCTCTCTCTGTCTGTCTGGCGAGCGCACCCGCCCTATAGCAAAAATCTCTCCCCCCCAAAAAAAAAAATTTGGCTTATGAGAGACAAAAACAATGTGATAAAATATGAAAATGAGGTAGTGCCTACAATGTGAGATACAGTACAAATAAAAACAGGTGACTTTTTAAAAATCATAGAAAAGCTAACTAAGGTCACAGTAAAAAGCTAGTTCAAGCTCGTAATTCGTAAATATTAAAAAGTCAGAAAATAGACATGTCTTCCTTACAACCAATGTATATCTTTTGATGTTAATTTGTAAAACAATATGAAATGTTCTACCCATGCTGAGACTATGCTTATATTAAAGTCCAGCTATTCTTTTACACAACATATGTCTTTTTTTCTTTGATAAAATATTTATATACTTGCACCAGGAGATAGGAAAGTGTTAATAACAGCATTGCTATGAAGAACAAAAAACTACAAACCTCAATGTAAAACAAAATGGGGATGACTGAAAATATATCAATAGGCTATTCAGCAATGGGACATAGTGACGTAGAAAATTAATAAACTACCGTGACTTACATCAGCATGTTTGAATTAACAAAATATTGAGGAAATAAAGCAAATCACAGATAAAATACTTTTATATTACATTATTATTTGATTCAATAACTTGCAAAATTAAGTAATATTACATATTAGGATATAGAATACATAGGAAAAGTATTTTTTAAAAGTTAAGGAATGAGGCCCAGCGTAATGGTGCAGGAAGGATACCACTGTGCAGACTGAGGCTGCATGGGAAGCTTGGATTCAATTCCCAGTCAAATGTAAAACAGGTCAAGTGTCGTGGTATGCACCTGTGGTCTTAGTTACCTAGATACCTGGGACAGGTGGAGCTAGACATGGAAGACAGTCAAAAAACATGGACCTTTCTCTCTCTTTGTCACTCTTTTTGTATATCCTTCATGCTCTCTCTCTCACATATGTTCTCTCTCTTTCATTCTTTCTCTTTCATATATTAAAAATATAGGAAATGAGAAATATAAAATATAGCATAATACTCTCATATTCAGAAATGTTAAACAAAGTGAGAATGAGATATGATTTGTCTGTCTCTTGGTAAACTTGAAAAATTTTGATCCTTCTCAATTTTGAGGTCCAGAGACATAGACACTCATGTTTTTATAAAGTGTATAAATGTTTATACATTTTTGCAACGACTATCAGAATAGAAAAAAAAATTTCTTCGATACAAAAACCGCATTGCTAAATCTATAGTCTATGGTTGCATTAAACCAAAAGAATAAAGTAACACACATCAACATATATATTATGGTATTTAATAAACTGTAAACTGGGAATGTTTTGCATGTCAATTACTAGGATATAAAGTAGGTGTATGGAATGAAATACTATGAAGTCATCAAAAAGAATTAAGTAGACCGATCTGTGTCCAAATAAGAGATAACCAAGTTCTACTACTATTTTTTTGAAACTTAGTACAACATATCGAATATTATTCCAATACTAGTGACATTTTTTTCTCTTTCTCTTTTTTTATTTTTATTTATTTATTTTTTTTTGGAGAGGTTTTTTTTGTTATAGGGCGCGTGCGTTTGCCAGACAAACAGAGAGAGACAGAGAGACAGAAAGCGTGAAATCACCCCCCGGGGGGATGGCCATGCTGCAATACCTTCTCCTCCATTCTTCTCTTGGGATCTTGGGCACGCACGCACACGCGCCCGGCGTGAGTTTTAAGCCACTGGGTCTAGGACACGAACCGCGGTCGACTACATGGGAGTCCAGGGACATATCCATTACACTAACTACTGGTTCCAATACTAGTGACATTTTTTAATACATTGGGAATATGTCTACTCTTTTACATTGCTATTGATAAATACTTTTCTTATTTCTTTAACATTAACATGAATAAACACATATGCTAAAATTGACATTTGGAATGATGCAATCCGTGTTAACATTTTGTAAACATATTTAAAAGGAACGAGTACATAAATAAAATGTTATAACATTTATATAAGGGCCTTACATTGAAAAACTCTTGGGGATACAATTGACAGCAGACTCCAACTTATAAACAAAATCTCCATTTTAAAGTGAGGTTTTAATTAAAAACTACTTCAATTATTCACCAGTGGGAATGGAATATTTGTGGTACCTGCATGTGATGAGCTAATATGTATTTACTAAAAATATCCAAGTAGATATTCATTTTTTTAGATGTTTTTGCCTTACGGTACATGTGCTAACTGGAGAGAGAAAGACAGTGAGAGGGAAATTGAAAAATCAGTTCCCAGAGTGGGTAGCCATGCCACCATCCCTTCTCCTCCATTCTCCTCCATTCTCCTCCTGGGATCTTGGGCACACACGCACACATGCTTGTCATGATTTTCAAGCCACTGAATCTGGAACTTGAACCGCAGTTAGCTATGTGGGAGCCCAGCGACATAACCGCTGTGCCATCTGCTGGCTGCTCCAAGTAGATATTCAATTCACTGCATACAACTAAATGAAAAGACAGGTTGTACCACATGTATCATATAACCTTTGTGAGAACGAGAATGAACAAAGAACTTTGAGAGGACTTAAAATATACGCTTGCAGGAGTCAGCAAGTAGCATAGTGTTTAAGTTTCTGGACTTCCTCATGATTGAATGCAATTTGAGTTCTGGACCCAGTGGCTTGAGAACCATGCCGGACACCTGTGGGTGCATGCCCAAAATCCCAAGAGAAGATTGCAGGAGAGATTGTAGTGTGGCCATTCCTCCTGGGTGGTGATTTCTCAATTTTCTTTTCTATTTCTCTGTCTCTCTCCAGAGAGTACATGTGGCCCCATGGCAAAAACCTAAAAAAAATTTTAAAGCCCTTGGAGAGATTTTCACTGTAAAAGGTTGCAAAAAATGTTATAGAAATAATGCAGTTTGATTTATTTTTTCAATGAATTTTTATTACTTTTATAGACAAAATAAATAAAGCCATTTCTATTAAGAAATGATTCACAGTGACTTATGCAATGAAATATGAGTGGTCTTCAAAAAGTTTATTGGAAATGCATATTATAAAATGCTATGCATGGATTTCAAAATGTTTTTGCATCAAAATGAACTCATACTTTAAGTCCTTTTTAATGAAATTTTTGAAGTCCCCTCACATTGAAAATATCTTAAAATAATTATCAAATTTAAAATATTTTACAGAGAATATAAAAATGTAATTATAAGACAAAAAATTATTTGATGTACCCTATAAAGATATACAGTTTTTAAATGCAAATTTTAAAAAGTAAAAGGATATAAATAACAATGTTTTTAAAATGTGAAAAGAGTCACCTTCAAATGATCTATGGAGATAAGAAAGACACCCAAGAGAAGCTAGAATTGTGAACGAGCTTGACAGAGGTTGCATTCTGGTTTTGAGCAATAATGAGATATTGTAAATCATGAAAAAAACTTCCAAGGAAAATTTTCAGGAAATCAAAACTTTAGCATGAGCAAATATGACTAAAAACCAAAAATACAGTTATGGCTAGTCATTTAGAACTAGAGGGCGACAAGGCTGAGGGCATTTGAATCACAGGAAAGGGAAAGCAAATGGAATTATTCTAGAGGAAATTTCTTGGAAAAGATAAATCCTGAATTTGTATAGGTGAAGTCACAAAACTCGATACATTTGTCCTACGTGACTCTAATTCTGAAAATGTCGAGTAGTTCATTATTTTACTTCATTTTAGTTTTAAATGGGAACTGAGGTTCTAAAACTCTGGCATTTGTTGTCTCACTTATTTCTGTTACAGATTACAATCCATTCTCTTTTATTCTCCTTTGGGATTTGGGGCAACCATGCACATGTGCTTAGCATGTATTTCAGGTTGCTAGGTCTAGGACTCAAACTGTAGAGTCAGCAATGTGGGAGCCAATGCCTTAACCACCATGCTACCTGTTGGCCCCCGAAAGACGGGTATTTTAAAATGTCTTTTTTTTTTTTTTTTTTTTTTTTTTTGTGAATGACTCTTAATGTCAATGAATACTAGACATCCTCAACCAGCAAGTGGGGAACTGATTGCTTGTTGTTATGAATCAGCATTTCAAACACTGTAGAATAATGTGGTAAATTATCTTATGGCATGCTTCTAAGCCATACATTAATTTACACGTATCTTTCCTCATTATAATATGTTATTTTTAGGCCCTAACATGTATATAAATTTCTCCTGTGCATAGTACCAACCAGTGACACACAAATAGTCTCAACCCTATAAGATTGTGCAGTCTAATATGGTAGTTACTAGGCACATGTGGTTATTGAGCACTTAAATCACTCTCTCTTAGATTTATATTTTTAGTAACATAATAGTGCACCAAGAAATGTACTATTGGCATAAAAACAAGCTTCCAAAAATAGTATTTAAGTGTTTGGAACTTTGTCATCACTTATGTTTGTTGTATCTAACACTAACAAATCTTCCCATGCTCTGAGAAAAACTTAAATCAATTTAACTCACACTACCTTGAAAAATCTTTTAGTCACTTTTGCCTTGCACATGCAGAATCAGACCTGAAAGAAATTTCACCGTGATTGTGGTCAAGCAAGATGCTAGGTGGTGTTTAAAAATGTAGAATTATATCGCAAATGGTTTTTATGCACTAATGATAATGTCTTTGAATCTGAAAGGTGACCACTTTTTCCCCCACCTTTTTAGTTTTATTTGTCATCAAATAAAATGAACAGATTCTAAGGGCTAACTTCCCTGCTTTCTTTGGAAATGGTTGGCTGGTAATCTGTGGAGGGGCACTCACTGGCGTGTTCTGATATACAAGTGTTGGCTGGGAAACGATGTTGATTGTTTAACACCAATGTTTGACAGAAAGCTTGTGCTTACCATGTGAAAGGTGCAGACATCTAGAAAACCACATGTTCAGTTGTTAGAAGAGGTCTTTAGGGAAGTATCTTTTGCCAGATCAGCTTCTAACTGTTAGAATTGGCGTTCAGAGTGTGCACACTCTACTGGGGTCTGCTGGCACTTCCATCACAGGCTGTCACATGGCGAGGCATAAACTAAGGCTCCAGTTGGAACTGCCTAGCCAGATGTAGCTCTTTAGTGCCAAGAAGCATGGGCACCTTAATTATTGCTTGTTGTCAGATCCCTAGAATGAGGTGAATGCCAACTTCTGTTTAAAAGAAAGATGGGACAGCAGTTATCTTAACATGTAAATCTCATCATATAGTCAACCCTCAGCCTATTTCTCAGGGGGTCATCTCTCTGCTGTTTAGACTGTAAGCTCCAAGAAGCAAGAGACTTCGTCTTTTTCCTTCAGTTTCAACACCAGTTCTACAGCGGGGCCTGGTATATTCCATAACTCTCTGTTACATTGAACCTGTCTACCACTGTCTCAGAGCTGGCTTTCTTTTACCTTGTATATATTTCTTCTGTTATCAGCTGGCTGCCTAAAAGGGAGCCTTACGAATTTCTGAAATCTTCCTTGATATCTAGTCATTTAAAATCAATGCAAATTTCATAGTTTTTCTTAAAGCCACTCTAGACCTTCTTTGTTGTATCATTTGAAAGTGGTCAGCTACTTGATCAGTACTTTTGCTCTTACCATGGTGAAGTCTTCCCAATAGTACGAAATTGAGAGCTCTATGTCCCATGGTTGGCCACAGAGAACTGTCTTAAGAAGGGACCAATGTCGGCATTTAACAGATGATGACATCTTTTTTGGTCTTCAAGATAAAGCTTTGAATGTCTAATGTGTAAGTTTTATTTGTATTATAATGGTCAGATCAAATCTTTGGAGGAATTAATAAAAAAAAAAGTTATGTAAGTTTTGTGAGTTCAGTTTGCATTCTGTGATCACTAGATGAGTAATCAGGCAGGGAGAGAGTAAGGGGTTGCTCCAGTGAACCTGTTTATAAGCCAGATAATTCTGTATTTGGTATCGGGCAGAGTGACTTTCATAAAACCCATGAAATAGAAACTTATTTTTTCTAAAGTCAGAATGACATTTAAGAATGAAATTTTAGGTCCAGCCACAGTGGCACAGTGGCTCGCAGGACTGGAAGGTCCATGACCCACCTAGGTTCAGCTCCTGCGACAAACAGAAACATGCCGGGTATGCAAGCCCAAGACCTGACCTGCTGTAGATCTGGGGTAAGGAGGTCGCTGAGCAACCAGACCCTTTTTTGAGTGTCAGTCTGACTCTTTCACGTGTACATTTGCTCTTTCTTATGGAGGAAATAAAATAAACTTAAAAGAAAAAAAGAATGACATTTTAAGAAGGTGGTCCGTGGTATTTTTAAAACTAAAGGCTAGTCGGTTTTTTGAAGAACTTTTGAAATGTCATGTAAGAATTCTCAGGTATTGAAATTAATTTATTAATTTCTAATGCAATCTTGCAGTAAAAACTATGACATATTCGTTCAAAGATAAACAAGTCATAGTCTCTGTCTTAAAATATCTTTTTGGAAGCAGAAAAAACTCATGTATACATGCACACACACACACACACACACACACACACACACACACATATGGAACATACACATAAGCACATACACAAAACAACAGAGGAAATGCTGACACCCTCTAAGAATGAATGGCTAATGGGAGCACAGAGAAGGACATAATCATTTCATCAGGTGGGAAATCTTTAAATCAGGCATTAAAAAATAAAAGAGAGAAGGGACCAGCAGTTAGCGTAATGGCTCTGTCGCTGGACTCCCACGTAGTCGACCGCAGTTTGAGTCCCGGACCTGGTGGCTTAAACTCACGCCAGGCATGTGTGCGTGTATGCCCAAGATCCCGAGAGGAGAATGGAGGAGAAGGGATTGCGGCGTGGCCATCCCCCCTGGGGGGTGATTTCTCCTTTCTGTCCCTCTGTCTCTCTCTGTCTGTGTGGCAACCTGGACATAGGAAATTGGGTTTTGGCAAAGAACACATAATAGAAGCCAAGGGCTTTGAGGGGCTCGGTATGGTGCAGTGGCAAAACGCAAAGCTCTGCAGGGTTGCCTCGTATAGGAAGGTTCCAGGGTGACGTCTGGACCTGGACGTGACCTTTCTTTTTTCTTTTTCTTTTTCTTTCTTTTTTTTTTTTTTTGAAGAGTTTTTTGCTATAGGGCGCGTGCGCTCGCCAGACAGAGAGAGACAGAAAGCGAGAAATCACCCCCCAGGGGGGATGGCCACGCCGCAATCCCTTCTCCTCCATTCTCCTCTCGGGATCTTGGGCAGGCCCTCACACGTGCCCGGCGTGAGTTTTAAGCCACCGGGTCTGGGATGCGAACCACCGTTGAATACATGGGAGTCCAGCTACATAGCCATTACGCTAACTGCTGGTCCATGTCTGGACACCTTTCTAAGAATGTGAAACACATATTTTACCATGGTACGAGGCTGGGTGAGGCTTGGAGTGGATTGTGATATGAAGACTCTGCTGGGAATGTTGTCTCTCTGTCCTCTCTCTTTCTTTCTTTGTCTCACTCATGGAAAAAATGAATAATAATAATAAAACACATAAAAAAGTGTAATAGGTCTAACTGTATTACTGAAGGATATAATTCCAAAAGGCATATTCTCATTATAGTCCATGAGAAAGACTGTGTCTCGTGTAACTCCAAGGATCACCATACAACTTACGATATGAATGTACCTGCTGGAATTGGGCAACACAGTGTCCCAGTGTTTAAACAACAGTACGTTTTCTAGCCACTTGACAACTAAGTAGGATCTGTGGAAAGTGAATCCATATATACCTGTAATATGAAATTTACAGGATATAGAGCTAGGGGTTATGAGTTTGCAATCAAAGGAGGCTGATTAGATAACTAAGATAAGAAAATAATTACAAATTACTTTGAGAATTGTAATTTAAAGTTAAAAATAAAATTTGAGGGTATTTTGTAGTTTCTCTAAGATTTATTCACCACTGAGCAGCAATAAATATTTTAGCATTCCACATACATTAAATTGCATATTTATATTCTACAAAAACTCCTAAATGTATTAGTAGAACCACATAATTGTGTAGTATGAACATGAGGTGCTATGAAAGTGAAAATATGAGGCTTTTTGAAAATATCTAGGAAACTAAGGTACAGGAAGCACACACAAAAAAGCAAGCATAGGCATCTTAGAGTATTGTGATTTAAAGTGCATAATGATACCACTTAAGACCTTATAGCAATATTTGATTTATTAGTTCAGATGTTGCTATTTGTATCTGAGCTGGTCTCTTCATTCTGCCATACCCATTTTCACTGAACTGGATATTCCTTAGCAATTTTCTAATAACAGAGTAGATGCAATTCATCTCTTCAACAGAAAAATAGCAATTTTTAAAGTAGCAAATATAATCTTGTTAGAAGTGGGAACCTGAGATATTACCTATGTGATTGTAGGCAGACGCTAAGTAACAGCTCTCTTGTTCCTTCTCAAATTGGTTGTGTTTGGAGCACGATGTGGGTATTGGTCTACTTGCTTTCAGATGAATCATTTTCCTAATGGACTATCAATTACTTGGATAAAACCATTGGTAATGCAGACCATGGCTCTTGTACTTTGCTGAAATGCCTTCAACCAATTTGGAAAATTACACCCACTATGAGAGTTAGATGACATGTCACAAAAGATCAAGCTTTTTGGTAAAATGTCATTTCTTTGAAAGACATTCCTCGTTTAGAAATAGACTTTTGAATGGGAAAGTAACCATTAATAGCTATTTTATCTGTTTGTAGAAATGTTTAGTGTTGAAAAAGTTAAAGAATACATACAGAACTGGATAAAGAACTTTTATAACCTATAAGAAAAATTTTAACATTACGTTTTTCTCCAAATAATATTAATCTAGCATAAACAGGCATGTTTATATACAGCTATAGTAGAAGTGTGAGAAACAATAGTATATCTTCCAGAGCAATAGCCTCTATTATGTGAACATTTTTTTAAATGAAAAAAATTACCATTTTCCCTAGTTTCAAACTATAGTATAGAATATATGTGCAAAATTTAATATCAAAATCAATATGTTTGTGCTTATTAGAGATGCCATGGTTGTTTAGTTGCCAAAAATACAGTCTCGAAGAATTATTTATTAATCTTGGGGCATAGTACTTCAAAAAAGTTTTTAAATATTTGTGAAGTGATACATGTTTCTAATTAGAAAAGTAATCTATGTTCAGGGGAAAAAAGTTGGAGAATGCACAGAAAGGGTAATACGTTTAATGTTCAACTTATAAAGGTTTTTAATATAAGGTACAATTACGATTTAAAAAATTTAATCTAAGGAATGACTTGCATTCCTTTATTAAATCTGGTAGTACGGAATTAAATGAAACATGGAAAGCAATAATTGGCAAAAAGTTCTGTCTCCTCGGCTCTCCTATGAGAAGCCTACCACCCTCTCCACCTGGCAGAGGACAGAATAGGGCATCATCCAGCTTTGTGAGAACTGTGTTAGCCTTAGCAACTTTTTCTGTTTATTTCTCCCATGAGTAGGGCCAATGGGGGGCAGGGGGAGAGAGAGAGAGACAGACAGACAGAGACAGCACACCTGACAGGGTCTTGGTGCCATGATGCATTTCTAGCCTTAGCCAGCGCAGATCATGGGCAGGAATGCACCTTGCATACCCAGTGAGGTCTCCAGACAGCAATTCAGAACTTTCCTATGTGGGTTAGCCCTGCAGAGTACTGTGTTTTATCTCTACAATACTTTCCAGCCCTAGCCTTAGAGATTTTCATGACTATTCTCATGACAGTCTGCATATAGTGTGGTTTCCTTTATAGTAGTCAATTACAAGGCAATTTTGGGCTTGTTCTTATTATTGCTGCAGAGGATAAGGAAATTAAACTCCATTTTATTTTTTATCTCTACCAAATTAACTGTTAAGATAGGTATTGTTAAGGATGAGAGGGGTAACTTTAGAGTTCAGTTTTAAAAAAGTGTTCGGCAATCCATATTTGTTATTTTTTTTTAAGTCTCCACATAAAGATAAACCTGGTTGAGTAAGAGATAGCGCTACCTACAATTTCTCACTATACATCTAAGGTTTTTGTTCTGAAGCCCTCATCCAGATGGAGAGGATGATCGGTCAGGGGATGAATTTAAAATAGATTCTTCATATGTGGTGGAAATAGTGGTTGTGATAATCACAATATCAAGAACAAGAGAAAAACAGCAACTGACCATATGGACACCGTCTGACACATTATGCTCAGTGTACAATTTGTGAGACTTAAGGAAGATTCTACTACTTTACAAACCTCATCCAGCTTAGCTCTTTTAATAGTATGTGGAAAGAGCTTACATCAACAATCAATATAACTAAGTTAGAAGTTAGAGTCAACTAAATTAGATTCAACTAAGTTAGACTTAATGAAGTTAGAATGATCTTAACCAAGTTAGAAAGCTAACTTGATAAGCTTCTCAGCTGGTATCTCATTCCTACTGCTGCACTATAGGGATGCTGACAACAATGCTAAGTACGTATTCAATAACTTGTGAAAAGAATAACTTATTTAACAAGTATTTCTGAAACCATATGTTCTTTCAAAATAATGTTGGAAAGCTACACTTGTGTGATGGGGGAAATAACACTAAGACATTATAATAAAGTGTTAAGGATACAGACTTTGGAGTCAGGAATGCTAGTTCTTTGCCCAACCACAGTGGTGCAGGCAGTGGGCATGCTGGTGTGCAATGCTGGACAAGTTGTGGGAGAGCTCCAGGTTCATATCCTAGGTCTGCCTTAATATCCAGGACACGCTCAAGATCCTTGCTAAGTTCAGAGCTAGGGGATCGATCACACTGTGAAGACCTTGTTAAATGTGCCTCTCGTTCTCTGTTATGGAAAATAAAATTAAAACTAAAAAAAAATAATCTCAGTTCTTGATGGTTAGTTTTGTCACCTTCTATCTATGTGACCTTGGACAAGTCACTCAACAGCTCAATGCTAAACATTCTAGTTTTTTTTTTTTTCTAGCTGCTGGTTTCAGGACTTGAACCAATCATTTTGTGATCCAGCTGCTCCAGGCACCACACCACTGGCTGGCCCCCCAATTTTATTTTCATATAAATAAGTTCATTTGAAATAATGCATATCTTTAACATTTTCTTACTGGCATAAGACTCAGTTTGAGATGTATGTCATCTTAAAGCCGTGTGTGTGTGTGTGTTTATGTCAGGAAAGGAGTATGTGCATTTGTTTTTGCACCTTTATTTATGAACCAGCATCTCTAGAGGGAGTTCTTTTTGTCTGTTGATTATAAGATATAGAGTTTAAGATTATAATTTATTCAAATTATTTCATAGATACTGGCATTAAAGATAAATAAAATCAGTGGTTTTCTGAGGCTGGAGTGATGTGGGATGAAATTAAGGATTAGAACAAAAAACACATGGGTCTATGTCATACAGAATGAAAATAAACATTTTCATAAGGAAAAAACAATAGGCTGTGGTTGTCACTTAGTAAAAATCCTCAGGGGGCCGGACAGTGGTACATAGGAAAGCATAGTAGTCTGGGAGTCAAACCCACATGGGAAGGTTTCCAGTTCAAGCCTGGAGACCTGTCTTAATACACAGGGCACACATGTGTGCATAGTCAGGGCGAACTGAGGCTTAGGAGTGGATCATGGTGTCAATGCTGGTGGATATGCTATGCCTCTCTCTCTCTCTTTCTCTCTTCTCTCTCTCTCACTGTCTCTGTAATTCATGGAATATTTTTTTTAAATAAACGTAAGGAAAAATAAAAAGGACTTAGTAACCCAGAGATTAGGTTAAGTGCTGGGATTACTTAGCAGATATTTCAAGTTTAACTACTCATGACATATACACAATGATATGTTTGTCCCTGGCCTAAATAATGTGTACAACAAAACCAATCATACCTTTTCTAGAAAGTAAACGTATTGTATAAATCAGAGTTCTTCAGAGAAACAGAACCATTCTAGTGTGTGTGTGTGTGTGTGTGTGTGTGTGTGTGTACATAAAGGGGAAGATGGGGAGAGAAAGAGAGAATGAGATTTTAAAACATTTGGCTCATACAATTGCAGAGGTTGTTAAACCTGTAATCAACTGAGCAGGCCAGCAGTCTGGAAACCCAGGTAAGAATTAATGCTGCATTCTCAACGTCAGAGGCAGTTTAAAGGCAGACTCCCTTCTTGCTCAGGGGACTAGTCGTTCTTACGTAAGGCCTTCAACAGAATGATGAGCGTATATCACGAATGGTAATCTGCTTTCCTCAATATCTCTTTATTTAAATGCTAATCACACCTATATAAAAATACCTTTGTAGCAATATCTAGACTGATTTTTTTTTGAGAGATTTTTGCTATAGGGTCTGTGTACTTGCCAGAGACAGAGATATAGAAAGTGAGAAATCACCCCCCAGGAGAGATGGCCATGCTGCAGTCCCATCTCCTCCATTCTCCTCTTGGGATTTTGGGCACGCACACACATGAGCCTGGCTTAAGTTTCAAGCCACCAAGGCTGGGACTCTAACCAAGGTTGTTGGCCATGTGGTATCCAGTGACATAATCATTATGCCATTTGCTGGTTCCTAGACTGATGTGTAACCAAACATCTGAGCACCATGGACTAGCCAAGTTAAGATAAAAAATTAATCATCACAAATTAATAAGGACCAGCATTAGACTTCTATTTGAAATTATCCAAATGCATATATTTTTAAAGAAATTTTGCCATTTTCCTGTTATGTTTCCACTTAATATATACTGACCATCTGGACTTTATGGAAGAGATCGAAATATTGAAGGGTATAAAAGCAGAGAGGATAGCTAGCGATGATAAGCCAGTGTGGAACGGGGTCTGAGAAGAGATGAGTGTGGAGAAGGACAGCAAGAGAACCAATAGAGAGGCATGACGTTAGTGGGATTCAGATATGCTTTATTACCCGTTGATGATGACGTGTATAGTATTCTCAACTGGACAGGTCTGAGAAGTATTTCATGTTGGGTAAAGTCTTTTTACAAGTAAAATAATAAATAGTGATTCAATGTTTAAAAAATAATTGGAATAATAATAATAATCTGGAATAAAATGAAAAGCTATTGGATGATGATGGGGATTTTAATGTCTTTGTGCTGACTGATATGAATGGTATTCCTTCTGGAAAAAGAAATGTAATACACTGTAAAGTTATACGTGATTCCATGTAATATAAATAATATTATGATAATAATAATTTTTTTTAAAGTGGCTAGATCCCACATGGCCTGCTGCTCAGAGTCCCAGACTCTGCAACTTGCCAGCATGCCCAAAATTGTGAAAGAAGAATGGAATTGATCCATGAGATCAACTTAAGATTCCATATATGAGGGACCAGCAGTTAGCATAATGGCTATGTCGCTGAACTCCCGTGTAGTCAACCGCAGTTCTAGTCCTGGACCCGGTGGCTTAAACTCACGCCGGGAGCATGTGCGTGCGTGACCAGGACCCCAAGAGGAGAATGAAGGAGAAGGGATTGTGGCATGGCCATCACCCCCGGGTGGGCGGTGATTTCTCACTTTCTGTCTCTTTGTCTCTCTCTGTCTTTCTGGCGAGTGCACGTGCCTTCTAGCCAAAACCTCTAAAAAAAAAAAAAAAAGAAAAGAAAGGAAAAGAAAAGAAAAGAAAAGAAAAGAAAAAAGAAAAGAAAAGCTTCGACATATGAGTGAGAGCATACTGTATTTGTCTTTAAGTGCCTGGCTTATTTCACTTAATATAATGCCTTCCAGGTTCATTCATGTTGTCACAGATGACAGGGTTCTTTGTGTTTTTTTTTTCTTTTTTTTGGAGAGGTTTTTTTTTGCTATAGGGCGCGTGCGCTCGCGAGACAGACAGAGAGAGACAGAGAGATAGAAAGCAGGAAATCACCCCCCAGGGGGGATGGCCACGCCGCAATCCCTTCTCCTCCATTCTCCTCTCGGGATCTTGGGCACGCACGCACACGCGCCCGGCGTGAGTTTAAGCCGCCGGGTCCGGGACTCGAACCGCGGTCGACTACGTGGGAGTCCAGCGACATAGCCATTACGCTAACTGCTGGTCCCAGGGTTCTTTGTGTTTTTATGACTGAATAGCACCCCATTGTTGGTGTGTCTTATTTTTTTATCTATTCAGCCCTCTATGGGTACTTAGGTAGGTTAATTCCTCACCATAACTATTACGAATAAGTTGCAATGAGCTGATGGCAATAGCCGCCAGATTGTATTCTTGAAAAATGTCAAAAGAGTGGGGAACCAGCAGTTAGCGTAATGGCTATGTCGCTGGACTCCCACGTGGTCGACCGTGGTTCGCGTCTTGGACCCGGTGGCTTACAACTCATGCCGGGCACGTGTGTGCGTGCATGCCCAAGATCCCGAGAGGAGAATGGAGGAGAAGGGATTGCGGCGTGACCATCCCCCCTGGGGGGTGATTTCTCGCTTTCTGTCTCTATGTCTCTCTCTGTCTGTCTGGCGAGCGCACGCACCCTATAGCGATAAACCTCTCAAAAAAAAAAAATGTCAAAAGAGTGGATGTAAAGTGTTCTCAACACAAAATGGTAACTCTGTGAGGCAATGGCTATGTTGAATAGTTAAATGTAACCACTTTGCAATGTATATATACTTTAAAATATCATCTCCTATACTAAAAACATAGAGTTGTATCTATTAACTTAACACATTAGGTAACAAAAGGAAACTCCCCACAATAGATGCAACTTCTTGGTCATGAGTTTATATTTTGCTGGAGCAATGGGCATTATCCGTGTATCACATAATTGCATATTCAGTTCATCCTAGAGAAGGATGAGGGGCTACCAAACTCACATTTTCCTTAGCAAAGATATTAACTCAAAACACATGATTGCAATTTTATAGGCTCCCATACAGATAACTGAAAACTAGTGATTGGGGATAATTAATGCAATGGTTTGAAACAGTTGACACGTTTTTCTATCAAGTCTCCTCTTCTGTCTCATGTCCACCTTCCTATGTATTCCCATTTTATCTGCTAAGTCAACCACTCAGCAATAACAACTTCTGTCCAGCCTCCTTTATCAACTCTTCAGAGCCGTCTTTTATACTCAAAGAGCAATTACTGATAAAGGTTTAAAGAACTGCACTGCTTTACGCTGTGAGAGATCAAAGTCTTAAGGTTTAGGAATGAGTGGTTGAAAATAACTGTGCTGAAAGAACTAAATGATGTTGCTTCCCTGTAGTCTCCCCATGGTTTTCCCAGGAAAGCATTTGCATTTTGTACCAATTTTTGGCACACACAAGGCATAGTATTACTTTTTGTCAGAAGTGAAGTAGAATTGGGAGGTAGGATCGTTTTGATAAATATACATGTTTCTCTCAGAGTTAGTACTTGATTTTTACCTTTTTCTAAAAGAATCTATATGTGCTCTAAAATGTACCAAACATAGTGATATATAATAAATGTTTAATGTAAATGATATGTTTTCATCCCTTCTTCTTTTTTTTTTTTTTTTTGGCATGGAAACTATAGATGATAATCTTTAATTTTGCCTTTAAAAAAAGACACCAAATTTATCACTGCCTAGAATTACTTCAAGTGACTCTACTTAGTAGATCTATAACAGCATTCTAAGTCATAATAACTGGATTTAGTGCGAACGCCAATATATTTTTCAGTCCTTCATTGTGACAGCAAAATCCCTGAACAATTTCAACTATTGGCAGAATATGCGATCCTGCTATCATTATTTTCTATTTCCTAAATATTCAGAGCACTTCATACTACTATGCCTTTGCATGAATTATTTCTGAGACCTCCCCTAGAGAAGGCATCCTGCCTCTACTTGAGTAATAGCACTAGCCAGATTTCAAAAGACAGTTCATTTTATTATTAAACAACCTAATGCTAAAGCATAGTTCCTCTTAAGAGGAAATATGCTCTCTCTCTCAAAAATCTGTATGAACCACTTCCAGAGATGTAAAAACCTTGCTTATTGATAATGTTCAGCATGTATTCATATGTCTACCTTTTCTAAAGGTAACTTTTTAACTTTTTTAACTTTGGACTAAACTTTGCTGGTTCCTGATCTTACTACTCTATCCTCTTAATGCACTCTACTTGTTAACATTCATCTTAAAATTAACATTAAAAGCATATGAATCGTTCAGAAAACAGTGCAACTGTAATACTAGAGGCTACTATGGTATTGTGGGAAAATTCTCATCTTAACAGTATCACAAACTTCATTTTATATCCCAGATCTGCAACTTAGTGGCTCTGAGCAATTGACTTAACTTCATCTGTAAAATGATGAGAGAAATAAGTCGACTATAATGGTTATTATGAAAATAAAATGTAATAACCCATGGAAAGCCCTGGTACATGTATATAAATATATATAGTAAGTACTCAATTATGTTTACCAATTCTTCCATTTACTTCTTCCTTTACCAAGGAGCATTTGCTTCAGTATTGTGAAATATCTATTCTCCTAAGTGTTTTACATGCCACTGTACTTTATGGAAACTTTTTTTAAACTTTTTACTTTGAGGCAATTTTAGACTTATAAAAGAGTTGTAAATATAATATGTAAAGTTCTCACATGTGCTACCTCACTCTTTACTAATGCTGACACCTTGTACAAACAGGGTTTATTTATCAAAAAGGAGAAAGCAACATAGGTTAACAGTTCTAACTAAACTATATACTTAATTCAGATGTTATCATTTTCTACTAACATCTGTTTTTTTCTTTTCCAGAATCCGATTCATAACGCCATGATACATTCAGCAGGTATTAATTTATTTCTTAATTGCCAGAAGGTGCTTGTTTCTGAGAGAGGGAGAGAATAAGGAAGAGAACCCCCAATGGTGGGACATATGAGACCAGCAGGTGGGATGGTGGTTAAGGGTGCTGGATTCCCACGTGGGTGACCACGGTTCGAGTCCCAGACCTGGTGGCTGGCTTTATCACTTTCTCGCTCTCTCTCATTCTGTCTCTCTGGTCAAATAAAAGTAAATAAATAAATAATTAAAGTTAAATAAATAAATCCTTAAAAACAAAACAACATGAAAATAATGGGGCATAGTCATACCACAATCCGTTCTCCTCCATTTCTTCATCCTGTTGGGATCGTGGGCATGCATGCAAATATGCCCAATATGCTTTACAAGCTGCTGAGGCTAGGATTTGAACCACAGGTCAGCCACATGGGATCTGGTTCCCTTAATCATTAGGTTATGTGGCCAACCTGAGCATATTTTAATATTTTAATGAAGATCCCAAGACCGTTTCTTTTGTTCTGTTTTAAATTTTTGCCACCAGGCCTTTCACTCACTATGCAGGGACAGAGAGACAGGAAGTGAGAAATCATTCCTCCCTTCTCGTCCATTCTTCTCTCTGGATTTTGGGCATGTAGACACAAGTCCTTGATGTATTCTTCAAAACACTAGTTCCAGGACTTGAAGCATGGAGTCAGCTATGTGGGATTCAGTGCCTTAACTACCACACCACCTGCTGGTCTCATATTCCCAAGATCTCCTATGATGTTCTACTGATAAATCAATTTTCACTTCACCTATATTCAAGGATTCATTTTTATTCTTATAGTCTTCCAATTTGATTGATATACCATGTTTCTATGTGCTTTGTTTTGTTTTTAAAAACATTTTAATGAAACTCACATATAAATACTCTAAATTGTATAGGCTGCAGGGACAAAGAGTAGAAGTCAGAGGGACAGTCTTTCTTGTTCAGACATTGTGTTCCCTCGCAAAAATAAAGCTGGTTCTGGGCTTTTTAGGCTAGTACTGCAGACAAGGGAAAGGGCAGTGATTCTGGAGTGGGGGATCTGAGCTCTTCAATCCATCCCTCTTCATGGGGTGGGGGACAGGACGGGGGAGGTCAAAGAAAGCAAGACCTGTAAGAGGCATTCCAGTAACTCCAGAAGTGATGAGAGAAAAGGAGAGCTGGCCTTGAAGGGTGGAGTGGGTAGAAGGGTGATGGTCCATGGGGCAGGAAGCAAGAAGATGAGTATGAGATGAGTATGGCTCTGGTGGGCTCCAGTGACTTTCGACCCATGGCCACTGACTCTTTGACTAGACTCTGGTGCACATGATGTCATCCGCCATCATGTTCAGGATCACCTCCCTGTCATTGGTCTGTTCTCTGGTCTAGGAGGTCTTGGGGCTCTCTCCCTATAGAAGCCTCTGCTTGCAGACCATTTCCTTCTCACTCTCCCATGTTACCAGCCTCTTAGAGGTTCCTTGTCCACTATCTGCTCCTGGAGCTCCTCCACAGCCTTGAAGTTGACCTCAGTGGTGCGCATGGTGGGAGAGTTTTTGATGTAGAAAGTGTCCCTGTCCAGTTTGATCTCCCCTGCTGGCTCGGTTGCTGCCACCATAGCAATCTTTATCAGTATCCTATTTACCCCCAGTGCTTTAAGCAAATTCTCGAATTGTCATATGGATGATCTTCCACTTGCCAGAAAAGTTGAGCGTGGTGGTGGAGCGGTGGTGTACCCACCAATTCCCACTGCTGGAACACTGGACACTGAGTCCTTTAACTGGAAGAGATGTTGCTGCTGCTTTTGCTAGATCATGAGACTCATGAACCAAGAGCAACCTCAGAACTCTATGAGCTATTTTGTACTTTTTATTCCATCAGCTGTGGCATTAGCCAAGAATCTTGACATTGTGTCTCATCACTTTTTTTTCCTAACTTTTCAGAAAAAGTTTGAACATAATGGGAAAAGAAAAACTACTCCATTAATCATCTCTTGAGAACAAATTGAGCTATTGAACGTGTTCATCAATACTCTAGATACTCATCTACAGCTGCACTCAAGGTTTGAGTGAGAACACCTGGGCCAAAGTGAGTTCCTATGAGAACTTCCACTTGGTACCCTTGATGATATCTCTAATTATAGATATCTTGCTATATTTTTCTATTTGTCCCACTTATTCCTTTTCAACTTTTTTTACTACTTTCATGTTAATCATATCTTTATTATAATTTTGTTTTATATCAATTATTCCCTTATCAAGTATATTTATTTGTTTCATTAAGTTTTTTATGAATAATCTAGAATTTAAGAGAATCCATCTTTAACTTCACATAGTCTTACTTCATTTAGTCTTATACTGCCTCACAAGTTGCGTAAGACCTAAAAATATGATTATCCCCTCTTCCATCATTGGTGCTATTGTCATAAAATTAAATTCTATATTTGTAATAAACTTCTCAATACATTGTTGTCATTTATTTAAGCAGCAAACTGCCCTTTAAAAGGATTAAAAATGTGAACACTTATTTTATATTTACCCACATATTTTCCATTTCTGGTGCTACATATTTTCTTGTGTAAAGTTCAAATTTTTCTGTGGAGTCCTTTTTCTTCTGTCTCAGGAACTGTTAAGTTTCCTCTCTACTCTTCTTGGTATATGAAAAGTCCTGATTTTACTTTGAAATTTTTAAAATACTTCCACCTGGAGTAGAATTCTAGGCTGATGTATTTCTTCAAGGGGACTTTACAAAGCTTATGGGGAAAAATGGAATTAAAAGATGAGTTTATTTTGTTGCAAAAAAAAATTGAAATCCATCTAGTTTTTTACTAGCACATATTTCCATAAGCTTTTTGAAGACATGCATTTATATTCCTTCAGTGATTTATTTGTGTTTGTTCGTTCATTTTATTACCAGAGCACATGTGCACTCCTTAGAGAGGGAGAGTAAGAAAGGACCCTCCAATAAGACTTGATCACATTGCAATCCTTTTACTTCCACTTCACCCCATCAGAATTTTGGGTATTCATGCACATGCACACAGGGATTTTTCAAGCCATCGGGGTGGGATTCAAACAGTGATGAGTCATGTGAGAGTTGGCTCCCTCTGCACGGGGCTTACCCACTGCACTGCAGGGCTGGCCCCTTCAGTACTTTACAGATGTTCATTGGATTCTGACCTGCATGGGTTCTGATGGGTTTGTTATTATGATCCTGATGCTGTTTCTCTCTATGTAAAACACCTTTTCTTCTCTTAGACTTTAAGATTTTTGTCAAATTTCTTAGATCTTCTTAGATTATTTATGATTTTGATAGACTTTGTAACAATTTGGTCATCTTTTTTTTTAAGAGTGATTTTTGCTATAATGTGATATGTATGCTCACCAGAGAGACAGAGTGAGACAGAGAGATAGGAAGTAAGAAATCGCTCCCTGGGAAGAATGAACACACCACAATCCCTTCTCCTTCGTTCTCTTCTCTGGATTTTGGGCACAAAATCATGCACTTGGCATGAGATTTTAGTCACCGGTTCCAGGACTTGAATTGCTGTGGACTACACGGGTGTCCAGCAACATAACCATTATTCCATCTTCTGATCCCTGGTCATTATTTTTTAAGATAATTTTCCTGCCCTCTCTTGCTGCATCTGGGATTACAGTTACATTTACAGATAACTTGACATTTTTCAACAGCACAATGTGGCTATGGCTACTATTACATATTCTTTTCAGTCTTATTTCTCTCTGTGCTTTGTTTTAGATAGTTTCTAGTATTAAATCTTTAATTTCAGCAATCTTTTCTTCTGCTATGTGTAATCTGTTTTTAATCCCATCCCTTGACATCTTCATGTGAGATATTGAATTTTTGATCATTGTAGATTTAATTTGGATCTTTTTAAAGATCTTCCATTTATCTTATTTTTATTTACTTATTTTCATTTTTATTCTAGATCATGTTTACCACATTTCTAATACTTATTTAAACATTCCCATCTAAAAATTTCCTCATCTCTGTTATTTTTGATCTGTTTCTATTGCTGGACTTTTCTCCTGGTTTAGCTCATGTCATCCCAATTCTTTTTTTTTTTTTTTGAGAGGTTTTCACTATAGGGCGCGTGCGCTCGCCTGACAGACAGAGAGAGACATAGAGACAGAAAGCGAGAAATCCCACCCCAGGGGGGATGGTCACGCCACAATCCCTTTTCCTCCATTCTCCTCTCGGGATCTTGGGCACGCATGCACACACGCCCGGCGTGCGTTTTAAGCCACCAGGTTCGGGACGCGAACCGTGGTCGACTATGTGGGAGTCCAGCGACATAGCCATTACGCTAACTGCTGGTTCCCCCGATTCTTTTTTTAGACAGTTTTTTAAATTGTATTTTATTCATGGTAGAGAATGTGCATTCACGAGAGCACGGGCGTGTGAGAAAAGCACCTGTGGCGGGGTCTCCTCATGCTGCAATTCCTTCTCCCCAGCCCTCCAGCTTGAAAGGATCCTAGGCAAGACTCACATGCCTGGTATGTTTCCAGGTGACCCAGGGACCTTAAACTGCCATCGGCTATATGGCTTCTGACAATGATATCAAGTTTGCTACTAACAGCCACCAGGCTGGGCCTCCTGATTCTCATTATCATGCCTGATAATGTTTTGCTGGATGTCAGAATATGGTGAATTTTAGTTGTTTTCTGACTTTTATTGAATTTAAAGAGTGTTGGGACCAGCAGATGGCAACATGTTTATGTCACTGGAATTCCATGTGGTTGACCTTGGTTTGAGTCCTGGATCTGGTGGTATAAAAGTTACACCAGACCCATGTGTGTGCATGCCCAAGATCCTCAAAGAATGGAGTAGAAGGGATGTGGTATGGCCATTCCCCCCAGGGGGTGATTTCTCACTTTCTATCTCTCTGTGTCTGTCACTCCAGTGACTGCACATGCCCTATAGCAAAAATCTCTCTAAAGAAAAAAAAAAAATTAAAAGTAAGAGTGTTAAATTTGGGGTCAGTTTGATCCACTGAAGCCTAGCATTAAGATTCATTTGGATAGGTCTAGCATAGACTTTTTTTTATTATTATTATTTAAATTTTTATACATTCAATCACGTTATTTAGCTTGTGAAGTGAAAATTCCAACATGTGTACATTTCACTCTGGTCCAGTTGACAATACTGTAAGGTTATCCCTCAACAGATAATAACCCATTGCTTTGTCCCATACATGCCTTGCCTCTCTATTTTTCTCTTCAATGTCCTTCCTCAGACTGGGTCCAGGTTAATCACAACCAGCATGGTGTGACGCTAGAAGGCTTTGGTAGAAGAGTCTATATGATGTCCTCTAAATTTCAAAGTCTTTCTACTATGGCCCTTGGGAATACACATGATTCCTACCTTGCATGAGCCCTGAGCAGTGGTCAACTCTCACTTCTCTGTGTTCTTTCTTTGCTTTATAGATACTCTGTATTCCAACACTGATTCAAGGGTATCACTCTCAAGGCACTGTCCTTTCTATGTACGGATCCTTTTGCTCCTGTATTCTCCCCTGTGAAGTCTAGATGCCTTGACTTTCCCAAACTGTAGTCTTTGTAATCTCAATTGAGGAGATGGAAACGCCTGGAAATGCCTCCCAAAATAATCTGGGACATTGCAGGGCTCAGCTCAGGTGTTTCTCATCTCTCAGAGATGAAAGCCCTGTGGCAGTTGTTTTCCAGTGTCTGAAAATGATTGTTTCATATATTTTATTTTATTTTATTTTTTTTTAAAGTATCAGCTGTTGTGACCAGCAGTTAGCGTAATGGCTATGTCGCTGAGCTCCCATGTAGTCAAGTGCCATTCGAGCCCCGGACCTGGTGGCTTAAACTCACGCTGGGTGCGTGTGCCCAAGATCCTGAGAGGAGAATGGAGGAGAAGGGGTTGCAGTGTGGCCATCTTCCCGGGGTGGGGGGGGGGGTGATTTCTCACTTTCTGTCCCTCTGTCTCTCTCTGTCTTTCTGGAGAGCACACTCACCCTATAGCAAAAACCTCTCAAAAAAAAGAAAAGTATCAGCTGTTTTATTTACAATGGGAGAGCAATTCTAAGACATTCTTTCTGTGTCCACTTCTATATAAAACTGGTATGTGTGGGAAGAGAAATATTAATAGATGTCCAGGTCATAAATTAATACTAATTTATTAAATACACAAATATGAAATCTAGTTGTTTAAGCTATTAAGTTGAAATTATTTTATTTTCTATACTTCAAGGTAGGAAAATAAGAATGACTATCTTTACTATTTTGCATTAATTTTAACTTTTATTAATAAACATCTCTTCCCTCTAATTTTTCATGAGAGGTGCACAGTGCTGAAAGGAATGAGAGGGGAAAGACGAAGAAATTGGTATTTCTTAACAGGGTCTCACCATGTCATAATCGCTTCCACTTAGCCAGGACCACAGACATGTTCTACTGTGTTTAATTGATGGTTTGGGAACGGGCCTGGGCCTCCCACGTAGCCTGAGTCATCCAACAGCGGCACTCTCATCCTTGTGCCACCAACGCTGGGCCTAAATTCCCTTTCTAAAGAATTGGTCTCATGTAGTTACTTAGTTCATCAAATAGCCATAAACATTTCTTAATGTATTTAAACTTTAATCAATTTTGTACAGTAACTTGAAATACCCAGCTGAGATAACTTACAACCCTCTAACAAGAAAACCTTCCAAAGGCTTAAATAGCTCATGTAAACCTCACAAATTAAATAATATATCTTGCCAATCCAAATTTCTGAAACTTCCCAGTGCCATATACAACCTTCATCTGATTTCTCAGACTGTTAAACTATCATAATCACAAATCAATGTTTAAAAATTATATACTTTAGGGATAATTAAAATCTGTTAGATTACTTAGTAGGATTAATTTTGGTCATCACAAATTTCTAAACACACTGAATTCATATATCGTTTAAAAATATTGTGGGACTTGAGAAGATAATCTGCTAACTCTGGGAGAAAGTTTAGTATCTCAAGCAAATTAAGGTTATTGGGATGATAATATGCGAATGTGAAACCTGACTGTCTCAAAGGGTTAACATTGCTTATTTGAGATTGGAAACTGTATACAGCACCTAGGGATCTGGGACATTATATGTTTATCTTGAAGCTTCTGCTGTAGATACACATTGGGAATACTCCTTTTTTTTGGAGAAGTTTTTTTTGCTATAGGGCTCATTCACTCTCCAGAAAGACAGAGAGACAGAAAGACAGAAAGCAAGAAGTCAACACCCAGGGAGGATGGTCACACCGCAATCCCTTCTCCTCCATTCTCCTCTTGGGATCTTGGGCACGCACACATATGTGCCTGGCATGAATTTTTTTCAGCCACCAGGTCTGGGAGTAGAACCACAGTTGACTACATGGGAGTCCAGTGACATAGCTATTATACCAACTGCTGGTCCTTTTTAAAAAAAAAAAAAACAGACAACAAGATAGCCAAGTCTGCACATGATTCACTTGGCATTCTCTAATCTGGTTGTATTTGATGAACATTTTCATATCTAGACAGGTTTAGCAAACATTATTGATTCCAAAGTAGAGTCTGCATTTCTTAGCTTTAGGCAACAAACCTATATATTCATTTTAATGGTATCAAATTGAATCTAAATATCTCTCATATTTTTCCTTTCTCTGAAAACACAATTCTAAAATTATGCTAATAAAACTTTCATAAACATATAATCTATTCTAAAATTTTCTCAAGATCTATCATTTCTGGTTTCTATTCTTTCCTTTACCTTGAAAGAATTTACCTACCATCAGTCTTATGGCATATTTTTCTTTATTATGGTTTTGTTAGGATCACTGACAGGTGTTCTGAAATTACGTCTATATGTTTATTTGACATTGCAGGATAAATTTTCTGAGTTTAGTGTCATAATCTCATCTGAACAACTACATGTGTTATACTTTCCTCACCCAATTTTAACCTCGTCTTTATTTATTAGGTTCATTCCAGTTTTTATAACTGGAGAAAACGTAAATAAAATTAGTTACATACTTGTCTATTTTTTCTCAGTTACTAACACTAACAGTTACTAACATTATACTCTTCAGCCAATAGTAAGTCTATCCAATCCATTTTTTTTCTGACCATGGTTTATACCTTAAGCCACTGCAAGTAATGTAAACAAAAACTGTTGTAGAAAATACTTTTACTTCACAAAAAAAACCCCAATATTTCAAGAATTCAACCACTTTTAGGAAAGTCATTTTGTATATAACTATAATTTCTCAGATTTATTTTTGCAGTTAAAATTAGAAAAGAAATGTTAAGTGAAATAAATTGATCTTTGACTTACTGTTTTAGAGTATTTGAATTTACTCAAATTATCATGATACAAATTGTGTAACTAAATCCAACTTGTGGCTGAAAGCCCGTAAGTCCTATAATATTATTAGTGCGAATGTCAAATTTTCTTTTAGCTGTATGCAATTGAAAGCTATCTCCAAACTAGCTAAAGTTTTTAACAAAGAAAATAATATCTAGCTCCCTATAATTTTTAGGTTTTAAATGTTATTTCATAAATACAAATTGACTCAGCAAAATACCACTGTATAAAACAGATGATGCCCTCCCAAAAGAAAAAAAAGTTACCAAACGAAAAATGTTAGCAATTGCATTGCAAACTATAAGTATTTCTTACTTGAGTCCAAGAAAAAATATTATGTTGTTATTCACATGAGACTAACAGGTACCCTACTGTACTGATATTGAAATATTATCCTGTCCTGGACAGAAATTTTTTTTCTACTAACAAGAGGAATTTATGGTCCATAAGTAAAAATAGAAGAAATTATTTTAATCATGATCCTGAAAATTATTTTAATGCTGGTCTATGTACAAAGAGTTAATATTGTGAATTATAAAAAGGTTTTCACCATGATTATATACAAAGCACAATATCTTTTTTTTTTTTTTTTTTTTTGGAGAGGTTTTTGCTATAGGGCGCGTGCGCTCGCCAGACAGACAGAGAGAGACAGAGAGATAGAAAGTGAGAAATCACCCCCCAGGGGGGATGGCCACGCTGCAATCCCTTCTCTTCCATTCTCCTCTCAGGATCTTGGGCACGCACACACACGCGCCCGGCGTGAGTTTTAAGCCACCGGGTCCGAGACTTGAACCGCGGTCGACTACGTGGGAGTCCAGCGACATAGCCATTACGCTAACTGCCGGTCCCTCAGCACAATATCTTTATGCTTGTGTGCTTATCATGAGAGTAGGATTATCAAAGATGAAAAATAATATTCCTCAAATACTTATTTCTAATGAATTAGTAAAAGAAGAATGAATTCCAGGTACATGTGCGTGTGTGTCCAAGAACCCAAGAGCAGAATGGAAGAGAAAGAATTGCGCTGTGGCCATCCCCCAGATGGGTGATTTCTTGGTTTCTTTCTTTTTGTCTCTGTCTTTTTGGCGAGTGCACATGCATACCCTATAGCAAAAACCTCTCCAAACAAGCAAACAAACAAACAAAAAAGAAGAATGAATTACTATTAGTCATTTGGTCACCCATATTAGGCTATATATATATATATATTTATACTTGCTTTTCATTAAATGGAAACATTGCTTCAGTCATAATTCATAGCTTAAGTATATCCAGATATTTTTATCACATTAAGAACATTACTGCACAAAGAAAATTTTAATAAACTGTGTATGTGTACACTGTGAGAATTCCAAGTGACTCAGACTGAGAACTTAATTTGGCATTTATATTGGAAAAAAATAGATTTGGAACATCTAGCATTTGGCCCCCAGTGAGGACGTTTTGCTGAGATCTACTACTGCTGTGCAGCCCTGCGGAGCAGAGCACAGCACACACTCCTGGAGTTCCAGAGCCTAGCACCAGGGCTCTGAAGGCCAGCTGCTTCTGGTTCAGTACTTTTGCCTTCATATTGCCAAACATTAGAGTACAGTGAGTGTAGGAAACAGTCGCTGGGGTCTCTGCTTAGCTATTTCACAAACACAATAGCTCTTTGCTTCTGCAACACCATCTTCTACACTGTATTTGTATTTAAATGTCTTCCATTTAGAAAGTGCTGCAGTACTACAACTATTTGCTAATCGCTGAATGGTAATTTTTCAGTGATTAGCCAAACCAAATGAGAAATACAGGTATGTTTATCTTTTGTGGTTTTTCAATTTTTAAAATTTCTTTCCTTGATTTCTTTTATAGAGAAAGGAAGAAAGAGTGAGAGGAGCACCCTCCAAGATTTATCATATCACCAATCCCTTTCTGCAGTCCTCCAGCCCATTGGATCTTGGGCATTTGTGCGCATGCCCAGCACGCTTCAGACTGACTGGTCCAGGGACTGGAACCACAGTAACCACGCAGGGTTCGGCTTTTCTTGAGCAATACCATGGAACCAACTCTGCTGTTGGTATTTTTATTTTTTTAATTGTTATCATACTCTTCATATTTCATTGAGTCACATATAACTTTAAAGTGTATTACATTTCTTTTCCCAGAAGGAATACCATTCAAATCAGTCAATACAAAGACATTAAAATCCCCATCATCATCATCCAATAGCTTTTCATTTTTTTCCAGATTATTATTATTATTCCAATTTTTTTTAAAACATTCGATCACCATTTATCCGTTTGTATATTTTTAGAGAGATTTTTGCTATAGGGCACCTGTGCTTACTGGAGAGACAGAAAGAGAGAAAGCAATAAATTAACCCTCAGTGGAGATGGTAATGTTGCAATCCCTTCTCCTCCAGTCTCCTCTTGGGATCTTGGGTACGTCCACACACATATCTGGCATGAGTTTCAACCTGCCGGGTCCAGGACTCAAACTGTGTTTGGCCATGTGGGAGTTCAGTACTTTAACCACTATGTCACCTGCTGACCCCTGCAATTCTTTTTTTTTTTTTTTTTTTTTTTGAGAGAGGTTTTCGCTATAGGGCGCGTGCGCTCGCCAGACAGACAGAGAGAGACATAGAGACAGAAAACGAGAAATCACCCCCCCCCCCCAGGGGGGATGGTCATGCCGCAATCCCTTCTCCTCCATTCTCCTCTTGGGATCTTGGGCACGCACACACTCGTGCTCGGCGTGAGTTTTAAGCCACCGGGTCCGGGACGCGAACCGCGGTCGGCTACGTGGGAGTCCAGCGACATAGCCATTATGCTAACTGCTGCTTCCCACCCCTGCATTTCTTAATTTAAGTACTTAATTTCCTCATAGATATTCTGGTATGTCATAGTAAGTGCAGATCTAACTTAATTTAATTTTTAAATTTTTTCTCAACATTTCATTGTTTATTTTATAATATATATTTCAAAACTTTCATTTAAACACAGCATCTATTCAAGTACAGATATTTGTAAAATAATAAATAGTTTTTTAAAGAATTGTTTTATTTAACTTTTTAAATTTATTTACTTATTTTTAATTAGACCAGAGAGGGGCAAAGTGAGAGAGAGAGAGAGAGAGAGAGAGACAGGGAAAGTGATAGAGCAAGCTACCAGTCTGGACCTCGAACTGTGGTTTACCATGTAAGAGTCCAGCACCCTCAGCCACCAAGCCACCTGCCAGCTCTAGTAATAAATAATTTCTACATTAAAAATAATTGTCTCTAACCCAGCCATGGTGGCATAGGTGGTAGAGAACCACTGATTAATAGTGGAGCCATATGGGAAGGTGCTGGATTTGGTTCTAAAGTCAAGCCAGGCTAACCTGTGGATGTTCTGTCATTTTGGTGGTTGCAAAGTTACGGAAGAGGAGATTTCAGCATGACAAGATCCTGTTGAGGATATCTATCTCTCTCTAGAAATTAAAATAGAAAAAGAAAAAAAAGAGAAAATCTTTTCCTCATTGAACCTATTTTCATAGCTAATGAATAGCCCATTACCTTCAAGAGGATTTATACTACAAAATATATTCAATTTTTTAATGTTGAATTTCTTTTCATATCAATAAGATTTATGTTGATATAACTCTAAAAAAAGTAGAAATATACTATCAACAGAATTTTTTGTTAAGATCAAATGACTGTGGATTAAATCTATCCTAAAACTCTACAACTAAAAGTGCAGATGTTCAAAAAGATTAACGTAGTAACAGAATCACTAAATTAGTAGAATACTTCTTACCATGTATATGATAAAGTTTATGTTTCAATACTTATGGTAATATATAACAATAAATTTAAGTTTTATTTGTAACACTGGTCAATAGGAAAAATACCATTTAAAAATATGAATAATTTTTTTAGAAATGTTTCTTAACTTAAATGGCCTTAATTTTCACATATTTCTGAGGCAATATATATTGTATTCCAGATGGAAAATTCATTTCGAATGCTGTAATGATATACAGTGAATTAATGCAAAATATTTTTTTTAAAATTAAAAAGGTATATAATTAAATAATTTAGAATTTTCAGCTTTGAGTATGCAAATTTTTAATGAAGCTATACATAAAAACTCATCTTAGCCTGTTTTTAACTGGTAAGTAATAGTACAAAAACTACTTCATTTCTCAACTGTAGTTTGAAAATTGCTTGATTTCCTCAATAATCTCAGCCAGAGAATTTGCTATATAAATATTTTAAATGTTCAGGCAATATTTTCAGCTAGTAACAATATCCCATTACCTTAACTCCACCCCAAGAATACACTTAAACTGACATTACAAGGTCTACATTCGGAGAGGTTAGAATTAATAATGTTCTCGTGTATCTTGTGATTTTCCAAAATCTGTTTACTTCTACTCTGCTCACCCTTTGTGCTTAAATGTTTGTTGACTCCACCATGAACTTCAAGGTGAACTTAAGAAGTTCACTGAGAGGTTTATTCATTTTGGCAGGAAAAAAGGCTGACTCTATACATAGCTAAGCTTTAAACTACATTCCTGTACCTTGCAAACCATCAACATTTTACTCCACAACTGGCTATTTTCCATTTTTGATATGATGAAAGCCAAAACAAGAGTTAGTTAAGAAACCAGAATTCTTTTTAGTTTTGGAAAAGTAGGAATATATATATTTTAAAAATTGAGGAGATAATTTATGTTATAATTTCACTCTGTCAATTTTTAAATTCTATTTAAAAATAGATATTATCTTAATTTTTTTTTTTATAATCTACTGAATTTACTATAAATACAAATTTAATGTAATTTACCTGCAAGGGTCAAGAAATCTCTCTATTGGTATTTTGAAAAGGAAGACAAAATGTAATCCCAAACATCATATAGACACAGAGTCAATGTCACCTTGCGATGCCAGGTTCTGAGGTGTAGTATGCTTGTTCTCATCCTTGGCTTCTATCTGTCTAATAAGCTAAATGCAGCCCATTTTTAGCAGCACTGCCTTACAGTACTGTCTTTTCATGTTATTTATGAGCAAGGTAATAAAACATGAAAATTTTCCCTGAATATTTGAAATATAGTAGTTTAAACATACTCTGTTTGTCCTCCTTTCTTTTTACATATATTCTCAGAAAGCATTATTATCAGACAACTTCAGGGGAAAATTTGGAGTCTTGAGAAAATATGGTACAATTAACTTGATAAGGCCCAAATAGTCTTAGTAAATTAAGGAGCTTACATTTGAATATTTTAAGCAATGGCGAGAATATTATTGCCCTAAATCTCTAACAACTATTTCTAGAACCTAGAATTCTAAGCTCTAGGATCATTTGCATGTGAAGTATTCTGAGAGAGTATGGCTGTGAAAATTAAATGTAGCTGATCATTGTAATGCTTTCAAATGCTCTGCCATTCTTAATTCATATCAATCAACTGCAATCATTAATCAATTTGAATGCAATGGTTTGGGTGAACACTTAATATTGATTCTAGCTTAAATTTCACTGCAATTATAACTTAATGGTAAGCAGTATGTGTAATATTTAAATATAATCTAGTTTAAACTGTCAATTAAGTGACAGAAGGGAAAAAAGGACAAGTCCTGTGACCTGGTTAGAAATTATAAGGAAATAACATCTAAAATGGAGGAGGAAAGAAGCCAAAGAGAGGAAAAAAAATGAAGAGGAAGAGGAAGTAGATGTTTGTGGAGATATGTGAGCCTAGTACTACCTCCAACATGCTCAAGAGCTGCTCTCAGACACAAATAGAATAAGGATTCACAGTCATTTGTGTGTTAGAAGAAGCCTTGGTTTCAAACTTCCAGAAATTATCTGTTAAAATCCTGAATTGTCCAGCAAAGGGAAAAGTCAAAAATGCTTATTTACTGCAAAATAAATTCCTACATTACAAAAGAAAACTAGGTCAGTTCATTTATCTCCTGCCCCATATGTTTTACTCACATTTTCCTGAGTCAACTAGTAATTAGCTTTGTGCAAATCCTTTAATTTCACTGATTCTAATTTTTGTCCTACTGAAAAATGAATGTTTCAATGAAATAATCGATAAGGTAGTGTGAACCTGTTTCCCTTGCAAAAATACCACTTTTTGCTCTTTTATTCTTCAATTCAGGTGCAAAACTGCAGTTTACTGTGAGAGGAATTAAACATTCTATCCTGAATTTTGGGATTTATTTGAGTATTTGGGCCCTGATATTTATATTTATTTATTTACCTTTTTATTTGCAGCAGGTACACGTGATCACCAGAGGAAGAAACACACAGAGAACTCAAACTCAATGTGTGTGGTTCAGTGGTCACATTGCAATGCCTTCTCTATTTCTCTGTCCTTCTGGGACCTCAGGCAAATTGCATGTGTCTAATGTGTTTTTAAAGCCATGAGGGACCTGGCTCCCTCAACCATTAGGTTACAGGGCCTACCTGGGATAAATATTTTTCTGGGCATATCTCAGGGCTGGAATTCTCAAAATGTGTTTTTTCTGACCAACAGCCCTGGCCTCACCTGGGAACTAGTTAGTTATGTAGATTCTTTATGCCTTCCCTCTAATCTCCATCCATACAAATCAGAAACTCTGTGGGCGGACCCATGTTTCAAAAAGCCCTTCTGGTCATTCTGACTGAGCAAAAGTTTGAGAACCACCATTACCAGGTGTGGAGTGAATATGGTTCTACAGTTAAATGAAAACAAAATGCAAAATAAATTCCTACATAAATTCTAGTAAAATGGTTCACTGTAAAAATTCCTTAATGTTGACTCCCATATCACAACAAACTGACAATAGATAGTAAAGGCAAAAATAAATGAAGCAACGAGTTAATAATTTCTTGACAATACCAACATTCTAGGAATTGGTAAAAGACAGTCTGTGAGCAGAACAGAATCAAGAGTATAGGTAAAATTGTGATGATGCCAAAATCTAACAAATCAGAAGAGTTATTTAACACATACAAGTAACATAGTAAACCTTTAAAAAATATATTTTTTTCAGAACTGTGGAATTTAGTAGCCCAGATTCTTTCCTTAGAACTAGGGACAGTAAGGCTGCTGATGGAAAGTTGATGCAATTATTATTTCAAGGAGAATGAAGAGCTGATCAGTCCAATTTTTCAAATAAAGTCAGGAACAGAACTTTGAAGCAGTTCAGACATTGGAAATGAAGAGAGTAACAAACTTGTCAATGTGTTCTAAGTAACTTAAGCGTCTTAGAAAGTATAAGAAAATATTCGTAGAATGTGAAAATACACTGCCAATATGAAGTAAATGCTGATGTAAACATGGCAGATATATAAACTACTAATACTACCAATAACAACAATATAAACCCACACCCCCCAATCCTGAATAGTTAAGAAAATACAACTGCGTAAGAAAGAAAAAAAAGAAAGGAACTCACGTATCTCCCCAAGAAGTTCAAAAATGACGAGACTCCCAAGGAAAAAGTTAATACAATGGGAAAAATTTACAAGACTCCCTAAGACTAGAAAAACGTGAATTATGTACTATTGTATTGTATACTGTATTGTATTGTATATTTATTGTATATACACACATACACATAAAGAAATAATATGAGTAAAAGAGTAAATTAATAAATTACACATCAAAACCTTAGATTAGGTCAATAAAACAAGTGGCTAGTTTTCTGCAATGACCTAAAAGAAAAATAAACTTTGAATTTCTGAGGGGAAAAAAATGAATGAGAAGGCCATCAATATGAACAGGACATTAGAAAATAATCTTAAAATCAAAACTATATCAATAATTGTAAAAGCTCAATTTAGTTTTCCAGGAAATTAAATAGTAACTTGTCTGAAGTCACATGATTTAGATATGGAATCAGTTTGGTTTGAAAGCCAAGGTTTTCACATCAGAAGGTGCTAATTGCCAACTTGAAATTTACCCCAGCATTTCCATCCTTTCTCTGGCACTGATAGAAATTATTTTGATCGGGTATCTACCTTTTTCTCAAGGTCAAATATTTCAGAGAAAGCAGCTGACTTCCATAGCATTGGGGAGGAAATGAAAATGGACTTAATCCAATTCCAGAACCATGAGATAAATCGAGGAGCCTCTCCCCACTGACTTGAAATAACAGCTTTGTTATTCTTTAAAGTTACACATCACACATATATGCATATTTATTTCCTGAATCTCTTTCCGTTTTTTTTTTTTTTTTTGATGTTTCATCAGTCTGTCTGGTTATGCTCTATATGAGTACAATATTCTTTTAAATATAGTACCGTTTTTTTAACTTCATTTTAATATGTGGTAACAGAAGTTCCCATTTAATTTTCTCATTTGATACTAATCATTTTTAAGTAGCTATACCTTTGGCCTTAGGAAACATTTTTTTTTTATAATATGCCTTTGAAATCCTTGAAATGGCTCCGTTTATTTGAAATTTCTTGCAAGTTTTAATTACAATGTTAAATTTTGTTCATTTAATGTCTTATGTTCTATTTACCATTTAAACACATCCCATACTATTGTTATGACCAAGAATTTTAGAACAAAGTAAAATAAAACTGTTTTAAATAACCTGGAAGGTTGTCAAAGGAATAATTTTCTTTTCTAATACCTTCTATCATGATTGAAAAAGTAAAAATATCTGCTTATGATAATTCTAGGCATGTGCCCGAACTTTTCCCTCATCCATTTTGATTATTTCCTTCTTACCGTGTTTTAGCACAAAGCTATCCTCCCATTTTTAGATGAAGGAATGGAAATGTGTAAAGATACACTAGTTTTCTCTGCATAAATTAAAAACTTCTGTACCATGGATTTGTAAAACTATTTCTATCATACTAGAACGTGAAGATATCGTTAAAAATGTGTAGAATCTTAGTCTACTGGAGGGAGAAAAATTACATGTATTTTAGATGGAATGGCTAAGGCTTCTGGAGAATAATAGTCTATTTCAAACTCTACATTGCTCTGTGGTTGTACGATACAGTTGGGAAGAGTCCAGACAGTAGGAGGCAAAGCCCCTGGGTGGTTTGTCTCTCATCAAGGTATAGACATGGACTGGGAGTCATATAGAGGAATTGAACTGGGCAGGATGTGACTAAGAAAACAATGGAAAAACTTCAGCTGTAGGGGAACTGGGGAGCTAGGTGAATCTCGAAAACAAGAGCTCAAGACAAGGGAAAGAATGATAGTTTATTTGAATAACTCTGGAATATGTAAAAGTTAAGAAAATTGTGTTTGGAAACTCCCTAAGAACTCCAGGAGAGTTGAGTTGTCTTTGAGTGTCATGTACTAGTTCAAAATCAAATTTGATGAACTACCAGTGTGATGATCTGAGGCTTTCTGGTTATACACTTCAGTGGTAGTGTGAGAAGAAGGGAATTGGTGGTAATGTGGACCAATGAAATTGAATATACTTATTCTAATCTGAATGATAAATTGACTTGAAAACTGGGTCAGAGCAGATTTTACTAGTTAAGAGATCCACAGTCTAGTTAAAGTAGGGTTAGAAAAGGTAAATCCAAAAAAATCCGGTAGAAAAGTCCATGGAGAAGTTGACAGGCACCATTGTTTTGCTTTTTCAGTAAACTGGTTATGTAACAAATTACTTCCTGTTCAGCTGAATGATTACCCATGCAGTTGATCTGGCTCTGGTATAAATGTATTAAAAACATTGATGCATTTTAATTCAATTTTTCTCCAATTTGTTTAAATTACTTGACTTATAATTTATTTACTATGCCGATTAACTTTAACATTTTCCTTTTTTTTTTTTTTTTTTTGGAGAGGTTTTTGCTATAGGGCGCTTGCGTTCGCCAGACAGAGAGAGAGACAGAGAGACAGAAAACGAGAAATCACCCCCCCGGGGGGGGGGGAGGTAGCCACGTTGCAATCCCTTCTCCTTCGTTCTCTTCTCGGGAGAACGAGGAGAACACGGGAGAACACGCATGCACACGCACCCGGCGTGAATTTTTTAAGCCATCGGGTCCGGGTCATGAACCATGATCGACTACATGGGAGTCCAACGACATAGCCATTACGCTAACAGCTGGTCCCGCGAATTTTTCTATGAGTAGAAAATCCCATTGACTTTGAATAAATTTGATCAAGTAGGTGAGAGAAAGACAATGCTCAAATATACAAAGTAACTCCTTCAACAAGAACAAAAAGGATTAAACAGATTTAGCCTCAGTGCTTGAATCTTCCCAATTCAATCACAGAATCATTATGTACATTTCTGTCTACATTAAAGTGGTCTAACTGTGAATATAATATTGTGTTCTTAATTCTTTGTTAATCTAATTCATTTTCTCATGTGACACAATACCCCATGTTCACAAATTTGCTCTTGAATCAAGAAGAAAGAAAAACACAAATTCAGGAACAGCATGTCTCTTTTTCACATCTTGGTATTATCCAGTTCTTTGATAGGGCAGCATAGAGGGGAAGCTGATTCACTGGGGAAATTAAAATTATGTGACAACATTTTTTAATACAAAGATTCCCTGAAGCCAGGCAAATTGGGATTGGCAGTTATTAACATCAGTTCACTGTTGGGTGGATCTGCTGAAATGCTCTGGGTGGTCTTTACATACTTCCTAGTAGGCAGCTTATTTGGCTAAAGGCAGAGAAATAGCATTTTAAGGATTTTAAAATTACCAAGAAGATAAAAGAATATGAGAAACATGTTCAGAAGGAAGTACTGTCCTTTAGAGTTCAGGGACAACTATCAAAGTATTTAATTTGAGAAAAGGAATAAATAGGATCAGGAAAGGGAGTCTCCTAAATTTAAATTTATACCTTTTTCCCCCTTGAAACTCTTAAATCTCCAGATTCTCATGTTTATTTCATGTAGTGCCTTCCAACTCTTAAAAAGCACAAGGATTCCCTTTTTCTTTTAGCTTAAACTATTCGAATCCCACCCGTAATACAAATGCAGAAGCAGAGAATGATGGCTCCCAAGAATGCCCATCATCACTCCTCAGAATCAATGTCTAAACACACAGCTCTTCAATGTGGCCTCTACAAGTCCGTGAGTCTTGAGGCCAGAAGACAACTGAAATACTACCTATTACCTATTTGCTTATGAACACACTAAATGAATTTTGTTAAACCCAGAGAAAAACAAAACTATTTTTTACTTTTCAATTTCAGGCTACAATTTCTTAATAATTAAGAGAAACTGTGCCCTGGCCTAAGTAAGAGAGAAAGAGTAAAAACTTCTGTATGAATGATCAAAGTCCACATTCTTAAAAAAAAAAAAAAAAAAGAAAAGAAAAAGAAAAAGAAATCCAACACTAGTATTTCAGTTCATTTTATGGAGAAAGAAATCCACAGATACTTAAAAAATACGAGGAGTTAAGACATTTTTTGAAAATGCTATATTGAACATAGCTGATTAATCAGGGACATTGTTCATTCTTTTTGTACCTTGGGGTTTAAGCTAAGGTATGATTGTTTGACATAGAATAAGATCATGATCAAAGTTGTATGGTTAATAAAATATTTTTGTTCTCAAACATTTAATGTTTATGATTAGAGTAGTACTGTCAGACCAAATGCACAACTTAGTGGTAAAAGATAAGATAGAAATGCACAATTTAGTGACAAAAGATAAGATAGTAATGTGAAATTAAAACAGGTGACATTTTATGCAAATTAAAGTGGGTTGGTTTAAAGAGATCTGAATTCTGCTTGTGGTGAAGCAACTCACTGCCTTTATTAACTTTGGAAAAGTAATTTAACTTCAGGTTCTTGGTCTGTAAAGTGAGTGTATTATGATCTGGTCTGTCCATTTCACTGGGTCATGTGAAAATAAATAGAGATAATAAGTGTTTCACTTCTACATGTTGATAAAAATGATTTATAAAGATGCAAGAGATTATAAAACAGAGGTGCAATAGGAAAGTGCAGTATATAAGATTTAGTTTTGTTTTATAATCTTTAATTTTAAAAATTCATTTAAGGGAGAAAAAAAGTAACATCTTTAAAGTGCTTAATCTATTCTTGAATTTTCAACATGCATGTTTATCAACACTAAAAGATTATTTTTTTAAAGAGGAAAGGTAAGTGTAAAAGAGAGGGAGAAAAAGAGAAAATAAATAACTTTTGACAGTCTTGACATGATGAGACCCTTCCTACTCCAGGCTCCTGGTTAGCTGGGACCTTAGGTACACACTACCAGGACAAGCATATTTGAGGTTCGGCCATGACCTGAACCCAAGCCTCTCACATGGGTGCAGCCATCATGTGACAGTACCCTCCCACTTGTGCCACTGAGGCTGGACCATATTTTACTTGAACTCTGCAAATCTCTGCTTAGTCCCTCATTGTAAATTTTCTTGGAAATTTTGTTTGTTTCTTTTTTCCCCTACAGTTCCCTTTTCACTCAATCTATTGTAATATACAGTCCTGCTCCAGTTTTAACAACTATTCATTAATCAGTTCATCAGAAACTACCTCAAGGAACTCCTCAGTGTAATTCTCACCCACACCCTGGTTGATGTTGTGTACCAACCCAACCACAGCCTTAATGATTTCAACCCAACCACAGCCTTAATGATTTTTGCAAGAGATCCTTCCCAAATCCTTTGAAGTCATGGACAAACCTCTTTAGCATCTTCTTCCAGATGCCATTCATACTTCATATACTCTTTGGTGACATTACCACAAGCCCAAGTAAGTTTCTTGATGCAGCTTTACTTGTTATAATTCTTTTTTTTTTTTTTTTTTTTTTTTGGAGAGGTTTTCGCTATAGGGCGCGTGCGCTCGTCAGACAGACAGACAGACAGAGAGAGACATAGAGACAGAAAGTGAGAAATCATCCCCCAGGGGGGATGGTCACGCCGCAATCCCTTCTCCTCCATTCTCCTCTCGGGATCTTGGGCACGCACGCACACGCGCCCCGCGTGAGTTTTAAGCCACCGGGTCCGGGACGCGAACCGCAGTCAACTACGTGGGAGTCCAGCAACATAGCCATTATGCTAACTGCTGGTTCCCACTTGTTATAATTCTTTTAGAATTACATCAGTGTCTTCTCAATGTCTTTTTCAGTTGCAGCAAAAGTCTACAAGGGTAATAGGCCTAAAAAATCACTACAAACCTTGATCCATCAGTTGAGTTAAGAAGGTGGTGTTTGGAGAAAAAAAATACCACTTTGATATTAGAATAAAGATCACCCTTAAAAGAATGTGTGAAAAGCATTATTAACACTAAGCTTAATCTTGACAGGTATGTTGTTTTCCAGAGAGTACTTTCCCATTTAGCTGGTGTAGCAGTTCAGGAGGGCATCCTGGAAGAGGAGCTGAGTCATTTTTACTTCTTGTTCCTCCTATTGTACATGGGCAGTGTGTACTTACCGACGTGCTTAAAGGTCTCTCGCAGTGTCAGTCACAAAGCATTTCGATTTGTAGCCTGAAATATTGCCCCCAAGAAAGATGGTTAGTATTTCCTTAAAAGCCTTATGGTTGAAAGTCCTGGTAGGCATCAGCTTCCTGAATAGAAAGGTTTCATTCATTCTGAGGATTTGCTCTAGCGAGTAAATTTCCTCCATAATCAGAATTTTTAGAGTTTTCAAAACTTCTGCTTCTGTAGTTACCTTTACCTCAGTGTTCACAGACTTACCACTCACTTCTATATGAAGCAATGAATAAAGATCCACGGATCTTTTGAACCACGCAAAACTAGCAATAAAACCAACATTGTGGTGGGCAGGGATGGGAAGGATCCACCCTTTGCTTTCAGCATCCACAAACGATCTTTTTGTTTTGGTTGTGATGGTCATGGTGCTTCTGCTTCTGGTCTTCTATCCAGGTCATGAGATTTTTCCCTATCTGATATATGACATCTCAAATTTTTGTAAGTCTCCTTGCCTTAAATGAAGCAGATCTTTTAACAGCTCCCATCACTTTATTCCTGTTCTTCAAAATTTTAGCTATGATGAAATAGAGCACTGGGGTAGCAATAATTATCACAGTTTTTCCATGTTTAAATTTTTTATTCTTTTTTGTTTTTTTTTTTGGAGAGGTTTTTGCTGTAGGGCACATGCATTCACTAGAAAGACAGAGAGGGACAGAGAGATAGAAACCGAGAAATCACCCCCCCCCCCCCCAGGGGAAATGGCCACGCCTCACTCCCTTCTCCTCCATTCTCCTCTCGGGATCTTGGGCAAGCATGCACATGCACCCTGTGTGAGATTAAGCCACCGGTCCAGGACTTGAACCACAGTCGACTGCATGGGAGTCCAGTGACATAGCCATTATGCTAACTGCTGGTCCCATTTTTAATTTTGCATTCTTTTTTTTTCTTTTTTGAGAAGTGTTTTTCCATGTTTATATTTCTTATCCAGTTTTAATTTTGTTTCAAGGCCAATCACCTGATGTGGCCTTAGTGTGTTTTGCATGCTTAGAGGCCTAAATGAAACAACATGAAGATACATCAAGCACAAGAGAAAATGATGCACTTAGGAGACCAGGTAAACCTGTGTGTGGGGCCACTGCTGGAGAAACACAGTTTTAGATTTAACTTCATTTTTTTTCTTTTTTTTTTTGTTTTTGGAGAGATTTTCGCTATAGGGCGTGTGCACTCGCCAGACAGACAGAGACAGACAGAGAGACAGAAAGTGAGAAATCACCCCCCAGGGGGGATGGTCACGCTGCAATCCCTTTTCCTCCATTCTCCTCTCGGGATCTTGGGCATGCACGCACACGCGCCCTGTGTGAGTTTCAAGCCACCGGGTCCGGGACGCGAACCGCGGTCGACTACATGGCAGTCAAGCAACATAGCCATTACGCTAACTGCTGGTTCCCTTAATTTCATTTTTTAATAAGAGAAAGGACTATACTCTAAAATAATGATAAAAACTTGAATATAATGTGTAGATAAACCAGTAATATGCTCACTTATTATAGAGTATTACGTATTATACGTAATTACATTTTGTAAGACTGGTTTGTTTATACCAGCAGCATCACAAACACATGAGTAGTCTGTTGCTCTAAGATGTGATGACACTCTGCTAACCCTAAGTGATGGGAAATGTTCAGCTGCACTCTAAACTGATGGGACTATCGTATGTATGCAGTCAGTTGGCCAAAACATTGTTATATGGCACGTGACTATGTACGAATTTGGGGAAAAGATATTTTGAGAAATGAAGGCAGGGAAGTGTATACTGAGTAGTAAACATTTAAGAATTTAGTGTAAGAGTCTCAGCCTGTTGTCAGGGGAGCCCATGGGGTTCTTGCTCCAACTGGGTGCGGTTCTTGGCCATGCTGGGTGTGGTTGTATGCACCTTTGAGCATATTTAATTGGGAACCTGGGGTAGTGGGGTCGGAGGATTGAAACACATGAGACTGTCAAAAATACCTACTTCTGTATCTCTCTCTTTTCCATACACTCTCTCCATCTCTCTTTCCTAAAGTAAAAAAAAAAATAATAATAATAGCAATAATTTAAAGAGCATGGTCTCTTATTCAGACTGCTTGGGTTTGAATCCTAACACCCACACTTAATGAATGTGATATGGCCAATTATTTAACCTCCCTTTGCTTCAGGTCCTCATTTCTTTCTTTTTTTTTTTTTTTCTTAGAGGTTTTCGCTATAAGGCGTGTGCGCTCGCCAGACAGACAGAGAGAGACAGAGAGACAGAAAGTGAGAAATCACCCCCCAGGGGGGATGGCCACACCGCAATCCCTTCTCCTCCATTCTCCTCTCGGGATCTTGGGCACGCACGCACATGCGCCTGGCGTGAGTTTAAGCCACCGGGTCCAGGACGCGAACTGCAGTCGACTACGTGGGAGTCCAGCGACATAGCCATTACGCTAACTGCTGGTCCCTCAGGTCCTCATTTCTGAAAGAGAATAGTAAAACTTTCAGGATTGTTTTTTAAGACTTAAGAAGATAGAGGAGTGACTGGTATTGAGTAAACATTTAATAATTGCTAGCTGCTGGTAACAACCATCATTTGTCAGTCTCTTTAGAAATCATACCATTTAATCATGAAACAACTGTACATGGAGACTACTGTTTTTCCTGTTTGACAAAGACGAAGTCAACTCTCAAGTAATTTACATGATAATAAAGAAAGCTGAAATTCAAGCCCAGCTTTTTAACTGTACTATTGCTTCCAAAGGCAGACCTACAGATAAGTATAAATATATCAGCATAATACTTTAAGGAATATGGTTCATTTACATACACACTGTAGAAGGAGAAATAGATGGAACAATCAACTTTAACTAAGAAATCCCTGAAGGAAGTAAGTGCTGTCATGGACTTCAAAGGGGATGGAATATGGGAAGTATGGGTCATTCTTCCTCCATTAGTTTGAAAATGAAAGTAGGAATTGCTTACATAAGAAACTTGGAGGAAAAAGAAAACGTATTTAGGGAATATAGGTAATTTCATCATTGTTTCAGTATAAGAATGTATAAGGACTTGACATGGCATCATGGAAATTGTATGTTAGGCTAGTGATGGGAAATCTAAGTTTTTTTTTTTTTTTTTTTTTGGCAAAATACAGAATGATGCTATTCACTTATTTGAGAAACTAGACCAATGGCTGTAGCCAAATGTGTTAAAAGGTAAGACTAGAGTTAGAAATATATATTGTAACTTTGCTTCTCAAATTCAACTAAAAGCTTAAAAAAAAAAGTAGAGAAAGATGTCAGGTGGTGATGCAGCAATAACACTAGACCCACGTGAGAAGGTCCTTGGTTTATATCTCTACACGCCGGGCATCCGAGCCCATGGCCCAGGCTGGCTGAGACTGGGTCAGTCGCTGCATGAAGACCCTATTGGAGGTGTGTGTGTGTGTTTGTCTTATGGAAGAAATAAATTAATAAACTTACAAAAGCAAGTTGAGAATATTTTATAGGCCACAATTGCATAGAATCAATATTAAATTATTTGAGATGATGTGAAAAGAAACTAATAAGGGATTTCTGGTAGGGCAACAAGAAATTATAATTTTTATTTTACTTATGATTTCTGATACTGTAGTGAAGTAGAATTTTTTTAAGTTGCCTAAGCGAGATGGAAAGAAGAAAGAGGGAGAGAAAGAGGGAGAAAACACACCTAATCGGGTGTGGTCTCTCCTCTGTTTCTTCATCTTGTTGGAATTTGGGACAAACATGCCCATGTGCCTAACATGTTTTTGTGCTGTCAGTTCTGGAGTTTGAACCTTGTGGTTGGCCATATGGAATCCATTTTTCTTAGTTATGACCATTGGCATCCCTGTATATAGGGAGATTTTATGCTTCTCATGATCATTATGATTTAATAAACAGTGGCCGTGATGGCCATGAAAATGTGTTTGCAGACCTGCAACTACAGGAAGCAAAATTAACTGATAACCCCAGCTGCTCTGCCTTTGAATTCTGTGTTTCTGAGGCAACATCTTTGAAAGGCTACACTCAACCAATAATTTGGTGCAGCAGGAATATTAATGCAGACCCATTCTTGGGAGGCACCAGACTATTCTGCCAGATAATTTTGGTAATTTTGGCCCAAGGACTCTCAAACTTTTCTGAACATTCTTTAGACTGCTTAACACTTTGGGACATTTCTATCTGGTTTGTTTTCACTTTCTCCTTTCTTAGGCATCAAATTTGAATCACAATCTGATTGCTTGTCTTTTCTTAATTTCTCCAGACAGGTTTGGGAGGGATTCTCCATTGTTCCCATGAACTTTTCTTTTTTAAGTAGAAAATTCTGAAGGAAGTTAATGGAATGAACTACACCCTGATCTTTGCAGATGATCTTCATCATGCCGTTCATCTCTGTCTTCCACTATCCATTCACATTTTCTGACATCGATAGCTGTCATGTCTGCAAGTCTTGATGGTTTGTGACAAAAATTTTCAGGTATGAATTCACAGAACACTTGACTGTTAAAAAACTTCTTAGTTAGCAGTTGCTACATGTATATTTATAATTACAATGAAACAAAAGAGTAACAGGAGGCACACAAGTGCGTCCCTAGATTGTACAAAATTCTTCCCTGTTCAGCAGCCTTACCTTCTGTTGAATGAGGTGAGGTGATTTCTGTTTAAGCCTGTTTATTCTTGGGCATATAGTGTCCAAATGTGGAATTTACTGGTACTCTGCGTGCGTCATGTGGTAGGAGATGGCCCCTTTAAGGATCAGGACTTTGAATTCCGTAGAAACAAGAACTGTGAGGAGGAGAATCACAGATCACTAGTGGTGACACGCTGGGAATGAAGGTAAATGGAAAAATATCTGTTTCCATGTCTTGGATCTTGGACCTCTGCCTTTTCCTTTCAGGAACACAGCATGGTATGGACATCACCGATTTAATAAGTTGCATCCCAATTGATGGTAGCCCATTTTTTTCAGAGTGCTTTCTCGGAGCTGGTTTTTTAACTACAACTTTGGAAGATAGTTCCAGCATTCTTGATGTTGGTTGCCATTGGATGATATGGTACATAATATAACTAGTAGATCCTTTTTGGGAAACTTAATTACATAACATCTGTGCTAGCAAGGGGACCCCACAATCAGATGCTGTGTTGTGTTGCATTCCATTCCTATAGGTCAGGTATTCCATAAGCCCTGTATACCTGCAGCTAGTTGACACAACACCCATGATAAGTATCTATTTTTATGAAAGAGAACCACTGGACTATTGATCATGATAAAAGTGACTTGATATAATTGTTACTAATCGACCATTGGATTTCCTTTTCTTATTAGAAGTTTTAAAAATTTATTTTACATTCTTTCAATGAATATCATCACTGCATACAACTGTGATTTACCATCCAGAATACACTGTATAGTGGCTTTATCATAGATGTTATCATTAACAAATAATTTTCCATTTCTAGTTTCTTGTATATATATTTTCCCCTATTTCTGATCCTCTGCCATTTTTCACCCTCCTCTCATACTATCTCTGATATCTGCAGTTGCTTTCCATTTCTTTTCTATTTTTCCCACATTTATTGATTTACAAAATATCTTAATGAATCTAACTACTTTCAATAGCAAGTCCAGCTGATATATACATATCTCTGAACACATGTTGACTTTAGGCATGAAACTCTGTGAGTAGAATGAATATACTGTAGAGTAGTAACTAACTGAGGCTGTATAGTTTACTGTGGTTATTAAGTAGGTATTTTTAATATAATATTTAATTTCAAGAAAGATAGTTTTAGTTTTAATAAATCAAAATCAAAAAATGTTAAGAGAACTTTGCTTAAGACTTAAAGCCAGGGAACACGTTAGGATTCTGTTCAAATAGTAGGTACATGGACCTGTTGACAACTCAAGAGAAGACAAAAATCCTTAACTCTGGAAAATAAAGCATAGAAGAAGATCCCCAGGGGGGATGGCCATGCCACAGTCCCTTCTCCTCCATTCTCCTCTCGGGATCTTGGGCACGCACGCACACGCGCCCGGCGGGAGTTTCAAGCCACTGGGTCTGGGACTCGAACCACGGTCGACTACTTGGGAGTCCAGCAACATAGCCATTATGCCAACTGCTGGTCCCAATCTTTCAATTTAAATTCTGGAAGATAACATTCAACTCTGGACTTGTGCCCCATTAAGCTGGCCATTTTCTTTTTTTTTCTTTTTTCTTTTTCTTTTTTTTTTTTTGAGAAATTTTCACTATAGGGCATGTGTGCTCGCCAGACAGACAGAGAGACATAGACAGAAAGCAAGAAATCACCCCCCAGGGGGGATGGTCACGCTGCAATCCCTTCTCCTCCATTCTCCTCTCGGGATCTTGGGCACACACGCACACGCGCCCGGCGTGAGTTTTAAGCCACTGGGTCTGGGACGCGAACCGCGGTCAACTACATGGGAGTCCAGCGACATAGCCATTACGCTAACTGCTGGTTCCCAAGCTGGCCATTTTCTTTGTTGTTTATAGCACTCCCTTCAGAACGTGGAGAACTGGTCTGGTGGTTTTAAATTCTTTCGGGTTTTGTTTATCTGATAATGTTCTTGTCTTCTCTTCCCACATTAAGGATAATCTTGCTGGATATTGTATTCTTGGTTGAAACTGTATTTCACTCAACACTGTTTCCGATGAGAGGTCCACTATTAGCCTGATGGGATATCCTTTGTAGGTAACTTGGTGTTTCTCTCTTGCCAATCTTAGAATATTATCTGTCTGTGGTTTTGGTCAATCTGGCTATAATGAGTCTTGGAAAAGGTCTTATTGGGTAGATTCTTTTGCAGGTCCTTTATATTTCTTATGTCAGGATCTTTGAATGCCTCTTTAGGTTTATAAAGTTTTCTTCCAGGATTTCATGGAATAGATTATCAAGACCCTTATTAGTCACTTCACCTTCTGGGATACTGATTACCCAGATGTTTGGACATTTAATGGTATCTAGTATTTCTCGTATATTATTCTCATTTTGGGAAGCTATTTTTTCAGTCTTCATGGTGGATTTTTCTAATCCAGGGATTCTGTTTTCTATGTCTGAGATTCAATTTTCCATATGATCTAGTCTGCTTTAATACTTTCAAGGGACGTTCTGACTTCCTGTTTTATAGCCTTCATCTCTAATACTTCCATTTGTTTCTTTTTTCTTTTTCTTTTTTTTGGAGAGGTTTTTGCTATAGGGCACGTGCGCTTGCCAGACAGACAGAGAGAGACAGAGAGACAGAAAGTGAGAAATCACCCCTCAGGGAGGATGGTCACGCTGCAATCCCTTCTCCTCCATTCTCCTCTCGGGATCTTGGGCATGCACGCACACGTACCCGGCGTGCGTTTTAAGCCGCCAAGTCCGGGACGCGAACCGCGGTCGACTACATGTGAGTCCGGCGACACAGTCATTACGCTAACTGCTGGTCTCTCATTTGTTTCTTTTTTATGTTGTGTATTTCTTCTTTCAGGTCATGCAAGAACTTCCTCACCGCCTGGAACTCGTCAGCTCTTTTCTCCTCCCTCTTCTGGAATTCACTGTCTCTCTTCTCCTCCATCTCTGTTAGCTTTGTCACTATGAATATTCTGAATTCTTTATCAGACATTTACACAAGTTCCATTGAACTGTCTGTGGATGAAGAGGAGTTATTCTTTTCCCTTAGGGGATAGGTATTTTCTTGGTTTCTCATATTTCTTGTGCCTCTGCAGTGATTTCTAGCCATCTGACCAGTTGCTCGTTTCTTCCTAATTTCTATAAATTCAATCTGAGCGTTCAGAGGTGTGCAGGAAGAGGTGATCTGTAAACTCTTTGCCGTTCCATTTTTCTCCTTTTGTGTAGCAGGTTCAGTGTGAATTGAGGAATATTTTGACCGTAGTAGTATTTAGATGTTTGGCTATGATTCACTTAGATGTGTCTAGACACTCAGTGCATGGGGACTGAGAAGCAAAGTGAAGAGGTAAAAGAAAAAGGATGAGAAAACAGAGAAGAGAGAGAGAGAAAGAGAGAGAGAGAGAGAGAGAGAGAGAGAGAGAGAGAGAGAGAAAGTATTTATTTATTTTTAAAAAATGAAAACTGTGTGGTGTGCTAGTTCTCAGCTTGCTTGGAGGGCTCAAGTCTTCTTCTGAAATCCTGCCTTTTTGCCTCTCCAGAGTGAATTCTCAGCAGAAAATTTTCATTTCTCTTAATCTCTGAAAGCACTAGTTCTCAGCTCCCATGGAGCACTCAGTCTTCTCACCATTGGTCTTCTTAAGATATAGTGCTATGTTGGTGACTCAACATTGTTTTCCATTCTGATAGATTTGAAAATTCAAAAGGAGGCAGAGCTAGGTCAGCCTCAGTTAGAAGTCCATAATGTTGAATCCTTACATAATCTCAGTCTTGAGCCCTTTGTTCATGTACCCACATGGCAGTCTTGATGAAGTCTGTTTTACACAACTAGCTGAGATCATTTTGTCTCTTTGCTTGTTCAGTACCTATTCGTAAGAGATGGTTTCTGGTTGACATAATATGTTCACACTTTATTAAGCCCTGATGTGTGTATCTTTGTGCCTTTGCCTTAGACACTTACGGCAGGAGACAGGACCAAGTCAGCAAGTACTGACAGGGCTTCTTCTAGAAATTCACTTGCTAGTAGGAGGAAGTTGTCATTTATATTGTGACAAGTAAAGAAAAGGTTATTGTATATGTATTTGTCCAAGGCCAAATACTAGGGACTTTGAAGGAGCTGGTATCAGATAGATTTTAGCATGAAACTTATGTAAATGAGGCAGTCCTCATAAGAAAAAGAATACAAAATAATAAACACAAAATTAGATTAAAAATATGATTAGTCGGACAGCAAATGGCATGGTGGTTAAGATGCTAGGCTCTCACATGGACAACCATGATTCAAGTCCCAGACCTGGTGGCTTGAAAATCACTCTGGACATGTATGTGTATGTGCATGCCCAAGATCCCTAGAAGATAATGGAGGAGAAGGGATTGTGGTGTGGTTGTCTCTTCCAGGGGGTGACTTCTCATTTTCCCTTACTTTGTCTTTCTCTGTCTCTCTTTGGCAAGCACATGTATCTTGTGTGTGTGTGTGGGGGGAACATCTAAAAAAAAAAAAGATTACTTACTTAAAATGAGAAAGGAAACATCAAGTGATTAAGGGCTTTTGGAGAGTCAGATCCTTTTTTACTCTTTCTATTGCATAAGAAAAATTGTTGGAGTCAGCTGGTGGCATAATGGTTAAGGTAGCTAGATCTCACATGACTGGCTGCATGGATCAAGTACTAGATCTGGTGGCTCAAAAAATATGCTGGACATATCTTCATGCATGCCCGAAATCCCAAAGGAGAGATGGAGGAGCAGGGAATGCAGTGTGGCCATTCCCCATGGGAAGTGTTTACTCATTTTCCTTATCCCTCTTTCTGTCTGTCTGCAGACATAAGAGTACCTTCTTGTAAGTTTATAAATGGGGAAGGGGGATTGGCAGCAGGTAGTATGGTGGTTAAGGTGCTGGATATCCACATGTCTGACGATGGTTTGAGTCACAGACCTGGTGACTTGAAAAACATGCTGGGTGTGTATGCGTTCATGCCCAAAACCCCAGGAGGAGAATAGAGAGAAGGGATTGTGGCATGGCTGTCCCTGCTGGGAGGTAATTTCTCACTTTCCCTGTCTCTGTCTTTCTCAGGTGAGCACATGTGCCTTATGATATAATATTTTTTAAAAATTAAAAATACTAGGGCAGAAGCTATATGAGAAATTTCTGTACCCTCCACTCAATTCTGCTGTGATATTAAAACTGCTCTAAAAATAGCCTGTTTAAAACAATATATATTCCCCATTTCAACCTGGCTATCTTGCCCAGACAGAATACTCTATAATTCTCCTATGTCTCCCAAACTTATAGGGTTCATATAAGCCTGTGAAGACCCCTAAAGCTTAGCCCAGTATGTTACATTCGACAGCTTCAGCACTTTCTCCCAAAAAGAACTGGCATCTTATTTATAGTTTCCAAGTAGTATTTCTTAGTAATTTTTCTTACTCTTTGGACATTTTTCCTCTTTAGCTTCTCTAATCCTGTCATCAGTTTCAGAGTTCCTCAGTGCTTGGGTCTATTCCTACTTCACCTGTTAAGTTACCTTCTCTCATTAGACATATGTATGAACATTCATATTTCAGTTCCCTCTTATGCATAGACATTCACAAATTTATATCTCCAGACCACATGCCTTATCTGAGTTACAGATCTAACTGCCACCAGATATCTTTACAAAATGACACAAAATCACACTCAGCTATCATATTCAAACAAAACCACAATGGTTTCACCCTTCAAACTCGTCATCTCATCATCCATAACTTTGCCAATTTCAAGTAACTTAATTTCCACTTTCATGGAATCCATACAGTTACACAAGGCTAAAATCCTGAAGTCATTTTGAACTTCTCTTTTCCACACCCTTTTTATCCTAACTTTTTAAAAAAAATATAGTATTCATACATTCAATTGCTATACATCATTTAGATTGTAAAGAGACTTTGCCAAGCATAATATACACCTTGTTATCCTAACTTTAAAGGAATATTTGCTCAGATCATCTCCTCAACTCCTCTTAAGCATGTCCACTTTACTCTGTTCCATGAATACCTTAGTCCAAGCTCTCAACATGTGAATCCTGGACAATCACAAGAGCCTTCTAATCAGTGCACCTTCCTCAATTCTTGCCCTTTTCTTATCAAATGTACATGCAGGGACCAGCACAATCATTTTATACAGTGCAAATCTGATACAAGCTCATGCTTGCTTAAGTTTGGTCAGTGCTCTTCCCTTGCTCAGAAGATGGAGAATACATTATTCAGCAACACTGACAGCAGTGAATGGTCTGCTCCTAACATTCAAGCCTCATCTCATACTGCACTCTCCTATACTCCTGTGTATACTGCACAGTGGTCCCTTCCACACAACAGGTACTGTTCAGAACAGTTTATTCTATTCTCAGGTAGCTTCTAATCATTCTTAATATTTTTAAGTATATTTATTTACTTCTTCTAAGAGAGAAAAATGGAGATGGGGGGGGAGAAAAAGAGGAAGAGAAAGAGACATCTCCAATAAGACCTTCACACTGTGATCCACCCTCCGTCTCAGCCCGGCCAGATCAGAGGCACCCACACATGCCCAGCATGCACAGGGAGGCTCCTAGCTGCAAACATGGGATCTTTCCCTGTGGCTTCAACACTGCAAAACCCTGTGTTACCCTGTACTAGTGTCTGGCCCAAATCATTCTTAGTATTCCGGTTCAGTTATCCTATCTAAAAAGGCTTTCCCAGACTTCCTTCACTGGATCTTTTACCTAACTAACCATCATTGTGATGTCAGTTTCACTTATTTCCATGGTTATCTGCTGTCTTTCCCATTATATGGTAAACTCTACCACACTAAAGACATTGTTGACTTTTCTCGCCTTGAGTCACTAGTATTTAGTATGGTACTTGGCACCCAGTACACGTCCATATTTGAAATTAATTAGTTCATTAATTAATAAATGTGTATGATTCTGTTATTGATATCTTTTCAGCATGAGAAAAGTGTATTAAAAAACTTACAAGTTACTATCTTGGTAAGGTTTAAAGAAGTCTTCTCTTGACCCAGTCATGGCGGCACAGGTGGGAGAATACCGTTGCATGATACTGGAGTCATGTGGGATGGCCTGGAATTTAGAAACTGGATTGACTTCAATATGTCCATGAGTCTGCTCATGATATTGGCTGACTGAAAGACTGTTGGGGGGATTGTAGCATGAAGAGACCTCAGCAAGTGCACCTCTCTCTCTCTCTCTCTTTCAGTTATAGAAGAAATAAATGAACAATTTTTTTTTACAGAAATTTTGCCTTGAAGATAATTTATTCAACTTTTGAAAAGAACCTTTTATCTGACATAAAGAGTATCTTGAAATCTTGTAAAATCTATTTGTGTGTGTGCATAGGGGGGAAATGCATGAGCTGAAGTGTTACCTACCAATTTTCCTGATAGTAGTTATTTGACCACAAATGTTGGTTGTCACTTTGGTCATCTAGTTAAGTTTCTAAAAGTGTTTGCTGTATACATATCAAGTTGATTAGAGATGATGTGCTGATCTGTTCTACTTTAGGTAAATAAATGCTTAGTGTTCCAAAATATGCAATTGAATTGATTTGGCAGACTACAAAAGAATATTTAACACGTGTTCTCCTACCAAAGGGTACCCAGTCTGAAGGCATATCATCAGACAATTTAAGTTCTTAGTGTAAAGCACAGGGGAAGTTGTTTCTATATTGGCTAGATTGGGGTTAAATGCAGGAGTAAAAGGGAAGTAAAAAATAAGAAAAGAATTCAGTAAGAGAAGGGCATGGACTTGGAGTATATCTGTATAACTGCAGATATCTAATATGTTCAATGGACTTTAATTACAATTAATTACAATATCTTATCAATTCTTGGATAATAGTCCTAGAAATATTATATTTGTCCTAATCTTTCAAATGAGGAAACTGATGTATAGGGACTATCTGGTAAAAGATAATATTCAGAGAATTGATGATATCCAATTCTTACCCATTATTTTTTGGCTTCAAATGCCATTTTTCTTAAGGAAGAATTCCTTTAACAATGTAGCAGATGGTAAGCACTGCTCTATGGATTTCTCCTTGTATCCAGTTTTTTCTCTATCACTCTAATCCTCCATCTCCACCTCTCAGTCAAGTATAAATGTTATGAGACTAAAATCATATCTTCACTTTTTCCATTTTATTCTCAACAGGAATAGTTCATCCTTAAAAAGCTGCTGAAAAATGAATGTCCAAGCTCACTTGACCTGAAAGAGACTGGTTGAAGAAACCAGTTCTCTTTCTGAGACTAAGTCATACCTTTTTTCATACCATATGTCTTAGAATGTAGGTTTATTATTACTCTTGTACTGTGAGGCCAATAGATCAGGAGGCCGTTGCCATTGTAAAGAGTTTAGTAGTGTACTACTTACAGTTCCCAAGAAGAAGGAGGTAAAAGGAATCACAAGGGTTGATAAGAGATAGGAGGCGTAAAGATAAAATGTGGGCAAGAGGCTGTATTGTGGTTTTTGAAGGAAGGCAAGACAAGGCAGGATAAGCAGAACTAGGATTGACTATTTTGGAAAAAGTCTGGCAGACTCTGGGGCCTAGAGACTCTTCACAATTGGCTAGTGTCTAGTATTCTGGGGCGATTAGTTAGAGAGTCCTGTCAAGGTCCAACAGAGGAGATGGTTGGGGTATGGGCTGTAGATGGGTTGGCTTGCATATGACAAGTGCATTTGCAGGCAAGTTTTTTACTATCTCTAGGAAAAGGCAAACTCTGCCTAAGGCAGATTCCCCAGAAAACATTGAACAAAAAGGCATGCTCACTATACCTTATCAGAGATTAAGAGAAAAGAATCAGTGCTAAATTTAAGCATTATACCAGAAAATACTATTAAGATTTTTTTTCATATATACCAGGTCTTAGAGATCTTCTCTCTTACTGAGAATACCAAATATGACTACCTTCAGGATAACAATTTCTCCTTATTCCCCTGACTTTATTTTTTGACATATCATAATAAAGTATTAGCCCAGCTTATTATATTTGTGATAGAGTCTGAATCTAGGTTTTCTACCTAGAAATTCAGTGCAAACTCTGCCACAAGTGAAGACTGGATAGGCAGAGGTTAGGATTTGAGGAATTTGGAATTAGGCAACATTCTAAAAAAAGACTGTATTCACTCCAAAGAAGAAGTGTTCAGTCAGACTTCTTACTGTGAGGGTCACAGATGGAACACTAAATAATTAAAAGATATATTTTATTAGAGAACAAATCGTTAATAAATATTTACAGCAGAAGAGTTCATTGGTCTTTTTTCATGATTTGTCTTCTCAGTGAAAACAGTATTGTCACTAAGCAAATATTTTTTTGGTTCACATGATCTGAGAGATGGCTACACTCCCTGAAAAATTTAAGCAATGTTTTCCTCTTTAGTAGGAAATAATATTTCATTCTTTTTTTTTGCTTAGATTTAGGTGAAATGAATGTCTTTGTGTGTATGTATGCATGCATAAGTTTGTATCCAATGGTGAATGAGGCAAACAGACAATTGTCCAAATCTATATTTTTTATTTGTTTCTTAAAATTCATAGGGAGATAGGCAAAACTGATTTGTTGACCATTTTTGATATTTTGAAAAATGCGTTCCAGGTGGAAACTTGCAGGGAAGTATATTAGGCTGACACAGTTGGAAATGTTTAAACACTCAACACAATGAAGTCCAACAATGGAAAATTTGACAAGCCTTTTACATTAGTGGCAATGTGAGGCACTACTGAAATTACCAAATAGGCAGAAAATGTCATAATAAAAGCACAGTTTCAGGACATAATGGAGGGGGAGAGCTTGCAGTCACTCTTACAGAATTCCTTTCCTAGTTGTGCATTTCTAACTTAAGGGAGAACCTGATGGTAACAGTTTGTTTCTCTATTGTGGTCTATCCATTGAGTTTCTGAACAATCATGCTAGGTTGGCCTTGTGTTTAAGTCTTGGAGTAGGGTCGTTTTTGTCATAAAAAAAATGAAAAGTAACATAAGGAACCTCTATCGGCAATTTATGCTCTATGTCTTTGAATTAGATGGCAGATGATGACTGTTTCATTTATTTCCACAGACAATGGCCTGAAGAGCAAATCAAAGAATGACTTCTCAGGATGAAAGAAGAGGAAAGAGAAACATGAGACTTTTTGGTACTTTTGTTCTACACAAGCAAGAATAATTCTGAAAAACAATGAAATAAAAAAGGTATTATTCTTAAGCATTGTCAATGTCTTATATTGAAAGTATTGGGTCGTTCAAAAAGCCACGATGTATTTCTGCATAGAAAAACATAGAAAAACATGTCATGACTTTTCTGATCACCCAGTAGATAACCAGCCAAATTTATTTTCAAAAACACCATCATATCTGAGGTCTAGAAATATCTACTTAGATCTAATGCATCTCAGATATATTTATTCATTTAGTTAAACAAATGTTTATTTAAAGGTTACTATGTGCTATATCTTATCCTGGGATATACAACAGTGAACAGAAATAGAACACATACTTTAATGGCAAGCATTCAAAGATATCGATCTCTTTTTATAATTACTTAATAATCAGCTCTAGAATCAAGTCATTTTGTAATGCTGGCATTTACTTTTCTCTCTATAGAATTTGTCACTATGTGCAACTCAAGAGTAAAAGTTGTATTTCAAGACAATGTATATGCTGAATAATGTCTGGTTCACTGAAAACTAGAGTTTTTCCTTATATTTTCCACCTTCCATTCTCATGATCATGTTTTTTTTTTTTTATATACTACAGCGATTCTCAAATATGACTCCCCATTGGAATCACATGTGGAAATTTAAAAATTATTGAATCTTGGGTTTAACACTTAGCAAACTGGTCATTTGTTTTAACTGGTCTGGGGTACACACTGGTACAAAGAATCAGAAAAGCTCCCCTAGTAAATCTCATGTTTAGCCACAATTGAAATGCAGCCCTCAGAAACATTAATCTCAAACTATAGTTCTTGCAGCCTTGACATTCCTGGGCAATAGTTACACATATAAATTCTCTGGCAGGGAATAGGGTCTTATTCTACTGAATTCTGTTGTTAATAACAGAAAATACAAGAGTCTGGATAACTTAAGAGAAAACTCTTTCTATTCTAAAGCTACTTCTCCTACACCTAGTAAATCCTAAGAGAAGAAAATATTACTAAGAATAAAACATTGATTATCTGCATTGGCTAAATCCATTAGCTATTACCTTTTTTCAGTATATGCAGATAACTAATTTCCAGCTCATGATTTGGCACCGTAAGGTACCGAGACCACAACTGGTGAGGGTCTGTGGCTGCATCACAGCATGGCAGAGGGTAGGAGCACGTGTCTCTGACCTATTCCCTCTTTTTATAAACCCACATGGAGTCAAGCATGGGGCCCTACCCTAAAGCCCTGAATCAGAATCTCCTTCCAAAGACCCTATCTTTCAACACTAGAGTCAATTAAGTTTCTCCCTTCTTAATCTCATCACAACCAAATCTCAACACATGAATAGACTAGTGGTGTGGTTTAAACCATAGTAGTCCTGTATCTGTATGCTGTCTTTTTTCAAACACCCTAGGTAATTCTGAAGCATGTAGTGGGACAATTGGAAAATAATCATGCTGCATTAATCCAAGAGTCAGTTCAATTACCCTAGCAACCTGACCTCATTTCACATGAACAAAAGGATATACCATGGATGTAATAAGGTAGTACTGACATTTGTGCCTTGATTGTAAAACAATAAGGGGAAATTAGTTATTTGCATATACTGAATAAATGTAATAGCTAATGGATTTAGCCAATGCAGATAATCAATGTTTTATTCTTAGCAATATTTTCTTCATGATTTACTAGGTGTAGGAGAAGTAGCTTTAGAATAGTAAGAGTTTTCTCTTTATCTCCTACTATCATGGATACTTGACTTGGAATGTAAATTGTTTTAGTTGATATTCTCTTGCAGTCAGAAATAAATATCCAGGTGTTGGAGCCAGAGAAAATACACCTGACTCAGAGCCAGCTTTTATGTTTGGCTTCAAGGTAACTTCCAACCTTTGCCAGACATGCTGACCACCTGTGAAATATTTGATCAATCTGCTGATCCAGCTGCAACCTCTCAATGCTGAAAATTCCATCTCTCCTATGGGATGATGGAGGGTGTTTGGCATTGTGACAGTCTGTATAAGCCAAGTCAGAGGAGGAAGCTGACTTAGGTTCAGTGCGTAGAAGTAACTCATTTGCCCTTATTATTTCTATAATCGGAGCACAAGTTTCAGAACTACTTTATTACACCAGTGGAATACCCCTTCGTTCATGTGTTCGTGTGAAGCTGGGTGAGATTACTAGAGTAACCGACTTACACTGTGTCTTGGATTGATGCACCATGATTATTTTTTATTTTATACTGTTTTGGGGGGTGAGTATAGCAAAGAGGGGAATTTATTAAAGAAGAGGAAGGAAGAACAGAGCTCCCAAGAAGGGGAGGGTCCCAGAAAATGGGTTGTCCCATTTTATATTTCTTAATATCTGCCTGTTTTAGGAGTACATTTCATGGATTTTTGACAACATTATATCCCAGAAAAGGTCACATAAATTCTCATCTGTCTCATTTATTATGGAACTAAATCTGGGAAAAGAGAAATTTTATGAAAGGGTCTGAGATCACTTAAGAAAAACAGTACAACTTCTAAAAAAATAGAAACTCAAATAATTTTTTAAGATATAAGCCATCACAGATATCGACAAGCTAGGGAATATGTATTTCATATTTTGTCTGATCAGCAGGATCACTGAGGAATGTTAAAGTAGAGATATCAGAATGCATCCAGATATTTTCCATTGTTTGAGGCTAAACCTCTTTATGAATCTCTTTATCCCCTACTATCACACTCTTACTATAGATCCACTAATTTAGACTAGTCTTCTCTGAAGACCAAGTGATCAATCTTTTCTTCAAGATAAATTTTTGTTTATTTGTTTGTTTGTTTGTTTTTAAATAGTTTCTAGAAAAGGTAACATTCTGGATGAAGTTTAATTAACCAAGTCCTATGAGTTGAAACTCTGGGTCTTGACCTCTCTCAGTTATTGACTAGTGGTGTGACTCAGTGTATAACTTAATGTATTTTAAATTCGCATTCCTAACTCATAAAATAGGAGTAGTAATTCCAAGTATCAATGTAAATGATACCAGAACCCAGCACTGAACCCAAGTTTGGCTGCTTGATATTTGAAAGCAATACTCAAGAGACAAAGCTTGCTGGAGGGAAAGTTTGCTTTATTCAGGAATCCAGCAACCGGAAAAGCTGGTGGACTAATATCCAAAAACCATCTCACCATTCCTAGTCTAATCAGAGGATTCTTTTTTCTTTTTACTTTTTTCTTTCTTTTTTTTTTTCTTTGAAGAGGATTTTTTTGCTATAGGGTGTGTGCGCTCCCCAGAAAGAGAGAGACAGAGAGACAGAAAGCAAGAAATCACCCCCCATGATGGATGGCCATGCTGCAATTCCTTCTTCTCTATTTTTCTCTCAGGATCTTGGGCACGCATGCACACACACCTGGTGTGAGTTTAAGCCACCAGGTCCGGGACTTGAACCATGGTTAACTACATGGGAGTACAGCGACATAGCCATTATGCCAACTGCTGGTCCCATAACAAGAGGATTTTTAAAGGAAAAAGTAAGAAGAACTACATGTTTTTTGCATAGTGTAGCAGGTACTCATCCTCTTGACCAGTCCTGTGGAAAAGATTTGCAGATGTCAGACTTATTCTCTGCTGTTGCTATTCTGGCTGCACCTGATCATCTGGGCAGAAGTTCTCATCTTCCTGAGTATATCTCCTTTCTGGTTTCAAGGCCCGCAAGGTCCAGTCTACACAAAGTCATAGCAAAAAGATGATTAGCTACTGCTAGCTAACAATTTACATAAGACTTACTGGGTACCAGCAAATGGCATAATAGTTACATTGCTGGACTCCCACATATTAGACAACAGTTTGAGTTCCAGACCCAGTGGCTTAAAACTGATGCCAGTGGGCGCGTGTGTGTGCATGCCCAAGATCCCGAGAGGAGAATGGAGTAGAAGGGATTGCAGCATGGTCATCCCCCCTGGGAGTGATTTCTCGCTTTCTGTCTCTCTGTCTCTCTCTGTCTTTCTGGCGAGCGCTGGCGCCCTATAGCAAAATCCTCTTAAAAAACAAACAAACAAACAAACAAAAACTCATTCTGGGTACATGTGCATGACTGCCCAAGATACTAAGAGGAGACTGGAGAAGGGACTGCAGCATGGCCATCCACCTTGAGGAGTGATTTCTCACTTTCTGTCTCTCTGTCTAACTCTCCGGTGAGTGTACACTCCCTATAGCAAAATCTCTCTCTAATAAATAAATAAATAAATAAATAAATAAATAAATAAATAAGAATTACTGTGCCAAAGAAAGAAAACAAGCTAAAGGCCAATCTATTATAACCAATAATGTTAGATTTACTGTTGAGTTACTTTAGTGCTTTACTTAGTCCTGTTACGGAAGGATGAAATGAGATAAAGATGATTAAAATATTTTGGAAATAATAAAACAAAATGCATATGTAAGGTATTTACTACAGATTGAATATTTCTTATCAGAATAATTTAGAATCAGAAATGGTTCAGATTTCATATTTTTTTGATTTTGGTATATTTACATAAGCTCTAATGAAATATCTTAAGGAAGGAATCCAAATAAAACACAAAATGTATTTATGTTTTATACACATAGATTAAAGATAATATTACATAGTATTTTCTTATTGCAGATTTGACTTGAACCCATCAAATGAGTTCAGTGTGTAGTGTCATTTTGGTGCTCAAAGCTTTTGAATTATGGATTTTAAGATATTGGAATTTTGATTTTAGGAATCTTGATTTAGGAAAATGTACAAAGTAAATTTATATTAAATAAAAATGGAACATATTACAAATATTTAGCTAACAAGAGATGGTACATAAATATTATGTGATGACTTATTAACTCAATAAAATCTGTATATTTAATTCTTTCTGTGTTCCAAGCATCTGCTGAAATTACTGGTTACTAACAAAACAAGCTTTCACATTTGTCAACCTTTACCAAATGAACTACTGAAAAAAACTTAAAATTTCTATTAGTTTTACCTTTTTTTTTTTTTTTTTTTTTTTTTTTTTGCCATAGGACGGGCGCCCCCACGCCCTAGTTTTATGTTTTTTTTTTTTTTTTTTTTTTTTTTTAAAGGGGAAATTTCAAAAAGCCTTGCAAGGCATGTAAGTTATTTTAAATCTGGGCACTATGTTTTTTGAAATGTCATGTATCACAGGAAGGGAATGTGTTCAAGTTGTACGAATTTTATTTTTAACTGGATAAGGCATTTCTTCTGGATTTCAATCATTTGCAAGAAGACTGGCCATATTGCCTATTAATTACCCTACAAAAGAATAACAAAGTCTTTGTTTTAAGTTCTAAGAAATAAATGTGGGGGCCACCAGGTGGCATAGTAGTTAAGGCACTGGACTCCCAAATGGTTGACTGATGTTTGAATCCCAGACCTGGAGGCTTAAAACTCATGCTGGGCATGTGTACGTGCATGCCCAAAAATCCCGAGAGAAGAATGGAAGAGAAGGAATTGTGGCATGGACATCCCCCCTGGGGGGGGTGATTTCTCGCTTTCTGTCTCTGTCTCTCCAGTGAGTGCATGTGATGTGCCCTATAGCAAAAATATCCCTCTCAGGGGGGGAAAAAAAAAAAAAAGAAGAAGAAATGTGTTTACCTGAGATAGAGCCTAACTTTGAAGATCCTTCAGAGCAGCTCCATGAATGTAATAAATTAAACAAATCAACCCCAGGTCATGCTCACATCCTGCTCCAGAACAAACTTCTCTCTGAGACCTGTTTTGAGGCATAGCTAGTCTTCCCATAGGCCCCTGTGAACTCACTATTACACCAAATATGATATCATCTAGTATTGTCTGCTTACTTTTCTCTTCTCTTTTAACCATAAGCTAAAAGGCAGGATTTGTAATCATCTCTCTGTTAAATACTTATCATTTTCTTTACCACATAGCAGGCGTTGAATAAAAGTGTGAGAAAACAAGGACAGAGGAATGAAAGAAAAGAAACAAACTGATAGCCAAATAACCCCCTGTAACTCACATTATGGATTTTCTAACGGTCAGCCAGGTGTTTTGAATGATGAGGCTATGAAAACAAATCATGTTTGGTGATAAACAGAACTTTCTTCAGATAACCAAAGATAAAAAGGTGATATCAAGTTACACACTTAGTTTGAGGTCAGCACTATAGACTTTTTGGGCATGCAGCCAGTAAGGAATAAGAGAATTGGGAGAGGCTCTGTTGGCCAGCAGGTGTGTTTATACCCACCAAGATGATTGCATTGATAGTGCCCAGGAGAAATAGCCAAGCAAGGAGTAATTTCCAAATCTGGGCCTAAGAATACTGAAGACAAAACTCTGGGCACTGATAGGGGAAGATGACAAATATAAAATGCCAGTAGATGCTTTAAATGTCCTGATTCAATACAATAGTCTGTTGGGGACCCAGCATCTCTGGAGGCTGCCCAGGTACTAAAGGGATTGTCTACGTCAAGAAATTTGAGTTGCTGAGATTTTTGAGGCTCTTTCATAGCATGACAACTGTTCTACCATCACATTGAGATAATATTAAAGACTAAGTTGTCTTTAAAATCTTGCAGTGGAGTCTGATCTACTGAGGATGTGCTAATATGCACATACTATATGGGAATAAAAATGTATCATCCTTAGTAGTACTCATCATTACTAGCAAAAACTTACCAATATTATATAGACATACATTAGATATAGCCATAAATACACTAGAGGTTCATGCAATAGTCATCTTTTTTTTTTCGGAGAGGTTTTTGCTATAGGGCGCGTGCGCTCTCCAGACAGACAGAGAGAGACATAGAGACAGAAAACGAGAAATCAACCCCCAGGGGGGATGGCCATGCCGCAATCCCTTCTCCTCCATTCTCCTCTCGGGATCTTGGGCACGCACGCACACGCGCTCGGCGTGAGTTTTAAGCCACTGGGTCTGGGACGCGAACTGCGGTCGACTACGTGGGAGTCCAGCGACATAGCCATTACGCTAACTGCTGGTTCCCCACAATAGTCATTTTTTTAAGACAAGTATTATTAAGCACTTATATTGTTCCAGGCATAACTCTATGTCCTTAATGTGTGACTGGGAACAAGACAGACATGATGCCTATCTTTGTAAAGCTTTGTACTGGTGGGATAGACCATGAGTAGGTAAGTGTAAGAAGACAACATGGCGTGTCTTTATAGCAAGTGATTTATGAGGCAATTTCTAATAGGGTAATAGGACAGAATACTTTTAGGAAAAAAAAAATGTAGAGGGACATTTCATTTAAACTGAAACTTGAATAATGAGCAGGTGTTAAACATGCAGAGGCCTGGGGACAGCTGTCCCAAGTAGCGAGAACATCAAATACACAGTTCTTGAGGCAGGAACAGGTTCTACCTGTTGAGCTGACAGAAAAGTAACCAGAGAGGAAGGTGGAGAAAGGGAAAACAAAAGAGGATCAAGGAGGGCCTTTCTAGGTAGAGATAGATTTAGAATCTGTTTTATGCCAACAGAGAGCTTTGAAGAAGTATTATTATGTTTTATAGAGATATTTTTGCTATGGGGCAAATGTGCTCACTGGAGAGACAGAGAGACAGACAGAAAGCAAGAAGTCACTCCCCAGGAGGAATAGCCATGGCACATCCCTTCTCCTCCATCCTCCTCTTGGGATTTTAGGCATGCTCGCACATGCGCCCAGATAAAAGTTTAAGCCACTGGGTCGGCACTCAAACCATGGTCAGGTACCTGAGAGTCCAATGACATAACTGTTCTGGTGGGGCTTTAAAGGATTTTTTTAAAGCAAAGTAATGGTATGGAATAATTAACATTAATAAAGTATACTTTGCTTGCAATGAAGAATAAAGGAAAATGAAAATGAATTGATAAAAAAAAAAAGAGAATGTTTTACTGTGGAGAGATTTCCAATTGCAACTTGAAGGTATATGGATTCAGTAGGAAAATACAAAGGAGAAAAAGCCCTTCAACTTTGAAGTAAAGCAAAAGCAAAGCCACAAAACATATGGTCACCTACACGTTTAATATGAGTGGGAAATGTATACTGGAAGTGGCTGCAGAAAAATGTGGGTTTAGGTAATAATGAAACTACTTGCAAATATTGAGTCCTTGGACTGTACCAGGCATTAGGCTTCACCGTTTGCTTTGATTGATTGCAAACACGCTGCATTTCCTGAATACTTTCATTTTCTCATTCTTTAAGTATTTCATAACTCCTCAAAGCTCAGTTTTTTTTTTGGAGAGGTTTTTGCTATAGGGCGCGTGTGCTCGCCAGACAGACAGAGAGAGACAGAGAGATAGAAAGCGAGAAATCACCCCCCAGGGGGGATGGTCATGCCGCAATCCCTTCTCCTCCATTCTCCTCTCGGGATCTTGGGCACGCACGCACACGCGCCTGGTGTGAGTTTTAAGCCACCGGGTCCGGGACGCTTACCGCGGTCGACTACGTGGGAGTCCAGCAACATAGCCATTACCCTAACTGCTGGTTCCCAAGGCTCGGATTTTTAACACATCCTTTCCCTTCTCACTAGTAGCAGTTTCTTGTATTGAGAAAGTAGATGCAATCAGAAGTAAAATTCTACTACTTCCACCGTCCAGTTGCCTATCCACATACTACTCTAATGCTAACTTTTCCACTGTGTGCTAATGTAAACTCTTTTTATTTTTCAAGGACTTGCTCAGGTAATTAGCCCTTGCTTCAATTCATTATTAGTTATTGTTTCCATATTCTGTCTTTTCCTTCATTATAAAACCTTGAAGTAAGCTCTTTAATTAAAAACAACACAAAGTTATACCTTACTTCTCTGCTTTTCTTTGTAGGAAAATTAAGGAAGGTGACTCTGACTTCTATGGTTCCATTTTCTCTTGAGACTACATCAATTAGGCATTTATGATCTCTCCTGTATTATCACAGAAGGTCACTCATGAGCTCTCTGTGGAAAAAAAAAAAAAAAAAAAAAAAAAAAAACTAACAAAAAAATAAAAGAAACAGAAAAAAACAAAGAAAACCCATAATCAATTCTGTAACTCCATCTTTCAATAAGATTTAGCATAGCGCATAGTCAGTAACTTGTTCTTTGCAGCTTTTTTTCAATTGGCTTCTAAACAACAACTCCCCCTAGTTTTTCTCCAGCCTCATTGGTTACTGATTTTAACATTAACGTCTGAGCCTCAGCATTTCCCAAATTCTTGGAATGTTATAAGTTTCCATCTCGGACCTCTTGCTTTCTCAAGTCATACAAACTTCTAAGAAGTATTATCTTTGCCCATGACATGAATGCCATATCGATGCTAATGAATTCCAAACTTGCAAATTAAGCACTCTGCCTTCTCCTGAACTTCACCTACTTTCTCTCAACATTTCAGGAGCCCTATGTGGCTCTCATCACTTCTCCTACCTGTGAAATGAATATCAAAAACATAATATTTTCACCTCTGACTCCAATTCAACCCATCCTCAGGAATCCATATATAAGAAAAATACCATAAACTTTATACATTACTTTCCTAATTGTACTAAGATGTTATTTGGCTTGAGAATATTCTTTCCGAGAGTTGTCTAATGGAGTTTTCCAGAGCCTATATGGAAAACATAACAGCATTGTTTATATTATTCATAAAATTTGTGCTTGTATATTATTGTATTTTATAAATGTCTCAGTTTCGATAGAAAAATAAAAACGACTGACATTTCCTTAAAGTTTAAACAAAGAGTTTATCATATGACCCAGCAATTCTAGTTTTGTATCCAAGAGAAATAAAAACATATGTAAACATAAAAGCATATACACAAATGTTCATAACCACACTATTTGTGATAGATAAGTAGTGTGGAAGGCCACATATTAGATCTTGCACATGAACAACTGTTTGTCAATTTTTTCCCTTACCCTAACATGGCTGTCTGCTTCTGTAAACTTGCTTGCTCTTCCCATGAGAAAATAGCTTGTGCTAGCCATACAGAAAACTGTATCCAGATGACATCCTGTACCTGCTACTGTCTTTGCTAACTAGCCCGAAACCCTTTTGTTTAGCAATGTAACTGCTTGCATGGAAACCCTACTCTCCTTAGAAATAATTTACCTGCTTGATTCAGCTTCTGTAACTGCTTGCATAGAAACCCCTGGTAACTGACCCCCTATAAAACGACTACTCCAACTTCGGTCAGGGCTACAGTTTTGACTCTCGGCCCTGAGCCTCAGGCTGTAGTCGCTGGCCAGCTAATAAAGATTCCCTTTAAACTTAATCTGGCTTTGGTGGTCATTCATTTGGTGGCACTCTACAACAGACAAGCAGAATGTCCACCAACTGATGAATGAATAACAAAATGTGTTATGTCCATACAATAGAATATTATCAGCAATAAAAAGAACAAAGTATTGATACACAAATGAACCTTAAAATATTTTAAGTGATAGGGGACCAGCAGTTAGCGTAATGGCTATGTCGCTGGACTCCCATGTAGTCAACCACGGTTCATGTCCCGGACCTGGTGGCTTAAACTCATGCCAAGCGCATGTGCGTGTGCGCCCAAGATCCCGAGAGGAGAATGGAGGAGAAGGGATTGCAGCGTGGCCATCCTCCCCTGGGGGGTGATTGCTCGCTTTCTGTCTCTCTCTGTCTGTCTGGCGAGCGCATGCGCCCTATAGCAAAAACCTTTAAAAAAAAAAAAAAATTAAGTGATAGAAGGCAAGCACAAAAACCCACTAATTGAATCATTAAATGTATTAAAAAAAAAAAAAACAAACAAACAGATACACAGAATAAGAAAATATATAAAGACAGAAATATACTAGTCGTTGCCCGAAGTTCAGTGGGAAGGATGACAAGTGACTGGTAACAGATACAAGCTTATTGTGGAGGTGATGAAAATATTTTTAAATTAGATGAAATGATTACACAACTCTGAATATTCAAAACCACTGAACTGCATACTTTAACTGGGTGAGTTTTATGGTATGTTAATTAATCTCAGTGTAGGTTTTACTTGTTTTGCAGATTTTATTTCTCATATGGTAGGTAGATAAAACTCATGTAAGTGATAGCTCTTTGTAGTTCTCAAGAATTTTTAGAAGTTTAATTTTTTTAAGTGTGAGAGCCCCTGTCCTAATGTAAATAAGAATCTCTTAATTGATCTTGATGTTTTTATTCTAACTCCCTGATGGTTTACTACTATACATTATTAAACAGCACAATCTTTTAAAAATGTAAGTCAGATTACAAAGTTCTCCTATTTAAAAATCTTTCATAAGTTTTCTATTATCTAGAAGAAATCTTACAGCCCTCATCATAAATTATAACATCCTACATGACTTCTCTCCTAGTACCTTGTCAGTCTTATCATTAGTAATAGCAGTGTTCTTCTGTGCTGGCATTCCTACTATGTCATAAATATATCAAGCATGATTTCTCACCAAGACCTTAGAATTTTCTTTTTTCTCTTCCAGAATCCTCCCAAGATATTTGCCCAAGTTACATCCTTACTTTACTCAGGCAACAGCTCAAATATCACTTCCTCATATAGTCCTTTCTTGATCACCTTAGTCAAACTTTATTTTTTAAAATGATTTATTTAGCTTTATTTATTATTATCATTTTAAAATGTGCTATAGAGCACGTGTGCTCACTAGAGATAGACAGAGACAGGGACAGAGAAACTGAAAATACAAGTTGCCAGGTCTGGGACTTGAACTGCTGTCGATCATGTGAGAGTCCAGCACCTTATCCACCATGCCACCTGCTGACCCCTCAAACTTTCTACCCCAGCAGAATCCTCCATTTCTCGCAATCTATCACCTTTGTCTGTTCTGAAGTGCTCTGCCATTGACAGTACAGGTAATAATAACATAATAAATTAACTCATGCTCACCACCCAGTATCTGCAACAAATGATTTATGGAAGCTGATATAAAAATGTGGGTGAAAGAGTAGAGTCTGAGGAAGAACATTTAGAAGAAAAATAGAGAGGCAAAGCATTAATGAGACAAAGAAATGTGGTATTTATCTGTTGGAGATAATTTTATAGTTTTATCAACTGAACTTGGGAGAAATGTTCACATGTTGGAATATTCACTTTGTAAGCTAATAATGTGATTTAATGTATAAAAGAACAAGAAATAAATAAATAAATAATACATAAAATATTACAATTTATGTAAAAAAAAAATACTCCAACTCCCATAATCCCCAGTGGGATACCAATGTGGTATTTCTTTTGAGACCTCATACTCTTTAGCAGCACCCAGAGTTCTCCAGAAAAATTAGGCCCTTACAGCCCACAGTGGTTACCTACCTGACAATACATGAGCTACTGACTGATTTTCCTTTGCAGTCTCATCTCTCAACTTGATTAAGAGTATTTCCTGCTATTGGCTCCTAAGTGCCGTACTTGCATTCACATCTGTGTCTCTTATGGCTACCAGACTTTATACTGCGTTTATAATATTTCTTTGTATTTATTAATATATTTTCTCTTCCTCCCACCAAAACATAAATGCTGAGAAGGGAAGGCTCTTGATTAGCTAATTGTGTTTACAGTGTCTAGAACAATGCCTCTTAAAGTTGGCATTGATTGAATGAGTGATTATTTGATGTATTTCTCCCAATAATCTTACGAAGTAGGTACTATTGTTTTATTTCTGTATGACAGATGAAAAAAAACAAGATTTCAAAAGGTTAACTAAATTGTCCCAAGTTGCACAGTATGTAAACAAGTGTCTACTCCACCTAACGTTGAAGTCCATATATTTAACAAAAAATTGTAGCAGTGAAAACTAAGCTCTGAGATGTGGAAAAGCATGTTCATAGCATAGCCAGCTGCAAATGACCTTACGTTGAACACGTCAATATTCTTAGAGTTCCCCTCATTCTCATGGGTGATTACTGTGGGTGTTTGTGTCAGCAAAGCAATAAACTTGATACAACCCTTGAGTTTCTGCTTTACCTAGTAAAGGTTTAAACCTTCTCTTATAGTTTCAAGCTACCTCCTCGATTTGGGCATTAGGTTTTAAACTTGAGAGTAATCCATGATCTCCTAGGTATCTGACAATCTTTCTCCTAATCTAGGAAAGCAACCTAGAACCTTACCCAGGTGAATAGACAGCACAATTTTCAAAAAGCAGTCAATTAATAGAATTTCCCAAATGTAGCAGGTTTTCGTGTTTGTTTGTTTTTATCTGTTTGCTTCTCAGTAATCAGATACACACCTATAGCATTATATAATATTAGAACAGAAATAAACAAAAGATAAAAATAATTATGGGTACCTAACTTTTGCTTATTATTTCTTTTCAATTTTGTTTCAATTTTGTTAGACAATTAAACTCATTTAACAGATGGAATAAAATTAAGGCATTCAAAGCTCTCCAAAGTAAATTATTTTATTAATTGTAATTATGCCTAAGGTGGAAAATAAAACCAGACAATAACTCCAGTTTCCTTACTATTTAACTTAACCAGGGAATTTGTGAATATTTTAACAAATCACTTTAGATTATGCTAAACATACAGTTTTCCTGACATAGAGTTTCAAAGAATTATACAGGAAGAGACTTACCATAAAAGTTTAAAACAAAGTGGGAATCTTACATTCAAGAAGATTGCAGAATTCAAATGATAGAATTCGAGAAGTTTGCTGCAAATTAAAAGCAAGGAAATTTGATTTAAAACTTGATTTGACTTGTGCTCTACTGTGATCTGGAAGCTTGAGAAAATGTCTTCACTGCCGGTGATACAGTTAATGTTTCCTAAGAGATTCAAAGATACCACTCATTGAAGCGACTTGATGTTTTTTAAAATGCAGTCCTTATGTTTGTTCATCATTATACTTCCAGCATCAAGCAGAGTTAGATGATTGACTATATATATTTAAATTCACAGTGTTATTTATGTGTTAATCCTAACATAGATAATTTCTGAGTTTACTGAAATAATTTAAAAATTCAGTACCTTACCTGGTTGTTTTCCTATTTTGCTCAAATCTGTACTGCTATGGCAATTATAAATATGTGGCAAGGAAGAAGAAAAGAGGAGTTCTGATGGAATTCTTGTTTGCATAGCTATAGAAAATTTTAAGAATGGCAATGTCGAGTCAGTTGTTGGCATGGTAGTTAAAGTGGCTAGATCCCACATAGCCAGCTACTGTGAGGTTCAAGTTCTGGGACCAGCAGCTTAAAAAACATGCTGAGCATGTGTGCATGTGTACCGATCCTAAAATAATGGTGGAGAAGGGATGGCAAGATGGTTATCCCCCCTCCCGGGGTGTTCTTTCTTTTTTTTTTTTTTAGAGGTTTTTGCTATAGGGCGCGTGCGCTCGCCAGACAGAGGGAGACAGAGAGACAGAAAGCAAGAAATCACCCCCCAGGGGGGATGGCCACGCCACAATCCCTTCTCCTCCATTCTCCTCTCGGGATCTTGGGCACACACGCACACGCACCCGGCATGAGTTTTAAGCCACCGGGTCCAGGACGCGAACCGCGGTCAACTACGTGGGAGTCCAGCGACATAACCATTACACCAACTGCTGGTTCCTCTCATACCCACCCCCCATTTCTCTCTGGCAAGGGCACACGTGCTATAACAAATATTTAAAAAAAGAAAAGAAAAAAAGAATGGTCATGGCCATGTGGGTTGCAACTCCTTTTATGTGACAAGGCAATTGGTTTCCTAGAAGAATCCAAGTCCAGGACAAAGGGAGTGTTTATTATCGATCTTCTCTTCCGAATGAGCATTTCACTGAAAGAATTTTGTTCATACTTCAAACAGATTTTACAAAAAGCAGCTATTTCAACATTAAAATTTGTTAAAAGGAATCCTTTCACTTGCCCTGCCTTTCTTTTTCCCTATGAAAGTACTCTACTACCTCTTAAAATAAAGAAAATACTGGGAAATGTAGGGATGAACTACTTATTTATGTTGGTAAGTTTACCATCTGACACCTTCATATAAATTCAGTCAGAAACTTTGGATGTAAAAGAGTATGACTAGTAAGGTCGCGTCTATACAATTTGAAGTTCACATCATCATAACTAAAAACAGCAGTGACAATGTTCTCAGTCCAGTCTACCAAGGAGGCTCACAGTGTTCTGTTTCTGATCAGCACCACAGACAACCAGGAACAGAGTAGAGACGCTTTCTTTTCTTTTTTGTCTTTTTTAAAGGAATTATGGTACCAAAATGTTCAGAAGCCAGAGAGAATTTCACATTTTTGGTTTTATTGCTTGAGGGTTTTGGCTTCAAATCCTTCTATTTGATGAGACAAATCAGATTTTATTGAGTCACTAGGGAGGTAGAAAGCTCTCCCAGCCAGACAAGAATGTGAAATGATAAGAGGTTGGGATTATGATTTATCTATGCAATGAGCATAATCTGGCAGGCTCATGAAAACAAAACAAAACAAAACAAAGCAAAAACAAAAACAAAAACAAAACTGATATTAGGCAATTACATTAGTATAATTTATAATATTGAAGATGTTCTTTTCTTTAATTCTATAAATTACCCTCATCATCTGACGTATTTTCATGTTTGGGAAAACAAAAATGAAAGCTTTCTGTCCCTTTGAAAATAGTTCAACTTGATCAATGTTTCAAAACTATGACAAAATTCTATCTCTTTGATATCATTTAAAGTGGCGTAGCATAATGTATGCATGTGATACATACTTATAACTGTATTGTTCTCTTGTTAAGTAGGGAACTGTGATTGGCAAAGTTCAATCATTAGACTTGAAGTGTTATTAAAGTAATGGCAAGGAAGGCAAAGAAAAGTGTAGAGGCATCTGATTTTTATTTTATAAATGTGGTGGAATATAACAGGTGTTGTTATGCATGAATTTATTTATATCTTTCTTGATTCACTTCTTCTAGCATTTATTTTTCTTTCCAGAACTTTATCTACATCTCTAAATGTCTATATTTCCCCAGCCAAATCATAAAAAATTTATTATAAAAATGCAATTAGTTTAACTTTGCCACTAATATTCAGAAGTGTAGAATCACTCTTACTAAATGTGTGTATTCCTGGAAGGCATTTCTTAATGGCCCTGATATGATCATTCCTGTCTTACATTGATCTAAAGAAGAAATTGACCAGATTTTTCTAGACATTTTTAAAGATATAGATAGATATATTTCTTTTTAATTTGTGTATGTTGGCCTTTACAAAACTATTTCTGTTCAGAAAAGACCTGGTATTGTCTTAAATGACCTCACAGACCTGAAGTGTCCAAACAATGCATAAAAAACCTTTCTGTGCCTGGAAATTAATGAAAGCTTTGTTCACAGTTTGAAAAACTTGAACAATATATTGTATCTAAATCTCCTACATAAAGGTCATTTGTGTACCATGATTTTAAATGAAGACCAGGTGACACAGATTTATTCCATAATGAGCAACAACAATAATTATAGCACTAGATTAATTTAATATGATATATAAATACAAGGTCTGACACCATCTGAAAAATTCTTGGGACTTTTCTTTCTCTAGATGAAAGGTGTTATCTAAATCCTTTAGAGTGCTCAGTTATAATTACTGAGGTTGTTTTCTGGAGAGATAATTGCATGTCTTGTTACCCGATCTACTCACAACAAGAAAATGATAGAATGAAATCTTGCTAAATCACTCACCTGCTTAAATTACGGCATGACCAAAGATAAGGACTTGAAGGCAAAACTCAGAAAACGTGACATGGTGCCACCACCCTAGTGTCATAGTTTACTAAAGCCAAGACCTCAAAATGTCTTTCAGTGTATGTGACAGATGAATTTGCCTGAAGCTGCTATCCAGTTCAATTCAAAACACTTGTCAGAAAGTAAAGAATTTTTATAAGACAGGATCACCAGAAGCCAAAAAAAAAAAAAAGTAAAAAAAAAAATGTAGTGATCAACTCCATCCAGGGGATATAAAAATAAATCCAACCTCTATTGATCTGTTTGGGTTTGGAAAATGAGCTACATAATGTATTGGCTACCTGTTTTATGTACAACTGTAGGTAGTTTCTTTGAGATCATGCTTTCAGTGCATGACATTATTTAAATGCTTGTTGCTTCCAAACCGCATGCTGAAATTGAATTGTTATTGTAACAATATTAAAAAGTGAAACCTTTAAGATGTGATTAGATAATGAGCTCTCTGCCCTCGTGAAGGCACTGATGCTCTTATCGTGGGAGTGGGTTAGTATCACAAGAGCAGGTTCCTGAGGAAAGGAGGCACAGCAGGAAGGCCAGGTGATGGCGTCTTAATATTGGGCTTATTTATGGATTCCTGTTTGAGGTGTTCTGTTGCAATAACAGAAGACTAAGACAATGCAGAATTAAAGATTTTTATTGATAGGAATGCATTTTTTTGTTGTCCTTTTTATTCTTTATACCTCAGAACATCTCTTGCCTATTGTTTGATCCTGGGTATCTTTGGGATGCCATGGGAAAATGTACAAAATAAAGGCTACAATAAGAACAAAACCTACTCAACAAGAGAGGAAAGGTTTAAACGCGGTAGGGAGTGTGGGAGTTTGAGCACTAATCTGTTTTACTTATGCAATCTGCTTTACCTATGGTTTTCGGGTGTGCCCATCAATGGAATGATTTTTCTCACTGGCGGTTAGTTGTGGAGAAAAGAGATTCTTTGTTTTTTGTTCTGCTTGAACCACAGCAATGTATAAATGCAGTTCCTGCCAGATATCTATGAGAGGGTCGGGTGTATATTGGAAACAGGATGGAAGTGGGTGGGAGCAGGGAGGGGTAGAAACTGATAGGTAACTTGTGTGTGTTCCAGACTCAACAGCAGGTTTTGCAAGTTCCGACACTGGTGATGAGTTTGTTCTCTGAAAGAAGTCTGGACCTCTGTGTGGATAAAACAAACATTTTAAATATAAACTCATAAAAGAATAAAAGAATCAAAACATTCTTCCTTATTCTCTCTGAGGGTGGATGGAAGGCTTTGGTGTCTGACAGGTGGTGTCTGCAGCTTATGAGTAACCTGGACAACCGCCAGAAGTGTGTGTAAGAACAGAGAAGACCACACCTGATGATTGAAGTCACTGCCCTCTAACACAGCAAATGCAACTGTAAAGATGCCCTCCCAGTTTCCCCAGTTTCCACATTGGCTGATTTTTATTAAATGAAGGTTAATACTAGGTATGCATTTCCAAATCCTGAAGTCCTCTATTAGATACAGAATGTACCAAGTTTCATTTGATTAAAATCATAATCTTGCCTGGAATTAAAAGATCAATTTTTCATTTCTGCCTACTATTGTTAAAGAATGCCTTTGAATGCCCTTTAGCGTCCTTTACAGAACATTTGGTCAATCTATTTGCTTCCTACACACAAATTAGTGTGTTGAGTATAACTTTCAACAGCAAAAGGCCTTATAAGATTTTACTAAAGCAGAAATCATGCCATGTGCCTGAAAGGTGAATGAAATAAAGCTTCAGGAGAGTCTCTTGGAAAGACTCAACACCCAAGGAGCAACACAATATGGAAGCAGCAACTATCTAATAGGAGGAGATAGGAAAACAAACAAAGGCAGAAAAAAGAAAATGAGAAAAAATACGTGTCAGGAAGTCACAGGACAGTCTACTGATGAGAACTGGTAACGTGCTTAAGTTATATTTAATCTATTGAGCTTTATGTATACAGCTGTCTTGTTTCTCTTCAATTCTTGCTTTACTTTGTTTTGTTTTTAATCAATTTCTATAAATATAAAACTCCTAGGTGTAGGGTCCAGCAGGTGGCATAGTGGTTAAGGTGGCTGGACTCCCACATGGCTGACCATGGTTCAAGTTCCAGACCTGACGGCTTAATAATTATGCTGCACAGATGTGCATACATTCTCCAAATCTCAGGAGGACAATAGAGGAGAACGGATTGCACACAGTCGTCCCCTTTGGGGAGTGATTTATTACTTTCTCTTTCACCATACCTCTCACTGTCTTCCTCTGTCTCTCTCCAGTGAGTATACATGCCCTGTGGCAAAAAAAAAAAAAAAAAAAAAAAAAAAAAAAAGAAAAAGAAAAAACTCAACTCCTATGTATAAAGATTATCTATGCATAAAGTTTAAGCTATACCTCTTAGCACAAATCATCTCTCACATCTTTTATGATATTGGTGTGTGAGCTTTGTCTTCTCAAACTATGGCAAAGATGATAGGTTTTGGATCTTACAAGTCTTTATTTTTCCTACAGAAAACCATATATTACTGGGACTCTCTTTGCAGTTTGTATTTCTCTCAGATGTTGTTATGGCAGATGTTGTTATGGCAGATGTTGTTATGGTCTTGTCACTCATGTTTGTCCATAACACTGAGTTTCATTATGTCTGCTCTGCAACACAAAATCCTAATTTAACCAATGTGGGAGAACACTGGCTTTCTCACTACATGAAATCCCTTAGACTAAAAAATTAATGATGCTGCAATGTATCTGTGGCCACATACTCTCTACATATCTTATATATACAGATATATATGTATTTAAACATTCTTTCTATAATGCAATATTTGTTACTCCCTCCCTCCTCTTTGCCTCTGTATCCTACACTTAATCCCTACCTCTGTGTATTTGAGGATTAAGGCTCAAGAATAAATGGATTTGATTTAATGTGACTTATAGGATGATGATATATTAACTTCATTCTCCCCTTCCCAGTGGGAAAAGCAAGAAAAGTCCTTATTATGCACAAATATTGCTAAGAAAGCAGCTAAAGGCATCAAAAGCAAGATTATCTATCTTCTGTAATTAAGTTCCTTTTTCTAAAAATTTGTTCCAGACCTCTACCAGATAATTTCTTAAGTCTCATGAGTGTTTTTGACATAGGAAGATGAGCAGAGACAATAAATTAGAAACCTTTAACTCATGAGGTTTTATATACTCCTTAACAAAAATTTGGGTGATGTCATTTGTATCCAAGAGCTGTTTATAGAATATGATGATGAGTTTTACTAGGAGCCTAATGGTATTCACTCTTCAATGCATGTAAACCTATTGTTTTCTCTATCATCAAGCATCTTATCCCCAACCACCAATGTCACTATGTGCCCACCCTTCATCCAACTCAGTGCATACCTCCACCCCACCCTGTACACACTCCTTACATAAAGGATATTTGGTGCTATAGGTGATAGAAATTCTAAGATGCTATGGACTCCATGTGGAAGATATGTGTTGATTAGTGACAGAGAAGAATGCTAGGTTGTGTTTGTTTCTGTCATATAAGCTAGTATGACTGCATTTACACTTGTATCTTTGGATCTCTGGTGACATTATTTTCTAATAGGCATAAAATTCTTGGAAAACAAACAACTCAAGAATTAGCAGTGTCAAAAAAATCTTCCTCTTATCTTCTTCTTTACTTGGACAGAGTAGGCAGATAAGGACTGATGTAGAGAGCCTTCAAAACATATCTTAGTGATAACGGTCACAATTATTACTGTTTTTTTTTTTTTTTTTTGGAGAGGTTTTCTGGGCGCATGCGCTCACCAGAAAGATAGAGAGAGACAGAGACAGAGAGATAGAAAGCGAGAAATCACTCCCCAGAAGGGATGGCCACGCCGCAATCCCTTCTCCTCCATTCTACTCTCGGGATCTTGGGCACGCACGCACACGCACCTGGAGTGAGTTTAAGCTGTCGGGTCCAGGACTTGAACTGCGGTCGACTACATGGGAGTCCAGCGACATAGCCAATACGCTAACTGCTGGTCCCATTAGTGTTTTTCAAATGGCATAAGAAAGAGAAAACAGGATGATTTAAACTTTCTTGATACAGAAATGTTGGCATTTGTATGTTTGTAGACCAGGCTGTTTTACTTTATCAATATCGTCTCAGAATTTCCTTCATGAATTGGTTGAGATTAGGTGACCTAACTCCACCTCCTGGATGGATGACTAAGAAATGCATTGGTTGGCCCAGAAAGGCAAACTGGCTTCATAGAGTGGACAGTGACATAAAAGCCTGGAGAATCTTATGTAAGCTTTATTGTCACTTTCTGGCCATCATAGCCACATATTAAAGAATAGCTTAAGATTTTTAGACCAAAGTTTCATCGATGTAAGAAAAAAATAGCTTAAACAAATGATGTGTAATAATCCCATATTCTTGCTTTCTATGATATTGATTTAATTTGACTTAGAAATCTAGACCATAAACTCTTTGTCACATTTACCAGCATAGTACATATATAAGAGGACTACAAAAAGTTAGTGGAAACTATAAATTAGACTTGGTTTTGATCAAAACATCTGAAATCCATGCGTTGTGTTTTCATTATATGAACTTTCAATAAATTTTTTGAAGATACCACATACATATTATCCCAGACCTAAGATGATTCAACCTAATGAATTTTTGACTTTATAGTCATGCAGAAGCAAAATGCATTCAGCGGAAATCATACTTCAAGTACGTTCACAACCATTAGGCCTTTCGCTGTAAGAACAGTATTCAACAAATTCCATGAGATATTCAACACTATTGTAAAATAGACATTAGGTTAGATGATTTTCCTCAATGGTAGGCTAATATAAGAATTCTAGTCATATTTATGATATGTTAATCTATACTATGATGTTCAGGTAATTAGGTGTATTAAATACATCTTTGATTCACAATCTTTTCTTTTTTTACACTTCTTTCATTCTTTCTTGAGAAAGAGATACAGGACAGAGAGGCACCTTTGACAGAGTCTTTGTGCTATAAGTCTCCTTCTAGCCCTTCAGCCAGCTGGGATCACAGGCACACCTGGGTGTCCAAGTGAATCTGGGATGTGAACCCGAGCCTTCCCACGTGACTTCCAGCATCACTCAGCAGTACCCACAGCCTGTGCCACTCCAGCTGTGCCTTCCATTCATAACCATCTCAACTTACAATAGATTTGTGAGGACACAATCCTGTCATAAGCCAAAGAACATAGTTTTAACATTTTATTCTGATTTGGTTATTTGCTAGTAAAAATACTTACGAACTCACCATTTTTCATCATCTTTCATCCTGGTTCTTTCTTAGAGAGTGTTACTTCAGGTAGCAGTATGATTTTTTTTTTTTTTTTTTTTTTTTTTTTGCTATAGGGCAAATGAACTCACTGGAGACACACACACATACCCACACACACACACACACACACACACACACACAAAGAGAGAGAAATCACCCTCTGGGGGGATGACCACGCCATAGTCCATTCTCCATTCTCCTCTCAGGATCCTGGATATGCATGCACATGCACCTTGAGTGAATTTCAACTGCTGGTCTAGACTATAACTGTGGTTGACCAGATGAGTTCTGCACCCAAATCACTACTCCACATGCTAGTCCCCAAGGTGATCTTTTTTTTTTTTTATTGGAGAGGTTTTTGCCATAGGGCGCATGTGCTCGCCAGACAGACAGAGGGAAACAGAGAGACAGAAAACGAGAAATCACCCCCTAGGGGGGATGGCCACTCTGCAATCCCTTCTCCCCCATTCTCCTCTCGGAATCTTGGGCACACACGCACATGCGCCTGGCGTGAGTTTTAAGCCACCGGGTCTGGGACTCAAACTGCGGTCGACTACATGGGAGTCCAGCAACATAGCTATTATGCTAACTGCTGGTCCTGCCCAAGGTGATCTTTTTAAACACTATTTTTCTAAAGAGAAAAGAAGAGCAAAACCTCTTTTCAGAGTAGTTACACAGTTAATGGCATTTTTGCACTTCCAAGGCCTCTCTTTTTGGTGAGCAGTGTATTTAGGATTTTAGGTGATGCAGAAAGGACAAAGAATTGTATGAGATTTTGTTTATATTAATTAAGAGTAGAAATATTGGAACAATGTTGGGAACAATTCCAAATGTGCTAAAAGGAAGTACTTTAAGCAAGAATAATGAAGTCACGAGGAAAAAAAAATCAAATCTTCATTTTATCGTGATTCTTTCTCTGGTCCTTCTTCCTCACCATGGCAACTGAAATCACAGAAAAGCACGTGCGCGCGCGCGCGCGCGCGCGCGCGCACGCGCACACACACACAATGACCTGATCTTCTCTTCAGACCTTGAGGCCTCTAGCTATATTTTGCCTGCAAATACTCAACTTCTCGTTCTGCCCAGTGTCTACACGTGATCATGGACGTTATGTATCAAGTAAAGAAAATGGGAAAGACTAATGATCAAAGATAAGAAATACTTGTTTAAACAGGTTGATCCTGTTTGATAGATAAGGAGCAAAGGGGGAAAATAATAACTCAGAGTTAGTTTGGCCTGAGGTCTCCAGCACTTAGAATGGAATCCAGAAGGGCTCTTTTAATTCTGCTTAATTAGTGTTAGAATCTCTTGTGCTATTATTGTCTCTTCTTCCTCTCATTTGTCTTATTTGTCTTGATAATCTATCTTTATTTGCCCTACTCTGACCATTTCACTCTGTTAATGTGTTATTTAGTTTCTAATATTTCTACCTTTTCTATAAATCCTATTTCCAAGAATTATATAACCTGGAATCAATTATTTTTGTGGACGACATTCAATATTTATTTACATACACTTGAATGAAAGCTCACAATGTTTCTTCCACTTGCCTATGTAAGAAATCAAGTCTTTATTAAAATGTAGGATGCTGTGGGCCAGCAAGTGGTATGGAGATTAAGGCAGTTAGATCTGACATGGTCAACTTTGAGGCCGAAGTTCTGGATCTGGAGGCTTGAAAATCAAGATGCAAATGTGCATGCATGCCTAAAATCCTAAGAGGAGAATGGATAAGAAAGGATTGCAGTATAGCCATCTCCACTGGGGGAAGATCCCTGCCCCCATCTGTTTGGCAAGTGCATTCCCCCCTATAGCAAACTTAAAAAAAATTTTAAAAAGAAATGTAGGAAGCCTTAAAGGCTTTCATCACGTGCTACTATACTCTCATGTATTTAAAAATAGTCTGTGTCCTCTTTGCATACAATTGGGGGTAATAGTACCTAATTTTGAAAATTTAAACAAAACCTCATTTCATAATTTAACAATATTCACTGTAGTCAAATTTAAAATTGATCTTTCATAAGTACTTAAGAAAGTTTCCTTTACTTTACCTGTAACGTCAAGAAAGTGAAACTCTTCAACTCTAAAGTTTTGAATAGATAATATGATGGTTATTATTTTAGAGATCATTTACAAGTTACAAGTTCAATAAATTAAAGATACATGATATATAATATATATACATACACATTATTGACTATTACAAATATTATTTAATTTGAAAAGTTAATTAATTTATTTGGAAAGATAGTAATCATAAAAGCAGTTAGTACATGAGCTAATGTAGGATGAAAGGCACTGAAATCCAAAAATAGATAACTCAACAATTTGGGTAAGAGAGTCCACTCATATATTCAATCTATCTTAACATCTGGAATAAGTTTTCAACATTTGCGTTAGTGAAACCACCAATGGATCCTGACAGTTTCCTCAGCTTTATTTCTAAGCATTTATTGAAACACAGTTAAAATAGAATCCATGTGTACCTAGTTCATCATTGCTACATTCCATAATACAGGACTTTATGTAAGCCACTGAGAATATGGTCTCCCTGTTGCTTTCGGAATTGTGTTTTACCATAACTCTAATTCTTGTCCTCCTACTATAAGGCAAAAATACATTAGTTCTAAAATCCCATTTTTAAATTAATCTAAGATATCATGTATTCCTGTTTAAATAACATATTTTCTCCTGTTAATACAAACCAAGCTATGATGGTATTTTTAGGTTCTATAAAATACATATATTTTTTTTCTGATTATAAAAGTAAGATATGGTCAATTTTAAAAATTTACAAAATAGAGGTCTACCGTTAGTGTGAATACTTTAACTTCTGGAATTTTCCTTTGTATATACATAAAATATAATCACTTTAATCACAAAATGAAGATTATTTTATAATACTGTCCCATAGACATAACATTATGGTAATTATTTTGCTTCAATTCCATAATTTTGAAGGGTTATGTAGTATTCTATTTATGAATATATTATAATTTATTCAATCCATTCACCTTTGGTATTTATATTTATATTGTCTGTTTTGTTTTGTTTTGTTTTATATCCTGTAGGGCACATTCTCCGTACTCACAGGAGAGACAGGGAGAGAGAGAGAAAGTGAAATCGTATCCCTTGGGGGGATGACCACCCCCTGTCCTCCATTCTCCTCTCAGGATTTTGGATGTGCCTGGCATGTTTTTAAGCCACTGGATCAGGGACTTGAACTACTCAGTTGGGGATGTGAATTCCAGCTGCCTTAACCATCACCCCACGCAGCTGGCCCACAATTGTTTACTTAATATTGCTAGCATAAACTGTCCTGTAGTGAATATTCCTTATACGTGTCTCTAAACACTTAAATGATCATTTCCTACACATGTCTCTGAAAGAGAAATTTCTAAGTTAGACTATTAAAGTATTTCTTAAGGTTTTGATTCATACTGCTAAATTGGTATTTAGAATATATATGCATTTTCCTGCCAGCAGTGTGTGCAAATGCCTATTTTCCCACAATCTCACTACTATTAAGGTCATCAATAAGGCACTATATAATTCTGCTTGTTGATGTTTATGCTCATGATATCGAAAGGTGAGGTAAGAGTAAATGAATAAAAATATTCAAATTTTATATTTTATCTGGTACTGCAACAGAGTTATAAGCACAAAGTAGAATGCTTTCTGTATTATAAAGGTTAAAAATAGAGATTTAGGGAACCAGCAGTTAGCCTAATGGCTATGTCGCTGGACTCCCACGTAGTCGACCGCGGTTCGCGTCTCGGACCCGGTGGCTTACAACTCACGCTGGGCGCGTGTGCGTGCGTGCCCAAGATCCCGAGAGGAGAATGGAGGAGAAGGGATTGTGGTGTGACCATCCCCCCTGGGGGGTGATTTCTCGCTTTCTGTCTCTATGTCTCTCTCTGTCTGTCTGGCGAGCGCACGCACCCTATAGCGAAAAACCTCTCCAAAAAAAAAAAATAGAGATTTATTACAAATTTTTCTAAATACATTCTGTTTCAACACTTTCATAGAAACCCATGATAACATAAATTTTTAGTTTCTTCTAATAACTGATGGATAGAATACATTTATTTATAGCACCAAACTTATTTAGAGAGTTATAATCTCCAAATTTATGGTTTCTCAATAAAACTTGACTTGTTTATGATGAGAACCTCGTTATACAAGGGAAATTCCAAAAGATTATGGGAAAAATGAAATTTTTAAAAAAAGTAAAATTATATAGGAACTTTATTTCTCCACATAAGCTCTGTCTAGTTTAAGACAGTTGTAAGTGACACTAGTCATTTATTTAGTTCATCCCTAAAGATCTGAGAGTCCTAAGAATGAACCATGTCAATACAATCTATTTTTTTTTCTTTTTGGAGAGGTATTTTTTTCTCATTTTAAAATTTCATTTTATTTTATACATTCAATCACATTATTTAGCTTACACAATGAATATTTCAACAGGTGGACATTTCTCCCTAGTCCAGTTGATAAAACTATAAAATACCTTCAACAGATAATACCACATTTCTTTCTCCCATTAATGCTTTGCCTCCCTATTTTTCTTCTAAATGTCCTTCCTCAGACCCTACTCTTTCACACACACTGTGTCTGGTATTTACATCCATATACTGTGTTTCTATATCCTTTAGCAAACTTTTTTACATTATTGACTAATCAATAATGGGTGGGTGTTCTTAAAGTTTGTTATATAAGAAACAAAGATTTGTCAGAAGGAGCCAGGTCAGGATTGTGGGTGGAAACCCCATGACTTCCTATTAAGACTACCTCAGAATTGCTCTTCTTTTATGAGAGGAATAAACCGGAACATTGTGGAGGAGAAGGGCTCTCTTGTGGAACATTCCTGGGAATTTTGTAGTAAAGGTTTGGCTAACACTTTCAAAAAACTCTCATAATAAACAGATGTCAATATTCCTTGCCCTTCTGACAGTCAACAAGCAACATACCTTGAGCAGTCTCCAAAACTGTTGCCATGACATTTGCTCTTATTAGTAAGTCTATTAATGCTTTGACTGGACCACTTCTATCTTTTGGTAGCCTTTGCTTTGATTGTGCTTTATCTTTAGGATCGTACTAGTAATCCAAGTGTCATCTCCCATTACAATTCTTTAAAAAGTGCTTCAGAGTCTTGATGCCGGTTGTTTAAAATTTCCAACAAAATCTGCCCTTGTCTGCAATTGACTCATGGTTCAGAAAGATTTCTCACCTTCAGTTTTCCAGTCAGATTTTATAAACTGAAAATTGAGATTTCTCTTGTGTTGGCTATTGTAATTGTTATCAAGAATTGGTCCATGTCAGTTAAGGCATGAATTAGATTAGTTTTTTTCCCTCATAAATTGATGTAGATGATCTACCACTGTAGGCATCATTTTCAACATCTTATCCTTAAAAATGAATTACCAATTAGTACATTACTGATTTCTTTAGGACATTGTTCCATAAACTTTCTGTAAAATATCAATGATCTCACCATTCTTCCTCCCAAGCTTTACTAAAGTTTGATATTTGTTCTTGAAATTTTAGCAAAACTCACATTTGTCTACTATTGGCTCTTTTCAAACTGATGTCTAATCCTCTTAGTGTTTCAAAGTACATCCTGTTCAGACATATTATTACAAGTTAGTAAAAGCTTATTTTGGTGCAATTTTTTTCATTAAAAAATCTAAATTTATTGAATATGGGAATGGATGGATTTTCAAGTTAATTATTTTAGCTTTATGGTTATTACTTTTATGAGCCCTCTGACTCATGGTAAAACTTTCTAACTGGTATATACAAAAATGCTTATCTATTCTTGTCAGGTTTCTATTTAGTCTCAGTTCTATAGGTGCATAAACAAATATATTTAAATACACAGGATCATCTGTAACTGAATTACCGGTACATGGTAATGCATTGCAGCTGGTAGTAAGACATCAACTTTCAAGAACAAGTACAAATTTGTATTTTATGTAAAAATTCAAGTTTTACACTTTCTTGTTCTTATACTAGAATTGATGTCACTAACTTAAAGGCAAACAAATGCTTTTGTTTTCTATCTCTTAACTGAACAAAAAAATACATAGCATTTTCATTATTTCAAATAATGCAATATAATCCTTTTTTGAACAAAATGGTCAGGGTGCTAATGAAATCATTTTTGGAGGACTTGTTTAATAAGCATACTTTATTTAAATAAATTCTCCAGTAGGACATGGAGAAATTAACTGTCTTTACTTAGAAGGCTATGTAAATAGTTACCTGTCAACTTATATGTGCTGCTCACCAACATTCCCTTATTGAAAACATCAGAATTTCCACATCACAGTTCTTGAGAGGTCTTTAAGTCTTAAAATTCTGGTTCTCCTTTGGCTTGCTTCTCTCTTGATTCCACTCAGGCTTTATTAATGGTTCGCTTCATATCATCATCTCCATCTTCATAAATTTTCTTTAGAACATTCATCAGTCCCTCACAAGGATCTGTATCAGTGTCGTAGGAAGGCTTTTCTTTCTCTTTGCACTCTTCTTCAACCTGGATCTGGTAGTCCCATCGTGTGTTTTCTGCTTTCTTTCTACATAATATGAGAACTGTATCGGTCTTAACTTTTTTTTTTTGGAAGTGCTTTCAACAGAGATGAGTTTCAAAAGATTGTTCACAATCATGGAGTAACTCTTAGTAACCAAAAGATCAAATGACCTTTCTGTGAAATGCACCTGTACATTCTCAGTAGGAACTTGATGAACTCCAGTTAAGATAATGTAGATTTTTCACAAACTTATCTCACTAATCCCATCCATAATTGCTGATTTCAGTGTATATTCTGTTGTAATGAGAGCAACCAAAGTAGTTAGCTGGCTTTGCATTGTCAAGAAGTTCTGTTTTGTCCTTTTTTTTTTTTTTTTTTTTTTCTGTGATTTCTGCTGCATCTTGTTCTTGATTTCTGTTTCAATTTTGGATTTTTCAGCCATAAGGGCATCACATACTCGTTTCCTACTGGCCTTTTCCAATAACAACTTTACTTCTTCTAGATATTTCTGTAGCTCTTCCAGACTCGATGCCATTGTCTTGCTGAGCACCCACCGCCCAAGCTGCAGCCACGCAGGGGAGCTTGGTGCAAATTTTTGATATTTTCCTTTGTCAGGATACTTTCCTTGCTAAAATTCTTTAATCAATGTAATATAAACAAGATTGTGATAATAATAAAAAATTAAAAAACATTATCTTAATTTCTGGGGCCAGGAGGTGGTTATAGTGGTTAAGGCATTGGACTCCCACATGGCTAACTGCAGTTTGAGTCCTGAACCCACTGACTAAAAAAATCACTTGAAGTACACGTGTGTACATGCCCAAAATCCCAGGGGGAGAAGAGATTGCAGCATTGCCATCCCTCCTGAGGGGTGATTTCTCACAATTCCTCCTTTTGTCTCTGTCTTAACTGCTGGCAAAAACCTTTAAAAAAATTATTTAATTTCAATGTGCCCTAGTGCCTCTCAACAATCTCATATTTCTAGTTGTTTTTAGACATGTTCCAAACACTATTTGTGAACTGTGTTTACCTTTTGTGCCATATTCTCCCCTTTTCATGGTTTCTAGCTTTTTAAATGTCAATCTTTTCTTACTTTTGACAGCATTTTCTGTTATGGCACTCTTGTTTCTGCTGAAATTTTTGTGTATTTTTTTGTCTGTTTGTTTTCCCTATTATCATGTTTTCATGTTAAATGCTAACGTTTTTAGTTTTCTTTCACAGTCATTTCCATTGAAGGTCTTCTGTTCTGTCTTGATCTACTGTTTCCTGATATATTCTGTCATTTCCTATGATAACATACATATGGCATGGCCCTCAAGAAAATTACCATTTAAGTGAGGAAAAATAATTACAGTTCTCTTTATTGACATAGATATTAAAGCAGAATCATGTGCAATTAAGGACCTAATGTCCATTTGAAGGTTTGGAAATTTCTTTTTTTTTTTTTTTGAGAGGTTTTTGCTATAGGGCGTGTGCGCTTGTCAGAAAGACAGAGAGAGACAGAGAGACAAAAAAACAAGAAATCACCCCCCAGGAAGTATGACCATGCCGCAATCCCTTCTCTTCCATTCTGCTCTTGGAATCTTGGGCATGCACGCACACGCGCCCAGCGTGAGTTTAAGTCACCGGGTCCAGGACGACTATGTGTGAGTCCAGTGACATAGCCATTACACCAACTGCTGGTACTGGACATTTCTTTTAATATCTATTATGACAGAGTGTATGCTGAAAAATATAAAATACTCAAAATATAGTGTGGAGAGAATACAAGGCAAAGATAATTCGAAACTCGTTTAAATAAGATGCTAGCATTATTAAGTCTAGAGCTTTGAGGGACTTTAAATGTCTTTTAGCCCATTTTTTATCATTTAATGTAAGAAATCTCTACAACATCCCAAACAAACAGTCATACAGAGTATGATTAAAGGACAATAACCAAAACCAGATTAGCTGATTAGATTTGCATCTTTTGTAAACATAGAGTAAAAATTTCTCTTACTATACATTTTGGTCCAAGTGCTATCTAGTGACATCACATATATCTTATTTTTCTTTAAGTAGACTTTATTTTAAAAGCAGTTTTTAAGTTTGTAGCAAAATGGAGCAGAAGGTTCAGAGTTTTCCCCCATTCCCCTAGCTCTTGCACTTATATACCCTCCCTGATTATAAACACCCCCTTCATAAAGGTGCATCTATTATAATCAATGAGCTATATTCAGATATCATTATCACCAAGAATCCAGAATTTACATCAGAGTTTACGTTGTTTTAAATTTTTTTTAACATTTTTAAAATTTTTAAATTATTTATTATTAACATTTTTTAAATTTTTTAAATTTAAATTTTATTTTTATCTTTTATTATTTTTTATTTCATTTTCTTCCATACATTCAATCACATTATTGTTTGTCTTACAAAATGGATATTGAAACAGGTGAACACTTCTCCCTAGTACTGTTGATAAAACTACGAATTATCATCAACAGATAATACCACACCGCTTTGTGCCATTAATGTGTTTTGTTTTTAATTGCCAGATAGCAATGTGCACTCACCAGGGAGAGATAGAGATAAAGATAGAGAGAGGGAATTAACATCCCCACAATTGGGCATGGTCATATCACAATCTTTTCTTCTCCATTTCTTCATTCTTTCAGGATATTAGGAATGTGTGTGAACTTACAAGGGAGAAAACGCAGCAAAGCAAGGGGGGGGGGGGGAGAGAAAGTAACCCCCCCACACACAGTTAGGTATGGGCACATTGCAACATTTTTTTTCTCCATTTATCCATCCCATTACATTTTGGGGCATAGAAACACACATGTCCAGATTTTTTTTTTCTTTTTTTGTAAACAGTGCTGAGATTTGAACCAAAGCTGGTCATGTAGGTTTGACTCCCCACGCATAGGGCTTAACCTGACCTAGAGGTTCTTGGCTTGTTCATTTGTTTGTTTGTTTGACAGATTTTTGCTATAGAGCATGTAAGCTCATCAGAGAGACAGAAAGACGGAAAGCAAGAAACGAGCCCCAGAGGGTATGGCCATGCCTCAATCCCTTCTCCTCCATTCTACTCTAAGGATGTTTGACACACATAAACATGCATCTGGCATGAGTTTCAAGCTGCCAGATCTGGGACTCAAACCGCAGTCGGCCATGTGGGAGTCCAGTGATATAGCCATTATGCCATCTGCTGATCCCTGCCATTGCGTTTTTAATGGTCCACGGTGAGCCTCAAGCAACTTACCAATTACAGTTCAGGTTTCCATCCCCAGCACTGGTTCCTATGGGATTTTTGCCCATTGGTTTCTGCCTTGATAAGTTGTAATTCTCTGAAGTCTCTTACAATTTTCTTCAATTTTTCATGGCAGTGGTTTGTCCTATGATCTCAGACTTTTTCAGACCTAAGATGTTATAGTTTGGACCACGATTTGTTCTCCTAAGTTTTCTGTTTGATGTTGAAAGGTGGTGAGATCTAGTGCGTTTGTGGTGATTGTCTCATGAAAACAACAGTCTCATGAATAGAATAATGATAACTCTCAGTCTTGGAGAGTTTTGGAGCTTAAATAAAAAGGAAAGAAGTTAGTTCTTGTGAGAGTAGTTGCAATTAAGAGAGGGAGAGAGCAAGCTGCTCACGATCTCTCTGTATTGCCTGTCATTTTCTGTCCTTCCATCAGCTATGCTGTAGGCTTTGGCATTTGAGCTTTCAAACCATCAGAATCATGAGTTTGTAAATAAGCCTTTATATATTTTTTTAAAGCAGCCAGGCCAGCTTGTAGCATGGTGGTTAGTTCAGCTGGATCCCACATGGTTGACTACACAGTTTGAGTCTCAGACTCAGTGGCTTGAGGCTGTGTATGTGTGTACAAAAATTCCAGAAGGAGGAAGAAATGGAGGAGAAGGGATTGGGTTGTGGTGTGACCATCTCCCATGAACTTTGCTTTCTCTGTCTCTCTCTGTGTGTGTCTCTCTCTCTGTCAAGTGTACACATCTTCTGGCAAAAATTTTAAAAATAAATAAATAAAACTAAACACAAAGGCTTAGGATATTTTTAAAGCAATATAAAAACAGCCTAAGTCAGAAGAGTCATTGATTTTTTAATTTGTTTGGAACTTGTTAGAATGAAGTGGTGACTTCTGAGTATCTTACATACAAGATATGAAACCAAGAATGCCTCAGATATTTTCTTTAACACTTATTTTTTTCCCACAATGATTAAAACATTCAAAAATAGATATTTTATCTTCTGTTTTTAAATTTGAAAAACTATGAACTTTGATACTGACTAGATATTCCTAATTTCTGTAATTAACTCTTTCTGAGGTTGAAGTTTTACAAATAACTTTACCATTCCTATTCTATCCTTTATAGTTCTATCCTTTATATAGTTTTGAGTCTGTGTGTGTGCATGTGTGTATTCCTTTCAATATTGGGCACATCATTCTGGGAAGTTTTGAGCAACATACTGGAAATGGTTCATCTCCTTTAGTCAAAAGATCTCAGTAATGTCACATAATACATGACTAACATTTTTTTGGAATTGAAACTCGCATTGAATTTTTTCTTTTTGTATTCTTTCTTTTTCTTATTTTTCATCTATAGGGCACTATTTTACTGCATTTGGGTTTCTAGATGTAAGTATCTATTGCAAGTCATCTTGCAGAACCAGGCCCACCATCCTCATGTACCAAGAAGATTTTATCATTTTATTTTTATCTTACTATGTATTTGTTCTCTACCTGGTTGATATCATTCTTCACCCATGTTATTGATAGTAAACACAGATAATCAAGGGCAGAACTTTTTGAATCACTATTGCAGACTGATATTAATATTAATTCACTATCCAGAATTATTTGAACACTACCATTCAATCAGTTGATAATTCCTCTAACTGAAATATCCACGGTTAGCTGAAGGCATGGTGGTAAAGGCAGCTAAATCTTACATTTTAAACTTGGTGATTATAGTCCTGAACCAGGTGACTCGAAAAACATGTGAGCATGTGTGCATTAGTGCCCAAAATCCCAAGAGGAGAATGCAGAAGAAGGGATTATGGTGTGGCTATCTCCCATGCAGAGTATTTACCACACACACACCCTCCACCCCCACCCTGCCTGTGATGAGTGGTGAGGGCAACATGTATCATAGGAAAATAAAAGAATAAAAATAAATAAATAAAATAATAATAAAAGAAATATTTTTAACCTTGAGTTTCAGTCTCATAAAAACATGTTGTCAAATGTCAATAGACCCAGTGTATTTCCCTTATTGAACAGGTTAGCAATTTTTCCAAAGTGTATTTTATAATTGTTCTTGCTAACGTAGAGCAGATCTAACATTCAAAATCTAATTCAGGTAAATTTTGTATCTTTGACTGTTTTACATAATCAGACTATTTTATGGGTTATAAAAACAAAAAGATAATCAGTTCCCATGATTAGTTGTTGCTCAAGTTCTATAACAAATGTAGTGTTCACATTTAAAAGAATTTTTTTCTTTCACTCTTTCCTGAGCTAAAACTTACAAGCAAAGTAAAACATTATTTAGCATCTTGTATCAAACATATGGGAGTATACAAAAAGATCATGGAAAATTTATATTATGAAAAAAAATCTATGCATGAATTTCAACTTTTTAAAAATAAATATAATCAAGCTTTAACTCAATTTTCTGTGACATTTTTAAAGTTCTTTCATGTATTTGTTTTTTGTTTTTAGTTATTTTTTTTTCAATAGGGCACTTTCACTTATCAGAGAAAGAGAGAGAGAGAAAAGTTAGAAGTTACATTCCTAGGGAGGATGGCTATCTCCCAATCCCTTCTCCTCCATTCTCCTCCTGGGATTTTTGACATTTATGCATGTGGAATCTGGCATGGTTTTCAAAACTCTGGGTCCAGTATTTGAACCACGGTTGGCTACGCAGGATTCCAGCACCCCAACCACCATACCACTGCCATTTCCCTTTCGTGTATTTCTTTTTCTTTTCTTTTCTTTTCTTTTATTTATTTATTTATTTATTTATTTTTTATTTTGAGAGGTTTTTCCTATAGGGCATGTGCACTTGCCAGAAAGACAGAGAGAGAGAGACAGAAAGTGAGAAATCACCCCCCAGGATGGATGGCCATGCCACAATCCCTTCTCCTCCATTCTCCTCTCGGGATCTTGGGCATGCACGTGCATGCGCCCAGTGCGAGTTTAAGACACTGGGTCTGGGACTCAAACTGCCGTCAGCTACATGGGAGTTCAACGACATAGCCATTACGCTAACTGCTGGTCTCCCTTTTTGTGTATTTCTGAAATCATTGTAACAGATTCCTGTAATGACATAGCCATCATGGTACCTTATGAGATTACTCCATATTCAAATTCTGAAGGATAAAATCTTAAGAACATGGGTACATATGCTAGTATATTTTAACTATATAAAATTTTAATTACATTGTCCAATTTCAGTGAGATTTATCAAAGTGCTTCCTTCATTGTCTATGCATGTGGATTATTCTATTTTGCCTGATCAAGTTCTTCATACGAATGTGTCCACAGATAGGCAATACTACACAGAGAAGGAAAAGAGAAAGGAATTATCAGGAGGACATAAATATAAATAGGTAAAGGACTTGCTAAATCAATATACTGATTCAAATCACTAAGTAATCCCAAAATTAACACAATAAAACAAAAAGAATTCCACAGAAAAACAAGATCTTTTTTAATCAATATTTTGTAGATGATTAATTTTTGCTATTTAGCATGCTTATAAAGATGTTTTTAAGAATTATTTTTATTTATTAATATATTTATTTATTTAAATTTGACCAGAGAGGGACAGAGTGAGAGAGAGAAAGAAAGTGAGAAAGCAAGCTGCCAGGTCCAAGACCCAAATTACGGTCAGCCATGGGGGAGTGCAGCCTCTTTAACCACCACTCCACCTGCTGGACCCATAGATACTGTTTCTATATCTTGATTTCAGAACACTGAAAATGGTCTCTCTTTCAGGAAAGCAAATCTTACTATATCAGAGAAAACAAAACTAGAATAAGAATGTATACTTAACTTTAAATTATAAAATAGTTAATGTTATCTTTATATAATTCACAATGTGTGAAAGGATATATTTTAAACATTACTAGGAAAAAAAGGACTAGAAACTCAGAATGACATTAAAACCTTGGCAAGGAACAACTTCTTAAAAGTCTTGTCATTGATCGAGTTGAGGCTACTCTGTGAAACTCTTATCATTAATAATTGTAGTTCCTCCTTAACCGAATACCAGATTTCACTCGGGCCCACATTGAACTTAGGCTTCGTTTATTCAAGGAGTTGGACATGTGTGAGCATGTCTGGAGCAATGTGATGGCAAGTCCTTTAATGGCTCTATTTGCATGAGAGCTTTGGGAGATTCCTAGGAAAGAATTCAGAGCTTGCACATAATTTCTTTACAAAGAATAGGAAATAAGGCTATGTTCTCAGTTATTCTCATTGCTTTCTGTCATCCTTCCTAAGGTATGTTTAAAAAGGCAATGACAAAATAGAGTGAAGACTGGTTCTTTAGTGATAGGAGATAGTAACTTCAACTTTGAAAGTAAGGGGCATGACTAATGTTACCAAATTAGCAAATAATGATACAGAACACCCAGTTAAATTAGAATTTCAGATAAGCAACTAATACTTATCAACAGAGCTAAATGATCACAGTTATATTATGTATTAATAATATATGACTAACATATCAATAATAATAATATATATGATATAAATTTGTATATGTAAATATATTTGCATATATTTGTTGCTTACCTGAATTTCAATATATGCTATACAAAAAAGTGTGTGCATGTATGTGTATATACATATATATATATATGTGTGTGTGTATGTATATATATATATATATATATATATATATATATGTATATGTATGTATTTTAAAGCCCCATGTAATATTTGAGGCATACTTACATTTTTAAAAGAATGGTTCATCTTTCATTGAAATTTAAGTGGACATTTTACATTTTACTTGACAACTCCCTAAGTGTGACATCAATATTTGCAGTGGCAGTGAGAGAGTTCAAGGCCTTTAAATCAGATGTATTTCCCCCTTGGCTTCAGAAAGTTTTGCACAGAATTCACAAAGTGGAAGATCCTATAGGAGTAACAACATCATTGGCACCACCAGTGTTTTTCTTATGTTGGCTGTGGATGTGTAGCTTTTGAGTTTTTTCAATGCTCTTTGGGCTTACTATGTATTTTCTTTCTCTCTTCAAGTGCATGGTTCCAAATCTTTTTTTTTTTTTTTTTTTTTTTTTGAGAGGTTTTTGCTGTAGGGCACGTGTGCTCGTCAGACAGACAGAGAGAGACAGAGAGACAGAAAGCAAGAAATCACCCCCCGAGGGGATGGCCATGCCACAATCCCTTCTCTTCCATTCTTCTCTCAGGATCTTGGGCACACACACACATGCCAGGCGTGAGTTTAAGCCAGCGGGTTCAGGATTTGAATCATGGTCAACTACATGGGAGTCCAACAACATAGCCATTATGCCAACTGCTGGTCCCCTAAATCATTCATTCTTTTTTATAATGCAATAATTGATCCAGAAAAAGAAAATATGTAAGGAGAAATAAGATATGATAAAAATTAAAATAAATATAATAATACAACGAATGTCTGGCCTATTATCTAATATACGAACAAAATATTACTAATATAATGACAAGGTTACCCCTGTATCCCATTAACTTCCTCACTAGAGAATGAAGAATTTCATGTTTATCAGTTTTTTTGCTATATAAAGAAATTGTTTAGAAGTCCTTAAACAATGTGTGGTTTAGTTTTGCTTATGCCTAGGATTATAAATGTTATTATATGCAAGTATCTCCTGTAACTTGCTTTATTTTCTAAGGTTTGTCAATCTTGTGGCCTATACCTCTAATTAATAAATAGTCATTGATCCATAATATTCTACAGGTAAATATAACACAAATCACCTTGCTGGCGAAGCTTTCATTTTCCCCTTTTTATTTTCATTACAAACATTGCTTCCCTACATTTCATTTGTATATCTCCAGATGCAAATGTGTGAAATTCTCTCTAAACATTATATTTAGGTGAAGAATTGCTGATTTGTACAACATGAGCATATTCAGCTTTACAAGATAATGCCAAATTGTTTTCCAAAGTGATTATACCAATTAAATTCTCACCAGCTGTGACTAAAGCTTCCTCCTTCTCCACATCCATACCAACACTTAGTATTTGCTGACTTCTTAATTTTTGCCAATCTGATGGGTATAAAATCATTTCTCGTTGTGTTTTAATTTACATTTCTTTGAATACTGATGAAATCGAACAGCTTTTTCTATGCTAAAAGGACTTTCACATTTCTTCTCTGTGAAATGTTTTTTGTGTGTGTGCTGTGCTGTGAAATTCATATTTTATACATTGATTGAAAAATTCCATAGTAAACTTAGACAAATAATTCATATTTATATTTGTTGTCAAGATAGTTCCACAACTTCATAATCATGGTAGAGCATGTATTCTTGCTGCTTCTTTTCCTTCTTGCTACCATTTTGAATGTATTCTTTCTAGCTTTTCTCACGTCATATGTTACTTATTACTTAATCAATACATGTTTTAGTATTTTTTAAAAGTATAATAGACTTTTTATAATTATTTATTAAATTTTATTTATAATTATCATTATTCCTCTATTTGCTATAGGGTGCATGTGCTCACCAGAGAGAGACGGAGAAAGAGAAAGAGAGAGAGGGAAAATGAGAAAGCAAGCAAGCAGTTCTAGGACATGAATTGCAGTCAGTCAGCACACTAACACATTAACAATAATGCCACCTGCTGGCCCCAAAAGTATATTTTCTAATGATTGCTACTTTGGGTATTGACCTGTTTCCATACCTGTGGAGCCATTTTTTTTTTTTTTTTTTTTTTTAACAACTTTGACATAGTCTTAACCTACATGATGTTCACTTCTTTTCTATTAGGTTGTTGGGAGAGTCATGACATGTTTCTTTATTATCCTTACAGTGGTTTTCTTATTATCTTTACATACTAATCTTATTAAATATATATTATATCTTTTCTCATTCTATCACACATGTGCATACCTGCTCACACACATACTTTATTTTTCAATATTCTTATTTCTTTGTGCTGCATTTTGCGTCTTTTTTTCAACCTCTACATGTAACTTTCTAGTAGTAGAAAAAAATGTGTTTAATCTTATATTCCATTCTGGCATTGGGTTTTTCCATTTTGATAATTACGTATTTTTTGACAACTCTGATCAGTTATATTGACAACCTAATGGGTTGTTATTCCCATATCTCAGTACAGATATTGTTCATTAGCTCTAAAGAAGCATCAGTTTCCTGGTGTCAACTAAGTATTAGTTATTTAGCTTTGGCTTTTGGACACTTTTCCACTGTCTTGCAAACTCAATCTTTAAAAAGTAGTCATTTTGGTAACATATCTATGATATTCTTACAATATTAAGTATCTAAGTTTTTGCCTAAGGCAATGCTTGCTCGCTCACTAGAAACAGAGACAGGGGAAATGAGAAAATATGCCCCCCCGGGGGGGGGGAGGATGATCATCTCCATTTTGGACAGGCAAGCACACATGATTGGTGTGATTCAAGCCACTGGGTTTGGGATCGAACCTCAGTTGATCATGTGGAAGTCCAGTCCCTTAAACACCATGCCACATGCTGGCCCTTCATTGTTTATATCCTTAGACATGATTGGTGAAAATGTGAGAATAGAATACACGCGATGAAAAAGCTGTGGAATATTTTACTGTTTCTCTAATAGCATTGCCATAATAGATATATTTTTTTTCTTGAGAGATTTTTGCTATGGGGAACATGTGCTTGCTGGAGAGACAGAAAGAGACAGAGAGACAGAAAGAGAGAAATCACCCCCCTTGCAGGGTGACTGGCCACTCCACAATCCCTTCTCCTCTTGGGATTTTGGGCACACACGCACATGCACCTGGTATGAGTTTTAAGTTGCTGGCTCCAGGACTCATATCATGGTTGGCCATGTGGGAAGTCTAGCGATGTAACCATTACACCATCTGCTGATCACAACAATAATAATTTTTAAAAGTAACTCTTCTGATGTAGAAACGAGGTGGAAGATATATGAGCTAAAATGAGATTAATTACATACAATGATTAAGAACTACCTGTCACTTGTAGCTCTAGAGTCAACATGCAAAATTGAGACTTACTTAAAAGCCAAGTACATGGCAACTATATACCTATTTGATGTAAACAGATTATAGTACTCATCTCACTTATCTTTTAGATGAAGGATCATGTAGACTTTGGGGATGTCATCTCCAGGCTCCTGAGGAACAGGATTGTGTGCTCTAAATAAGCTTTTCTTTTCACTCTTTTAAAATCTTATACTTTAAATCACAATTTTTAGATGTATCTTAAGCTAGAGAGCATCTTTTTTTCTCTGTGATGGTCTGTGTCATTCTGAAAATAGAGCCAGGCAAACTCAAATTGTACTTCTTTATTACTTATAAATGTCTACCAAAATTAATCGGGACACTTTCCTTTCTTGTGGGCACGATAAAATCCTGTGTAAAAAGTCTAGCAATTTTACTAGTTTTGTTTCAAAAATATCATGTTAAACTAGATGGCAATTTCTAGATTTAAAGTATAAAAACCTTTGTATGTGAGTGTCTTCTTTATTTCTAAGAGAAAAAATGTACTTATTGACTATAACTGTTAACGATGAAGCAGATATCTAACACGCTGTTAAGAAATATATATATATATATATATATATATGGAAAGATTTTACTGATTTTCATGTGGTTAATTTTAAGTCAGTCCTGAAATTGGTAAAACTGAATGAGAAAAGGCCTAGGGCTAGAAGAGACATCATTAGCCTAAAATTAGAAACACCTAATTAGAGGTTTAATCAGCACCCCATCTTATGAATCGTTAACTATATTTTAAACATCTGCAGATCCAATGACAGGTGGGACTTCGTACTTATTATCTGGAGAATTCAGGTTCTACATCAGATGCTTGCCAAAGTTGAGGACACTGTGGTATTAATACGACTTTGCATATGTATAGTGCTTCCTGCAACACGGGTACTTCACGTGAACATTGTATTCATCTCTTTTTTTCAAAACGGTCGTGTAGGCAGAGACCTCTTCAGTATATTGACTGTTAAATAAAATGATCTATTGATTCCATTACTGCAATGTTATGATTTGCTTTGACTCAGTGAACATCAGGTATCTAACAAGAAAAACAAACAAAAGGAAAAGGTAGCTCTTCATATTCTTTTTTTTTTTTTTTTTTTGGACAGGTTTTTGCTATAGGGTGCATATGCTCACCAGAGAGACAGAGAGAGACAGAGAGAAATCACCCCCCAGGGGAGATGGCCACGCCACAATCCCTTCTCCATTCTCCTCTTGGGCTTGCATGACACATGCCTGGGGTGAGTTTAAGCTACCGGGTCCGGGACTCAAACCACAGTTGACTACATTATGCCATCAGCTCATCCCTTTCATATTCTTAAATAAGGTAAAGAACAAAACCTGAAAATAAAATCTCAATCTGACATAGACTTAAAGTTGATATCTTTTGTTGTCTTATTATCATAGATCTTCCCATCACTCCCCACACCAGCAAACAAATCCTTTCCATTTAATTTTCCTATGTTAATTAAAAAGAAAACTTGTTTTGTCAAACTTAAAATGGCTTCCTGTTAAATCACCTTCCCTTACTTTAGCTCTCATGGTCCACATAGGTTATCTTTTGGCTTCTCTTCATCATTGTTAGATTTCTTTCTTTATCTAGAATGAGGAATATTCCTAGATTCTACTACCCATATTGCTTCCAAGGACACGGCTTCAATCAAATCCACTTTTATGTGCTTCTTTTTATTTTCTTCTCTGAATTAAAGCTACTGGTTTGTTGCAAAAACACACTGAGATAAATTACAAGCACTTAAATCATATGAAATTTAACATGAATGCTTTTGGAACATAACAAAGAGGGATTCAGTCTTAAATGTCATTATCTTTATTGGATACATTTCCATGTTTATTGGAACGCTATAAAGACGCTGGTTTCCATGAGGACTTTATAGAATAGGCTTTCTCTCTGTCAGAGGCTGGCAACCCTTCACAGGTGGTAGTCCAATGCTTCAATCATTCACTTCAGTGTCGTTGTTTGTTTTCCTTTGATATCCAATACAATTATTTTGATTGCTAAGAGAATATGTTTTTCTACAAGCTTAATTATTTCTATTTAAATTTAACTAAGATACTCATGTTGTTGTTGTATATGTTTGCACGGCCTGGTTTTTGGATCCAATATGGTAAAAGTGAGTAAATGGCCCTTAATAGGCAATTTAAGGTATTGGATTGAAAAGCTCGTAAGAAAACTATGACACCTTTATAGGACTTTCTGTGACTCTTACACTTTCTCTTCACCTTCACTAGAATAAGATTTATGATTTAAACTCCACCAAGTAAGAAAGGCCCTTACATGGAAATAAGAAATAGCAAGAACCTTAAGTATAATTTAGTACATTATTTTGCACATGAAATCTCAAATGACTAGCCCAAGTCCTAGAACTTAGGCATTAAGAACTGGGAATAAAACCAAGGTCTTCTTGAATCACATAGGTCAATGTATTTCCAATATAATTCTTTAGATAAAGTAACATACATAATCAAAAGAAGTGGAAGGCAAAGCATTATTAATAACATACCATATCTTTAACTTGACAAGTATTATGTATATTAATTGTAAACATTTAATGTGCATCTTCAAAGATATAACATAAAAATGAAATATACTATTTTTATTTAGGCAGATTGATTTTTAAAGAGAGTAATTTTGTTTCTGAATATATTCTTATTCTTCTCCCAGACAAAAGTTGGCGCTGAGAGTTATGAAGTTTAGTAGAGAAATAATTTTATTACTTAGACGGACCAGCTCCTATATACAAGCTTTAGAAAGAAAATTACAGGCAGAAAGATGTAAACGGTGAAGAGATACAACATCTATGTGAACCACAAATGTCCATACATTATTATTAAAGTTGTAAAGCTATTATTAGTTTCCCATTGCAAAATTGACAGTGTAAAGAAAATTGTCTTAGAACCAACTGTGGTGTCTATTGTAAATGAAAGACTTTTGAAAACAATTTACAAAAGCTTATAAGTTATTCACTCAAATGTAAGTTTGCAGATTTATTTTAGCAAAGATATGCAAGGGAGCTTCAAAAAAGTCAGAAAATTTCAATTGAAGTATAAATTTATTTAGGTGCAAAGTATTTTGAAATCCATATATAGTTTTTCTTTGTAATATGCTTTTGTGCAAAATTCTGTAACACCCCTCATATACCTCCAATTCTATTCTTACAACAGATTAAAAAGAAAACCCAGAAATCCTAATAATGGTGACCTACTTTGAAATTCTATACAAAAAATTCAGAATGATAGGACTAGAAGGCTCAGAGTTAACTTCCACCAACCTTTCTACTTTCCATACTAGACATGTGGAGTTTAGAAGGTTAAGGAATTTGGCCATGGTCACTGAACTAATAAAAAAAAGAGCTAGTCAAGAATCTAAGACTCTTTCCTGGCTATTCTTTTTCTACTCAAAGATGCTTTGGAAAATTATAGTTCTTCAAGGTAGAAAAAAAGGTGGTAGAAATGAAGAGTATGACTTACTGCTGGAAGTTTAATATGACTTATTAAACTCGACAACAAACCATTTCTAGAGCCAGAGTAGAGAAACATTATTAAAAAGCATAGGAGCCAGCAGGTGGCATAGTGATTGAGGCACTGGATTTCCATGTGGTCAACTCTGGTTCAAGTCCTGGACCCAGGGGCTTGAAACTCATGCCAGGTGCATGTGTGTTCATACCCAAAATTCCGAGAGGAGACTGGAGGAGAAGGGATTGTGGCATGGCCATCTCCCTGGTGGGTGATTTCTCACTTTCTGTCTCTCTGTCCTTGTGGTGAGTGCACACATCCCATTAAAAAAAAAATCTCTCTTTTTCTCAAAAAAAAGAAAGAAACAGAATAAAAAGGCATTATAAAAAGGCATTATCACAGGTAACATGTGAGATGTTTTTGGTTGCAAGAAATTAATATGGCGATTTATTCTAATCAAAATAAATATGCTAATTAAAAAGTACTAAACTGTATAGAACACTTTAGAACTAGTAACTAGCCTAGACCAAGAGACCTCCAAAGTCATTGGCTTTGACAGGGAGATGAAACACATGTTAACTGTTGAGAGCAGCATTTACCTACAACCTGTCTCTGTAGGAGTTATTTAGTTCACTCCACTGATCTGGACGGTTTGCCATGGAGGCAGTTACTTGGATCTTTAACTGTTGAATAAACAACCGATTCAGAAAGGCCTTCTCTAATCCTACCTTCATTGAATCTTTTATTCATCTTGTTTCCTGTTCATGTAACGATATTCACAGTTTTCCTAAATAGTAGATTGATGGGAGTAGGAAAAGACATTGTTAAATTTTCCATCATAATTTAGCTAAAATGACAATTAATATCATTGAATCATGAATTAAAATAAGAGACTTACACTGCTCAATTTATTTTTAAAAGGTTGATACTGTTTGTATTAACAGTTAAGCATGAAGAGTGGAGAATGTATGGAACCAATAAAATGAGAAATCTTAGAATTTCCCATAGCTAACTTACTGGTATTATTGTAGCTATTCTATGGAATTTTAACCAATTGCTGACTCCATTTACATTAAAAATTGTGCTTAAAACCTAAAGCTGACCTAAAAATGTATCTAATTATGGTTTTAAATTATGAATCCCATCTGGGAAATCTTTGCAAGATATTAAAAATATTCTGTATTATAAAGCAAATAGAAACCCTCATTTTGAAGGATATTAAAATATCTAAATATAGTAGAAAATTTAAAAAAAAAAAAGAAAAGAAGGAAACCATGTCTAAACAAAATAAATGTCCTAAAATCCAGGGACCATAATTCATATAATTCATTTGTAGAAAACTACATAGACACTCAATTGAATACTCCCTCTTTTTATAAGTCCAGTTTCCAGTAAATTTCACGTGACATTTGATCATTTAGATTATAATAAGTAAGTTAGAATTTATATAAGAAAGTAAGAGTTGATAGAGATAGTACAATGGGATACTCGGAGAAAGTGACACCCCAAAACATAACATAACAGAAAATTTATAATCAAACAAATAAATATAGAAAATAAGGAGAAACGACCATTCAGAAGAAATATACATTCAGAATACTTAACAATAGTGGCCGTGGTCTCATGTTCTCTATAACTCCTTTGAATTAAGCATAGTGCAGCATTTAGAGAGGTAACAGATGTTTCTCCGTATCTATCTAAATGGTTAATGAAACTTTGGTCTGACCAAGTGCATTAGTGGTTCATTCAACTGCATCCCATGCGGTCTACTGTGCCATTGGAGTCCTGGAATGGATGCTTTGAAAAACATGCTGGGCACATGCCAAAAATCTCAAGAAGAGAAGGAACTGGGGCCTGGTTATCTCGTTTTTCCCCTCTCTTTCTCTCTCTCCAGAGAGTGCACACACCCTATAGCAATTGAAATAATAAAAAGGCACAGTGTGTTGGAAGAAGCAGCAACTCTATAGTCAGGTCTTCTTTCAAGTCACAGTTGTGTCCCTTTAATAATGGTATCAACACTGAGTTTCTTAAATTCTCTGAGCCTATATACCTCCTTAATAAAATGGAGAATAAAAGTAATGTACTGAATGGGTTAGTTTTGATGATCAAATCATTGTATAAGGCACATACCTTTCTGTTTGCCCCATACTAAATATTAGTTGTTTTTCTGACTATATTTTAAAACTTCATTGTAGTAATTTTAAATTAGAACCATTTTTTAAATGAATGACAGATATTTATATTATTTTCTAAAATGGTGCATTGCATATCATTGTAGTCATTATAATTATTCAAGACATAACTGTCTTTTTTTTTTTTTTTTTTTTCCTGGAGAGCAGTTACAATCACCAGAGAGAGACAGAGAGAAAGAGAGAAAGGAGAGGAAGCACCTATCATGGGGAATGGGTGTGTCACATTGCTTCTCCTCTATCTTCCTGTCCTTTTGAGATTTTGGGTACACGTGCACTCATGTCTGGTGTATTTTTCAAAGTGCTGGATCTGATGCTTGAACCATGTGGTTAGCCATGTGAGATTTGACTGCCTTAACCACCAAAACACAGAACTAGCCACTCCCTACTCAGATTTCTGTTCTGTAATCCTAATTCAGTAATTTAATGTTATGTAGGTGAGGATTTAGGATTATTATAAAGAAGGATATAATAGCTAGAATTTGGTTGATTCTATTCAAAGTCATGTTGAACTTACTGATTAAATGACAGAAACAAGTCAACTCAATTTATTTTATTTAATTAATAATCATTATTTAGCTGATGATATTTGAGTTGGCAGATTTATATACTTTTCGGCATATTTCTTCTTTACTCAGATATTTGTTCATTTTATCCAAGTGAAAATATTTTTAGAATGTAATATAAGAATTACATTAGGAAGATCTACAAGGAAACAAAATAATTTTCATTTTTGTCTTGGATCCCTGCAAGAAGTAAGTTTCTTTTTTCTTTTTTTTTTTTTTTTTGAGATATTTGCTTTCATACAACTATTTTCATTTTTTTATTTTATTTTCTTTATTTATTTACATTCATTCATTGTACATCATTACAGCATACAAAATTAGATTTTTTCATCCAGAATACACTGTATGTTGGCTCAATCAAGCACATCAACATATGTGTTATTGTCAACAAATAATTTTCCATTTCTTGTTTCCTGTATATTTTGCCTTTTTTCCCCCATCCTTGATTCCCTATTTCTCACCCTCTGCCATCTCCCACTGTCCTCCCACACTGTGTCTGGTATCTATTGTTGCTTTCTATGCCTTTATCCCCCTACATTTTACTGTTTCACTAAATATCTTAATTAATCTAAATATTTTTAATAGCAAGCAAAGCTGATTTATACATATCCATGAACACAAGTCTGACTTAGGCATTAACCTCGGTGAGAAGAATGAACATACTATAAAGTAGCACCTAGCTTGAGCTATATAGCTTACTGTAGTCATCAAATAGTTTTTTTTTTTTTTTTTTTTTTGAAAAGAAAAACAGTTTTAGGTGTTTTTTTTTCCTGAAACTTTTTTTAATTTTTTTTTTTTTAATTAAAAGAAAAACAGTTTTAGGTTATTTTCTTTTTCTTTTTTTTTTTCTGAGACTTTTTTTTAACTTAATTTACATTCATTCCCTAAGCATCGTCACAGCATACAAAATGTGATCTCCCCTCCAGAATATATTGCATAGTGACTTAATCATGCCTGTTACCGTAAGCCACACAGCTTTCTAAGTGTCTTTGTAAGTCATATTGCCACCTACTGGCAGCCTCCAATGTAGCAGTCATGCTTTGCGTCTCCACACTACAGGAGCCTCTTTTAAATAGAGAAACTTGGTGACTAATATAGTTGAAAATATACTCTAATTATTTCTCTAAAGACATATGATACAGTGATAGGAATTATATATGAAATTCCTTTTAATAAAAAAAATAAAAACTGGAGTCTCCAAACATTTGTAATTCCATTGTAGGATTGTCGAAATAGCCTTTATTAGACCTTTTTCTGCCATGCGCTTCGTAAGTTCACATCACAAACTAACTTTTTTCGTGATAGATAAAGTTTCTTTTCCAAATACGTGGTTGATAAAGTGAAAATTATATGAAATAGTGATCAAATTAAAATACTTAATGATTTTAGATTTAGAATGTTAGAAGATATCTTGAGTTAGATTTAAAATAGAGATAGTTGTTATTTATAATTCAGTAGCATCTGTTTTGGATAACATTAAGAACAATCAAATTCAATTAGAATTTTCAGACTGAAAAAAAGCACTTACCTTTGAAATGATGAGTTGTGTCTATGCTTTAAAGTCATAAAATAAGCCCTTGGCCTCCTTTTAACATCATGGCTGTAAAACTTAGATCACTCTGTAAATATCTAAATTCAATGTAGTTACAAGAGTAGTTTGAAGTAAATGTACATATTTTAGTTGGAACACAAATTCATTTACAGGCAACCTTTAATTATTATAGACTATGATATATTGTTCATGTCTAAAGTACATTATTAAATATAATTAATGGACTCAAAAGTCTCCTCTTTTCCCAAAAATCTTAACTTGGAGTAAGTGAAATTAAGTTATAAAATTGCACTTAAGAAATCAATGAAAACATTGAAGAACAACCTAAGAGAGGAGACTTTACCATTTTCTTCTCAGAGCTATTTGTAACAAAGTAAATCCAGGCTGGGACCAGCAGTTAGCATAATGGCTATGTCGCTGGACTCCCACGTAGTCCACTGCGGTTTGAGTCCCGGACCTGGCAGCTTAAACACAAGCCAGGCGCGTGTGCATGCATGCCCAAGATCCTGAGAATAGAATGAAGGAGAAGGGATTGCGGTGTGGCCATCCCCCGGGGGGTGATTTCTTGCTTTCTGTCTCTCTGTCTCTCTTTTTCTGGCGAGCGCACGTGCCCTACAGCAAAAATCTCTCCAAATAAAGAAGAAAAATAAATAAATAAATACAGGTAGAAAGAACACAATGTATATATTCAGCTTCTACCCTTATGTTTTAAGGAAGACCACTTTTTTTCCTTAAGAATTATTTTCTTTATTTGTCATTATTATTATTAGTTTTTTTTTTTTTCAATTTGCCCTTAGAGAGAGAGAGAGAGAGAGAGAGAGAGAGAGAGAGAGATGGAAAGTGAGAATGCAAGCCGCAAGCTTTGGGACTGAAACCACTGTTGGCCATGTGGGAGTTTAGTGCCTTAGCCACCATACCACCTGCTGGCCCCAAAAGTCCACTTTTGTAACAAAACTTAAAATGGAATTTTTTATTCTTTAACTCTATATTAATGCAATGACTGCTTTATTATATTTTCTTTATGTTATTCTAAAAGTACTTTTTTAGTACTAAGATATCTTTAACACTCTCTTTTCTGTTTTTTTAATTCCTGCTCCTTTTTTTCACAATACATTTTATTGTCTATTTTTACTCTCTCTTTCATTTTCAAAGCAAGACAGCTTTCCCAGGCATTACATAACTCCCTTTAAATAAGAAAAATAAGTATGCTTGTTTTCCTTAAAAAATATACTGAATATGTAATAAATCAAATCAAGTGGTAATTGTTTATATTTAAATGATTTTTTTCTCAAACAAAATTTGAAAAATTTTTGTTATAGGACGTGTGTTCTTTCTGGAGAGACAAAGAAAAGCAGAGAGACAGAAATGAGAAATCCCCCCTACCCCGGGAGGATGACCACACCACAATCCCCTCTCCTCTGTCTTTTCCTCTGGATTTTGAGCATGCAGGCACGCATGCCCGACATGAGTTTCAAGCCACCAGGTCTGGGACACAAAGTGTGGGCACCATGTAGGGTCCAGTGCCTTAGTCACTATGCTACCTGCTGGATCCTCTAATCAGTATTTTACCCGCTCTTGCCCCCCACCTCACAAAACATATATACGATTTGCCATTTGACTGAGGTGGCAAGTTAATTACGATTTGCCATTTGACTGAGGTGGCAAGTTAATTATATCAGAATAAAATGTACTGAGAATGAATGACGGTGCTCTGCACAGTTTACTGTTAATGATCACACACCATATTAAATATAATTCCATCTCAGATATTTGATGATGTTGCATTAAATTATTGTATTTCTTCCATGAATGTAATGACTATAGACCTGGATTTTAGGAGATCAGTGAAAAAAGCTATGAACTCTCCTCATTAGTATAAGACACACAAAGTTTCCTGGTCCCCCTGTTGATCCACCTCATTGTTTTAGATAAATACTCTCTAAGAGTGCAAAGGTGCAAAGGTCCCAGAGTAGCTGAAATAATGAAGGACGACAGCATATTTTATTCCAAAATAATGCATTAGGCATGCACTTAAGAAATTACATCAGCAACAATAAAAATGTGCATTACAAAAGCCAGCTTTTTGTTCATTGTCCATATAAGGGGCATGCTGACCTTGTGAACTGAATGTTGGCGCTGATAGCATGTGAATTAGGCCTTTCAAACATCTCTATAAACTTGAAGGCTAGGTAGGTGCAACTGAACACCTAGGGCAGATACTGACTCATGAAATTGTCTGATGAATTGGTCAAATCTTACACGTCAGCCAGTTCATGGACGTGTTTTAAATACTTTTTTTTTTTTTTTAAGAATTTAAATGTAGCTCATATAATCTGACAAGTCAATGAAAAACTGAGATTTCTTTTTCATATTATCAACTTATTGTGAAATGCAATTTAAAAGCATTCTTTAAAACACATTCTAATTATCTCCTCTAATAATGAAGATTTTGCTGGCCTAAAAATGCAAAGAAAAATTCTTAGATGATCCAGGCACATAATAAATTGATGGTGTGAAAAGACCCATTGACTAGATGTAAATACTGTCCTTTTTTTTTTATGAAAGAATTCCAGGTAGGCATAGCCAGGAGAGGTGTCCTTCGACCTTCTCTGGCAGATTCTGCCCTGAGTTGCTTGGGTGCCCCATCCATTCTTCCTGTTTATTGGATGTGGTTTGATCATCTGTGGCTTGACTGTCTGAGAAAGCTGTATCTAATGATGGCAACACTTGAATAACAGATTGCTACAGTATTCCCCCTGTGGTGAAATTATTCTGTTATCTGAAAGTAATTGAAAATAGGTTGAAGGCTTTCTAAGAAAAGTTTCCATTTTCAGCTTACTCAATCTTTAAATAGCCTTTCAACCCACTTTGTCAGCCACTTCTGTCTCTTTTAATATGTTTACTTCTACTTAGCCACCAAGACCTATTATCCTTCTTGTATTTGATCTGTTTTCTTTTATAAAAATTAATTAATTAATTAATTAATTAATTAATTTTCATTTTCTTTTATACATTCAACCACATTATTATTTATCTCACAAAGTGGATATTTCAACAGGTGAACATCTCTCCCTAGTACAGTTGATAAAAATACAAAACATCTTCAACAGATAATACCACACCTCTTTGTGCCATTAATACTTTGTCTCCCTGTCCTTCCCCCAAATGTCCTTCCTCAGACCCTCCTCTTTCACACACACTATATCTGGTATTTACATCTATATACTGTTTCTATATCCTTTAGTCATTAGTTTCAGTCATAGAGTGCGGACACTTGGTATATATTAAGTGGGACACACAATTCTTGATCTCTACTTCCTTAGGCTTACTTTCTGGCTCCTCCTCCTTTTTACACTTTTCCAAGTTTAGGCTCCCTTACAATTTATCCTGAAATTTTATCGCCTCAACTTTACCCACTCCCTAGGGTATTGCACTGGTTCTTACGATTGTGAGTACTTTACATATATCAATAACTTCAAATTTTTTAATCTCTAGTTCCAAGTCTGTTCTTTGCAGTGTAGACTCTGTTTCTGTGTACTCATGGACATTTTCACTTCAACATCCCACATGCTGTTCAGTCTTTGATATGACCAAAACAGACTCTTAGGTTTTTTGTTTTTTCCCCCTCAAATTTGTGATCCCATCTCATGAGAGGACATCATCAGTCACCTACCTTCTCAGGCCCAATATATTAAGTGTGGACTTCAATGAGCCCAGTTGATTTATTTAAGTATTACTTTAACATAAAATACATCCCAGATCCAACCACTGCTACTACCTTATTCAAAACCATCTTTACTCTTGCCAATATATTTTCTACTCAGTATCAAGGAAAAATCCTTTCAGACCACAGGTTAGATCATATTACTCTACAGCTCAAATACTTTCAGTAGCCTTTTCTGATACTAAGCAGAAAACCCAAAGTCTTGGCCACAGCCTGCATGTGCCTATGTAAAACTGTCCTTGATTATCTCTTTTTTTTTTTTTCCTTGATTATCTCTTTAATTTCATCTTCTACTACTTTCTTTTCTAGCTGTTCAAACAATTACTGTCTTTTGCTAGTTCTTCTGCACAATTCAAGAATATTTCTGTCCTAAGGCCTTACACTTATTGTTCCATGGGTCAGAAATGTTTTTTTTTTCCCCCAAATATTTAAGTGATGTGTCTTTTCACCTTTTCCAAGTCTGTGCTCAGCTGTGCTCAGCCATTACAACCACAGAGTCCCTCTTTGCTCACTCTCTATAACATATTATAGCATCCCCTTCCACCCTCTTTATTACGACTCTTAAGTTACATGTCATTTGCTTATTTCCATCTTCCTAAATATGGATGTGTTAAGCCCTTTATTTTTACCAACACTGACTAAACATGTACCCAGCATGTGGTAGGTACTCCATACATAATAATTGAATGAAATTGTCAATGAATGAATTCTATGTATAAGTGCATTTCCAAGTAGAAGTTTGCTAAGGAGTATGTCACCCTAAACAGAGATAACCAATGTAATATATAGTTAAACATACACAATTTTACAATAATAGCATCTCTTCAGTTTTGTTCATAAAAGTCACATCATTTATCATGTGGACAATTTAATATGAATAAGCAAGAAACATTAATTCTTGCTTTTCACAGTCATTACGATTATTACATAATTGTCTAAACATTCTGCTTTTCTTATCCTGACACTGAAAATTATAAAATATCGGTTCATTGAAAAAGTCATGACGTATGTTTCTATGCAAAAAATACATCACAGCTTTCCCAACAACTCAACAGTTATGATGTAATGACTAAACCATCTGAATTTCCCGCCTAATTCTTTTCTAAAAGATTTAATTTGGGATTAAATTTGTGGTAAATGCCACCATTCATGCCATGATTATTTTTAGTGTTCTCCCATCTTTGTATTGGTTTGCTAGCAGTGTAAAGAAAAAAACCAGAGACTAGGTGGCTTCAATGACCGAAACTTACTGTCTCACAGTTTTGGAAGCTAGAGATCGAAGAACAACGTGCCAGCAGATTTCGTTTCTCGAGACTTCTCTCTTTCGCTTGCCAATGACTGCCTTCTCTCGTGTTCTCGCCTGGTCTTTTCTCTGTGTGCGAATGCTCCTGGACTCTGTGTGTCTAAATTTCCTGTTCTTATAAGGATGCCAATCAGCTTGGGTTAGGGCCCAACCGAAAGGTTAATTTGCACTTACTAACCCTTTTAAAGGCTCTATCTGCAAATTTACAGACATTCTGAAGTACTGGGGGTTAGGGCAAATTTAGAGAGAGAGCAATTCAATCCTATAACACTCCGAATTCTGTAAGCACTGGCGTTGGAACTGATTGTGTTATCACAGCACAGTCTGTTCTGCGTGTTATAGAATGCAACTATGCATGTCAGAAGTAATGTTTAAATTGGGACCAGCAATTAGCATAATGGCTATGTTGCTTAACTCCCATGTAGCTAACTACGTTCGAGTCCCAGACCCAGTGGCTTAAACTCATGCTGGGAGCATGTGCGTGCATTCCCAAGATCCCGAGAGGAGAATGGAGGAGAAGGGATTGTGGTGTGGCCATCCCTCCTGGGGGGTGATTTCTTACTTTCTGTCTCTCTGTCTCTCTCTGTCTTTCTGGTGAGCGCACGCACCCTATAGCAAAAACCTCTAAAAAAAAAAAAGAAATAATGTTTAAATTCATTCAAAGTCATAAATATTGCAGAGATAATGAGATCAATAAGTGAGTTAGATTACAGCAGAAATTTGAAATGGCAGTTGGTATTATTGAATTATGGGAAGAAACATAGACATGGTAAACTCTAAAATCACCTTTTTCCTAAATTTTACTTTTATCCTAGGCATGTTTTGTACACTTTGGAAAGGTAGATTTTTGAGAGTTAAGTGTTGGATATTGGATTATTTTTATAGAAATAAAGTACTCAATATTTTTGAACAAGTAAATTTATAACTTTAATGTACTTTCAACATCTTTAGATTTTATTCTCTCTTTTCAATCTCTTTATAGCTTTTAGAAATGCAACATTTATACTTTTTTTGCTGATACATATATAAATGCATATGCATTTATTTATCCCATATACATTAGTGTTAAAAACAATATGAAGGACCAGCAGATGGCATAATGGTTATGCTGCTGGATTCTCACATAGTTGACTACGGTTCAAGTTCCAGACCTGGTGGCTTAAAACTCATGCTGGGCACATGTGCATGTGTCCCCAAGATCCTGAGAGGAGAATGGAGAGAAGGGATTGGGGTATGGCATCCCATCTGGGGGGAATTTCTCACTTTTTGTCTCTCTGTCTCTCCAGTGAGTGCACATGCCTTATGGCAAAAATCTCTCAAAAAAACCACACACATACAACTTAATATGATAGACATCAGTATCTATAATGTTTAATTTGAAAAATAAAACAGAGATTTATAAAGGTAAAGTGAATAGGCCATAATTGCATAACAAATAAATTAATGAGTACTGAACAGCCCCACAGCCTAGCAGTTCAGGAAGCCAGATCTCACAGGGACCACCATAGTTTCAAATTCTGATGCTGGCAGCTTGAAAAACACACCTTGCACATGTGACAGACTGGAGAAATGGAAGAGAAAGGACTGGGGCATGACCGCATCCCACTGATGGGTACTTGCTCTCCTCCACTCTTCTGGTGAGGCCACAAGCCCTCTGGCAATTAAAATAAACAAATAAGGAAAAAAAAAAAAAAAAAAAAAGAATTACAGAGTGCAGTTGCTAAGCCAGGCCTGTCATATACATAAGACTTAAGGCAATCTCCCTGTCTCCTAAAGCATAAATTATATCATTGCTGAGTATCAACAGTAGGCAGAATTTTATCCTGTCCCACTGAGTTTTGCTCCCTGGTGTCACAGCTGTGAATATATTATATGGCAAACATGACTTTGCAGAGTTAATTAAGGTTAATAATCAAATAACTTTAAGATACAGAGGTTAGGCCGAATTATCCAGGCTGGCCCAATATAATGACATAAATCTTTAAAAATCAAACCATTCAACTTGTTGAGGACAGGAAATATGTCAAAGAGATTTGAGCGTGAGAGAAGCTTGATGGATTGTCACTGGCGTGAAGATAAAGAAGCACATGTGAGAAAAATGTGGGCAATTTAGAAGCTACAAGTCACCAGCCTCTCCTGGCCACCAGTAAGCAAAATATTACAACCCTATTCGTATGTATGAAAGGAATAGGATTCTATTGTACCAGCAACCTTATTCAGCCTAAAAGTGAATTCTTCATCAGCTCATACAGATAAATGCCCAGTCAGCTAATACTGTGATATCTGGCTTGTGAGAACCTGAACAGAAAATCAAGTTAAGCCATGGCAGAATTCTGACGGATGGAACTATGAGTTAATACATTTCTATTGCATTAATTAATTTTCTGTTTGTGACTTTTTGTAATAGCAGCAATAGAAAACTGATAGAATATTTTAAACCCATGCCCAGTGTAATCATTGAATAAAATTTAAACAAACTCGGGTATCTTTTGTTATATGGCTTCTAATTTTTTATATGGTCAAGGAAGAAGTATATCTCTCTTTGTATAGATGGGTAGAAGATTATGAAATACATTTCTCATTTTTTTCTATTGATGATTGCTCCCATCTGCATGCTAAAGAGAAAGAAGAACACACCTCCTTGGTGTTCAATCATACCATAATCCCCTTTCTCTAGCCCTCCAGCCTGCCAGACTCCTAGGGCACACACACATTCTCGGCCTGTCTTCAGGCCTCCTGGGTCAGCGCCTGGACCTGCCACACTGTGTGACTTCAGCTGCACAGTCTGGTATGGTACCAACAACACCACACGTGCTGAGCTGGTTGATATAGCTGACTAATTTATCTATTAATTTATTCACCCATTTAGTTATTTATTCAACAAATATTTACCGACACCAAGAACACATAGATTGGGTTGTCGGGAACATCACGATGCATTTTCGCATAGAAAAACAAAAATACGTCATGAATTTCCCAGCAACTTCATAGAATATTTTAAATGCTGTCACTAGGCAGAAATTAAGAATTGCATGATTCCTGCTCATACACACGTATATTCTAGTGTTGAATTTAAAAATTAAAACAATAATTTTTCATAATGTGGTAAGGAGTTATAATATAGCCCCCAGTGAACCTTGCCTCCTTATTTTTCTGCCCTTGAGTGATACGTTATCTCTGCTCCTTCCAACAAAAGGTACAGTCTGTAAGTCCATCTGAACCGAGGACAGCTTTTAAATCTGCTTTGACTAATAAGATGAGAAAGCAGTTTAGTGAGTGAATTCTGGATTCTTGGTCTTCTACTCATTTCAATTTCTATTCATGCCAGTGTTAATACTGTTCTGCGATGGCCATAATATAACAGAGACTGTCTAACATACTGAATAATGAGAGATCATCAATCGGCACCAACTTCTAGAAATATATCAGTAAGTGAAAACTTTTCTGTACTTCCAGCTTCATTTCTTCCGGGAGAGATCAGTTAAATACCTGTCCATCATACATATGTGAACAGTAATGTACTTTTTGATTGTTTCTTTCTTTAAAATCATTGAACCTGGAATGACTCGATACACAGCAATGGGTAAGTGACATAATAATCAACTAGGTAGATAATTCAAGCTGAATTATTTACTACAAAGGAGAAATATTGAGATCTTACTCAACGTGATCTAAGAGATAGAAAAGTATCTCTGAAGGATGAGTAGGAATTTGCCAGAGGAGGTATATATATTGGAATTAGGGGTAGGGATTGAAAGAACAGTACAGCATTCAAAGTGCAATAAATAGGTTTTTAGGGTAGGCTATGAATCAAACCCAGACCTCCCAGGTGACTTCAACATGCATGCTGCAGTTGGGCCTACAATGTTCTTTTGTTCATTTATTAGGAAGAATAGTCTTCTAGAAGTGACTTTTGTTAATCCATTTCTTGGAGCTAGACACAGTCCTGTACTTAGTCACTGGAATGGTAGAAGAGAGAGAAGAGAAAGAATAAGGGGAAGGGTTTTTTGCTAGTATCTCCATACCTATAAGGTGGTCTTAGACTATAACCATAGGTCTATATGTGCACTTTTGCTAAAGTGTCTGTTTATTGTGGACAAGCATTATTTTGTAACATCTAAGCTTTATAGATATACTGAAATGACAATGCATAGGAAAAAGAGCTAGCGAATCAGCCAGTTTGTATATATCTTTGTTATAACTGAAAAAAGAGATACATCTTGGACATAGAATTATGAAATCACCTCAGGGCAGTATATAACAAGACCTGTTCATTACGCCGGCAGCAGGAGGGCAGAAGGAAGTAGAAGGGAGAAATGTATGGAGGTGCGTTTGTATTTACATTCTGATAATAACCACAGATATATGCCCATTTACTTTGGCTATACTGTGGGAATGCATTGTGTAATTAAATGGAAACATCTTGCTAATATTTTAATAGCATAGAGCTGAAAATGAATTCTCTTACAAACATTATACTAATGAACACTCTGTTGTTCTACATTTTATTTTAAAGTAAGTATCAAGGGAGTGGAATATTTTAGTTGTAACTGCTGATGCTTTTATCTAGAAACCTGTTGTCATTTTTGTTTTCTATAAAAATTTTGTCCATAAGAAAGGATTACTTTTTAAAAATTTTTAGCAGATTGAGTTGGTATAGTGTATTCTTGGTTATCAAAATAGAGCTTTGGGACTTTGAATTGATAAATATTCCTAATGTGTGAAAGAGCATACTATTTACTATACTGTATGATCTCAATCACATAAAGTTGCCTATTACGTATAGGACAGGACCAAAAAAGATATATATCAAACTGCAAGCTGTTTCTTGTGAATGACTTTGTTCTTGGGTTTTTCAGTTTCCTATAATGCATACATTAACTTTTAAAAAATAAAGGTTGTTTTTTTTTTAAAACCTGAAAAAAAATATAGTAAATAGCATGCTCTGTGGTGGAGGACACAAATTGGAGAAACTAAAAGAAAAAAAACAAAACAAAACAAAAAACAGTGAAAAGAAAAAAAACAACCTTGTATAACTAGAAATGGAGCCAAGGAAGACAGTAGTGAGTTAAGAGTAGCGAAGATCTCATTCCAGACATTTTCTAAGCCGTGATGGGAGTTAAATTGGGTACTATGGGAGATGTGAGTTAAATGACATGGTTGTTTCCTTGATGAAACATGTTACAGCAGCACATTGAGGGGAAAAGAACTGATATATTTTGACATACTGTAATGCCATCCTGAATGAAATAAACCATAACTTCTAATGACTTTAATGGTATAGGACACAGATATAATTTATGAAGTGCTACAAGGCTATCTTGTCTACGGCCTTTAACTCAGAACCCCAGGTGCTAGCCACTGAACCGACTACTCCTAAGGGAGATATACCCTCCAGTTCTGTACAATAAAGACAAAGATTTTCACTATTTATGTTTCTCCCCCTCTAATAAACAAGTTGTCCAGGAAGAAACAAACTTTGGTTACAGAATTATTTTTTTGAGTAATATAGTTCTAAGAATTTGAGTGATTTCTTAGGTCAGCACTTTCATTTTGCAGAAATGACGGTCTTCTAGAAGTGACTTTTGTTAATCCACTTCTTGGAGCTAGACATAGTCCTGCACTTAGTCACTGGAATGGCGGAGGAGAGAGAAGAGAAAGAGTAAGGGAAGGGCTCTTTGCTAGTATCTCCATATCTATAAGATGGTCTTTCTTTCAGAAAAGTAGATTGATCTGTAAAGAATTTCATTGCTAGGAAACAATGGTACTCAGAATCGAGGTCATCTGACTTCTAGTTCTTCTATTTTACTAGGACTTTTTTTGTTGCTTGTCTATCTGCCTTCACCTGAGGGATACCTGGCCAGGCACTTCCCAGTAATCTTTAAAAGCAGGTTGGCCTCATTAGACTTGCGTTAGAAGATGTCATTTAGGCAAAAGTCACTCTTAAGCCCAATTTGGGGCATCCAGGTAAGCATTCCTAGAATAGTTAATGAACTTTATTCTTTGTACATATACTATTTCCTGAAAACTCTGCTAACCAGCCCAATTTAGGGGGAAATTGAAAACCTTATCCATTTTAGGTGGTGTTACTTCAGTTTCTGAAGGTCCCCTTGACCAGTGTTTAGTGTATTGATGCACCTTTAATAAGCGCTTTAAATAGAGCATTGAAAAATGACCAATGGTCAACGTAATTAGTCACCTTTAATAAATGTTTTAAATATGCTATTTAAAATGTATAATTCACTGAATTAAAAACAAATGAAAAAAAGATACACAGGTCTAATTGTTTCCTTCAGTACTCTCTGCAGTATTTTCTATTTACTTCTTGCTAAGTAGAGGAGGTATCTGGAGAATAGCAGATGAAGAAAGAATCCTTTAACTATTACTCTGGGCAACTGGGCATTCTTCTGGACAGGTTCTCAGGGGCAGCCCTGGCCAGGCCAATGCTGCTAATGCGCCATTTCAAAAATGAGATAACTATGTTAGCATCAGAATCACATTCTTATTTGTTGTTCTAAATGTGGGTTTGTATTGTCCTTTTCAATTCTTGAATTTTGGAGTTTTTGCTTCTTAAAGAGGTCATTTGAAGGAGAAAGATATATACATATATATATATATATATATATATATATATATATGTATATTTGTCTTTTTCAGCCAAGGCTGTTAATTTTTTTTTTTTCAGATTCTGTTCATGCAAAACTTAATGCATGAAAGGATAAGAGACTCGAGATAAGGGGAAATGTCAGGAGACCATTTTTTCTTTCAATATACACTTGAACGTGCTAACTGCCAGTAAGAATCTGTATTATATCTTCTTTTTGTCTATCTTCTTATGCCTAACATTCCAATGCAACAGAAATGGGATGAAGGATAGCCTAGCCTGATGCCTTTTCAAAATTACAGAGTCCTCAAAATCATTCCATTCAGTCTGATATATGTGGACAATACTCTGCTTTCAGTAAAATTGATGCATGCAGCTCTCAATGCAAAAATGTATATTGAGCAACAAAGAAAGAAAAGCAATATTTCACATTTGAAGTTTTCACATGACTTTTGTGCTTTATGTAAGTTCTGAATTCATTATCGAATATATCCTTTCAAAATCAACTGAAAGAGCTGCCAAGGGATAATTCAGAGTGGAGAGAAAAAAGTGAAAACACAGTTGTTTAAACAATACCTCATTTTCAAATAAAAGGTCGATAGTAAATTACAGATTTAAGAAGAAAATTATTACATTCTGTGATTGAGTTTCTTAAAGCCACGGTGCTTCTGAGATGAAATGGGGCATCTACATAAAATGTACAAGACTGAAGGTGTATATAATCAGGCAGTCTCTTATTTTGGGCTATTTTGTGTATGGTTGTGTTTGTGTGTGTGTGGGGGGGGTGTGCACATGTATGCACCTGTGTATGTGTATTTCAGAAAAGCATCACTTTAATTGCCCCTGTACCTTCTCTTATCAACCTGTCTGGATCCAATTGTACTAACATTTTGCTCACCTTTCAATTTCTTTAATGTTTCTCCCCGGTTTGAAACAACATAAATTTGGCTTCCTCATCAAGAAGCTCATTTAGCTGCAGCTTGATTGCATGTAATTTGCCCTAAGTAGCTCCATCTTTTAATTGTCTGTGCCTTTTTCCAATCTATAAACTGTAACTTCAGGCAGGCCATTTTTGTCTTACTATTTCCTCCTTAGAAAAGCATATCTAATAATACCCATATCCTGTGGCTTTAGGCATCCCTCATCACAAGAACAGAAGGAATAGGATTTTCATGCAGTTTTAACTGATTTAAAAAATTAATCTCCAAAATTGGTATTTGGTAAGAGGTAAATCAAATATGATCCCCAAAAGTTAATGCCTTTTGTTATTTTAAGAGGAAGAGATAAGGAAAAGAGAGCACTAATCTTTTTAGTTACTAATGACAATGGCAAGAAAGTTCTCATTAATATCAAGGAGGTTGAAAAAAGAAGAGCTTTTTAAAATACCAGTCTATATACCACCAAATTGTTGTTACATTCTGGCTAAAGAAGTATTCTGGCTCTTCTGAGCTGACATCATCTTTTCAATTAGAGACATGCTACATGACATTATTGTATCTACATTTTCTCAAGTCTGAGCATAAACTCTTTTTAGAAAAATCTCATTAAACTCTATAAGCTACTGCTATATTGAATGTGTCCCCCTCAAATTCATGTATTTATATCTGGTGAGTCATTACAAAGGAATTAAGAGGATGAAAACTTCATCCACTATGCCTTTTTCTTTTTCCCCCGAAAGAGATTTTTGCTATAGGATGTGCATAATCACTGGAGAGACAGAGAGAGACAGAAAGTGAGAAATCACTCCCCGGGAGAATGGCCATGTTGTAATCCCTTCTCCTCCATTTTCCTCTCAGGATTTTGGGCATGCAAGAACACATACCTGGCATGTCTCAAGCTGCTGGGTCCAAGACTTGAACTACTGTTGGCTATGTGGGAGTCTAGCAACATAACCATTATGATATCTGCTGGTCTCAAAAACTTTATCCAACTATGAGATTAGCAGATGAGACCTTTGAGAGGTAGTTAAGATTAAGGTCATTAGGGTGGGGCCCCCTGAAGGACTGCTCGTAGATTTATGAGTGAAAGAGGGATAGACGGAGTGAGAAGTCAGAGACAGACAGAAACATACATTACCCTGCCCCCATTTTTTTTCCTTTTTTTTTTTTTTTTTTTTTTTAAGTTTTGTTACAGGTTGCATGTAATTGCCAGAGAGAGAAAGAGAGAGATAATGAGAAATAACCCCCCAGGAGGGATGGTCACACCACAATCCCTTTTCCTTCATTCTCCTCTTGGGATTTTAGACATAACCACACACAGTTGTGTGATTTTTAAGCCACCAGGTCCTGGACTCAAACCTCACTGTTGGCCCTTGTTCTGTGTTGCCATGTGATGCCCTCTCCCTGTTACCCACCAGAAAAGAGATCCTTTCCTGATAGATGGCTTCTTGAACTTAGACCTCCAAAACCATGAGCTAATGAAACCTTTCTTCTTACACATTACCTGGATAAGTTGTTTGTTTTGTTGAAAACACAACAGGTTAAAACAGATACACTTTCCAAATTCTCTTCTTTGCAATTGATTTATTTTACCTAATGTATGCCGTAAATGTATTATTTAGATTAGCAGTATATACAAGAATAGTTTCTCCCGAGCAAATAAATTATTTATCTTTTATAGTCTATTGTCTGTTCCAAAGCTAAATAGTAAATGTGCAACATTTTTTCTGTTCTTGCCAAAATACAAAGCACAATTAGTACATTTTCATTCTCTTGTTTTCAGTTTAGGCAAGGAACGGACACTTTCTTCACCTCTTTTTGGTCTTAAAACAGTGGGCATTTTTACTTCATCTTTGCTTTAGAAGCTAAATGTGGAATTTCCAAATGTTTTAATTACGTATTTTTTTTAAAGACAATAAAACAAAAGTAAAGTGAAAAAACAGAGCATATGCAACTAGTGTGAATTGATCCTTGATTAAGAATTTAGAGGGGCCAGCAGGTGGCAGGGTATTTAAGGGTGCTGGACTCCCACGTGGCTGACCATGGTTCATGTCTCAGATCTGGCAGCTTGTTTTCTCACCACCCCTCCTCTGTCCCTCTCTGGATAAATTAAAAGAATAAATAAATAAAATTTAAAATAAATTTCAAAAAAAGAAAAAAGAAATTCAGAGATTAGGATTTTAACCACCAGACAGAGACAGAGATAGAGAGATAGAACATGAGAAATCACCCATCGGGGGCATGGCTATACCACAATCCCTTATCTTCCAGTTTACCCTCAGGATTTAGGGCACCCATGCATATTCACCCTGTGTGATTTTCAAGCCACTGGGTGCAGGTGTCAAACCACCTGTGGGCCATGTGGGACTGACTCAGAGTCTTGCACTCCATGTCACCTGCTGGTCCCAAGAATTTCATTTTTCTAAGGAATATCTATAATTTCCTTTTTGACAGTCTTAGAAACTCTCTAAGTAATAGCCCCTAGCAAGAGCAACCACTCTATAGAAAATTAAAAAAAAATAATAAGATATGATTTGCTTTCTCTATTTTTAACGTAATTGCTTATTTTAACATGATTTTGACTGTGAGTTGAGTTGTGATTCAAACCAGGTCTTTCTCTCTGAATATGTTGTTAATCTACTTTCTATAAACTTATTGTTTTCATTGTAAATTTGAGCATTATAAATTCAATCTTGTAATGGGGAAGAGGATCAACAAAGGGATTCCATGTAGTATACTCAAGGTCAGGTCAGCATGTGGAGTGTCAATAAAAATAATAGAGAACTCTCCCATGTCAAAACATTAGATAAAAACTTGACAGGACTTCTTTACAGTGATAGGAATGCCTGGTTCTGTTTTAGGAGATTGGGGCCACTAGAAATCCAGTAGCTAAATATTTTGTCCAGACACTTAAGTATATGCTCCACAGTATGTAAAGTGGGGGGCGGGGGATAATTCTTGCAATGCTATACAAAGACATCATGTTTTGGAAAATAAAACACGGTGCTAATTAACTCATTGTTTTTCCATTCAATAAGTATCTACTGAGCACCTGCTCTGTACCAGTACCAGACCCAAGGAAAACAGAGCTGAACACAATAAGCCAGATATGAGCCTTCATGAAGTAAATACTTTAATAGGCTTACAGAACTCTTTTTTTTTTTTTTTTTTTTTTTTTCCGGAGAGATTTTCACTATAGGGCCCGTGCGCTCGCCAGACAGACAGAGAGAGACATAGAGATAGTAAGTGAGAAATCACCCCCCCCCCAGGGGGGATGGTCACGCTGCAATCCCTTCTCCTCCATTCTCCTCTTGGGATCTTGGGCACGCATGCACACACGCGCCCGGCGTGAGTTTTAAGCCACCCGGTCCGGGATGCGAACTGCCGTCAACTATGTGGGAGTCCAGCGACAGCCATTACGCTAACTGCTGGTTCCCAATAGGCTTACAGAACTCTGTGATATAATTTGTTTTTTTAATGGTGGAAGTCGATCCCTTTAAATAGTTTAGCTTATGGCTGTTCTCTTTTTATTCATTTTATTTTTAGAGAGAGATTTTTGCTATAGGGTGTGTGTGCTCGCCAGAAAGACAGGGAAGCAGAAAGCGATAAATCACGCCCCGGGGGGAAGGACACGCTGCAATCCTTTCTCCTCCAGTCTTTTCTTGGGATTTTGGGCATGCACACACATGTACCTGGTGTGACTTTTAAGCCTCTGGGTCCAGGACTCAAAAACCACAGGTGACTACATGGGAGTCCATTATGCCATCTGCTGGTCCTGGCTGTTCTCCTTTTAAGGCTAGTCTTATTGAGATTTGAAGTACATGGAAAATTGAAAACAAACAAGATTATTCCTGGCAGATCAAAAGTGTACATACTGCTGTTTAATTCTGTTCTACCATTTATAGACTCAAAGGAGCCACTGTCCAGTGACACTATTATCTTTTTCATTTGTTCTGTAAAGTTTACTTATTTATTTGTGTAAGTGGCAACAGCAAAGTGAGTAACAGGGAGAGAGAGAGCCAGTACCTCTGACAGGGTCCCAGGCACTATGACCCACCCATTGTCTCAGCCAGCCTGAGATCACGGCACATGCATGGTCAGCATACTCAGGGGTCTATGGTCTTGAACTTCCCGTGGAGATCAGCCTTGCAGAGCATCGTGTTTTACCATGGTCCCATCATCTGGCCCTTATGTTCATTTTCATACCATGATTCCTTTCATTTTATTCTAAGTTGGCTCAGCATTTTTATTGTGTCCCATTATTTCCTCTCTTCTGTCTTCTATGTTATTCTCTTACTTTTTCTTTCTCAAATCAAACAGGTAGAGGAAAAGGAGAAGAATAATTTTAATAATTGTTTTTTTCTCATATATCCATGTCACTATATTATTAAAGGTAATATTATTAAAAGTATTTGTTTTCTTATTCCTAATGCCCATAAACTGTGTACCAGTTTAATGAGAACAGAGACCAAATCTACTTCTTTTGTACCCTCCTATTGTCTACATATAGGAACCCCATAGATGTCACAAAATCAAACCCACAAAAGCTTACATTCAGTGAATGAATGTGTAAATGAGAAAGCAAACAGATTTACCAGACATTATAATCCAGAAATCAGGCAGCTAATTTGTTACCAAGGTACCAGAAATTTGTGTGTAGAATCATAGTCACCTAAAAAACATACAAAGTACATTAAATAAATAATTTTATGTTTAGAACAAAACTTAGAATTCGATCTCAAATTTTCACTTCTATCAACATAGGTCACCTTTCAAATCTATTGGACAGAATGAAATACTTGTGCAATCAGTTCTTGGGCATTGCTAAAGCATTTCATTGGTAAGTCTCATAACAGCTTTCCTTGGATAAGCATCAGAACTTTGGGAATATTATCTGACTATTTAAACAACTTAGATAATAGGTGGCAAACATTGCCAACTATCCACTTGCCCCAAACTAAAATACCAAGAACTCAATAATATTTTCCTCTGAGTCATATATTTTTTCATAAGTAAGACTCCTTTTAGTTCCTTTTTTTAAAAAAAATTTTACTGCTCAAGGTATCCAGCAAAATAATAATAATAAGAAAAAGAAAAAAAAAAAAATTGAATCTGCACTTGATTATTAGTCTCACTTACTGTGTGCAACAGCAAGGATCCTGTTTTCTTGGAAATATTTGAGACAGCACCATGGTGAGCTATAAAGTTATTAATGTTGCTTGATATTTGCTTTGACAGCTGCTCTGTACTCTCTTTAATCATCTTCATCATGGTCTGTAGCTCTTTTTTCTCTCCATTTCACTTTTGCCTATGCTGCTTAGAAGGGATGATGCATGCAGAAAACCTGATAGATCCTTTTCCCCTCATACTCCCTCTGGTTTTTCTAATCCATGAACTTAAATTCATTTCTTCACTCAGACATGCCCTCATTCAATAAGAATGTATTCAACATTTATCATATGCGAGGTCTTGAATGAGGGACTGGGAATACTATACAGATTAACAAAAGTAATTTATGCTTTTAATAAATTTATATTACAATATGCTGGCCAAGACAGGCTCATGAGTGGATAGTAGGCTATAACAAGACCCATAAACAGAGGCTAAGAGGGTGGGTTTGGAAATCAAGCAGATGTGAATTTGAATCCTGATTTCACTACTTTTCAGCTGACATTGTATGAGATCCTAAGTTAATTAAGTACATACCTTCAACTCTCTCTGAACTTCAGTTTACTCATCTGTAAAGTGAGAATAACATTATACATTTTCAAAAGCTATTGTTTTTTCTTCCACAAGCAAGAGAGAGAGAGAGAGCGAAAGAGAGAGAGACTGAAAGAAATCCCAAGAAAGTCTTGACATTATAATCCTCAGCTTCAGCTAGCCCTGGACTATGGTTATGCATACTCAACAAGAGTTCTAGAAGCAAACCCATAACTTTTCCACATGGGTCTCTCTTGCAGGGCATTGCATTTTACTACTGTACCAGCATTTGGCCCCTCATACTGTAACTTCTTTATACAAATAGTAACTGTAAGGCCTATGTCGTAGTGAGGCTTTAATAAATGATGGTGATCATGGTGAATGGAGTTTGTAAATATGGTAATAATAATAATGGCTATCATAAAATTGACCATCATGGGACCAGCAGTTAGCATAATGGCTATGTTGCTAGACTTCCATATAGTTGACTGCCGTTTGAGTCCTGGACCCGGTGGCTTAAAACTCACGCCGGGTACATGTACATGTGTGCCCAAGATCCCAAGAGGAGAATAGAGGAGAAGGGATTGTGGCATGGCCATACCCCGCTCGGGGGTGATTTCTTGCTTTCTATCTCTCTGTCTCTCTCTGTTTAGCAAGCACATGTGCTTTATAGCAAAACCTCTCCTAAAAAAAAAATTGACCATGATAATGTGGTATGCAGTATGATATATGGAGGATTGGTAATCAGAAAAAAGAAACCATACCTTGAGAAAAGTAGTACGAGTCTTCTCAATCGAATAATATGGGGACATAGGGCATTCATATGCATGGGGAGCTACTGGTTCTGTTTTGGGCAATGTGAATAGTCCTTTCTGACAGAACTGCATGATAGTATAGGAGACTATGGGAGGTAATTCTGATACACAGATAGTTGGAGAGACTGGAAAACGTAGTGTTTACCTTTACTGAGTAACTTCACAATAAATACCCTAGACCAGAAATATAGCATACATTCTCTCTTTTAATCCTTACATAAACTCAGTAAGCTCAGTACTTCCTTCCTCTCCTAAGTCATTATTTTATAGATAAGACAACTGACTGAGACACAGAGAAGTTAAGTCATGTGTTCAGTTACCCAGGTAGGAACTAGTGGAGCGGCAATGTAAACACAGATGAGCTTCCTGACAGATTATCGGTCTCACAAAGACAAGGGTCCCTTCAGTTTAGCTTACATTATATTCTAGTGCCTTGCATGGTCCCTGGTACCTACCAGGCAATAGAATAAATTTCTCCACATTGCTGTTTAGTCAACAATCCATGCAGATTCTTAGCAGAGTTGAGCAGTGGTGACAAATTAAAGACTGTTTTTTGCATGTTAAATAGTAGAGGTTTAAGTAGGGAACCAGGAACCTAAGTGTTGTTCATATGGATTTTAAAGGTGAGAGACTGGCTGGGGACAGCAATAGAGTTTTTCTATGTGTGTAGAAAATAAAAAAAAGAAGCTTCAGTGTGCCAAGTAGTAATGGAGATGAATAGCACTGACCAGATTGGGGAGGTAGGAGAGTGATGTTTCTTTTTACTTCAATGACAGGGGGAAGAACAGTATTGTTAAATGAACATGTAATGTTTAAAAAAACAACAACAAATAAACTATGTGGGCAGGAAGAAGAAAAGAAGGGCTAGTGTGGGATTGAAAGTGAAGATGTTTGGGTATTAACCTGTTGGTTTTTGATAAACTATAAAAATATTTATGTATTTAAGAAGAAGGTGTAAATGGAGTATTTGTGCTCAGAAGTTTAGTAAAATAGAAAATGAAAATTTGAAACTTTCCAGTAGAGAGGTGATATTTAAAAAATACAAGTGATGTATTTTCTAAACAAGTTTTTTTTCTTTCTTTCTTTTTTTTTTTTTTTTTTTTTTTTTTTATAGAGACTAATAATTTGTTTCTTTAGGTTTAGCAATCTCAAAAGAGTTGTAATTCCATGACAATCTTAGCTGAATTTTATTCCTTGGTTAGAAAAAGCTATGAGTTTTAAGGATGCTCGTGAAATATAAAACCATTTTATTTACTTATAAGCCCTAAAAATCAAGTCTGAATTTTTAACTTCAGCAAACAATTCTCTCTGTAAATAATAGTTTAAACAAGCTAATTAGTAAATCTGTTAATTGTCCTTTCCTACTGTGGACTTCGGTTTGCATTCAGACTTAAAACTATATTCACAAACAGGAATGACAATGTAGAGTACACTTTGATCTCGCCATTGTGCAAATGAGGCTAGGTTCTATGTATCATGCCTTAACTTGCAAGGGGTCACCTTCTTTGACATTGCCAGGTTTTCACTTCCCATACGGAAAAGCAAACCTGTAAAGAAAAAGTTTCGCTTAGTAGTGGTTCGAGGTTTTTCTCTTTCACCATGCTGCTGGCAAAGAGAATAAACATCTCAACTGAGATGCTGCATTTTGCCTCTTAGGGAACAGATGTGTTGCTGTTTTCCTAGCTTCCAGGGGTCCTGCCAACCCATTGGCTTAGTGGGCTTTATTATGGAAAATAACACTGGAAGCTTTTGCAAACACTGTTTCTAGGGGGTGGGCTTAGAGCTGCTGCACCATGTACAACAGGATTTTATTGTGTGTAGTGATATTTTAAGAACCATAATTATCCCTGAAAACTTAATAGAATCTGTTAAACTGAACAGTGTTCAAACAGAATTAAGGGAGAACTTTAGATCTAATTGAGATTTCTAGAGATAATTTTCAGGTATTGAAATGAATAATTACAAACTAAATATATCATTGCACTCTTCATTATAATAATGTCAGATACATAAAGAAAATTTCATGGTATTATGTGTTTTCAAAACGGTTATGGAGAAACATTATTATATTTTTCATAGAAAATTAATGTGTAAGGGTAACATTTTTAGTGATTATAAGCCTATCTCATATTTTTATTATCATTAGGCACTTATTTGGGAATTATAGGGTTTTAAATTTTTCTTTCTTGTGTTTAGTCAATTATCTAAAAGACAAAAAGCAAAGGACCTAATACGTTATGTGAAGTTCCTAGGTATGGCTTAGAAGCCACAACTCATAAATATTCACAGGAAATCGGAGATTATGAGGACTGAACTAGCCTCTTTGATACAATGCCTCTGACAGATAACTCCAAAGTGCAAAAGCAAGCTAGTCCTGAACACATGGCAACAGGTCCAGTGTGTGCGGCTTTGCCATTCTCAGTGACAACATTGTGTATTATCTTTTCTAGTGTTTTCCTACCTATTTTTCATAGTGCTACTCAGTTGCTAATTAACCTGAATAAAAAGATAAGCTGCACCAGATTTATTTAACTTTGACAGCATGACTGACAAGGCTGGAAGTACTATAGGCTACCTTATTTCCTTGAGCAAACCAAAACAATATTGGATTATGCAGTGTCCAGACCCCTTGATCTCTTTTAGAAATGTCTTGTCATGTTCTCGCTTCAGCAGAGCATATACTAAAACTGGAACGATACAGAGAAGATTAGGATGGCCCCTGTGCAAGGATGACACGAAAATTCCTGAAGTGTTCCATATTTTTTTCCGATGTAGTTGACCGCAGTTCGAGTCCTGGAACCATTAGCTTAAACTCACGCTGGGCATGTGTGCATGCGTGCCCAAGATCCTGAGAGGAGAATGGAGGAGAAGGGATTGCGGCATGGCCATCCCCCCCTGGGGTGTGATTTCTCACTTTGTCTCCCTTTATCTCTCTTTCTGTCTTTCTGACTAGTGCATGTGCCTGTCCTATAGCAAAAACCTCTACCTCCTCCCCCAAAAAAAGTAAACAGAAATGTCTTGTCATATGGACAGAATGATGGGTCTTGTCCCAGTAGCTCATTCTTCTTCAACATTTTTAGAACTATTGCTATTTATGTCCCTTACGATGCATTTGAAAGGACTGTTCAATGATTAATAGTTGCATGGCTCCACAGGACATGCAAGAATATAGAGACACTATGTTTCCAACAAATTATACAAAATTGACTAAGTTTTATGGTTTAAATTTATTTACTAGTAAACATACATGGGAAGACACTTTTTGCACTCTTAATCAATAGGCAATTTGTTAGTATTACCAGTAATACCTTCCACTACTGTCAGCCAACAATATAATGGCAACCTTCTGCTCTTCAAATCCCCTGGGTAATGTCTGGGAGGAAGCCAGTGGAAATTCATAAGTTAGAGCCTTCTGTTCTTCTCTCCACTGCCCTCTCTCTTATCCTTGTCCCCGTGATGGAGTTAATCTGTGGACAGAAATGCTTGGTATTTCTGGTTCATTTAGCTTTGTGCCAGTGCAGTTGTGATTAAAACAACAATATGACAAACACTGATGACAACAACAGCTGCCCCCCCTAGAATTTTTAATGAATAATTATGAGAAAAAAAATCTCTTTCCACGATAATCTGAGCAATGAATATCAACAAAAAAGGAAAAAATGAGAAAGAAAGGTAAATTAAAATTTTTGATAAAAAGTTTAAAGAATGCTTGGAAGAAGTACTGAAAAAGAAACAATCCCTCTCAACTGGGCTTATATGTGTGTGTGTGTGTGTGTGTGTGTGTGTGTGTGCATACACGCCATTTAATTTTTTTTAAGAATTACTTTATATTATTTATTTATTTATTGGATGAAAGAGAGAGAGAGAGAGAGAAAGAAAGAAAGTGAGAAAGCAACCCGCCAGGTCCAAGACTTAAACCGTGTCAGTCATGTGGGAGTCCAACACACTTAACCACCACGCCACCTGCTGGGCCATTTGACCATTTAGTTTTGAGAGCCCTAGTCAGAATTAGAACTCACATGAGAGGTTCCAGACTTAGAATTAAATGGCAAATACTTCTACAGGGGTATTTCAAAAAGTTCAGGGAATATAGAATTGAGATATACATTTATTTTGGTGCAAAAATTTTTGAAATCCATAGTTTTTTTTTTTTTTTTTCTTAAGAGAAATTTTTGCTACAGGGTACATGTACTCACCAGAGAGAGAGACAGTCAAAGAGACAGAAAGCAAGAAATGACCCACCAAGGGTATGACCACACCACTATCCCTTCTCTACATTTTCCTCTGGGGACTTTTGGCATGCATGTACATGCACCCGGAGTGAGTTTTCAGCCACCAGGTCTATGGTCAACTACATGTGAGTGCAGTGATGTAACCATCATGCCATCTGCTGGTCCTCATGCAGTGTTTTATAATATGAATTTCCATGAACTTTTTGAAGACCTCCTTCTATAAGAAGCTTTTAAAATGTCTTCTTTTTGGATGATAAAGACCTGTGTTTAGTTTCCACATAAAATACTTGCTGTTAAACACAGGTGTTTTGAATACTTTACTAGAAATATTGTTTCAATAGGTCATACATGTACTATGAACCATGTAAACACAGTTTTTATCAGAGTCCCTTTTCCAAAATCATCTTTATGCAGTACTCTGGCCATACTCATTTCAAATCCATACATTGTGGTTTATAACATGTTAATTAGTATGCTAAAGTGACTGTTTAATAATCAATGCCCACAACATAAGACAGAATATATATATACATATGACAGAATATATATATACATATATATATACATTTTTTTTGAGAGGTTTTTGCTATAGAGTGTGTGCGCTTGCCAGAAAGACAGAGACAGAGAGACAGAAAGTGAGAAATCAGCCCCCAGGGGGGATGGCCACACCGCAATCCCTTCTCCTCCATTCACCTCTCGGGATCTTGGGCACACACTCACATGCACCCTGCATGAGTTTAAGCTGTTGGGTCCGGGACTTGAACCGTGGTCAACTGCATGAGAGTTTAACAACATAGTCATTACGCTAACTGCTGGTCCCATGACAGAATATCTTCAGTATACCCCAATGGATTTAATTTTGCCATAGAGATTTCAAAATATCTCTCTAATTTTTATAGCTGTAGTTCCAGTTTTCTTCCAGAAATGTAAAACAGTAGAAAATGTAAGCATTTGGAATAATAATGTCATGTATGGATAGCCATTAATTTACCATTAAGTTGTATTGTGGCCTAGGAAAGCCAATTGATCTTTTCCGATATGTTTTCATAAAGTACATGCATTACTTTAGTGAATTTTTTATAATAACCGCTGTCAGGTTTTCAGATTTAAAATCCTGATTGCCTCCTCATTCTGAGCATGGACTGCTTTCAGTGTTAGCGTTACATTCACTACAGAGACTGGCGTATAAAATCAGAATGCCAAGGTCTCATGTGACAATAAGAACTCAGATCATTACGCAGAGTAATACTTTTATCAGTGTGACCACTTCTTTTCCTGATGCAGATCCCATAAGAAAGCAAAATACATTCAGAAATTTGTTTAGCATGCACATTAAGCCAGAGGCATTAGATACTATTAAGTCTTAATTCTAGTCTTGAGAAAATATTCATTATTTGGATCAAAAGAGTGTCTGGATGAGGTGAGGACTGCCAATGTTTTTCAAGAGCCTCATTTTTCTTTATTTCTAAGACTGAGCATCTTCTTCTGAGTGCCACACTATTTTCTTCATACAATGATATAGTCAATCAAGTTCCACTTTGTCTAGAGGGCTTGGGAGCCATGTTTTATATCGCCAAATGACTGTGGAGATCATTTCTCTAATCCAGAGTCGATTGTACTAATTTTAGCTCTGAGAGCAACTCGAGTGCCCTTACTTTCATGTTCTTAGGAGTACATTTATGGTAAGTCATAGTTAAACTCCAAACCATAAAAACTATTTTTAATAAATGTAAAAATGCATCCACTTATGACCTTTTTATAAATACTGTCTTGTGAAGACACTAGTCCATGTGCCTCAGAAATCAAGGATGGTGTCTACATGTTCATCACCGTCTCTCTCGTGTTAGCTTCAGTATTTGGCTAACAGTAGGTTCTAAATTAAAATGTAATGAATAAAATAATGTTAATACAAACTTTATAAAGCAGACACTAAAAGCAACAACTTTTTACACCCTTCATTATTAATTAATGTCTAAGGTACAAGATTATTCAAATATGTAAAGAAAAACAGACTCCTGATAAGTGTAGCCTAATATAAACTTAATACTAGATTTGGCCGTGTGTCATATTTGCTTAGAAATATTTGACATCTGTCACAAAGAAAGAATATTAACTAACAAAGGACAGAATCAGTGACAAATATATTATTTATATAGATTCACTTTGAAATTATTATCCGAATTAATTAAGCTTGGAATTTAAGTTTATTACGTTTATATTACTGGGTCTACTTAAATTTAAACTCCTTGAATGTAGGAATGATGTCTTTTTTTTTTTTTTTTTTTAGTTTTTTGGAGATGACACAGTTCCAAATGTCTTGTTGAGGATACACAGTATTGCTAATAGCTTTTTTATTTAATAGAGCATTTATTTTTAAATTATAATTTATTCAGTGGGTTCTGAATATGAGTCCTTGTGAGAGTAGTTGGATGAACGCATGTCTCTGCCCATTTAAGGGAAATTCTGTGACACAAGTGTAAGCACAAAACTGTACCACAGACCAGCCATGGGAGATGCTCCTTCTCCTTCTGCTCTGGAATTTTATGTGGCATGACCTGAGACTATTCCACTAACTTCACACCACTCCCTACTTTAGAAAACCATTTAGGTTTAGCTCAGGTGGTGCTGCAGTTCTAGGCCTGCAGTTCAGGAGACCACGTGGCCACCCCATGGTTCAGGTTCCTGGCTCAGTCGTCCTGAAACATCCTGAGCATGCATGCATGCCTGAAACCCTCAGGAGCTGAAAGGATGGAGGAAGGGGATCACAGTTTACTGAGACCCTGTCAAAGGTGCTTCTCTCTCTCTGCTTCTCTCTCACTCTCATGCACATGTATGTGATCTCTGTTAGGAATAAGATATAAAGTAATACTTAAAAGAAAATAATTTAGGCCATTTATGTATACATGAATGTGACATTTTTGAAATGGTATGGATTTTGGATAATACTTTCACATTTTCGTTGTGAAAACGTCCCTCTTCTTACCATGAAAAATGAAAGAATGGGCTGGTCCCATAGTGTAGCAGTTAAACAATGCAGAAGGAGTCAGATCTCACATGGGTGATCATGGTTCAAATCCTGACTCTGCTGTCTTGAAAATATGCAAGTACATGAATGTATGTTTAGGGTCATAAAAGAATGGAAAAAATGGAAGACAGAAGGATTGCAGCATAACCAGGATCCATTGTGGGATTGCTTTCACTCTCTCTCTCTCTTTCTCATGTATACCTGTGCACACCCTGGCATAAAAGAATAAAAATTTAAATAAAATTAAACGGGATAAATAAAGAGAAAATAAAGATATTATAAATAGACTGGTGTTTAACAGAGCCAATGGAAGAAGGGTGCTGTGACAGATAAGTAAGACATAGCTTACCTTCCAGACAAGGAGTATATTATTCCTTCTTTTATTTTCCCCCACAATTGTAACTATATTTAGTATTTAGGGTCCTTACTTAGTCAATCAGCCTTCTTTTGAGGGCTCTTCAATCAGAAAGGGTTTATAATATGTTCAGTCATTAGATGATGGGTTAGTGTGATAATTAATTGATCATTTCAACAAGCATTAATAACATGTTCTGCTGCATATGTAAAATTTTATCATGAATATCCATGACAACAACTGGTTCCACATATATGAGGCATGTTTTAGTCAATTACCTTTACGGTCATGAGAAAGACACTCTCTTACTCTGAAATAAACCCATATTTCTAAGTAAGGCTCTCCATTGGCCACGGAATTTTCTATTTTTTAGCCATGTTTTAATACTTAATAAATAGTTCACAGTACAATTTATATGAATTTAGATACATTCTGCCTCAGTCTTTTTGTGCAGCTATAACAAAATATTCCAGACTGAGTAATTTGTAAGTGATGGAAACATATCCCCCATAATTCTGAAGGCAGGGAAGTCCAAAGTTAAAAATACATGAGTTATGGAAAGCATTCAAACTGTAGCATCTTACTTCATTGTAATTTGTCTGTTTACTCTCTAGACTTTATTATACTTCTCTATGATGTAGTTTTTGAAAATTTCTGTTTTCCTGAATAGAAGTGATAGGTTATGGATGCTGACATATGATATTTTTCTTGATAATGCATTGTATTCTATTTTGATTGATTAATAGTATTGGTTCTTTTAATAATGTGTTCATTCTTATTTATTTTAAAATAGCTTAAGAAAATGAGATCACCAAGAACTCAATATTAAAAACCAAAGTTAGTACTGGAGTGGAATAACAAGGTGTAGGATGTGAATGTAGACCTATTTACACTTGTAGCAAAGTTTTTGACATCTAGGACAAATACATAAAATACAATCATACATTGTTTAATAATTTTAAAAAATAAAAATCAGCAATGAGTTCTTAAGCTTTTTTTTTTTTTTTTTTTTTTTCTTGTTCAGGTTTTTGCTATAGGGCACATGCATTCAAGACAGAGGGACAGAGAGAGATACAGAGAGACAGAAATTGAGAAATCACTCCCCAGGGAGAATGGCAATGCTGAAATCCCTTCTCCTCCATTCTCCTCTCAGGATTTGAGCATGCACGCACATGTGCCCAGCGTGAATTTAAGCTGCTAGGCTGGGACTCAAACTGCACGGTTGACTGTATGGGAGTCCCACAACATAACCTTAATGCCATCTGCTGGTCCAAAGTTTTTTTGATAGTGTAAAGAAATAAATTGAGTTAGAATTGGTATTGGGAAAGAATAAATCCTTTTAAATCCTAAATGCCAGAATTACATATATGAGGTTTTCAAAAAGTTTATGGAAATGCATATTATGGAAAAACTGTGTATGGATTTCACACTATGTATTGCTATATCATTTATGAAATCTAGTTTAAGTTATCAAGGAGGACTAGTTATCAGTTTGAAAGGAGCCAATATCAGAGCAACATGGATTCTGCTAAAATTGGAGCAAGAACAAATGTTAAAGTTATTATAAAGCTTGAATGGAAAAGTGGTAAAACCATGAATGCTTTACGAAACATTTATGAGGATAATACTCCATAGAAATAGGCAGTTTACAAGAAGGATTGAGGTGACGTTGAAGATAACATCTGTAACTGAAGACTACCCACACCAATTTGCAAGAGGAAATTAATTTTGCTTATTCGGTATATGAAGAGGGACAGTGATTAAACAGCAGAAACAAAACCAAACACAACAGACATTTTAATTGGTTCAGCTTACATAATCCTTACTGAAAAATTAAAATTGAGTAAACTTTCTTTTCCATTCAACACCAAAACTGTTGCTGTCATATTAGCTGCAGAGAAGAGCACAATTTGTTGTTGCTGTTTTTTAGATTTTTACCACAGGGCATGTGCCCTCACTGGAAAGATAGAGAGAATGTGAGAAATCATCCTTAGGAAGGATGACTATTCCACAATCCTTTCTCCTTCTCTTCCATTCTCTTCTTAGGATTTTGGGCGTGCAAGCAGACACATTTAATGCGATTTTCAAGACTACAGGTCTAGGACTCAAACCTTGGAGTCAGCTATGTGAGAATCCGGTGCCTTAATCTCCATGATACCTTCTAGCCCAATAGCAGAACTTTTCATTGAAATTTTTCCAGCAGTATCAAGATCCTGAAGCTTTTTCATTTTTTTAAAGGATTGTGAAAGGAGATCTCACATGGCTTTACATGAAGCCAGTATGGTCCTAAAAAAATAGACAATCAAAACAAAGGGGTACCAAGACATGAAAGTGAATCAGTCAAAGAAAAATAGAACAGTCAGGCACAAAGATCATGGTGATGTTAAAGTCATTTTGCCTGTCGGTTTTCTGGAGGGCCAAAGTTATACATCAGAGAACATTATGAAAAAGCTATCCAGGGACAAGCAGTTAGCATAATGGTTATGTCACTGGACTCCCATGTAGTCAACTGCAGTTTGAGTCCTGGATCCGGTGGCTTAAACTCACTCTGGGCGCATGTGTGTGCATGCCCAAGATTCCGAGAGGAGAAGGGAGGAGAAGGGATTGCAGCGTGGCCATCTCCCTTGGGGGGGGGGGGGGGGGGGAGGATGTGATTTCTCGCGTTCTGTCTCTCTTTCTGGCGAGCGCACGCACCCTGTAGCAAAAAACCTCTCCAAAAAAAGAAAAAAAAGGTTATCCAAAGGTTTAGCAGAAAAACACTGGAGTTTGCTTCACCCAGAGTGCCCTTCTCCACCACAACAATGCTCCTGTTTATTTCTCTCATCAGACAAAGATATTTCTAAGCTAATTCCAATACAAAATCATTAGGCATTCACCTTACATTCAGATTGGGCTCCTTATGACTTCTTTCTGTTCATCAGCCTAAAAAAATCTTCAGAGGGCACCCATTTTTCATCTTCTAAAAGTGTAAAAAAGACTGAATTGACATGGTTAAATTCCCAGGACCCTTTAGGATGGATTAAATGACTGGTATTGCGTTCAAAGATCTTGAACTTAATCATGCTTTTGTTGTGAAATAAAGCTTATATTCTTTTAAAAAGTCTTTTAATTCCATTTTGAGTCTCCTCATATACATATGCAAATACGTACTCATACAATTATATATGTATAGACATATATATATATATATATGTATTATATACAGAGAGAGACTTATCTTTGCAATTTAGGTGTAATAAATGATAAGGTTGCTCACACTGAACTTCTACTTTTTTTTTTGGAGAGATTTTCGCTATAGGGCGCGTGCGCTCGCCAGACAGACAGAGAGAGACATAGAGACAGAAAGCGAGAAATCACCCCCCAGGGGGGATGGTCACGCTGCAATCCCTTCTCCTCCATTCTCCTCTCGGGACCTTGGGCACGCACGCACACGCGCCCGGCGTGAGTTTTAAGCCACCTGGTCCGGGACGCGAACCGCAGTCGACTACGTGGGAGTCCAGCGACATAGCCATTACGCTAACTGCTGGTTCCCGCTCACACTGAACTTTAAGAGAAATATAAATGAGAAAGTTTGATTTCCTGTAAGTAAGGGGAATGGAATCATAATTTGTTTAAGGAATTTTAGGAGATTTTAATGTAGTTCGATAAAAAGATTAGTTTCTGAACATCTCAGTTGTAAGTTATGCTTGTAAATATACTTTAGGATCTAAGTTCTATTTTTTTTTTTTTTGGAGAGGTTTTTGATATAGGGCACATGTACTCACCAGAAAGACAAAACTGGTGAGACAGAGACAAAAAGTGAGAAATCATCGCCTGGGGGGATGGCCCCGCTGCAATCCCTTCTCCTCCATTCTTCTCTGGGATCTTGGGCACACATGCATGTGCACCTGGTGTGAGTTTAAGCCACCGGATCAGGACTCGAAGCGTGGTCGACTACATGGGAGTCTAGCGACATAGCCATAATGCCAACTGCTAGTCGTAAGATCTAAATTCTATGCAGAATTCGTAGAATCATATTTCTGGCAAGTGTTTGTTTTCTGAAGGCAGGAATTAATATATATGTGTTATCTGTGTGATTTTCAATTCTTCATGCATTTATTCATTTTTTCTGTATTAGCTATGTATTGTGTGAATCTGTGGTAATCACCATCTTTTATAACCCTTCTTCTTCATGGATAGAAGGAGAGCTACTTCCTACCAGTCATGATTTTGATGTTTTCTTAAGAACCAAACTTGTCTTATTAGAAATCCAGAATCCAGAGTAAACTATATAGCTCATGTGAATCAGAAAGTCATCTAGAATGAGACAAAATCTATACAGATAAGTTGTCCATTATTTTCTTCACTTGCTTGCTTTCAGGTGACTCCTCAGACAAACATGAGCTATGCCAAAGATCTATATAATCTTCCCTCTGATTTGGGCTAAGGAATCTAAAAAAGGGTGTGGAGAAAAATATTTGTATAGAAGTATACAAATAGTACAATTATATGTGAATGTATTACACATTAGAATTCATATTAGAAAATTAGAATTTCACATAAGAAAAATGGCTCTAAAAGAAGCCATTTTTTTAAAAAAAATTGTCCACATTTATTTCAGAATAAACAATTTTTATTAAAAGACTAATGCTTTATTTAGCCATTTTTGAATGATATGTAATTTAATTTTGACAATTTTATTGTTTTTAAAGTGTAGTAAGCTTTATTTGTGCACATTTATTCATTCCATATAGAAATTTTTGCTATAGGGCATGTGCACTTGCTGGAGAGACAAAAAGCAAGAAATCACCCCCGGTGGGGGTTGGCCATGCCACAGTCTCTTCTCCCATTCTCCTTTCAGGATTTTGGACATGCACGCGTGTACACCTGGTATGAGTTTTAAGCTGCTGGGTCTGGGCTCAAACCACAGTCAACTACATGGGAGTCCAGTGACATAACCATTACACCATCTGCTGGTCCCCTAAATGAAGCCTTTTTTAAAAATTAAAAACATTCTTATTAAAGAATATAGTCTGTCTCAAGAGCATAATTCTCTATGAGTCAGTTCACACAAAGAAACATTAAGGTAGCAGATTATAGCTAATAATGACCAATCTTAGAAAAAATGCTCTGAAAATAAAGTGAAGCAATGACTAAAATGTCAATAATAGGACTGGTTCCCTAGTACAATGGTTAAGGACCACACAGAGAAAGCCATATCTCACAGGGCTATTGAGTCCCAGCTCAGAGGTTTGATCCTGGGCATGTATATACATGTGCCCATGATCCTAATAGATGGAGAATTAGATAAAAAAGGAGTATTATATGACCGAGTCTGATTGGGGGTATTTGTCTCTCTCTCCCTCTGTCACTCTTTTCTCTCTCCCTCTTTAATGCATGTGTCATCTGAAATAAAAAATGTAGATAATAACTTCAATTTCATTGGTATAAAAAGATTTATGGTAGCATGGTCTTCTCTTTTTCCTCATCTTTCTCTTCTTTCTATCCTGGTCTTCTTTCTCTTTTTCTTCTTTTTCTTATTCTATCTGCCTACTGTTCTTTCATCCTTTCCTTCTTCTTTTTCCATATGTCAAATCCTGTTGTATAAGATTGCAGTTATTAAAATAAAATGGATAATTAGGCAACTGAATATATTCTACTTAATTATAGTATTTCTTCTAATGCCCATGAATATACAGTACTTTTCTTTTGAATCAGGTGAAACACACATGCCTTAAAAATAATGACCCCATGTATTAGGAAAGTTTTTTATAAATTGTACTAATAATGTCAAGGTCACACATTCGGCCCTACATTAAATAGTTAATTTTAATCTTTTCTCTGTCAGAGTCTATACTCATAATTTGATTCCAAGTTTTAGAAGTGTAAAATTTTGTTTACAATGTGACCAATTGATGTGTTATGATGCTAATATAAATATCTAAATGCAATGTCCAGTGATGACAGAAAGTTCTATCTTTGTTCAAAATGACAAAGTTATCAATAAATATTTACCTTCAGAAATGCAGATGTATATTTTCAATGTGCTATCAGATTAACTTTCAACAACTTTGTGCTGTTTTGTTACTTCAAATTATTTAATTTATGCAGAACATATTAGGTTGCCTAGCACATATCAGGTATTGGATTCATTTGCTCTTCATATTCATAATAAAATAATATAAACTATTAGTAATAGTGACATTACCTTATAAAAATCAATATATTGATAAAATGTTAAAGAAATTATTCTTTGACATTATAAGAAATATTGGGGCCAGCAGGTGGCATGTTTGTTAAGGGTGTTAGCCTCTCACATGGTCAACAACTTCGAGTCCCAGTTCTGGCAGCTTGCTTTCTCACTTTCCCTCTCTCTCTTTTTCTCACTCTGTCCACCTCTGGTCAAATTATAATAGATAAATAAATAAATAAATAAATAAAGTTCAATAAAATAATTCTTGAAAAGAAAAAAATATTATTGGTTAGTGCATATAAAGATAATTTCTAACTGGGTTGATAAAGAGCTCTTAGGATGAGTTCACTACTCTAGATACAAAAAAAATTAAGGAGCAAGCAAATAGAATGTAAATTTCATTTAAAAACAGTCTAGTTTTGGTTTGATATTAAACTATTAATTTATGAAAATGTGTAGTCACAGAATCATGTAAGAATGAGCAAGATTGATTTTTTTTTCTTGCAAATTGCTGTGGGTAGTCTTTTGCTACGAATGTCATCTTAAACATCATCTCAACTCTTTTGTAAATTGCTGATTTCTTTGGAGCATTATCCCTGTAAATGTTTCATAAAGCATCAATGATTTCACCATGCAAGAAATACAGGAAGGTAGAATGACAATGGGACTATTGTCACAAATGCACCTATTTGCTCTATTTAAACTAACAGACAATTCAAAGATTTTTGTGTAGAGTTAATTTGCCTCAAGTTATGGGTTCTACAAAGTTCTTTTGTAGTAGTGCATATATATCCTTAAAATGACCATTCACTATTACATAATTGTTTTATTTTTGTTATTCTTAACCTCCATTTAGTTTATACTCTTTCAACAAACAGCAACAATTTTGAAAATTTTTAGAAAATGACAGAACTGCCATCTATACATTATACATGCATGTCTTATACAAATTTTATTATCTTGCTTTCTAAATGCCAGAAATAAATGCATAACAAGTAAAATTAAATTGTTTAATAAGTGCTCTCTAAACATTATAAAAATTAATTAAGTTGAATTAAATAGACATTTAACGAATTATTATGTATGTACTGGCATTGGATTTATATGATAACTAAGGCATACTTTCCTCCTTATGTTTCAACCTAAAGGAGAGGTTCAAGGTCTTTAAGATGGAGGAAGGTACAAGGTAAAAATGAAGAAAAAAAAAGAACAACTGAAACTTGTATCAAATACTCTTTAGAACAACTTACCATTTAAGAGCTCTCTGTAAAAATTGCTGATTATCTTTTTCCTTTTCTCTCTTTTTCTTTTTCTTTTCTTTTCATTTTAATTTCTATGCCATAGGGTATGTGTGCTCCCCAGAGAGGCAGAGAGAGACAGAGAGAGGAAAGGGAGAAATTACTCGCCAGTGGTGTGTTCACACCATAATTCCTTCTCACCTATTCTCTTGAGTCTTTGGGCACAGATGCACATTTGCCTGGCATTTCTTCCTTTTTCTTCTTTCTTTCTTTCTTTCTTTCCTTCCTTCCTTCCTTCCTTCCTTCCTTCCTTCCTTCCTTCCTTCCTTCCTTCCTTCCTTCTTTCTTTCTTTCTTTCTTTCTTTCTTTCTTTCTTTCTTTCTTTCTTTCTTTCTTTCTTTTTTTCTTTTCCTTTTTCTTCTTTCTTTTTCTTTCTTTCTTCTCTTTCTTTTTTCTTTTCTTTCTCTCTTTCTCTCTCTTTTGTCTAGCAAAGTGGAAAGTTTATTAAAGAAGAGGGAAGGAACAAATAGCCCAGCCAGATTTTCAAGTCACTGAGACCAGGACTCAAACCACTTGATTGGCCATCTGGGAATAGAGTGCTTTAACTACCATACCAATTACTGGTCCTGATTGCTGATTTTCTATAAAGGTAATATATGACTAGCTACCTAATCCACAGAGTCCAGTGCAATATTAAAACTTGTGCCATTGTTCAAAAGTTATTAAGAATTTCAAGATGGTAACAATAGAGCATTCATCAACCTATGGCTGTTCTAAGCACTGGGCCCCGCGTGACTGCCCAGTAAAGGTGCCTGAAGAATGCCCTGAGCTTAGATCTTCTCTTGCTAATCCTTTAGTTCTTTTGTGTGTTTTTATTGCTTGATGCATTAATCTAATAAAAATGTCTACGCATCTTCTGGGACCAGAGTACAGATCATATCATTATGGTTTTTCTGGCAATTTTTTAGTTGTATGTGGCATTACCTGGAAAAACTATGAAATAAAAATAAATACTGCAGCTGCCTCTGGTGTTACTTTCCTGTAGGACTTCCATGGAAGTGGAGTTCTAAAAATAACCAAGGTGTTCATTTTCACTTTATCATTCTGTCATTTAGTGAAGAGTAAAGCATAGCATGCTAACCCAGAAAAGGGTATAGGATTGGGAGACAAAAAGGGTTGCAAATATTCTTCACAGAGCCCACGTGCTGTTAATGGTTAGAATAAAATTGAATAAAAGCCCTTTTGAATTTTTTCATGCTAAAATAATTAGTATGAAAATTTTACACATCATTCACTGTAGTCATATGATTATATCAGAACAGTGAAACTCTGCTTTTTATATTTGCCTGCGACCATGATTTTCCCAAAGCTATTAAGAAGTGAAGGAGATTACATCCTGACCAGGTGAGTAGGGATTGCATAGTTACCTGTCTAAATATGCACAATTAAGAATATATCAGATACCTACATTTGTGGGGGATGTCACATGCAAGCTGATATACCTTATTAATTTTATTATTTAGGACAAATAATAACTTCACAAAAAGTGTGATAACGTTTAAAAATAATGAGATAATCGAGATATCTTCTGCCACCAACATTTTATCTTATGTATCACATGAAGAAATTTCTAGATTATAGTAAATAAAATAAATTGATATTTAGTTACTGATCTTTTTGAATTTAACAGAAACCATTTTATATAAATAACAGAACCCATTTTATATAAATTGTGATTAAGGGCTAATGATTAGTGGAGTCATAAAATATAGCTCATTTGTAAATTTATATGTAAGTATATTTACACACATGCATCTTTATCTAGAAGCATATGCAGATAATAAAATTAATAAGCATATTATTTGTCATAAATTAAGACTAAATATTTAATTTAATTGCTGAAACAGAAAATGTTTATAATCCAATGTCAGAATGTGCTGTAAACAATAATAAACTGCAACACATATTGCAGATAAATTTTCTTACATTGAATACTTTGAGATTTATTTTGATCTATCATCTCAAGATCTATGGGGAGGTGAATAGTATAAATATGCAATTATTAGCTAGTAAACAGAATGTGAATTTAAACAAATACCATTATCTAACAATGTGATTTAAAATCTGGCATCTAATTATGTACACACACACACAAAATCACAATGGCAACCAAACTTTATCACTTTTAAATTGGCATCTGGCTTTTTGTTTCACTCACTGAAGGTAAACTATCTTATCATATATAGTCAAATCAGAGTTTCGTAAGGTAGTGCTCTTAAGCCACTGACCTATTCCAATTTTTTTCATGTGATTCTGATCTGAGGACAATATTTTTCATAACCTTTACTACTAGAGACACAGGTAAAATAATAAAGTAGTATTTCGTAATAAGCATGACACACTGTTAAGTCCCTTCCTCCATCGCCAGGAGAAAGACTATGAGGCATTAGACACTGACAAAAAAAGTCAACCATGACTCATTTTACTAAGGTGACATCTTATGTCCTGGAGGACTTAATTAAGCACAATGTCAATGAAGAGTGACTATAAAAAAGCAGTTGTGTTGAAAATAACTTTTGATTAAATACAACTACAAACTCTAGCAAAAATACTGCCCCCTTTTACTTCAGTGCAAACTTTCCACATTTTAATATGATTTGACATATAATTATTTTTTACTTTTAAAAAAGAGATCAAGCCATTTTCAATAAAAATAATATAATTCTTTTAGAAAAAGAACTGTGGAAAAGAATTGACAGTGAAAATATTATCTACTTTATGTCTTAAAATATGTCTAGCATATTAGTATTAAATTTTCCAACTGTCTTAACATTCTTCATGTTTTATAGGTATAACATTTTATGCTTTTGTGTTTTTTTTTCCATTATAGTATAGTGCCAGCTATATGCAAAAAATGAATAATTATATATTTTGGGTTACAGCTAAACATATCAATTTAAATTTATTTCTTAAGAAAGTACTCTGAATAATAATTTTATATATTCCAAAATAACTTAGAATTTATTTATTTATAATCTTATATGATTTTAAAATATGTTTAAACATAAAATCTTATTGTTAAGTGATACGCTTTTATGCACACACATATATACACATTCAGACACTGTTTTCTTTCAAAGACATTCTACATGTAATGTAAAGTCCATGTTTTCTTAAAAAGTCAGTATATGATAAAACATAGAAGCAGTATATAGAAAGGCAAATTGGTGTAGAAATCATAGTGACATTCTTCATTCTTCTGCTTGAAAGCAAATATATTTCAATTTTTGAATCTCTAACTTACAAAGCAATGATTACCTTCTACTAAAAAATAAACATGTAAGATTTTGAATACTTCCGATACTTTTGTAACTAAGATATGAGTCTGTCATAGGCTTCTCGATTAGATGGCCCACCACAGAAACTGAATCAGAAGGCCGTGAAGATTCATTTAGACAATGGGTGGCAACCATGCTTCCATACACAAACATTTCAGAGGTTTCAGTGACATTTCTTTCTATTTCTGGGGGCAGCTTCTAGTGCCAATGTGAATGATATGGGCAGGATAAGCTAGAGCAACTTTGTTTAGGTGTGTTGGCAGAATTGTCCTCACTAGGCGAATCTACATGATTTGGAGCATGTTTCCTGACTACAAAGCTTCCAAAGCTGGTTTTCTAGCCTTTTAAGAAATTGAATGTGAGAGGGAGGGAGTCAAGGGGAAAAGAAAGAAATGAAACATTTAAGAGACACGAAAATGGAATATTACCTGTTGAGGACAATGTGTATAGTGATATCTTTGATTGGGCTAATACACAGTGTATTCATGCTGGGAAATTAATGTTGTATGTTCTAATGATATACAGTGATCAAATATAAAAAATAATAAAATGTATCTTTAGAAAAAAAGGAAATTAAGTAGCTTTCTCACCGTCATTTTAATAAACTAAATCTTGCTTTTGCAACTAGTTGCTTTCAAATGAAGAAACCTCACTGACTCAAAAATTGCTACCACTGGTGGTGAAAACCACTGGTGTTCATCAGGAATTGAAGAGTATCTCAGGCTAGCTTGGAAATAAAGAAAATAAATAACCAGCTTATATAAGGAATGAGACTATAAAGGCAGAATTATATGAAAAAGACTAAAAAATGCCATAAAGAAAACTTTTTCTAATGATGTTGAATAACTTGAAACAGAAGGGAAGATGACACTTGTTTTATGAAGTAACATTAATTATTTGTGTGACAAATAGCTATTTTTTGCACCTGAAAGTCTCCAGTAGGTATAAAACAAGAAAACAACATTTTATGATGGGCAATATGATCACCGTGATTGTATAATTTGGAATCTCCCCAAACTCTTCCTAAAACCTATGAATCAACCTGAAACAGTCCCCAGAAAACATGTCTATAAACCTCAGCATGTACAGAGAGGGGAACATGTGACCATACTACCACCAGTGGGCCCAGCACAAAATAAGCAGTTTCTTGAAAAAAGTAGGAGGAATTAAAAGACAATCCATTGGACCTCTGAGCTGTAAACCATGACAATTGTAAAATAAACAAAAATAATTTAAGATTCCATATTGGGAGAAAAACAAAGTAACTTCAGTTAGAAATCTGCTTGAGTTTAAGGTCAGGTATTAGGCAAATCTGGGATGCTTCTTCATGAGCCCTAAGCTGCAAATAACAGCAAATGAATTTACAAAAAAAGAAAAAAAAAAAAAAAAAAAAAAAAAAAAAAAAAAAAAAAGCCTAAACTACTTAGCATAACAATATCAAATAGTGTTGTGGTTTTTAGAAATACCTTCCAAATACTTCTTGTTATAAGGACTGAACTGCATATAAATGGGAAATAAGGAAAGTAATCAAGTTGAACAAGGTCAAAACATTGTAGGTTAATGTGGGTTCAGATTTTTTTTTTTTTGAGAGGTTTTTGCTATAGGGTGCGAGCACTCTCCAGAAAGACAGAGAGAGATGGAGAGATAGAAAGCGAGAAATCACCCCCCAGGGGTGATGGCCATGCTGCAATCCCTTCTCCTCCGTTCTCCTCTTGGGATCTTGGGCATGCACACACACACACACACGCGCGCCCGGCATGAGTTTAAGCCACCAGGTCTGGGACTCAAACCATAGTCGGCTACATGGGAGTTCAGCAACATAGCCATTATGCTAACTGCTGGTCCCTGGGTTCAGATTTTAATGTTTTGGGAGCCCAGTGGAGTAAAATCCCTAGAGATTACTGTAACAGTTAAACAAATATCAGAAAGCCTAAGAATTAATTTGGAAAACAAGGCCTGAATGAGAACACACTGACAAGGAGGCAGGAAAACACATTTCTGAATCTGACTTATCTGACAGAGAGAAGAGTTCACAAAAGAATTTCATGGTTTGAGTCCCTCATTTTAACACTTTCAGAGATAATCTAGAACTGGAAAGTTGAAAAGGTACTCTGAGCAAGTGCCATCCCTTTTAGAGGAATTCTTTCCTACATAAAAAACATATTTGATAAAGAGACGGTATATGGTTTCATCATAGAGTCCCAGGTAGCTGACTGTGATTCGAGTTCTGAACCTAGCAACTTAAAACTCATGCTGGGCGTGTGTGTGTGTGTGCATGCCCAAGATCCTGAGTGGAGAATGGAGGAGAAGAGATTGTGGCATGGTATCCCCCTGGGGGTGAGTTCTCATTTTCTGTCTCTCTGGTGGATTGCACATGTCCTGTAGCAAAAATCTCTCCAAAAAAAAAAAAGAAAGAAAGAAAGAAAAGAAATTAGATAAGGTAAAAAACAAAAAACAAACAAACAAACAAAAAAACAAAAACTAAAGCAAAAGCATTAAATAAGACAGAACACTTGTGTAATACAAAAGTTGAAATTCCCAGTGGAATATGGCAATTATTAATACCAGTATACCAAACTAACAACATACTATATATATGAAAGGTAAAATAGTTATAAACAAAAATGAATGTTTATGTCCTTTTCTCACTCCTACACAAAATTAATTAGGTAGATTTTATAATATGTACCAAATTCTATTCCCTATTGTGAGTGATAACCTTTATTTTAGAAGGTATGAAGTTTGGTCATATTTTAGGAGACAAATAAAACACTAGAAACTGCAAAGTTAGAAGTATTACATACACTGCTTTCTTTAACTGCAGTACCACTGATGGGAGACATATCTGGATGCCATCAAAGGTTTCTTTCTTTCTAATTTTTGTGAACACAAGGCCTTTGGCTGATGGCCAGGATTTCAGGCTACAAAATTGTTCCTCCCAACTCTGGGGCCTTGGCACAAAGACCTTTGTGTTTATAGTGTGGAATCAGTACCATCACCTTGGCCTGGAGATTCCTTGATGTATTCTTTCTCACTTGAGAAACTAGGTGCTCCCCAGACCTTCTCAGACTAAGCCACAAATATAGTGTTGGCATGGGGCTCCTAAAAGATCTTGGAGACTACTCAGTCCAGGTAGCTGTCACCATATTCACAGTGCATTCTTTTAAAAACAGCATTTATTGTTCTTTTTTCTTTTTAATAGAAATATTTGCTATAGGACATGTGTGCTCCCTGGGGAGACAGAGAGACAAAAAGCAGGAAATCACCTTCCAGAGGGGATGGCCACACCACAATCCTTTCTCCTCCATTTTCTTGGGATCTTGGGGATGCACACACATGCACCCTATGTGAGTTTTAAGCTGCCAAGTTTGGGACTTGAACTGAGGTAAACTATGTGGGAGTCCAGTGACATAACCATTGTGCCATCTGCTGGTTCCCATTGTTCTTTAAAGGCATACAGAAAGATAAGAGCTGGAAAGAAATATGTGGAGAAATAGAGTAATGAGTAGGTAGTGTCCTTTTCAGCTATCATAACATGGATCTAGAGGCAGTGACCTGTGACTAACTACATAATCCAGAAATAGATCCACAAGATAGATTTTAATACATTTTAGTATATGGGAAATGTTATATTTCAAATTAGTATGAAAAGAAAAGTGTATTTAGAAATAAAATCATACAGGCTATCTATTTAAAAGACTGTGAAATTGGAGCACCATTTAAACTATTACAAAGTCAGCTTCAGATTTATTACAACAGAAAACAAAAACCAGTGATGCATACTCTGCAGTAGGGAATGCTAAAAGCACAAAACCCATGAGAGCAAAACAATATATTTGACCATGCAGATACAAAAAGCATTCCTGTGGGTAAACATATTTACAAAGTCAACAAAATTATATATATATTTTAAAAGTACAGTAAAAAAAAATGACAGAAAACGGAATTATATCAATAATGTAAAATGAGAATTTGCAGTCTATAAACAGACACATAAGCCAATGTAAAACTGTGCAGAACATTTGAATATTGAATCATAGATGAGCAAATGATCAAGCAAGATAAAAAAATGTATGAACTCACTAGAATTAAGGGAAATGCAGTTTAAAGTAATAATAAGATACTGCTTTCACTACTTCTATTCTTGTAATGTTAGCTTATACTTTACATAGTACTGAGTAGGTACTAGTTACCATTCTAAGTGCTTCCCATGCTGGTTCAATCTTTTAAACAATTCTATGAGGTAGTGGTATTCTTACCCACATTTCACAAAAGAGAAAATAAGCATAGGCAGATTGTGGCCCCTCACCTGTTTACTTACATGTATCACATTTTCAATAAAAAGGCATGATAATTCCTAGCAGTTGTCACTCTACAGAGAGCAATCTCTGGGAGTGTCCAACTGAGGACATGCATGAAAAGGCACCGAGGCCTGTGTTTCCTTCCTACGCCGCCTCCGACGAGATAACCCACTCTCGCCGAGGCTGGACCCTGGCACCTAGTATCCATACTCTTAACTTCTACAGCTGTTATTGAACATCACAGTATAATGCTGCACTAAACTGATAAAATCTAATCTGCCAGTTAAACAAAACAGTGGATAACTCAAGTCTTTAGATTTATAAATTAAGCACCCTCAACTTATCTCAAATACAGCTTTAGTTTAAATATCTAACATCTAAGTTTGTTTGTGATTAGTTTTAATGTTCCCTCCAAAATTCATAGTAAATTCAACTGCCATTGTGACAGTTGAATTAAGATGTGGGACCTTTATGAGATGATCAAGTCGTGAGAGGTATATCCTCATGGATAGACTCATACCATTATCTTTGGAGTGGACTAGTTGACAGGGGAGCCCACTATGATAAAAGGATAAGTTCCCATCCCATTCGCTCTCTCCCACTTGCACTGTCACCTTGTGATGACTTTGCCATGTTATATTTGCAGCAAGCAGGTGCTCACCACATTCAATCCTCGGTTCTTATTCCTGACCTTCAGGACCATGAGCCAAGCTAATTTCTTTTCTTTATAAATTATCCAGTCTGTGGAATTCTGTTTTAGCAGCAGAAAATAGGCAAGGTCAATAATTAAAGCCAGGAAATATTTACAAAATGCATTTTAATATCTTGCTGATAAAATAGTAACAATCTATCTTGCAATCTCATCAGGAATACAGAAATCATTGCTAAAGTCTTTGATATGTTTATTTATTATAACAACCTAATTAGAATACATACAAAATATCTATTTTAGTGTTAAATTATATCAACTTTTCTGAAAGGATATTGAAGCTCTATTGGATAGCTGAGTATAGGTCCTCCAATGTCTGCTGAATGGGGAGCACTTTTAAAAATTGGACACATTATGAATTATAAGTAAAGAATAAAAAAAATTTAAAAAGGGCAAATCTGAATTTTCACAAAGACCATTTGGAACCAGGCAAGTGGCATGGTGATTAAGGCTGATGTATCCCACCTGGCTGACATGACTCAAATCCTGGACTCAGCAGCTTGAAATAGGAGTGTAGGTGTGTCCAAAATCCTGGGAGGAGAGAAAAACAGAGGAGAAGAGATTGTGGTATTGTGGTATAGCCATCTCCCCTGGTGGTGCTTTCTTATTTTATCTTCCTCTCTCGCTCTCTGCTTCTCTCTCTGGGAAGCACATGTGCCCTATAGCTAAATAAATAAACAGCTAGCTAGCAATGGGCCATATTGACCACATAAGGATACTATACTTGTCTCCAGCCTTCAAAGTGTTTTTTGGCACTAAAATACTGATATAGTAGTTGTTAAAGCTATAGACTGATTGGACTTCGTAATATTACATACCTTTTTTTGATGTGAAGACATAGATGAAAACAAGTTAGAACTCCTCAATCCCAAGCTCTGGTAGAAGCAATTTACTGTACCTCAGTTTGAACTGCTTAATGATGTTTCTCATCTCAAATCAGCAGATGCTCTGCTGCTCTTTGTACTGGTAATAGGAAATAACAAGAACGTTGTCCTCTTGAGCAGCAGAACTTCTTCGGATTCAATAGTTTGGGCAAAATTCTTTAGGCTCATTTTCAGCTGCTGAATATTAAAAATCAGCTTACTAGACCAGGCTTTGTAGAAGTATCATATCATATAGCTATTTGAAAACAAGCACACTTTGGTGAGTGAGACAAACACCCAAGGTTTTTGACACTCTAAACACCAAGTCATGTTGAACTTCCTGAACTAGATTCACTCTGTGCACCAGACAGAATATTTTAAAGTCACAGGCATTCTGGAGAAAGACCTCTGAACATGACTGTTTTTTTTCCAGTTGACCACATCAAACACATAAGTCAAAACTTTGACATTATGGAAGATGGGTGTCTTATGGCTGATGACATAGCTTTCCATGAATGTATCCTGGACACCACAGTCACATAGGCTCAGTACCAGGCTGCCCTGGAATCAGATATGGGAGCGTTCCACACCAACGGTGGAACCTAGGAAGCAGGTGTCAGAGAAATAGAATTTGCAAAGCTAACCAACCTCATCTGATCTTCCCAGAAAGTTCTTCCCCATTAAAAGAACATTTTTCTTGATGGCTGTATTTGGCATCACCATCTGGGCAGCTGCCTGCAGTCTGGGTCTAACTTCAGCGTGGAGGGAGGGGTCAGGGCTCTGCAGGCTGGGCTTGGTGAGCACTGCTGCACAACTGTGCAGTCCCAAAAATTTGGGGGCTGGAAAGGCCACATGGACCTAGAACTGTTTCTCAAGGGAGAGCGCCCTGGGCCAGCGGCTGCAACAGCTAGGCAGAAACACTCTTCCCTGCAGCATCGCTGTGGCTTCTCATCTCACAGTGATCTCATGACAGCTCCATGTTCCTCTTCCTGCCTTTAAGATGGGAAAAAGTTGAAAATGCATGCAGTTATTGATGCAGTGGAACATTAATGTCATCTAAGCTTGGTGGAAACTAAAATGTTACATTCTTGTTAGAAGATTTACTTGCAGGATCCTTTAAAACAACTAGAGCTCTCCCTTAAACAGAAAAATCCCATTCCTGTTTTCCTTTAGAAATTAATACTCCAGTTGGAACTGTTACATGATCAAGGATATTTGTTTATTATGACAAAAAGGATAAAGAATAAAATCAACTATCATTAATAGGAAAATGGTTAAATACATTGTGTTACCTGGTCGCTATGGAATATCATCATATACAACTATTAATGAGAATGAATTTGGGCCAGCCTGTGGCTGCTGGAACCCACATCACTGACTGTGTGGTTTGGTTTGTGTTCTGGATCCAGTAGCTTGAGAAATACCCTGGGCATGTACATGCGCATGTCCCACATCCTGAAAGGATGGAGAAGTGGAGGAGGAGGATTGTGGAGTAGCCATTTTCCATGGGGGAGGGGGTGCTTTCTCACCTTCTTCTGTCTCTCTCTTTGGCAAGTACACATAACCTATGGCAATTTATTTCTTTTTAAAGAATGAATTAGGACTATACAAATTATGTTGGAGTAGAAGTGGATCATATTTTGTAAGGTCTTATAAAGAAAATTAAATGTGCAGAAATGTTTGTATAATATAATCCCATTTTGACAAGAACAATTAGAACCAGCACCTATATGTTTATATCATGTATCTTTTAGGCCCACATCTGTATCTATTCATTGTGAACACAGGAGAAACTAAGTAGGACTGAGGAGGGATGCCCATTAATTTATTAACCTTGGTTATCTGGGAGAATTGTGACTGGGATCATTCATTGAGTGGGGAAAGTGATAAGTCATAATCTTGTACAGTCATTTTGAGGGTAATACTGACATATTTTTTTACAAAGAATTATTTTATTTATATTCATTTGACCAGAGAGGGGGAGAGACAGAGAGACAGGGAAAGTGAGAAAACAAGATGCCAGGCCCGGAAATGAACTATGGTTGGACATGAGAAAGTCCAGCACTCTTAACTACCACACTACCTGCCAGCCCCAATATTGACATCTTCATATCGTACATATTGAAACATATATATGCAATAAAAAGTATAGATCTAGGTTTTCCTTAGGGTCATGAATTGATTTGTCATAAATCTAAATATATATAAGATAAACCCCCAAATTTCTTTTTTTTTTTTTTTTGGAGAGGTTTTTGCTATAGGGCGCGTGTGCTCGCCAGACAGACAGAGAGAGACAGAGAGACAGAAAGCGAGAAATCACCCCCCAGGGGGGATGGCCACACCACAATCCCTTCTCCTCCGTTCTCCTCTCGGGATCTTGGGCACGCACGCACACGCGCCCGACGTGAGTTTAGGCCGCCGGGTCCGGGACTCGAACTGGGGTCGACTACGTGGGAGTCCAGTGACATAGCCATTACGCTAACCGCTGGTCCCAGCCCAAATTTCTTTATTAGCAGTAAATAAATTACAAATCTCTGTCAGTATCCTATATCATCATCATTATTATTATTATCCTGTATAAATCTGTATTATTTTATTTTCATGCAGAGCTATTTTTCTAGCTTTATCACATAGGGAATTTTAATGTTGCACATACCCTAGAATTTTCTGGTTAAAATTGTAAGGGCATTCAGCTGATGTGCAAATAATTCTCATGTTCATTAGGGTGGTGTCAGTATGAGCGAACTTGAACATTAGTTTAACTGATTTGAGTGCGTTGTATGAGTATTGACATCTAGGAAACAAAAGACCTGGTGCTGTGTGACCAATCATGTGCCCCAAGATTCCGGGAAGTTAACGGAAAAAAAAAAAAGTTCGGTAGGCGGCTCCATTGGGCTAATGTAAAACAATATAGATAACCAGACTCTTAACATAGCAATGTGAGTTTTAGAAACATTTTGTAGCCCAAAGAATGAACTGTTATTTTAATAGCTAATTTTAGAATTTCTTCACAGGTAGGAAATCATCTTTGCATGGGAAATAAATATAGAAGTAACACTGATTGTGGAGTGAGCCTCTGCTGTATGGAAGGTAATAGAAAAACAAAAGGCTAAATTATCTGTATAATTAATAGTAGAAAATTACATGAATGGAGAGAAAAGAGAATAGAGGGATAGGTGGAGAATAACAAAGAGTTGACAGTAAGCCATAGCAACAGGATACCACTTTGGAAAAATTTAACCAGTGAAAAATTCCAAGTTGCGATAGAATCAAAGAGCATACCTGAAGAGTTTTTATATCCCTGGGTCACATATAACCTCTGTGGTAACTTTGTGTGCATCAGTTTCCTCAGGTTAAAAGCAGTATGAACCACTATAGTACCTGCTTCACAGACGTGCTGTGAGAATCAAATGAGCTAAAATATATAAATTATGTAGCCTGATGTTAAGCAGATATTACATGGTTTAGGTTTTACTATTCTTGTTAGTTAATTATTTATTTCAACTATTGGTACTGTATATGAAATCCTTGACTTAATCTCAAACTTTTAGTAATATTTGCCACAGATAGAGAAAAGTTGTATGACAAGTTGGGGTAGAGGTTACAAATCATGAAAAGGAGCTAAGTAACATGGCTTTGTTGGCTGTATGCCAGAGACAATAGCAGAGTTGCAAAATATCTAGTAAAGGGCAGCATTTGGTGTGGTGGTTGAGATACTGGACTTCCACATGCAACTCTGGTTGGTCTGGACCCAACATCTTGAAAACCATGGCTGGTATGTGTGTATGTGTGCCAGAAATACCAAGAGTAGAAAAGATTACAGTGTGACCAACTTCCCTGAGGGGAGATTTCTCATCCCTTTCTCTGTCTCTTTCTCCCGGCCAAGAACACACCCCTTATGGCAAAGTAAACTCTTAAAAAAGAAAAGAGAAGAAAAGGAAAGGAAAGGAAAGAAGAGGAGAGGAGAGGAGAGGAGAGGAGAGGAGAGAAGAGAAGAGAAGAGAAGAGAAGAGAAGAGAAGAGAAAAATGAATAGTAATTTTTAAAACTTTGCCATAGTGTGTATGCTCTTGACAGAGAGAGAGAGAAAGTGAGAAAGCATAGCATACCCCATGAGGAATGGCCATGATGCAATACTTTCTCCTCCATTTCTCCCTCCTTTTGGAATTTTGGACACATGCACACATAGGTCTGGTGTGTTTTTTAAGTTGTCAAGTTGGGGACTCGAACTACTTAGTTGCCCTTGTACAGTTCAGTCACCTTAACTACCGTGCCACCAACTCACCTGAATAGTATCATTTCATCAGTCAAAATATCAAGAACTGGGGGGACCAGCAGTTAGCGTAATGGCTATGTCGCTGGACTCCCACGTAGTCGACCGTGGTTCGAGTCCTGGACCCGGTGGCTTAAACTCACGCCGGGCGCGTGTGCGTGCGTGCCCAAGATCCCGAGAGGAAAATGGAGGAGAAGGGATTGCGGCGTGGCCATCCCCCCTGGGGGGTGATTTCCTGCTTTCTGTCTCTCTGTCTCTCTCTGTCTGTCTGGCGAGCGCATGCGCCCTATAGCAAAAACCTCTCCAAAAAAAAAAAAGAAAAGAAAAATCAAGAACTGGAATTAGCCCTGCTAATGTAAACTTATAGTAAGTCACATTTATTTGGAGGAAGGCTTTGTACTACCCAACCATATGTGAGATTTGGATACCAGTCAATGTATTTAAAATCTTAAATCTTAAAATCTTAAAGGAATCTCTTTTTTTCTTTTTTCTTTTTTGAGTAATATTTACATGATTTCAGTTTTACTGCTTTTTTTTTTTTTAAGTTTATTTACTTATTTCTTCCTTCAGAGAGTGGCAGAGACAGAGAGCAACTTCCACAGAGTCTTAGCCCCATAACCTACCTCCAGACTCAGCCAACTGCAGATCACAGGCACAGATGTACCCTACATGACCTTGGAACCCGGTTATGTTGGAGTCAGCCTCACCGAACGTTGCATTTTACCACTGCTCCACTGCCCAGCCCCATATACTTTCTTTAAGAGACTATTCATTTAAGAAATATATTGAGAATTACTATGTTCATATACTGTGTCAAGAATTGGTCACAACTATTTAATTCTTGCCTTCAAAGAGCCCAAGCTTAATGAGAAAGAAAGGAAAATTACAGTATTTGTAAAAACTTACAATAATCTGTTTTGTTCTTTTAAAATGAAAGAGTTTATTTAGCAACGTTATCCCAACTGCAGCAAGTAAAATCACCAAATTATGATATTAACATATTTCCATTTGTATCAATTATTTGTTATTATTATTTTAAATTTAGTTATTTACATTAATTCCTTGTACATCATTACAGTATACAAAATGAGATTTTCCCATTTGTATCAATTATACTGTGTGATTATTATACATGTTCTTTGTTACAAAATATTTAACAAAATGAAGATTGGGGGGAAAATAAATTATGATAACTAAATCCAAAAGTTTGGTCTTTGGAAAGTTTTACAGTGTAATTTTCTGAAATATTGTTTAATCTCTATAACAAAACAAGGTGTGTGGTAATATGGTTCTAAAAAGGAACATAAAGGCAGCTATATTACTGATTTAAAAAATCATAAGTAAAGTTTATAAACTAATAATCATAAATACAAAAATTGGAAAATTTTTTGATCTTCAAATGATAAAAACAAGCAGAGGATTTAATATACTAAAGTTATCTTTGAAATGAAATTGATATTTTAAAATGATCTCTTGTCCAGCCAAACATTCACAAATTAAACAAATAAAAAATAGAAGAAACAATTTTTTTTTCTTTTTTTTTAGGTTTTGCCTTAAGGCTCATGCAATCACTTGAAAGAGACAGAAAGAAACAGAGAGAGGGAAAGTAAGAAGTCACTCCCTAGTGGGGGGATGGCCACGCCACAATCCCTTCTCCACTCTCTCAGAATCTTGGGCACACATGCATAAGATTTTTCGAGCCGCCTGGTTTAGGACTCAGCCATGGCTGGCCATGTGGGAGTTCAGTTCCTTAACCACCATGACAACTGCTGCCCCTTAGAAGGAACAATTTTAAAGTCAATTTTCACCAAGACACTAAGGTAGATGAACTCCATGTTATGCAGTTTGTTCCTGAGAACTAATGAAGCTGACTCAATTCATTTTATAAGGCAAGTATGTCCTCAGTTTCCAATTAGATAAGGAAAGTTTAATAAAATAAAAATAAAGCCATTTGCGCATTCATAGATATGAAAAAATAATAAATAAAATATTATCAAACCAAATATAGCAATGAGAGCAAAATAATAATAACAAACAGTAAAAATATTTTTGTTGAATTTAATTTTGATGTTCATTTGCATGCATATTTGTATATGTGCTAAATAATAGAAAAGCTATGTTTTGGTATGTTTTTTAATCGCCAGAGAATGTGTGCTTGCCAGAGAGAGACAGAGTCAGAGAAAGAAAAAGTGCCTCCCAAAGAAGCATAATTACTGTAATTCCTCTTTTTCATTTCTCTATCCTGCCAGGATTTTGAGTGCCCACACATACGCACTGAGACCTTGTTTTTCAAGCTGTGGGGTCAGATTCAAACTGTGGTCAGCTGTGAAAGATCTAGTTCACTGTAGCCAATAGATATAGGGCCAGTAAAAAAAGGCCATCTTTTAACATTTGAAAGAGGATGTCCATATTTGACAAGACATAAAGAGACATGAAAAAAATCCATAAACTTTAAGTTAAAATTTAAAATGTCTAAAGTCACCATAAGTAAGCTTAAAAAGAAATCACAGACTTGTTGAAAGTAGTTTTAACAGATAAGACACAAGAAAGACCACCCTTAATGTATAATGAACAACAAATCCTCAAAAGGATGGGATGTGAGGCAAAATGTATCAATAGATAGTTTTTATAATAGTTCATAGACAGTTAAAAAAAAAAACTTAAGTGATGTTTAACCTTAGTGGTAATTAAGGAATTGGAATTAGATAACTTATTATGTTGTCATGAATGTAATTTAAATTTTGATTAAAAATAATCTTTAGCAAGAATGTAGAAACTCTTAGAATGAAATACGGTACAGTCTCTTTGGAGGACAATTTGGCAATACAATAAAAAATGAAGTGCATTATTCTAAGAATAATTATTATTTTGAGGATTTTCCTAGAGAAATATTTGCACATGAAGTGGTGTAAAACTAAATTTGTTGTTATAATTGCTTTCAACATCATAATACCAAAGATGACATCAATTTGCATCTGTATTCAAACAGGACTACATAAACAGTGGCACATCCCTACCAAGTGGATGGTTTTATACATTCGATGGATATCAGAACGTACTGTTAGGGAAAAAGAAAGTTAGATGCCAATATAATTATGAAATACTTTCTGTAAAAGTACTGCCCCAGTTCCCTACATTATTGAATATGTGGTACATTATCTATAATGTATGTTGTATTTGGGTGTATCAAAGTTTCAGAATTCTGGGACCAGCAGTTAGTGTAATGGCTATGTTGCTGGACTCCCACGTAGTTGACCACGGTTTGCGTCCCGGACCCAGTGGCTTAAAACCCACGCCCGGCACGTGTGCGTGCGTGCCCAAGATCCCGAGAGGAGAATGGAGGGGAAGGGATTGTGGCGTGCCATCCCCCCTGGGGGGTGATTTCTCGCTTTCTGTCTCTCTGTCTCTCTGGCGAGCGCATGTGCCCTATAGCAAAAAAAAACCTCTCCAAAAAAAAAAAAAAAACAACGTTTCAGAATTCATGGGGAAAGGCTGATGGTAATGACAACAATGTGGAATTTGTGCTACTACTTCTAAGAAAAAAAGTCAAATTTTATATAGAATAATGTTTCAACTTTTGCAGGAGAAAATAGTTTATCTATTTCACTGATATAAATAAAAGAAGAATTTGGGGCCACCAGGAATCGTGGTGGTTAAGGGCGATGGACTCCCACATGACCAACAGAGATTCAAGTCCTGGACCTGGCAGCTTGCTTTCTCACTTTCTCTCTCTCTCTCTCTCTCTCTGCTCCTCTCTGGTCAAATTAAAATAAATAAATAGAACAAAGCTTAATAAAATAATTCTTTTTTAAAAAAGAAAAACTTTAGATCAACTTTGCATTTCTTCATAGACACATGCATACATGTATGAACATACACAGACTTTACATTTTTCTGTATCCCTAGCTATATTGTCATAGTATTCTGTATGTTAAAAATTATATATACATATATTATCTATAAATTAATTATTGAATGCATACTATATGCCAGACACTATTCTTAGCACTGGGAAGATATCAAAAAACACATGTATCTTAACTTCTATTATAACTTCTAGTATTTAAAATAAATATGTGTGTGTGTGCAGGAAACCTGGTCTAGGTTTGAGTCTATCAGTTTGAGTTTTAATGCAACATCAGATTGCCCCTACTGCTAGTGAGTACAATATTAAAGCTGATATTTCCCTCTTTTAGTTTCAGAAGGTTATTGAAAAGAGAAATGAGAAACAGTAAGCAAGATTTTTTTATGTCTGAGTTTGAATTAGAAAAAAATCACTTTGACTACAAAGAGACCACTCATTTCTGTAACTTTATAAAATCTTTTTTTTTTTTTTTTTTTTTTAATTTGCCATAGGAGGACCAGCAAATGATATAATGGTTATGTCACTAGAATCCCACATAGTTGAAACTGCGGTTCGAGTCCTGGACCCAGTGACTTAAAACTCACACCACATGTGTGTGCATGCCCAAGATCCTGAGAGGAGAATGGAAGACAAGGGATTGCAGCATGGCCATTCTCCCTGGGGGGGGGGGGGATGCTTTCTCACTTTCTCTCTCTCTGGTGGTGAGTATGCATGCCCTATAGATAAACAACAACAACAACAAAACTCGCTTTAAAAAAAAAAATGCCATAGAATGTCTGCACTAGTTGGAGAAAGATACTGAGAGGGAAAGTGAGAAATCACCCCCACCTCCCATGGGGGATGGCCAGTTCATGCCATAATCCTTTTTCCTTCATTCTCCTCCTGGGATTTTGGGCATGAATGCACATGTGCCCAGTGTTATTTTCAAGCCACCATGTCTTGGACTCAAACCACAGTCTGTCATGTGAGAGTCCAGTGCCTTAACCACCACGCCAGCTGCTGGATTGGTCTTATAGAATCATTTTAACATGTAGCTGCTTTTAGAAAAGATTGGCCTCCTGAAAATTATCTCAGGTGATCTAATGTTTCCTGTTTCAGGACATAGAGATTTATATATACACCTGGATATATAAACATACACACATATCTACCTATGTGTAGGTAGATGAGATAGATGGATAGATAGATGACAGATAGATACATAGGTAGATGATCAATGATATGTAATTTCTGATCATTTCCATAGTCTGTAAAATTCCTAATGCAAAATGTAAGGAAAGAAAAGAATATTGTAACGTTTAAGTGCATCTTCATTAAGCCCAGAAATGTTTCCTCATAGCAATAGTATGTCTTTCTCACCATGAACTCTGGAGATTCTGATAAACCAACTGGTGGGATAAACTTCATGGCTAATACTCTTTGATTTAGAGATTTCACTTCCAAATGAATAATGAATATAAATATAATCATAATCATTCTCATGCATGCTGAGTCTCTGCATATTATTTTTTTGAAATGATAGTTATGTCAAAGGATTATATTTTAAACCCAAATACCTACAAGAATGCAAGGACAAACATTTATGTTAAATAAATGGAACAATTATTTTTAAGAAAATAGGGTTTTGGAGTATGGTGTTGAAACAGAAACTATATGCTTGAACTAAAAATACATTTAAACCTGTTGTATTTTGACACACTGAGCAAAACATTCCTGCATATCAATTAATTTCTGTTAGCTCGTCTCATCCCGTGACTTCATGATCTACAGGCTGCTCTTCCACAGTCACCCACAGAGCCCCCTTTCCCTATCCAACAAGGAAGATAGTGAGGATTATGCTGTGTTTTCTTTCTTGTTCTTTGCTTGTTGTTTGTTTATTTATTATTTATCTTTCTATGTGGAACTCACAACAGGTTCCTCACACCATGATCTATCCCCAGCCTTAGCCAGTCAGGTTCAGGGAGGTCCCAGGATATAATCCCCGGACCTTCCCATGTGAGTCCTGTTACATTACCTCCATGCTACTACCTGGACCTGGGCTCTGTTTTCTTGATGAAAGGAAAGTATAGTGCATGGACAAATGTACAGAGAAGCATCATTTTTCTGTGACTTTTGTTTCTGTCAGCTCTTACTGGAACTATGAGGATTTGAGCTATAGAAAAAAACATTCAAAGCAAATGAAAGTTATTCGCTCTTGCTGCCCAATACAAATCTTGTTGTATTTCCTAGTTAAGGGGAGGGAGAAGTAGAAATAATAAGTGTAAAAGCAAAGGTACAGGAATACCTGTATTCCTTGTCCCATGAAGAACTATCTGGTAATCAAACGAAGTACATGTTGACAAATATTATAGTAGCTAACCACATCAGAAATATACTCATGGTCCTTCAATAGTGGTGTGAATGAACTGTAAATATCATTCTTGGGTTCACGTTTGGCCCTGGAGCAAGTAAAAGAACTATATTTGGAGCAAGTCTTACTTGATATATTCTGAGTATCTAATATATGAGACACCTTTGAATAATTACTTGGTGCTATATCTTTCTCTCTGAATCTAGCCATAATCATGAGCAAAGTATGTGTATAAGATAAGGATTAAAAGTTTGAAGTTTAATACACTGTGGAAACTCCACAGGTTGGGGTTTAAAATGTTACGACTGAATTTATGAAGTGAGGGACCACCCTTGCATGAGAAATCTCTTCTTTTTTTTATCAGCATAAAACAGTGTTAAAATTTTAGGAATTTTCATTCATAATATTGAATTTAACATTCTTAATAAGTTAGTACCAATTTCAATATTGAAAATGCTCCATATTTGCTAAAGACATTTGAGATAATTTTAGAATTTGAGAGTTTAACATCATGACAATAAAGAAGAAAACTATGGATATATTTATACTAACATTCTATTTATCTGAAGTAACCTCAAATCAACCCCAAATCCAAAAGAAAGTACAAAATGTATCTGAGTAACTAAAAGGAATTTTATGAAATCTGTGCTTTAAAATCTGTTATCTTTCTCTTATGGAAGGGCCTTCAAGACTCTATTTAAGAATTATACACTTTAATTATATACACATCTAATAAACATGGCTATCGAGATGACTTTTCCAGAGTAAATATAACCATTTTAAGGGAAACTGTAAGGAACAAGCTCAAGAACTGGAAAACCACAGCTGGCTGAACCCACTTAGTGTGAATTGTGATATATATATTCCTGTCACCAGCACCTTTGGTTCAAAACCCATAGTGCTGAATTGCATTTGAGAAAAAATTGAAAAATTAATCATTTTAATCCTCTGTGGAGATAAAGACTAATAAATGTAATGACGTGATCAATATAAACTACAATGTTTTAGTCAATTCTTCAACTATATTTGTATTATTTTATTTTCTCAGTCTCCTCCACTTTATAAAATTACTTTAATTTAGGTTTTTAGATATAAACAAATTGTTGCTTCTAAGTAGACAGTAAATTTTGCATGCATTATTAAAATAATTTTCTCATACTTTTATTTATTACGGACTGAATTCATTGGTACTGAAATTCTTTAAACATTAGGACTTCTAATGCTCTTTTCCAAGTAAGCTGATTTCAAGACATGCTTTCTTTCACTTGGTTATTCTATCTTGAATAATTTATCATTTATCACTTCTTCAGTCTCTATTTAATATATGTATTGAATAATTAATATGTGCTAGAATCTATGTACAGTTCTAGAAAAACATTGGAAATGAGACAGGTAGATATGGCCTGGTCTTTGTGACTTACTTTCTAGAGCCCCAAAATGGCAAGGTATTCAGAACTTGCAATATGGCCGAACAGGAGGAATTACTAATGAGTTTTGGCAAGGATCTCACATGGTTTGATTTTTGTGTTATTTTAATATCAACCTAGATTGCAATATGAAAAAAACAAAAGAAGAGGGGAGCTAATAAAAAATCAGTGAGACCATTAAATATAAAAAATTAGCAAAAGAGATAAGTCCGTGTGTCAAATAAGCAGATTTAGTAGGACCAGGTGATAAATCGGATCTGAGATAAGAACAAGAGAGAAATACCAGGGAAGACGTTCCAATTTCTAACTTTCTGTGTCATACATGATATAGAAAACATGGAAAAGGAGAAAGAGGGAATAAATGTGTACACTTTAAGAAACGCTGAGTTTCAGATATCAATGGAACCACATCTAAATATAAATATTCATGTTAGAAATAAAGGTGTAGCCTAACGTAATCCCATTTGTCTATTTTCAGGATTATTGCCTGTGTTTCGGGGGTCTTATTTAAGAAGTCTTTACCTATTCCAGGGTCTTCAAGAGTTTTCCCTGCATTTTCCACAGGTAGTTTTATAGTTGAGGTTTTATGTTTAGAACTTTCATCTATTTTGAGTTGATTTTTGTTAATGGAGACACAGATTTGATACGAAATGGACAAACGTGGGAGATAAAATGCTACGCGAAGCAAGCCAGATAATGAAAGACAGGCATTGTATGACCCCATTCAATGCATACTGAATGCCTGTGCTCTATAGAAGAAACTGAGATTGAAAGATAGCAGGGAGGGAAACCGTAAACTCTAGGGACAGTATACAAGTGGGTAGATAATAGAGGGTGGAAAGGAGGGAAACAGGATAACAAATAACACATTTAATAGATACAAAAAAATGAAAAGTTATCTGCTGATGATAATATATATGGTATCTTTTTTTTTTTTTTTTTTTTTTGGAGAGATTTTTGCTACAGGGCGCGTGCGTTCGCCAGACAGAAAGAGACAGAGAGACAGAAAGCGAGAAATCACCCCCCAGGGGGGATGGTCACGCCACAATCCCTTCTCCTCCATTCTCCTCTCGGGATCTTGGGCATGCACGCACACGTGCCCGGCGTGAGTTTTAAGCCACCGGGTCCAGGACGTGAACAACGGTCGACTACGTGGGAGTCCAGAGACATAGCCAATACACTAACTGCTGGTTCCCTATGGTATCATTTTTGACTTGACTAATATAAACTATATTTAGGCAGGGGAAAAATCATGTTGCACACTGTATATATATTCAGTGATTACATGTTAAAATATTAAAGAAAGGTATAAATCCCAGTGGTCATCTCTGAGCATAGAAATTTGAATATAAAGGAAAGTTATGGGATAATTTAATTTACATATAGGAATTAGCTAGAGAAAGAAAAAAAGTGAATTTAAAGTTGAGAATGTTTTATTGTTATTTTAAAATTTCTCTACTTAATATGATGATGCAAAATTTTTTTCTATGTTTCATAGGTTTAATTATATTCTGCTGAATTTTCATACACTTCTGGATGATATCATAGAAGCAACTCTCTGGAAATGTGTTGAAAATATTTTGGCTTGGGGACCAGCAGTTAGCGTAACGGCTGTGTTACTGAACTCCCATGTAGTCGACTTTAGTTCAAGTCCTGGTCCCGGTAGCTTAAATTCACGCCGGGCACATGTGCATACGTGCCCAAGATCACCAGGAAAATGGAGGAGAAGGGATTGCAGTGCGGCCATCCTCCCTGGGGGTGATTTCTCACTTTCTGTCTCTCTGTCTCTTTCTTTCTTTCTGGCGAGCGCATGCACCCTGTGGCAAAAAACCTCTCAAAAAAGAAAAAAAAGGAAAGAAAGAAAGAAAATATTTTTCTTTCAATCAATCCTAGAAAGTGTATATCTGCCTTATTATGATTCAATTTATAATTAATTTTCCTGGAACTCAATCCAACAGAGAATATTTTCTCTTTGTATCTTCAATGTCATGGAAAATTTAACATTTCCAAATTTGGACTCACAAAATCATATTTTGTATCAATATTTTCATATTTTCTATTGATATTCCCAGAATATATTTGTCCTCAAATTTTACAGGCACTCTCATTCATCTCAGTCCTTCTTGGTCTCTTCCCTCCAGAACTGATTGGTCATTGTGGCCTAAAGGACATTTTTTGAAAATTTTTCTGATCTTTAATCTCTCTGCCCTCATTGTAGCTTTGGAGCCTTGTCCTTGGCATCTCTTTTATCAAATGAACCCCAGAGTTGCTTTCTTAGACTGCAACTACTCATCGCACCAGTGTTCTGCTTCCATATTACCCTGCAAGGACATGCACCCTGTGAGCTGCCATGATCAAAAGCTTCTGGTGGTTTCTTTATTTTACTATCATGTTTAAAATCATTCGTGTAGCCTTTGGGCTCTCCATAGTAGGATTAAGGCTTCACTCATTACCTCATGTTCTCTCTCCTAAAAGATTCAACCTCGCCGAAGCTTTCCAGTTTACATGTGCTCTTTCTGCCCTCTGAGTTGCCGTTCTCTCTAACCTACCTCTGTCCTACCACAGTCCTGCTTAGTGACAATATCTAACATACAACATGCGTTGAGCTTTTATGCTCCAAGTATGTACATTGCATTTTATTTCTTACAAAATAAAGTAGATCCTATCATAATTATTTTCATTTTATCGATGAAGGAACGAGACACGGAGGTTAGTTATGTTTAGAAGAGGATGTAAACACTGCACAGCAAAGGCTAATTTAAACACAGACCTCTCACTTCTGTGCCTGTTCTCTCAATTCCACGTTTTCTCATGTTACATTCTTTTCATCTCCATGTACACAACACAGATCTCAATGTGAGAGACGTACTCAAAATATTCTTGATAAAACGAATAAAATATCTGGAAGCAATCAACACACAGTGACTTTATGTGTTTTTTGTATCATGTAAACTGTCTCGCACAATGAAGCTTTTGATAATCTCTGGGATTTGCAGCTAAATTTGTTTCTTCACATCCTTACCCTTCCCTTCAGCTGCATGACTGATTTCCCAATAGCCCAAGCGCTTTTCATACTACAGGTTTAATGAAACCAGCAAAGCTAAACTATCCTGAGTGCTCAGCAGTGACAGCGTCAGTAAGCAATTAATCTCCAACAGTTCACCTACCATGTATGAACTTCAGAGCCCGATTCAGCACCTCACATGACTCAATGTCCTAATGCTCTCTTGGAGGAGAAAGTCTATAAGCCAAAAACAGGACATCAGGAAAATAGTAAGAAATAAATGACTCAGATAGAAACAGCTTCTCATCAGTGAAGAGGAATCAGCATATTATTTTAGGGAGAAAAATAATTGTGATATTGGAACTTTTTCTGATTGACTAGATTTCAGTTTGCCTCAATTTTTCCCTTTGCAAATTTAGTCTGGTAGTATTTGTGCATTACAGAAAGACATCTGAGGCCTTAATTAAAGCTTATAAAACTTAGAAGGAACATTTCTGTAATTACCTTGCTGCTCACCCTTGTCATTTAACTTTCTCAAGGGGGCCATGCTCTTTATCAGTTCTAATATAGAAGAAAACTCCAGAACACCATCTGATGCAATTGTGAAAAAGAATTTTATGTTTTCTGCAGCTGTAAATAAGTAACAACGTAAGGCAGTGCTTGGCAAGATAAAACTCCAAGTATAGAAATACTGCAAAAATTTATCGGCAGGCTTTGTCACAGTGTCAGCTTCTACTCTTACCCCACTAGATTCTATTCTCGAGAGAACACAGCTAGAGTGATTCTTTAAAATATGACCCATGTTTTCATTCTTCTCAGATCCCAGGTTCCCATCTCAGTAAAAGTACAAGCCAAAGGCTTTATGAGAAATCATCTATAGTTATTTGCACTGTTTGGCTTTCTTACCTCTCAGACAATACATCTCATTCTCTTCCGAATTGTACTGGCTTGTGTGCCAGGCAAGCACCTGCCTCCGTCTGCACGGGCTTTCCTAAGGCTCAGGTGCTGTGTAGATAGATGTGCATGGGACTTGTTTCCTTCATCTTTCTTTCATTCATCTTTCTTTCAGATATTTACACAGAAGAGTCAGTGACCCTGGCAGAAGGTCTTGTTTGAGTACCCAGTTAACAATTGTACTGAGCCCTTGGCACTGTTTAATACACTTCCTTGCTTAATGTTTTCTGTAGTCTTTATCATCATTTGCCTTCCTATAGGATTTGATTGTTTATATACTGCCTGCTTTTCTTTACTATGCTGTAAGCTCCATGATCATATGAATATTGAGTTGTTTTGTCTACTGATTTATTCCCAGGACCTAGAAAACTGCCTGTCACACAGTTGGTTTACTGAGGTAAATATTTATTGAATAAACAAATGAGATGCAAAAGTTTGAAATCTCAGAATGGAAATGAGGTAACATAAAATAGAGTCAATCAAGGATTTTCTACCGGGGGAAAATGTCCAGGTGTATTTACAGATAAATTTTCATTTTACATACATTATGTGTTGCTATATTAAAAATAATATAGTTAGGCTGTTAAATCATTAAATATTTATTTAAAATATTTGGATATGTAATATCTTCAAATCCTGGAAATATTACATTAAAAAGTGGTTCTGTACTCATGAAGCAGCCCAAAATTTTTTTGTGCGTAACTAGAATATTCTGCACTAAATTACCACTCTATAGCCCACTTACTTGACTTTTTAAGTAATACCTCAAAAAGAAAAAAAAAAAAAGCTAAAGGAGAGATAGGGAGGAAAGGAGAAAAGTAGAGTAAGAGAGAGAAGGAAGAGGAACAGAGAGGCTAGCTAAATAGAGATTAGGTAAAAACAGGAATATATGGATTTAAAAAAATCATATTAAAAGGGAAGAAAATTATAGCTGAAATAAGTCTTAGCTTAATTTAATAATTAAATGTTTATACAAAACAATGGAATATAAATATATAATAAAAATTAGCAACTGTGAAGAGCTTAATTTTATTTTTTATCATTCAAATAATACCTGTAATATAAGTTTCATAAATAGGTGCTACATTTAAAAAAATATCAGGTATGGAGGAAAAAGGAACCAGATTCTGGCAGGATTTATAATTATGTTCTATGAAGGTAGGAAAAATTAAAGGAAACCAAATCCCCATTACATACATTTATCTGTCATAAAGAAGATAAATTGAGTCGTTTAGTATGTCCCCAAAACAAAAGACAAGGATCAAACAAAAGATAATATCGATATAAAAATATTTAATGAGAAAATTTCCCAGTCTCCAATGGCGCATCGGGGTATAGTATATTTTGTCTGACTAAATGTATTCATATACAAATTGGTTGAGTTCCAGAGCAAGGCTTGAACAGCGTTTAAGTACAGGAACAATGAGTGGGACCAGTGGTGGTTCAGTGGTAGTTCAACTGGACACACACAGGATAGGTCCCGGGTTCAAATTCTGGCGCCTATGACCTAAGTGTGAGGACACTGTTAAGGGTGCCTTTCTCTCCCCGATCTCTCCTTTCTCTGTCTCTCTCTCATGGAAGAAATAAAATAAATAGACTTAAATAAAGGATAACATACAGTAATAATGTCCTATAAATTAATTTATTTAAATACAGTTTATCTACATAAAATTATCAATAATCAGAGAAGAACGTTCAAGAAAGAACAGTTAGCCATGACCAGATTTCAGGGTGGTTGTCTAAGCAATTTAAAAATTCTAATTTTTAAAATTTTGAAGGTGATGAAATTTAGAAATAGATATCAAATTTTATAAAATATACCTACCCTTCAACTCCACTTCTGAAAATATATTTTAAATTACTGTTAGACTATATAGTATGGTATAGTATTATTTAATAACAGTAAATAGCTGAAACCCATTTACATTTCCAAAACATAACGGGTGGGTTAAATAATATATGATATACCCCAATTTTTTATTATTTTTAAAATTTATTTTACATTCATTGTATTTCATTGCAGCACATGAAATGAGTTTTCCCATCCAGAACACACTGTATATTGGCTCAGTCGAGGATATTACCATACATGCTATCATCAATGAACAATTTTCCTCATCTTGTTTCTTATATATTTGCTTCTTTTTCCCTTGGTTCTCTCCCTCTCATCCTCTGCCATTTCCCACCCTCCTCCCACACTTTCCCTGATATCTACAGTTGCTTCCCATGTTTTTTTTTTTTTTCTCCCCACATTTTATTGATTAACAAAAGATCTTAATTAATCTAAATACTTTCAGTAGCAAGTGCAGCTGATATTAACATATCTATGAACATATGTCTGACTTTAGGCATAAAACTCAGTGAGTAGAATGAACATGCTATAAAGTAGCACCTAGCTGAGGCTATATGACTAAAGTGGTCATTAAGTAGGTATGATTTTGTTTTATATATTTTTTTGTTTTAATAAGAGCAGTTTTTGCTTTAATAAACTAAAATCTAAAAATGTTAAGACAAATTTGCTTAAGACTTAAAGTTAGGGAAATAGGTTAGGATTCTGTTCAAACAGTAGGTAGATACTAAAAACTCAAAAACCAGATATGGACAAACCTAAAATCTAGTAACAATTGCACTGTAATCTTCTGAAACATTTTTTCCTCTCTCTCTGATCTCCCTTTTACCCAAGAGAGGCATAAACTAACTTATTTGAAAAAAAAATTAGTTTAGTCTCAGTTTGGTCTGTTATTTGCGAAATGACCCATAAGAATATTCATTGAGGGACCAGCAGTTAGCGTAATGGCTATGTCCCTGGACTCCCACGTAGTCGACTGCAGTTTGAGTTCCAGACCCGGTGGCTTAAACTCACGCCAGACACGTGTGCGTGCGTGCCCAAGATCCCGAGAGGAGAATGGAGGAGAAGGGATTGCGGCGTGGCCATCCCCCAGGGGGTGATTTCTCGCTTTCTATCTCTCTGTCTCTCTCTGTCTGTCTGGCAAGCACACGTGTCCTATAGGAAAAAACCACTCAAAAAAAAAAAAAAAAGAATATTCATTGATTTAGTTGACTTTGCTAGAACTTTTTATAAGAAACTTCAGATTAGACTCTTTAAAAAAGTCTCCAAGGCTACTGGTAACTTATCATCTGATTATGTCTTTGAGTACCTGTACTTGAAAGTTTTTATGGTAAGTCAGAAAGTGAGATTCTTCACTTATATGCCAGGTAGAATTGTTCAGGATACCAGGCAATCTTTCTAAGAGCTTCTGTTGACTTTCTTGAGATCTACTTTAGTTTCTTAGCTTTCTGGTCATATCTTCAGATATGACATTCCAGTCAAAACCATGGCAATAACCAGTATTTCCGATTTCTGATACAAGGCAACAGATATTATGGCACTTATGCAAATAAACATTCTGCCAAAAAATAAGAACTCTCACAGATACTTTCCAATTCCAGAGAAGTAAGGAAAGGAGAAAAGTTTATGTTTTAATTTCCAAAAGAGAAAAAAAGTTTAATGAATTGCTAAACCTATCAACAGCTCAAAAGAAGACAAAAATCCTTAAATCTGAGAAACAAAGCGTAGAAGAAAATCAGTCATGTTTAGTCAAAAGCCATAGCATTCTGTTCCACCAGTTCAGTCTCATCTCCCTTCTGTTGAACTTGCAGTGTTCCTGTGGTCCAATCTTTCTGTTTAAATTCTGGAAGTTAACATTCAGCGTTAGTGATATTTTTGGCCTTGTCCCTACCATTAAGCTAGCCATTTTCTTGGTTCTTTTTTGTTTACTTATTTCTGTTTGTCTGTCTTTAGCTATCCTGGTATAGCACTCCCTTCAGAACTTTTTAAAGAGCTGGCCTGGTGTTGGTAAATTCTTTCAGGTTTTGTTTATCTGAGAATTTTTTTTATCTTTTCTTCCCATGTGAAGGAAATTCTTGCTGGGTATAGTATTCTTGGTTGAAATTGTTTTATATTTAACTAGTATGTAGCTACTTGTGTGATGTTCTAAAAGAAAATTCAAAGGTATATAAAGGAGCTGACTCCATGGTCTAGTGGTTAAGGGAGCTAGAGCTCACAGAGCCAATCATGGTTACTACCCTGGTGGCATGTACTCAAGAATGTCCAGAATCTTAACAGAATGGAAAAATGGGGAGGAAGGGTTTGCGGCGTAACCGTACCCCATTGTGGATGCTTTCTTCTTCTTTCTATCCATCTCTCTCTGTCTCTCTGTCTCTCTCTCTCTTTGGTGTGTGCACATGTCTTCTAGCAGTAAGTAAAGGTAAAAAAAAGGAGAAGACATACTAGCTATATATATTATTATGTTTAAAAAACTAAAACATTTTTGCTATAAATTATTGCTATAAAAAGTAGCTTATACATTACTCCATTAACAAATCTTGAGTATCTATAATGACCACCCAAAATCAAGGTTTTATTTTACCTCACACACACACACACACACACACACACACACACAGGAAAAATATGAAGACTACTTGCAAAAACATTGATAGTGTTTTTTTTAAGATAGTGAATTGTAGGAGGTCTGTTTAATTTTTTAAAATGATTTTAGCTTCTAAAATAAATGCATACTCCCTTTATAATTATGCTCAATCCAGTGAACTAAAAGAAACGCTATTTTTCATTTTTGTTCTTACCTTTTCAGATTCGTTGTGGATCGAGTCATGTTGATTCTACCTTCACAATATTTCCAAAATTACTATTGCTCTTCACTGAATATTTCGAAAGAGTCCAAGTACCTTATTTCCAGATTTGTTGTCCTCGTTGATATGTCTGATATTAACTAAAATGCTATTTTGTTGCAGCTCACCAAGATATCCATAGGAGGAAAAACAAGAGAAGATGATGAATTTCTGTATTTTGAGGATGGAGCACAAACCATTTTTTGGATCATGTATTGATTGTATTCTCCTTTGTTTTTATTAAAGTTGTCCGAGCAGATTGCCAATACAGAGGTGAAGATATAAAGAACACTTTATAGGAATATAGTAAGATGTGTTCAAAATTCTTATCTCATTTATCTGTAGTTTCAAAACTGATACAGTTAAAAGATCCTCCAAATAATTTAAAAGTTAGGATTTTAAAGTTATTTAATTTGTCACATTCAGATAGTTTTTCAGCAACTATAGATTCAGAGAATTTGTATATTTTTCTCATGTGGTTACCTATCTTTTAGACCATGTAATCTGTAATTCTATTGTTTCTAACCCAGGTTATTTAAGAAAAAGTAATGGCTTTCTTAAACCTTTCTGGATTACTTTATATCAACATTTTATTAAAACATTATATTTAATACCAAATTACCTACAAAAAATATCATCAAAATAGAGCAGAGTGATTGATGTTCTAATTGACTATTTTGGTTTTATTGGTTAGTTGCTAGGTTGATCTATGCCTTAGAACACAAAGATAAATTATAGCATTAATTTTTAACCAAAAATCAGTGGATAAAAGAAGTGTGTTGAGCCATACATTTCATTCCTATGTGTTATTTTTATCAGTTGTATTATTCTGAAAATTTTCTATTACCATTTCCCTAGCAGAAATAATTCTTTACTATTTCATGGTAATTTTTGTATACATGTAGTGTATTTCTGTGAAATTAAATGAGGAATGTGCATTCTTTAATGTCAAATGGCTTACTTAGTTCGACTTTAGAAAGTTCTTTGATTTATAACAAGATAGAGAGAACACCATCATCTGTTGATCTTATGTCTCTCATGCTTACTTTTTCTGAGAAACACAGACTTGTGAAACTATCTCTGAGAATAAGCATCTGGTCCAATAAGCATGCTTTAAAATAAGGCTGAAAGACTAGGAATACCAATGAGAATTTTTAAAAATTTGATTGCCACAGGGAGCATATGCTTGCCAGAGAAAGAGAGAGAGGCAGAGACAGAGAGAGAAAGAGAAAGAGAAAAAGAGAGAGAGAGAGAAAGTAATCCCCAATGTGGCAAAGTCATCCACAATCTTTTCTCCATTTCTAAATTCTGTCATAGTTTTGTGCACACATACATATGCACCCAATATGTTTTCCAAACCTTTGGGACTAAAATTCAAACCATGATCAGTCATCAGGTATCTGGTTGTCTTTACTATTAGGTGACAAGGCCAGTCTGGCAAGGAACTTCATGTTTAGAGAAACATGTTCATCGATATTTACTTTTAATTTCTGAAGAAAACAGTAACAGTTTGTATTAATTTTTATTCCAGTATTTATTTGCAGCCCCGTGCATTTTTATGTTTTCAGTGTTAGTCTAGAAAATAGCACTGTAGGGTCAGTGGGTAGTGTGCTGGTTAAGGCAGCTGAATCTCACATGGCTGACTGCACAGCTGGAGTTCTACACCCAATGGATTGAAAAATATGATAGGCATATGTGCATATGTACCCAAAAGCCTGAGAGGAGAATGGAGGAGAAGGGACTGTGGTGTGGTCATCCCTCCTGGAGAGTGCTTTCTCATTTCACCTCTTCCAGACCCATATCCCCCATCTCACTGGCAAAACACATGTCTTACAGTAAAAAAAAAAAAAAAAGAACAAAAAAGAAAAAAAAAGGAAAATGCACTATATTTTACTATTGCTCACAGATTAACATACTGCAGAAGTGGCACTTAAAAATCTTTGTAAGAGCATACTCTGAAGTCATAGCCAAGTCCATATGCCTAACTGAATCTAGAAGTGTATCTGGGCAAGTAGTTCACTCCTATCACAACTATTCAGACCTCATTTATGGCACTTCAGTATAGTTAATCCAATAAGGTTCCTTATTATCACTGGAAACTTTCTACCATGAAGTGTTAATGTCTTAATTGGACTGGGGATGTAGAAACTTATTGATCTCACAATGACCACAATATAGTAGAGAATGAATCTAAAACAAGTTATTTATACTTGTAAATAGAGATTGCTTTTTTCCTATATATAATGAATAAAATGGGAGATTAAGAATTTCAAATTTTGGGACCAGCAGTTAGTGTAATGGCTATGTCACTGAACTCCCATGTAGTCGACCATGGTTCAAGTCCTGGACCTGGTGGCTTAAAACTCACACCAGGTGCGTGTGTGTGCGTGCCCAAGATCACAAGAGGAGAATGGAGGAGAAAGGATTGTGGCGTGGCCATCCCCCCTGGGGAGTGACTTCTCGCTTCCTGTCTCTTTGTCTCTGTCTGGCGAGCGCATGTGCTCTATGGCAAAAAACCTCCCCCCCTAAGAAAAAAAGAATTTTGAATTTATCTTACTAGTGAAATTACATTATTAATTACAAAGTGCAACCAATATAAACAATATACTTCCACTTCCATTACTAAAGAAATACTTTGGAAGTCTAGTTTTTCAGTTTTTACTACATCAGGCTTTAAATCAACACAAACATGTTTTATTAATTCACCACAAACATACTTAAAAAATATTAAAAACTAAACCAGTCACTATTTTTTCCAAAGTCTGATGTAATTTATTTATGCATTGGATATTTCTAGAAGCATACAACTACACCATGCACAGACACATGCACATATAAACATCATATATGCACACAGACACAAAAACACCACATCTATTCTACACATAGGCATACAAACACAAACACCAAACAAACATAGACGCAAAGACCACCTTTACACAAAAACACAGCACACATACATTACACACGTATACACAAACCACACGCACATTGTATATATTGGCACGTACACACTGCGCGCACGACATACACACATGTACAGACCAGCTGGTTTTTTGCTGATCAATGATCTCTTACGAGGCCTTTGGTTAACCTGTCTCCAGTTATTGATTTTTGGCTATTTCACTTAGACCAGAAGGAAATAGGTAGCAATTCAATTTCCTATTACCCCATTTAGAAATAAGGAATTAGTGTCACAGTGAAGGAAAAAAAAAAGCATATACTGTGTGAAGCTGAAATATGGTATATTTTGTGAAGGGTGATGAAGACAAGTGACTGTTAAGAAAAATGGGAAAGATCAGAAAAAGTAAAAAAAAAAAAAAATACTCGATGAGAAAAGGTAAAGAAATGACTGTGAGATATGACAAGGTAGACAGAGGAAGAGAGATGGGACCGGGCACAGAAAAGAGATTCGGCAAGCACATTCTTCACTTTTTCTGCGAGAACGGCTTTCTTTCTCATAACAAGGGAGAATATTTGCAAAAGGAATAAAGACACATCCATTTTCCCTTGGCATTTTGGGAGATTGATTCTTTCTCTTCTTTGTTAAGTTCTTAAATGTAATGAAAAAAAGTACGCTGACAAGGCTGAAGTACAGGTCAAAAAGAGAGTTCTAGCATTTGACATACTTTTTACAACTCAGTAAAAAGTCTTTTCTACTTACTGCCGTCACCAGCCAAAATCTCGTACCAAAGAGATGCTTAAAACTTTACTAACTTAAAATCTAAATTTGCCAGAAACATAATTATAAAATCTACCTTTGAAGTTTCTTTTCCCTTCCTTTGTGAAAAAGACAACTATTCTACAATGTCACATGAAACTTTGTCAGATTTTTCTTAAGCTTACATGCTAACCGGTAAATAGTCTATTAATTATCAGAACTAATCTGTTCTCTATTGTTTTTATTGGATGCATGTGGCCAGGGAGCAGAAGGAAAAGGATATTTTATTTCTCTTTTTATTTGTTTTTCAATTTACAACCATCTGGCACCAACCTGAAACTTGTGGCAGGAGTCCCATTAAAAGGAGAAATACAAAAACATGAGCAAGGGTTATTTTCATAACTGAGGATTGAGACTATGTCCACATATTTATGGAGCCTTGGTTGAAAGATCTAGTGTGATTACATATTTCAGAGACCTGTACTTTAGTTTCTGTCATGACTTATAAAAAGAGGCAGAAACTTGTTTCTTGTTCATTGGGGAACAAATAAGACTATTAAATGGGGCCTTCTTATTACATAGTGATTAAAGTACAAGTCTGAAATGGAATACCTGGGATCCCTGTTCTTTCACACTATAGCTGTATGCCCGTAGGCACTTCACGCTTTCCTCAAATATGCTGAGATGATAATGCAGCTTCTTTAAAGAGTTGTTTTCGAGACAAGCAGATGGCGTAATGGCTATGTCACTGGACTCCCATGTAATTGACGCAGTTCGAGTCCTGGACCCAGTGACTTAAACTCATGCTGGGTGAGTGTGCATGCGTGGTCAAGATCCTGAGAGGAGAATGGAGGAGAAGGGATGCAGCATGGCCGCCCACCCTGGGGGGGGGGGGGGAGGGAGGAGGATTTCTCATTTTCTGTCTCTTTGTCTCTCTCTGCCTTCCTGGCAAGTGCACGAGCCCTATAGCAAAAGTCCCTAAAAAAAAAAAAAAAAAAAAAAAAAAAAAAAAAAAAAATTAAAAAAAGTTGTTTTATTGATTGAGAATAATGCAAATGAAACAGTTAACCCTGTTCTCAGCTCTTTGAGTCTTCAATAAAAATACGCTATTATTATGTGAGATGAAAACATGGTTTTGGACCAGCCCTACAGTACAGCAGTTAAGCCCAGTGCATGGGGAAGTTTGGATCCCACATGGCTGACATAGGATCAAATCCCAGACACCCTCAGCAGCTTGAAAACACACCAAGTGCATGTGAATGTGTCCCCGAAGTCTGGACAGGATGGAGAAATGTAGGGAAAGAACCCTAACCCTAACCCTGATGGTGAGTGCTTTCTCTTTCTCTCCCTCGCGCTCTGACTACTTTATGTGCCCACTGGCAATTAAAAACAAAACATGATTTAAATTATGTGGTGAGACTTTAGAGCTCAATCAAAACTTTGATTTGCTTTGTCATCATTCTATATAGGGACCCAAATGTTATCACTGAATGGCACTTTAAACAGTACTTTGGTTGCATTTCTGTGTAAATGAAAAAAAGTTGTACATAATACTATACCCTAAAAACAAAACAAAATAAAAAGAGTAACTACAATATTATACATTTTTGTCTTCTCTGTGAACTAAGTTCGCAAGGTAGCCAAATGAAACAAATTCCAGAGAGCCACAGTACTAACCACAGTTAAGGAAAGATGGAGAAATACATAGAATTTCAAATCTAGCAGAGAGTAAGAGAAACAAGTAGAAATCATAAAAACAAATAGAAAAATTTTAAAATCTGAGATTTTGCAAATTCTTAAAAGCCAAATATGGACTATTGTGACTGTTTTAAATCTTCTGACTTCTATAAAATATTGTACTTAATGTACTGAGTATTATAAAAAAATAACATTTAAAAAGATAGAAATCATACACTGGTAAAAAAAATTAAAGTTTTATTTGTAGTCAACATACAGAAAATCATAAGCACTCTACAGCAAAATCTATCATCAATAAATATATTACCAAGCTCACAAGATAAAGTTCATTATGACCAAATCAATTTTGTACATACTACCAATGAAAAGTCAGGAATTGAATATAAAAGTTCTTTGTGTAAGAAAGTAAAACAATAACTAAAAATACTTTGAGATAATTTTAATATAATGTGAATAAAACTTCCACCCTGAAAATGACAAAATATTGTTCACAGAATTTAAGGGCCATCTAAATAAATGGAGAAATATGTGTGGATCAGAAGACACAATATTTTTAGGATGTCAGTTCTCTTCTAATTGATCTATTGAGTCAGTTAACTTTCAAACTACCAGCAGGCTTTTTGTAAAATTTGACAAGTTGATTCTAGAATACATATGCAAACTCTAATAACTAAAAATAGCAGAAACAATGTGAATAACTAGAATAGTTTTGAAAGATTTATACTCATCGACTTCCAGGCTGTCCATAAGTTTATGAAAACAAAAATACTGTGGCGTTGTCAGGTGGAGAGACACATAGACCAGTGAATCAGAATAGAGTTTATAAATAGACACTCACCTATATTGGCAAGTAATTTTTAAGAAAGTTACCAACAGAATTCAGTAGGGGAAGGACAGTGTTTTTGATAAATGGTACTGAAATAATTAAACAGTCATCTATATCCATCTTGCAGAAAAGTGGAATTGCAGTTGAGTTAGAGTTTACTTTCAGTGCAAAAGCTTTTAAATCCATCCATGGTTTTTCATAATACACATTTTTCATGAACTTTTTGAAGATCCAACATTTATCTATTTATATGACTTTTGTGTATATGACTTTTGTGTATATATAAAGAAAGCTATTTAATTTTTGGACAATTTTGCAATCCCTTCTCCATTTTCCCATCCTGTTGAGATTTTGGGTACACATGCTTATTTATTATTTTAGACAGTATTCAAAACATTAAGACAAAAATGTAAAATACACCTAAATAAATTTGTTAAATGTTTTAATCAGTATGAGAGATAAGATTTATTCTACATCAGTTTCACTTCTAGATGTGTCGTAATAGATGGTTTAGAAACTTCAAGACTGACAAACATATTTTGCATGTCTGTTGATGGAGAAGCACTATGCTCTTATAAACAAAAATGGAGGATCTTGGAGTAAAAAAGACTTGCATTCAATTCCCGGCCAACTCAATTAATTAAACTTGAATCAGTGAACCCTATTTTTTCTACTGTTACAGTAAAGAAAGCAATCCTTAACTAGCAGGGTTATGCAGATTAACCAACTTATGTAAAACATCTCTAATAGAGCAGATGACTAAGACTTGATTCACTAAAACTATGAAATTTAAGTTCTTTAATTCACTTTTTCATTAATGCCTTCCCACCATAAATCATGAATAAAGTTATCTCTTTTTGCAGAAAGCTTTCTTGTATCCAATATTTTCTCTGCTATGTGTGATACAGCACTGTCATCATTCATTGTTGTAAATTAAATATTAAAGAGCCCTGTACAAATAAATATGTACTATGTAATATAAATGAGACATTAATTTATGATGGAATGGTGTGGAAACTAGTTGAAGTCAGGGAGCAGAACTCAAGACTCTTTATGTTTATTAGAATACTTGCATAGAGAGTGGATACTCCATTAAAACCTGGAAGTTTGTATTACTCTTTATTCTTACTTCACAGGTACTATCTACTTTCTTTCTTCCCTTATGGATCCCAAATATTTTCATGTTAATATTTTCTTTGTACTCTAGTATTCACTCAAAATGACACTTTTGCCATGAAACCTCTGATCTTGTTTAATGAGCCTCTTCTCTACTCACTTAACCATCCTGACCACACATCATTTCTTTTTTAATGAATTTTTGCAGCCCTTTTACTTTCACAGGCCTAACTTGGAGATATAGAATATCTGTGTTGAACTGTTTCCCTCACTTTACCAGTGAAGTGAGTCAAGTCCCTTAGTATTAAGAAATTTACATAATATGTAAAACATCAAGTTTCTTCTCTGTAAAGTGGTTTTAAAATTAATCATTCTGTTGCTTGATAGGGTTGCTGGAGAAATTCAAAACAGTACGGAGTTTTGAACAGTTTTGTTGCTCGGTGGGATGTTATTTTTAAAAAATATTAAGTAAATAATAATACTAAATAGTTTTTTGAAATAGTTACCTTCTCAAAGAGTGAACTCTAAAGTACTAGAGAGAGAAGAGCTGGAGGCAAGGAAATTCCTGGGTAGGATAAGAGATAATGCAGAAGGCACCTGGGTCTCCAATGGATTAAGCTTCCAGATAGTACAATGACATCAAAGTCAATGGTAAAAAGAGAAGGATGAAGACCCTGATCAAATGCCTAATTATTCTACTTCACACATTTATACCTCTCAAATGCTGCTGAAATTCAGAAACAATCCTGGGAAAGAGATAACATCTTGAATTTGCTGTATTCTCTAACAAATAAGGTGGAGGTTTAAAATATAACAAGAAGAAATCATGTAATAGTATCTACACTGGGACCAGCAGATGGCATAGTTGTTACGTTGCTGGACTCCCATGTAGTTAACCACAGTTTGAGTCCTGGACCTGGTGATTTAAAACTCACGCTGAGCACATGTGTGTGCGTGCCCAAAATCCTGAGCACAGAATAGAGGAGAGGGGATTGAGGTGTGGCCATCCTCCCTGGTGGGGGTGATTTCTCACTTTATGTCTCTCAGTTTCTTCGGTGAGCACTGCACCCTATAACAAAAATCTTTCAAAATAAATCTATATTTTCTATATGCACATATAGTAAATTAGATATAATAATACAATATTATAAGTTTAATTGAGGATAGACTTTATGACCAAACTATATCTTGGTTTAAATTCTCCACTTTCCATTTTCTAAATATTGCTTTAAGAAAATCATATAAACTCAGTGACTTTAAATTTCCTCAGAAACTTAATATCAATATGAGATATGTTAGGATCTAATATATTTGGATCATATTGAAGACATAATGAGGTAATGGATTAAAATATTAAATCTCAGAAACACCAGATGGCATAATGGTTACATCACTGAACTCTTACGTAGTCAACTGCAGTTCGAGTCCTGGACCCAATGGCTTGAAATTCACACTGGGCATGTGTGAGTCCATTCCCAGAACCCCAAGAGGAAAATGGAAGAGAAGAGGTTGTGGCATAGGAATTCCCTTGGGAAGTGATTATTTGGCTTTCTGTCTGTCTCTTTCTGTGTCTCTGGCAAGTGTACATGCCCTAGAGTAAAAATCTCTCTTTAAAAAAAAAAAGTTACGTCTCCTTGGAACAAAGTGAGTACTCAATAAATGTGTCATTATTATTATTATTTGGGATTATATGTTTTATTCTTCCAGCTATAACATGTGTATTATCCTGTTAAATTATATTCTAAATATGGTATCTATTATTAATTTAATTTGTAATCCCAACCAAACAAATTTTACTTGACCAGAAAAGCTACCTAAGTCTTTTATGAAATTGAATTAAGCCAGTTGAATTCATTGGTCACTAATATATTTCCATTTGTTGGCATATAAAACTTCTTCCAAAGGGTCTAGCCCTCGGGGATTATGGTATAAAACAAAGGGTTTTTATGAGAAAGAGTAAATTTTCTTGTCTTAAGTATTTCATAAAGCTTGAGATTCAATAGGTGTCTTTAAGCTGCAGTAGTTAATGCAAGGTGATGCCAGGGAATATTTGATATAAGAAAAAGACACGTTTAAGTTTTTGTGTGCATTTGGGATGACAGTCTTGGTTAAATATAAATCTTACCTAAATTTCTCACTAAACTCCATTTCCATATCACTTTCTGTAGATAATAAAGTAGGAGGTATCTAATATGATTTATATGACTTGCAATTTAATTCCCAGTTTTCACCCTCCTCCTTTTTCAGACCACTATGGATTGTCACAGACTATTAATCCTGAAAGCTGCATGTTTTAAAATTGTGCTAAAATACACATAATAGGGGGTCAGCAGGTAGTGTGGTGGTTGAGGGCACTGGACTCCCACATGGCCCACTGTGGTTCAAGTACCAAACCTGGGGGCTTGCTTTCTCTCTCCCTCTTTCTCTCTCTCTCTCCCTCTAAATGAATGAATGAAGTTAAATAAAATAATTCTAAAAAAATCTCAAGACACATGTAATATGAAAAATTTCTGTTTTAATCATTTTAGAGTTTCCAATTCAGTATCATGAACTTTACTTACGGTTTTGGGCAAATATCATGACTATCTGCTTCCAGAACTTTTTCATCACTGCAGACAGAAACCTTGTACCCATTAAACAGCCATTCCCCATTCTTCGTCCGCATCGTCCTTGGAAAACATTACACTGATTTCTGTCTCTACATTTTGACAATTTTGAATATTGCTGGAATGAATATATGAATCAATGCTTTTGTTTGAATACCTATTTCCTAATCTTTTGTTCATATACCTAAGAGAAGGATTGGTGTGCACATGATAGTTTTATGTTTAATTTGTAGAGGAAAAAGGAACTGTGTATTTTTTTTTTTTTTTTTATTTTACAACCTTGGTGCCATTTTACATTCCTAGCAGAAATATAGGAGGGGTAAAAATACTCCACATCCTTACCAACACTTATTTACTATTTTTAAGTTATTATGGAAATTTGATGAGTTTGCAGTAGTAGCTTATGGCTTTGGATTGCATTTCTTTAATGACTAATGGCATTGATCATCTCTCTCTGTGCTTATTGACCATGAGTATTATCTTTTTTCTTTTTTGTGAAGCTCAGTTCTTTGCCTCTTTTTCATTGGATTGCTTATCTTGTCATTACTGAGTTGCAGGAGTCCTTAGACCCTTATTAGAGACATGATTTATAAATATTTTATCCCATAAGGTATTTTTCCCACTTTCTTTTTCTTTTTTTTTTCTTTTTTTTTTTTTGAGAAATTTTTGCTATAGGGCACGTGCGCTCACCAGACAGAGAGAGAGATAGAGACAAAAAGTGAGAAATCACTCCCCAGGGGGGATGGTCATGCCGCAATCCCTTCTCCTCCATTCTCCTCTCGGGATCTTGGGCACGCACGCATACGCGCCCGGCGTGAGTTTTAAGCCACCGGGTCCTGGACACGAACAGCGGTCGACTACGTGGGAGTAAAGCGACATAGCCATTACGCTAACTGCTGGTTCCCCCCACTTTCTTGATAGTATCTTTTGAAAATGTGAAGTTTTCGTTTTAATAAAGTGTAATTTATTTTTCTATTTCCTTTGTTTTGGGTGAATTTAGTGTCATATCTAAGAATGTTTTCCCAAACCAAGGCTCTAAATATATACTCCAATATTTTCTTCTAAGAGTTTGATCATTTTAGCTCATTTAAAATCACTGATAAATTTTGAGTTAATTTTTGTATATCGGGGGACCAGCAATTAGTATGATGGCTATGTCACTGAACTCCCATGTAGCCGACGGTGGCTCGAATCCCAGACCCGGTGACTTAAACTCACACCAGGCATGTGTGCATGCATGCCCAAGATCCTGAGAGGAGAATGGAGAAGGGTTTGCAATGTGGCCATCCCCCCTGGGGGATGATTTCTGGCTTTCAATCTCTCTGACTCTCTCTGTCTTTCTGGTGAGCACATGCGCTCTATAACAAAAATTTTTAACATGAAATTTTTTAAAATTTAAAACATGAAATTTTTTTTGTATATGGTATGAGTAAGATTTCAACTTTATTCTTTTGTATGTGGATATTAAGTAGCTATAAGACCATTTCTTAAAAAGACAATTTTTCCCTCCCAACTCATGGTCTCAGGCCCCTTGGCAAAAGCAAATTGGCCATATATCTATGGATTTATGTTCAAACTTTCAATTGTGCTGCATTGATTCATATGTCTAAACTTAGGGCAATATATACCATATTTATCACTATAGATTTATAGTAAGTTATAAAACTGGGGAATTTGTGTTCTTTAACTTGGTTCTTCTCAAGATTGTGTTGGCTGGCTATTTTGGGTCCCTTAAAATATTGTATAAACTTTATAATTGACTTTTCCATCTTTCCCAGAAAGACAGATGGGATATTGATTAGAGGTTGTATTAAATGGTAGATTGCTTTAGGAAACATTGACATCTGAAAATATTAAGACTTCCAATCCAAAATGGGGAATGCTTTCTCAGTTAAATATTCCTTAATTTCTTGCAGCAACGTTTTATAATTTTCAGTGTAGAATATTGTACCACCTTGGTTAAATCAATCCCTAGTGTTTATTTTTATGCTATTGTAAGTAGAATTATTGTCTTAACTTCCTTTTCTAGTGGGTCAGTGGCAGTCTATAGAAATGTAATTAGAGTATTAACTTTCATTCTGCAGCTCTGATAAATTCATTGATGAGCTCTAAGATTTTTGTGTATATATTTTTAAAATATCCTTTACATATAAAATTATGTCATCTACAATTAAAATAAACTGTTAATTAATTTTGTATCTCAATGCTTTTTCTTCCTTTTCTTATCATACTTTGGACAGAATTACCATTTGGTTGAATAGAAGTGGTGAAATAGGTATCTGACATAGGTATCTTTGTAATACTGGCCACACAGAATGAGATAAAGTATTCAATATTCCCTTTCCTTCTTTTTTTTTAAATATAGATTTTGTTATGAATTAGAATGAATACTTCTTTAAATGTTTAGTAGAACCAATGAAACATCTGCTTTTGGCATTTTATTTGTCAAAAATTCTTTCCTTCCTGATTCAATATCCTAACTTTTTAGTTAATTAGTTCTATTTCAGTTTTCTAATTTTTCTTCAGTCTGTTTTGGTTTTACAGTTTGTTGGTGTAGAATTATTTAGTACTCTGTAGTAATTAATTTATTTCCATAAATCTTTGATAATATCTCAACACGTATATGATATTAGTAATTTGAATCTTCTCTCTCTCATTCTCTCTCTCTCCTTGGTTGAGTTAACCAAATGATTTGCCAATTTGTTGATTTTTTTCATTGAAAAAATAACTGTTTTTTATATTGTTTTCCTATTTCATGTTTTGTTACTTTGACTTTCATCTTTATTATTTCAGTTACTCTGGAAGTTTTGGGTTTAATTTCCTGTTCTTTTAACGTTCCTTCAATAGTTAAGTTTTTAATTTGAGATTTCTCTTTCTCAGAGTATACATTTACATCTTTAAATTTTCTTTTGAGCACTGCTTTATTGCATAATGTTGATATTTTTCCAATTTTAGTCACTTAAAAGTATCTTCTAATTTAGCTTATGATTTCTTCTAATCCATTGTTTATTAAAAAGAATATACTCAAATTTTCACACATTTTTATTTTCCAATTTTCCTTTTGTTTTATCTTTCTAGTTTGTTCTATAATATTTAGAGAAGATACTGCATCTGTTTTCAGTTTCTTAAAGTTTATTGAGAACACTGTTATAGCCTAATACATACGTCCTCTTAGAAAATGTTTCATGTGCACTTGAGAAGAACTGCAAGTTTGTTTTGGTGCAAAAAAAAAAAAAAGAATTGTAAATCAATATAGTCTTCTCATAATGCACATAAGAATTTTTCGAAGACCCCCCTCAGATGTCTCTTCTCTCTTATGTCATCATTATCACAAGGTATAACTTTAAACATTATATCTAATTAAATGGATTTATAATTACTGTGTTATGCATTTACATTATAATCATAGAAGAAAATGAGGAGTTATCCAAATTATAAAGAGTAGTCAAAAAGTTCATGGAAAACACACATTATGAAAAACCTACACAGGGATTTCAAAATTGTTTTGTACCATAATATACTCATACATTAATTTTATTTTTGAAGTCCCTCATATAATAATATTAGTGTTTACTTTTCTGTATATAGTCACCTTTATTTCTTTAGGCAGTCATTTATTAGTGTTATAGTCTAATGTTCTTTATTTCAGCATAAAGGACTCCTTTTAACATTTCTTTTTTTCTTCCTTGTTAAAATTTCATTTCATATGTATTATTTTTATTTGCATCTGTAAATCTTTACAATGTAAAACACTCATAGTATTCATGCTGGGTAAACAACATCATTCTTAATAGTTTAAAAGTGAAAGCAACCCAGGAGTCCCTGGACAGATGAATTGATAAGCAGAATGTATTACAGCCATACAGGTAATGTTATTCGGCTTCACAAAGGAAGGAAACTTGGCATATCTTTTGAAACAAATGAGCCTGAGGACCTTATGCTAAGTGGAATTAGCTAGTCACACAGAGGAAAAGTCTGTGTGATTTAACCTCAGGGATAGGCCAAACTCAGGGAGACAGATCTGCAATGGAGTTTGCCTAGGGTGGGGGCAGAAGTTGAAGCCTCTTGGGTACAGTGTTCATTAGACTATAAAAAGATCCATAGGGATGGAAAATATTCTGAATGTATATAATACCACTGAGATGCACACTGGAAGATGGTCAGGATGATAAATTTGCTTTGTATTCTATTCAAGGAATTATCTATTTAATTTTTTTATTATTTAAAAAAATTTACTATAAGGCACCTAAACTCACCAGAGAGAGACAAATAGAAAGGAGAGAGAAAGTGAGAAAGCAAGCTGCAAGGTCTAGAATTTGGACCACGGTTGGCCATGTCTTACATCGTAATCACCAGTCACCTGCTCACCTTTTATTTGTATTTTAACTCCCTCAGCTTTTGTTTATGAATTTCTTAATTTCTCCTTTATTTTATTTTATTTTTGGAGAGTTTTTTTTTTTTTTTTTTTTTTTTTTTTTTGCTATAGGGCGTGTGCACTCGCCAGAAAGACAGAGAGAGGCAGAGAGACAGAAAGTGAGAAATCATCCCCCCAGGGGGGATGGACACACTGCAATCCCCTCTCCTCCAATCTCTCAGGATCTTGGGCACGCATGCACATGAGCCCGGTGTGAGTTTAAGCCACCGGGTCCGGGACTCCTATAGCGGTAGACCACATGGGAGTCCAGCGAAATAGCCATTACATCAACTGCTGGTCCTGATTTCTCCTTTATTTTTAAAGTGAAGTTCTGTCAGTTACAGATTTCTTGTCTGACATTTTTTCCCTTCATCTTGAAATATGTCAGCTTGTTGCCACCTTGCTTCTGATGAGAAAGGAACTATTAATCATATTGAGGCTTCTTTGGACATGGTGAATTTCTGCACTCTTGTTACTTCCAATACTACCTTTTTAACTTTCAACATTTTTATTATAATGTGTCTCAGGATGAATTGCTTTGAGTTTTCCCTATTTGGAATTCATTGAGATTCCTGGATTAGTAGATTCATGTCTTTTGTGAATTGGATAAGTCTCCAGTCATTGTTTATTAAAATATTCTTTCTACCCCTTTCTTTTCCTCCTCTTATTCCGGTACTCTCATCATTTATAAGCTGATATGCTTGTTAGTGTCCCACAGCTTTGTTAATTTAGGTTCTATTTATTTTTCTTTATTTGTTTTTCTTTCTTTTCTCAGACTTAATAGTTTTATTTGCCGTATATCTAAATTTGCTCATTTTGTTTTCCCTTCTGCCTATTTGAAATTATTTCCTTGGAAAATGTAAACTTATAAGATTAAAGTAAACATATGAGTAATATTAAAGAAGGTTTATCACTGTTTATACACCTAAATTTATTTTAAGAAGCTTTTAAAATTATTTTAGGAATTTTAAACTTGTAGAACTGAAGTACAGAAAGTTGCACTAGACAGTATTCTGTTTTCCTTGTTATTATCAGATTACATTAATATACTTATTAACTCATATTAATACATAAGTGTTAGCTAAAGCCCCTACTATATTCTTTTGTTTTACTTAATGCCCTTTTTCTGTTCTAGGATCTCATTTAAAATATCACATTACATTGACCAACCATGACTTTTCTCTCTTGGCTTCTCTTTACTCTTCTGGACTGTGATAGTTTCTCAGAATGTTTATTTGTTCTGTTTTAATATTATGAATGTTTGGGGGAATTTTTGTCAGATAGTTTATAAAATGTTCCTGACTAATATTTATTTGATAATTTCTTTTTTTCATGGTTAAACTACATAAATGTGTTTTGGGAAGAAATACCACAGATAAAAATGTCCATCCTCATCACCTCATTTCTAGGATTTATATTTCTAATATATCACTATAGTGCATCTCGATGCCTTGACTGGGGTAATCTTTATTAGGTTTCCATGTAGAATCAAGTATATTTATTTTATACTTAAATTATTGTCCAATAATATTTTTTAAAAAATTTTGTTGATCAAATTGTTCCAATTTGGCCATTAGGAACTCTTTTATTTGGCTGTGTTCTTTGAATAGATCCCCATTATTTTACTTTTTAGCAGTTTCTTTCTTTCTGAAACTACAAAAGGCTCCATGTACCTGTTGAATACTACCCGCCTCAGACTTAAAAGAAGACATTTCTCAAAAAAATCTTGTTTCTTTTATTGGAAAATGTCATTAGAAACCTAGAAACAAATGTTAGGTATGCTCATGGCTTCTAGGACTTTCTAATGGAAAGCAAAGTAATAAGTGTGTGTATCCTAACTTATAACATGTATATATCTACAGATGTTTCTCTATATAGCCATATGATCTACCTTAAGCTAACCATGATTTCCTACTGATGCCTCCAAGTCTAATTGATTACCACACAGTTATGAATCATGTGAACCTCTTCCACAGTTACGAACCTCTTCCCTTGTTTTTTCTGTTAACTTTGTCTTTAAAAACTGGATCCCATCGTTCACTTACTTCATTAATTAATTCCATTATGTAAGTATAGTGGCTTTAGAATGGTTAGCACATAATCCTCTGGGAAAAAACTTAATTAACTAAAGTTTAAATATTTGTACAGTTCACTTTGTCTTTAGTTACACAGAAACCATTTTATCCCAAAGAGCTCATCCTTCACTGAAGTTATTTTATACATTGGTAAAACAGATTATTTTATAAAATGCTAAACTCTCTCTTGTGATTCCTATAACTTCTTAAATATTTTTAAAATTTGCATAGAGAAAGGGTACTCTTTTTGCTGTAAAGTTCTATGGATTTTGGCAAACAGTGGCTTAAATTTGTAATTAAATATTTTATATAAAAGTTTTACTGTAAAACACTTACCTTGTACTTGACTCATTCAATCACACTCCCATCCAACCCTGGGCAATCAATAACTGATCCTCTCTACGTTTTTGCCTTTACTGCAATGTCATATAACTATAATCACACAAGGATGGACTTTTAAGACTGACTTCATTCATTTAGCAATATTCATTTAAGGTCTTTTCATGTCTTTTGTATTTTTGTGGTTGACTGATTGTTTCTTATCAGTAATTGCTAATATCCCATTGTCTCCCGCAGATACTAAATTATGTACTACAAGTAATTTATCTATTCATCTACTAAAGAAGGTTTTGTTTTCTTCTGTTTTTTTGGTATATATAATAAAGCCACTATAAACATTCAAATGCGAGGTTTTGTTTAGACATATTTTTTTAAAACAATTGGATAAGTACTTAAGAGTGCAAGTAGCCTAGATTTTATGATAAAACTGTTTAATTTTTGTAAGAAACTGTAAAACTATCTTTAAAAAGATCAGTATAGTTTGCATTCCATAAGCAATAAATGAGACTCCCTGTTGTTCTTCATCAATTTTAGTACCTGCTGTTATCAAGTGTTTGTATTTTTACCACTCTAATGCATATGTATTAAAATATATATATATATATATATATATATATTTTTTTTGCAGTTGACCACTAAGAAATGATGATGGGTATTTTTTCAAATGTCTAAGTACATCTGTATGTCCTATCTGATAAGGCGTATATTATTTTTTAATGTTCATTTATTTTTGAAGAGATTTTCGCTATAGGGCGCGTGCACTCGCCAGACAGACAGAGACAGACAGAGAGACAGAAAGCGAGAAATCACCCCCCAGGGGGGATGGTCACGCCGCAATCCCTTCTCCTCCATTCTCCTCTCGGGATCTTGGGCATGCACGCACACGCGCCCGGCATGAGTTCTAAGCCACCAGGTCCAGGACGCGAACCGTGGTCGACTACGTGGGAGTCCAGCGACCTAACCATTACGCTAACTGCTGGTTCCCAATGTTCATTTTTAATTAGAGTGTTTCTCACTGTTGGGTTTTCATTGTTCTTTAAATAATCTATATACGAGAATTTTATAGTCGAATATGTTGCAAATATTTTTCACAGTCTGTAGTTTATTTTTTTCTTTTTATTAATAGAGTCTGTTCTGCAGAACAAAAGTTTTGAAAAGTCTAGTTTATTGTTTTTCATAATTCATGCTATTGGTGCTGCATTTAAAAACACATCACCAAACTAGATCATCAAGATGTTTTCCCTATGGGACCAGCAGTTAGCGTAATGGCTATGTCGCTGGACTCCCACGTAGTCGACCGTGGTTCGAGTCCCGGACCCGGAGGCTTAAACTCACGCCGGGCGCGTGTGCGTGCGTGCCCAAGATCCCGAGAGGAGAATGGAGGAGAAGGGATTGCGGCGTGGCCATCCCCCCTGGGGGGTGATTTCCTGCTTTCTATCTCTCTGTCTCTCTCTGTCTGTCTGGCGAGCGCACGCGCCCTATAGCAAAAACCTCTCCAAAAAAAGAAAAAAAAAAAAAAAAGAAAAAAAAAAAAAAAGATGTTTTCCCTATTATATTTTTGATATTTTATATTTAGATATATGTTCCACATTGACTAAGATTTTGTAAAAGGAGTAAGTTCTTTGTCTAAGTACTTTTTCCTTTACATGCTTATTTACAATTGTCCTATCACCATTTGTTGAAAAGGTTATCCCCTCTCCATTGTTTGGCCTTTGGTCCTTAGTGAAAGGTAAGTTATTATATTTGTATGGTTGTATTTATGGGGTATCTATTCTGTTTCATTTATCTATGTGTTACTTCCCTCTCCAATACCTTATTCTCTCAATTACTTTAATGACAGAGTAAGTTGTAATATCAGGTAGTGTGATAGTGTGAGTAGTCAAACTGATTCTTTTCTTTCTTTCCTTTTTTTTTGTGTGTGAGAGATTTTTGCTATAGGGCACATGTGCTTGCTGGAGAGACAGACAGAGACAGAGAGACAGAATGTGAGAAATCATCACCCAAGGGGTATGGCCATGCCACAATCCCTTCTCCTCCAGTCTCCTCTTGGGATTTTGGGCACACATGCACACACACCCAGCATAAGTTTTAAGCCACAGGGTCCAACACTTGAACCAGGGTTGTCTACATGAGAGTCCAGTGACTTAATACATTATCTGCAGTTCTCAAAGGACCAAGTAATATGAGTCCATGTGGCTATTCTAAGCCCTTTCCTTTTTTTAAAAACAGACTTTAGAATCAATTTGCTAAGCTCTACAGATTAATTTTTAGATTTTTAAATTTGGGCTCCTTTTGTTACAAGATTATATGAGAAAACATTTACATTTTGACATATTGAATCTAATTCATGAAAAACTCTTCATTTATATAAGTCATTTTTATTTCTAAAAATGTGTTTTGTAGTATTCGTATACATTTTCCAGTGCATATTTTGTTATTTATAAATATTTAGCACTATAAATTTTGCTACTGCCATATTTATTCGCTCTCTTTTTTTAAAGAGGTTTTTGCCATAGGGCATATGTGGTTACTAGAGAGAGAGAGACAGAGACAGAGACTGAGAGTAAAAGAGAGAAATTACCCCCCCCCCAGGGGAGAATGGCTATGCCACATCCCATTTTCTCCATTCTCCTCCTGGGATCTTGGGCACTCATGTACACAAGCCTGGTGTGATTTTCAAGTCACTGGAACTAGGACCGAAATTGTGGTCAGCCATGTGGAAGTCCAGTGACGTAACCACTTTGCCATTTGCCAGCCCTGCCATACTTATTTTCTATCTTGATGGTATTACAACACTCATATTCCACAAAGAAGATCTAGCTTTCTTTTTCTTTTCCTTTCTTCTTTTTCTTTTGCTAGAATACATATACCTTTATCAGAGAGAGAGACAGAAAGTCAGAAAGCACATCTCCTGGAGGATGGTCATGTCACTATCCTTTCTCTTCCATTTCTCCGTTCAGGATTTGGGGCATGCAAGCACAAACACCCAGTATGTCTTCCAAGCTGCCAGGACCAGGACTTAAACCATGCAGTCAGCCATGTGGGATCCGGCTACCTTAACCACCATGCCACTTGCTAGGCCCTACAGTCTCTTCAAATTTTACAATTCTTTCTCTCAAAAATTTTGGCAAAAGCTGTACTGATTTCTACAACTCTTTCTATATTCTCATGTTTTTTTTTTTTTTTCATAACTACTTAAGACTATATTTTTAGAGATATTATCAAATTTGTTTGACTTTTCTGTTTTTATATTATATAGAAAGAATGAATTCTGGAGCCTGCCTCATAATGCAATGGTTAAGCACAGCACTGGGACCTAGATCATATCTGGAAAACCACAGTTTGAATCTGGGCTGGCTGCCTAAAAAAACCACACCAAGTCTCTGTGCATAAATGCATGCCCAAAGTCTTGATGAGACAAGAAAATGGGAGATTGCAGCATGTCCACATTCCATTTTGGAGTGCTTTCTCTCTCTCTCTCTCTCTCTCTCTCTCTCTCTCTCTCTCTCTTGTCAGTACAAATGTCCTCTGGCAATGAAAATAAAAGAAAGAGTAAATGATCATTTCTGTTCTGCGTAGATGACTTAGTAGGTGTTTTGATTCCACTGAGAGGAGATTACTATAATCTCAAAGATTGAGATTCATCTATGTTAGTTATCTTAATAAAAATGACCATATGATTACAAGCCTTATATTGGTCTCATTTTCTGGCTCACTTTAAATGTTTAGATAATTTTATGTTCCTCTTCAAGGTTTTAGAAGAATGGATAATTGAAACAAACAAAACCAAAACAAGTTGAAAGGGAGAGAAGAAAGAGGAATGAAGAAACAGAAAGAAACTTAAAAGAAAGAAATGTCTTAAATACCTGTAAATAACATATAAAAGTTCATTGCTAAATGAAAGATATGTAATTGAAGGTGCATTTTTGTGTTTCTTCAGACTGAAAGTAATTTACCTAATAAAGTGAACTATTTACACATGTTAAGGACATTTTCACCCACCCTCTGGAGGAACCTGAATATATTATTTTGTTTCAAAACCAAAAACACATTGAAATGACTGTTTTTAATAGGTATTTTGATTATTGTTTCTCCCAACTCGGGAAATAATAGTAACAGCTACTGTTTGCCTGGGCTGATAGCGTTATCCAATGAGATAATATAACTGGCAGGAAAACACTACCTATTGAAAGAAAAGGTGATTAGCAGTCAAACGATTTATCTCCAACAAATATTATTTTTTGAAAATCTTGAATGAAGGAAACAGAGTTGTTATTACCACAGGGAACAGATGAGTTATTACCACTGCATACCTCACAGAAAAAATTTAATGCACCTTTCTTTCCCCTTCTGCTGCAACAGACCTGCGTGCCATATATTTCTTTAGTTTCCTTATTTATAGATTCATGGATACCCATAAAACATGTGTAATGTTTTTGTCTATAGATGCCCAAATCACTTATAAAATTTAACCCAACTAACAACTTTTAGTCTGCTCTCACAGATAGACAATACACACATATTTATCCTGTGTGAATATTAGTTTTGACAGTACTACCGTATGAGGTTCTGTCACTTTGTGGATATAGTGGTTATTATCTATATTTTATCTTTAGTCACTCTGCAAAGTGCCTGGATGCTCCTTGATAGGTATCTTATGGATGTGAAATAGAATAACCTGAGATATATCTTACTATAAAAAAGATAAAATATCTTTTGTTGGCTGACTGATGTCATTTTCCAAAGGAAATTCTTTTGCACTACCCTCAGAATATATGCTGTATCTGAATGCTTTTCACTACTTTTTTTGGGTTCAAACTACCATCATCTATTATTTACATTTTTACATTAGCTATTTAATCAAGCATTCAAGGTGGGCTTTACAAAACAGATAGTGGGGCAGCTAGTGGCATGGTGTTTAAGGCAGATGCATTCTATATGGCCAGTCTCAAGGTTCAAGTCCCAGATCTGGAAGCTTGAGAAACATGGTTGATGCATGTAAATGCTTAATCAAAATTGACAGGAAGGAGAAATGGAGAAGGGATTGCCAAGTCACCATCCCCCATGGGAGGGTACTTTATTACTTTCCATCTCTTTCTCTCTCTCTGCCTCTCTAACAAGCACATATGCCCTCTGACAAAATTAAACACACACATACACACACACACACACACACACACACACACACACATAAGCAAAACAAAACAGAAAACACATATCCCATCTGGGCCAACTGGTAGCATGGTGGTTAAGGTAGCTGGATCCTACATGGCTGACAGTGTGGTTCCAGAATCAGACCCACTGACTTAAAAACATGTTGGGTGTGTGTGTGCATGCCCAGAATCCCAAGAGGAGAATGGGGAAAGGATTAGAGCATGATAATTCTTCCTGGAGGATGCTTTCTCTTTCTCTCTCTCTCTCTTTCTCCCCTCTCTCTCTGTCTCTGTCTCTGTCTCTCTCTGATGAGCACATATGCTTTCTAGCAAATTAAAAAAAAAACATATCACAAGACAATTTACTCAAAACCCTTTAATGGTTCTGCATTTGATCTAGAATAAAAATATATGTACTCATCATAGATTTAAGATATCAAGACATTTGTCCAGCTTCAACTTCTAGCCAACATCCTGAATTTTTTTCCTGATGTCTCATCCTTTTCTTCTACCCTTTTCATATTGATATTTTCTATTATTTCTAGAAATGCCAGTAATGCTCTTATCTTGGGGCCTTTCCATCAGCTGTTTCTTTACTTCGCAAAGCTGTTTCTCCATTTAGCCTGATAACTTCATTCAGTAATATCTGTTCAATGAAACCTTCTCCATGAAATATCCCCTTTATTTAAAATGGTTAAATATGAGCTATTTAAAATAATAATAATATCTCCCCATGACCATGATACTCCCAATTCCTTTCATCTGGTATTTTCTTCTCTTAATTACTTTTTTTGAGAGGTTTTTGCTATAGGGTCCATGCACTCACCAGAAAGACAGAGACAGAGATATAGAAAGTGACAACCCCCCCCCCAGGGGATGGCTACCCCACAATCCCTTCTCCTCCATTTTCCTCACAGGATCTTGGGCATGCACGCACACGTGACTGGCATGAGTTTAAGCCTCCGGGTCCAGGACTCAAACCGTGGTTGGCTACATGGGAGTCCAGCGATGTAGCCATTACGTTAACTGCTGGTCCCTTTTCTTAATTTTTTCATACAGAAATTATCTTCTAATAGCCAAGCTTACTCATTTATTAGGTTTTCATGTCTGTCTTCCCCCTAGAAAAATACTTCTCAAAGGTGAGACTTTTTAAATTTATATATAGTGTTAATAATAGCCATTAAATTATTCCAAGTTTGGAATGATATGGCCTGATTTGCTTTAAAAAGTTTACTTTCACTATTGACTGAAGAAAGTCATGAGGGAGCCAGGATAGAATTGAAAAATCAGCAAGGATAATATTCCCATTGTCTAGACTAAAAATATGGTGACATAAAATGAAATACAGCAATAGCTATAGTACAAACAACTGACTATCTTTAATTTGGGTTGCATTCAGGCTGAGAAAAAAGGAGGGTACTAATAACAATGAAGAGTTCTGGTATGATCATTGAGATGAATGACTTTTTCTTTTTAAAAGTTTTTGCCTTAGGGTACATGTGCTTGCCAGAAAGAGACATACAGAGACAGTGAGAAATCACTGTCACTGTCAATGCCCCCGGGACACTGGCCATTCCATATTCCCTTCTCCCCCATTCTCCTCCTGGGACTTGGGCATATTTGCACACATGCTTGGCATGTTTTTCAAGCCTCCGGGTCTGTGGCTCGAACTGCAGTAGATCATGTGGGAGTCCAGTGGTATAACTTACATGCATCTTCTGGTCCCAACATTTTTCTATAATTAGAAAATTAGTAAAGGAGTCCCAGACCTCAGACCACAAGCCGGATCAGTCTGTAGCCGGTTGGTACCAGAGTGTAGAAAGGTCCAGTCTATGACTTCTCAGACACCACCCCAATCTACACAGCGTGGGGTGAGTGGGGGAAAAGCGAGGCTTTATCTGTGTTTGTAGTTGTTCCCAAGCACTCTCATTGCCACCTGGTCTCCACCTCCTGTCAGTTCAGTGGTGTTATTGGATTCTCACGGGAGTGTGAGGCATATTATTGTGTGATTGCTTCTTTGCACATTGTAATCTGGTATGGTGGAAATGGGGTGCAGGGTGCATGTGGTGTGCTTGAGTCATCTCAGGACCAATGTCCCCTCACCCTCATGGAAGGATTGTCTTTGAAGAGGCTAGTCCTAGTCAGATATGGTCATAGAACAATCCTTTCTCCTCCATTTCTGTATCCTGTTAGGATTTGGGGTACACATGTGCACATGCCAGATGTTTTGTAAGCTACTGGTCTGGGACTCCATCAGTTAAGTTGGCTCCATGGGATCCAGATGCCTGAATCACTAGGCTATGGGCTGGCTCTGTTCATTGTATTTTTGAGATTTGTTGTCGAAGAGTTGTCTAACAAGCAGATAGATATATGACCTTGGAGCTCAGAGGACAGATGTGAGCTGAAGACATGAATCAAAGAGTCCTGAATCTGTGGATGATGTTTAAGATAGAAATGAATGAACTAATGTATAAAGAAAATTGAGAGAGGAAAAGAAGCTATATATAAAGAAGGTATGGAGTGACAAAGAAAGAATTAAAAAACAGAAAATGTCATTTCACATGAACCATGGCTAACTGTATCAAAAGCTACTGAGAATGAATTTAAAATGAGACAAAATAGTGATAGTTAATTCTAACAGGTACTTTATTCAACCACCCAATCCTTACTGCAACTTCTAATAGTGCTATGATTGTGAGTTCTCAGAAAGCATCCTTTTTAAAATACGTCTTATAAGAATATACATTCTTCCTATGGATCCTAAAACCAAGGACTGGGTTATTTGGAGTTAGATGTTCCTGACTCATTTTCCCAATTACAGATAAATCAGAAGCCATCTCTGATTTCTCAAGAAAATAAATTCTCCATTGAAACTAAATTCTTGTTTCTTCCAATTCTAACTCTTTCCCTTCCCTCACTGCTGTGCATTCCACAATAAATGTTCTGCATGCCAATTTCTATCTCAATGTCTGCTTTCCAGATAGCTTATATACAGTAGTTGACAATGGTAGTGGGCAGAGAAAATAGACATCCAACTGAGATTTTTAAAGCTGGATCATGATCTGGCCAGGTGGCAAAAGGACCTCATCTGATGGGAGTAGAACACAAACAGGGAGCAGTGAGGCTGCTAAAATTTTCAGCCATGAAGTGAGATGGAATAAACTTTGGAAGGAAATATGCTGACAGGCCCAATATTATCATTCATTTAAAAATACAAGGAATTATATTGATGGTTTTTGAATTAGATAGGTTTGGCTTGGGGCAGTTTCATGAACTTTGTGGAGAAAGATAATGAAAGGTTAAGGTAATTAATCAGTAATTAAAGGCTAGATGTGAAGCAAGGAAGCCTCTTTGGCAGCATATAAAAATATTCTGGTCTCCTACCGCTAAAGGGCAGAGAATGTGAGGATCAGCTTCAGAATTAAGGTTTTGAGTAGCAGAACTTCAAAGTGTGTAACATTATCATCCAGGCAGATCGGCTGTGTCAAGGTCAGAACACTGACTGGGAAGGAATGCAACTGACTTCTCTGAAGGGAACATCTGGTTAGTGCATTACATTCTCAGATTCCCCTGAATTCTCAAGTTTTTAGAAGTGTTGCTCTAATCCTCCCTCTTAGAGACTAACAAGCATATTCCTTTTCTTAAAGACGGTGGAAAAACCTCTGTTTTATGAGAGCAGTCGACCACAAAAGAACCTTCCCCAACTTCCCTCCCGACTACTAAACCAATAACCAGAATTAAGTTACTGTGTAAACTATCCAGAGAAGTGTTGTGCCAGCTCGGGGAAGACAGCCGCTATGAATGCTGGCCAATAGGTATCAGGAGGACCTGAGAGAGTATTGGGTCATCAGAAAAGCCATAATACCTTTTTGCATAGAAAAACAGAAATGACCCCAAAATTAGGAGACATGAAATGCTGAGTCAAAAAGAGAAGAACATAAAGTTGGAAAATGGACTTTTTACTAGTATGAAAGTGCCTTTCCTGATAGAGATTTTAATACTCTCATAAGAGGTACCAGGGGAAAAACGGTAGCCTGCTGTTAGGATAACTTTTAGAAGCTAGGAGAACACAGAAGCCTGTACAAAATGAGGTAGAAATATCAGAGATGCCATAAAAGATAACATAAGAAGAGACCAAAAGGACAGAAGTTTAAGCATGTTGGATCCTGGGTACAATACATAAGGCCGAATAGCCACTGGATGATGATGTTGTGCCAGAGAATCGGTGGACATTCAGTTTACAGTGGTAAGAATGACCTAGTGAGAGCACTCAGTGATGTCCATCCTTGTGGGCTGGGAGTTATAGTAGGAGATAATCATGACAGAATTGTTTTACATTAGCAATAGTCGGGCAATGAATCTAAAATATTAAAGTCCGGGTGGTGATTCTATAAGAAGCAGAGCAGGTACACTGATCATCATAAGTGCTAATGTTTGAGTGGCAGCCTGAGAGGAGAGCCTGACCTGCAGAGAGAGAAAAGAATGCCTAATAAAACATGGTACCCCTAAGGGCAAGACAGAAGACAGCAGCAAAAGACTATTTAAAATAGTCAACCCAAAGAAATCATAAATGTTTCTTCAGAAGGCTGACGGCCGCTAGTCCCACTGACCACAATGTCTTGCCTGGATCACCAAAGTGACTGTTTTCAGACATGGAGCTCATTGACTGAAAGACAGAGAGATCTATAGGAGAGAGTGTCTTGCAACATTACGATAAGTACAAAAAAATATAAGGACTCTCTCAGTGTTTTCCTAGATAAATACATAGCTTCATTGACTTTGGGAACCATTACTGCCATGAGAATATTCAGATATTTAGAGGACTATAGAAATAACAACAGAGGGAACCAGCAGTTAGAGTAATGGCTATGTCACTGGACTCCCACGTAGTTGACCGTGGTTCGCGTCCCAGACCCGGTGGCTTAAAACTCATGCCGGGCGCGTGTGCGTGCGTGCCCAAGATCCCGAGAGGAGAATGGAGGAGAAGGGATTGCGGCGTGACCATCCCCCCTGGGGGGTGATTTCTCGCTTTCTGTCTCTATGTCTCTTTCTGTCTGGTGAGCGCACGTGCCCTGTAGTGAAAACCTCTCCAAAAAAAAAAAATAAGAAGAAGAAGAACTGAGTAAGCATCAATACAATGACATAAAAGAATCATTACTGTGTTCATATGAAGGATGGGGGTGCATAGAGCCAAGTAATAAACTGAATCCTGACACAGAACCAACTCAGGGTGAGTTCCCTGCAACGCCAGGTGCTGTGATGGCCATTCCCAGTTGGCACACTACTATAACAGCTTATGAGTTAAAAGCAATTTTATTAGTAGAGAAGAAGTAAAAGCCTGAGAAACTGCCCCCCACCACATGCCCTGGTCAGGATTAGCCCTAGTTGTAGCTATTGAGCCTGTTGCTCTGTCTTTGCTAATGCAGTTCCCCACAGTCTCAGATTTGTGGTATGTGACTGCTGTCTAATGGATTGTTCTTTTATGAAATGTATCAGTGAAGATGGAAATAGTTCACATTCACATAAAAGAGACAAGAGTGCACAGTTCCAGTGGTGTTCAAGGGCTATGCAATCTTGACAACCCTCTCCTTCCCACCCTCTTGCCCCTACTGTTACAGTATAATCCATGTTCAAAGAAACCTGAATGGTTTGGAAATCCCCAGAACATTGCTCTGCATTGATGGCTTCAAGCAAGTAAAAACAAATGAGCAAGAAATGATAAGTTCTTTTCAAGACTTTATAAAACACATGTGTGCCAGAGGCTGAGAGATAAATCCTATGAAGTTTTAGAGGACTGCCTTAGAAGTTGTCCACCAATGGAGAGGCGTGAAATTAGTGAAACAGATTCTGTAAGTTTTCACCCATCAGTCTCTGTAATTGGGTACCTCCTTACCAGCAAGATGGATACATCAATGAAGTAGCCATTATAGCGGGGCTGGGAACTACAGCATGTCTGGGAAAGAAAAGCACCAATGTTCACTTCTGCTACTGCTGAAGGGCCAATTCTAACCCCCTTTGATATGGGGCCCCTCTCTCAACAAGGGGTTGACAAATTATGGCTAACATTCAAATCCAGCCCACTGCTTTTTGTAAGAAATTTTATCTGAATGAATTCACTCTTACAGTCATACATTTTCTGCTCTTTGTAATAGTGCTGAATTGTGGCACACTTTAGCCCACAAAACTAAGATACTTATTACTTAGCCTTTAACAGAAAAATCTCCCTTGCATACACTAGGAGACCACCCAGCCTTTTTAGTGGCAAGTTGGTTATATTGCATCTCTTCTGATTCAGAATTAAAAGTAATTCATCTGACCAAAATCAATACATATTCTGGGTGTGGATTTGCCTTGGTTACTCACAGTGTCCTATTTAGAACAAGCCTTGCAATCTATGGACATGAAATTCCACACATTGCATTGGCTAAAGGGACTAAATTATCACAAAAGGAAATCAGGCAGTGGGCACATGACTAAGGTCCTATCTATCATACAGCACAAGCCATAAATTGCAATCCTAATAGAGCATTTCAGAAAATTCAGCTGAGATACCAGCTAAGAAATGGTCCCTGAAAACAATGAGCATTATCCTCCAGATGTAGTGTATAACTCCAAATCAACACCTATCTGATACTATATTAGGTCGAATACGTGAATCTAGAAATTAAGAGATGAAAAGAGAAGTATGTCTGTTTAGCATGGCGCCAACCTTCTTGCCAAATTTTTACGTTCTGCCCCCACCTACTGGGGCTCTGTGGGTTTAGAGAGGATATATTTTTGGTAAGAGGAACAGCAAGATTTTTCATGATTTGTTGTTGTTGTCTAGGATACTTAAAATGAGATCCATCCTCTACAGATATTTAGGTACATAGTACTTTATTACTGACTAAATGCACTGTGTGCTGCAGCAGATTTATGGAAGTTACTCAGCTGGTATATAACCATAACTTTGTACTCATTGAACAAATCCTTGTATCCCCTCTCTCCATTCCCTGGAAACCATCATTTCATTGCCTGCTTTTATACCTTTGTCTATTTTGATTGAAGTGCTGTCATTTTTTTTTTCTATAGGCGTGTGCACTCGCCAGACAGACAGAGAAAGACAGAGAGACAGAAAGCGAGAAATCACACCCCCCCCCCCCCAGGGGAGATGGCCACGCCGCGATCCCTTCTCCTCTATTCTCCTCTCGGGATCTTGGGCATGGATGCACACGCGCCCGGCGTGAGTTTTAAGCCACCGGGTCCAGGACGCAAACCGCAGTCGACTACACAGGAGTCCAGTGACATAGCCATTATGCTAACTGCTGGTCCCCAGTGCTGTCATTTTTTGACAACATGGATGGACCTTGATGACATCATCAAAGTGCAATAATCCAGATTTTTACCTTTCACAGAAAGACAATATTGCATGATTCCTCCTATTTAATACCTTTGATGAACTTTTAAAGTAAATTTACAGAATAGACACTTTGGCCTCCACATACCAAAGTACCAGTAGTGCAGAAGTCATTGTACTGGTAGATGTAAAATTACCCTGTTCATAAGGACACAGGTCAACTATTATACAATCGGGGTCAGGAAACCAAAAGTATTTTGTCATCCAGGTAATCTTATCACAAGTATAATTGTATTCCTTTCCCAAGTTTGATGGACAATGGACAAGTGCAGCAGTCATAATCTGCTGCCAGGCCTGTCTATTAGCTGGCTCCTACGTGCCCCTACTCTTAACATGAGTACAGTGATAGTCATTTTAAAGTCCTGCATATCAACATCTTCTCAGTTCTTGTTTCTATTGTCCTCCAAACATCTGGATATTCCCACACCAGAGCATGGTGCTTAGGGATCTGGACCACTTAAGGATAAGACTCAGGGTCACTCCACCAGGTAAACCTCTGGTACCAAGAAAGACACTAGCTGAGGTGAAGGTAATCTAGAGCGAGTCATGGAGGATGGAGAGAACAAATAGCTGAGGCCTCAAAACCAGATGCTTCTAGAACTTATGCTAAAAAAGTTAATTTCTGCAATGTATGGGAAATAGCAGACATTGTGTTGAGACACCCAGATCCTCCTTCAGGTCTTATTTTTGTAGCTGTTGAAAGTGTTGCCTTATGAAAGCTATAAATCCTCTTGGGGCACTTTCTCAAAACTGCATCTCTTCCCTGGGCAGACCATATCTAATTACTATTCCATATGAAGGTATAAATGTCTGACACCTTTCCTCTGAGAATAATTTTAAAGGTCCCCCTTGCATGTAGTTTATTTTGTTTTCTAATTTTGTTTTTATTTTTAATCTATAGAGATGATTCAAATAGTTTATTTTTTTGCTTTATACAATTAACATGGGGAATTACCTTAATTTTCTAATTTTTTAAAAATTATTTTAAAATATTTTTATTTTAATTTCCACTTAACCACATATATCTTTACAGCTTACAACATTGCTTTTACAAGCACGAATATCATGCATATCAGTCAAGACAACGACATTACTATATACATTATCATCATTTTCATTTTTTTGTCAGTTGCACATACTTTTTTTCTTCCCATTCCTGTCTCTCCCTCCTTCTATTACCCACACCCATATTATCCCTATCCTTACTATATCTAGTATCTACTATTGCCCTCCCTGTTACTATACCTTCCAAACTCAGTTTCTGCTATAGAGTGCAGACAATTGGTATATACAGAGTGGGGACATACAAAATCTTTCTTTCATAGTTTCATTTGCTTCACTTAGCATTAAGCCTTCCATATTCGTACACTTTGTATCAGAGATCGGGGTCTCATTGTTTTTTATGGCTGAGTAGTATTTCATAGAATACATGTGCCACATTTAGTAAATCCAATCATCGAATTTTGGACATTTGGGTTGATTCCATGTCCTCATTATTGTAAATAATGCTGCAATAAACATGAGTGTGCAAGTGTTTTTCTGATCAAAGGTTTTTCTATCCTTTAGGTAAATACCTAAGAGTAGAATTATTGGGTCTTAAGGTGGTTCTTTATGTAGGTTTCTGAGGAATCTCCATATCATTCTCCAAAGTGGTTGTACGAATTTGCATTCCCACCAACAATTTAGAAGAATTACCTCTTCCCCACAGCCTTGCCATCACTTATCATTATTCATTTATTTTTAAATTTTAGTCATTCAGACTGGGGTTAAGTGGTATCTCATTGTGGTTTTGATTTGCATTTCCCTATAATAAGAGATATCGGCATGTTTTCATATGCTTTTGATCCATTCGTATTTCCTTTTTTAAAGAATTGTCTGTTCATCTCATTTTTCCCATCTTGTAACTGTAATTTATTTTATTTTATTTTATTTTATTATTTTATTTTATTTTTTGTGGGTAAACTGCTTCAGTCTATATTGTGCTTATCAGTCCTTTATTTGAGGTATTGTTTGCAAATATATTTTTCAACTTTAAGTATTTTCTTCTCCCTCTACATATTGTTTCTTTTGCAGTGCAGAAGCTTCTCAGCCTAATATAGTCCCATTTGTCTATTTTTGAGACTACTACCTGTGCTTTGGAGGTCTTCTTTAAAAAGTCACTGCCTACTCTAAGGCCTCCAAGAGTTTCCCCTGTGTTTTCCACCAGTATTTTTATAGGATGAGGTTTTATGTTTAGATCCTCAATCCATTTTGAGTAGATTTTTGTTAGTGGTGAGAGATACAATCCAGTTTCATCCTTTTGCGTGTGGATATAAAGTTCTCTCAGCACCATTTACTGAAGAGATCTTTTGATCCCACTAGATTGTCTTGTGTCCTTTGTCAAGAATCAGTTGGCTGTATGGTTAGGGGTTTATTTGGGGATTCTCAATTGGTTCCATTGATCTACCTGTCTGTTTTATGCCAATACCATGCTGTTTTAATTATCACAGCTTTGTAATATGTTTTGAGGTTGGGAAGTGAGATGCTTCCTACTTAATTCCCCTTGCCTTTATGCTTCCAGACTAATTTTATGATTGTTTTTTCTATTTCTGTGAGGAATATCTCTGGTAGTTTGATTGAATTGCATTAAATTTGTAGGTTAATTTGGTAAGATTGACATCTTGATTATATTAATTCTTCCAATCCAGGAATGTGGGATGTTTTTCAACTTTTTTGTATCATTTTATATTTCTTTTGCTACTATTTCATAGTTTTCCTTATGAAGATCTTTGATATCTTTGATATGGTTTATTCCTAGATATCTTACTGGTTATGTGGCTATTACAAATGATATTGCTTTCTTCAGTTCTGTCTCAATTTGTCCATTGTTGGTTTATAAAAATGCTATTGATTTTGTATGTTGATTTTGTATCCTGCCACTTTACTATATTCATTTATCACTTCCAGGAGGTATATTGAGAATTATTTTGGATTTTCTATGGACACCATCATATCATCTGCAAATAAAGATAATTCCACTTCTCCTTTTCCTATTTTGATGCCTTTTATTTGACTTTTGTCTAATTGCATTGGCTAGAACTTCCAGTACTATGTTAAAAAGGAGTGGAGAAAGTGGGCAGCATTCTCGTGTTCCCATTCTTAGTGGAAAAGCTTTCAGCTCTTCCCTATTCAGTATGATGTTAGCTATGGATTTTTTCATAAATGGCTTTTTATTGTGTTAAAAAATTTCCCTACTATACTCATTTTGTTGACAGTCTTAATTATGAAGGGATGTTGCATTTTATCAAATGCTTTTTCTGCATCAATTTATATGATAATATGGTTTTTATCTTTCCTTTTGTTAATGTGATATATTACATTTATTGTTTTGTATATATTGAACCATCCTTGCATACCTGGAATAAATCCTACTTGGCCATGGCGTATAATATTTTTAATATGTTGTTTAATATGTTTTGCTAGTATCTTCTTGAGAATTTTTGCATCCCTATTCATCATGGATATAGGCCTGAAGTTTATAGTTTGTTTTTGTTTTTTGTTTTTTCTTTGGTCAGATCCTTGTCTGGTTTTGGAATTAAGATTATGGAGACTTCATAGAATAAATTTGGGAGGGTTCTTTCATTTTGAAGTTTTAGAAATAGTTTAAGGAGCATTTGGGTTAGTCCTTTAAAAGTGTTGTAAAATTCAGAAGTAAAGCCATCAGGACCTGGATTCTCCTACTTGGCAGGCTATCTACTACTGATTCAATCTCATTGCTTGTTACAGGTTCATTCAGACTTTCTATTTCTTCCTGGTTCAATCTTGGTAAGTTATAGTGTCCAGGAATTTGTCTAGCTCATCTAGGTTTTTTTGTTTGTTATCATATAGTCGCTCATAGAACTTTAATGATATTTTGTATTCCGTTATATCTGTTGAAATAATGCCTGTTTCCTCAATGATTTGAACTATCTGGTTCTTTTCTCTGTTCCTTATTAATCTAGCTAATGGTATGTTAATTTTGTTTATCTTCTCAAAGAACCAGCATTTGGTTTCGTTTATTTTCTGTATAGCTCTTCTATTCTCTATTTCATTTTTTTTTTTTTTTTTTTTTTTTTTTTTTGCTGGAATCTTTATTATTTCTTTGCTCCTGGAATTTTTTTGTGCTTTTTTTTTTTTCCAGTTCCCTGAATTGTTTCATTAGGTTGTTTATTTGCCACCTTTCTACTTTTTTCTTGTGAGCACTCTTTGCTATGAACTTCCCTCTCATGACTCTTTTGCTGTTTCCCATGGGTTATAAATACTGTTTATTTGTTATCATTGGTTTCTATGAATCTTTTACTTCAGTCATCATTTCCTCTATAACTGTAAAGTCATCTAGGAATATATTGTTTAGTTTCCACGTGTTTGAATTTTCAAGGGCACTTTCGGTAGTTGATTTCAAGTTTGATTTTATCCTAGTCAGAAAGATGCTGGATACAATTTCTATACCTTTGAATTTTTAAAGGCTTATTTTGTGCCCTGCTATGTGTTGATTTTTGAAAATGTTCCATGTGGGGGGTGAGAAAAATGGATATTTTGTGATAGTTGGATAAAATACTGTGTAGATGTCTGTCCAGTCCATATCATGTATGATATTTACATCTTGTATTGCTTTGTTTATTTTTTGTCTAGATGATCTGTCCAGAGGAGTCAGTGGGGTGTTGAGATCCCCTACAATTACTGTGCTACAGTCTATCTCTCCTTGAGATTTTTTTTTTTTTTTTTTTTGGAGTGGTTTTTGCTACAGGATGCGTGAGCTTGCCAGACAGACAGAGACAGAGAGACAGAAAGTGAGAAATCACCCCCCAGGGAGGATGGCCATGCCGCAATCCCTTCTCCTCCGTTCTCCTCTCAGGATCTTGGGCACGCACGCACGCACACGCACACGCACACGCACCTGTGTGAGTTTTAAGCCACCGGGTCTGGGACGCGAACTGCAGTCAACTACATGAGAGTTCAGCGACATAGCCATTATGCTAACTGCTGGTCCCTCTCCTTGAGATATAACAGTCTCTGACATACTTAGTTCATCCAGTGTTGGGTGCATAGATATTTATAAGTGTTGTATCTTCTTGGCGAACAAGTCCTTTTAGTACTATATAATGTCTTTCTTTGTCTCTTCTTACATTTGTTGTCTTAAAGTCTATTTTGTCTGATACCAGTGTTGGTTCTTCAGCCTTTATTTTTGGTTTCTATTTGTATGGAACATCTTTTCCCAGCTCTTTATTTTCAGTCTGTATATGTCCTTATTAGTGAGATGTGTTTCTTGTAAGCAACTTAAAGATGGCTTCTGCTTTTGTATCCATTCAGCCAATCTGTGTCTTTTTATGAGATAATTTTATCTATTGACATTCAACATTATTACTGATATTTGCAGATTTATCCCTGTTATTTTGTCAGCCATTTTCTCAGTTGTTTTTTGTTCTCCTGTTTCTGTTTGTCTCTTAATTATCCTGATACAATACTCCCCTCAGTACTTCCTGTAGAGCTGTTCTACAATTAGTGAGTTCTTTCAGTTTTTGTTTATCTCAAAATACTTTTATCTGTTCTTTCCATTTGGTGTATAATCTTTTTTTTTTTTTTTTAAAGATTTTTTGCTAGAGGTTGTGTGTGTTCGCCAGAGAGACAAGAAGTGAAAAATCACTCCTAGGGAGGATAGAAATGCCGCAATCCCTTCTCCTCCATTCCTCTCAGGATTTTGGGCACACACACATGTGCCCAACATAAGATTCAGGTAGCCAGATCTGGAACTTGAATTCTGGTCAACTATATGGGAGGTCAGTCAGGTTACCATTACACCATCTGCTGGTCCCTTGAAGGATTATCTTTCTGGATATTGTATCCTTGGTTGGTATTGTTTTTCTTTTAATGTTTTAAATACATCTTCCTATTCTTTCATTGCCTGTATTGTATCAGTTAAGAGGTCTGATGTTAGCCTAATGGAATAACCTTTATGAGTAACTTGACATTTCTCCCTTGCCCTTTTTAGAGTATTATCTTTGTCTTTAATTTTTAACAATCTGGCTATGTTGTGCTGGGGGAGGATATTTTTGTGTTGATTCTACTTGGGGTCCTTTTTATTTTTCAGGTCTGAATTTATTCATGTTTCTCTACATGTGGAAAACTTTCATATGGTATTTCATGAAAGAGGTTTTCCTTGTCTTTAGCAGATTTTTCACCTTGTTGGATACCTATAATACAGATATTTGGATGTTTCATGGTTTCTAGAATTTCCCATATGTTGTCCTCCTTTTCTTTTAATTATTTTTAACATTTTTTCTGGTGATTTGGTCTATGCTAAAGAGTTTGTCTTCAAGGTTAGAACTTCTTTCTTTTCCATTGTCCCATCTGCTCTTAATGTTTTCCAAAGAGATTTTAATTTCTTTTATTAATTTCATGATTTTTAGAAGTTCTGTTTGATTCTTTTTTTCTTTTTTGAGAGTTTTTTTGCTATAGGACCCTGTGTGCTTGCCAGAAAGACAGAGGAGAGAAACAGAGAGACAGAAAGAAAGCAAGAAATCAGAGAAATCACCCCCCCCCCCCCCCCGGGTGAGGGGATGGCTATACAACAATCCCTTCTCCATTCACCTCTCAAGATCTTGGGCATGCACACTCACATGCCCAGCATAAGTTTAAGCGATTGGGTCCAGGACTCGAACCACTGTCCACTACATGGGAGTCCAGCGACATAGCTATTACACCAAATGCTGGTCCTTGATTCTTTTTAGGGTGTCTATTTCTTTACAAATTACCTTCTTTCATATCCTGAAAAATTTTTTTTTCATTTCCTGAAACTGATTACCTATTTCTCTTGCATCTCATTCAGTTTTGTCACTATGAACATTCATAATTTTTTTCCAGATGTTTCTGTTTATTTCTCTATGCTATCCACTGTTGGTGAGGTGCTACTACGCTTACCTGGAGGAAAGTTACTCCCTTGTTTTCTCATGTTTCTTTGAGATCTGTGCTGGTTTCTAGCCATCTGATGCAGTATTTTTTTTTTCTTCTATTGGAATAGATTCTGTAGTATTGGAAGAGGAAATTTCACTTTTAGTTTCAAGGTGTGTGTTCCTACTGGAGCGCTCTGTCTCCAAGGGCAGAGCAGTTATGGATAACTTCAGGTGCTAGGCTTCTCTACCAAAGAGTCAGCTCTTGGTAAGGTGGTAGCAAGCTAAGGAGATATAACTTAATGAAGAGGATAAAGTTTCAGAGCATTGGTTGGTGTACCAAAAGCTCCAAAGTTGCTCCCAGGCCCCAGGCCAAAGATGCCTGCCAGACTAGGTTCAAGTCTCCTGGCAGATAGGCAGAAGAAGACCTGTCTACCAGAGTGGAGGACAATGGAGTGATGAAAGTTCCAAAGTTACTCCCAAGTCCTAAACATGGACTCACCCAAGCAGGCTTGCCCGGACTCAAGTCTTAAATCACTTTAATTTTTAAAATGATAACCCTATATTGAATGTATGTTGTATTATCTTTTTTAAAGATAGTCCTATATTTGACTAACATTTTTTAAGAGCTCTGTATCTTTGATCATGACGAATATTAGGACTTTCTTAAAACACACCTAGCTGTTGGAGCAAGGGGTATTCTGCTTTTGTAAAAGAAGTTGAAACATGGACCTTCCTGGTGAATTTTGTATGAGATTTGCAAAATTTCATACTGAACATGATAAAATTCACCAGAAAAATAATCTTAAGTTTTCTTCTTGGCAGACCTTTAAACAATTAATATAGTACTTTCAGAAATGTAGGGCTAGTTAGATAAACTATTACCTCCTGTGTAAGTTTTAGTAAGCTGTGCTTTTCACAGAAATTTCACTTTATTTAGTTTGTTGGTTTTATCATCCTAAATTTATTTGATATTTCCCTACTACTTTTAGTATCTTTTGAATATCTTATCTTTTTGAAAAAATTATTCATGGTAGCGTATGTACACATGCATGTGACAGAAGGTGGGACGCATATTACACACGGCTTGTGTACAGCACAGTCCTCTTCCTGCAGTCCTCCAGCCTGACAGATATTATACTCATGCAGGTGCCCAGTATGCTCCAGGGCTGACTGGCCTCGGGATTCCTACTTTTGTGGGATCTAACTTCATTTGAACAGTATATTACCACTGCACCATGGAGCTGGCCCATCCCACCTCTGTTCTGGATTTTATTAATGTATGTTTTCTCTTTTTCATTAATCATCTGAGTAAGCCTTCATTAGTTTCTAAATCTTTGATATGGGCAACATTAAGACAGATGATTTTCTCTATTTTTTTTCTCTTTCATTGTTTTCTGCTTTTATTGAATATAATGTCCTTTCTATGCTTCTGGTTTATTTTATTTTGTCTAGATTCTTATGGTGAAAAATAAAATCTTAATTTTTATACACTTCTTTTTAATTGCCAGCGGATGAGAGTACTGGTGGGAGAGAGAGAGATAGAAAGAGAATCCCTCAAGGGGGCATGGTCACAAGGTCACACCATGATCTTTTTCCCTCCTTTTCTTCATTTTGTCAGGATTTTTGGACATGTGTGCATGTGCACCCAATGTTTTCTAAGTTTTTGGGCTTGGAATTAAACTCTCAGGTCATAAATCTGTTTTTTAACTGTCTTTTTTATTGATTTTTCCAAAATTATCTTTTCGTCTTTGCCGCTTTCTTTTGATTGACTGTTTTTATTGTTTCATGTTAATTCCTCCAGTCTTTCAGATGTATGTCTTTATTACTTAATTATTTTGCTTTTAGATACTATACTGTGCATCCTTATCATAATATATTATGAAATATCACATATTTTGTATAAGTCATGATGAATTTTTTCTATACAAAAATATGTCTTGACTTTTCTGAAAACTCAATATTTAGGGTTAATATTTTTCCATTTTATGTAAAACATAAAACACAGATTTTTAAGTTCAATTTAATTCCTTTGACTTTTGTGATAATGATATTAAACATGATACGGCCTTGCTATAATGTTTGCTTTATGCTGTTCTCAATTTTTACAAGGAATTAAAAGAAAAGAAATGCACAGTCTTCTATATTCACCTATGCACTGAGTTGTCAAAAAATCATGACACATTTTTGCATAGGAAAATATAGAAAAATATGTTATGACTCTTCTAATAACACAATATTTACTATTTAATTTTTTTCCATTATTTCTTTGATGAGAGAGGGAGAGAACCCTCATAAGACTTGATTCTTCCTCACTGTCAGCAGGCACATATCATGGGCATATGCATGTACCTGGGGAACTCAGGAAAGTCCTGGGATGCAAAGTCAGGAAAGTTTCTATGTTGTACATCATTGTACTTCAGGCTGGCCCCCAAAATTCTCATTTTTTTTTTTTTTTTACTTGCAACAGTTCGATTACGATGTGACTTGTGCAAATCTCTTCGAGTTTAATATCTCTGGGACCATAAAGGTTTTTTGTCTCAGATGTCCATAAGTCTTCTAGAGCTTGAGAAATTTTCAGTAATTATTCCATTGAATATATTTTCTATTTCTATCTTTGTCTCTTCTTCTCTGGAACTTTCATAATGCAAATAATTTGTGCTTAATCATGTCCCTTAGTCTTACAGACTGTCTTCACTCTTTTTCAATCTTGGTTTTTTTCCTTCTATTCCCATTGACTAGGTTATTTCAAAAGACTTCTCTCTTCTTGTTAAGATCTTTTTATTCATCTGCTCATTTAGTCTGCTGTTATTTCATTCTTTTTATGTTTAAATGAAATTTTTTATGTGAAAATGTTCAGCTTCATAATTTCTCCTTTGTCTTTTAAATATCTATCTCTGTTAAATTTCTCATTCAGATCATAAGTTGTTTCCCTGATTGTGTTGAATTCTCCTTCAGTATTTACTTATATATCATTGCGTTTCCTTAAGAACAATAAGTGTGTATTACTTTTCATGTCATTTATAAATTTCCATTTTCTTCCTATTAGTTACTGGGGAGTTATTTGGCTCCTTTGTGGTGTTGTAATTTTTTTACATCTGAATGGTTTTGATAGTAAAGTATAATTTGGAACTAGTATTACAAGTTGTTCTAGAGTTCTCCCTCTAAAAATTATCCTGTTCTTTATAAAATGTGTATTATATGTCAGGCTATTTTTTTCAAAACTCCTTTAAATTTTCACACACAAAATAAGAGTCTTGGGGTTTACTGAATAATTTGTCGAGTGACAGGTTTCTCTCTTCTCTGTTACCTATTGCTCAGCCACAGCTCAGGATTATTGGCTCTGCCTCATTTAATGTAAACTTTACATAGCTCTGTTTCCTCCCAGTCTCACTCAGGAAAACAAACAAACAAACAATCAAACAAAACCCAGCCTGTCTTCCTAGAAAAGCCCTTCCTATTTTCCAGGGAAAGTTTACTTACTTTCACTTATTTTCCTATCATTTACTTTACTTTTCATTTACTTACCACTGGCACTAGGTTGCATTATGTGAAATAAATTTACACCACAAAGCCAGGGAGAAGAAAAGAAACCTGAAACAACCCACAACGTTTTCTAAAAAATTTGCTTTAGTAAACCCAAATGTATAGAATCTGAAGAAAAATGTTAATTTGGGGGAAAGTACAAGAATTCTGTTACCATTATGATCACACAAAATCAGTTACTATATCATAAAATAATGTCCATAGATTTATCAGTAGTACAACTAGGTAAGTTCCTCTCTTCAGGATGGTTTTCAGCCATCAACATTAAAACATAATCAGTTAACATGTGGTCACATAAGATAAAACCTAGATGGCAAAGTAGAAAAAATAATCATTGCAAATATACCAAATACAAAAATAATATGGGTTTAACTCTTGATTTAGAGCTATCCAAGTCTCATTTTTGTCATCTATGAAATAAGTGAGTAGATAATTTGATCTTTAAGGTGTCTTCAAATTATTTCATATTTTGTTTCTTTTTCTTTTCTTTTCTTTTCTATTTTTTTTTTTTTTTTTTTTTTTTTTTTGGAGAGGTTTTTGCTGTAGGGCGTGTACACTCACCAGACAGACAGAGAGAGACAGAGAGATAGAAAGCGAGAAATCACCCCCCCCCCCCCCGCCCCGAGGGGATGGCCACGCCGCAATCCCTTCTCCTCCATTCTCCTCTCGGGATCTTGGGAACGCACGCACATGCGGCCGGCGTGTGTTTAAGTCACCGGGTCCGGGACTCGAACCACGGTTGACTTCTTAGGAGTCCAGCGACATAGCCATTACGCTAACTGCTGGTCCCAAATTATTTCATATTTTGAATGTATGTTTATGTAGGACCTTTTAAGGAAAAGTAAATGCCCCAGAGGTTAGAAACCGCAATTGTATATAATTGTGCAGTTGTATTTTGGATATTTTTGTAAAGTCATGTATATTTCATTTTACAATGTTTAATCCTTAAGTTCATAGAAAGTAAAACTTCTATAGTAATTTGAGACTTTGTAATTTTATCAGAGTTACATTATGATCAGTAGTCATATAACCATATAATCATTAATAACATAGGTTTTACCAAATTTCTACTGAGGAATAAGTTGTTGTAATTATTTTTCTTTACATTAGTTAAAGGGCAGACAATATATGGGAAAATGCTTCATAGAACTGGGCTGAGGAATAGAGATTTAGATGAAATTTGACTTAGAACCAATATAAATTGCAATCCCTTCCATTGGTCCCCTACATGAAAAATTTGAAGGATAAAGAAGATAGTATTTCTAAAATATGAAATGCTATATAAAGAATTCTATCATGAATATCATATGAAGATAAATAAAAGCATAGATTAATCTCATATAGTAGTGAAAATGTGGGAGAAAAAAGGCCCACAATCAGAGAGTACTAAGTCCAAGGTATATATTAACAAAAGCAGAATACTTTCTTTAAGGTTAGTTTACCAAATGATATCAGAAAAACAAAAGTCATCTGCAGACTTTTAATAGAAAAAGGAATCAAGTAAGTTTATATCTCAGATATGCTCTATCTAGGAACATACTAGGGTAATCATGTACACATTTTAATGAATTTAATTAAATGTTCAAGCTAAGATTTCCTATGTATCTCTAAAATTTAAAAATCACTTTTCTCTTAGAAATATCTTCATTATAGTTAATAGAATCAGTTTTGTTAACAATTTTGGCCAATCCTTTTTATTAGAGTAGCAAGCTATTGCTTGTGTGAGTTTTTGTGTGGGTATATGTGTGTGTGTGTGTGTATATAAAAGATTTATAATAATAATAATGATTGGGAAAAACATTGAAAAGATATTGAATGATGAAGTGGGGAGATTAATGTCTCTGTTTTGACTGACATGCATGGCATTCCCTTTTGAAAAAGCAATGTAATACACTGTAAAGTTATATACAATCCAACGTAATGTAAACAAGATTATGATGATAATAAAAAAATAAATTAAAAAATATTTAGCCAATGTAATTGTGCTTAAACAATTTTACCTGTGTTTGTCACATTTATGCCTACAAATACATAATATATACATAACATTATGTCTCTTAATTTTTAATAGAGAATGATACTAACATTAATTGTACTTTGTTGCTTTATATTTGCTGGAAATTCAAATTTGACTTTTTCTGTTTAAAAAATATTTTGTGGTCTTTGCTTAATTAAGTTAAAACCTTAGAAAAACTCAGAAGGTGTCTGGCTATTTAGATTTTAATTTTGTTTTCATATGTAATAATTTAAAATATCAACATAATATTGATTTGCTGTGGAGAAAAGGAATACTTTTGTTTCTAGCTTAAAAGAGAATCTTTGTCTCAAGTATGATATTTTATTTCATAGTTTCTAAGAGTATTTGCATATTTTATTTCGTTAGAAATAGTTCTGAGTAGTCAGAGCAAGTTTTCATATCACGGTTTATAGATACAAGCATTGAGATTCGAAGTGCATACCATATTTGAAGTACATGTCTAGAAGATATGGAGAGTTGAGTTGATAACTCAGGTCATCTGACATATTCAGAAGTGATCTTACATCATGTTTGAAAATTGTAGCTTTCATCAGGTCATTGACAAAGCTTCTGAATCAGGTTCAGTTATTTGGGTTCCTTTTGATTTCATCACCTTCTTTAGGGGCCTTGCCCTTTTGGTTTACATAGTTGCTGGGAAACTCCCTGTCAGAACTGAGAACCACCTTCTACAGACCGGGGCAAGCACAGACCAAAGAAAGAACCAGATTACTTTGGAGTAGCAGGTTGCCAAGGATTTACTCAGGTAGAATTTACATAGGAAGCAATCTTGGAAGGCAGCAAGAAGAGGTAGGTCTCCAAGATTACAATGCCCACCTGCCTAGTCTTTTACACCATTAGAAGAACAGAGAAATGGAAAGGAGGAAATTAGTCATTGGTGTGTTATGCTCTCTGCTTGCCTTCTTAGTCTATTCACTTTGTGCTTAATGGGACTCTTGGGTTTCCTACCAGCTGGTCAACGTCCTATGAAGTGGGATGGGAGATGGATATCCTAGCAGCAGATACCTTGGTCCTCTCATCACTGAATTCTGCAACTCACTTTGAAGTCTCAGAACACATTTTAAAACAGCAGTAGTGTGAAATATGTTTGCCAAATGTTTAGAAATCTTTGACTGGTTACCATCAAATTTCCCTGAAAAGAAACTTGAAAAGTAAAGGAGACTTTATTTCATTAACAGTTTGCAAACTGAAAAGACGTAGCCTCCAGCCTAAACTGAAAATAGGCTTTGAAAAACATAGGCGGGGGTAGTTTTACAGAGGAAAAGCTTCATCCCAGATTTCCATTTAGTTCTCTATGCAAATGAAATTCAAACGTATTCCGCCCTGACTGATTGATGGAAATCACAATCCCCTTGGTTCAGGAATTAAAGTCCTAAGGTTCCGTTTATGTAATTTTTGTTTTGTTTTGTTGTTTCCCAGGAGCATAGAGTTCATGTGTGTCAAAAGTTTTTAGTCAGCAAAAGGCAGTTAGACTCCTTGTTAATTTAGACCCAATTAGCCAGTGAGGGCCCACCTTAAAGCATTCTGTACATTGAGTTTACAGACTCATATAGCCTGTCAGATTGCTTAGTGAAATAGCCCTCTATAGTTGTCACATATTCTGAAAATTTTTGGATGACTTAAAATATCAGGATATAAGAACTTAGTAGAATAAAATAATTCTATTAAGGGGTGACCTTTTGCCATTCATGAGTATAAGGGACAGGTCCCATGGCATGTTCTTCAATGACAGAGCACATGAGATAGGAGGATCCTTACATTGTGAAGGAAGACCCCACGAGATTTGGCAACAGTCTTTAGAACGACTGAAATTTTCAAGTAATTTGTGCAGGAATTCGAAGTCTCACAGAACATCCCACCTGGGATAAAATAATCATGTACCATTCAGTAGCATTTCCATTTCTGGAAACATCCTCTGCAGTGTCCTTAAATAACACCCGGCTGTGTACCAGAGCCTCTGGAGCCTCTCCCTTCAAGCCCTTTTAAACATTTGCATTTTCAAATTTTCCCCACCTGCATTTACTATAGCTGTTCACTAAGAGGGTGGAAGCTCATGTTGACTACACTTTGGTTGTTTTAGTCTTGTTTGAAAATCTATTTTTATCTTCTCCTTGTACAGCAGATTGGAAAGTTTTGTGGGAGTCTTGTTTAATTAAGGCAGGACCTCACAAAAACTCTGTGTTATTTCAGGTACTTTGATCTTCTGATATTCGTGTGTGTGTTTTTTTTTTTATGTTTGATGTTCTCAGGGTTTGTATTTGATGTGGTGATAATATTAGGATCCAATTTTGACTCTTCAGTATTTCACTCAGTTACACTCAAATTATGCTTGTTTGTTTTATATATTAAAAAATGTGTTTGTTCACAGAGCTGTACTCTCGTGAAGAAGAACTTAAGGTTTTCATTCGAAAGTTGGGTTTCTCAATCTTGGCACTATTGACATTTTGAGCTGGATTATTCTTTGTTGTAAGGGTGTCCTCTGTATTGTAGGATGGTTAGGTTGCTTGTCCTACATCCACTACGTGGTCATAGCACACCCTCACCTCAGTGGTGATGACCACAGTGTCTCCAGTCATTGCCAAACATTGCTTGGGTAAAGCTACATTCTCATCAGGGACTGTTTTGTATTGCAGAGATGGTTTTTACCAAGTGCAGTTGGGACAGCTACTGGCATGTATAGGGCAGTCCCCCAATAAGGAGTTATCTTGATCAAAATGTTAATAGCTCTAAAGTCAAGACACCCAGTTCTTAAATCTACTATAGTTTTCTATTTAAAATTAGAATACCAGATTTACTTCTTTAAGATGAAAGTTTTAAGGAAATTTCAACTGTAGTTTAGATGGGGGGTAGAAAATTAATCAAGTCATGTTATTCTTGTTTTTGAAATTTCTGTCTTCCAGTTTTCTACCGTCATATTCTTACTTATATGTACTTAGCAATACCACACCTACAATAGAATCATGGATATTTGCTCTCACTTTATACTGTTCATACAATATCAGGTCTTTCTCTTTTTTTTTTCTTTCTTTCATTTCTTTTGGTCTCTGCCATAGGTATGTGCTCTTGCCAGAGAGAGACAGAGAGAAAGATGCAGTGAGAAAGAAAGTGAGAAATCACTCCCAGGGGAGGGGGGATGGCATGCCACCATTCCATTTCTTCCATTTTCCTCTTGGGATTTTGGGCATTCATGCACATGTGCCTGGTGTGATTTTCAAGCCACGCCATCTGGGACTTGAATTATAGTCAGCCATATGGGAAGACAGCATCTTAACCTCCATGCCACCTGCTGGCCCCTATACCTGTTTTTTTTTTTTTTTTTTTTTTTTTTTTTTCTGGTTCTTAATATGAAAACATAAATCTTAGCTTTTCAGAACATTGCAAAGCCAAATGGAATGGTCATTCCTCTAAGCTTTAACTTTCAAGTGAATGACTATTTAAACTACAGACCATAGAAAATCTCTTGCAAGAAAAACTGTAATTTTAAACTATCTTGTATAAATCCTTCCAAGAAAATTATTGGAATACTGTTACATGGAAGTTATCACTCTCCCAGAAAAACTTGGACTATTTGAAATATAGGATAACAAGGGACTTTACGTTCTTAATGACAAATGTAATGAGCAGTAAAATACCAGTTTTCACCCACATAGACACTGACTATGCTGCACGGAACAGTACAACAGTCCCCTGCCTGGAATAGACTTTGCAGTGCTGAATCGTCTAGTCTGCCTGTGGAGTCTCGGGTACATGTGCTTCAAATTCAGAGCTAACAGTCCCTCTCTGTTCAGTATCTGGTAACTAAATTGACTGGATTTCTCTGAGGCTGGCACTGGACAATTTTTTGTCAATGTATGCTGTCTTCCTTGTCTGCCCACACAGTGGGCAATGGATCTCAGAAATAGGCTGAAAACCCTTCCCATTACTTTCTGGAAGAGCAGCTATCTCTCCTCCAACACCCGCCTATTGGCCTGGTGCTAGTTCTGTGATCAACGATAGCTCCTGCCTTCAGAGAATTTACGGGCCATGAAGTCATCATAGGCTCCTTAGCCAGTTCTCAACTTGTGGCTTTGCATCAGATAATCCTTATAATCCTGCCAAGTGAAGGAAATGTATTTTTTTCCCCTGGAGAATTCACAACTTTCTTTTTCACTCTTGCTTTAAAAAAAAAAAAAACAAACTTTTGATATGCTGGCCAGAGGGTCACTGCCAATTTTCACTGGGTTGCTTTTCCCTAGATATATTTATAATGTTTTCTCTGCCCACTTTGCCTTCCAATTTCACTTTTCTCTATTTATAATCTATTGTTATATTGTGGAGGCTCAACTCTTTCTAAAAAGTAGCTTTTCACCTCCCATTTAAATGTTATCAACTCATATATTGGGCCATAACAATAAGATTTTAAAAATGTCTTTTGTTATCAAAGACTTATTCCTTGAGTATTTTTCTCATTGCCTCACTCTCGTATTTTCCCATCTCTCACAGTTTGTAATTTAAACACACTCTTTCTAAATTGGGTTCCTTAGTTATACAATCACCTCATATTCTACAATTGATGCTCTTCCATCATTGGATTTGGTCACACACTCCTTGTGTATTTTTTAAAAATTTATTTCTTCTGAGAAAGAAGAGATGTGCAAGAGAGAGAGAGAGAGAGAAAGAAGGGGAGAGAGAGAGAGAGAGAGTCATCTCCAACAGGATCCTCTTGCCACAATCCACTGTAGCCTTAGCAAGCCCCTATCATGAGGACATGTTCATGCCTAGTGTGTGCAGAGAGACCTAGACCTGAACCCAAGACCTTCCCTTCCCTTCACTTTCAAATTTAGTTTCTTAGTTTTATACCCTTCTATGATTCTAAATTTAGCCATTTGGGATTTTACTCTGTCTCTGCTTGTCTGAGCTCCTATATAAGGCAGTGAATTAAATCTGACCCAAATTCTAGCCCACATGCCACTTGGTCACATAGGCCCAATTTTCATCTTTTTGTCTTAGAGGATAAAGCATCACAAGGAGAGACTGAAAATTTTGCAGCTTTCTGCAATATAGCCATTTTGATGTAATAATAGTAATTTAAAATTATTTATATAAGACTTTAACTTCCTCATTTCAGAAGATAAGCTATTCAATGTGACTAGCGTAGTTATTCTTAGATATTTTGCCACAAGTCTGAAAATCTTCTAAAATAAATGTTACGTCCTGAAAAAAAATGTTCTTCAATTTTCAAAGTACTTGATTTGATTACCACACAATGCATGAATGTTTTGAAAAACCATATTGTATACCATAAAAAAAAATTAACAAACAGATGGACAAACAGACAAACAAAAAAACCAAAGTATTTGTTGACAGTGAAAACCTTCTAGGGACACATTAATGGTTCTAAAATATAAGGTTAGGAACACCTGTGCTGATGACTTTAATTTCAGGGATGGAGGAGGAATAGTCTTTGAAATCCATTCTGTCCTATAGGCTGTCTATCCCCAAAATCATTCATCACTCCCCTTATGGCACCAATCAAATATAATAGTAACAATTTCTAGGACTCAAGGTAGGTTGAGCATACCTAATCTGAAAATATGAAATTTGAAAGACTGTAAAATCCAAAAAATTTTGAGTGCCAACATAATGCAAGAGAAGTATTCTATACCTGCTTTTGTGTGACATGTCACAGTTAAAATGCTACTATACAGAAGTACTGTAAAAAAATATTTTTCAGGTTTATGTGTATGAAACATAAATTAATTTTACAGTTTTTTATCCCATTTCCAAGATACATCATTATGTATTTTCAAACATTACAAAATTTGAAAAATATTTGAAATTTGAAACATATCTGGTTTCAAGCATTTTGAGTAAGGGGTACTTGTAATAAAATAAAAAAAATTGCCAAACAACAAATGTACTCTACATTTTTTATTGTAATATACTTCTATCAATATGCTTCAATATAAAAAAATTATACTCAGAAACTGAACACTAATGGAAAACAAATAGCTTTTCAAAAGCAATTCTTAAAGTACAATTTTAAGATTAGCATCCCAAATACAAATTGATATGGAAAGAAGTACTCATAGAATAAATAGCAAAATTAAATTCAATTGACTAAAGACTTGTTTTCATCCAAAGTTAAAGGACGCTGATACAAGAAACCATTTTTTACTCTAGCAAAGATAAGTTCTTAAATATTAGAAAAAGTATGAAGTGAGAGCAAAAGAATGAGAGCAAGAACAAGTATGAAAGGAAAGGAGAGAAAAAGTCCTGGGATTTGAATTCGTCCCCTCAAAATTTTATGTTGAAACTTATTCTCCATTGTGTGCTACTAAGGGGCAGGGTACTTTGACACATAATCATCATGAGGGTTCTCCCCTCATTAATGGGTTAGCATCTTATGGAAGGACTAGAGAGATTAGCTTAGACACTTCTGCCCTTCTACATTCTACCACACGTTGGTACAGACACATGCCAAGACCTTGGAACTAGAAACTGGGCCCAGATGTGTGACATCTTGCTCTTGAACTTCCTAGTCACCAGAATTATGAGAAACATTTGTTTTATTTATTTATTTATTTATTTATTTAACAAATTACCCAGTGTCAAGTATTTTGCTATAGCAGAACAAATGAACTGGGACAAAGAGGGAGAGAAAACGAGAAAGAGAAAAGACAGAAACAAAGATAGCGACAAATGTTGCAGATATATTTGCTTAATTTTTTAAAGATTTAATGTTAATTCTCTCACTTTTTCATGATCCCTTATGTATTGTACCTATTTATTTATGTACCTATTTATTTTTCTAATGTCACTAAATAAATTTTATAAAATAGAGGCTTCAGTAACTACTGCTATAACTTCCCCATAATTGGTTGTTCACTTACCAAGAAATGCAACGTCATCCTTAAAAGTTACACATAAACAAGGTGTTTTTGGTTCTTGAAATTTATGATAACACTAATTCTTTTCAACATCAACATGTTTTTATGACTAATTGTTTTAACTTTCTGGTTCTTATTCGGCTGTAAAATAGTTTCCTTTTTAAAAAAATGTTTCTCTCTCTGTTACCATGAGTGTTTTTGAATTTATCAGGTCACTGTTTAAGAGTACTTAAAATAGATTTTCTTTGTGTTGCTCTTTGAGGCTTTCCTGGCTGTAGCACAGCATTTATATAAAGACCTTTGTATTTTTAACATTTGACCACAATGAATTATGTCCTTTTCAATATAGTATAATATTTTCCAACTAATAAATCATCATTTTAAGTTGTTTAAGTATTTTCTTTTCAATTAAGATAAGCATGTACATCATTAGAATAGCCACACCTGGACAAAATTTTGGGACAGGGAAGGGAATCCAATGAACAAGTGTTGCCTCACTTAGTTGGACTCTATCTTTAATTTTCCTACATGTCTTCTGCTATGGCAACTTAAGAGTCAGGCTCAGAGGAACCTTCCTTCCAACCTATGTGGCATGATAAGTAGCTGATCTAGAAAATTGATTGAAACAAACACAATTGTGTGGGTACAAATCCCTGACCTACTAGTTTAGTAGAGCTCTACTATTGAGAAAAGAATTCAATACATGCAATTGATGAAGATATTTTAACATTATATTGTCCTCTTTGAATGAAAAAAATGATACTTACAAAACTCACTGTGACTTTCTTTTGATAATTTATAGAAAATATTTTAAAATTAAAGGAAAACTAGAGTGTATGTCTAGTGATTTTGAATTACGATATTAAAAAAATGAGAAAATAAATATTTGAAAAAATTAATCAATGAAAATTTGGAAGGTGGATTTTCTTATTTAATTAATAATTTATGTTGATTTGTTTTTCTTTTTTGACTTTTGGTATTAATATAGATGTACACTTTGTAGGATAAGTATGGTTTTACAAAACATGCATACAATGTGTAAAATCAAATTAAGAATATGAACATGTTCTTATTTGACATTGAATATTATATTTTATGTACACATTTGATTTTAGTTCCACTTTGTGATTTTTCTGCAAGTGTCTAGGGAATTATCAGTGACTTTTTTACTCTGGTGGCACACTGTTTCATAACCTACTTCACTTGTTTATGTGTATTCTTATATCTGTTAATAAAAACATGTATTAATTACTTAAACAAATGCATATTGAATATGTACTCCATGTTTAAACAAATTAACTTCAATTAATGTTCATGACTTTGGAAATGTAGAAAGATATAAAAGGCAAAAATGATAGCATAGCAGTTGTTTTACTTTCCATAGTTTTACTTAACCACAGTCAACTGCAGTGTGAACATACTAAATGGAAAATTCTAGAAATAAACATTTCATAAGTTTTAAATTGTAAGCATTCTGAGTAGTTCGATTAAATCTCACACTGTCATGCTAACTCCCATATAAGATATAAATCATCCTCTTTTCCTGTGTGTCCACCTGCACATGCTACCTGCCCCTTGGTTACATAGCAACCCTGTTAGTTTCAGATCAGCGGTCACAAATCACAGTGCTTGAGTTCAAATCATCTTAATTTTATCACTAACGGCCCCCAAACACAAGAGTAATGATGCTGGCAATTTGGATATGCCAAAGAAAAGCCGTCGGGTGCTGCCTTTAATTGAAAACTTCTTGAATTAATATGGTAAGAAATACCGCAAATGCTAAAGTTGATAACATGTACAATATAATAAGATATTTTGAAAGAAAAAAAAGAGAAACTATGTTTATATAACTTTTATTATTGCAGTATACCATTACAATTGTTCTATTTCAGTATTAGTTATTATTATTAATTTCTTACTATGCCTAATTTATTAATTGAATTTATCGTAGGTATGTATAAAAAAACATAGTTATATAGAATTCTATACTATTGATTATTTTAGGCATTTACAGGGGGTCTCAGAAAAATATCAGCCACAAATATGGGGAGAACTATGGTATAGTTCTATCAAGGAGTTTTAAATTCTTTGAGATCAGATCTGAAGCCCCATAGTATGTAATTTTATCATGAGATTTGGGTGTGCGATCTGGGGTATAAAGTCCATCCAAGTTTCAGGGCTTTGATTCAAACTTCCTGCCTCTGGGACCTCCAAGAATACTGGAAAATTAGCAATGACATGATTTCGCAGGGTATCACTTCCACATCAGCTATGCTTTTTTTTTTTTCTTTTTTTGGAGAGGTTTTTGCTATAGGGTGTGTGCGTTCGCTAGGCAGACAGAGAGAGACAGAGAGATAGAAAGAGAGAAATCACCCTCCAGGGGGGATGGACATGCTGCAATCCCTTCTCCTCCATTCTCCTTTCGGGATCTTGGACATGCACGCACGCGCGCCCGGCATGAGTTCAAGCCACTGGGTCCAGGACGTGAATCGCGGTCGACTACGTGGGAGTCCAGCCACATAGCCATTACGCCAACTGCTGGTCCCATACATCAGCTATGCTTGTTTGTGTCTAATGCAATAAGAAATCTATAACAGGAAAAAACTCAGTAACTGACAGAGGTATATGATAAAAAAATGAACAAAAATCTAAATTAAATTTGAAAATACAGAAAGAATAAAAACCTCTTACTGCAGCCATGATGGAATTACTGAAGTAGACAAGTTTTCTAATTTACACTAATATGAAACTGGAAAAAGTTGTGAAATAACCATTTTTGATATTGAGAAAGTGACACAAAAGATATAAAAACTGTATACTGAAAACTACAAATAATCATATGAAGTATTATAGAAAATTCAAATGAATGATGATGAATGCTGTGTTTATAAAATAAAAAACTCAGATTTGATGCTAATTCTCTGCAAACTGTTCCAAAGCTTTTAGACAACTCCAAAAAGTCTTAGCAGACTTCTCATTGCCCAAAATTGACAAGCTTAATTCAAAAATTAAAATGAATGTATAATTAAATTAAAATGAATAGTCAAATAAATCCTAATAAAGAGGAACTAGTTGAGTAATAACACTATCAGATTTAAAAGGCTAACATTAAGTTACATTAATTAAGAGATTTAAGTAATAATCTGTAGGCAAAGTACTCAGCAAGCCAGACATATACCTCAATAGCTGGTCTGTTGATTTTGAACAAAGATGCCAAAGAAATTTAATGGGAAAAATAAAGTTTCCTTAAAAAATAATGATAGAGGAGGCCAGTAGGTGGTGTGGTAGTTGGGGCACTGGATTTCCACATGACTGACCATAGTTTGAGTCCAGGACCTGGCGGCTTGCTTTCTCACTTTTCTTTCTCTCTCTCTCTGGTCAAATTAAAAAAAAAAAAAATAGTAATAGTAAATAAAATAAATAGTTTTAAAATATTAATTAAAAAATGGTGATAGAGCGGTCAGCAAGTGGTTGAGTGGTTTTGCGCTGGACTTCCACAAGGTCAGCCACAGTTGGAATCCGATTCGGTGGCTTGAAACTCATGCTGGGAGCATGTGCATGCATGTCAAAGATCCCAGGAGTAGAATGGAGGAGAAGGGATTGAGGTGTGGCCATCCCCCGGGAAGTGATTTTGCACTTTCTGTCTCTGGTGAGCACACATACACTGTAGCAAGTATCTCAAAAAATAAAAATAAAAAAAACCCCAAAATACAAAAAACAAAACAGTGATGGATTCCCAGTTACCATAGTGCAAGCAAAGCAGGCAGGAAGGCCAGTTGAATGTTAGTTGAGGCTCATGGGAGGCCTGGTTTGATTCCTCCAATACTAACAGTCTGGACTCAGGTGATATGCAGCTATGATTCAATCTAGCAGAGAAGCTAGGATAGGAGAATTGTGACAAGGTGAGGCCCCATAAAAAATATGTATTTCTTAGGAAGGCCAGGTAGCATCATGGTTAGGATGCTAGACTTCCACGTGATAGCTGTGGTTTGAGTCCCATGCCCAGTAACTTAAAAATTATTCTGGATGTGTATGTATGCATGCCCAAAATCTAAGGAGGAAAATGAAGGAGAAGGGATTCTGGTGTGGCCTTCCTCCCATCTCCCCAGGGGGTGATTTTTCACTTTCCCTCTCTTTGTCCCTACCCTCCTCCAGGGAGCAACATCCCTTATAGCAGAAATAAAAAATAAAATAAATAAAAAACCTCTCTCTCTCTCTCTCTGTCTTTTTCATTCCCACCTCTCTCCTTCCTATACACTCTTTCTATCATTAAAAAATATAATTATAAAGGCCTACTCAGCCATGGCATTGTGCTCTGCTAAGATACAGTGCTCTGCAGTGGGACTGCATAGGAAATTTGCATTTGAGTCCTGGTACAACTTAAAAGCTGGGCATAGTACCATGTGCCTGTAATCCCAGCAATTTGGAAGGCTAACAGGAGGACCACAACATTGAGACTGTCTAGGCATCATAAAGAGACTCTGAAAAAGAGCTTGTATTGTTGCACATATAATGAGAGCTGGGGAAGGATGAAGCAAGAAGGTCATGACATAGGAAGTCTGTCATTTTATTTATTTATTTATTTATTTATTTATTTATTTATTTTGGAGAGGTTTTTGCTCTAGGGCACGTGCACTTGCCAGAAAGAAAAAGAGAGATAGAAAGACAGAAAACAAGAAATCACCCCCCGGGGGTATGGCCATGTTGCAATCCCTTCTCTTCCATTCTCCTGTTGGGATCTTGTTCATGCATGCACATGTGACTGGCATAAGTTTAAGCCACCGGGTGGGTCTGGGACTTGAACCATGGTCTACTACATGGAAGTCCAGTGACATAGCTATTATACCAACTGCTGGTCCTGGAGACTCTGTCTTAGAAAGAAAAGCTATAATTTTTTAAAGCCCTAGGGAAGAAAAGAAGAACCTCAATCCATATCTCACAGGTATATGAAAATTAAATTATATAACTTTAAACATAAAAGCTAAAATATAATGTTTCTCAAGGAGACATATCTTTGCAACCATAGCTACGCAATGATTTATTAATCAATGTACATAAAATAATAGTCATAAAAATTATAAATTTGACTTAATAATAATTTTTTAATTATATTTTCTCAATGGCATTGCTCAAGAATTATTTGATGAGACAACTAATACTTAGCATACCCTTCAAAGTATTTCATAATAAAAACAATCCAATAAGAATGCGCAAAGGACTTGAATAGTCGGCTCATAAATAAAATGTTTTACAAAAATTGTGCATAAATGTCCAAAAGCCAAAAGAAATGTCCAGCCTAATTATTCATTACATTGTATGTCCCCACTGAATATGTACTGAATGTCCACATTCTATGACTGAAACTAATTAACTAAAGGATATAGAAACACAGTAAATGGATGTAAATGCCAGATTTAATGTGTGTGAAAGAGTAGGGTCTGAGGAAGGACATTTAGAAGAAAATAGGGAGGCAAAGCATTAGTGGGGCAAAGAAATGTGGTATTATCTGTTGAAGATATTTTTTAGTTTCATGAACTGGACTAGGGAGAAATATTCACATGTTTAAATATTCACTTTGCAAGCTAAATAATGTGATTGAATGTATAAGAGAAAATGAAAAAAATGTAAATAAAAAAAACATAGAAATTAAAATCCTATCTAATATTGCCCAGTCTCTGTGGGTCTGCTGGTAGCATACCAGACCACGGCACTGGAAGCTACCAATCAACCATAGTTAAGTCCTGAGCTTGGTTGTCCCAAAAACATGCAGGTTACATGGGTGCATGTTCAGGATCCTGATGGACTAAAGGACTAGAGGGAGAAGTTTGTAGCATTACTGAACTTTGTGGAGGCTCCCTCTCTCTCTCTCTCTCTCTCTCTCTCTTTCTCTCTTGTGTGCATATTCACTCTATCTAAATAAAATAAATAAACATAAAAATAAACCCAATGTGATAATATTCCATGTTCCTTAGAATGAATAAGAATAAGATTAATTCAGATGATAATCTGAATCTGCCGAAATTCTCATGTATTTTGGGTGTGCATAATGGGAGTGCTTATTGTTATAATCTTGGAAATAGCTTTGTAAATTTCTTTTTTTTTTTCTTTTTTTTTGGGGGGGGGACGTTTTCGCTATAGGGCGCGTGCGCTCGCCAGACAGACAGAGAGAAACAGAGAGAAAGCGAGAAATCACCCCCCAGGGGGGATGGCCATGCCACAATCCCTTCTCCTCCATTCTCCTCTCGAGATCTTGGGTACACACACACACGCACCCAGCTTGAGTTTAAGCCACCAGGTCCAGGACTCGAACTGTGGTCGACTACGTGGGAGTCCAGCAACATAGCCATTACACTAACTGCTGGTCCCTGAAAATTTCTTATACAATAGCAATGCCATTTTCTAGATGGTTTTCCAAGATAAATGGATATCTGTATATGACCAAAGTATGTGTTCCTCATAGTAAACTCAACCAGAAACAACACATAGTCCTTCCTTAATAAAATAAGTTGCAAAAAGTGGTGCATACATATAAAGTAATTTTACTCTCAAGAATATATGTTATTACTCTATTCAGTAACATGAATAGAACTAGAAAATGTGCTTCTTAAAAGAAAGAAGCCATATCCTAAATAACATATCTGTACTTTTTATTTAGATGAAGTTTTACAGCATGTAAAACTAATCTTTGGTGAGAGAAATCTGATTAACAAAAGCCAAAGACACAGTAAAATGAATCATCCATTCAGGAAATATAAGCTGGTTATACCAGGCTGTCTTGTTGAGCCATAACAGAAAAGGCAAAATTCCCTACCCTTGTAGATACTTTGCTCTAGAGTATAGACAAGAAAGTAAATAAATAAATAAATAAATAAATAAATAAATAAATAAGTAAAATGCAGAGTATATCAAATCAACATGTGCCAAATTATATGAAAAACAAAGCAGGAACATGTGTTAGGAAGGCTTATTTAAGAACAGTAACTTAGGAGGAGGTAAGGATCTCCCTAAAATAATAATAATAAAAAAGCTATTCTTCTAAAGGAGAGGATATTCTAGACAAAAGAAGAAGGAAGTGCAAAATCCCTGAGAGAAATGAATACCTGGATTGTTGGAGGAACAGTAATGAGGCCAGTGTGACTGCAGTGAACTGAAGCAAAGAGAGTAGTGAACAAAAACAGAGTGACAAGGCTGAGTCAGAACTCCAGGGAAACAGAACAAACAGGATACAGATATAGATAGACATAGATATCGATATATTTAGATAGATATAGCTAGATATAGATAGATAGATTAGATAGATAGCTAGATGATAGATAGATAGATAGATAGATAGAAACATACAGATATAGATAGAGGATATAGAGAGATATAGACATGAGATGATTTATTATAGTCGTTGGCTCACAGGCTTATGGGGATCAAGAAGACCCAAGATCTGCCATCTGCAAGTTGGAAGACCTGGAAAGCCTTTAGTGTGATTCATTCAGAGTCCAAAGACTTAATCAGAGGAGTTGAGGAGTAGCAAAGTAACTTCTGGTCTAAGTGTGAAAACCAAAAACCAGAGTGCTGATATTTGGAGCAGAAGCAGATGGATATTCCAGTTCAACTAGAGAGAACTAATCCTTTCTCAGCCTTTTTGTTCTAGTTGGATCACTGTCAGCCAATGATCCAAAAGAACTCTTCAGATAGTCTATTCTTTGACCAGATAACAATCTAAATGGTTTTCAAAAACAAAAACGTTAGTAGACATGTTTCAAATTTAAATGTAAACTCAACTTATTGATTCTTAAAGGAGACCTTAAAGTCAAATTATTAATTTTTCTTGCAAATTCAATTTCCTTACTGTCCACAGGAATTTAATCCCAAGATAATATTCTTATAAATGGTGTAAATCAGAAAATGATAACTTCAGTCTTTTCTCTGACTTTTTGTGTAAGCTAGAGAAATTCTGTAAGTGGGTGGAGCTGTAGTTTCTTGAGCAGCAACAGTCTTACTGTCTTATATGAATGAGTTACTGCAGAAATGGTATATGATTCTGACATGTTTGAGTTTTAAGAAAATTGGAGTTAATAAGATAAGATGTGTAGATTATTACAACACCAGCAACTCTTCCAATCAATAAATATATAAAACATGTCAAAGTTTTGATAACTAAACTGGGCAAAATTCTGTTTTCAGAAACCCATACTGAGTGTTTCCAGTGTCCACAGCACAGTCTCAATGGGGTCTAAGGAAGGGCAGAGAGGGAACATCCGGGTTTCAGCTTTGCCACATACCTCTCATTTAGACAGGTGTCTAGAGCCTGTGCATTGAGAGAACAGCCTGGGGAGGGAAAAATATTACATAAAGAGTTTAATTATGCTACTATATTTAGGATTCTTGGGATGGGAAGAAATTCCATAATGCACATATTCCCTCATTGAGAACAACATTGGAGATATTGCTGCCTTCTGGCCAAGTCTAGAAATTTGCAATGGTGACAGCCTCAATCTCCAGGTTTTATTTGACGAGTCTCTCTTTCGCATCCAGCATGTTCAAACTCGTAATTTGCAATTCCCCTTGGAGTCCCACATTTCTGGCAAGACAACACGATGTGGAGGTAGTCTCTGCTACTGGCATGGCTTTTACTATCTCTTGCGAGCAGGTGTCTCCATCCTGTGCCACAATGGCAGCTTGTGCCCATGAAACCATTCTCCTAGACATGTTTCTCCAAGCCATACATTTGTTTCAGCTGGAAATTCATCTGTAAGGGTTTTTTTTAACTAAAGCCACTACTGACATATCTGACATGTGCTTATCACACTGTTTTTCCTTTTGAATAATGCAAACATGGATAGCATTTCTTTATGCTACATACGTTATACAGTAGGAATTTTTCTTTAGTGGGAAATGTATTTCACTTTTTTTTTTTTTTTTACCCTTTTGGAAGGCCTAGTTGAAATGATAATAGCTTAAACCATTTGATATTAACCATTGCCTTTCCTAAACTATGTATGTTTTCTTGAAAGATAGCATCATTTGTTAAAAGGACAAATAATTCCTAGGCTTCTATAGTATATCAGCAGAGGTAGAATATAGTTTTAACTTTCATTTCTATTTACTTCCTGTCTTAGATATTTTTTTCTAACACTTCTTTTTAGGTTTGAAATTGTAAGTTATCTCATAATTCAAATTAGGTTTGTAATCAATGTTGGGACCAGCAGTTGGCATAATGGATATGTCACTGAACTTCCATGTAGTCGACAGTGGTTTGAGTCCCAAACCCACTGACTTAAACTCATGCCAGGCACATGTGCATGCATGCCCAAGATCCTGAGAAGAAAATGGAGTAGAAAGTGATTGCGATGTGGTCATCCTTCCTGGGGGGTTATTTCTCATTTTCTGTCTCTCTGTCACTCTCTCTCTGTCTTTCTGGTGAGCACATGTGCCTATAGCAAAAGCCTCTCCAAAAAAAAAAAAAAAAAAGCAAATAAAAAAAAGATTTATAATCAATGTCTTATGTACCTACCCAAATCACCTTATAGTTTTAACAAATAATGTCTGTGTTCACTGAGGATATGCATTGAATAATTCCACCCGAAATTATTTTGCCCATAGAGTGTGCTCTCAACAGACTAACTTAGTCCACTCTGCATTTATTATTATCATCCCATCTGGCTCCTTACCATAATATTTTATTCTCTGTTTTTCATTAGGGTTTTAATTTCATGTATTTGTTAATTGTATTTCCTCAGGACTGCCAGGAAGTAATAGGAACACAAAGACGAAAATTGATTTACTTGACATTCATGTCATAATATGTTAAATATTTTATGTTAAGTCTCTGATCTTTTCCACCCAAAACTGCCCAAAATTTTATGTAAACACTTGCGTGACTATGTTTGGTCTTATTTTGCATTCTCTACCTCTAGCTTTAAGAAGCATCCACTCAATAGTTTTCTGAATCCTAGGCATCTCAGATAAAGTCTTTCCAGTGTGCTCCCAGAGACTTGGCTCTTGCTTTCTCTTCTGACCAAGTAGAAGTGAAGGCTATCTTTATATACAATCAGGAATATTTTTTTTTTTGCTTTCTTATATCAATCAATTCTGGTTTTTTAGATTTCATCTCTCCTGTTTTATTTGTACAGCCTACCCCTTAGGAGCTCATGCTTCTTCTAAGGAAACTTCTTTTCACCTCCAAGTTCATCAGCCTATCTTCGCTCAGTTTTTTATGCCTTCACTGCTTCTGTGCTGATAAGAATTTTTTTTTTTTGAAATGACCGTTTATCTTTGATTTTCAGACTACTCTTAAACCTTAGAGACAATCCAGTTCACTTGTACTTTGCAAACTTTGGTATAAGTTAGAAGACTCCAAATTCTCAAAACATGTGAGGTCTAATTCATGGATAAGGCCATGATAAAGGGCAGAGCATCCTGGTAGATGCCGATACTGCTAGTCCATGGGCAATGAATTTAGTGCCAAGGGGTAGGAATCTTAGAACTTTCAGCAATTTCACTGAGTCTTTCTTCTTCAACCTAAGAAGATGATAAAGGAACAAAAGAACTCTTTTTAAAAATGGGTTTATTTATAAAATATGTCCCACCTTCTCTGGTTAAAGTCATAATTTGCAACTCAGAAAACTAAAGCTATGCTTATAGATCTTACAATGAGCAGAGACAACTTGGAAAAACTACACTAATTCAAGGTGGTTACTCCCAGTTGTCTCTTTAGACCCCAAAGTCCACTAAGAAAAAAAAAAATGTGTCAGTAGATCTATCACTGTTTACGATGACTTAGGATAATGAGTTAAGTCTATAACTTCTCCAGTGTTGTGTAGCCTCCATAGAGTTCTGCTGCCTTGAAGGTAAGCAGCACGGATGTTTTTATTCGCACACCTAAAACTCAAAGTTTTTCATCCTGCCCCACCTTCAATTGTAAATCAGACCAGGAATTATGTTTAGCACAAGTCAACCTGAAGCAAACCCCGACATGAAGCCCTGTTATTTGTCTGAGGCTGACTTCTTTTCTTAAGGTTCCCATACCATTCTTAAGGCTTTTGATTCCATCATATTATTTAAGACCTTTCATAAGGTTTTGTTCTTGCTAAAACCTATGGGGCTTTTGTTGAACTGTGACTTTCTTGTTAAAAATGGAAAAAAGTGTTTTTCTTCAAAAATAGTTATAAAAGTGGCAATAGCAGTTGCAATTCAGATTGACTATTCTTTTATAAATGTTGAATCTGGGAGCATTTGGATTTTTTATTTTCAAATTAGAAATGTCCCACCTGTATTTATGACCTTAGCATATGATCTAAGATTTTATGCCTTCTTCCCAAAGAACTGGGGAGGGCCTGGTATTTTACCCTACTTGCAAGCTAACAAATTGATCTCCTGCAGTTTCATGTCTGCTAACAGAAGAAAAGAGATTCCTGGGTCAGAGACAAAGAACTTTATTACTTATGGCACAGACATGAGTGTTAGGTTGGGCATTGTTTCCACTCCCTCAGGAGAAGGAAAGTAGCACAGATGGGTGCTTCACACAAAGCAAATTTGTACCACAACACAGAAACCTCTATCTTGGCATACTCTTATAAGAAAACTGGATGCAAATATGTCCTGTCTTTGTCCAAAGAGAGATATTGTCTGTAGTGTCCCAGTCAGCAAGTAAATCTACCCTCTTTCCTGGAAGGAAAAAACTATCTTTATATTGCAATTATGTTTTCTATACACATATCTTTGAATGGATATTTTAGAACAAACACTGTTAAAAGCGGTGCAGAGATGTAGGAGACCCATGAGAATTACCCATCAACATTACTGAGATCTTGGCCATCAAGTCAACCACACAACTGTGAAAGCAGTTCTGTTACACCAACAAGGCAATTGTAAGTCATCAAATTCAAGAACATGCTTGGTATTTCCTATTAAAACACCATTAGAGTTTAAATCCACTCATCTTTGCCTTGCCAAATGTTTAAATCTCTACTTAAGATTCAGTACCTTAAATTTTACAACTTGTCCCTTAAAAATATTCCTGGCATAAGCACCTAAATTGAATATTTTTTTAAACTTAACTTTGGGTCCTAAATAGTGGTATACCTGCCATTCCCCAGAAAGCCCCTGTAAAATCGATGTCACAAAGAAGTGAGAGAGTCCTCATCCAGACAGGCTGGTGCTCAAGTTTGGGAGAAATGAAGAAACTGAGCTGGGTGTGCCCAGTTTTTCCTCCCAAACACCACAAATGGGCTAAGCCAACCTTTTTTCTTGAGGTTGAAAGAGATATAAAGACAATAGAAAAGTATTTAGATTTTCTTGAGGTTATCAAGGGTAAAAAATGGCAATAGACAGAATTATTAAATAACTACATGTATATCAAATTTAATTATCATGAACTATATTAATGTATTTGTCTGAATGCCTGTTTAAATGTATGTGTTTGTATGCATAAGGGAAAATATTGTTTTCCTTCAACATTTTAAATATCTGGTATCATCAAACAATGATGTGTGCATAAATAGTAAAATTAGTTTAGTTTTGTTTTGTTTTCAGATGGAAATATAAAAATTACCTACCAAGGCTGTTAAATAAAAAGTCATTTATAATTTTATATAATAAGCTGAAAAACAGTTCCAGAATAGGTTCAACAGTGCAATAGTTTATTGAGTTTTAAAATTTTATTTACGTGTTTATGTATTTATTTATTTATTTATTTTTGTCATAGGATACATGCCCTCACTGGAATAAGACAGAGAGAGACAGAGAGAAGGAAAGTGAGAAATCACCCCTGGGGGTTGTGGGAGATGGCCATGCTGCAATTCCTTCTCCTCTATTCTCCTCTTGTGATTTTGCGTATGCATGCACATGCACCTGGTGTGGTTTTCAGGCCTCCAGGTCTGGGACTCAAATAGTGGGAATCCCTTGCTTTAACCCCTGTGCAATCTGCTAGCCCCTATTGGCACTCTTAATATATGTGGGGAGTCATCTTGGGAGCATTATTGCTTAGCATTTTATATCACTTTTTTCTGTTCTTAGCTTTCTCTCTTTTTCACAAATAAAACAACTTTAATAGATATTGTTTGTAGCTTCTTTTTGAGGTAATTTTGCTGTATTTTCTTGCTACTTAGATGAAATTTATTAATTTCCATCCAATGCTGTGAGATTAAAAACTATTTTTAATTAACTAATTTTTGTATTTATAGTGTACAGCATGATGTTTTGAAATATGTGTACCCTGTGGAATGCCTAAATTGAGTGCATTAATGTGTCTTACCTCAGATACTTTTCATATTTCTTTGATGAGAAAGCTTTAAATCCACTCTTCTAGTGAGTTTCTAGGATATGGTAATTATTAACTGTGATCATCATGTTGTATAATAGATCTTTTGAATGTATTCCACAATCTAATTGAAATTTTGTATACTCTGTCAATATCTGTTAAACTCCCTACACCCAGGCCCTTGTAACCACTATTTTACTTTCTGCTTCTGTGAGTTTGAGTTATTCAGATTCCACATATACATGAAATCATGTCAAATTTGTCCTCTGGGCCTAGATAATTTCATTTAGCTTCATAACTTCTAGGTTCACTTATCCTTGTTGTTATAAATGACCGACCTACCCAACATGTGTAACTTTAAATATCGTTAAGTATCATTGTATTTGCATTTGATGTCCTATTAATGAAGGTATAGATTCTGTGTATATAGCTTTCTTGTGTTGATATGAAAGCTCATCAAAAATACCCTGTAGGGAACCAGCAGTTAGCGTAATGTCTATGTTGCTGGACTCCCACGTAGTCGACCGCAATTCGCGTCCTGGACCTGGTGGCTTAAAACTCACGCCGGGCGCGTATGCATGCGTGCCCAAGATCCTGAGAGGAGAATGGAGGAGAAGGGATTGCGGCATGACCATCCCCCCTGGGGAGTGATTTCTCGCTTCCTATCTCTCTGTCTCTCTCTGTCTGGCGAGCACACGCGCCCTATAGCGAAAACCTCTCCAAAAAAAAAAAAAAAAAAAAAAAAAATACCCTGTTCATCTTTGAGCTCAAGGTCCACTCCCAAGAGCATCCTTAATTACTTCTATGTGATTTCAAAGTTTTGGCTTAAGGCCTCAAATCAGCACAGACTGCTTTAAAATTTTTCTTCCTCTACAGTTTCACCTTACTTTTTCTCTTTTTCTTTGTCTTTTTATTTTATCATTTTTGTGAACCCAGTAAAACACACACACACACACACACACACACACATACTCACACATACAACACAACGCTTCATTAGTTTTAAAGAAGATCAAGGACTTTTTAAATATAATATATTCTTTTCCTATGTTCCAAAGAGACTGTATGAATTGCCAAGAAGTACATGAAAAGATATATAACATTATTAGTGATATAAAAATACACATCAAAAGTACAATAAGATGCAACTTCTCACCTACTATGATGGCTGAAATTGAAAATAAAACAAAGAAACAGATAATAATAAATATTAACAAGATTGTGGGGAAATCTGGGGCTTGAAAGTGGCATAGAGATTAAGCAATCAGGATCCCACATGGCTGACTGCACAGTTCGACTAGAAGCTTGAAAACCACACTGGGCATGGGTGCATGTGTGTGCCCAGAATCCTGAGAAGAAAATAAAGAAAAGGTTTTATGGTGTGGTCATTCCCCCTGAGAGGTGTTTTTTTCGCTTCCCTTCTCTCCCTCTCTGTCTCTGTCTTGCAAGCACACCTACCTTATAGCAAAAATCTTATGAAAAAGAAAAGAATATGGAGGAAATTGAACTCCTGTGTGCTGCTGGCAAAAACGTAAAACAATGTAGACACTTCGGGAAACAGTTTGGCCTTTCCTCAAATGGTGAATATAACCTAGCAACTCCTCTTCCAAGTATATTTCCAGGTATAGGTATTTCCATTCTAGGGAATTTTATTAGACAACAAAAAAAGTATAAAATTTTGATACATAGTACAATATGGATGAACCTTGCAATCATTTCATTAAGTTAAAGAAGCGGTCAGAAAGATCTTCACATTATATAATTAAATTATATGACTGTCTGCAATAGAAATACTCATAGAGAACAAAAGCTGATTAGTGATTGCATTGTGCTGGTGGAGATGTCTGGGAGGACTGGTAGCTGAGTGGGATGGGGTTCCTTTGAGGATTAAGAAATATGCTCCAAAATTGATTGACTGTGCAATACTGTGAATATATGGAATGTTATTGAATTACACAATTTAATTAGGTATTATATACAATTAGTCACATCTAAATAAAACTATTAAAAAAGAAACAAAAAGATACTTAGGTGCCCTTTTTCCTAGCATAAAGAGTGTAAGTGCCATGATCTTAAAATGTATGGAAACTCTACTGGGTGTATCTTCAGTGTTCTGAGGTATCAGTTAAGGGTCTTTGAGAGACCTTTTTTCATTCATGTACTTAGAATAGTTTGTCTACAGAATATTAGGTGGATAGCAGTTTGAAAATATTATTCCATTAACTATCTCATGTCTCTTATTTGAGTGAGGCATTATTGATAGGGTAATTGTTATTGTTTTGCATATAAATAGGTCCTTTTCATTTGTATATTATCTCATGTTCTCAAATAGTGTGAATTTTCCCATGATGTTTTTGAGTGGGCATTTATTTTTATTTGTTGTTCTTGATGTTTAATGTGTTTCTTATTCAAGTCCTTTTTATTTATTTTTTTTTAAACTTGAGAAGATTCCCAGCCATCATTTTCTAAATATTGCTTTTGAAATACTCTTTATAATCTCAGCATCTGGAATTATACTATACATACATGGACACCATTGAATCACTTATTTCCATTTTTAAGAATTATCTTTAAGGGACCAGCAGTTAGTGTAATGGCTATGTCACTGGACTCCCACGTAGTCGATCGTGGTTCGCGTCTGGGACCCGGTGGCTTAAAACTCATGCCGGGGGCGTGTGCGCATGTGCCCTAGATCCCAAGAGGAGAATGGAGGAGAAGGGATTGTGGCGTGGCCATCCCCCCTGGGGGGTGATTTCTCGCTTTCTGTCATTCTTTCTCTCTCTGTCTGTCTGGCGAGCGCACGTGCCCTATACCAAAAACCTCTCCAAAAAAAAGAAAAAAAAAGAATTATCTTTAACAGTTGTAAGCATATTATTTTCTCTACAATTCTCAGATTTACTAATTATCCAATTATCTGTTCTTTTTTGACCAGACTAGAATTTGTCAAAATATTTATGTTGTTATAATTTCACTGATTAGTTTTTTAGATTTAAGATACTATTTGCCGTGATCCCCTGCCCTTAGGTGATTTTTGCTACTTTTTCTCTTTCAGTTTTAGTCTATTTTAAGAAGTATAAGTTTTTGTATCTGTAAAATACATATACATACGGATTTTTGAATGGATGTATTTTCTTTTTTTTGTGACTAGAATTCATTTTTTTACTTGATTTTGTGGCTTTCTTAGCAACAAAAATGTTTTTATGTTTTGTGAGGTATTTTTTTATTTGTTTGTTTTCCTTATATGAGTTTAAGACATACAAGTCTCTTACTTGTAAGTCTCTTACTTGTAAGTCTCTTACTTGTATGTCTTTGTTGTTTGCCTATTTTTTTCATTATTTCATTTCCCAGGTCAGAACTATATCTTACTCTAGAGACTCAGAACTCTTGGTATGTGGTAATATTAATACATAATACATACAATCATATGGTCACCATACATTTGATTCAAATTCTGCTTGAAGACATGCTCGATTGGTGTAATGATTATGTTGCTGGACTCCCATACAGTTGACTACAGTTCGAGTCTCAGACCCTTGAAACTCATGCCAGGCACATGGATTTATATGCCCAAAATCCCAAAAGGAGAATGGAGAAGAGATTGTGACGTGGCCGCCCGCCGGTGCATTATTTCTCACTTTTTGACTCTCTGGCGTATATATGTGCACTAGAGCAAAAGTCTCTAAAAAAAAAAAAAAAAAAGTTGACTTTATTCTCATTTCTAAATACTCAGATTTATAAGCTAAAGCTACAATAATTGGTGTATTTTCCTCTTTTGTTTTGTTTCATTTTGTTTCATTAACATACTACCAGGACCTGTTCTTAACACACTTGGTTCTAGGTCTTGGGTCTTCATTGAAAACTTTCATATCCTGTCTTCTACCACTTTGGGCTATTTATGAGCCTAGAATTCTACATGTTTACTGCTTTAGCTCTACTCAAGACATTGGTTTTTCCTACTTTTGTTTATGGTGTGCATGAATATATATATGTGTGTGTGTGTGTGTGTGTGTGTGTGTGTGTGAAATATATACATTTGCCTCTTTTAATGTATCTCTCACAGCTATGTGTCTGTAATAATTAGTAACTATTAGGTAAAAAGATATTCACACACTAAGTATATAGCATATCCTCGTCTGGAAGTGAATGATGACATATTGAATTTTTTTCCAAAACCTAGAGTGAGATATATCCAATATCAACTAGCTTTTCAAGATTAGCCAACAAAGGTTTTACTTTGTGGATTCCAAATTATGATTCTAATGACATTGGCTCTGAATACATAGCTTTAAAATTTTTTTGCTGCATCTTTTTGTTTTTCTTTTCCTTTCTTTTCCTTTCCTTTTCATTATTTTTTTTTTATATTTTTTTAGGTTTTGGACATAGGGCAAGTATGCTCATCAGAGAAACAGAGAGAGGGAGTCAGTGAGAGAAAAGTGAGAAGTGAACCCTTGGGGGATGGCCATACCTGCTTCTACACTCTCCTCCTGGAATTCTGGACACACACCTGCTTGATGTGATTTTCAGGTCATTGTGTCTGGAACTTGACCTGCTTTCAGCCGTGGAGGAGTCCAGTGCCTTGACCACCATGCCACTTCTTAGCTTTGCCACATTCTTTTATTAGATATTCATGTTTAATCTACTTCTTCGATTAAATGGAATAAAATATACCTGCTAATGCCTCTAATTTTTGTTATTGATTTCATCTTTTCCAATAATTACTTGACTTGTGTAATAGACATATAATGTTCCACTATTTTTCTTCAGGAATTTACCTGAAGAAATTATTATTGTACATTCTTGATTATTTTGAAAAGTAAATATTTATTGAGCACTTATTACATATAAAACACTGCAGAAAAAGCAAACCAAAGACTATGTGAGTCTGTGTATGTGTAACAAAGATTTATTGTAAGGAATCAGTTCATAGAACTGTGGAGGCAGGTAAGTTCCAAATCTCCAGGGTGGGCTGGCAAGGAGCAGACCCAGAAAAGCCAGTGTTCGATTAATGGTTCCGGTCCAAAGGCTGTCTGTGGGAGTGCCAGGAGGAACTGTGACACAGATGATCCTAAAGGCAGACTGAAAGAGAATTCCTTCTTGCTTTCAGAAGCCAGGGTTTTCTTTAGGCTTTCAACTGATTGGATGAATCCAACCCGTATTATGGATAGCAATCTGCTTTAATCAAAGTCCACTGCTTTAAACGTTAATCTCATCCCCCAAGTCCCCATAGGAACGGAACGATATTTGATTAAATATCTGGACCTTTTTGGCCCAGTCAAGTTGGCACTATTGAAATTCAGAAAATGATACCCCACAGTGTGATCTTTTGACATGCTAAATTAAAGAAGTAGCCCAAGTTCTAAGTTTCCCCCTTAACTTCCTTTATCAATCTTTCTGTCTTGAAGTGTGGGGAGAGATTCTCTCTGCTTTCTTTATTTGAAACTAAGAGAAGTTCCTTCAGAGACAGCAACTGTCATGGACCCCTTCATCGGAATCTACATTAACCAGGAAAGAGTAACTTCTGTCACAGGGAAGGAGCCGAAAGGCCTTAATTTCCTGGACACCCTGTCCAGACAGACTTCTCACATTTTCTTTTGAGGTCTATTACCCTAGAGAGTTTATCTGTTTGATAAGACAACTCACCTCCTCACTGAGAAACCCCTACCTTATTTCTTTATGTTATTTAAGCTTCAACAATCTGGACTTTTTTATTTTTTAATTTCATACATTCTGTGACTCCTGTGTGCTTGCTGGTTAATATATTTGTATGCCCTTTCTCTTGTTAATCTGTCTACTGTCAAGCTTATTTCTCAAATTCAAATACTGAACCTACAAATAGGGTAGAAAAGATGAAGTCTTTCTTTCTGGTATGACACATACAATTAATACGACAAGTACCATGCAGACAAAAAAAAGAAAAAAAATCTTTATTACTCCTATGTTGTTGTTTATCATATAGTACATATGTGAGCATGAGTATGAAAGGAAAGGAAACACCCTCACAAGGCCTGGCTGTGCCACGATCTACTCCTGTCAACTTGTCAGTATCCTAGGCACATACTCACGCTCTTGCTCTGCATGTTTCAGGTGGACCAAGCTTAGAATTCTAACTGCAGCCAGCATATGGCTTCCAGCTCTGGTATCATAGAAGCTACTGAGTGCATATAGAGGTACATGGTTCTCGGTATGTCTCAAAGGCTGGCTTTATTATTTATTTTATTTTATTTTTGGAGAAGTTTTTGCTATAGGGCACATGTGCTCACCAGAAAGACAGAGACAGAGAGACAGAAAGTGAGAAATCACCCCCCAGGGGCAATGGCCATGCTGCAATCCCTTCTCTTCCATTCTCCTCTCGGGATCTTGTGCATACACGCACATGTGCCTGGCATGTGTTTAAGCGTGAGTTTAAGCCACCGGGTCCAGGACTTGAACCGCCATTGACTACATGGGAATCCAGCCACATAGCCATTATGCTAACTCCTGGTCCCTCACAAGCTGGCTTTGAAATCACAATTCACCTGGTTTACTTTCCCTCGAAGTTAGGATTACAGACACACGCTATCATGCCAACAACAAAAACAACAACAAACCACTTTATGCATTTATGTGCATATTGTTTGTTTATATCCTAGTAGAGAAGATGGAAAAAATAAACAGAAAATAGTATAGAATTCTGTAAATGTTATGATGAGATACTTAAAATTGGTTTATGTCTAGATTGCATTTCAAGTAAAATAGAGAAATTGTATTATCTGAAATTCTTCATATACATTATTGTGGTTGGAGATGCTGTTAAAAATAACTAAGGTAAATTCATATGGCAGGTTAGATTTGATAGAAATAGGCATTGTGATTGGCTTTGGGTTTTAAACTGTGTATTAGAGATCAACAACTATGAAAGTAAAGGTAGCAGAATTGACTTGAGATAGAAACTTAATGTGCAAAATGCCTAGCAAATCTTCATCCAATCCTGTGTATCACATAAAAGCGGAAGTTGCCTATCATATTTATTCTGTGTTTGAGTGAAATATTGAGCCCATTTTAACCCCACCTTGTTCACTCAGCAGGTGCAGGGCATCCTGGGAAGGGTGGATTTAGGTTGACATGGCTCTCTTTAGCTGACAGTGAAGCTGAAGGAGGTGACCATTGGAGGCTGAGCATACTCCCTGTGGTTAGGCAGCAAGTCCTTTTCTGACGGGCATCCAGCTCTCAGTTCTCTGTATCATCGCACTTAAATGTTTGGCTTCCTAATCAAGGATCCACAAAATGTCCATGCTCTGGAATTATTTGACCACTTCCCATATGTTGTATTCAGTTGGAGAAAAAGTAACACAATGGTGATCATAAAGAAAGATGATCCCTATGAAGTGTGGACTGCTGACCATTTGGTATTTCCTCATTATTAAAAGGAATAACTCAACCTGAATTGTCTTAATACATAAGCAAATGTATTCACTTCCTAATGGAACATTTGAAGGTAAATTGGGTTTCAGGATGGGATAGATGAATCATTTACTCATGTGTTCAAGGATCCAACTTTATTTTCACTTCTGCTTTTTTTGGTCCTCTCATCTTTATTCTAAGCCTCATTCTCTTCATAATCAATGAATAACTGTCTTAGCAGTTGGCGCTTTCTATTTCTATCATATATTGCTTTAAGTCTTATTGTCTTTAGTTAAGTCAAATGAATTTCTTAAACCAAACACTGGAGAAAAGATTATCAGAGACATTTCTGGTCTTACTACCGAGGCTAATTCAATAAGCTTATACTTGGAAGGAAGAAACTAAATATTTTCAACATCACTACAAGGTTTCCTCAAATTAGAATTTTGTTTTGGAGGCTGAGATTAATTGACTTTTGGATAAGAAAACTTACAGAATTAATATTGTATGATTTTATGCTATTTTTATTGTTGTTGTTTAATCAAGTTCTCATTTTTTAAGCTGAGTAAGCAGAGGATATATATTACTACCAATGTGAATACTCATCTTCAGTTAGTTGTCTATTGTCCTTAGAGAATCATTCCCTTAGTTTATATAACTTCTGTTATAAAATTTTTCTAATGTCAAACATGATTCATTGTGTATACAAAAACTTATTTCATCTCAATATTTTAATAGGCCTTTTCAGGCTAGTTAATCAGACAGAATTATCCTACCGTTTCTTTCGATACATAAAGCTTAGATATGTTATTTTAGTATTCACACTACAATGGCTGAAGCTTTATCAAATAGCATCTAAACTTGAGTGCTTTCACAGTGACTGATACTTGGTGCTCGTAATTATTAAATTGTGCTGCATTGAACAGAAATACACAAAACGGATGTGATAAACACATCCACCTTTAAGTTGTATCACATTATTTTTCTCTACAAGGTTACCCATGTTCTTTTGGTTCTTTGACAAGGCCAAATTCTTCATAGAAAAAGAATTAAGCTTCCACTTATTCAAAATGACAAAGGGAAAAGATAAAAATACCAAGAAAATCAGTAGATGGAAGTGCAAGCCCATGATCAAGTCTCATCTAACATGTTCAAAATGAATCCTTTTCTGTAAAACCTTTCTGAAACAAGGTGATGCCATTACTCATCCTCTATTAAGAGTGTGAAGGCCTGGATTGCACCCCTTTTGTGCTTTCTCAAGTTCAATAGCTCACTACACTAACTTCTTATCTTTACAGATCGTGTGCTTGATGAAAGAGTAATACTGTCAAGAATAATATAGCTGATGGCTGAGAAATATAAGAAGACCAGTTAATTTTTATTTTCACTAAAAAGAATGACAAAGCTTACAGTTGCCTGAAATAATGCTCAATGTTAACTTTGTCATTTTGTCTCATGCCCCAAAATTCTAGTTATAATTGGGTTACTGGTTGTGCTCCCAAAAGTTTCTCTGATGAAGCTTACTATTGTTAGAATCTAATTTAGTCATTGCTTGCTTAATAAACTTGGCTGCCTAAACTTCTAAAGCTGATTATCATATGTTTAAAAACACAGGACCAGCAGATGGCATAATGGTTATGTCGCTGGACTCCCACGTGGTCGACCACAGTTTGAGTCCTGTACCCGGTGACTTAAAACTCACACTAGGCACATGTGCATGCGTGCCCAAAATCCTGAGAGGAGAATGGAGGAGAAGAGATTGCAACATGGCCATCTTCCCTGGGGGGATGATTTCTCGCTTTCTCTCTCTCTGTCTCTCTGGCAAGCACACATGCTTTATAGCAAAATATCTCCAAAGGGGGAAAAAAAATAATAGAAGGGGCCTAGGTTAATATAAATGAAAATATTTTATTTAACAGTAAATTATTACTTAACAATAAATTATAATTCTGGTTATAACTTAATATTGGTTTGTTATAAATCTGACTATCAATGATGATCTCATAACTAATCTTTGATAGAGTCTGAACATAGTGAACACACTGGAACTAAATAAAACATAAATAATAATAATATTATGCTTATTGTAGCTCAACACATTTAGGCAGAAAATATATTCAATGTGATTATTCCACCTGATGCCCATAAAATTATTGTGACTAAATTTTCTTTTATGTCATTTTAGTTGTGGATCATACATAATACAGCCATACAAGATGTCTTTGTTTGGGTCTGTCCAAATAAAATTGCCTCATTTAGAAATAGAATGTTTTACTTGACCAAATTGATGGTTTCCTGCATTTCTCCTTGTAATTACAAACTTTATTATTTAAATTCTCTAGGAAACCTCTCTGAATTTAGAAGAAAGCCAAATTCCCTCACAGGGTGAATTAGAACTAACAAATTGCTTTCCTCCTGAACTCACCAGTCTCTTAAACCTTGTGCGAAATAAGTTCTTACAATCAAAGAGCTATTAAAATGTTATTCTTTATTTTTGAAATGTATTTATGTATATCCTCTTCCAAAAGGCTTTCAGAAGCATAAATAGTGCCACATATTAGCATGCACAAAATGACCCTAATTCTTCTTGCAGTCTCAGCCTCAGAGTTTTTCTTTGCTAATGTAATTAATAGCGTTCTTATTGCTTTCATAGTACACATTGTTCAAATCAGAGTAGGGGAGATGGAGGTACCATCCACCATTACTGCAACTGTTAAACTACCATTAGTGTAACCGTTAAATCTCCAAAACATACATCAGATTCACATTTTTTCTTTTTGTTGTACTGAAAATGTGTAATTTCAGCACACTTGGGGGCTCTCTAAAAGCTTTGTGCTTGGTCTCACTACCCCCTGTTATGAATTGAATGGTGTCCATCCTGTATTCATCTGTTGAAGTCTTAACCTGCAATGCAAATGAATTTGGAGATATGTCATTTAAGGAGGTAATCAAGGTTAAAATTGTCATTGTAAGAAGAAAAAAGGGTAACCAGAATGTGCACACACGGAAGGAAAGCCAGGGGAAGACACTGAGCAAAGTCAGTCACCTGAAGACATGGAGAGAGACCTCAGGAAAAAGTAAATTGAAGGCATCTTGACTTTGGACTTCCAGTGTCCAGAACTCTGAGAAAAAAATTTCTTTTGCTTCAGTCACTCCATCTGTAGTATTTTCCTATGGTGACCAATACTAATGTACCCCCCCCCCCCAATTTAATATCTCTCCAATATAGCCGCTGTGCAGCAGTTAATGTTTCATATAAACACTCACACATAACGTTCATACACATACACACACGTATATACACACATCTATACACACTCGCATGTAAATTTTGATCGAACTTTGTAATGTCTTTCCATTGACTTAGGATAAAATAATAATTCTTTGGGCCAGCAGGTGGTGTGGCATTTAAGGCACAGGCCTCCAACATTGTCAACTGTGGTTTGAGCTCCTGACTTGGAAGCTTGAAAATCGTACTAGATACATGTGCATGCATGCCCAAAAACCCTAGGGGAGAATGGGGGAGAAAGAACTGTGATTTGGCTATACCCCCAGGGGTAATTTCTCACTTTTACTCTCTCCCTCTATCTGTCTCTATCAAGTGGACATATCCTCTGGCAAAAACCTAAAAGAAAAAAGATCAAAGTAATTTTTTTTCATGTCCTATAATGTTTAGGATCAGTTTTCTGTGTTTTCTTTTTTTCCTCTACATTCACTTTACATATCTGTCTATTTTTTTCTTATTATTACATTGTAGCTATATTGTTCTTTTAACGAGTCACTCAGTGCTTTTATTCCTAATATCTGACTAGACTCAATTTGAGGGGCTCAAATTAGATATCTCTTCTCAAAATGACCATCCATAAAACATTTTTCATTCATTCATTTTTTTCTCTTCTTTGTACTTTTTCATTGAAGTGATTATGAATATTTCATCATTATTTATGTACTTCTTGAGTATTTGTGTTTGCACATGCACATATATTTACAGTGCTAGATACAATGTTGTTTTATGTGTCATACATGTGGTTCTGAATGTCTTTCTCTAATTATACCAGGTTTAGATCCATGGAAGATGAAAAATTCTCAGCATCTTCGGAAATATGATGGAAAAGTATCTCCCCAGCATCGGACTACCACTTTTATTTTTGAACTATTTTGCACTGGTAATATAGACAGTGAGCCTGCAGCCCAGGCTGTCCCTCAGTGGCCCATCAAACATCTGCTTCTCCATCGTACTGACAATGTATTTTGGCAATATTTATAAGAGTATAAAGCACATCTCCAAAGGATTTGTTTGGATCATTACAAAAGGTTTTATCAGTGAACGTCTTATTTGCTTAACGACGTGGCAGTGCCATCGAAGGTAAAAATGATCTCTGCAGCACGATAGCCATAAAGTCATAATTTGCCAAATCAGACATCTGCTTTATTTTGGATGGTAGTTGTGCATCGTCTGTAGTCACTATGTTGAAGTTGTCTTGCACACTTCTGTCTATGGGATAGAAGTAGCTGTTGGTATGGAAAGTACTGTTAACAATCTGAAAAGAAATGATAGTTTCATTCCTATCACAAACATGAAAATCTTCTCAAAATGGGAATAGATAGCCATTTTTATTCCATGCTGTAAATGAACCTCTACTTTCTAAGGCTGAAGATACCAGGAGATTCCACAGCATATTCAGCGTTGTCCCATGCCATTTCCGGGTGGCGGACTCTCCCGCCTGGAATATAGGGATGGCCTTACCACTGGTCACGCACTTTCCAGTCTCAGTCTCCAGTCTCAGATGCTGGAGTAAGCATACTGCCAGAGTAACTGTACCTAAATATGTAAAGCGTGTGGTTGAGAATACAGCAAGAGATGATGAAAATCAGAATAGACTCTGTATGCTATTGAAAGGAATCCTGGTAACCAGATACCCAAAATTGCAAAAATAAATAAATGAATAAATAAATAATAATAATCTTATTTATTGTGTCTAAGAATGTAGCTACAGCTGACATGATACAAAAAGATGTAAACGGTTTAATGAATTGTTAAGTGACTATATATTTATTTACCAGACTTCATTTCTATCTAAGTCTGTCACTGCATTGCTAGTAGAAATTCCTGAGTCTGGGTAAATTATAAGGACATAGTCATTTAATAACTTACAGTTCTGCAGACTGGAAAATCCATAGACCTGGGCTTACCGCATGGCCTATGGGACCATAGTGCGTGGCAGGCATATGCAGAGAGATACAATGAGCGCCTTTCTTTCTTTTTTTTTTTTTCTTGAGAGTTTTTTGCTATAGGGCTTGTGAGCTCACCAGAAAGAGAGATACAAAAAGCAAGAAATCACCCTCCAGGGGGGATGGCCACCAGCAATCCCTTCTTCTCCATTCTCCTCTCAGGATCTTGGGCACGCACGCACACGCACTCAGTGTGAGTTTAAACCACAGGATCTGGGGCTCAAACCATGGTCGACTACATGTGAGTCCAGCGACATAACCATTACGCCAACTACTGGTCCCCTTGCATTCCATTTTATAGCAATCAGCTCTCAAGAGAAATAACCTCTTCTCATGAGATCTAAAACTTGCTGAGTCTCATAAGACATCATCAATCTATTCATGAGGGTGTGACCTCCATGAACCAATCACCATGAACCAATCACCACCTACCAGGCCTCACCACCTCCCAACATCAAATTCTAAAACAAAAAACCTTGGAGGAAAAACCGCGATGGAAACTATAGTGGTTTCTCATTCAAGAAACTTTATTAGCTTAGAGACCCAGTCTTTCATGGAAGAGATATTGGCTCATAAATAATTGTACAGACTGAAATATATACAATTGAGTTCCACCTTCCCCAAGTGATGTGAGAGAAGTCACTGGCTGAACCACCACATATATGGAGTAGCATATGCCAAGTCACCTAAAGGGTAATTTATGTGCAAATTATTTTACTTTAATTAAGTAATTTGATGCATTTCAGTTTTGTGAAATAGATTAATAAGCACATTTTGTTTAAAAATGGGGCTGGGACCAGCAGTTAGCATAATGGCTATGTCGCTGGACTCCCATGAAGTCGACCGCGGTTCTCGTCCTGGACCCAGTGACTTAAACCTCACGCCGGGTGCGTGTATGTGCGTGCCCAAGATCCTGAGAGGAGAATGGACGAGAAGGGATTGTGGCGTGGCCATCCCCACTGGGGGGTGATTTCTCGCTTTCTGTCTCTCTCTCTCTCTCTCTCTCTCTCTGTCTGTCTGGCAAGCGCACGCACCCTATTGCAAAAACCTCTCCAAAAAAAAAAAAAAATGGGGCTAAGAGGTGATGAGATTGAACTTGGGCACATCAAAGATGAACAGATGAACTGCATTAGATTTTGACATTGAAACTCGGATAAAATGAACACCTAAATGAGTTTAATAGTCTATGAATACTTACTTGTTGGACAATTTTGGATATGGACATCCTTACTGCCCAAATAAATCCCACCTTTATTCCTTTTCTTTTTTTTTTTTTTTTTTTTTTTTTTTTCTTTCTTTCTTTCTTTCTTTCTTTCTTTCTTTCTTTCTTTCTTTCTTTCTTTCTTTCTTTCTTTCTCTTTTTCTTCTTTCTTTTCTTCCTTCCTTCCTTCCTTCCTTCCTTCCTTCCTTCCTTCCTTCCTTTCTCTTTCTTTCTTTCTTTCTTTCTTTCTTTCTTTCTTTCTTTCTTTCTTCTTCTTCTTCTTTTTTTTTTTTTTTTTTTTTTTTTTTTTTTTTTTTTTTTTTTTTGGCATAGGCACATGCTTTGCCTGAGAGCAACAGAGAGACAGAGAAAGGGAAAGTGAGTAATCACTCCCTGGGGGGTGGTCATATCATAATCCTTTCTCCATTCTTCTCCCCCTTTTCTTCCATTCTCCTCTTGGGATTTTGGACAAGCACACACACGTGCCTGGTGTGATTTTCAAGCCACCAGGTCTGGGACTAGAACCAGAGTAAATCATGTAGAAGTCCCCTGCCTTAACCACCATGCCACCTGCTGGCCCTTCCTCCTTTATTCTTAATTAGTTACAACAACGTGCTCAATCTGCTGACTCCCCCTTGGACCCTAAATGACTGTGAGGTTTTCCTTCTCTCTTTACGATAGGATCTAGCCAATCCCTACTGTACAAGACTCCTTAACACAGCTTTTGACCCACATAAGATGTTGGTTAATTTTCTTCCTCATTTGTGACTTTTTAGTCTTCAAAATCATCCTGAAATCTGTAAGACCTTGGCATACATTTTTCAGGGCAATTGATACTGTGCTGTCTTCAAAATCATTCTCCTTTTGGCCTACATAATCTCTTTTGCTTTATAGTTTTCCTCAGCTTTCCATTATAGATTGACATCTTAGAATAACTAAAATAAATATGATTTTAGTAATAATTTTATTTATTTATTTACTTATTTATTGCTAGTTGATGTATCTTCTCATGAGAGAGAGAGAGATGGAGGGAGAGAGAGATGAGGAGGGGGAAACTGAGAAAGCTCTCTTATGAGGGACAGTAATGCCATAATCTATCTCCATCTGACCCTTCAAGATTTTGGGTACACATACACAAGCCCCTCCCATGTTTTTCAAGCTACCGATTAGGGGACTTGAATTGTGTGATCAGCCACATATTATCCAGCTCCCTCAAACACCTTGCCACTGGGTGTCGGGTTTTAGTGATTCTTTTACTAAGTAACTACCTAGTAATTCAGTAAGCAGACTCCTTTATCACAACCTTTTTTGGTGATATACCTATTACATTACATCGCTAAGTAAAGGTAGAAAACATACTGTCTCATATTTATCGATACATTGAAAAATACATCTATCCTAAGAATGAAGAACATTATTACAGAGGAAGTGTGAGGTTAGAATGCTGCACAGAAGGATACAGAGTGTTAAGTGTGAAGGAGAGTTTGGAAGTAGAGGGATAAATTCTTTCCATTTAATGTGGTTGCCTTCCTTTGCTAATGAATTTGGTATGCAAGGTGCACTGAAACTAGTGATTGGTATAAATGTTAGAGATTCCATTAGAGCTACATTGCATTCTACAACAGAAAGTGATAGGTTACTGCAATTAAGTTTAGATCTTTTTTAAAAATTTATTTAAGGACAGAGTAAGAAGAGAACATTTTTAAAAATGAAAGTAATGTCTCACAATTTATTTTCAAAAAGACATTTAATAAAATGTAGTCAAAGCAGCAGCATCTTTTTGAAAAAAATAATTGTTCAGGATATAGTGGTTTACTAATGTACACATGATATCTAAAAGCTTTCAGTCTTAAGTAAGAACAAAACAAAAGCTCTGCCTTATTCATTTTGCTTAGTAACGAAAATTAACTATACCATATATGGCTTGCTTGTTATTACTGATGGGAACTAAATATCCATTTGTCTATTTATACCAACAAAAGCTATTATGAAAAAAAAGGTGTATGATTATACGATAAAGTTAGACTTTAGGAAATAATTTCAAATAGATTTATAAAAGCAATTCTTTCTAGCAAGATAGTATTATTAAAACCCGCCTAAATATGCACCAAATTAGAAGGCTCATAAAATTTTTAGAAACGGGTGTTTTCTTCATTTACAGAATAGCTAACAAATAATGGTGAAAAGTATTCTGTGGTGAATAATAAATAAATTACTTCAAGTGATGGAGATAGTACACACCAATAACTTTTATAAACATGATTTTATACATGATAAAAACAGTTACTTGATTCCTTTGCAGATTAAACACTATATATATATATATATATATATATATATATATATATATATATATATAATGTTTATGTGACCACATAACTCAGTGTTAAAAGGGAAATCCTGCCTGGCAAACTTTCTGGCATTTCATTAAATAATTCACTCATTTCTTGTCCAAAATAGTCTTTTCCTGGTCTTATTTTTATTATCTTTTACCTAAACATGTGTCCACATTGCCTCAGCCTTCACGTCATTATACAAGTCAAAGCCAGTATATCTAGCTTCACTAGAGGCTGCCTCGCGCCTGATATTCTTGATTTCTAATACATAAGGAAGCTACATTAGACATGTAATGGAGCATGTTCAAATATCCATTCTTTCTTCTAAAATAATTTTAACATGTTATTCTACTTCCCGTTCAAAAAGTCTGTTTTACCCTACCCAGTTTATAATTCAGAAATGTATGTTGATTTATTTGACTCTGGATTGCTTCCTTGTATAGGAGATTGTAGTAGAAAATGTAGTTCTGAGTGCCACGTGTGAACTTCTATCAAATTCTGGTTGCCGGACCAGCAGACAGCATAGTAGTTAATCTGCTGGACTCCCACATTGCTGACTGTGGTTTGAGTCCTGGACCCAGCAGCTTAAGAAGCTCATACTGACCTCATGTGCATGTGTGTCCAAAATCCTAAAAGGAGACTGAAGTAGAAGGGATATTGGCATGACCAACCCCCTGGGGGGTGATTCCTTGCTTTCTGTCTCTTTGTCTCTCTCTCTCTCTGCAGAGAATGCACATACCCAATAGGAAAAATCTCTCTAAAAAAATCAATTAAATTAAAATACATTTTTGGATCCAAGTCTCATGTTTAAAGGCCTTGCTTTGTTTGCTTCTATGTGATCATGTGCGTTTCTTTTCTTTCTTCTCTTTTTCTTTTCAAAGAACATTTTAAATTCTTAGGCACAGATATTTTGTTTTGCTGTACTTAAGCATGTATGTGTATGTATTTAATTCTTTTTCTTCATGATTATTTCTTTTGTTTTTTTTTTTAGCATCTGGAATGAAAGAGGTATCTCCTTCCTGGACTTAGTCAACTGTATCCACTCAAATTTAATTTTTCTTCTCAGACTTTTTAATATTAAAAATGGTAACATAAAAATATAGTACTGTACCTGAAATTACAAAAATATTTTTGCCTGATTGCACTCACACTTTGAAGGAATTATAATAAAATTATTGTTTTAATATTATTGAGATTTTTCTCTAAAAATGATTACTTACCTATTGAAATTAAATTTTGAAGCTGTATTGCAACCATATTTTTAATTTGATTACAGTCACAGAAAATAACCTTCCAAACCCCACAAGAAATTATTCTAATTCTATAATGAAAGCCAATGTCAACCTTTAATTACAATACTTACTAAGAAAACATTAACATTTATTTAAAATTCAGTGTTATAGGAAAAGCCATTATCACTGAAATCAGATTAATAAAAATAATATAGAAATATTAAAGTAATAAGAGATACCACTCTTTTTGCATTTATCATGTGCCAGACTATTCAAAGCATGTTGCATGGATTAATTTACTTGACTCTGGCAACTATGTGAAGTCAGTACCGCTATTCTTTTCATTTGAACAAAAGGGAACTGAGGCTCACTGTGGTGTAAAATATTGCCCAAGATCATACAGCTAGTTAGTTGGAAAATCCTAATGCAGTATCATCCATGATTTTTAACCCTTACATAACATCTTGAAGGTTCTATTATCTCCTTTCAAAAAGAATACTGGAAGCCCAGAGGCTATGGCTCAGTGATATCTCCAGTTGCCTCCAAGGTCAGAAGTTGTATAGCAACAGCTAGGGATGAGTGGAATTCCCTGGTCAGACTGAAAACACACTGGATGCATGCGGACATCAAGGACTTCTTTTTCTTTCTTTTTCTTCCTTTCTCTCTCTTTCTTCTTTCTTTCTTTCTTTTTTTTTTTCTTTCTTGTTGGTGGTGTGAGAGAGAGGTTCTCTCATACAAAAACAAGAAAAAAAACAAAATAAAACAAAACAGAACAGAATGGTGCTTGTTCTCTGTGCTCTTGGAAAGCAAAGCTTCTACTGATACTGTTTTTCCATATTGCCTTTTTCAGTGAAGAGGGGTTAACTCCTATCCGGCTTCAGGATTTTACGTTGTTTTATGCATAGTTATTTCAGGAGAGATCTGGTTTAATGTCAGGTTTTTGTTTTGTTCTGTTTTGTTCTGTTTTGTTTAAAAAAGCATGCTTTAACTCCCTGTGAGCAAAGTGTCCAACCAAAGTTTTTCATAAGATTAAGCTTTTCTTATGATCAAATTTATCTCTGGCAAGGATGTGTTGAGTTGCTAAATAATTGAGATTATTTTAAATGCTTTGTTCATATTTTTGTTTTATGTAAAATATACATTAAAATGTGTGTGCATTTTTTGACTCTTCATGTACAGTGGATATGTCTGTCACTTTATATCACTTCTTACTGAGATTTTATACATAATTGATAAAATGCCCCCCAAAAAAAATAAAACTGGAAAAAAAAAACAAGAAAAAAGAATAGTAGCATGGTATAATACAACACATCATGCCAGTAAAGGACAGATTAATGTTTAGCAACTTACACTTAGGTAAACAAAGAAAAGCTCACCATAAGTAGTATCTTTATGTTGTATTTGCCATGAATTCAAGTTCTGGCTTTGTTAGTTCTGTGATTTTTTTAAAAAATTCCATTAGTTTACTTCAGTTTCCCTGTTTTTTATGTTTAAACTTTTATTTCTTTCTTCCATGACAGAGAGACAGACTCCCCGCAGGGTTTCCATGCAGCACCCCACCAGCCTGTGCAGCGGCATGCTCACATACAGCGCACCTGCAGTAGGCCCTGAGAGCTGAATCCCAGACTTTCTCATGTGGGTCCAGCTGCATCACAGCTGTGCCGTGATCAGGTCTCTTGGTTTCCCCTTTTAGAGCAAAAATAATATATCTCTTATCAATTATATCTTGAAATCGAGTGATATGAAAGATGGAATGACAATTTGTAAATAAATACAGCTAGTGAAGTTTAGAGAATGACTTTATTTCAGTAAATATCCAGATTTTCCTAGTACTGTAATTTTTACATTTCCCCCCAAGGTTTTTTTTTTGTTTTTGTTTTTTGTTTGTTTGTTGTTTGCCTTAAGGAGTGTGTGTTGTCCAAAGAGAAAGACAGGCCAGAGAGACAGACAGACAGACACAGTGAGAGGAAAACTGAGAAATCACCCCTTGGGGGGATGACCAAACCACAATCCTTTCCCCTCCACTCTCCTCCTGGGATCTTGAAAACATACACACACTGGCCCAGCATGATTTTCAAGCCATTGGATCTGGGACTCAAACCCTGGTTGGCCTTGCAGGAGTTCAGTGATGTAACAATTATGCCATCTGCTAGTCCTAATTTTTGTGTTACTTGTGGTAAATTCTCAAGTTTTAGGCAATGAAGCTAAAATGTAGGAAAAAAAGAAAATTTTTGGAAACAATGTATGTCAGAACATGATATGATAAAGATTTTTCTATTACATCTATCTTTTAGAAAATGAACTAATCTATGTGTTCTCTAGAAATAAAAGCATATTTAAACTTTTAAAAATTATTATACTTTCTGATTTATGTGTACTAGCTTTATATCCTTATGGCATACAGTAAGGTTTTTCAAAACATGCAAACAACGTGTATTACTCAAATCAAAGATATAAGCATATATTCAGGGAGTACAACTCCTCTGAACTAGTAAGTGCTTTGGGATTGTTTTGAGTGATACAAACTGGAATAAAGGAAATAATAAAAAATAAATCCTGAAATGAATTCATGATGAATTGCCTATGTAGACATTTTGAAAGTTAGTACCAGCAGTTAGCTAATGGCTATGTCGCTGGACTCCCACGTAGTCAACCGCGGTTCGAGTCCCAGACCCGGTGGCTTAAACTCACGCCTGGCACATGTGCCCAAGGTCCCAAGAGGAGAATGGAAGAGAAGGGACTGCGGCGTGGCCATCCCCTCTGGAGGGTGATTTCTCACTTTCTATCTCTCTGTCTCTCTGTCTCTCTGTCTGTCTGTCTGGAGAACGTACGTGCCCTATAGCAAAAACCTCTCCAAAAATAAAGAAAAAAAAAGAAATTTTGAAAGTTGAATCAAAATCAAATCAAAGTTATCTAAGAAACTATGGGAGGCGTAAAATGTTGCAGCTTTCAATTTTAGTTTAGAGATCAAATATGTTCCCACTTGGGACTGGTGCTTTATTTTAAAAAACTATCCCATCTAAACCTAAATTTTGTCACCATTCAAAATATCCATAGCAGTCGAGCTGCAGTGCCACTTCAGTAACGTGATCACCCTGCATGGGGGGAAGGCGCATGGCAGCCACAGCTTAGATCCTGAGTTGGCCTGAAAACCTGAGGCCGCTGGAGCATGCCCAGGATTCTGAAGAGCTGGTGGGCTGGAGAGAGGGCATCTTAGCATGAGACTCTGTCTTCTGACCCTGCTTTATCTCTCTCTCTCTTTTGCGGAGACACGCATTTTCTATAATAAAGGGAAAGGGGAATGGATTGCGGAGTGACTAAGCCCCGTTAGGTGGTGCTTTCTCACTCTCTTTGTTTTTCTTTGGCAAACGCACGTGCCCACTGGCAATTAAAAAAGAACATTATTTTCCACTCATTTATATGATTTGTCTCTTGAACACTTACTCACATTCACTGATAAACACATTCTTTCATTTTGTGTTCTTTGGAAAAGATCATCAATTTGTGAATAGTAGACAATATATAAAATTGTGCTGCTGTGTCTTCATACCATCCATACTTTTCCATGCCCAATGCCAAATCATTAGTTTTGTACTTTGCCTACAAAGTCTTTATCTTCCAACTACTACTTTATTGCCAGACTAAACTTTTACATAATATGTATAAGCTATTGTAGTTATAGTCTTAACAAGCCAATATAAATAATAGAGTTACACTTTCCAAAAAGGCCTATTACTTAACACTGTGAATAGGTCACTTGGCATCAAAGACTTACCAATATAATTGTACTATCTGTCTTGTGTAATCTCTTACTTCTTTCTTATATAGAAACTATCTATTAGTAAATCTAAAAAAGCATACTGTCTTCATCTTTTCTATTTCCTTCTCTATGCATAATGTTTTTCTTCGTGATTTTTTTTTTGAGAGAAATGTTTACTATAGAGTGTGTGTGCTTGCCAGAGAGACAGACAGAAAGCAGAAATCATCCCTAGAAATCATCAAACACCCAGCATGTGTTTCAATCCACCAGGTCAGGATAGAACTGTGGTTGCCCACGTAAGAGTCTAGTGCCTTAATCACCACGGCACCTTCAGTCTCCTCTACTTTTAAAATTTTACCCATCTCTTAAGGCCTCAAGTTCTTCTATAATGCTCCTTGTATGACCTAAAAACAATGCATCTGCATTCTTATGATGACAAAGTCTGTCCCTCTGTATTCTTACTGTAATAAACTCTATTCCTCCATATACTTATGATGCTCTTTTAAATTATTATTAATGCCAGAGGGTGTATGTATTTGCTAAAGAGAGATAGAGAGAGACAGGCAGGGAAAGAGAGAGAGAAACCATACCCTAATGAAGCATGGTCTCTCTGCAATCCTGTCTCTTCCATTACTTCATCCTTTCAAGGTACTGGGCATGCACATACACCTGGTGTGTTTTTTAAGCCACCATCAGTCAGCTGGGAATCAAACCTTAGTTGGCCATATGGACTCTAGCTCCTTTATCCTCTGAGATACACAGATGGCACCAGAATAACATGAATTATTTCTAAAATAAATGCCCATATTATAATATAATGTATTGCTCATAGTAGTCATTTAACTGTTAATAATATATTTTAATGCATAATATTTGATGTAGCATATACACTTTAAATACATTTGCAATAGTGGAAAGGCAGGAAAAATGCAATATTGGGGTATCTCTTAACAGTATTTAGGTAAGTTTCCAGAACACAGCTGTCCAATAGACTACTCTGTGGCAATGGGAAAACTGTATATCTGTGTTGTCCAGTACCCAAACCTGTAACCTATTTTGCCTATTTAATATTTGAAATGTGGCCAATATAATTGGGAACCTAATAATTTTATTTATTTATTTAATTCTGTTGCATTAAAATTTTTACACCCCATGCTACTATTGGCTACCATTTTGTGCAATGCAGATCAGATCCAGAAAGCCAGGGAAACTCTGTTAGATGGCATTGAATAGTAAAACTTCAAGGGTGACACACAGGTTATAAACTACACTTCGACTTTCTGGCATGATTATGTGTAAAACTAGTGTGGGTGCCAAATGTTTCTCCTGTTTTCTAAAGGAAAATAATTACAGGTTTCTCTTTATTTCTTTAAATTATTTTTGCTTAATTTAAAAATATATGTAATAAAATTTACAGTTTTTAGTTGTAAAGTTCTACAAGTTTTTCAAACACATGCAGTTGTGTAAGCATCAATGCAATCAAGATATTAGTTTCATTACTGTAAAATCTTTCTTAATGCTTCTCTGTAGTCAACCCCATATAGGTTTTTTAATTGAATTCAGAAAACATTATTTCACTTCTGAGAATCACATGTTCAAAAATATGTTGCAAGAAATTTCAAGAATTCCCAAAAGAGCATAAAAGCCTTCTTTGGAATTGATCATAAAGAAATATGAAGACTTTGGCTAAATGATATCTAAGGAGAGGCAGATCACAAACTGTTTAGAAAGTGTTACTGGCAAAGTATAAACCTCAAAGGAAGAAATGAATGATTTATTTTGCACAGGGGAATGTGGTGAAACATTATAATGGGGAAGAAAAGTTCTCATTTCAGAGAAGATAGTGGATAATTGATGTGTGCATTCATTTAGAATAAATCTCCAATGCATGCGGCATTTAAATAATAAAATAATAGTGTATTTGAAATGAAATTTTTATTTAAAATAGCCAGAAATGTGGAAAATATTTTCAATATCTGTTTCAAGTCATCTATTAAATGAACAAAATAGTGAAAGATCACTGGACCAAGATCTAGGCGAGTTTGGAGATCTAGTAGATATTAGATAATGCTAGATAGTCGTAGCAGCTATTGTTTGCCTGAGGCTTTTGCCAACTTAATAAGCATTAGAAGAGTGGCTCATAGAATAATAGATTAATAGAATATGATGAGCTTATCAAGACTTTTGACAACTTCATAAGGTTACAAGAATCCGGCAACTAGAATGTAAGGACACACAAATTACAAAACCGCTTTCTAGAAATCTCCTACCTTGATTAGGACCCATCAAAGATATGCCTGAGAAATAAGTATGGCTGCTTGTACCACATATCCTCAAAACATACTGTCTCAGAATGGGAATTTAATTTTACCCTCCTTAGAATCTAGAAAATTGTACTGTTACCACTGCATGGAGTTCTTTTTGATGGCATAATGTTTCCAGACCAGAGACAAAAGGTGTTATTACTCAATGCACAACAAATATCATGAGTATCGTGTTTGCTTTAGTTCTCCATATCTCTCAAGTCTCCATAGGTGACAAGAAGGACCAAGTGAATGCTGTAGAGGCAATAGGTTTCCAGCACAGTCAAGGAACACTGGTCTTAAAGAATCTGACTTTTTCATTAAACAGTGTCAGTCTACTCATTGCCCCAGGGGGAGATATTAGTGGCCCTTTCAGATGGTTTACTGTAAAGAAAAGCATGGAAAAATGATTTAAAGAAAAATCACTTAATATGTACCAAGTGTCCACACTCTATGACTGAAACTGATCAACTAAAGGATGTAGAAACACAGTAAATGGATGTGAATATTTTGCTATAGAGTGCATGTGCTTGCCAGAGAGACAGAGAAAGACAGAGAGATAGAGAAGAAGAAATCTCTCCCCCACACACCCAGAGGATGACAACACCGCAATCCCTTCTCCTTTAGTCTCTCAAGATTTTGGGCACACACTCACACATGTCTGGAATGAATTTTAAGCCACCAGTTGACTACGTGGGAGTCAAGCAATGTAACCATTATGCCATTTCCTGGTCCCAGTTATAGAGCACAAGTTCTTTTCAATCACCTATGTATGACATGTTTATACAAACTGATCATGGCCTGGATCATAAAGCAACTTCAAAAAAATCTTACCAAATAAGTTTCTAAATCATAATGTAATTGAATTACTGGAGTACTGGTAAATGCTTAATGGTTAGCACTTCAAGGAAAAAATAACTATAACTTTTACTGTTCACCAATTTGTATGATATAAATGCATGTAAGAAGGCCAATTGAAACTTACAGTGTAATATTCATAATGCAATGTTAAATGCACACATGGAAAGAAATGCACACATTCGGCTTTCACAAACTAGTTCTTCTGGCTGTAGTACATAACTAAATAAGATTAAAAATCAATAACAAAACACTCAGAGAAAATGTTTTATAGGTTTAGAAGTATAATACCTTTAAAAACCCATAGATCAAAAAATTAAGCAAAAAGAAAATATTTTATATTTAATGACTATTTTAAACTAAAATAATACTATTCACGGAAAAACCACCTAAAGAAATCTTTAAATACAATCATTCAAAAAAGAAATAACAGCCAAATCCTGTAGTGTAGTGATTAAAGGAGCCCAGTACGACATGGTAAACCACAGCTTGAGTCCTAGCATAGCAGCTTGAAAAACATGCCAGGAGAGTGCGTGTATATGCCTAAAATCTAATGGGATGGAGAACTGGAGGAAAAAAAAGATTGCGATGTGACCATGCCTTATTGGGAGTGCTTTCTCTCTTTCACTCTCTGGAAGGTGTACATGCACTATGGCAAAAGGCGGGGGGGATAAGACTGTAAAATCATCATTAGGATTTGTCTATAAATACTGTGTAGACTAGTACATAAATGCAATAAGTAAACACATAAATAACAAGAAATTAAATTTTAAAAGTATAAGAAAATCAAGAATAAGTATGAGAAGATTTAAGGAAATATAATCTACTAGGTCATAAAGTATATAAACAAAGCTTAACTATGTAATTAATAATTTACATATTATTTATTTATTTTAAAAGCATTAAAAATGACAGATACATTACTGTTGAGAATGGTCGAATAAAAGATAATACAAAAATGAAGAAATAAATATCACTGCAGATCTTTATTCTTTAAAATGTCAAGAAAATTTTAAAATGTAATATAAATAAATTTTAAAACTGTGGTAAAATGGGTCAATTCCCAAATAAAGAAAGCTTACCAAACCAACAGAAGAAGTAGGAATTTGCATGGCCCTATACCAAGAAAAATGACTGACTCTGCAATTTTTATTGTTCCATGAAGAAGCGTACAACCTAAATGACCTATAAATGTTACTCAGTCTCATTCTTCCCATTAAGTACAGCTATAAACTCTAGAAATAAGAAAGATACAAAAGAGACAGAGAGAGGACGAGGGAGACTGAAAGCTGAATAAAGACAGCAAACTGCATATAAACCCTGGAAGTAGAATAATAACATATCGGCAGGACAGCTTACCCATGCCTTATACTCACTCCTAACCCAATAGAAGTAGGCATATTAGGAGTGTTGTTTCCCAAACCCAGACCTAGAAACAAAATTTGGCCTATTATTCATCTCTTGGTTGGAACAATGAGTCCTGCCAACAGCACACATGAACCTGGGAGGATGGTCAAGGAAGTGTGAATGGAAGTTTCACTAGCAAGGAAATTAGAAAAAGCAATCTCTCCCTTGGGTCCGAGACTTGGTCAGAGACTTCCATACCAAGCGAAGACATGATGTGTCTTGGGGACATCATCAAGGCTATCCATCACAAGAAGCACATGCAGAAAAGCATTTTCCCTCTGGGTCTGTGGTATATCCTTTCTGGCTAGTTGAGGTCACTGGCAAGAGGGATCCCATCACACAAGTGTCCCATCCAGGAAGCACTGTTTGTTCCCATGGGTTGAAGGCACTACCACCCAAGTACCAGCATCAGGTTTCCCAGACTGGTAAAAATCCTTCTGCTTTTGCCAACAGCATCAGCAGAGACAATTCAAGGGTGAATGTACCATGATAATATGTCAAGCCGAACAGAATAGTCCCTGCAAGGCTATAAAAATTAGCTGTTATTGGACAGAAAAGTTGGGCCAGCCAGAAACTGAATGCTGAAGCTAAGTAGGTTGACTGTCAGTTAAAATAACAGATTTGAATAGGACCCCTGGTCTTATATGTAACATTAAAATATCCAGGATTCAATTAAAAATTATCTATCATACTAAGAAACAGGGAAATCGTAAGATAAATCACAAATAGCAGTTAACTGGCATTATTCCAATAAGATGGGATGTTAGGGGCCCGCAGACCGTGCGGATGCTTAGGTGGTTGGATCCCACATGCTAACTGCACAGTTTGAGTCCCAGACCAGCAACTTGAAAATCAGCAGGCACGTGTGGATGCGTGCCCAAAAAAGTCCCAAGAGTAGAATGGAAAAGAGGAGACTGCAGCATGGACAGACATCCCCTTGGGAGATAATTGCTCACTTTCCCTCTATCTATCTCTATCGCTGTCTCTGGCAAGTGTATGAACCCTAAAGCAAAAATAATAAAGAGAGAGAGAAAGAGAGAATAAGATGTTAGAAATATCTGGCAATGATTTTTAAGTGAGCATCATAAAAATGACTCAAGAAGCAATTAAAAATTCTCTTTTAACAAATAGAAGTATAGGGCCCAGCAATTAGCATAATGGCTATGTCGCTGGACTCCCATATAGTCGACCGCAGTTTGAGCCCGGACCCGGTTGCTTAAACTCACATCGGGTGCATGTGCATGCGTGCCCAGGATACCGAGAAGAGAATGGAGAAGGGATTGCAGCATGGCCATCCCCCCTGGGGGGGGTGATTTCTCCCTTTCTGTCTCTCTGTCTCTCTCTGTCTGGCGAGTGCACATGCCCTATAGCAAAAAAACTCTCAAAAAATTAAATAAAATAAATAAATAAATAAATAAATGTATAGAAAATCTCAGAAAAAAATAGAATTTACAAAATAAAGAACCAAATAGAAATCACTTAACAAAAAACATAATAGCAAAACAGAAAAACATACTGAATAGATTAAATAATAGAATGGACATGACAGAGATAAGAATCGTTGAATATGAGAACAGATAAATAGAATTTATACAATCTGGACAAGAGAGAAAAAATATAAAGGAAAGAAAAATCTTAGAACTTCAGGAACTGGTCATACAAAAATAAATATTCAGCATTCATATCATCAATCCCAGAATGAGAAGGCCAAGGTTGAGACTCAAAGAGTGTTCAAAGAAATCATGTGGAAAATTTTCTAAAGGTTGGGGAATATCATAAACCCTCAGAATCAAGAAGTTGAGTGACTCCTAAAGAGGATAACCATAAACAAGCTCACACCAATACACAATACAATTAAAGGTTTTAATGCTAAATATAAACAAACAAACAAAACGCCAAAAAAAATTGAAATTAATCTCAGAGAAATGCCAATTTGAATAACAGTGGATCTTTCATCAGGGATTATCAGAGTCACCAGGAAGTGGTATTACATTTAAAGTCAACCACGAATTCCATTTCTGATTAAATTATCCTTTAAAAATGCATACAAAATAAATACATGTTGAGAATAAGAAACGCTAAAAGAATTTGGCACAAACAGACCTACCTAAATGCATATTAAAAGGAAAGTATTCGAACAGAAAGCAAATAATAGCAGAAAATGTGCACATTTACATTATATGCACGATATAAATGGCTTTTTTTTTTTAAATTAGTTTTTATTGCTATAGGGTGGTATGCTCTCACCAGGGTTAGAGACATAAAGAGAGGAAGTAAGAAATCACTCCCAGAGCAGATGGCCACACTGCAATTTTTTCTTCATTTTCTTCTCTGGATTTTGAGAACTCACTTGCAGAGTGGATGGCCACACAGCAATTCCTTCTCCATTTTCTTATCTGGATTTTGAGAAGGCACAAACACGACCAGAGTGACTTTTCAAGCCACTGGGTCTGGGACTTCAAGCCACCAGGTCTAAATTGCTGATTCCTCTGTGTGGGATTCAGTCACCCCAACCTCCATGCCACCTGCTGTCCCAAAATTATCCTTTGAATTAGGAGCTTTCTAAAGTATAATTGGTGATTAAAAATATAACAATGGGCCAGTCTGTGGCCTGGCGGATACGTGAACTAGATCCCGCAGGGCCAGAGCCGACTGTGTGGTTAAAGTCCTGGGCCAGGCAACTTGAGGAACACAATAGACATGCATATGTGTGCCCAACATCCCAACAGGACAGTGAAGTGGAAGAGAAAGGATTGTGGCATGACCATTCCCCATCTGGGTGCTTTCTTGTTTTCCCTTTCTTTCTCACTCTCTGTCAAGTGCATGTGTCCTCTGGGAAATTAAAAATAAATTCCTATATAAAACTATAACACCCTCTTATACACAAGAAAAGATATTCAACTGTAAAAAGGATAATGAGAGGAAAATAGAAATAAAGTTTCTATCTTTCACTTGAAATGATAAAATATTGACTAACATACTGTACTAATATAGTCACTGTTATGCCAACAGATATTTTATACCATATAAAGGAATACTCAAAAATACTACAGATGAGGGGCCGGCAGGTGGCGTGGTGGTTAAGGACGCTGGACTCCCACATGGCCAACCACGATTCAAGTCCTGGACCTGGAGGCTTGCTCTCTCATTTTCCCACTCTCTCCTTCTCTCTTGCTCTGTCCCTCTCTGGTCAAAATTAAAAAAATGAAATAAATGAATGAATAAATAAAAAAACAAAATAATTCTTTAAAAAAATACTACTGATGAGTAAAGATGGAATTTGATATAAATATTCAAGTAAGTTATAGGAAGGCAAGAAAACGGTAAAGAGCCAAAGTGAAAAGAGACAGTAAAAATGAGAACCCAAGTTCACTGCAGCATTATTCACATAGCCAAGATATAATATACAGCATATAACCTTCATTTTAAAAACTGTAATGTGGACTGGACAGCTTGTTCAGCTAGATCTGTGTTTGTCTGGGCCCTCTTTCCATTTTTTACTTAATAAATGACATTTTCTGGTAATAACAGCAGGTGAAAGACTTTCCCAAGGAAAAATGTTTTGGTTTAATTTCTTAATTCCTTTTGCAAATAACTTCAATGATAGTGTGAAGGCTGTATACCCTAGGACAGTCCTTCCTATCTCAGGGATAAGTGTACAATTGCTTTTTTTATTCAGTATGACCCACCAATAATGTAAATACTTGATTTCTTTAGGCTATAAAGAAAACCCTAAGGTGCTTGAGTCTGTACATGTTATTGTCATAAAATGCATACTGTTGGTATAAACCACTGTGAACATTTTGTCTAAAGGGATTACTTTTTCTTTACTGTTTTGTCATGTACAAATTAGTATTTATAACTATCAGTAGTAAGAATGACTTTCTACGTTGCCAGCATCACTCACTTGAATAGTTAAAGCACACCTTCTCCTTACCACATATTGAGAATGACAATTAAAGCCATTCTTAAAAAAAAAAGTTAATATTTTCAAAAGCAATAAAAATTAAGGGACCAGCAGTTAGCGTAATGGCTATGTCGCTGGACTCCCACGTAGTTGACTGCGGTTTGAGTCCGGGACCTGGTGGCTTAAACTTACAACGGGCGCATGTGCGTGCATGCCCAAGATCCCGAGAGGAGAATGGAGGAAAAGGGATTGTGGCGTGGTCATCCCCCCTTGGGGAATGACTTCTCACTTTCTGACTTTCTGTCTCTCTGTCTCTCTCTCTGTCTTTCTTGCAAACACACACGCCCTGGAGGAAAAAAAAAAAAAAGAAAAGAAAAAACTATCCAAAAAAATAAAGAAAGAAAAATTATAGGAGTAGTATAGATTTAATTGTATGTTAATCTCTAATTTCTGGATTAGTAACAGACAATGCTCCCAATACGTTCTTTTGATGAAATTTGAGGAAATGCAGGATTTTCACAGATCTGTAGATAGAAATATTTGAATAATTGTTTGAGATAATGAATATTTTCTGATTGAATGCTAAAATATATGTGGTAGTTTCTTGAAAGTAAGGTATAATGTCGAATCATATTAAAATTCATCCATCCAGTTTTCATTTTGAAGTCATATTTTACCCAGAAATCATGTGTAACATAATAGATGAGTCATTTAAAATATTGATTAATTATAATAAGTAGCTCTACATGCTGTCATTTCTCATCCTTAGATATCAAAAGACTTTTGTTCATACAAAGAGACATCAAAAGACTTTGGGAGAATGGAATTAGGGTACAAATGTATCTTGGTGCTAACATTGTTGGAAATATAAGCCTAGTTGTTTCATACTATGAGTTTTCTGTGAACATTTGAAGAACACTTGCCCCACTACTGATCCAATTAGAGAGTCTCTTAGAATCAGAAACTGTCAAGCTTGTGGTGACTGGTACACGTTTTCTAATATTCCCATCTTTCTCTTAAAAACATAGGTTTTATTGTTAAATAAAAATACTGTCATAATTTTCTTGAAATTGCCTGCTCACTTTTTTTATTCTTAAGGAATTGTCTGCCAAATGCTGACTTCCAAACCACCATAATTTGTTTCACATTTTGTCACAAAGAGTATTATTTGTCTTTTGTTTTTAAAAGTATATTTGATTTAATTTAATCAAATGAGCAAGTTTTACTTGCTTACTGAAAGTGAAACTGACATTTTATTTTTCTGCAAGAGACTACAATAAGTTTGGTGCCATTCGTCTAATTTATGCCTGTACTTTCATCCACTATTGTTTCTGCACCACCAGTCAAAGCATCACAGAAGGGAAAAAGGAAAGTAAACACCTGTAATTATGAAAATAGTTTTTATCTTGAGGATCTCCAGAAGCCCAGAGACCAGCTGTTTTGAGAAACAATTTATGGCATAGCCATGAAAGCAAAAACTACTTTGCAGTGGAAAACTCTTTATTAGTGTTTATGTACATATTGATTTGGATATATAATATATTTTTAACTTTCATTTCATTGGTATTCAGCAATTCGAAAGATGGCTGACAAATTGTACAAATTCTTTTCTAGGTAAACAGAATCAAATGTTTATTATGCAAGAGGCTTGGAGTCTGGAACTTTCAGTCTTTGTATTGGTATTTAACATTTCCTGAGTTCAAAGAGAACAAACACATGTTTCTTTGCACAAGTTCAGAATACTTCTAAATAACAAAGTATCATATGTTATTCTCCATTTTTTCCCAGTTGTTTAATTTCCATAAAAAGAATTGAATCTCCAAAGAGGAGAAATCTCATACTGTATTACTCTTTGTGTATTTGCTGTGCTTAGTTATGTGTTATTCACAGACTTAGTTTAGTGGTTTTCCCATAGCAGAGTTTCATTTTATGGTTGATAGGAAAAAAAAAAATATATATATATATATAAGAAAAGTCCAGCTATATTACTTGTATTATGTAAATATTTTTGGTCACGTAGAAACAGGTAAAGATTAAAATGACAAAATTTTAATTTAATAAAATAGAACTTAATATCAATGTTAAATTTTTACCTTTTATGATTTTGGAAAATGCTTTTTGGTTGAACTTGTGCACAAAATCCAAACTGAGCTTCCATGGAATAGGTTTGAATTAATCCCCTTCTTTCACTTGTTTTAATATAGTTTTCTCATAGCGTCTGCTTTCTGAACCCTAATATTTTGATTTGCAGTGAGGAAAGAAATAAAGGAAGAAAAGTATTCTTTAAGTAAAAAAAAAAAAAAATGTGTAAATAGTATCAGCAATTCATCCATTAGCTTTGGGTTCCTTTAATAAGAATAATCTCAGAAGTTATTTCGCCTCCTCAAAATGGTGTTGACAAAGTAGCCTAGGGAACTACTCCCTAATTACTTCAGAACAATGTAGAATGCTCTTTCCTTTGCCGCACAGTAAATAGTACAGGCTCATCATAACTATTTGGCAGGTTGCCATACTTCAGCTACCTAACTTGTTCTTTGTCTTTCCTTCCATTGTAATTTTCCACCCTCCTTTATAACAAAGTTTGAGAGCCCTATGGAGTAAGGCAAATATATTTTTTATGTTCAACGTCTGGGGGTTTCAAAAATATTGAGTTTCTTCTGCTGCTCATTACTCATTAAGTATGAATAAGCCTAAGAAGCCTGCAAACACAAGTAATTGCCTCAGTATGTGTCAAGATAATGATGTATCAGTAATATAAACGATCTATAATGGACATCAGAGATTTGTTATGAACAGAAGTAATTAAATACCAACAAAACATATTTTATATGTATTTACAGTAGGGTTTTGTGAGAGCTCTATATGTAAAATGTGCTGATAGCTATTTTAAATCGTGTAGAAGGTTCTGAAGGTGTCCCTCCTGAATTTTAAACACAGAAGAAAATCTTGTTGACTCTTTCTATGCTCACAAAAAGATTAATTCTGTATTTTGGTAGTCTGAAATGCCTTTTGGAAATTTTGTTTTTAGTTTCAGGATGTAAAACCAAGAATGTTAAAATAAGATCTCTGCTTTCTAAGTATAAACAATCCTCTGGTCCTCAAATTTCTTACCACATACTTTCAAAAAATAAAATTTAAAGTGTTATTTGTTTAAAAACTTACATACATTGGGACCAGCAGTTAGCGTAATGGCTATGTCGCTGGACTCCCGGATCTGGTGGCTTAAAACTCACGCCGGCGCGTGTGCGTGAGTATCCAAGATCCTGAGAGAACGGAGGAGAAGGGATTGAGGCGTGGCCATCCCCCCTGGGGGGTGATTTCTCGCTTTCTGTCTCTCTGTCTCTCTCTGTCTCTCTGTCTGTCTGGCAAGCGCATGCACCCTATAGAGAAAACCTCTCAAAAAAAAAAAAAAAAACTTACATACATTAAAAACTTAAAAAGTATTTTTATTTACTTTATTTTTTAACAGAATGTGTAAGCACACATGATGGGGGTAAGAGAGAGAAGCATGTTCAACAGCATCTGGTCATGCTGCGATGGATCTTCAGTCCTCCAGCTTGTCAGGATCTCAAGCATAATTTTCAGGCTGACCAGGCCAGGGATCTGGACTCATAATATGCTATGTGACTTCCAGAATTCCAGTATACTGCTCCATCTAGGCTGAGCTGAAGATACCTTGTTTTTTATCTATGATAGATTTTTGTGTATTCAAGTTGGTAGTGGTTATGGAAGAATAACTACAATTATTTAAATAACAGGATACATGAGGTTTTATATATATCAGTCGTGTTTGTTAGTTATAAGAGCACCTCTCAAAATACCAACAGTGATGTCACTGAGGAAGTAGAAACAGATCTGTTACCAGGTGAGCAGGTGACAGTTCAGGGAAAAAAAAAAAAGGTCAGGAAAAGACAGAGACAGACAGTGAAGGAGAGAAAGACTGGATTGTTATCAAAAGAATAGGTCGATTTAAATAAAAAGGAAAAATACTCTAGAAATTGTTGGTCTAGATCAGATTTACTATGGAATGAAGGAAATGTATAGAATTAAAAACAAACAGGAAGGGGCCAGCAGGTGGCATAGTAGTTAAAGTGCTGGACTCCCACATGGCCGACCACGGTTTGAGTTCCAGATCCCGTGGCTTGAAATTCACACACACTGGGCATGTGTGTGTGCATGCCTAAAATCTCAGGAGGAAAATAGATTGCACCATGGCCATCCCTCTGGGGAGTGATTTTCTCACTTTCCCTCTCTCTATCTCTGTTTTTTTCTCCAGTGAGCACATATGCACCCTATGGCAAATAAATAAATAAATAAATGAAAAATAAAAAAGAAACAAACAAACAAAGATAAAGACCTTTTTTTTTGGAGAGGTTTTTTTTTTTTGCTATAGGGCACGTGCACTCACCAGACAGACAGAGAGAGACAGAGAGATAGAAAACGAGAAATCACCCCCCAGGGAGGATGGCCACGCCGCAATCCCTTCTCCTCCATTCTCCTCTCTGGATCTTGGGCATGCATGCACATGCGCCCAGCGTGAGTTTAAGCCGACAGGTCCGGGACTCGAACCGTGGTCGACTACTTGGGAGTCCAGCAACATAGCCATTACGCTAACTGCTGGTCCCAAAAATAAAGACTCTTGTAGGTGTAGCTAAGAGGGTGGATCAGAGGCTGAAATAAGGAAAAGGAAGCAAACAGAGCTAAATTCTATTTAATGTCCCATAATTATGCTAGAAATTTTAATGCTATTTTTATCTTCACAAAAACTCTATGAAGTGTGTTATTATCATTTTAATAATGATCAAATTGTGGCTTGGAAACTTTTTTTTTTTTTTTTTTTTGGAGAGGTTTTTGCTATAGGGCGCGTGCGCTCGCCAGACAGACAGAGAGAGACAGAGAGATAGAAAGCAGGAAATCACCCCCCAGGGGGGATGGCCACGCCGCAATCCCTTCTCCTCCATTCTCCTCTCGGGATCTTGGGCACGCACGTACACGCGCCCGGCGTGAGTTTAAGCCGCCGGGTCCGGGACTCGAACCGCGGTCGACTACGTGGGAGTCCAGCGATATAGCCATTACGCTAACTGCTGGTCCCTGGCTTGGAAACTTTAAATAATTGCAACAACAGCAAAATTATGGAAACTTATACTTCCTTCATTAAAAAAATAGTAAGTTTATTGGGAGTTGAAAGCAAAAGGTAGAAAGTGAGATACGCATGAGAGAGTGTTTCAGTGTTTTAAAGATCAGGAAGAAAAAAAGAAAAACCTAAACTAAAGCCTAGGTTCAGACTCTGTTTTATAAATCAAAAGGAACTATTATGTTCCTGGACATGTGAACAATGAAGGATTTATCATGGCAACTTGACATGAGGCTAGAGGCTAGAGAGTTCACTTTTTTAAATTCTTCAGCTAAAATGGGTGGCAATTTGTTGAACACAGTGAGTTTTCATTCTCTGTTCTCTCTTTTAGCAGGCTTTCAGGGAGACTTGAATTTAACTCTAACTGCTACATAAATAGGTTGGACTTCTCTTAAAACAAAATTGTAATAAAGAGGGCAAGTCGAAAAAAACTTGGTTTAAATAATAACGATGAAATACACGTCTACATGGTTTAAATTTGGAAATATTACCTGTATCTTTGAGCCTTTCTTTACACTCTCTACCTACTTCCCTGCTGCTCAGGTTGTTTTCCAGTTCCCTCATCCCCCTCCACTATCAGGGGTTACTGCTATCCTGAATCTTTACTTTTTTTTTTTTTTTTAACTTAGTAGTTTATAACACAACTATGTATTGCTGAACAACATTTTCTTTCATTCTTTCACGTTGCTAAAGCTTGCATATATTGTGTTACAGTGTATGATTCCTCTATTTTGGCTTATAGGCAGTACTATGTGGTAGAAATCCATGCACGTGTTTGTACACAGTTCCAGTTCATTTATTTTCTGCTTCCTAGTATTTGATGGCTCATTATCAATATCAAATTTAACCATCCTTTTTTTCTATGGAAACTTGGGCTGTTTCCATATTGTTGTTTTTGTAGTTATTATTCGACTTAGGTTTTGCAGTTATTATAGTTTGGTAATTATTTTGTAGTTTTCATGGACATTATTATTAACAACGCTGTCATGACTATTCATGTAGATGCCGCATTGTAAGAGATATCTGTTGGTGTAATGGTTTGATCCTTGGTATGGATACATGAAAAACATATGCACAAATCCTGAGTCATGTCTATTCTCAGCTCTGCTATTAATAAGTTATTCCAGATTATTCTCCAATATCAATGAATCGTGTTATGTTTCAATAGGGGTGCTGTTATAATTTTTATTCTCTATATCCTCCATTTCTTTACCTAATATTGCATAAACAAAAAAGTTTGTGTTCCATTTTATCTTAGAAGTTTTGGAAGTCTCCTGTGACTAGACAAGAGCTTGAATTGGTTTTCTTTATTTCTTCATATATGCTAATATATATATATATATATATATATATATATATATATATACACACACACACACACACATATATCTTTTTTAATTAATCTATTTATTATCATAATCTTGTCTATATTACATTGAATCACATATAACTTTACAGTGTATTACATTTCTTTTACCAGAAGGAATACCATGCAAATCAGTCAATACAGAGACATTAAAATCCCCATCTTCATCATCCAATAGCTTTTCATTTTTCTCCCTATTATTATTCCAATTTTTTTTGCAATCACTATTTATCATTTTGCTTCTAAAAAGACTTTACCCAACATGAAATACTTCTCAGACCAATCCAATTGAGAAAACTATACACATCATTATCAACAAGTAATGAACCATATCTGTGTCCCACTAATGTCATGCCTCTCTATTTGTTCTCTTGTTATCTTTCTCTATACTCTTCTCCCGCCCCATTCCACACTGTCTTATTGTCCTTAAATATTTTCACTGCTTTTATGCCCTCCGATATTTCGATCTCTACCATAGAGTGCAGATTATATGTATATATCTTGGTATCTACTGATGATGAACATCAGAGAGAACATGAGAGTTGGAGATATCTGTAGAATCTGGAGGTTGGGAGAGTGTTTTTATTAAAAGACTTTGAATGAATACTTTTGTATATTATTTGGATTTAAATGATTCCATATTAGATTTTTGAACAACATTACAAAAACAAAATTAATGTGAGCCTCACATTTACAGCGTAATTATTTCTTAAATCTTTTAGTGATAATATTGCCCAATTTTTTATATTTGGGTTAGTTGAAGAGAAGAGGAATTGGTAAAAAATATTAAAATTGGAAACTTTATTTTTGACATTAGTTTGTTATTGTGGTTCTAACAAATTAACACTAACTTAGTGGCTTAATTCTTTTTTAAATAGTCCTGCTAGAGTTCAGGAAGTCCGCGGTTCAAACTGAATCAGAGGGGACTGAAATTAGTGTCAGCATGCCGAGTTTCTTCTAGAAGCTCTGTAAGCAGAAACTTTTAGCTGCCCTGAGCGACTTCTATAAGCTGTCTTCATTCTCTGCCTCAAGACGTTTCTTTGCATCACTCCAACCACTTGCTCCCCACATCATACCTCCTTATGCCTTGTTTCCTCTTAGAAGGACGTAGCTATTACATTTAACACCCACTCTTCTTGTGCAGGATTATTTCCCCATCTCAAGATCCTTAATTTATGAACATCTGCAAATCCCCTCCACATATATAGTGATATTCCCAGGGGATTAGAATATTTCTTGGGAGGCCATTATTCAGCTGATCACACACATTTGTTTCCTAGCTTTTGCCAGAGGGCAAGTGCATTTGCAGAGAGAAAGAGAAGGTGAGAAGGAAAGAAAGGGAGAAAACACCCTTCATGGAAAACAGTCACATTGCATTCCCTTCTCCATTTCTCGCTCCTCTTGAGATTTTGGGCATGCATGCACATGCACCTGGTATGTTTTTCAAGCAGCCAGGTCCAGGACTTGAACGGCATCTTTGGCCATGTGGAATCCATTGGCCTTAACCACCAACCATCATGTCTGATTTTTAATATTTAAATCTTAATATTTTCTTACTCTTGTGACCTAAGGATAAAGTGTGATATTGTTTGGTGTATTCATAACCTGATCCTGTGTCTTCAAATGATTCAATTATACTGGGTGATGGGAAAGTCCATAGTGTTTGCTATATGATTGTTCCTTTATTAATTTACACACTAATTCAAAAAATGTTGATGATGAATATGCTTTATGCCATTTCTTAGGGATTAGAACAAAATGAATGTAAAATATTAGTCAAGAAGTAAAAATAAAAAATCATGTAAATTCAAGGGTAGAGTAGTGGAAAAGGAATTCCCCTTACTGTTAGCACGCTCATCTGGTGGTATATAAAAGGTATCTTAGCAACAGTTATCATGGTAAGTAAAAAAATTTGCTTTAGCAGATTTGATACATATATTTTTTTTCAGAAATGTCCTTAAGAGACACTTTTTCTCCAGTTTTCTCTTGATATCAACTTTTAGTGAGAGAATGCTAATATTTCACAAAGTTAATCTTTTACTATCATTTGATAGATTAATTTAATAGAGGTTTATTTAGTAATGTGAAAATACAGGGACAAGCAGTTGGCATAATGGCTATGTGGCTGGACTCCCAAGTAGTCGATAATAGTTCGAGTCCAGGGCCTGGTGGCTTAAACTCACGCCGGAAGCATGTGCGTGCATGCCTAAGATCCCAAAAGGAGAATGAAGGACAAAGGATTGCAGTGTGGCCATCCCACTTGGGGAATGATTTCTCGCTTTCTGTCTCTCTGTCTCTGTCTTTCTGGTGAGTACATGCACCCTATAGCAAAAACCACTCCAAAAAAGAAAATATGTTATTTATACTGTCCATTTCCAAGTCAATGAGGATTTATATTTACATTGTATTGCTGTTTAAAAATGTGTTAGATTCTTTACAAATTGAAATAACTATAGAGACAGAACCTTGCAAAACTATCAATAATACAGAGAAATCTCATCCTTCACCCAGTTTTTGTTTGTGTGAGTGTTTTGTTTTTAATTTTTAAAATAGAGCTTCTTTCCATGAGTGAGAAATAGAGAGATGGAGAAAAGGTCTCAAGGTCTCGTAACAAGGTCTCAAGCCACGATCCCCACCTCTTCTAGCCAGTCAGAATCATGCGCATGTACCCAACATGCACTGGTTGACTAGAGATCAAACTTCTTTTCTTTGATTTTTTCTTATTTTTTTACATTCAACCACTATAGCTACATTTTACATTTCATAGGGCAATATCAAAACTAGAAATTGACAGTTGCCTCCATAGTGCAATCAACATAGTCTAGGTCTCACCCACTAGGTCTCACCACTTCCCGATAACAAATTCTAAAACTTGAAACTTTGTGGGGCCAATATCATCCAAACCATAACGAAGTGTTAATGTTCTTTTAATCAAAAGAACTTAGGTGCTATTGTTTAGATATATTGGATCATTGGAAAAGTCATGACACATTTATGCATCGAAAAATACATCATGACTTTACCAACGACTCAGTAGATTGTCCCCAAAAGTTTATGTGCTGGATGGTTGGTCCTAAGTAAGTGTAAGTGCTGAGGGGTCTTGGAGGCACTATCCTTATGGATAAATTAATGAATTTGTAGGAGGGAGGGAGTTCTCATTCATGTGGGAATTCTTCAGTTTCCTCCCTACTAGATGGTTATAAAACAGGATGGCAGCTCACCAGTCGATTTCTCTCTTTACATGTGTTTGTTGATCTTCCTGTTTCTAGATACCATGTTTGATGTACTGTCACAGGCTAGCCAGATGCTGGCCCCATATTCTTGAACTTTCCAGCCACCAGAATTATGAGTCAAATAAAACTCTATTCTTCATAAATGACCCAAGGACTTCAAGTATTTCTGTTTAGCAGCACAATAACGAGCTAAAATAACAGGAAAAGAAGAAAAGTAGATGAGACGAATAGAAAAATATATTTAAATTTATGTATATATGCATATATATACATGTATACATATATATATGCATATATAGAGAGAGTTTACTTATTTATTTCTTCCATTAACAAGAGAGACAGGAGGAAAAAGAGAAAAAGAAAGAGAGATAGTGACAGGGCCCCTAACAGGATCTCGATGCCACAATCCACTTACAGCCTTTAGTCACTCCATATCATGGATATACATGAGTGAAATGTGCTCAGGGAGATCTCCATACTTGAACTGGGAAGCTTTCCAAGTGAGGTTGCCTCACATAGTGCCACATTTTACTGCTGCACTACCATCTGGTCCCAACATGACTTATATATTCTTTAAATAAGTTCAGTATCTTTTGAGTAACATATCTATAAAAGCTCTTACTACTACTTTTATTTTTTCAAATTGCTAAAAATGAAAGTGGGCATATTTGGTAGCTTAGTGAACTGAGGTGCTGGAAGTCATATGGTCTATGGGCGCTTCAGCTCTCTTGTACAGTTGGCTTGGAAAGCACTGGGTACACATGCATGCCAAGATTGAGACAAGCAATAGGGCTATGGGAAGAGAATCAAGGTATGACCTTACCTTGTTGGATTTTTCTTTTCCCCTCATGTGTGTACCTATATATTCTGTATAATGAATAAAATAAATAAACTTTAAAAAAAATCCTAAAGCATCATGTGTACTTCACTTTGAACATATAATGCTCTGTAGGTCTAGTATGCCAATCGGTCTTTCTCATTCACTTGTAGATTACAGTTCATCTGACTTTAAGCAGAAGAAGAAATGCATAAGTTTACTAGACCTGGAATCTCATTGTTAAGATATAGACTAACATGTATGGAGGCATTGGAAAAGTGCAATAATTATTTTTAATTAGATGGATTTTCCTTCAGATGAACTAACTTCTGACTTCCTTTATCTAGGGTTTTATGTCTTTAATTCACATATTTAAGATTATGAACAAATTGTAAAACATACATGTGATCAACTCTTGGGTTTAGTGAATGCATTTTACTAGCTCACATTTCTAGATCAAAACATAGACTATATAAAAACTAAATGTATTCCAGCAACATTTTCCAATACAAAACTGAATTTCCTCCTGAGATAAATGAAGAGCTTATTGTGGAAGCTTATGAAAAATGCTTCTAAAGTTATGTATTGGATTTTGTTCTTTTCACAACAGTAGAAAGGTTTTCTAGTGAGAAAATGTGAAGTTAATAAACCTCACTTTCAATACATCCTGTGTATCGGCACTTCTCTGTTCCTTTAGCCAACTTTTTAAATGAGAAGAAAATGGACTTTCCAGCAAAAAGGAAAGCACACGTTAGACATATCATGAGCATAGCAAAAGACTAGGCAACTATATTATTTGTATTATCTTCTAAAAAATATGTATATACAGTACATGTGCTATATTCTCTAAATCCACTTAGGAACCTTTAGTCTCTGTTGTTTGTTGTGCTTCTTCCTCATCAGCATTTCAAATCCTACTGACTGCCCTTTTCTTATGTTTTCATGTTATGGACTTCCAGGCATACTTCAACCCTTATGTTAAGATAGCTACAAGATCATATGTAAAATATTTGTTGAATGACCTGGAGATTTTTTTACTTTTAAATTTACTTAACACTACATTTTTTCCCCAAAAGAAGCAATAGCAAAGACTTTTCTTTCCTTTTTCTTTCCTTTTTTTTTTTTCCAACTAAAATTCCTTGTTTTCTGAATAGCAAACTGGAGTATCTGCCTAGTCTGCACAATCATTGTTTTACTGGTAGTTTCCAGAAAACATGGGGGCACCCTTCTGTAGTCCATGAGTTCCGTGGCTTTGCCCCAGCTCTCAAGCTCTGTTTCACTGTTCCTTGCTCCCTTATAGCATAATATCCATCTGGGGTTACGGGTGATGAGACATGAAATCTCTAAAGACACACTTTGCTTAGCATCCAGAATGAATCAAGTACAGCAGAAGATACAATGAAATGAAATTTTATTCTTGACCTTAAAAATTTAAGAGTTGATGGGAAAAGTGAATTAAAATAAAGTATATTTTGAGGTATATTACATATTTTAGCAAATAAAAAGTTTTGCAGAAGATATCTCATTACAGAAAATTAAAAAAAACAAATTAGAAGAGTTAGAATTTTTGCTTTTTAAATTTTCTTTTACATTTCTGTGGACTTCTTGGCACAAGTAAGAATAGGTGAAATAATCTCAAATCATTTAAACTTTATCACTTGGAAACTCTATTTTTTTCTGACCCTAACTTTTGCAGCAAGTAATTCACACTTTCATGTTGAGTCACCAGAGAGAGAGAGAGAGAGAGAGCATACATACATCACTTGAAAGGCTCAACAGAAATTTTATTTGTTAGATTTTTTAAAAATAAGATTTTTGTCAACTCGATATAATTCCATGAAAAACACAATGTCTGCAATAGTTATTACACAGTTACCACCAACTCAGTTCATGTTATCATAAAACAGCAATCAGGTAGACATTCAAAAATAGTAAAACTTTGAACTATTAAGCTATAAGAAAACTTGCTTGCCCAATGCTAATCAACTCCTGCTAACATTCTTCTACAGCAATGGTTATTCAGCACTTCAGTCTCTCCCTAAACTAGTGCCCTACAGAAGGGATAGTGGAGTGTTGTGAATGTGACTGTGCTAAGTTCAGGGCTTGTGCTTCTCCTCTCAGAGGCACACATACTGTCTCACATAACACTCACATGAAGATTTATGATATCTACAGCAAAGCTATTATATTGTTGAAAGTGTACTTATACCAGTAGGCAATGTTTTCCTTTTGTTCTCTACGGTACTGTAACAAATGTCAACACTAGAAAATCATACCAATTTATTTTAATGTAAGTTTCATGTGACATGCAAGCCCTTCTAAGGAAATAAAGATTCAAAGATGTAGTTAGAATTAAATATACATACTGAGTTAGACAAAGAATAGTAGATTATGAAAACATGACAAGAAAAAGAGACTTGGGCCAGGATATTATTTGGATGGAGAAATGGATAGGAAAATAAAGGTTAGCATTAGCAAGATTTGTTTGTACAAATTTCCTTTGGCTTGAACTTCTCATCCTTGATCATAAAATTTATACTTTTCTTTTGCACAGGAAAAAAGGGAACTATTTCAATTGAAGATTTTATCCCCTGATCCTAAGAAACAATATAAAGGTCAGCGTGATCTTATACTTGCTGTTTTTTGAGTGTTTCTAAGTCAAGATAATCGATATATTTTTATTCCTTCAGCACAAATGCATTCAGAAAGTGTCCACAAATGGCTCCTTGCAAATACTATTTAACAACATTAAATATGCCATTGTCCTTCTGGGTTTCTTGATATGAGTGCATGTCTTTGCATAGAGCTTGATTCAGAAGAAAAAAATTGAATGGGCTATTTAGGGGTTACATGTTTTAGTTAGATACAACACCCACGAGATTTGTGATCACTTTTAGGTTAATTTTAGTTTTATGCTTGAATGCACACTGGAATATGACTCACAAACCAGAGTCTGAGTCCAAATTGCAGTATTAAATAACAGATCTTGGAAATAATCCCGTGAGGTCAGAGCCTAGTCCAGTTCTGAGTTCTGGGATCTCTTTCCCGAGATTCTCTGGGGCAGAAATGCATCTTATTACACATTCCCTTTAGGTCCTGGCTAGTTTGAGTACATTTTCTTTATTCCTACTTTTCATAGCTAAGTTTATCCAATCAAATAAACGACTTGAATCCATAGGGCCCCATATAAAGTTACGGAGAGAGGGACTATGAACCATGTACATCGAACAAGGAAGTGCCATTCTGTTAATGACGCTTAGCAACAAATGAGAAGGATTTAGGCACATTTTCAGGACCCAGTTCAAGATGAAAACTGTACACATATCATGAGATATATTCAAATTTTATAAATGAATGAAAAGCATGCAAAGACCAGGGACATTATTTAATAATCAGTTTTTCAAACTATTTTCGATAAAGGGACATGTCTTTCCAACAATACAGAAAATCTCTAATGAACAATCATAATAAGTAACTGAAGAAAGTCCATTTCGAAGTGTTGGGTAAAAAGTAATGGCAAACTCTTGACCTTTTGAGTGATGCTGTTGCAAAGAAAGAGGAAATAATTGGAAACAGAGCTGTGCAGCACAGCTCCACAATGGCCCTATTGTGAGAGTGAACTATCCTTGTCTTCTGAGTATGAGTCTCTGAATAGTGTCAGGACCTTTGAAATGTCAGAATTTTCTGGCTCTGGGCCCCTTCTGTCTATTCTGCATGGGACATTGTGCCTGCATTGCAATACATAGATGGTTGCTCCTTAAAATATTTCCTGACTTCTCCCTCATGATCTGGCATACCAATAGTCATACAAAGAATGATTAAAGAAAGTTAGTGCTGAAGAAGAGCTCGAATGGAATTTTGGAGTTCTACTAACCTCACACTGGAAACGTATTAAGGCCAATACTCTAGAGGAAACATCAAGTCAACTCTTGAACTTTACTGGTACTTTAGAGACTATCAATATTGTTAAGAATATACTTCCCATTTTATGTATATATTTGTCCAAGGTACCTGACCTTCATTGTTGGGAAATGAAAATAACTAAAATTTAACAATTCAGTTGCTTAAAAACATCTTTGATTCTCTGGTTGGGTTTAAAATAAAACATCTAACTTTAAAAATGACACTTTAAGTAGAAGAATAATGAGTTCAAAATGCTTGGTAGTTCGGGGCTGGCAAGTGGCGTGGTGGTTAAAGGCGCTGGACTCCCACATGGCCGACCACGGTTCAAGTCTCGGACCTGGTGGCTTGCTTTCTCACTTCCTCTCTCTCTCTCTTTCTCTCTCTGTCTCTCTCTGATCAAACTGAAAAATAATAATGATGTAATAATAAAGTTAAATAAAATAATTCTTTAAAAAAAAAAAATGCTTGGTAGTTCACTAGTTTTCAATATCGCTATTAGTAGTAGAATTCTCTCACTTAATGAAGTAAAGGTAAATATAAATCTTTGAGATTCTAAATGCATAGTTATAAAAGTGTATATTGTTTCTTTTTTAAAAGAAATATTGTATATTTTCCATCTAATTTACCTTTCTGGTGCTTTTATGTATTTATATAGTTATTGTGGAGAGTTCTCAACCTTGACATTTTAGTTCAATAAATTATTTCTCATCTGTATTTGTCCCTTTATTCATCTGATATTCATAGCTACTTATCTACATTCAATGTTACCTACGATTCTTATCTTCTAATAAGATTTTAATTAAGATTTCTATTTTTCCATTAATTTTATTGTGCTTGTGTAAATTGACCAGCTATTTATGTGTTTATTTACTTCATAATTGTGATAATGTTCTGCCGGTGCACTTCTATTCCTCTGAAGTTAACAAGTACTTTGGCTGGAATATTGACCAGAAGGCAATTTGAAGCTTCAAGCCTAACTTTTGCCCTTTCCCGTGAGTTTAAGTGTGTGTCAAAGTGCACGTGCTTCTGGGTATTTGTGTATGGAAGTTACTTTTATTGGCTGTTCTACCTTCTGACATTGATTTCACTAGTTCTCCATGGTAACTCCTTGAACTTCCACTATAGATACTGCAGCTTGTTAAGAGCTAACATCTCTTTGATTAATTGCCAGAGGGTTTGTGTGTGTGTGTATGTGTTTGTGTGTATGTGTGTGTGTCTGAGACAGAGAGAGAGAGAGAGAGAGAGAGAGAGAGAGAGAGAGAGAGAGAGAGAGAGAAAGTAAAAGAGAGCAAAAGAGAAAGCATGCCCCAATCAGGTATGACCATCAGTAATCCTTTTTCCTCTGTTACTTCATCCCATCAGGATTCAGGGTATAAGTGCACACACACCCAGAGCTTTTTAAGCCATGGGGCTGGACTGAAGCCATGTTCAGCCATGTGGGATCTGGCTCCCTTAACTGCTGTACTGTGGGCCAGCCCATAGCTATTATCTTTGTATTATGTTCCTTTAGCATTGGTGTGTATAGGGATGTGTGTAGAAATGGAGGGGAGGTTAACACCACCCGTTATTATCTACTCACAATTCCATGGAGCCTCTGGGTTTCTGATATTGTCTTACTTAGCATGGCGGGACAAGAAAAAGACTAACCAGAAACCTGCACTCAACCCATTTTCCTTACTGTGGAATCTGCTCCTGTCCTGGTCTGCAGTTTTCTTCCTCCACGTATTGCAAATAAATATTCTTTTCTCAGGAATTTTTCACAATTTCTAATGTAGTTTTTTACGTTTTGCCCCAATCCATCACTTCTCTCTCATTTTATTTTGACTCCTTCAAGGTTTCATTGTGTAAGGGAGATGACAATGCATACTAGTAAGAAATATTTTTTAATATAGTTTTCAAATTCATTTTTATTTGTTTTGCCAGAGGGCATGTATACTCTCCAGAGGGAGAGTGAGAGAAAGAGAGGAAGAAAGCACTGTCCGATGGGACATGATCATACCATAATCTTCCTTCCTCCATTTCTCCATTGCATTAGTATTTGGACTACGCATGCAGACATGTCCAGAATGTTTTTCAAGCCATGGAGTCAAGTCTCTAACCACAGTTGGACATGTAGGATTTGGCTCCCTATGCAAATTGCTGAATCACTGCATTTTGAGACCAGCCCTCTAATTCTTTTAGAAATATTCATTATCCAAGCTCTGAAATTCAAGCTCTGAAAGAGCACAAACAATATTCAGTTTTTTCATTCTATATTCACTTTACTTGTATGTTGTGTGCACGTGATAACTTGTGAAGTGAGTAAATTAATCATAAATGCATAAAGAAATAACAAAATATAAATATTAAACATTTAAAGAAGTCATATTGGAATGAGTCTAAAGTCCATCTTTAATCAATCAAATGCATGCGTTTCTGCATGATGATGAGATGTATGTACAGGTAAAAATTACAGTGGGCTTTTTAATTCTTGGGAAAAAATCTACTCTTTATGTTGCCAGCTCCCCTGACTTCCACTCATTCTCAGGATGGATATTTTCTCTCTCTTCCCTTTGCTTTCTCTCTTGATTTTACTTTAGGTCAAATGCATGCTGTTCATGTTCCAGTATATATGAATTTTGTTCCAAATTCTTCCATAGTCCTTTATATTAGTGAAATGAAGTTGGTTGGTTGTGTAGCCAGGTGCCTTCTTTTGTCTATAGTGGAGTGCAATTTAAGCCACTTTCTTTCCTTTTAATTTCCTTTTATCTTATCTAATGTCTGTTTGGTTTCCCAGTACATTGAACCTGTAAGCTGTGAGATTCAGGCTAGGAGATGTATGGACGTAGAGGGAGAAAAAAAATGGGAGTCTCCACATATCAGGACTTGGATTGGCAGGGCTAGCTAAGTCTCAGTGTGGCTATAAACAGGTCTGGTTTTCTTAAGTAGGCCTTGGTGTTCTTTTATTGGGCATAATTTCACAAAACCTTAATATCAGACAAGTCTACTCTGTAATCATGACAGATCAAGACAAAGCCAGGACCATTTCATAATAATGTCTATATGCAGGCAAAACATGAATGTTCTTTAAGTTTTTAAAAATGACTAAACATTTTCTTGATCTGGCTAGTATGGGCATCTGCTACTTCTGTATAAGTCATAGTGTTAGACTTGCTCTCGTATCTCCTAATTCTAGATAAAACCTATTACAGAATTGTCCCCACTTCATGAGTGCACCCAATCCAGACCAGGCCCACATTCTTTTTTTTTTTTTTTTTTTGCGGGGGGGGGGATTTTGCTATAAGGCGTGTGCACTTGCCAGAAAGACAGAGAGAGACAGAGAGACAGAAAGCGAGAAATCACCCCCCATGGCCACGCTGCAATCCCTTCTCCTCCGTTCTCCTCTCGGGATCTTGGGCACGCATACACACTCACCCGGCATGAGTTTAAGCCACTGGGTCCAGGACTTGAACTGCGGTCAACCACATGGGATTTCAGCGACATAGCCATTACTCTATCTGCTGGTCCCAGCAAGCCCACATTCTTGAATCCTCACCCAGATCAGTAAAACAAACCTCAGATAATATAAGTCGTACCTGACTGAGACGTCCCACATTTCCCTGTAGGGTATACTTTCCTTTGCAACAATGAGAAACAACCCAACTTGTTGGAGTATGGCCATATTTTTAGTCATCTGTAATGATGGGGCATTTAAAACAAGAGAGAAAGAGAGTAGAGAAACACAGAGCACCAAAGAAAAATACATCTAAAATAAATCACAAGAGTGATACCCAAAATGCTTTAAATTTTTGTTTTGTTCTGCTCAAAAACTCTAAGTCCTAGGTCTACTTTCTAAATGGGTGCCTGAAATTCAATTCTACCTTGTCAGAATTTATTTCCTTAAGATGGGAAAAGGATTCTACTTAAATATATGCCCAAATGTATATTCCATTAAAAACGAAATAAAAGTACATAATTGAGAGAATGTAAAACCTGCTTGCTTTCTTTTACATGCATTTCATGCTGGACTACAGGGAATACTATTATATACCTAGCATTGTATCATCTTCCTGACTTTTTTGTTTCCTTGTATAAATCTATTAATAAACAAGATCTTTGCTTAGCTGGGATGACTTATCTAGAGGGTAAGAAAGGCAGGTACCAATACAAAACTCTAATTTAGCATAGAGAAATGTTTGCTTCTGTCTTCGTTTTGGCTCTTAATAAGTTTGACAATTCTCAGCATATCATTTTGTCTCTTTGTCAAATTTCTCAGCTGTGAAACAAAGAACTGATTTGCCTGATGGGGAAAGTCTGAGGATGATTAATGTTCAGGGAAGGTTGTAAGGAAAAGTGCCACCCTAGTTCAATGCATCATTATTTTACTAAATCACAATGTTCTTGGTGTTTATATCAGTGGCCTAGTCTTCATGCAGCAATAACTGATTCAGACTTCATTTATAAAAAGGAAAATAAAGCAAGCAGAAAGAGAATTCACAAAACAACAAAGAGAAATTACTGCAATATGAACTCTAACACTGTAGCGTTCTTTCACGGTCTGCTACTTTTTAATCTTGAGTCATAGATGGAAAAATAAAGGAAAAAAATTAAGGCACAACCATTGTACAGTAGACGAGGCAAGTGAGATTACTTGGATTGATTACTCTGAACTCCAGAAAACAGCTACAGAATTGTCTAGAATTCCCCAGACATGACTATTATGACTGTGTGGTGGCTCAACAGTCTGTTTTCAGATAAGTTTCTTCGAAGCCCCAGTTTTCCGTTTCAAACTTTTATTTGGTATTGCTTTAAAAATAACCTGTGGTCATAGTATTTCTTTTTGCTGCTTAATAACCAATAGCTGCTATTTTTTTTTTCTAATAGCCTAAGATGTTTTAATTGACAAATAAGAATATAAAAAAATATATTAGGTACAAAGTTTTTTTTTTCACAGTAATTCCACTAAGTGCATATATTTTTGTTTTTGTTTTATTAATGTATCTGATTGAGTTCTGCTGGGCACAGTCAGTTTGTGAGAGTTTTAGGAAAAACAGTGGGTAAATGATGAAATTAAGTACGTGCTAAATTTATCTTTCTACTTTCTTGAGAGTATAATCAATGTCTTTCCATAGAGGAAATACCTCTTTCAGAAGAAGTCAACTTTATAAATGCACCCCCACACACAAAACCAAATTCTATATTTGGGTAATACTTTTAAGTACTTAGAAAGTGAATGTAAGTTCTAAATACTCTGTTGATCTCTGCAATATTTTAAAATCATCTGGAGGACAGAAATGCTGGCATTGTCCTTTAGAACAATAAAGATAGGCAGTTTAAAAACAGCTATGCTAAGACTTTTATGCCAACATTAATGACATGATTTAATCAAGCACTTCTTGTTTGGACTGTCACATATCATTCAAAATTGTACTCATAATAAATATTTAAATTCATTGAAAAATGTTCATAATATAAAATTACCTTTTTTAAAAAGTAAGCAAAATTGAATGATGCATATTCAATCTTAACTATAAATAAATTGAAAGATGAGAAGCTAGATGAATAATAGACTAGTTGGTATATTTTTAAACATGAATATGAAAAATGCAGAGAAAAAAAGAAATGGGAAAGGAAGTAAGGAGTGAGGAAAGAAGGAAAGAAAGGAGACAGCTGGCTGGAAGAAAATAAAAAGATGAATTCATATTATTAAGAATGTAAATTAATGAAAGTGCTATAGCCCGATGGCGGTTTGACTACAGTGGACTCATATGGTGTTAGAGACCTCTGATTTTCTATGGCGTATCTATATTTTCTAGACACCTCAAATTAATGCATTAATTTAAAAAATACTATTTCTGTCTTCTGAATCATGCTTTCTAATCATTGTCAAATGTTAATATTACTGACACACATAAACTTATGACATCTAGGATTAATATATGTACTTTCATTAGCATAATCAGAAAAGGGTATGGTTGCACCTCGTGCAAGATGGTTCATGGTTTCACACAAACCTGTTTTACATGCCACATTGCTCACTAAACAAACACAATGAAAAGTAATCAGTTTTATTTTTCTTTTCCATAAATGTCATTCTGAATAAAGTACACTTATCATTGAAGCTGAGATCCCATACCTGAGAAAGTATTATGACTCATATTTCTGACTTTAATATTAACCTCTACTGAATGAAAAATTAATTCCAGCTACAGTGGTAATAATATACAGAAGACAGGACAGACTTTATTGGTTACTAATTTCTAACTTTGTATCAGTGACAGAATTGATTATGCTGTTTTCACGAATCGGAATCTCTCATTAGCGCTCACTTTAGAATGTAAGCAAAACTGCATTAAACTTATCTTAGAATGTACACAGAGTTGATCATAAATGCAATTGTGCAGTCAGCACCTTAATCTTCAAAAATATTTAACTACTCCTTTCAATATTCTTATTCTTTGGGAACCAGCAGTTAGCGTAATGGCTATGTCGCTGGACTCCCACATAGTCAACCGCGGTTCGCGCCCCGGACACAGTGGCTTAAAACTCACGCCGGGCGCGTGTGTGTGAGTGCCCAAGATCCCAGGAGGAGAATGGAGGAGAAGGGATTGGGGCGTGACCATCCTCCCTGGGGGGTGATTTCTCGCTTTCTGTCTCTAATGTCTCTCTCTGTCTGTCTAGCTAGTGCGCGTGCCCTATAGCAAAAATCTCTCAAAAAAAATATATATATATATTCTTCTTTGAAATATTTTTCCTCTTCAAGTCATCAAATTCGCAGCTACTGACTTTACAGAAATAGCTCTTTACTTTCTTCCTTGAGATTATCCCTACTTAGGCAGCTCCTTCTATTCTTTTGCAGCATGAATGCAGATACATATACAGGAAAAAGCAGAAGGCTAATACTTAGGATGAATAAAGTTCAGTCCTAGCTATTTTATTGTAATTTGTGTGATACAGTTTCTCTAAAAGATATTTTAATAAGCCATACAAGGCTTCGTTTTGTAATCCCATATCAATAGTTTACATATTAGCCTACAAGCCTGTGTAACAGGTCACTCTTCTAAAAATATAAATATAAACTAGGCCAGGCCGTGGCATGGTGGTTAAGGCTGCTGGGTCCTCCTTGGCCAACTGAGTAGTTCAAGTTTCAACCCAACAGCTTAAGGAACATGCAGCTCACATATGCCTGAATGTCCAAAATCATGACGGGGAAGAAATGAAGAGATTGCAGTATGACCATTCCCCATAGGGGGTGCTTTCTCATGTTCCCTCTCTTATCTTTCTTTCTCTACCAAGTATACACATCCTCTAGCAAATTAAAATACATACAATTTTGTAATATTTATATCTATAGACAAGTAATTCATAACTTTATAGACTGTAGAGAAGACATTATGAAAATAAGAAGATATAATATCTTCATCACCTGAAGATGACTGTTACTCTTCCAGCCAGAGATAAATTTTATTACATTTTTCCATGTACAAATCCATTTACATCTTTAGACATTTCCTATGCCTTTGTTTTCTATAAACATATTTTTAGCAAAAGTTTAAATCTTTAATATTTAAAGGAATTAAATCTTGAATGTTTTCTGCCTATAAACCACATTATAAAAAGATTTTCATAATAAAATGAATACTATTTTAATTAATTTTTCAATACTACCTTAGATGTATGAAAATGTATTTAAGCAAATCCCATCTTATTTAAATTAAGCTTTCTCTTGGATTTTCCAGTTTATTCAGTACATTTTTATTAGTATGCAGTTATTAAACAATATATTTAATGTTATAATTAACAGTGACATAGTGAGATATGTTTTTCACAAGCATATTAGTCTTTCGTATTTTAATTTTTTATAATAACATATAATTAGGGAATTATAAGATTAGGATATTAAATTTTCCTTGATCTTTTGTAAGAATATGTTTTACATATTTATAATATTAACTCCATGTTTTATTTGTTACAAATGGCATTCTTAATATTTGTCCCTTTTTAGTAATTCTAGTCTTCCCTAACATATACATTTCTAAAATTTATCTAGTCAAATGAATTCTTCATTAAACACATTATTTTCTACTTTTTATTGTATATTGATGAACTCATATGGGCATAGAAGTCCACATGAGTGTATTTTTTTCATAAATACTTAGGCAGCTGAGTTTGGTTTTGGCATAAAGAATGTAATAAACATCTGTCCTTTATCCTCTGAAAAGAAAGCCACCTTTTGGGGCTAGACAGCGGTGTAATGGTAAAATGTGACACTGTTAGGCAATCCCACATGTGAAGGTTACTGGTTCAAGCTGGGAGTCAGGCACATATGTGCACATGATCTGGGATGGCTGAAACTAGCAGTGGATCACAGCATGGGAACCATACTGAGGATCAGGTATCTCTTTCTCTCTCTTATGGAATAAATAATAATAATAATAATAATAATAATAATAATAATAAAATGCCATCTCTATATTGCATACATCAATATATTTCTAAGTTTAAACTTAATGCATTTTTCATATGCTGCGTAACTTGATAATATCAACTAACTCAATATAAAAAATGTAAAGTTCTCTGTTGGAAAAAAATAACATGATATGTAATTTTAATATTAAAAATTATAACCTATTTTATCATATGAATTCAACACTCCATTTTTTTAAAGAGAGCTTTTATACTGTACTTTTAGATGAATTTAATAATTTTATTTTCAGGCTCTAAAATCTAATAAAAATGTTCATTATAAAGCTAACAAGAAGACTAATAGACTAATATGAGAAATAATACATCATTTACAATATTGAACATTGTCGTCTGGAGACTTGCTCTCTCATTACATTTTCAAAATTATTTTATCTGAGAGTTAAATTTCTGTACTCTTTATATGGCATATATATAGACATGTTTAAATTTTTCATTTATTTTGGGTAACTTTTGCTAATAATAGTTTGTTATTCAACTTACATTGATGAAGATTTGTTTTATTTTTAAGGAATGTTGCCTTTATGGTATCTTGACACTGTCTAATTTTGAAATTCTATTTTCTGAGTTCCTTAAGTAGGCAATCACAGTGAAACATCTTTCATTTTGTTTTGATTTTTCAGAATTTTTGTTTTTTTCTTGAGTTATTAACTGAGGATCAGAGAAAACTTCTCAGTCTTATTCTGGATTTTTAATAGAAATGCATTTATCCATGGAATATTTGAACATTACCCATGACTACAGCTTTTGGCCTGATACAATTTTTATTTTATTGTGTTGGAGAAATAGCCTGTTCTGGTTTTATTATTTTGGCAGAAATGGATGTTGAATTCAATCAACTCTATCTTTAGGACATTTAATGTAATTTGTAGCTAATGAATTCCATAATTGAATCATTCTTGAATCTTATGGATAAACACTGGCTGACTCTTGTATATTTGAATTTTATGTGATGCTTAATTTAATTCACAAGTATAACATTCAGAGTTAGCTTGTATTTTTTTTAATGCTTTCCCCTGCAAGTTTATAAAAATATACTGAATTCAAAAATACAAAAATGCAATTGTTAAAATAAACAATTTAAATAATATAAGCTTTATTCCATTGTCTAAAATATTATGAAAATTTTATTTGAAAAAGTTTGGATTCAGTATTATTATTGGCATATTAAAAGAGGATTTACTGGTCTGTTGGTTATTCTTACTCAGTTAAAGACATATTTAAAGGCTATTTCTCTAATGGATTCCGCTTCGACCAAGTATACCTTCTTAGAATATCTTACAATTTATGATGATATTTAAACTTTCTGGCATCCTGTTTGACATTACCCTCCATTGTTTTTGAAATATATTTGATCTGTACAGCCAAATGACATTATTCATTTATATTGTCATTTACCTGAAATTAAAAAAAATCCTGATTTATTGATAAGAAATAAACTTTTTTATCCTTTGTAAGACTTACTTTCTGGATTTGCCATTTGTGCTTTCTTTTTAAATTATCCAAGTTTCCTTTTTTTCAATTTCCTGGTTTTTGCCAGAGAATGCATGTACATGCTAGAGAAAGTGACAAGGCAGATCCCATGGGGAATGGTGATGCCACAATCCCTTTTGCTTCATTTCTCCCTGTTGTCAGGATTTGGGGCATACATGCTCATGCACCTGGTGCTTTTCTGAAGCTGCCAAGACACAACTCAAATGACTGGCTGTGCTGAATTCAGTGTCTAAATCATTCTGCCATAGCCTGTACCTCCTATGTTTTCTTTACTGCTGTAATTATTCTATATTATTTTGTTATATTTATTCATTTTTGGTTACTTATTTGGATACTGGACCTGAAAATATTTTTATACTGAAAACATTTAGTATTATAATTATACACACACACACACACACACACACGTTTTGGTCAAATCCCAAAAATTTGTTTGATTTTCTTTTTAATTTTTATTTTCCTTTTCCAGTTTTTAAAATGTACATTTCTGTTGTTATCCTTTTTTGTGCTTATTGCTCTTTTTCTATTGTAACATTTTTTTGTCTTAATAGTATTACTAAAAACTATGGACACTTGCATTTCTTCTTTGGGTAATTATTCACATTTTAAATACTCATGTATATCTTAATCAAGTCATTAATTTTACTATTATTTATATTACTTCTTATTGCTAAATATATTTTTCTAAAAAATATTGTAATTTTATTATTCTTTAAGGAATGTTTATCTTTCTGTGAGATATTGCTTTCTAAAAGAGCAATGATATGAAATTTACCTAAAAATATTCATGAATGCTATATAACTATAGTAACTTCATATTCTTTCAAATTCAATCTTCTTTTTAGCCAATTTAATATATATTACTATAAATTTCATATTTTTGATGCCAATTTTTGCTGTTATCTTACTTTTATTTAGTTTCCAGTCAAATCTTTTTTTCGGAGAGGTTTTTTTTTTTGGCTATAGGGCACGTGCATGCACTTGCCAGAAAAACAGAAAGTGAGAAATCACGCCCCAGGGGGGATGGCCATGCCGCAATCCCTTCTCCTCCAGTCTCCTCTTCGGATCTTGAGTGCATACCCACATGTGCCCGGCAATGAGTTTAAGCTGCCAGTCCAGGACTAGAACCACAGTCGAGTACATGGGAGTTAGCCATTATGCTAACTGCTGGTCCCTCAGTCAAATCTTTAATACAGTTTTAGTATATTCTTTTCCAAAACCAATTTTTAGGTCTGTTTCTTATATACTTTACACAGTTACATATTTTTTATGTACTTCAAGGTATTTGTCTTTTCTCTTTAGTTTTTTTTTTTTTATTTCAGGTTATTTTATACACTCAATCACATTACTTAGCATACAAAGTGAATATTCCAACATGTGTACATTTCTCACCAGTCCAGTTGACAATATTGTAAAGTTATCTTAATTTAACCTTTTTTTTTTTTTTTTGGAGAGGTTTCTTTTTTTTTTTTGCTATCGGGCACGTGCGCTCGCCAGACAGACAGAGAGAGACAGAGAGACAGAAAGCAGGAAATCACCCCCCAGGGGGGATGGCCACGCCGCAATCCCTTCTCCTCCATTCTCCTCTCGGGATCTTGGGCACGCACGCACACGCGCCCGGCGTGAGTTTAAGCCACCGGGTCCGGGACTCGAACCACGGTCGACTACGTGGGAGTCCAGCAACATAGCCATTACGCTAACTGCTGGTCCCTTAATTTAACCTTTTTACAATGATTACCATAATGTATACTCTATTTTAATTTTGTAATATTGATTATTTATTTTTCAGAATCATTTTAATAATAAAATACAGATTTACTTTAAAAACTCACATATTATATCAAAAGAAAAAATAAATAAATAAAATATGCCAGAGGCATACATTTAAAAAAGAAAAAGGGCTAGCAGGTGGTGTGGTGTTTAAGGTGGTATATTCCCACATGGAAGACTGCAATTTGAGCCCTGGACTTGGCAGCTTGAAAATCAATGCAGGATGAAGGAATTGCAGCATAGCCATCTCACCTGGAGGGTGATTTCTCAATTCCTTTTTCACTGTCTCTCTGGAGAGTGCTTAGGCCCCATGGCGGAAACCTTAAAAAAAAAAAAAAAGGGAAGAAAAAGTTTGGTAGAATTTAGCAGTGAAGCCATTTAGTTTGGAGCTTTTCTTGTGGATACAAACCTAAGAAGAAATGCTAACTCAAGAGTTAAGCATGTATTACACATTAGTAGACACTTTCAAAGAGTTGTCCAAAAACTGCCATTGTTGTTTATATCCCAAATAGCATATGTGAGACCATCAGTTGGTGTAATGGCTATGTCGCTGGACTCCCACGTAGTCGACCACAGTTCGAGTCCTGGACCCAGTGGCTTGAACTCACACCGGGCGCATGTGCGTGCATGCCCAAGATCCTGAGAGGAGAATGGAGGAGAAGGGATTGAAGTGTGGCCATCTCCCCTAGGGGCTGATTTCTGACTTTCTGTCTCTCTGTCTCTCTCTGTCTTTCTAACCAGCGCACGTGCCCTATAGCAAAAACCTCTACATTAAAAAAAAAAAAAAGCGTATTTGAGAGTTTCAGTTATTCTACATCTTTTCTAATGCTTTGTGTTGTTTTTCTTTTTGTCAATCTGTTGGTTGTAGCATATTTAGAAAGTAGTTTGATTTTCATATCTCAATGATTAATTACACTTTGCAATTTTCATATGTTTATTTACCATTTGGATATCTTCTTTTTTAAAGAACCTGCTCAAATATGTTGCTATTTGTGTATGGAGTTGTTTGTCCTTTCATTAGTGACTTATAAACTTTCTGATATATTGTGACTTGAGTTCTTTTTCAGATAAATTACCTATCCCGTGTATGTATATATGAATAAATATATAATTCCAAAATTTGATGTTATCTGCCAATTATATTCGTATTTTAAAGGTATCCTTCATGAGCAGAAACCTAAATCTCAGTTTGACTGTTAGATAATCATATCAAATTGTACTTAATCTCTATTAAGAACATAAATGCAAATGTATGAAGTAAAAAATATATACAAAATGGTATCAAATAAGTAAACACATAATTTTTTTAGATAAAATAATTTAGATAAGGAAGGTAAAATGGTTTTCTGTAACCTTACTATGTTGTTTAGGACCAAATTAAATTTGCATAAGACATATATATATTTTTTTTTTTTTGAGAGGTTTTTGCTATAGGGCGCGTGCGCTCGCCAGATAGACAGAGGAAGACAGAGAGACAGAAAGCGAGAAATCACCCCCCAGAGGGGATGGCCACGCCGCAATCCCTTCTCCATTATCCTCTTGGGATTTTGGGCACGCACGCACATGCGCCCGGAGTGAGTTTTAAGTCACCGGGTCCGGGACGTGAACCGCAGTCGACTACGTGTGAGTCCAGCGACATAGCCATTACGCTAACTGTTCCCTACATAAGACATATTAACACGAGAAAAAATATATATTTAACCACGTATATATGTATGGGAATTCCACAAAATACTAGATGTGAGGAAGGGCCAAGCAACTAAAGCTTACATAGCATCCTGATCTATAGAAAGAAATAGAGTCTCAGGAATTCTGCCTGGAAGTGGGAACAAGTGATGGGATAGTGAGGAGAAGAAACATATGGTTTTGTCATGCAGAAGAAAAGTCCCTCAGGTAAGAAGAGTTGTTTAAGAACAACCCACTTCCTGAGACAGTTGCTTCTACTAATGAAGATTTCCTTCATAGATGTCAATTTCACTTTACAATGGCAGCTTTTGAGAGCTACTTCTGTCTCTGCAATTTCTCAAAACTTTCCGAAAAAGTATATTTTGGAGGTGATCTACTACAATTTTGAGATAGTGTATCCTGAGCCCCATCATTGGCATTTGACTTAAAAATAATGATGGCGTGATAATAAATGGAAAATATTTTATATATTCATTTGTAACTTAATTCATGATAGATATGATAAATATTCTAGTCAATTGCTATTAAAATATACTGTGGAAAATAGCATTTACTTCAGAAAAACAAGATAGTGACATCATGAAAGGAGAGAAGATTTTTTTTTTTAAGAGAGATATTTGCTATAGTGCGTGTGCACTCACTGTAGAGACAGAGAAAGAGAGATAGAAAGTGAGAAATCAACCCCCCAGAGAGGATGGCCATGCCGCAATCACTTTTCTATTTTCCTCTCTGGATTTTTGGCATGCATGTATACACACCTAGTGTGAATTTTAAACTACTGTGTTCATGACTTGAACCAAGATCAACTACATGATAATCTAGTAACATAACTACTATATCATCTGCTGGTCCTAGGTATTTACTTTTTTAATATATATGTTAAAAAAACACCTGATAATATTCAGTCCTTATTCAATATGGATGGATATAAACTATTCTTTTTTAATCCTATACAATTTTACATGATAAATTTACTACATTTTCTCCTATTTTTACTTATAATAATAAAAATTTATGTAAAATAGGATTAGAAACAAATTATACAAATATGGCTAAATATTTCATAAAAGACTATTCATAAAGACCATATAAATGCAAAAATTTCTAAAGGTATTATGTTAAATATCAGGAACCAGAGAGGATACTTTTTATTATCATTATATTTCAACAATGCTTGGTAGTTTCTAAGCAATAAAATTAGATAAGAAAATGAAATAACTAGCAAATATATTGCAGGAGCAAAAGGAACTTTCTTTCTATACCCTGAAAGTTTGAAAGTTTGAGTCTATAAAATAAACTAATAGTAGATAGATTAACAGGAGAAAACATATACAAATTTTCAGTGTGCACAGGAGTAGCACAAAATATAAAATATAAAGTTCAAAGAACCGTCAGATGGTTGAAGCTTAAATACCCTCTTCAGAGGCAATTTTTAAGTAATGATAAAGTATTTTCAGTAGAGATCAAAAGTCAAGTTATCTACACTTTCGGTATGACACCTTCTCCTTTCCTGTGAGTTACTCTCTGAGTCTGAGAAGATAATAAGGAGGTCAAAATAAGGAATTTTATACGTCGGAAGAACTTCCTTTAGTCAGATAAGAGAACTTCAGAGATTTATTTTTTCAGTAATTGTTGTTCCTCAGTTGCTCAGTTTCAAATCCAACACAGCATATTTCCACGGTATTGGTTTTTTAGTACCAAGAATATAATAAAAGAAGACTTGTAATTATCCTCCAATTATTTGGAGATTATATAACCATAAACACACACAAAAAATCTGTTATTGTTAAGCTAATTTGGTAACAAGGTCTTCAGCAAGAACTCAAATTGGACCATTTAAAATTACATTGACAACTGATTGTCAATAGATTATTCCTCACATTAAGAACTTCATGAACATTACAGGAAAAAAGGTGGAGTGGAGGTCATCTTGTAATCTGTTACTGTTTGAAGGTTTTCTTTTTTACTTTAAACTAAGATATGCTTTCAAAAATTTGCTCTGGACGTCAAGTAGGTATAATCAAAGTCTGGAAGTTTATGCCCTACTTGGAACTTTAAAATGCAAATAGACCTCATATTTGAAGCAGCTTAGAAAGATGCTTTACTTTCTTAGATGCAATAAATATTTAAAAGTGAGACTAGCAGATGACATAGTGGTTGCATTGCTGGACTACACGTAGTTGACCACATTTCGAATTCTGGACCCAGAGACTTAAAAACACACTGCACAAGTGCATGCCCAAGAACCCAAGAGGAGACTGGAGGAGAAGAGATTTGGGCATGGCCATCCCCACTGGGGATTGATTTCCCACTTCTGTCTCTGTCTCTCTAGCAGGTGCACATGCCCTATAGCAAGAATGTCTCTAAAATTTTTTTAAAGTAAATACTGCCCATTTTTTTATGAGTGAATTAATAAGTATGATGTCCTTATTAGGAATTTATACATGTTTGCATGAGAATAATATAAAGTGTGGAAGAAAAAAGTACTAATACCTGTTAACCTTAGAGACTTGCTTATCCTAGGAAGGAGGAGGCAGTAAAAATAAAAGAATATTATTAAAAACACGAAATTTGTATTAATGATGAATGTTTGTGTTGAATGGGTTATTGTATCCATCTGAGGTTTTAATTTTGACTCTGTTTTCTCTTTTGCATTATCCTTTAATCAGCCTCGTCCACTTTTGGATCCTATACTCCTCCATTTTCTTCTGATTATTTCCTATGAGAAATAATGCCATCATTTGAAATAATTCTCAATTTCCCTGGCTCAATTTGTCAAAGTTCAAGTTTTACTTGTAGTTTTCTGCTTCAATTGCACAGAAACAATCATCTCTATTACTATTGCTATCGCTATTTCTCTTACAATTTGCTACTTCATGAATGTGTGAAATACGAAAGAAAGATAGAGTTATTACTAGTCTTTGGAGAATAAGCTTTACAAAATATTTTGTGATTATAATTTCCCTTCCATAAAGCAAAACTACAAAATAAACTGCAACCCCAAAATGCAATGTATTGTGTCCTTCAGTCAGAGGCGTTGCTTTCTTTTTCCTGTTTTCTGGAGTTGAAATTAATAAATAGTAAAAGAATTTCAGCATTCAACAACATTATCATGTATCTATCATTCATTTGATTATTACAAATTCTTTTTGTTGCTCTTATTGACTCCCAGGTTTATATCAACCTCTATCAGCTTTAGCAACTAGAGAAAGAATCCCAATTACGCAGCTCAGCCAGTTTTTACTGCCATTATTTGGAATTTTCTCCAGTGTTTCCACATTTTTAAATTTCGAAACTAAAGTTACTAGGAACAATGCAGTCATATCTCTTTTCTCGATTTCTTAATTATATCCAATTTTATTTATTTATTTCAATTTATTTTATACATTCAAGCACATTTTTTAGCTTGCAAAGTGAATATTCTAACGTGTACATTTCTAACCAGCCAGGTGACAATACTATAACGTTATCTTCAACAGATAACCCATTTCTTTGTCCCATAAATGCTTTTTTCTCTCCATTTTTCTCCTTCATGTCCTTCCTCAGACTCTATTCCTTCACCCACTCTCTTCCCACACTATATCTGGTATTCACAACCATTTACTATGTTTCTATATACTTTAGTCATTCAGTTTTAGTCATAGAGTACGGACACTCGGTATACATTGAGTGGAGACATACAATGTCTCTCCTTCATCACCTGGCTTGCTTCACTCATTTTAAAGTAACCTTTCTTTTCTCCTAGATTGCCTGTTTTATTTTCTGATCTTTAATTTTGGTTTTAATACCAAGATTTTTATCACAAACTTTTTTTTTTTTTTGGTTTTTATTTCTTACAAAGTATTACCACATTTATGAAAGTGTAAATGAGACTAAGCTTAGTATATATTTAAAGTGTACAATATCATATTTTGATATGCATATACACTGAAATGACTAACACGATTGATTTAATTAACATATCTATCGCATTGCTGCCCTTTGTATGTGTGGTGCAGACACTTAAGATCTAATCTCTTAGCAAATTTCAAATATATAAAATATAATCACTAACTGTAGTTATCATATTACACATAAGTTCTCTGAAATGTATTTATTCTGTATAACTGAAACTTTGTACCTTTTGACCAACTATCATCATGTCCCTCACCTTCCAAACGCTGGTAACCACCATTCGACTCTATGCTTCTATGAGTTCAGCTTTTTAAAATTTACGTACAAGAGGATAATAAAATATCTGTTTTTCTATTTTGAGATTTTCTTCTCTTAGAATATGATTTCAGGACCAGAAGATGACTTAGAAGTTACATCACTGTAATCTAACACGATTGACCGCGGCTTGAGTTCCAGACCCAGTGGCTTGAAACTCACACTGAACCAGTGTGTGTGCATGCACAAAATCCCCAAAAGAGAATGGAGAAGAAATTGTAGTGTGTCCATCCCACCTGAGAGGGGGTGATTTCTCCCTTTCCCTCTCACTGTCTCTCTCTCCTGAGGAAAAAAAAAAAAAAAAGTATGATTTCATCTATGTGGTTGTGAATGGTACTATTCTTGTTTCTTAAAGATAGAATAATATTCTATTATTTATATATACATACATACACGTGTGTGTGTGTGTGTGTAAAATATCACATTTTCTTTATTCATTAATATGTCAATAGATGCTTAATTTATTCCTGTACCTTGGCTATGGGGAATCATGTTGCAATGAAAATGGGAGTGCAGCTGTATCATTTTAAGATCTTTATTCCCCTTCCTTTGTATAGATATCTAGTATAGAGATGGCAGGGTCATATATTAGTTCTGTTTTATTTTATTTTAGTTTAGTTTTAGTTTTTTGCCATACAGAACATGTGCTCACTGAGAGAGAGAGAGAGAGAGAGAGAGAGAGAGAGAGAGAGAGAGAGAGAGAGAGAGAAAGGGAAAGTGAGAAATCACCACCCAGAAGGTATGGCTATACTGTGCTCCCTTTTCCTCAAACTGCATCAGGTAGTGGGAGTCCAGCATCTTAACCACCATGCCACCCATTGGTCTTTTTAAAAAAGTTTTTTGTAAAACTTCCATACTATTTTCAATAATGGAAGTACTAATTTAAATTCCCACTAACAGTGTAAAACATTTAGTTTTTTCTCCATGTCCTTGCTAAAAACGATTTGCTTCTGTCAATTTTATATTAGCTATTCTAATGATGATGTTTCATTGTGATTTTGATTTGCATTTTCCTAATAATTCATGATATCAAGCCCTTGTTCATATATCTGTAGACCATTTGTAGGTCTCCTTTTGATGTCTGTATAGATTCTTTGTCCAATTTTTAAAATCTCAGTTATTTATTTATTTAGATTACAATATTACTTGCTATTGAGTTGAGTTCTTTTTTAAATATGAATTTCTTATTGTATGTATAATTTGCAAATATTTTCTCCCATTTCATAGATTGTCTCTGTACTTGATTATTTTCTTTGCTATGCAGAAACATTTTAGTTTAATACAATCTCACTTGTGTATTTTTGCATTATTTGCCTGTGCCTTTGGAATCATACACAAAAATTACACGATTTTTGTGCTTTTCTATTGTAGATATTTGAATATTAATACTCTTAACAAATTCACGAGTAAGGGATATATTTCTATTCACTTGAACAAAATTCAATTTTTGAAAATTCTCTTTATCTTCCATGAATAAGAGAAAGATACAGAGAGATAGGCAACTTCAAAAGGCTTTTCATGCCATTTTGCACCCCTTCCTTTCAGCCAGCTTCAGATCGTAGACATGCATAAGCCTGGTTTGTTCAGGGAGGTCTCCAGGGCCATACCTGAGATCTGTCTATAGTGGGTGAACTTCTCAGAGCATTTTGTTACTGCTGTGTCACCATCTGAACAAAAATTTAATTTATTTTCTTTCCGTGTTATAGTTTCAATGTATATTCCTTCTTAGTTAAATACATTTCTAGATAATTATTTTTACCATTATTAGAAAGAGGATTGTTTTCTTAATTTCTTTTTTTCAGATAGTTTGCTGCTAGTTTGTAGAAACACAGCTGATTATGGTACATTGTTTTTTGTATCCTGCAACTATACCACATTTGTTTATTTGTTTACTATTAGAATTTGTCTTCTAAGAGTTTGTGTATCTGTGTGTGTGTGTGTGTATGTGTGTGTGTGTGTGTATTTAGTCTTTAGTGTTTTCTTTTTTTTTTCTTTTTTTTTTTTCTTTTTTTTGGAGAGGTTTTTGCTATAGGGCGCGTGCGCTCTCCAGACAGACAGAGAGAGACAGAGAGATAGAAAGCGAGAAATCACCCCCCAGGGGGGATGGCCACGCCGCAATCCCTTCTCCTCCATTCTCCTCTTGGGATCTTGGGCACGCACGCACACACGCCCGGCGTGAGTTTAAGCCGCCGGGTCCAGGACTCGAACCGCGGTCGACTACGTGAGAGTCCAGCAACATAGCCATTACGCTAACTGCTGGTCCCGTAGTCTTTAGTATTTTCTATAAATAACATCATATTGTCTGTAAACAGATACACCTTCCTTTCCTCTTTATGTCTTTATTTTTTTTAATTATTTCTTCATTCATGATGGGATACACATACACTCACACAAGAGTGAGAGACAGAAGAGCTCTCTTCACAGAATCTTGTCACACTGCAATCCCTTTGTCCAGTACTCTAGTCTATTTAATTTCAGGCAATCGTGTACATGTCTGTTGTGTTTCAGATGAATGCCTTGGGAATTCCATATGGGATCCTACTTCTTTGAATGGTGCAGTACCATTAAGCTAAGAAGCCAGTCATGATTTTTTTTTTTTTTTTTTTTTTTTGATACCTGATTGATTTAGTGACAACGTTCAGTAGTATATTGAATAGCAGTGGTAAGAGAGGCTGGCAGGTGGTGTGGTGGTTAAGGAGCTGGACTCCTACATGCCAACTGTGGTTTGAGTCCCAGACTTGATGATTTGCTTTCTCACTTTTTCTGTCTCTCTCTCTGGTAAAATATTTAAAAAAGAATACTAAGAAATTAATTAAATAATTTTAAAAAGTAGAAAGAGAGGGCATTCTTGTTGAGTTACACATCCTAAAGGGAAAAACATTTTTCAGCTTTCACCACTGAATGTGATGTCAGCTAGCTATGGACTTGTCAATATTGCATTTTTCATGCCTAGGTACAGTCCTTTTGAACGTAATTTTTAAGTTTTTATCATGAAAGAATGTGAATTTTTTCAAAAAAAATTTTTTGCATCTATAGAGTTGACAATATAAGTTTTCTTATTTTTATTTTACTAATGCAATGTATCACATTTATTGACTTATATATGTTGAACTATAATGCATCTCAGGGGTAAATCTCAATCATGGTGAAAAATGTTTGAAATATGCTATTGAATATGGTTTGCTAGTATTTAGTGTTTAAGTCCTTTTAGCCACTGTATATTCTGACTGGATAATTTAATCCAATTAAAGATAAGTATTTATAAGTAAGGCCTTACTATTATCATTTGCAGTTTGTTTAGTTCCTTTTTTAACCTTTCTCTGCCTTAGTTTGTAACTATTGAGTTTTCAGTAATTATATACTTTGATTCTTTTTCAATATCTTTTGTATACTTATTTATTTAACTTTATTATTTAACTTTGTGATTACCCTGAAGGTTGCATAAAACACCTTATAGTTACATCAACCTACTTCAAGTAGATAACAACTTTACCTTGATAACTTACAAAAACTGCACATTTCTCCTCCCTGAGTTTTATGTTATTGATATCATAACTAAAAATTTTTTAGTCTGTAATGAATATCAAATTTTTGTTGCTATAGCTATTTCCAAAACTCTTACCTGTGAATTATTCCTAGAATCCAAAGTGATATTTACAGCACCATGATAGTATTAAAGTATTTTCACCTCTAATATCCATGATATTGGACTATATACTTACCCGTGCCTGTATTATATTTAACATATTTTTATGTTTCTGGTTTTTGTTATTTTGTTTTAACTTAAGGAAATTACTTTACCATGCCTTGCTGGGTAGATATAGTGGTGATTATCCTCTCAGTTTTTGTTTGTTTGGGAAAGTATTTATCTTTTATTTCTAAAGGACTCTTTTGTTAGATATAGTATTCCTGGGTACCAGTAATTTTTTTCCCAATTCCTTTGAATTTTATTTTCTATTCTCTTATGACCTGCAAGTTTATTATTGAGAATCTGCCGAATATGTTAGAGATTCTCTTCTATGTGGTGAGTCACTTTTTTTTTGCTGCTTTTATAATTCTCTCTTTATCTTTCACTTTTGACAGTTTGATTTTAATTCATCTCTGTAAAGACCTCTTAATGTTCAGCCTATTTTTTTTGGGGGGGGGGCAGCATAAAATCTGGATGTTTAATTCTTTTCTCCCAGATCTGAGATTTTTCTGTTGTTATTACATTAAATAAACTGTTTCTTTCTCATTCTCTTCTCCTTCTGGGATTTTCATATGGTTTATGTAATGTATCAGAAGTCAGATAGGTATCCACTCTCCTTTATACATATTTTCTTTTTGTTTTTCTAACTAAATGCTTCTAAATTACATGCCTTGAGTTTGCTGATTCTTTCTTTTGCATAATTAAAAATGCCATTAAAGTTCCTCTCAAATTTGTCAGTTCAATCGCTGTATTTCTTCGCATCAGATGTTTCTACTTAGTTTTCTATTTTTCCAGTAACACATTCTGTTCATGTAGTCTCTTTCTTATTTTTGTTTAAAGCTTTTTATTTGTGTTCTTTGGGAATTCATTTAGTTTCTTTAAGATGATTATTTTAAATTCTTTGTCAGGCAAATTATAGATCTCCATTTATTTATGGTTAGTTAATAGAACTTGGTTAGTTTCCTATGATTGTATCATGTTTGTCTGATAATTTATAATCCATTTTGCTTTGCATTGATGTCTATGCACTAAGGAGCAGACACCGCTTCCAGTCTTGAAAGACTTGTTTCTGCAGGTAAATATCTCTCCTGGCAGATAGGATCTTTCTAAGAATTGCAGTCAAATGGAAATTGTGCCAGATCTTATGGCTCTACTGGTTCTACAGTCAAGATCATCATGGGCATGACTATTATCAGGGGTCCATACGGTTATGACTCCCGCCAGGCACCTGAACATAAGTAAGTATGTATCCAGACTCAGGGCAGGGCTGGAGATGGGCCATGGGCCATTTTATGGACCACAGTCTGTTCTAAGGTCAACATGCCCTATCCCTGGGGACACATGTGGATGTGGCTTCTTTCTAGTCCCTTGGTACAAGGGCTAATGACAGCACCAAAGACAAGTGGAACTGGAGCTGAGTCCACAGAGGCCAGGACTGCTTCTATCCTGCAGTCAGAGCTGTGCAGATAGGCCTAGCAGTGGTTCACAGGCCAGCTTTCTTTAAAAAGACCTTATACTTGGCCTACCCTCAGCTTAAAAAATCTCCTACCTGATCTCAAAGCTTTCACAAAGGTGTTTTTGCTTATGGATGGCTGTCAATTTTTTTTTTTTCCTCTGAGGTGATGCAAGCTTGGTATTTCCTCTTTAGCCATGTTGCTATTTTTTTCTTTTAATTATACATTGAAAAATTTCATTATATTAGAGCTATGGATACATGCAATATGACCATAGAGTTTGTGTCAGATTCTTATTAGGGATTGATTTTTTTTTTGAGTGACATGAATGTATGCCAGTTATTTTATTGTTGAATCACTCGTTTTGGGAAAAAAAGAAACAAGACCAGCAAACAATTATTTGTTATCTGATGTGCTATTAAAAAAATACATACTCCCAGTTGGTAAGCACAGTATTTCAAAATATCAATTAGATAAATTAAGCTAGTATTATAATTTGATTCTCTGTCATTACATCTTTTCTTTGTATAGCTAGTACTTCATCCACTGGAAGATGTATCTCAAAATCTCCATTTTCTGAGAATCCTCATAAATTCTGTTCACCTTGTCACCTTCCTATCCAATGCAAATGCAGTGTCTTAATTACAGTAGCTTTATGTTGATTTCAGTACCCTGATAAACCATGTTAAAAGTCTTTTCTGAGCCAGCTGTGGAGTAGTTGTTTAGGCAGCTGGAACCTACATGACTGACTGTGAAGTCCTGGTGTGTTTACATTGGACACACGTGTGCACTTCCAAAGTCCTCACAGGAGAAAGAAAAAGAGGAGTAAGGATTCTAGTGTGTACATTCCTCATGGAGGATACTTTCTCACTTTCCTTTCTCTGTTTTTCTTTCTCCTGTAAGCACACATGCCCTCTGGATAATTTTAAAAAATAAAATGCCTGGGCCAACAGGTGGTGTGGTGGTTAAGGCGTTGTAGAACTAAGGCATTGGACTCACACATGGTCCACCATTGTTCAAGTCCCAGACCTGATGGCTTGCTTTTTCACTTTCTCTCTCTCTTTTTCTCTCTCTTTCTGGTGATACTTCAGATACATACTATACACACACACACCAACACACACACAGTACACAACTATGTAATCTGTAGTTTTGCTTTCCTCAGCTTTAGTTAACTTTGGTCAACTGCAGTTAAAAAATACTAAATGGAAAGTTTCATAAGTAAACAATTTATACGTTTAAATTGTGCATCATGCATAGAAGTGTGATAAATCTCACACTGTCCTACTCTACCAGCCGTAGATGTGAGTCATCTGTTTGTCCATCGTATCTGAATTACTCTCCAATTAGCCACTTTGTAGCCACCAGGGCTGTCAGAACAGCTATCACAGTGTCGTGGCGCTTGTTATGGTAACCCTAATTTTACTGAGTAATGGCAACAAAGCACGCGTATTGATGCTGTCAATTTGGATGTGCCAAAGGAAAGTCATAAAATGCTTAAGTGAAAAGAAAGTTTTTTGGGAGTGTTTTAGGAGATTTATGTAATAACGTGTTTGCACTTCCCGGGGACACAGAGAGACAAACAGATAGTGAGAAATCATACTCCCTGGAGGGATTGCCACATGGAATCCCTTCTCCTCCATTCTTCTCTTGGGATTTTGGGCACGGAAACACATGCGCTTGGTGTGAGTTTCAAGCCACTAATTGGGGTCTCAAATTGTGATTGACCATGTACAGTCCAGTGCCTTAACCACTGTACTACCTGCTGGTCCATGGTGAAAGTTTTTTAATTTAAAAAAATTGCTGAGGTAGCTAAAATCAACACAGTTATTGTTAATTGCTTACTGAATCTGATTTTTATATTAAATTAATTTAGAGGTGAGACCGACAGTTAGCATAATGGCTATGTCGCTGGACTTCCATGTAGTTGACTGTGATTTGAGTCCCAGACCCGGTGGCTTAACCTCATGCCGGGCGCGTGTGCGTGCGTGCCCAAGATCCTGAGAGGATAATAGAGGAGAAGGGATTGTGGCGTGGCCATCCTCTCTGTGGGGTGATTTCTCGCTTTCTATCTCTCTGTCTCTGTCTTTCTGGCGACCGCACGTGCCCTACAGCAAAAACCTCTCAAAATAAAAATATATTTAGAGGTATCTATGTGTAAGCAAAAAAATAGTATATACATATAGCATTCAATACCACCTGCAGTTTCAGACATCCACTGGGGGCTTAGAAGGTAGACTCTGATGATGATAAAGGGAAACCACTATATATATATATATATATATATATATATATATATATATATATATACACACACATATATGAGAGGAGAATGGAGGAGAAGCGCTTGCAGCGTGACCATCCCCCCTGGGGGGTGATTTCTCACTTTCTGTCTCTATGTCTCTGTCTGTCTGGCGAGCGCATGTGCCCCATAGCCAAAAAAACCTCTCCAAAAAAAAAAAAAAAGGAAAGAAAAAGAAAACATAAAATCCTACACTTTTACCTCTACCTACTTTTTCTCTTCTGCTATTTTATTATGTATTATATCTATATAAGTTATAATCCTCATATGATATAGTTATCTTTGCCCTATAAAATCAATGTTCTTTTACATTTTTACATACAAATAATAGCCCCCATTGTTTTCATAGTGCCATTTTCCTGTTATAATCCTTTCATTCTGGGGAAAATCCAGTTTATCATTAAACTTCTCTCATTTGCTCTAGGTCTCCCTAAGTAACTATGAACTAAGTGGGGATAAGGAATGGATTATGTAAATACATTTTTTTAAATCAGATTTCCATATTCTCAGAGCAGTGCTTTCTAGTCTACTGAGATAAGGAATGCAACTAGGGTCATGACCCCGGGTAAGTTTTCTCTCACTTAAATACTTTCTCTGGAGAATTATTGGAAAGCATATACCTTGTTCATCCAAGTTAAGAGAAGAGAATAAAAGTAAAGGACAATCCAATCTGAGAAAGAAGACATGATTTAAACAAGGTGATTCTCACTCTCAGTTTTCATAGAAATTTGAATTTTAAATAAAGTTTCTCAAGAGTGAAAGAAGATAAAATCATGCCAATGTCAATGCCTTAAGTCTAGAGATATATTAATGAGTTCCTGCTCCTAAGAGTGCCATTTTTACCTCGTTTCCTATCCTTCCTGTATCTGGTTATTAGGCACTTTCTGTTATTATTTTAGCCACCTAATCCTTTCAAGAAATTGATTATTCTCTCCTACTTAATTAAATAGTGTCAGATTACGCTGGTTATAGCAATCCTATTTGATAAAGAAGGGCAAGATTCAAGCATTTTCTGTTTATTGGGCTAAAGGCAATGCTGAAATTTCCTAGTGTACAATTTTATTTTTGTTCTTTTATATAGTGTATATTTTATTAGTTTGTACTAATACATTCTCATATTACCAAAGCAATTTTGAAGAGTTGTCCTGTTGATATTTGAATCATCCTAATAACACAAACACAACTAAACATTTTTAAAACATCCTAGTGAGGGTAACAAAACAAAACAAAAGGACAAGTTAAATAACAACAAAAAAAAAATTCTGTTTATTCAGGTAACCTGGGCCATTTTCTATTAGTGCTTTTATTGTATAATCCAACATAGTGGGAATTTGGAATTCAGTACTCTATCTGAACTATAGTTTATCAACTTCTCCTATAAATCATGCTCTGAGTGGTAATAACTGCCACTTTCTATTGCACTATCAGGAACTAATAAATAATAAAAAGTCAGGCAAATTGTGATTTTATCAAATGCGCCATATGAAATAAGCATTTTCAAATTTGCTGTATCGTCTTTCAATTATACCTCCAGGTAGATAAACTTGTTTTTTATTTTATCCTGCTTCCTCTCTGTGATGAGTTTATTAGCAGGTGGCTTACAACAGAAAACAAATGACATTTTAGGAGCCTGGAAATATATTTACAACTACAGGTAGGGAGGAAGAGAGGGAGAGGATCGTTAATTAAATGACCATCAGAAGTGTCACAGATATCAAGGACAGAGAAGTGACCACAAGAATTACAAATCATTGAAAAAAAGTGATTTGTAATATTACTCTGATTTTCTTTCCTTTTGTACAATGACAGAGTTTCCTTTTTCTTTAGAGCTGCTAAATGTACAATGACTGTTAAGCACTAAGATACCACAATTCTTTGCAAAACTCAAAAATAAAATTTGTCCCCAAGGATCAAAATTGGAAATTATTCTTTAAAGTTAGAATTCAGGACCAGCAGTTAGATAATGGCTATGTCACTGGACTCCCATGTAGTCGACCGTGGTTCGCGTCCCTGGAGGAGTCCGACCCGGCGAGACCCCAGGATCTGTCTGAGCCCCCCAGACCTTTGAGCTCCGCTTTCGGTCAGATTAATATGCTGGCAAAACCACTGTTGTGCACCCCCTGACCTTGGAACAAAGCTTGGGTTAATTAGCATGTCAGCAAGGCTGCTTGCTATTTGCTCCAGAAAACTGGTAGCCTTGCTGGGAAGCGACCCCCCTCTGACTCCCCAATTTACTACTATAAAAGAATTGCATAGCTCTCTTATATATCCTGAGTATATGATAAAATTTTCCAAGAACTCCCCCGACCGCTCCCCTTTGCTATAATCACCTACTATTAATTACAATGCTTTATCTCCATGGTCACAGTAGAGGGTGGGCTGAAGTTCTATTTAGGCAGAAATAATCTTGACCTTTGGAAGGCCCTTTAAAATACATTTAAGGTAAACTTAATCCTTTCTTTACTTAAAATAAGATTAGGCCAAAACTGGCCCAGGACACCTCTGCCCTCACTAAGCGAAATAGATAAATATTTTAGGACTCCTCAAATCAAGTTTTAGATCCCTATAAAACTATGCAAGTATTATTCTTTATTAAGATCCAGCGAAACTAATATCTATTCTTGAGATTTTCTTTTCTCAGAGCCATTCCTGGTAATCACAAAATGGCTGCTGCGCCGCATCAGCTGATAATCATCTCTGCTTACCAGAACCGCCTTCCCAAAACTGCATTCTATAAAGACCCACCTACAATTCCATGGAGACCCACCTACAAATGCGAAACTGCACGAGACCCACCCTTAATCTAACCCTAAATAGAATCTATGTTCCCTATTGTTAAAAACTTTATGAGCTGATAATTGAAAGCACGGAGCCCCTCTCCCATTTACTTGCATGTAACACATTTTCAATAAAAAGGCACAATGATCCCTAGCAGTTGTCACTCCCCAGAGAGCGATCTCTGGGGGGTGTCCGGCATAGGACGTGCCTGAAAAGACATCGAGGCCTGTGTCTTCTGTTCACCTGCGCCGCCTCCGTCGAGATAACCCACCCCCGCCGAGGCTGGTCTCCGGCACGTCCGGGACCCAGTGGCTTGAAACTCACGCCAGGAGCATGTGCATGCGTGCCCAAGATCCCAAGAGGAGAATGGAGGAGAAGGGATTGCAGCGTGGCCATCCCCCCGGGGGGTGATTTCTTGCTTTCTGTCTCTCTGTCTCTCTGTGTCTGTCTGGCGAGCGCTTGCATCCTGTAGCAAAAACCTCTAAATAAATAAATAAAGTTCAAATTCTCAAAAAAACAAACTTTGATTGTCTAGGTGTTTTTGTTATCTAAAATACCCTAAGTTTATGTCTACAATTTGCCTTGTGTCATAGTTCACATTTAGTACTTTACTGATACCAGTTGAACTTCCTTGTTTTTAATGCCATATCTCTTAATATACTTACAATTTATTTATTTGAGTTATAACCATAAACTCTGGAACCAAAAGTGTCATATTTTTATCATAAACATTTTGAACATACATGCATGTGCATTTGTGTTGAGATAAGAAAAACGTATACTATGTAGTAGCAATATAACAATAGAGAACTGGAAAAGGTAACAAGGCCAAAACAATTTTTAAGAGTGTATCACTTAAAGAAAATCAAGAATAATCTTACGTATGTAGCTGTGTGTAGCCGGAAGGAAGTATTAGAAAATAGACTGAATGTGATAATACAACAAAGATGAATGATAAAAATTATATTTATTTAAAACGTAGTCAATTTCTGTACACATTCACAGGACATACAAGGTCAATAGAACTATTGTAAAAATTGCGTTTAAGAAAAAGTTAGATGTGGTTATTTTTGAACAAATATATGTAAGGGAAGCCTCGAACTCATGAGTTGTCTCTACGAAGGATAAGTAGTCCCTGACTTGTGAAAGACGTAGCCTCCAATGAAAAATATCTTGCCTCCCAGTTTCTGTTCTAATAAAACAATTTTTTTTTTTTTGTCTGAAAGGTACAAAAGACTAGTCATGCTCAGACTTCGACTAGAGAAAGTGACCACATGGCTCCTGTTATGTATCTTTCTAGCTGTATCCTTTTTGTCCATAGGCACCAACAGCTGGGGGTTGGGAATGGGAAAGAAAGCATGATAGGTTCACCAAAACAGTATTCTCTGTCAGGGTAAGATAAATAAATAATAAATATATAAATAGTAAGGCCAATCTGCATGCATAGCACATTTTCTAAAAATCACTAGGATCATTCAGCTTTAGAAAGTTGGTCCCTGGGGCCAGCAGGTGGCATACTGGTTAAGGCGCTGAACTCCCATGTGGCCAACCAAGGTTTGAGTCTGGATTCAGTGGCTTGAAATTCATACCAGGTACATGCGCATGCGTGTTCAAAATCCCAAAAAGAGAATGGAGGAGAAGAGATTGTGGCATGGCCATTCCCCTGGGGGTGGGGGAGTGTGTTTTCTCACTTTCTGTCTCTGTCTCTCTCTGGCTCACACACCTTGCAGGGCCTACTCTATGTGTCACTTAGGCGTATGATGTAAACTGGCTGAGAGAGTTTCAACCTTGGTCTGGGATTTCCAGGAAACAAGACCACCTTAGGACAGATGCAATGTTCATGAACCTAAAAATAAAGCTTAACCCTTGCAAAAATAGCTTAAAGCTATTGAAATGTAATAGGGCTAGTGTGATTACTTTGATTTAGATGTGAAGGGGACAGATTTACAAAAAGTTTAAATTACCAACCAGAAATCCACCCACTCTATCATTCAAAGGCAAATTTTGTTTACATCAATAGTCATTTTATTTAAAGTCATGTGATATGTACTCACTATGTGCCAGGTACAAGTATGCAAATAAAAACTTCCTGTGTCCATGCATCTTATCTTCTAGTCTGTGAGTGATAAAATAAAGATAACTGGTGAAGGACTAAGGCAGAGATTGACAGTGTATAACCACATTTTCATATTCTTTTTTTTTTTTTTTAAGATTTTTGCAATTAGGATGTGTGCACTTACCACAGCAACAGAGAGAGAGAGAATGCAAGAAATCATTCCCTGGGAGAATGGCCACACATCAATCCCTTCTCCTCAATTTTCCTCTCAGGATTTTGAGCACACACAAGAATGCACCTGGTGTACCTGGTCTGGGACTCAAACTGCGGTTGACCACATGGGCGTCTAGCCCCTTAACCACTATGCCACTGTCCGGACCTGCATATCTTCATATTCTTAGTCATGTCATGAGACTTTATTTCTTAGAATCCCAGTATGATAGGAATCAATGCAGTTAAACTGAGCTGAGTAATTGGATTATAATCACAAGAATGTTAATAACATGATCTGGTCTTTGCCAAAATGGCTAAGAGCATATATGACTTCTCTTGACTTCTTATCTAAGAAACCAGATAATCTTTAGGTTATCTATCACTGTGCAATAAACCATCTCCAAATGTAATGGCATAAAACAATGGTTTTATTACACTCATGGAGTCAATGAATTAGGAATGTGGACAGGAAATAGGGTTGGCTTGTCTTTCTGTCTGTATGTCTGTTTCTTTAGCTGGCAACACTTGAAGGCTACAGGCTACTCTAGGGTTTAGAGCTTGCCATCAGGAGGGCTCACCATGTTCATGTCTGGCTAATACTGGCTGTAATGTGGGAGCTCAGGTGAGATTCTGTAAAAGACCAACGCATTCTTTTTTTTTTTTTTTTTTTTTTTGGAGAGGTTTTTTCGCTATAGGGCGCGTGCGCTCGCCAGACAGACAGAGAGAGACATAGAGACAGAAAGCGAGAAATCACCCCCCAGGGGGGATAGTCACGCCGCAATCCCTTCTCCTCCATTCTCCTCTTGGGATCTTGGGCACGCACGCACACGCGCCCGGCGTGAGTTGTAAGCCACCGGGTCCGAGACGCGAACCGCGGTCGACTACGTGGGAGTCCAGCGACATAGCCATTACGCTAACTGCTGGTTCCCCCAACGCATTCTTTCTTCATGTGGTTCAGGCTTCTTCACAGCACAGATGTTGGAGCACCTAAGGAAACTAGATCTAACCTCAAAAGTCAAATTTCTTTCATACTCATAAGCATGTCCAAATTTAAGGGAAAAGGACATAGCTCCATTCCTGGATAAGAGCAGAGTCAGTGTCACGTTGTAGGAAGAGCATGTAAGATGGAAAAAATTGGGGCCAATTTTAGTAAACACTATTTGCCATCACTCTTCTTCTCTATTATTTAAGTGAATACAGCTGAGAACAAACTTAGAAGGTTCCCTCTCTTGACGCATATTGATCTTTGATACACATGAGAATATACATTTTATTGAGTTAAGCCACTTTGAGTCTTTTGACTTTTATTAGTTTAGTTTTTAAAATTTTTATTCATTTATTTATTTATTTTAAGATGTTTTTGCTATAGGGTGCATGCGCTCGCCAGAAACAAACAGAGAGAGAGAGAGAGACAGGGAGTCAGAAAGCGAGAAATCAATCCCTGCCTAGAGGGGATGGCCATACTGTAATCCTTCCACGGTCAACTATGAGAGTCCAGCGACATAGCCATTACGCCAATTGCTGGTCCCTGTTTTGTTTGTTTACAACAGTTGTTCTACTCAAATGCACAGATGTTATAAAGGAAAGGAGAATAAATAAAATGTCACACATCTACTCATTAAGAAGGTGGTGAAGTAAAGATCTTAAAAGGAGGAAGTGAGCCTTACAGATAATAGACAGAAAGGTGTGCACGAAGACCTAAAGTAGGAGTGTGAGAAAAACTGGAAAGAGATCAGTGTGATTGGGGCAGAGAGAGCAAAGGATGAATGATAGAAGATGAGATAAAGTAAGTAAAAGAGTGTTATAGATCGTAACAATGCCTTTAGCTTCTATCCTGAATGAGAAGAGGCTTTAAAAACAAGGAAAAGTCATGATGCATTTTGCATAAAAAAAGAAAAATACATTATGATTTCTCTGATGATCCGATATATAAATTGCCAGAGGGTGTGTGTGCTCTCCAGAGAGATAGAGAAAGAAAGCACCCCTTAGTGAGGCATGGTCACATCACAATCCCTTCTCTATTTGTCCATGCTGTTGGGATTTTAGACATACACATACACACAACAGCATGGTTTTCAAGCCACTGGGCTAAGATTTGAACTATAGTCAGCCAGATGAGATCTGGTTAGACTATGGGTGAGTCAGGCCTGGATTATATTTTAGTAGGACCATTTTGGCTGTAATAGAGAGAATATATTTACAAGGATATAGAGACAGAACTAGACAGCACTGTTAAAATGTCTCTCCGTTACATTCTTCTCTATTGTAGGAATCCTGGCAAGAGATGATGGTCTAGACTAGGGTATTGGAGGTGAAATAAGAACTTGCCAAATTCTGCATTTTTTGGTTCTTGGTGGGGTTTTAAAATTAATTTTAATGATGGTAAAATATAAATAATGTCAAAGTTAGCATACTAACCATTTTCAAGGGTATGTTTCAGTAGTATTAAGGATATTCACACTGCTGTGCATCCAATCTCCAGAACTCTTCTCATCCTACAAAACAACTGAAACTCTGAGTACCTAAACAATAACTTGGATATATTTAATGCAGAGATGACAGTGTTTGTTAGAATGAACGAGCAGATGCTAGGTTGAAGAACAAAGGTAATGAGCCAAAGATGGCACAAAGATATTTTTTGCCTGTAACTGAAGGAATTATGTACTATAAACTGAAGTATGAAAGACCTAAGAAGGTACTAGTATGGGATATCGTGAGCAAACAGAAGCTCAGTTTGGATTTTGGAGATACCATGCAGGCAATTGTGTACGTGTTTGTGTGTGTGTACATGGGGGTGGGGATTCACAAAGTTCATGGAAAAGTGGAACTATTGTCCAAGTTTATTTTGGTGCGCAAATTAAAATCCATGTTTTTTCTGCAATATGCATATTCCACAAAGTTTTTGAAGACTTTTTGTATATCTTGTTTTCAGGAAAGAGATGTGTGTTGGAGCTATGCAGTGAGCACCCTGAACATAAACAGTATATAAAACCATGCTACTGGATAAACTTACTAAGAGAAAGAATATAAACAGAAGAAAGAAGAGGTACAAGAGCACAACACTGAGGCATTCCAATATCTACAGTTTCAGGATTTAAAGTACAAGTGAAAGGGACAGAGAATGTGTCGCATATGTGGTCTCTGAGGAAAAAAGAAAATGAAGGAAGTGTTTCAAGGTAGAGAAGTTAATCAATTGTATCTGATGCTGTGTGAGGTCACGTAAAATGAGTACTAAACACGAATATGGGGTTTAATCATTTCAAGGTCAGTGGTAATCCTGAGAGGAAAGATTTCAATGGATCCATGGGAGCAAAAGAATACTAATTGGAATTTGCTTAAGAAATGCCAAGGAAAAGATCTTAGAAACAGTGAATGTATACAATACTCTAAAAACATTTTCCATGAAAGATAAGTAAATACTGGGACACTCAGATGGGAAAGTGCATTCTCAAGTGTGCATGAAGTAATGGATGAGCTCACGATATCGTTAATTGTATAAAATGAGACCTTAAACCTGTATACTCACCACAACCTTTTGAAATAGAATAGGGGTAGTTATGATGAACAGTGTTTGTTTCATGTAGTGGCAGCTGATGATTCTGTGGCTAAGTTTTTAAAAGAGTTATTGAATATCTGATGAATTATGCATTTTCAAATTTGCTGACCTTTTCTCTGATGACAATAACTGTCAGTAATTTGCTACATAGCAGTACTTTAAGAAAATAAACACAATCTGTCCCTTCAGGGTAAAGGTGACATTTTAACGATAAATGAGAAAGTAACCGCTTTTTGAAATTGCTCCCACTGAATAATTTACCTCCCAGGGTGAGTACAGGCGTTTTCCCAATTCCCATGACACATGGATAACAGTTGCTCACAGTTAACGGGACTCTACTAGAGATGTGTGGGTAACAATTACAACTGCCACATGAGCTATATCTGATCCCAGAGCTCAGACTTCTGCATCATGGCTTCCGGAAACCTTAAAACACAGATCGCTCACCTCGTCTCACATAGAACCCCCAATGACAGTAATCGAGGTCTTTCTGCTTTTTGGCATTCTTCTGAGACAAAATTACCACAGACTCAAAGAAGGAATGTTTTTTCCTTAACTGAGCTTTCAGGAAGTCTGCCTTAAGGCTGACTAAGGAAAAACAACAAGACACTACATAGTTCGTGCTTGGTATAATTTATAATTTATTTTCTTTATTACAAGGCTATAGTCTCATTCTATTAAACAGATATGAAAATAACAAGAATGTTTCATGGGGCTGGTGGGTTAACTGTGAATAAAGGTGCTGGATTGCCACATGATCGTCTACAGTTCGAGTCCTGGACCTGGAGGATTGCTTTCTTGCGTTCCCTGTCTCTCTCTCTGTCTCTGTCTAGTCAAATTAAAAAATTTAAAAAAAAAATAAAAAGTGAAGTTAAATTTTAAAAAAAGAATATTTGTCATATGTATGTTTTTATAAGTTAGCAGGTTCATTCAAATTTTTTGCCTATAAATATATATTTTTTTAAATTGGTCATTGACTACGTCCTTTCATAAGAAATAACGTATTATTTTTTAAAAAGATGTTACTAGCAATAAATTGCAATTTTATGGCATATCTTTTGACATTCAGGGCATCATTTTCTAATTCAATGTGTTATTAAGGTATTAGGTTAGAAATGACATTCTCAAATGTTTTTGTTCTATAACATATTGATTTAAATAAGACCTTGAAGTCAGTCATACTTGGGGTGAAATTATAGTCTCTTTATAGAACTTTAATTACCAACTTTCTCACCTTTAAGATCAGTGATATCCAGCCTATGTTATGAGCTCTTGGTAAAAATTAAATTATAAATATTGTCTTAGTATTCAGAATAGCATCTGCCACATAGCAAGTAAATGATCATTAAATAGTATCTACTATTTTTAATACGATTTTGGTCAATATTATCAGTTGCCTTCTAATAAATTCATGCCTTTCATTGTTTTCTCTTAAAGAATTTCTACTAACTACAATGGAGAGGTGAATTTTTCTGTGGATCTGGTAACTAGCATAAACCTAGTCTTAGTTCCATTCACTCAGAGTCTTGACATTTGTGGGTCTCATGTTATAGTTTTTAAAAATCATGTTAATTGCATCTCTTTGATTATAATGTCTTTTTTTGCATTGATTAATGTCTTCCAATTGCCAAATGCCCTATTTCAGTTTCCCCAAGTGCTTTTGCAGCTGTGGTAGTCTAAAACAAACCATACTCATCATGTGTCATGTAGCTTCATTTCTAAGAGTTTCTACATGTCTTCTTGAAAAGGAGGAACTCCTGCCATAAAACAAACTCATTCCTACACAGCACTCAAACCCCACATTCTGACACTCAGTTACTGTGCTGGCCACATACCCTGACATTTTCTTTCTCCCATGTGCTTTCCAAGAGTGCCAAATGTCTACAGTGTCCTAACTCCTTTTTTTTTTTGTGTGTGTGTGTGTGCCTACATTCTTTTGCTACTCAGCTCCTTCTTCCTATAATTCCATTTGTTGTTCTTTAGCTAGTTACTCTCAATGGTTACCCTCTCCTTCTGAATGTGATGTTGTCCTCTACGGCTAAGGTGGTGTGTGTGTGTGTGTGTGTGTGTGTGTGTGTGTGTTTTTCTTTTTATGTTCTGTCTTGTTTTTGTTTTTGCTTAAGGGAACATGCACTCACTAGAGAGAGAGAAAAAAAAAAGAGACAGAAAGGGAAAGTGAGAAATCACCCTGCAGGGGAGATGGCCACATCACAATCACTTCTCCATTCTCCACTTGGATTTTAGGCACACACACACACACACACACACACGCACACACGCTTCTTCTTTGTGCTTCTTTTCCGTGTGTGTATTAGAAGGACATATCAGCAGACATAGCGCCCACCTGTATAATCCAGAGTAATATCAATCTTTAATTTAATTAATCTAGAGAAATTGATATCTTTAGATATATCTGTAAAAGCTCTTTTTCCAAATAAACTCATATTAATGGGCTCTAAGGAATAGGGCATGAACATATTTTTTGACGCCAACATTTAATCCATTATAGGAGACATTATGAAAAAGAATATTTTAATCCATATATTATTAAAGGATTACAGGATTTTTTTACAATAATTATTTATTTTATTTTATTTATTCATTCATTTTTTAGTTTGAGCAGAGAGAGACAGAGGGTGAGAATGAGAGAGAGAGGAAGTGAGAAAGCAAGCCACCAGATTCAGGACTTGAACCCTGGTCGGCCATGTGGGAGTGTCCAGCGCCTTAACCACCACGCCACCTGCTGGTCCCCAGGATTACAGGATTTTTAAAAGACATTCCAGAAAATAATCACAAGAAGACATAGTCATCATTAAGAGTACTTTGACATGATTGATGGTCAATTTTAATAAAAATAAATTTTTATAAGTAACATGAAAACATTTTAAATATTGGAGTAATAAAAATTCAGATACTGCAAAATAAGCTTTAGAAATAAATAGTTTCTGTGAATTTTATGAGTCTTGAAAAATATTAACTGAATGAAGAATACTGTTGATTTTTAAGTTCAACCTCAAAGGAAGAAATGGTTTTCAAACACATACCATCTCTCCCAGAATTATGCCCCATTTCATCTTTTCTTATCCCAAAATGGAGTAAAGAAGTCATGTTTTGTGGCATACACCATCCCCTCAAAAGCCACTGTCAGAATTCAGACAGAATTGTCATTAAAGCACTTGGCCAAGCAGGGCTCTGACTCCTACATTGGCAGCATCTGAGAACTGTCAGCTTGGGCACTCAGTTACATTTTCAAATGGGATGAGCAGGGTAAGGAGCAGCAGGAGGGACCTCGAATGAGTGCTTTTGTGTTTTCGTTTGTTCTTTTCATCTTTCTGGTCTTGGTTTTTATTGCAAAAATATCTATGTGAGTATCCAATCAATAATTAGCCTCTATTCCTACAGTTGCAAGCACTTGAGGGGCTTTATAATTGCAAGCACTTGAGGGGCTTTACAATTGGAGCAGGAAAGCAATGACAGTTTTGGCTTAACTAACAGTGTGACAACAACCTACTAATAAAAGTCTTGAAAGTGCAATATACAGAGCTGGGGTGGGCAAGAAGAAGGAAGAATGAACATAGATGAAAATACAACATAGATACTCTAAAGTATAGGACATATACAATGACCACAAAAAAGTATCATGAGGGAAATTGGAAATAAAGCAACATATGTCACCGCAGCTTATTTAAAAGTCAGAACTTTAACTCGGAGAGCCTACATGTATCACATAAAACGGATCTGCCCTATGTAAAATAAGAACAAGAGTCCCAATAAAGAGAGACTGATAGAATGAGAGCAATAAAAGAAAGATGTGGTTCTGTTGGGAATAACTGCTCTAATTCCCTCCCAGTCATTGCGGTAGTAAAGAAAAACTGACTTTTTTACCAGTGTTTGAATCCACTAATTAACAACATAACTCGGGCCTGATGTTCAATGCCTCAGTAATGGCTTTCCTACATTAACTCTCAATATAGGCAAGAAAGCATGAGGTATGGAAACATCCAAAGTAATTTCTAAGGTTTTAGGATATCTGGACTGAAGAAAACTGTTACTGATGAATTAAAATGAAAATCAAACACAGAAAAAGACCTTAGGTCAACAGGCAGAGAAGAAGATGATCAAAGAGAGAGTAAAGGAGTGATTTTGTTTTAAAATGTGAGTGGTTGCCTACTATGTGATTATGTGACCCATTTCTAGTTTGTTCTTTGTAAAAAGAACCAGTGTGTGCCACATAAGGATCTGCTCTAATAAATGGGTCTCTTTATGATGCGGAAGAACGATAGCGTGGAATGGCAGTGAAATTTAGCATAGCGAGTACTAGATGTGGACACCTTTAGCTGCAGAACTTCTCATGACGCATTATACTAAGACTGCTCAGCCTGAATAAGCAGTGCGAACGGCGAATGGAGAGGCAGCTTGTAGTGTTGTGGGGCCAAGCACGCTAATTAGTCTGGACTTTGGCATCAGTAGCAACTCTGTAGAATGCTATAGACCTGGGAAGACAGAAAAAGCTGGCTCCTGAGGGAAACCTACATCCAGACAATAGATGACTCACTGAGTGCAATTTAATGGGCAAAAAGATAGTTTGAATTTTCTTAAAGAGCAAGTATAAAGAAATTAGTCCATGTCAGATGCATAGCCACTTTGCCAAAATGTATAAACTTATGATGTAGCAAACGGCATAGTTTATTATAAAATCCTCACATTGTTGGGACCAGCAGTTAGTGTAATGGCTATGTCACTGGACTCCCATGTAGTCGACCGCAGTTCGAGTCCCGGACTTGGCAGCTTAAACTCATGCCGTGCGAGAAGGGATTGTGGCGTGACCATCACCCTGGGGGTGATTTCTCGCTTTCTGTCTCTTTGTCTCTCTCTGTCTCTCTGGCTAGCGCACACGCTTGATAGCAAAAACCTCTCCCAAAAAAAATCCTCACATTGTTTTAAGTCAATTAAAACAATCAGGGTAATTGTTCTCTATTGCAATGGTCCTCAAAGTTAGAGACACATCGGAATCACCCAAGAAAAAGTATAACTATGTATGTCTAGATCCCCGGAGGTTGTCATCTAATAGAACTGAATTAAAGTTAGCCCATATATATTTTTTTAATTCTTCCAGGTAATTCTAATGTGTAGAAAAGGTTGAGAACCACTATTCTATTGTATTGTGACAGCTTACCAAATGAATGCTGTCTAACTCTGACTACATGCTAAAATCACTTGGGAAGGTCTAAAAACATGCCCCTTCAGCAGTGACACAGGAAGTAGGACATTACTGCACAAACTTTAGCCACATAGGAGGCCCAGGTTCAGATCCCAGGTGGAACTGAACATGACAGGAACACGTGTACACATCCTGACCAGTTGGGAAGCTGTGAGAAGCATCACGTTGTGGTGAGTTCTGCCAACTGCATCTCTCTCTTCTTCTCTTTCTTTCAAAAAATAAACCTTCAAAAGATCACTTGGGAAGTTTTTAAAATAAATCAGATTTTGATCAGGTTAAGACCTGAGTATTGAAAGTATGAGGGAAAAATTCTTGGGTTGGGTTGTTGGATGCTTGGCTTGTTTGCTTGCTTGTTTTGTTGTTTTCTTTTTATTTTGTTTTGAGGTGTTTTTGCACTAATATATGCATGCATAGATTGAATCAGAAAGTAACAGAATAAATCTACTACTTGAAAATAGAGAAAGTATGAGGAGGTCCTCAAACAATTCATAGAAAACGTGTATTATGGAGAAGCTGTTCATGAATCTCATAAACTTTTTGAGCCCAAACAAACTTGTACTTTCATTCTATTTGTAACAAAGTTTTAGAAGTTTCCTTGAATATAAAGTCATAATTAGTCTATTAAGAAGACACACAGCAAGCTACCATTATGGACCAAAAACCCCACTTTTCACTAAAAAAAAAAAAAAAAATCCCAAAGATTGTTCCTTATTCACAAGACACAGGAATACTGAGAAGAGTTTATGGTTTAAAGGGAGAACTAAGAATGAATCGAATATTAGTGAAGGCTGGACTCTTCCCTTTGCGTATGAACTATTACCATGGAGGTGTTTGAAAAATGGGGAAAATTATTTGACAAACTACATTTAAAATCAAGTGTTACTTTTTGGTAATTTACAAACAGAGAAAATCAGGATGAAAGTATTCAGAGCACATGGAGTTGAAAGTTTAAAGTTTTGACTTTGCCACTGACTTGTTCTGTAACTTTGGGAAAGTTATTTCATTTAGAATTATAAATTGAAAAGATAATGTTTGCCCAAACTTCTATGTGATTTTGTTGTAGATATCAAACCAATTACATCAAATAAGATAGTAGATATTCAAATGCTTTGAAATAGATCAAGATTTGCAAATGTATTTTTTATGATTAATGTGGAAATTGTGGTAAATTAGACCAAAGTCCTTTGCTTCAGAGAAAAATATGTCAAACTGATAAAATATCTGTGTTGTTTATTCATGACACCTTGTCATTTCAAAATACATTCATAACTTGTTACATTTGTTAAGGTTAGCATATATTTAATATTGATTATTTAACTTCTTTAAATGATTTCCTGTTGATATAATGGAACTCAATGTCAGATGATCAAATTATATTTAATTTAATTAAACAGATGATTATTAAACTTGTTATGTGAAATGTTTGTGTCAAAAACTAAAAATCCATAAATGAATAAGCCACAATCATTACTCTTCAGGTAGCATAGTCTACTTTTTTGAGATGTAAAATATGCTGATACATATTTATATCTAAATATCTTCCTATCTATCTCTACCTCCACACACAGAAACTTCTAATTATATATCTATCAAACATTATCTAATATTAAAATAGAAATATTTGAAAAATGGTATGAATTAAAGGGCCAAAAATGTAGAGACTGTAGACCTTGTTCTGTCAGAGGTGGCCTTCATAGCTGTTAAGAATGATATTCTCTCATGAAAGGAATAAATAAGCAAACTTAGAAATATAATATTCAGGACCAGCTGTTGGCATAATGGCTATGTTGCTGGACTCCCATGTAGCCAACCACAGTTTGAGTCCCAGACCCAGTGGTGTAAACTCATGCTGGGCGCATGTGCATGTGTGCCCAAGTTCCCGAGAGGAGAATGGAGAAGGGATTATGACATGGCCATCCTCCCCTGGTGGTGGAGCGGGTGATTTCTTGCTTTCTCTCTCTCTGAATTTCTGTCGAGTGCACGTGCCCTATAGCAAAACCTCTCTCTCTCTCTCTCTCTCTCTCTCTCTCTCTCTCTCTCTCTATATATATATATATATATATATAAAATATTCAAGCTCTTCTAAACAATAAGTAGGAATTTACCAAAAGGAAAATACTCTTAAAAGGAAAAAGCAGCAAAGGAAAATATAGAAAAATGTGAAAATGCACTGTACTTACATGTTATAATCCTCATGTTGAAGTTTCTTCAGTACATGCAGTCCAATCTGTATTGTATGGATTCAACTGAGTGTGTTTCAATTAGGCTACTTCTTCCACGGCATGTATGTTTTACCACCTTCAATAAATTTATTGTTCAAATATTTAAGTCAAGTTTTTAGTTTAGCTGATTTCCTTTTTGAGTACTACCCAAGTATTTGAATATCTCAATGTATTTTATAGATCAACAGTTTTGGAAACAGCTATCTAAATCAACCTCGTGCTCGACTCTGTCCATCTGGGAAACAATTTTGAGCAATATCATGGAATGACTTGGGAGTTTGAATGATGGAATCTGACTGTAATGCTTTTTCAAAAGAGAATTCACTAACATAAACACACAGATGTATGTAAATTCATTGATTTCATAAAAGTATAATTTAAAAATTTTCAGATATAAGCTCATAATTTAGTATTATTTTAAGAATTTTTCAAAATTTAGCCAAGATGAAGGGGCTAGCAAGCGCATGGTGATTGAGGGAACGGGACTCCCATATGGCCAACTGCAGTTCAAATCCCAGACCTGGTGGCTTGGTTTTTCACTTTCTCTCTCTCACTCTCCCTCTCTGGTCAAATCAAAATAAATAAATAAAGGTAAATAAAATAATTCTTTAAAAAATTTAACCAAAATGCTTTGACAAATTCACCATCATGTGATCACTCTATTTCAATGGTAAAAGGTGTGTTTCCTTTAAATGGAATTCTTGTTTGCAGAAGCTGCAGCACCATTTCATTAATATGTTAATTTCTTAGATTTTTAGGAATTGGAATCCCATACTTTGTAGATAGTATACACAAACAATCATTAGGAAGCGCCAATACAGAGTTGAATTATTTGGTAAAAAAATTGAGAAAATATTTGCTACAAAAATTGTGTGTGTGTATGTGTGTGTGTGTGTGTAGTAGCATAAGGGACACACACACACACACACACACACACACACACGTGTTTATTTGGCAATAAAGCTGTAAAATACTGCTGGCAAGTGTCCTCTTTCTTATTAATAGAGAATGAGGAGATCAATCTTCTAAGAAACAGTAGATGAAGTAATTAGAGAAAGTAATTACTGTTCAAGAATAATAAGTTATAAAATCTAAGTTATAAAATCTAACTACAGAGATAATAATAGGCCACAGTTTTTAAGTACTGCCTTTTTTAAATTTAGGAAATATTGTACATCTCAAAAAGTTATATAATAAAAAGCCACGCTTTCTCTTTTTATCCTTCCCATACCAAGTTGCAGTCTTCATTTATAACATTTTTTTTTAAGTTTTTGCCACAGGGAGTGTGCAGTTATCAGAGAGAGACAAAGAGAGAAAAATGAGAAATCACACCTCCCATGAGGATCACCATGCCACTACTATCCTTTCTCTTCTATTCTTCTCTCAGCATTTAGAGCACACATGCACATGCTCTTGGCATCATTTTCAAGTGCCTGGGTCTGGGACTCGAACCACGGTCAGCCATAATGGAACCATAATGGAATCCAGTTCCTTAACCACCTGTTGACCCACTCCAATTATAATAATTTAATAGCTCTTTTTTCAAAGAATTCCTTTAATGTCACAGATAATTTGTTCATGTTATTTTATTATTTATATAATCTAGACATAATGTGCTACTTAGAATATGAGAATGAATTCATTTCCATAGTTCTTCTATTCTACCTGCCCAATATGTCCATTCACCACTCTCTAGAAGTCCTTTTTCTCTTTTTTAAGAGAGGTTTCTGCTCTATGGCATGTGTGCTCACCGAGAGACAGAGAGACAGAAAGTGAGAAATCACCCCCTGAGGGGAGATGGTCACAGCAAAATCCCTTCTCCTCCATTTTCCCCTCAGTATTTTGGGCACACACGACACACGTCCAGTTTGAGTTTCAAGCTACCAGGTCCAGAATTTGAACCATGGTGGACTGTGTGGGTGTCCAGCAACACATAACCATTACACTGTCTGCTGGTCCCTAGAAGTACATGTTTTAAAACAATCTTTCTTTTATTTTTTTAAAATCAAGATTAAAATATCATATGATATATTAATGAGGTTGGAGGCCCAGTGTCCCCAGGTATTTAAAGAATTACAAAACATTGGGACTAGCAGCGTTGTCGCTGGACTCCCACGTAGTCGACCGCTGTTCGAGTCCTGGACCCAGGGGCTTAAAACTCACGCCGAACGTGTGTGCGTGCATGCCCAGGATCCCAAGAGGAGAATGGAGGAGAGGGGATTTTTTTGAGAGGTTTTCACTATATGGCGCGTGTGCTCGCCAGACAGACAAAGAGAGACAGAAAGCGAGAAATCACCCCCCAGGGGGGATGGCGACGCCGCAATCCCCTCGCCTCCATCTCAGGATTTTGGGCATGCGCACACACATGACCAGCAAGAGTTTCAAGCCACCAGGTCCATGACTTGATCCGCAGTTGGCCACATGGGAATCCAGTGCCTTAAACACTATGCAACCTGCTAGCCCCAGTATGAAATTTTTATGTCATTTAAAGCTAAACTAATAACTTTGTAAAAAATAAATAAATATAAAATCTGTTTCCTTTTGATGCAGGAGAAAAGACAAATTAGTAAAGACAATTTGAGTAAGATGTATAAAACAAGGATATTTATTAAATAGCTTATATATTTAAAAATCTAATGAAAAATGCTGATCACAATAATGAAAGGATTGAGAAGATGTTGGGTGAATGAAAATAGTGAAAAACCTTTTGTCTTTGAATATATGATTGGAGCACTAATGAGAGCAGAACCATTCTAACGATGCCAGTATGGTATAAAGTAGTGGAAAGTCAATATTTTGAATTACTATTTTTATTTTATCTTTATAAAATTTGCTTGAGGGTGAATGCTTTTGTTGAAGAGAAACAGAGAATGAGAGAAAGTAAGAAAGCACTCCCTGTGTGGGATGGTCATACAGCGATGCCTTCTCCTCCATTTCTCTTTTCAGATTTTGGGCACGCATGCACATGCAACCAATGTCCTTTCTTTTCTCTTCTTTTCTTTTTTTTCATTTCTTTTCTTTCTTTTCTTTTCTTTCCTATTCTTTTCTTCCCTTTTCTTTTCTTCTTTCTTTTCTCTTTTCTTTTCATTTCTTATTTCTTTTCTCTTTTCTGTTCTTTTTTCTTTTCTTTCATTTTCTTTCTTCTTTCTTCTTTCTTCTTTCTTCTTTATCTTTACTTTTTTTATTTTTTTCTTTTTTAGGTTTTTGCATAGGCTGTGTATGTTCACTGGGGAAAGAAAGAGAGAGGGACAGTGAAAAATCACCCCCTAGGGGTAATAGATACCTTACAGTCCCTTTTCCTCCACTCTCCTCTCAATATTTTGGACAAGTATGTTCACATGCCAGTCCTGTTTTCAAGCTGTGGGCTCATGGACTCTATGGTATTTAGCCATATGGGAGTCCAGCATTTTAGCCACCATGTCGCCTGATGGCCCCACACCTAGTGTGTTTTTAAAACCACAGTCCAGTACTCAATCAGCTAGAATGGCTATGTGAGATACAATGCTGCTTCTTCTTCTTTTCTAAATATTTAAGGTTATGAAGTTTATTATAGTAAGGTTGATGGCCAATCTATGTTTCCCTCAGAGACCTACTTTAGTACCGGAGATTTCATTTAGATATGAAAGGCTTTTGTTTTTCATGTTTTGAAAGCTTATTTTCTACCATATCTTACATGCCAGATTATGTATAATACTTTCTAAGACATACATGAATTTTTTCTCTTTAATATTTATTGTAATTTATGATTTACATATAATCATTATACATCTTTGTAGCATACAGAATGGTCTTTAAAAGCCTCTATATGATGTATAATAAACAGATGAAAATATAAACTTAGTCACCACCCTCAACATTTAACATTATGTTGTGAACATTCAAAACTCACTCCAATGGTTATTCTGAAAGTATGTACTGAATTACTTATGATATCCTTTACTATGAGGTGTAGGTCTAAAGAAAAAGATAGTGATTAAAAATTAGGCAGCAAACAATCTCATAAATTAATAAAGATAATCTTATCATAGCCATTGAAAGAAGAATTTATAGAGGATTATAGCAGATATGATATTATAATCTTAAAAAATGTGGTTATCAATCATTGGTCCAAACAGAGATAGGTAAAATTGTATATAATAATTGCTCATTAAGAAGAGATTTTTAAGGACCAGCAATTAGTGTAATGGCTATGTCTCTGGACTCCCACAAAGTCGACCACTGTTCGAGTCCCAGATCCGGTGGCTTAAACTCACGCCAGGCGCGTGTACGTGCGTGCCCAAGGTCCCGAAAGGAGAATGGAGGAGAAGGGATTGCAGCGTGGCCATCCCCCCTGGGGAGTGATTTCTTGCTTTCTGTCTCTCTGTCTCTCTCTCTCTCTGTCTGGCAAGTGCATGTGCCCTATAGCAAAAACCTCTCAAAAAAACAAAGAGAAGAGATTTTTAAAAACAATATTTTCATTCATACATTTTGAATTTTTATAAGACCATAATACTGTACTCTGCATAAAGAAATGTCATTGAAAAAGCAAAGATAAAATAAAATTGGAAAGAGATGTTTAAAGGTGAAAATATGGTAAAGCCAGTGAATTGGTGATTTATAGGTTTTACAAAGTTCTTGATTTTAGCCTTTTCAAAAATTAATTCCGAAAAAGGACTCAGTTATAACATTTTGGACTTTCCATCTATTATCTAGTTCAATAAAATGAATGGTGGTTATAATAAATATATAAATTGAAACTATGGAGACAACTAACAAATAATTGGTAGATTTGTATTTAAACCTGCTTGTGTGTAAACTTGTTGGAATCTACATTTAATCTCAAGATTCAATGCTACCATCAATATGTGTGAACTTATCCTTTTTTCTTGTTGCTTTGTTTATCTTACATTTATTTGTCCCCCTTTAGCGTTCCTGGTATAATAGTCCTTTACCATAACAGGAAGAGCCAGTTTTGTTTTGGTAAACTCTTTCAGCATCTGTTTAACTGGAAATAATTTTAAATATTTCTTCATCCCTTTTGAATGATAATCTTGCTGGGTTTAGTATTCTTGGCTGAAATTGATTGCTTTTCTTTCAGAGTTTTAAATATATCTTCCCATTCTTTCCTTGCCTGCTTTGTTTCAACTGAGAGATCCAATACTAGTTTAATGGGGTAATCTTTCTAAGTATCTTGGCATTTATCTCTTACCATTTTAGAATTTTCTCCTTGTCTTTGATTTTTACCAATTTGACTGCAATATGCCTTGGAGAGAATCTTCTTATGTTATATCTACTTGGTGTCCTCTGTAACTCCTGGATTTGGGTGTCCACATGCCTCTCTAAATTGGGAAAGCTTTTGTTCATATATTAAGAAAACTGTTTTCTATGCTTTTGTATCTTCACATTCTGAAATACCTATTTTGTGAATATTTGGCTATTTAATGGTGTCTAGGATTTCCCGTATATTGTGCTTATTTTTAATGGTTATTCTATTCTTTCCAGTGGCTTGGATCAAATCGGAGGTTTTGCCTTCAAGGTCAGAGATCCTTTCTTCTGAGTTGTCTAGTCTGCTGTTAATAATTTCAAGGGATGTTTTGATTTCCTGTAATACACTTTTTATTTCCAGAAGTTCCCTGTGATTCTTTTTTTTTTTTTTTTTTTTTTTTTGCTCTTTTCTTTTCTTTCTTTTCTCTTTTTTTTTTTTTTGGAGAGGTTTTTGCTATAGGGCGTGTGTACTCGCCAGAAAGACAGAGAGAGACAGAGAGACAGAAAGCGAGAAATCACTCCTCAGGCGGGATGGCCACTCCGCAATCCCTTCTCCTCCATTCTCCTCTTGAGATCTTGGGCATGCATGCACACACGCCCGACATGAGTTTAAGCCACTGGGTCTGGGACTCAAACTGCAGTCAACTACATGGCTGTCCAGTACATTGCCATTATGCCAACTGCTGGTCCCCCTTGTGATTCTTTTTTCTTTTCCAATGTGTGTGTGTGTGTCTCTCTCTCTCTCTCTTTTTTTTTTTTTTTTTTTTTTTTTGCAATAGGGTGCATGTGCTCGCCAGAAAGACAGAAAGAGACAAAGAGAAAGAAAGCTAGAAATCACCCACCAGGGGTATGGCCATGCTGTATTTCCTTCTCCTCCTTTTTCCTCTTGGAATCTTGGGCATGTACGCACATGCTCCCAGCATGAGTTTAACCCACCAGGTCCAAGACTCGAACCATGGTCGACTACATGGGAGTTCAGCGACATAGCCATTTCGCTAACTGCTGGCCCCAATGTGTCTATCTCTTTATGGAGTTCTTCCATAATGTCATGGAAGGATTTTCTCATCTCCTATCATTGGTTCTCTGTTTTCTCTTGCAACTTGTTGAATATTATTACAATGAATATTCTGAATTCTTTTTCTGACACTTTCGTGATCTCTTATATTTTATCCTTTGTTGATGAGGAGTTATAACTCTTTGAGGGGGAAGTATTTTTTGATTTTCTCTTATTTCTTTGGCGTCTGATTTTAATTTTTAGTCATCTGGTGGTATACTCACTTCTCCCTACTTCTTTGGAGTATATTTCTGCAGCTGTGTGCTCCTGCACATCTCTATGATTTGTATAAGATCTGTGCCAATTTCCCTCCTCTACTGTGGGTGTGAGTTTGGAATCATAGGTATTTAAAGTTTAAGTATTCAGAGAGAGATTTCTGTCCTTTAGTGCTAAGGGAGTTATAGGGAGAGAATTCCTTCAGAGTCTCCTATTTTCGGTTGTTTGGCTCTTGTATACCAAAACCAACTGCTCCCAACGTGGATGGAGGTTGCACTGACAGGTTGAATGCAAGGTGGTAGACATCTTCAAGTGGTGCACTTTCACACTGCATGTGGCTGGAGAGCCCCTAGTCTGCCACAGAAAACTGGCCAGGGGTCCCTGCTGATGAGCTTAAGCTGAGTGGCTTGGTTTGGGTTTCCCTATTGGTCCTAGATGGGTGAGGGCCAGAATGGCTTCACCTCACATGGTGCAGCAGCTCCTTCCTTCTATCCCTAGGACTGCATGGTCTCCCTCCAGTGATCCAGCTACTTCAAACATCCCCCACCCCTCTTCTGTCTCTCAGTTATCTTTTAAATATGTTTAGTTATCAAGTGTATTTTAGTAAGGTGGATAAGTCAACATTTCCACTGTGGTACAAATGGAAAAATCTGAAACCTTTAATAAATATTTAGTGATACTTAGACATACTGTGGGCATTGATTTATTGGTTAAGTTCACAAAATCAGCTTTTATCTTTTAAAATTTATTTTGCTAGAAGTTGAATGTAGCAGCATTGGAGGCAGGATCCAGTTGAAGGTTCATAATTAAAGTTTCCTAGGTAGCCAAAAAAAAAATTAGTTTAGTCAATTATATTCATCATAATAAAATATGTGTGAGAAGTAGTACTAGAAAGTGTAAAATTCAAGGACTGTGTTTAATTGTTTTCATTTCAGTGATGATAGGCATTGCAAATGGTGCATCATTAAAAAATATGGATTTGGAAAGATAAATCCATTTCTTCTTCAGTTATCACATTGAACAGCATAAGCTGTATTGATCTGGTTACAAGATTGTCTCTTTCAGAAATAGCTATGATCGACATACAAATAGAAAAATTAGGCAACTTTTTGAATTTGCTGCCAAATATTGGTGAAAAACTGGAGTAGGTTAAGAACCTTAAAAATCTGTCCTTTTTTTTACTCTGCTTGTCTTATGTTAGTTTTCTCCTCTTATCTTTGTTTTTAAATGAATGTTTTTGTTCATACTATTAAATTTGTGTTACTATTGAAGAAGATTCTTCTAACTGGAAGTGTGTCAGTGCTTAATGTAAGTAAAGATTAACAGAATTTTCTTTTTTAAAAATTTATTTATTTACATTTTTATACATTCAATCGCATTATTTAGTTTACAAAGTGAACATTTCAATCTGTGAACATTTCTCCCAGGTCCAGTTGATCAAAATATCTTCAACAGATAGCAACACTACCTCCCCGTCCCGGCAATGCTCTGTCTCCATATCCCTCCTCCAAATGTCTTTCCCCAGGCCCCGCTCCTCCACACACACCACATCTGGCACTCACACTCATCTTTTGTGTTTGTATATCCTTTAGTCAGTCAGTTTCAGTCATAGAGTAAGGACACTCAGTATATATTAAGTGGGGATATACAATGTCTCTCCATAGCCTGGCTTGCTTCATTCAGCAGTAAATCTATTCAGCCATGAAAAACAACAAAACCCTGGCTTTTGACAGAATTTTTAATATGGTTTACAATTGCATTATGGTATTTTCTGTTTCTTTGTATGTTTTTAAGTTTTTTAAAAATGTTTCAGTTAAGGCTTTACAAAAATGGCATTTTTAAAAAGTATTTTCAGCTATTTCATTAAATCACTTGGATGCAAAGCATATTTTCTTACTTAGCATTGGAATGTTCATTTTTCCATTATTTCCTCAACCAGGCATATAAATACAAGAAAACAGGTGTTTGACTGCTTAGTTCCACTTACACTCTATCTTCAGATTTTTGAACCTTGAATCATGGAGTAATTTCACCTAACGAAGGGGGAAGATAAAAGGCAAATGAATATACCATTTGTTACATGGATGTCTTTCAAATTATCACTTTTCAAGAAGGCATTAATTTTCCACTGCTCTGGCATGTTTATGCTTGATAGCCATTCCTCAGATGTGACCATGCCACAGCTCAAGCATTCCTGATGCCAGAAGACTCTGAATTCACACTGCTTTAGTTTTTTAGAATATATGATATCATAGAATAGCCAGATTCCAGGATCTCATTATTAGAGAAGCTTTCAGAAAAAGGGGGTCCTAAAGAAGGTTGTTGATCAGGGTGAGGGTAGGTCAGTTAGTTCTCTCAGCCCATCTCAGATGGTAGCAACAAAGTCAGTGATACAGCAGACATTTTGTATCATTTTGCACATTTTTTTTCATTGGGTTGTTTCACCAGTAATTATTCTCCTTAAATAAATGTCAGTTTGGGGCCAGCAGGTCGTACATTGGTTAAGGTGCTGGATTCCCACATGCTCAAAAGTGATTTGAGTCCCAGACCTGCTGGCTTGCTTTCTCACTCCTCCACCCCCTACTCTCTATCTCTCTCTGGTGAATGCATGTGACCTATAGAAAATTAAAAAAATAAAAACAATAATTAATCAAATTAAATTAATAATTCTAAGAAAAAGTCAAGTTAATGGTCAGCCTAAAATGGTACATTAATTATGTTCAAATTTCCATTTATTTGCTTATACATTACATTGACTGTCATAACATTTATTATTACATCGTTATTTTTGTTAATTAACTACTTACTTTTATTTACTTACTACTTTTTTTACTTGTATGTTAACATTTTTTACACAGTGTGTGAGCTTTATATATACGTTAAATTTGTCAACTACTCTCTATTTTTGTATTTTCTTACAATAATTTCTCTTCTTCTTCTTCTTCTTCTTCTTCTTCTTCTTCTTCTTCTTCTTCTTTTTGGAGAGATCTTTGCTACAGGGTGCATGCCCTTGATGCAAAGACAGAGAGAGACAGAGAGACAGAAAGTGAGACGTCATCCCCCCAGGGGGATGGCCACACCACAATCCCTTCTCCTCCATTCTCCTCTCAGGATCTTGGGCACACACGTGCACACACCCAGCATGAGTTTAAGCCACCGGGTCTGGGACTCGAACTTTGGTAGACTACATGGTAGTCCAGAGATGTAGCCATTACGCTATCTGCTGGTCCCATGATTTCTTCTTTAAGTACATCCTAATGATGTAAATTTTGAAATTCTGTTATAGACCTTATTAAAATTTTCACTTTGATTTTTTTTGACATTCTGTTGAATTATTGCCCTAGAGTACAAAAATTTACAAAGGCCATTTAGGATTTAAATCTTAATGTTTAAGCCCTTTAACATTTTATTTTATTTTTATGAATGTTTTGAAATTGACTTAACATAATTCTTGAATTTATTTTTTTGCTTCATATTCAGATAAATTCACTTTTTCTTATAACTTACTTTAGATAATTGGTTATTTGCTAGATATTTTTCTGGATATTTATTTACTTACAATAACATGAATCTTTATATTAAATCTATACCAAATTTTGGAAAAATAATTTTATTCTCTGTTACCACATTTTTCAATTTTTTGTTAACATGTATCATTGTGAGCAGAGCTGTCACTATTCTCTTCCTTACTTTCACCTAACCCGAGGAAGAAATAAATTCTGGGGCTTTCATAAGCCGCTGAGAATAGTGGATTTCTTTCTAGTCCACAGTTTTTTGCAATCAAATTGTAGCTTTACTACCTGAATTGAGGAGCTAGTCACAAAGGAAGCTGAGTGATGTGGTGGGCCGGATGACTGGAATTAAATATCTGATACAACAGTTTGCTACTTGGTTACATTAGCATAATCCTTTGTCCAGGTTTTTTTTTTTTTTTTTTTTTTTTTTTTTTTTTTTTTGAGAGGTTTTTGCTATAGGGCGCGTGCGCTCGCCAGACAGACAGAGAGAGACAGAGAGATAGAAAGCGAGAAATCACCCCCCAGGGGGAATGGCCACGCTGCAATCCCTTCTCCTCCATTCTCCTCTCGGGATCTTGGGCACGCACGCACACGTGCCCGGCATGAGTCCAGGTTTTTTGAGACCAAATGATGAGAACGAAATATAATGAATTATTTGTTTTTTTTCCTTTAATTTTACCCCCTTTGTGTAATTAATTTATTTATTCTATCCTAGTTTCATTTTTATTTGTACTGAAAAGATAAATCTTTTAGTTCTACAGAAAGATATTTATGCAATGTTAGATAGTATGTCATTTAAGACACACCCCAACCAATACAGGAATCTAACAATAATCTGCTGATTGCTTTTCTTCCAGCTACTGAGAGCTACTTCTTTCCATAAGGGGCCCATATCCCCAAAGGTCTGAATAACAGTACTACAAATAAAACTCTTCTAAGGAAAGCTCAATAACCTGGTGATTAAGGCAGCCAGCTCATACTTGGCAGACCAGATGATTTGAGCCTTGGACCTGGTGGTTTGAAAAACACATTAGCTGAATGTGCACATGCCCAGAATCCTGAAGGAAGAGAGAGATGGAGGAGGGGAATTGTGGCATGACTATTCCCCTCGGGGATGGTGGTGCATCTTCCTCTGTCTCCCTCTATGTCCATCTCTGATGAGTGCATGGGCTTTAAAAAGACAAAAAGAAAAATGAGAGAAAGGAAAGAAAGGAAGAAGAAAGAAAAAGAGAAAGAAAAAAGGAGGAAAGAAAGAAAGAGAAAGAAAGAAAAGAGATGAAAGAAAAAGAAAAAAGAAAGAAAGAAAGAAAAAGACAATTCCTCTGTGTATCTTTCCTATTAAGTTAAATATCTTGAGAATAGGACAGATCCAATCTGGGTTAGCTGACTTTAATCATTTTAATATGTGTTAGTAGATTTAAGAGAATCTGAGAAAATATGCTAGATCTACATGGCTCTTGCATAAAAATAACGTTCAAATTATATTTTAGGGCTAGAGAGCAAAAGATAGGTAATTATAATAAAAAGGGCAATTAAAGTATGTACATCTCCAGGTGAAATGGTATTGAATGATTCATGTAATACATTAAAAATATAAATGTATGGAGCTAATTTATTTTCTCATTAAACATCCACTTTTGTTTTAAATCCCTGGTCCTCCAGAGTCACTTCTTCCACCTTCAAGATTAATTCAAATCATAGTTATAACTTTTATATTTTAGGTCTCTAAAACATTTGTTACACTAAATATGTCTAAAATAATTAAAAATGTATGTTACATTATGGCAGATAAAAGACGCTGGAAAGTTCTATACAGCTCCTTTCGATATCTGCTACATAAAAATCTATTTCGTTTTCTGACTGAGGCCCTTTGCTGTGTGTAAGAAGAGGATGGTTTGAGGAACTACTCTGGGCAAGGAAACGTGCACAAGTCAGAGAGTTTGTGTTTATTTTTGGCAACTGAAAACAGCTAAGTTATTGGGCCTGTTTTACAGCTGTGCAAAAAGGTGTGACCCTCATGACAGTTTCTTTCTCTAGAACGGGGAGTACATTTCTAACTAGTAACACATAACCATACATTTCATGAGGTAGACGCGTTTGTTTTTCATCTTGTCAGATTAGATTTCTTGGTCAACTCCAATGAGACTACATGTGTTTAAAGCTGTAAAACAGTTGAAACTTCTAACCCGTGACTGAACTCCACAGGTAAAGAGGAGTAAGTACAGTTGGTACTGTGCTGGTGGCAGAAGGAAAGCAGAGAGCAGTGAACTGCAATGATTCCGTATTCTGCTGTGATGAAGAGAACACAGAAAAACTTTACCATACTTTAAAGGCCAGGTAACATTGCTATTCAGCTCACTGAAACTGCTTATGCTAAGAAAATACAAACATTTTTTTTTTACTGTGCCCAAGTCCTTTTATCTCCTCAAAATCATAACCATTTCCACTTGGATAAGACAAGTAAAAAGGAAACATATCCACACATTTAGTTCCTAGCAAATCTCTGCTGAAGTCAACTTTAGACCCTGTACAATATAAAAAGAAAACGAATGCTTCTCAAGGCCCTGGTCTGAACTAGGAAAATTTAATCCTTACAAAATCTTACACTAGGAACTGTGTTAGTTTTCTATTAATGTAACGTAAATCACCACATGTTTCATGGCTTACAAATTTATTGTCTTATATTGCTGGAAGTCAGAAGTTGGAAATGAGTCTTAAAATTAAGGCAGTGGCAGGGCTAGAGGCCCTAGGAAAAGCACCATCTCTTGCCCTTTTCAGCTTTTAGAAAGCTCTCACATTCTTCGGTCGTGTTCCCCCTCCACCTTTAAAGTCACCAATGGCAGTCCAGTCACTTCAACTTCTGTTTCCGTTGTCACAACTCCTCTGATTCTGCCTCTGCTACCTCCCTCTTTCACATAAAAGAACTCTTGTGATTACATTGTGCCCACCAAATAATACGTGATAATTCCCCCTTTTAAAAATGCTTAGCGATCATATCTGATAAATCCCTCTTGCCATAAGAGGATGTATTGGTAGGTTCTCGGGATTAAGACATGAACATCTGTGGAGCTTCATTGTTTTGCTTTCATTTTGTATTTAGGAAACAGCCTCAGACAATTAAAGTGACTTGTCACTCAGTCTCTAATACATGGAACCAGAAGTCTCCATGACAGTATCTCCTGTGTTCTTTCTATTCCTGAGGGGCTCTAATCTAAACCCCAAGCAATTCTTTCTCTTTAAATTGTCTAACTTATCTAGATTCTTTGGGCAAATATTAGAAGTTCCAATGTGTCAGAATATTTACAATGAAAAGAAGAATCAAACAAATTTGGAGTTCAGGCACGAGGCCGTATGTGACTAGCCATAAATTTTCTGGAAATTATGCTGCCACCTCTATATTAAGAAGTGTTCAGAATACCAGATAAAATTATATGAACAATCAAACACTCTGTCATTTTTCTCTGGAAAACATTGTTTAGAAGCAAGAGCAAAGTGTACACATACAAAAATTATATGAGTAAAGTTGAGATTTGTCTTTAATCTGTCAGAGTATTTAGTGTTTTATAGCAATAGATAAATAATAATACTGTATGTGAAAAGCATTAAATTACTTAAACACAAACAAGTAATTTTATCTCTCATTTCTTGATTGCCCAGATCAGGTTAACATTATAATTGAGTTTATAATATAGGTACTATCTGTTTTTGTCAAGAACAAACTATAGTTATAGTGTAATGTTGCACTCATTTTGAACTAAGATTATCAAAAATAAAACATGATCAGAAAGAGGAAAGATCTATTAGGTTATCCGGAATGTCATGATGTATTTTTCTATCTTTTTCTATGCAAAATTGCATCATGATTTTTCCAACAGCCCAATATTTATCTTAGCTAAATTGTGAGTTTCCATGATAGTTAATATTTTTTAAAGTTTCATAATGAACTTTAAACTTAACCTTTCACATATTGAGACTGTTAAAAGAAAATATTATGGAAAAATTTAAGGGCATGTTTCTTCTCATGGAAATACAATACTTCATATGTTCTTTGCTCAAGTTGTTAACAGGAGTGAACGAATGAGAGTGAATAGAAGTACCTAGGAACATCTTTTGCTAGATACCAAAACAAACATACATTAATTACCAAAATCTGAAATGTTGTAAAGAATTCATTGTAGGTTTTACACAGCATTGTCTGTATGTCCTCTATTGCACTGTAAGTAAAGGCCGCATTTTCCAGATTCAAGGGGAATGTGATAGCTATGATGGTTAAAATGAATATTGTGGCCACATTAAAGATTTGATGGCAAGAGTCTGAAAGGTGATCATGTTTTAACGTACTTATAGAGACTATAATTAAATGAAGGTGTATCTGTATCCAGTAAACAGAAACTGCTGTGATTTCTTCACTCCTCATTGTGACTTAGGTTGATGGATAATTTCAAGAGAAAAAAATAATGGCATGGTACAAGAATCTTAACATTATAATAAGATGTATACAACACTATTTCTTTGGAGGACTAATGAGTAAATATTTTCCTCTTGTCAACTGATATTATATATTGAATTCCTGCTTTGTAAGAATGTGTGGAACCCACACAAAAGATTCTGAAATTGATGTCAAAAAGCAAATGGAGGGACCGGGAGATGGCATAATGGTTATGCTGCTAGACTCTCATGTGGTTGACCATGGTTCAAGACCTGGATCTGGCAGCTTAAATCTCACACTGGGCGCATGTGTGTACATGTCTGAAATGCCGAGAGGAGAATGGAGAAAGGATTGTGGCATGGCCACTCCCCTGGGGGGAGATTTCTCATGCCCACACTCTATAGCAAAAATCTCCCTCTAAAAGAAGAAAGAAAGAAAGAAAGAAAGAAAGAAAGAAAGAAAGAAAGAAAATAGAATAATGTTAGGTAATCTATTTCTCTTCTGTGACTGTGATCTTTCCTTTTCTGACAATACTATCTCAACTTTCAGCAAATATGCTGAATATGTTTACCAAAATGAAAAACTGACATGGCAATGAAAACCTCTCCACATAATAGGACCACCACACCAAAGCCCAAGTTATTATGATGTTTCTCTTATCCCTTAAGTATAATTGTGAATGCCTATTGCACATAATAAAATCTAGCTCCTTTTTATACCAAAAGGCCTTACATACCTTTGCCTCCATCTACTGTCTCAGCTCATCTCCTACCATTCATCACCTGCCTCATGGGTTACATGATTTGTAGAGCTCATAGAAAATAAAAAATGTGAAGTCCTTTGTTCAAAAACTGCTAAGAATTTCAAGATGAAGAGAGCAGAACATTAAATTAGGTGCTTGACTTTTTTAAGCACAGGTAACATGCTTTTGCAGCTGGTCCTCTGCAGCAATTATCACTATATGACATGAACCTCTAAATTATTGTGCTTTAATCTGCCCTTGCTATTAGGATGTGCTGTGTAAAGTCATATTATAATGGCCATGTTTACATTTGTATTTACATGTTTAGAATAATTCTTGACACATAAAATAATTGATTTTTTTGAATAAACAAATAAATACATGAGTGAAACTCTCATTTCTCAACTCCATTCAGTCTGGCATTTCTTCTAACCTTCTTTTGATAATTGTTTTGACATCATCATGACAATGGAATTTTAACGTTCTAGTGTTTTCTTCATTTCCCTTGATCTTTCTTTTGATCATGTTAAAGTCTTAAGATCTCTAGTGTTTATACAACACTAGAATTCTGTTTTTATTTTTCCCATTCTACCTTAGTCGTAAAGTTTAGTTTTTATGGTTGGAGTCTAAGTGGAAATTTAAATACTATTAGAAAGTTGATAGCGATACTGTATTATACAAAGGATGACATATAAATGAACTATAAGTTGAAATGTAGGGCATTATGTCCATGTTCCTGTGATGACAGAATTTAGTGATTATACTGATCTGGGTTCTCCTGAGAAGCAGAACCAATAGGATATAATAAGTATCTATTAGTAATGTCCCTTATTGGGTCACCAGATGGCATAGAAGTTAAGGCATTGGATCCCACACTACTGACTGGATGATTTGAGTCTTTGACCCAGCGGCTTGAAAGTCATTCTGAGAATGTGTGCATTTGTGCCCCAAATCCCAAGAAGGAACTTGAGAAAGGATTATAGTATGGCCATCCCATGTGAGGGTGATCAGTTACTTTCCCTCTCTCTATATCTCTGTTTCTCTCTCTCTCTGATTCTCACTGGTGAGTGGACATCATCTCTAACAAAAGTCAAAATAATAATAATGTCATTATTATATACTTATTGTAAGGAATTGGTTTATGTAATTAGGGAGGCTGAGAAGGGCCAATATCTGTGTGTTAACAAACTGGAGATGAGAAGTACAAATGTTCTAGTTTCAATTGAGGTTCAAAAGCCTAAAAATGAGAAGAGCCAATGGGTTAAAAGTCCAATTCTGAGTGCAAAGACAAAAGACTAATGTTTCAACTTGAAGGCAGTTAGGTGGAGACACTTCTCTCTCATTCAGCCTTTTGTTATATTCAGTTTTTCAAGAGAGGGAATGAGACCCATCTACAAGGGGGAGAGCCATCTGCTTTTCTCAGACTAACAACTCAAATGTTAATTTTATCCCCAAACACCCTTATAAACACTTCCGGAATAATATTTGATGAAATAACTGGCAGAATCAAGATGACGTAAAATTAACCATTTTAAATTCACCTGTTGTCAGCTTGGCACCCATATACATCTCTTGAAACCATACTTAACCTCCAAATAGACACAATGACAAAGTCAACAATTTTACTTAACATGATACAATTATCTTGTTTACAAATGAAAACAAATGAACACCCTCCCCAGAAAAGGGGTAAAAGTTCTTGAGTGGTGTTTACTCTTCTCTGATAGTCTTTATCTTAAATACACAGATACTACAATATATTATAATACTTAAATACTCTAACTAAGGGCATCTTACATTACATGATGAGGCAACAAGAAAGGGAAGTAAAAATATTTGCTTAATATATGCAAATACCCATACTTACATACATACAGAACAGAACAAGGAGGAATATTCATGATAATTACAGTCCTCATTTCTGTAACTGGTCATATAATTGTATTTGATATTTATAACTATTTCCTCCCTCTGTATTTCCTCTAAGATTCCTTTACATTCAACAAGGACTTCAGCTGGTCATGGTTCTTTACTTGGGGAGGTGACCCAAACCTTTATTCCTGAAGAGTCTGGACCATTAGTAATCCTATCTGGATTGAGTTACTGTATTTTTCTATTGACCTTAATCATGGGCCATGATAATACTAAAAAATGTTCTGAGACATCTCCTGTATTCCAAATATACTTTGTTTTTACCTTGATTGCATTGCAGTGGTCCAATTTCCCCATAGTAGTCAGGATAAATCACTGGCCAGCAAAGTTACCTCTCTCCTTTCCCTGTTTATACAAAGACAACAAGGAGTCTGACGTATCTACGTGACAGTCTTACCTTCCATTTCCATGGAAACATTATCATTCTCCTAGTTAAAGCTTCCCTTCTTTTCAGCGTAAGACCATAGGCTAGTAGAGCAAAAAGATGTGGGACTAGAAAGAAAAACTTTACTAATGGGTAATAGTGACAGGTACTACTCCCATTTCTACTCTTTCCAGGAACTATGAAATCTGGCTATCAGAGAAACACCACCACTATTAGACACTGATTCAGAAGACACAGCCTTCTACCAGACCTGGCCCTAGCCCTGCAAGTATTGTTGCCTTTCTGGCTCTGTAAGCCAGTCTTCAAAGGCTCTTCCCATTCAAACAGGACATTTACTTCAGGAAGGTGAGGAACATGGTAAAGATCAGTGAATCCCATGAACATTGGCTCATCGCTACTCTTCTCTTTCTGTGAAATTAGTTTCTTGATTAGAAGCAACACTGTGTGGAATTCCAAGTCCTTCTGTAGGGCCATGGATGGCAGTGTTGGCAGAAACATTTCCCATGGGTAAGACATACCCATAACCAGAGTAGTTGTCTAATTTAATATGAACAACATGCTTCCTCTCCCATGATGGAAGCAGCCAAATGTAATCAACTTGCCATCAGGTAGCTGGCTGAGCACCTGGCAAATGGGCCACATTGGGGTCTGAATGTTGGTTTTTGCTGGTTGACTGGGCACATAGCAACGGCCCTGGATAGGTCAACCTTGCCGAGTTTGTCTATGCTGTTGATCTCATGTATAACTTGTAATTCTGCCACTATAGCTACTTTGTTCATGAGCCTCTTATGCAATGATAGTGGTAGCTGGGAGAAAGAGACAAGTATTCACACACTGGGTCATTGTTCTTGTCTAATTAATACTATTTTCCTCTGCTGAGATCAGCCTTTGATGAGCATTTATATAATACACAAATATCTTCATGCATTTTGTTCTCTAGGAGGTCTATCCCATACCTCCTACCCAGATTTCCTTATCATTGTTTCTAATCATGCTCCTTCCAAGTTTCTAACTCTCCTGCTAGTGTGCTGGCTACAGCCCATGAATCAGTGTATAATTGCATGTCTGGCCATTTTCCCTTCCAAGAAAAGTTAACAACTCTGCTCATAGTTCTGCTCTCTGGGAGAATTTCTTTCACTAACTTTCTTAGAAAATGTCTTAGAAAGGGGTTGTAGTGCTAAAAACCCTGTACTTTCAGGTGGTGGCTGCAAATTATGTAGAATAAGTCACCTGCAAACCATGTCTGACTCTTCTTTTCCTTTGTCAATTGACTATAGGGGACACCTCACAAGACCATATGTGCAGGCAGGGAAAGAGAAAGCAATGCAATACAAGTAGAGAACATGGGCATTTGGGTCACCTCACAATCTGCTTGAGCCTGATCACATATATATCACATATATACCATCCTATCTGATGATGGAGTGCTGCTATGCAGTCAAAATCAGTGGATAAGATAATCCCCAGTACATGAGGTGCACTTCAGGTAATAAAGTAACTGGTGGTGCATGGGTAAGTGTCGGTCTCTAGTAAGGTCCTTATTAGGCCAAGAGCTGTCTCACAAAAGAGAGTAGTTATCTACAGAGAATATGACAGGGTCTTGCTCTAAAATCCTAAGGACTTCTGCTATAAGTCACCAATAGGGATCTGCCAAAGGTTTTAAACAGTATCGTTATCTGCATCTGACATTTTAAGAGTCATTGGATTTTTCTGGATTACAGGACTCTAGTGGCAGAAAAGCCTACATATGAGTCTTGACTTATTGCCGGTCTTTTCCTGTTCCGGATCTCACTGAGAACTAAAGCTTTTCATGTCACTCTGTATATGGGCAGAGTAACACACCCAAATGAGGAATGTGGTGCCTCCAAAATGCAAACATGTGCACTAGAGAGTGTATCTCTCTTATGGTTGTAGAAGGGACCAGGTGCAAAAGCTTATTCTTCACCTTGGAAGGATATTTTAACATTCCCCTCACTGAAAGTCTCCGAGACACTTTATTACATACTTAGGTAGAAGACTTGAATTTTTGTTGGATGTATTTATTTTTGGCAGCCCAAGCTAAGAAATATTTTTGTACCAAGATGTGAAGTGCTGCTACCACAGTTACCCAAAAATAGAAGCAGCTTTTAAACTAGGTAATGGGTAGAGGCTGAAAGAGATTTGCTAGAAATACTAATATTAAGGGCTGTTCTGATGAAGTCCTAGATGAGAAAAATGAATGAGGAAAATGTTACTGGCAACTTCTAAGAGGGCTATCGTTGTTATAAATTGATTTAAAAAAAAAAGAAGAAGAAAAAACAAAAATGTTGGCTTAACTGTGGCCTAGTATTTTTTGTAAGGTAGAACTTAAAAGCAATGAAAGTGAACAGTCAGTTACGGAGGTTTCTTTGCAGTTTTGACAATCCAACTTTGTTTCTCCTATCTGTTTATAGCAAAATGTAAACACACAGATGAGTTTAAGAAGAAATTCTGAAGAAAAAAGGTACCATAACCTCAATATTTGTTAAAACCTCAGTCTATCCATCTTCAGGAAGGAGGAAAGGAAGGAAGGAAAGAAGGAGAAAAGGAGGAAAGAAAGGGGGAAAGAGAGAGAGAGAGAGAGAGAGAGAGAGCAAGCGAGCGAGAGAGAAAACAAGAAAGAAAGACACAAAAAAGAAAGGACAAAAAAGAATGAAAGAAAAAGGAAAAAAAAAGATGAATTCTATAAAGAAAACTAAGGCTGTGATGAAATAATCATTTGATAAAGCAATTGTGGGTGTCACTTATAAACTTCATGAGCCATTTCAAGAGGAGTCAGAAATAGAGATTAGCTGAAACCAACAGAGATACTGACAATTTGAACTAAAGGAAAAAAAAAAAATGGTGTGGTACAAAATGAAAGAAGGCTATGAGAGTCCTTGCATTTTACAAAAAGATCTATAGAACTACTTTTAAAACCTTTTGTAAAGTTTGTTTATTTATTTATTCCATGAGTGAGAGAGACAGAAAGAGAGAGAGCTACAGTGCCCCCAACAAGGTCTCAACACCACAGTCCACTCCCAGCTTCAGTCAGCTGGGATCATGTGTACACACGTGTCTGGCATACTCAGGTGTATCTCTGGACATGAACTGGTAACCTTTCCATGTGGTCTGCCTCTCAGAATGTTGCATTTTACCGGAGGCACACTACTATCTGACTTATGAGAACAATTTAGGTACGAATGTGCACTATCTTTCAAGAAAAGAGAAGAAAGATCCCAAAAGCAATTTAAGATAATCAGGGCTGCCACTCTCACCACAGGCCCAGAGTGAAGAGGGTCATGGGTAATGGTGCCCTGACTTCTGTTTCAAAGGGTAAGACTGTTGCCCAGCAGAGTCATGTGAGTGGGGCCTTGCAAAGAGCTATGTGGGTGGGGCTGATGCAGAGAGCCACAAGGATAAAGCTTTTGTAAAGTTGAATGGGCATTGCCCTTGATTTGTTCAGGACCCATCCGCGCTTCCTTCCATCTTATTTCTTTCTTGTGGAATGGACATGTCTATCCTGTGTCTGTTCACCATTGTTTTCTGAAAATGCACACTTCTCTGGCTTCCTAGGCTCACAGCTATAAAGGGATTTTGCCTCTGGATGAATCATGCTTCAGTTTTTACCTATTTCTGCCTTAGACAATACTTAGATGAGACTTTGAAATTTAGACTTCAGAGATGATGCTGAAATGAGATTATTGGCATGGAATAACTGTATTCTGCATGTGAGAATTACATGAATTTGAGGGCTTAGGAACACTAGCGAGTGATTTGGTTTCCCCGACATTCATGCATTGGGACCCTAACACCCAAAGTGATGGTATTTGGAAATGAGACCTTTGGCAGATAATTGGTTTAGATAAAGTCATAGTCTGAAGCACTCATGATAATATTAGTGCCTTTATGAAAAGAGAAAACGCCATCAGATTTCCCTCTCTTTCCCTGCCACATGATGACACAGCAAGAAAGTGGCTGTAAACCAGAAAGAGAGCTCTCACCAGAATCTAGTCACACTGGTACCCTGACCTTGGATTCCTGGCATCAAAAATTATGAGAAAATAAATTCTGTAGTTTAACCCATGGAGTCTATGGTATTTTGGTACAGCAACCCAAGACGTCTAGGGAAATGATTAATAGACTGATAGGTACTATGATGAAATTATGTAAGCACATTCTTATCAAAGCAAATAGATTGTGGTTAGTAAAGAAGCATGCTTATCATTTAAACTAATCAAAGTACTCAATTGTAGAAAAGTTAAGAATGTCATATTTTTAATCCAATTTTAAGATGAGTCAAGAATATAAAGCATCATTTCTGTGTACCAAATGTCATAGACCTAATTGAAAGAGTGATTCTCGAAAAGCAGAGAAATAAGTTTTAGGTAGCCTTGAAAACTCATCTCTAAGTTACTATTCCTGCCCATACTAAAGTACAATCATTGTTTCGCTTTCATTCGATGGACATATATTTAGTTTAATCTTAAATTTCATTTATTCACTCTCACAAAGGGATTTCAATCAAGTTTTTACACCTGAATAAATATTGTGGGAGTTGGAGAATTCAAAACATCTCAGAGAAGTTCCTGTTTCAGATACATCAAATAGCTATATTAAAAATATTTTATTCATTCCCTGTTTCTCAAACTACAGTTTTTATATACAAGAATTATGTTTTGTTATTTCTCATCATGAAAAAAGGATTCTATGTGAAATATATTGAAAGTAACCTGAGTAAGAAAATACATTTTACTTGAAATACCTTATCTAAAAGTTAATCTCAAATATATTTATTATCAGTTAAAATTTACTAGCAAGAATTTTGATAAATCATGCAATGCAACTTAATGAACTGAAGACAAAGTGGAGACATGATGATTTGAAGGAAATAAAAGTTAATGGTTAAAGGTTTCCATATAAAGTGAATCTGAATATTATCGGCACTACATTTCTGTTTGTTTTAGGAAGTACAGGATTAAGAATGAAGAAAAGTCATCATTTGAGATATTAGACATATACGGTAAATCAATGCTTTGAAAATTCAGTGCTTTTAAACCGACACCTAATAAATTAAATATTTAATGCCCTCTTTCAGTTGCCCACATGTGTACATTCATTCAATGAATCTTGAATATCTCTGAAGGGCCAAGCTTTCACTATAATATCTATAACTGCTTTGTAGTTAGCCTCATAGCTCAGATCGGATTCCCTTTATAGTCCTTTCTCCCCATACCTCTGCCAGACCAATCTCCAATCAGAGTGATGGCCCTACCCTCTCCATAACTTAGAAACCTTCATTAACTACTAAGTCAAGTCAAAAGTCCCTTGACTCTCAAATATTCTAAAACCTGGTTTTATTTACCTACCCTTACTTGTTTTTAGGCCAACTACATTGTGACATGTCGCACTTCCGCTACTTATGACTTCCGTATTCTTCTCTCACCTGGTATATTTTCTGTATTTCATTTCTAGATATGTTGTCGTTTTCCTTCAAGATCTAACCTTTTATTCTCCTTTGGGATTTTTTGTTTCCTAACCTTCAACTTCACTTCTTGCTTGTGTTTGTTACTAAGACACAGTATTCTATTACCTACAACTTGTCGTTTTCTAATTTCAGAATGTTTCCCTTTCAATTAATTTACAAGTCACTTGAGAGCAGGGGTATCTCTCTCCTTCACTTCTCCATTCTACAAAGTCTTTCATATACAAAATTCGCCAATTGTTTCTTTATAGGAGATATTTCTTATTTCTTTAGAAGTTAAGGAAGGTGCAAAAACATGTAAGAAAGACATTTTCCTTAATGGGATGATAACAAGTAGAAAAAAAATGTATATAATAAGATATTAAATGCACTTGTGATTATTCATAGTCTAAATTCTTAAGAATAGTTGCAGAAAGTAACAAAGACACACATTTATACTGAGAAAAGTTCAAGAAAAGAGTAATTCATGTTTACTTTTTAAGCATATAACCATTGGGTAAGTAAAACAAAAACAGCTCAGCCTGGTAGTACAATCTGTAAAAAAAAAAAACTGAACTTCAGTGCTCGAAGTCACATGGCTAATGGTGGGCTCAGATCCCTGGATGATTTGAAAACATGCCTGGAACTCATGTTTTTGCCAAAAACCCTGGTAAACTGGAAGGCCAGGGGAAGGGGATTGCAGTATGATGCTACCACATCGAGGGTGCTTCTCTCTTACATGTGTGCACACCCATACTCTCTATCATAAATAAAGTAATCCCAGATTCCAGTGGAAAACGTACCTCTACTTCATTTGAAATGAGACTTGTATGAAATACAATAACTGGACAACTCACTAAAAGGAAAGTTTTAAAAAGTTGTCATAGTTTGTTTAATGCTGCTTTTGCAAAATACGTAAGATTGGCTAATGTACAAAGAACAGAAGTTTCTTACAGCTCTGAAGGCTAGGCAATCCAAGATCAAGGTCTCAGCTGGTGAACTTGTTTGGGGAGAGGTGCTCTCCCTATTTCGAAGATAGTGCCTTGTTGCTGCCTTCTCTGGAGAGAAGAAATACTGTGTCCTCACCTGGCATGGCTGGAAAGACAACAGAGTCAAGTACTACATGAATCCACTTTTATAGCAGCCTTGATCTCATTTATGATGGAGGAGCTCTCATGAATTACTTCGTAAGGTGTCTACATCTTAATACTACCACATTGGCAATACCTAAATTTTAAAGTAAATGTATTTAAACTCTAGCAGAAGGGAATTATAATTTTTTGTTTATATTAAATTATTGAAATTAAATAAATTATTTGCTGTATGACTCCATTCACATTGGTTAAAGAAACTGGGTCCTTTACCTGCCAAGGGGAAAAAAAATGGTGGTGATCAATTGAAAGAATGTATTATAAAAAATGAATTAGAACTATTGAATTTAAATTAAAAAGTGTAAGGAAAAATTATAAAATCCCAATTTTTCTTTATAAATAATGAGTTTCTAATTATTCAGAGTATCTAAAAATCAGAATAATCTGGGACCAGCAGTTAGCGTAATCACTATGTCGCTGAACTCCCATGTAGCCGACCGCAGTTCAAGTCCTGGACCTGGTGGCTGAAACTTCATGCTGGGTGCATGTGCGTGCATGCCCAAGATCCTGAGAGGAGAATAGAGGAGAAAGGATTGCTGCACAGCCATCCCCCCTGGGGAGTGATTTCTCACTTTCTGTCTCTCTGTCTGTCTGGCGAGCGCTCACACCTGTAGCAAAAACCTCTCAAAAAAAAAAAAAAAAAAATTCAGAATAATCTACCATGTGATATGCTAAGTTTACTGACTCTAAAAACATTAAAACAAGGACACTTTTGAATAATATAGATAATAAGACAAAGGAAGACATTATGACTTTACAGTGATGAAAACAACACTTTCATTAAGGAACTCAGAACTGAGCTAGGCCTTCCTCTTAGAAAAATATTTACGAGTCATAGCGTCCAGCAGTTAGCGTAATGGCTATGTCGCTGAACTCCCATGTAGTCGACAGTGGTTCAAATTCCGGACCTGGTGGCTTAAACTCATGCCAGGCGCGCGTGCGTTCATGCCCAACATCCCGAGAGGAGAACGGAGGAGAAGGAATTGTGGCGTGGCCATCCTCCCTGGGGGGGGAGGGGGGGGTGATTTTTCCCTTTCTGTCTCTTTGTCTCTCTCTGTCTTTCTGGTGAGCTCACATGCTCTATAGCAAAAACCTCTCAAAAAAATATTTACAAGTCATATTGCTTATAGGTCACTTATCGTATGCCACGTTTGTTGAAATGCACAGCAATATTAGGGATAGAAGGAAGTAAAATAAAGAAGAGAAAGAAAATTAATGTCTGCATATAAAAGATACATACTCAAAGAGAGAAAACTGATTTAGCAACTTTGTAAAGTAGATGATCAGATAAGAGGGAACTGGTATTTGGGCACTGTTCATCTAACACCTGATAGAATATCTAAACCTCTATTCTATATTATTAATACTTGCTAAACCATCTATATAAGATGTGAACAGATAGATTAGAGGGGAGAAAGACCAAAGGTAATGAAGAGCTAAATACAACAAAAACAGAGTCCTCTGTTGGAAAGCATTGAGAGAAATAATTGGATATTATATTGGAGCCAGATTGCAGTGTAGAGCAAAATGTCCTAGCACTGCAAATGTCAAAGTTGTTCATTATGCTTAAGAGTTAAGCTGCTATATTTTGCACAGTGTGAAATGTCTGGAGGTTTTTCAGAAAACGTGTCATGTGGACTAGTTATCCAACTGAGAATTAACAAAGACCAACATATCATATAGAAAATGTTGTCTTTGACCAGGTAAAACTATGTACCAGTGAGCCTCAAATAAAATAAGATACGATGAGTCCAGCCAACCTCACAGACTGAGGGACAATAATAAATCACTGGGAGCAAAAAGTAAAAGCAGAATGGGAACTTTGACTTATAGAATACCATACTACATCGTTGACCACTGACCTTTGCCATTTTTACTTTTGTCAGAATTGATGTCAGCTAGGTTCTCTTTCAGGATATAACTCATCAGTTAATTTTAGGGCCCTGCATTAAAAGAGATTGTATAATTCAATATCTACTCTAAGACTTGCTAAATGTTAGAATTTGGACAGGTTTGAAGAGCATCTCTTAATCTTATATTAACTTTTTTATCTCCTAGTTGAAGATATTTATATAAATGACTTTTCACAGTTCTCATATCTGTAGATATGTTATTATCGACATATTGTTATTATGATAACAGCATTATTATTTTCTTTTGACTTTCAGTTTTCTTAAGCTCTGCAAAATTAAGGACATGGCAATTGATTTATGGATGTATTTCAGTATTAAAGTTGTTGGGCTGTCTCCTTGGCCTAGTGGCTACGGGAGCCATATCTCACAGGACAGCTGGAATCTCAACTCTGGCAGCTTAGAAAGCACACTGGCCACATGTACTTGTGTGCTCAAACTCCCCAAAGGACGGAGAAATGGAGGCGAAGGGATTACAGCGTGATCACACCTTACTGGGAGATGCTTTTTCCCTTTTTTCCTTTCCCTCTCTTTTTTTAGTGAGTGCATTTGCTTTTAAGCAAATTAAAAGAAGGAGGAGAAGAAAAAGATAAAAATTGTTGACTAAAAACAAATTCTAAGATTAGAATAACAGCCTCAGGAGTTAAACATAACTGAAGAAAATACTAGTTTTCTAAGGGGTAATATCCCCACTTCAATTATACTTTTGAAAAATCAGGGAATTTATTTGATACTGTTTTCCTAAAATCTTAGAATAGATAATTTTACCATGCAGTCTTTCTGTAAAGTAGGTATGGCATAGAAGATAATATCTTCTATTGTACGACCTAATAGGAATATACAGTTCAAGATTCCAGAAAAATTAAAATAGGAAGGCAAAGCATTAATGGGACAAAGAAATGTGGTATTATCTGTTGAAGATATTCTATAGTTTATCAACTGGACTAGGGAGAAATGTTCACATACTGAAGTATTCACTTTGTAAGCTAAACAATGTGATTGAATGTATAAAAGAAAATGAAATAATAATTAATTAATTAATTAATTAAATAAATAAACTTAACGAGAAGTAAGCACTGGAATCAAAGTCTTCAGATTTCCACTCCTGCATCATTTCACTTGTTTGAAACCATATAATTATTTCATGGCCAATATGGAAATAAGACCAGTGGGGATCAAGATAATCTCTATAATGTTGGCACAAATGGAATATTCTCAGCACTAATTTCATGACTTTCTCCTCATAAGAATATTGGAGGAGTATATATGTAAGAAATATTATATCACACTTACTTTAAAATAAGTGAATAATTGCTAAATGTACACTGTCCTTTATTACTAGACATTTACATTAATCAGCGAACATACTTCTTCAAAATATGGTAACTAAGACATTTATTAATCTTTGCAACAGTTTTTAAAATAAAATTTATTTCTCAAAGAATTACATTTATTATCGGGGATTTTGAAATCATATATATTTTTTCATTAAGAAAATACATTTTTATGGAAAATAATTAGTACTGATACATGACATTTACAAATTGTCCATGGTCTCTGTAGAGTCATTGTGTGTATGTCAAAAAAAGAAAAGAAAAAAAGAGAGACAGAATGCGAGTGAGAGAGAGAGAGACAGAAAAAGAGAAAGTGAGAAAGCAAGCTACCAAATCGAGAACTTGAAACTGTGACTAACCATGTGGCAGTCTGGTCCCCTTGACACCATGCCACCTGCTGGCCCCAATCGTTAGGATTCTTAAAAGGAAGACTCCTAGGGGTCAGCCCATAGCATAATGGTTAAGGTGGCTAGGTTCCGCATGGCTGTCTATGTGGTTCAAGTCCCAGACCTAGAGACTTTATAAGCACACCAGGCATCTGTACACACATGCCCAAATCCCAAAAGAGGAGAAAAATAGAGGAGAAGGGTTTGTAAGAAAACCATTTCTCATGTGGGGTGCTTTCTGGTTTTCTCTTTTCTCACCCCCTTGAGCACAAGCACCCTCTGGCCAAAAAAATAAAAAAAGAAGAATCCCAGAAAGAATGATGTCCAATACTTAAAAAGTTGTAGCAAATGTAAATTTCTTGAGAGAATTGGAATAAATTATTACAATATGGCAGTAATAAAATCCTTCAGTAAGGGTTTCAGTAGAAATTTTTCCTCACTTGTTTATTAACTCAAACAACAACAAAGCAATAAGTATTATATCTTTAATGTCTCATATCCAAACTGTCTTTTAACCTATACTGAACTGAAATAAAACTTATTTAAATTAGTTTTACACTGTTATCTTTATGAATTTTATTTATGAATGCTATTTAAAACTTACACATTTCTGGTTATTTACATAAATTGCATTTTTCAATATTTTCATGTGCTTCAAACTTTAGAAAAATCTGATTTTTAAAAAGCAATTATTTTTACATTTTAGAAATGAAGTTACTCTGCAGTCTTACTTCAATACTGTGACAATTTCAGAGACCCTGACCCTAGTTTGTTATGCGTTGTCACAAACACAGATGATGAAATGAGGATTTATAGTTTCACTGACTTAAAATACAGTAAAAATAGAATAAAAAATCTCATGATTTACATTTACATGAATAACATGAAGATATGCAGAGATATACCGTGATGGTTAATATTCAGAGTTCAGATTGTACTTAAGATAAAAATGCAGGTAGACGTGGTTAGAATCTTTCAAAGATTCAATTATAAAATAAGTAACCTGAGACTGTATGTTTATCAAATATTACAAATTCCACCTTGAACGGTTTTCTGCTTTGAAAATCTATTTTCCAAAAGACCAACTCCTGTTCTAGGCAAATATACAGCATACAAGAAGAAACATTTAGCACAGAATTTCTTCAGTCTATCATTGCGAAGTTATTTAGAACAGGTGTGTTTATAATCATAAGAAACTGAGAAAATCAATCTTTAATGGCAAACTCCCATCTTCACCCCTGAGAATCATAGGGTTAGAATATGAAACATAGGAATTTTGGCAGAAAGAGGTCTTGTTAAGGCATCTTATGCACCTCCCATGGATATTATCTCCCCGTGATACCACAGACTCTTTATTTTGTTATTGTTTTAAAGCACATTTTAAAGACAACAAAATAGTCATTTACAGGGCTGCAGTCTCTTGTGCAACAGCAAAGTACATTATTAAACAGTCACAGGTGTGCACCACATGAAGTGGTAAAATATGATTTGCGGAGATTTGAGGACAGATCTGTCTCTCCAAGGCTCCCTCCCAGGTTGTGCCCTCCATCTGTTCCACAGGTCTTCATCTGGCTGCATTTAAAGGAAAATATCTTCATCTTGACATCTAAAGGAGTAATAAAAAGTGATTTAGTTTAATAAAGAAAGAGGGATTCAACATACATACTGTCATCAAAATAGTAATAAAAGTTGCTACTTATCAATTTTTTTTAAATGCTTCCTACTCATTCTACCATAGTATATAGCTGGACTAAAATTTCAAATTCCAAATGATCTCACTGGTTAAAGTCAATATTAACAATACCCCATCCATTTGAAGTACTAGCAAAATTTTTATTTTAAAACTCTGTCTTGCCTTTTTAATGGAAGCATAATAATGAAAATAAAATTCCCTTCCAATTATTTAAAGTGGTTCTTTCTTATAATATAACATACTTTTCTACCTTGATCATTCCTTTGTAAAATTCTCTCACTTTTAGGTAGACTGAACTTTGAGGCTGATGCATTAATAAGTAGACAATATGAAAGAAATGCATAACCCAAAATAAAAATCATATATGCAAACAATAAATATGAAAAAGATACTTATTACTCAAGGACATGTTTGCCTTTCTGGCTTTAGCTCTTAACTCTATTCAAGGGTTGGGTTTGACTTTGGGACTTCTTTAGTGGGCTGAACATGGAGGTGATCATAAGACTCACATGACCAGAGGATATCCCCTTATTTTACTTCCTCTAACTTGTACTTACAGTGTAATGTTTCTTCTTTCTCAACTTATTCATAAATAATTTATCACATGGAGAGAATTTTTGTTTTCCAAAAGAAGCAATGGTTTCATACTCTAATTTTCTTTTGTTTCCATATATTACATGTATGGGTAATATCTGATATAACTCAATTGGAGTTTGAGGGAAGATGGTTAGATATAAAGGGCATTCCACTAACTTTGAACCTGGACTCAGATACCATCTCTGGAATCTTAACACTCAAAGGCTTACTTAGCATAAATAAATAAATACAGCTAATTTTTAATACAATTTTTCCTTAAGGAAATAAAAAGACATGGGTAGGCCCAATAATCTAGTGGTTAAGAATCTGTATCCTATAGACAAGCAATTTGAATCCCATATCCAGGGGCTTGGAAAATATGCATCACACATTGACATACATGTTCAAAATTGTGATAGGATGAAGAAATATAGGAGCAAAGATTGTATCATGACTGTACCCCATTAGTGAGTGCTTTCTCCGTCTCTTTCTTTCTCTCTGTCTCTCTCTGGTGAGCACATACACTCACTGGCAATTAGAAGATGGAAAAAAAAGAAGAAAAAAGAAAAAGATGTTAATTTTCCTAGCTTTAAAAATTAGAAACACAATACTTAATCAATACCATTATTTCACAAGTTTTAAAATTTAACCTTAAGGACAATTAATAAAGCGTGAGGAGGATAGAAATAGAAAAAAGGAAAACAAAAAATATGGCTCAGGAGAGAGAATAGGGGTGAAACAGGTAACGTGGGTGTATTAGGGTCAACGTGGTATTTATCAGGAAGCAGAAAATACACCAATAATGTGAACAGGAGAAATTTAATATTAAAGATTGTTATCTAGTAAAATGTGATTAACTGTTCAATGTAATAAAGAAAGTTTTTAAAGGTGTAGACATAGCAATGTATAAAGTTGGTTCTATCTATAGGACTGAGGAAAAATGAATAAGGAAGAAACTTTATTTTATTTATTTATTTATTTATTTTGGAGAGGTTTTTCCTATAGGGCACGTGCGCTCGCCAGAAAGACAGAGAGAGACAGAAAGCGAGAAATCACCCCCCAGGGGGGATGACCACGCCGCAATCCCTTCTCCTCCATTCTCCTCTCGGGATCTTGGGCATGCACGCACATGTGTCCGGCATGAGTTCTAGTCTTAGGGTCTGGGACTCAAACCACGGTCAACTACATGGGAGTCCAACGACATAGCTGTTACACTAACTGCTGGTCCCAGGAAGAAACTTTAGACACTTAAAATAGAGTACAGGTCAAAATGCTGGGATTCAGACCATTTTGGGAAGAATGGGGTTATCTATGGAGAATCAGACTGCTCTGACAAGTAAATTTGCTAGCGGGTGTGGGCCACTGCTTCAGGTAATGGAGACGCTTTCCCAAGGATTCGAACTAGAGTTGGTACACAACAGTAGCCCAGTAGTTGTTCAGGATTCACTGACATTAACAAGCTGGTTTGTGAAGGCATCAGAGGGGAACATTCCCAGGTCTCCATTCCAACCCACTGCCTCTGATGCCAAAGATAACACAACTCCTTCCTCCTGCCCTGGTTTTGGAATCTCTGGTGCTTTCTCTTGACAAAGCTTAACCTCAATATCAGTTAGCCAAGGAGTTATCACTCCTGGTCCAGCAGAGGGGAAAGGCTTCATTAGCAACTGAAACTCAATAAAATGATTGCTGTCACATTCTATATGGACGGAGATTCAGATTCCATACATGCTATTATGCAAAAAATCGAACTACCATACCACAATGAAAATAGCTGTTTGTCTCTGATAAGATGTATTTATTCTTGCTATGTGGAATGAAGTTCTTCCCATCCCCATTATGGGGGACACTAAGTTCTAATTTCCCTTGTATTTTTTTTTTTTTTTTTGGAGAGGCTTTTTTTGCTATAGGGTGTGTGTGCTTGCCAGAAAGACAGAGAGAGACAGAGAGACAGAAAGCGAGAAATCACCCCCCAGGGGGCATGGCCACACCACAATCTCTTCTCCTCCATTCTCCTCTCAGGATCTTGGGCATGCACACACACGTGCCCGGCATGAGTTTAAGCCACCGGGTCCAGGACTCAAACCGTTGTCGACTACATGGGAGTCCAGCAACATAGCCATTGGGCCAACTGCTGGACCCCCCTTGAATCTTTTTTTTTTTTCTTTATTTGGAGAGGGTTTTTTTTTGCTATAGGGCGCATGCGCTCACCAGACAGACAGAGAGACACAGAGAGACAGAAAGCGAGGAAATCATTCCCCAGGGGGGGATGGCCACGCTGCAATCCCTTCTCCTCCATTCTCCTCTCAGGATCTTGGGCATGCACACACATGTGCCCAGCATGAGTTTAAGCCACCGGGTCCAGGACTCGAACCGTTGTCGACTACATAGGAGTCCAGCGACATAGCCATTGCACCAACTGTTGGTCCCTTAATTAAAATCTTTTAGGAATCAATAAAATGTGAAAAAAAAAGACTAGGGAAAAAAGAAAAGAGAAAGAGTATAAGAGTGTGCAATGCTGCTGGTCCCCTCCCCCTTATATCTTTCACTACCTACATTAGTTATTTCTCAAATCCAGTCATTATCCCACTAAATATTTGTTACCTAAAAGGAAAAAAGAAGGCAGAATTTTCACTGTCTTTACTTCTATAATTGATCATAAAATAACATTTGCTATTTGCAAAATTCTTCTCTTAATTCTTCAGTATCTATTTGCTTCTGGCAGGAATGTCCACTAGCTGGGAATCTTTACTGGGTGGGATAACTCGAGTTCTTTGTCTCTCAAAGGTATGAGTTCTTAATACTCTCGGTTTCTTTTCTTGTTCTAGTTTTGCAATTGCTTTACTATTTGTGTAAAAAGCATAAAGAGGCCATCCTCTTTGAAATATTGAGTCCCCCAGGTTTATATTGTATGGCAGCAAAATAACTTCCACTTGGTAATGGGGATCAATCACTTCGGGCATCAAAGTAATCTCTTTTTCTGTCATTAGTTCAGTGAATATGGAGCCCAAAATAGCCAGATGGCAAGCTTATTTTTCAGTTCAACGGCATCAAGCATTATATCTCCTGAATGAAGTAATTTTTTTCTTAAAAGCCAAGTCCACCTTAGAAACAGAGTTCAGCATTGTCGAGACAAAAAGCAAAAATTCTTTGAGCGATTTTATGAATAGGACTGAGAGGTGCCATTCCCTCCTGTTTCCTGAATCCTGATTATGGGGGTGAAAATACTGTATAATGCCCCTATGATTTGAATGCATCTCCCCAAAACACATGTGTTGAAATTTGATTGCTATTACAATGGCATTAAGAAAATGGAAGCTTAATTCTACTGTGTTATAAAGAGGTGGGGCTAGTGTCAGCATGTGGCATGGTGGTTAAGGCTCTGGACTCACACCTGCTCAAAATCCTGAGAGGAGAATGGAGGAGAAGGGATTGTGGTGTGCCCATCTACCTTGGGAGGTGATTTCTCACTTTCCCTCTCTGTATGTCTCTGCCTTTCTCCTGCGAGCACATGTGCCTTATGGCAAAAACCTAAAAGAAGAGGAAGAGGAAGAGGAAGAGGAAGAGGAAGAGGAAGAGGAAGAAGAGTGGTCTCTGGAAGGTGATCAAGAGATTACAATTATGTACAGTTACCAGGGTGGGGCCCTCATGACTGAATACTGGTGGTTTTATAAGAAGAGGGACTTAGTCCAGGCCACACACTCACCACGTGATGTCCTGCACCATCTCAGGACTCTATTATAGAGTCCCCATAAGTAAGAAGACCCTCACCAGATGTGATTATAGAGTCCCCACAAGTAAGAAGACCCTCACCAGATGTGGTTCCTCAACCTTGGATCTCCAGAATCATGAACTGAATAAACACTTAGTTTTTATAAAGTACCAGTTGGTAGTATTCTGTTATTAACAACAGAAAAAAATGAAATTAAAGAAATAGTTTCTAATTTAAAGCATGAGCTACATCTTCTAAAGACAATTCTCCTCCTTTCAATGTATTGTTTCCTCACTGCCATATTTTGGTCGTCAGTTAAGCCATTGCATTAGGTCAGCCACTTCCTGGTGATGAGTATGTGGTAAGTCCATTAACACCAGGAGCATGTGCTAATTGCTATCTACCTTTTACACTACAATGAGTCCACTGATCAGATTCAATACTGTATGGAACATCATGATGATAGATAAGACATTCATTTGGGTATATCATCTTGTTTAGCTGAGTACTGAGAATCACCTCTGTGGTGAATGTCTTTTGATGAGCATTTGCATGGAAGATATGTCCACTACACCCAATTATATCGTGTATATGCATACATCTATAACTGCCATATGTATTTAAACTGTGACTTTGACTCTGATAGCACTAGTTTATGAAAGAAATCCCAAATCTCATGGTCAACTAATGAATGCCATATTTAGACATTCACTCTCTACCAAGGCTGAATAGCAAACCAAAAGCTATTGTTTTTTTCTGAAGGAGAATAATTATTTTTAGAAGATTTGGCTTAAAATCCTAGAGGTCTTCACTATGATTCTCCCATTTTTAGTTGTCAGATGTTTCATGCAGTATCCCAGTCTACAACAAACACTGTGAATACCGCTGGATGTGCTGGGCCATGAGGCCTTGAAGAAGAGATTAGCTTTCACTGAAGCCTAGATCTGCTGCAGAGTACATATTTCCTCCAGCCCACGCTCAAAACTAGCAGCCTAATGTGTGATGCACTCAAAAGTGCTTAGTACAAATTTTCTTTATAATTCTGAGCTTAGAGAGTCGTTCCTCTTCTTAGCTCTTCATATGTATGATATGACAGGAGAATGCCTTTAGGAAAAAGACCAAGGAGAAATGAGACTCACTGTGTTTTCCCACTCCCTAAGGAATAACAGTCATGTATTTATATTGTTCAATGCCCAGGAAGAATCATCACCTATTTCCAGTTTGATCATGGTTTTAACAGGGAGAGTAAATTATTCCTAAATGGACAGAAGCCAAGCTTAAGCAAAAAATTTGACTCAAAAATATCTAGCAACATTTGTGCTATTATCAAACATGTTATAGATTACATTCAGGTCACCAATATCTGGACACTTTCTATTAAGTCAATTTCACAGATTAATAATTAATTTAAAATTTTTAATTAATTTTTGTGGTACATTTTATGATTTATTATATTTACAACATTCCCTCATGCTACAACTTTATATATTTATATACATACATTATATAATATGCTTTTTATATTTGTATTTTTATATACTTAATATATTCATAACATTTCTCATATCACAATTGCATTGCACACTCTTATATTCTTTCTCTTTTCTTTTTTCCCTAGTCTTTTCTTTTCCACATTTTACTGATTCCTAAAAGATTTTAATTAAGGGACCAGCAGTTGGCACAATGGCTATGTCACTGGACCCCCATGTAGTCGACAAGGGTTCAAGTCCTGGACCGGGTGGCTTAAACTCATGCTGTGTGTGTGTGTGTGTGTGTGTGTGTGTGTGTGCGTGCCCAAGATCCCGGGAGGAGAATGGAGGAGAAGGAATTGTGGCATGGCCATCCCCCCCAGGGGGGTTGATTTCTCGCTTTCTGTCTCTCTGTCTCTCTCTTTCTGGTGAGTGCACACGCCCTATAGCAAAATCTTTCCCCCCACCAAAAAAAGATATTAATTAAGCTACATATTTTCAGTAGTAAGTACAGATGATATAAACATATCTATGAACACTTGTCCTAATTCAGGTATAAAACTCAGTGCATAGAATGAACATACTGTAAAGTAGCATCTAGCTGAAGCTATATAACTAAGGTGGTTATTAAATAGATATGTTGTTTATTTATTTTTTTGTTTGTTTTCTATGCATTTATTATTTTTAATTCCAAGAAAAGCAGTTTTAGCTTTAATCAAAATTTAAAAAATGTTAAGAAAAATTTGCTTGGGAACCAGCAGCTAGCGTAATGGCTGTGTTGCTGGACTCCCATGTAGTTGACCGCGGTTCGAGTCCTGGACCCAGTGGCTTAAAACTCACTCCGGGCGCATGTGTGTGCGTGCCCAAGATCCCGAGAGGGGAATGGAGGAGAAGGGATTGCGGCGTGACCATCCTCCCCCTGGGGGGTGATTTCTCGGTTTCTGTCTCTATGTCTCTCTCTGTCTGTCCAGCGAGCGCACGCACCCTATAGCGAAAACCTCTCCAAAAAAAAAAAGAAAAAAGAAAAAAAAATTTGCTTAAGACTTAAGCCAGGAAAAAGTTTTAGATTCTTTTCAAACAGTAGGTAAACACTAAAAAGTCAAATTACAGATATGGACAAAACTAAACTCTAGTAACAAGTGTATTTTCTGCAAACAAGTTATCTTGAAATGAGTTTATTTTTCTGCATACATATAATATTAAAAGAAATGTGTAAGATAAAAATTATCTTGTTAAAATTGAGCACCAGAGCCAAGAACTAGATATGTACCTTTCTCGAATACTTTCTCCCAGCCCTCTATTGCAATTTTCTCCAGAACTCTTCTTGAAGACCAATGTGTTTACACGGAAAAAGATAAAATCAGTCTCAATATATTTTTACTTGTTTAAAATGAAAATTTTTAATTTACTGCCTTCAAAAACTTCTTCGTTCTTATTTTCAATCTTCAGTATAAATGCCCATATTTGTTCCTTTTAGTTGTAATCAATTTGAAGTTTAAATTGTTTACACGTTTTATTTCATAAGATTCACTTCTTAGTCTAGCCGAAGGGGCACAGGTGGTAGGATGCCATTGTGCAATATTGGTTCCAAATGTGATAGCTTGATGTTTGAACCCTGGGTCAGCCTGAATATGCAAGGCAGGCCCATGGAGTGACCCTGATTCTGACTGGCTAAAGGGCTTTGGGGGAAGATCATAAAGTGACAAGACTCTATCAGGGGGCATGTACTTGCTGGAGAGACAGAGAGACAGAAAGTAAGAAATCACCCCAAAGAAGGGATGGTCACACCACAACCCCTTCTCCATTCTCTTCTCGGGACTTTGGGCACACACACGCACACATGCACACATGCACACGCGACTAGTGAGTTTTAAGCCAGGTTTGGGGCTCAAACGACGGTCCTACATGTGGAAATCTAGCAACATAACCATTATGCCATCTGCTGGTCCCTTTCTTTCTGGGGAGAAAAAGAATAAAAGTAAAAAGTAAAATGAACTTCCTGCTGTTGTGTTTTCAAATAAAATAAAAACTGAAAATTGCATGTTCTTAGTCTTATGCTAAGTTATTTCTGATTGGTATGAGAATGACTCAGCTGGTATAATGAACATACTGCCAGTCTCTTAGAAGATATTTGGCAGAGAAGATTATTCAATTACATCTGAAAAGGACATTTTGATCCAGTAACTGGATTTTAGACTCCAGCCTGTCAAAAAAAAGGAAGGAAAGAAAGAAAAAGAAAAGAAAGAAAGAAAGAGAAAAAGTCTCAGATATTTTTCATCATTAACTAGAAAATAACATCATTTGGGGGACCAGCAGTTAGCGTAATGGCTATGTTGCTGGACTCCCATGTAGTCGACCGTGGTTCGAGTCCTGGACTTGGTGGCTTGGACTCACACCGGGCGCGTGTGTGTGTGTGCCCAAGATCCCAAGAGGAGAATGGAGGAGAAGGGATTGTGGCATGGCCATCCCCCCTGGGGGGTGATTTCTCGGTTTCTGTCTTCTGTCTCTGTCTCTCTCCATCTTTCTGGTGAGTGCACGTGCCCTGTAGCAAAAACCTCTCCATCAAAAAGAAAAAAAGAACACCATTTGTAATGTAATTCCTATTATGTATAATAATTTTTGTTCTTCCACATCCCATATGTATAGAACATGTTGGGGAAAATGCATTGTTTTATACATATGCACACACATATCTGTACATACATATTACACACATGTACATGCATATACAAAGATTTATTACATTGCACAGATACCTTCATTATATGTTTTCTTTAAATTTCTGTCAGAAACTACTTTTTTTTAAATTCATGATTACCTCACTACTTGAAACTGATGTTTCTTGTATCTTTTATAGAGTCTTTCTGATATACAAATGCTGTTAAAACTTGATTATTGTAAGTCTATCTCTTTAACAACTTGTCTAAATGTAGGTATTCTAATCAATAGCAATGACAGCTGTTCACAGTAGAACTACATGCAATCTTGCTTATGCTGCAGCATGATGAAATAAATTCTTGTGTGGGTTGGTGAAACCAGGTAAACACTACTTTGTTTGTGTTTTTGTTTTTTGTTTGTTTCTGTTTTTGTTTTGTTTTGTTTTTAACCTAAATTTGCCTTTCTCATTTTATTTCACTACATGTGAAAAATTATATGCAACATGATATCTTTATTTTGCCACCTTGTCATTTATTTTTCTAACATAAGTGATTAAGTTTCTTTTGGCATAGAGATGCAGACTTTATGCCCCAATCAAGTAAATGCTGGCTTCCCATATATAGCTGCTATACTTGTGAGAATAGAGAGCCTCCTCTTTGACAGTTATTTAGGCTTTGAGCGCACATTGCATTAAATCTCACAATTGTGTTCATGGCACTATGAAAACAAAAGGAAGAGCCAGCAGGTGGTGTGGCAATTAAAGTGTTGGACTCCCACATGGTCTACCATAGTTTGAATCCCGGACCTGGTGGCTTGTTTTCTCACTTTCTGGGACCAGCAGATGGCATTGTGGTTACATCCCGAAACTCTCATGTAATTGACTACAGTTCATGTCCTAGGCCCAGTAAGTTTAAAACTCACACCTGGCATTTGTGCATGTGTGCCCAAAACCCCTAGAGGAGAATGAAGGAGACGAGATTGCAGTGTAGCCATCTCCCCTGGGGGGAGGGGGGAATTTCTCACTTTCTTCTCTCTCTGGTGAGCACATGCACCCTATTGCAAAATTCTCTTTCTCTCACAAAAAAGGAAACTTTATGAGGATGCCAGTTAAAAGTTTATTTTATAACTAACTGAAGGATAACTCCTTAACATCCTTACCTGTTAAAGAGGGCAAAACATGAATAGGTAAAAATAAATGCCATGTTTTTAGTAGTGGTGATAGTTGGTAATATCATTGACTGAACTAATAAATAGTGTACTTAGGATGGGAAAATTTATTTGGTGTGCTATAATGATACATAATGATTGAATGTAAATAAATAAATAAAAATAAAATAAGTGCAATGTTGATAGGTTAAAAATGTCTTGAGAGCAAGGAGTAGCAGTTGGGAAAATTTATCCAGGTAGAACGTGGCCAGGGAAAATAAAGTTACTAAAATGTGTTAAGTAAATTTTAAGGGAGAATAAACCCTCCATGCTTAGATTTAAGTGACTTCAGACAATAAGACATGGCTTTGAGTTGACCTCAAGTACTTGCACCACAAAAGCTGTTTTGAAAATATTTTTAGTTACTAGACTGAAATGAAATTGAGATAACTCTAAAAGACAGAAATCTCCCCAAGCCTTACCATTGTGAATATTTGGGATAAACTGAATTTAATATTCTCTGTGACCTATTGGCTAGTCTGATGTTTAATGAACCGCCCACGGTCACTTTACTCTCTAGTAAATTTATGTGACACGCTTTGTAACTTAGTTCTTTTTGGTTTGTTTTTGTTTTTAGAGAGAATTTTGCTATAGGGCACTTGTGTCTTCTGCTCACCAGAATGACAGAGAGATGGAAAGTGAGAAATCACCCCTTGGGGGGATTCCCATGCCACAATCCCCTGTCCTCCATTTTCCTCTCGGGATTTTGGGCACACATGCACCTACGCCCACTGAGTTTCAAGCCTCTGGGTCCAATACTCGAACCATGGTTGGCCATGTGGGAATCCAGTGATGGAACCATTACACCTTCTGCTGGCCCAATAACCTAGTTCTTTAAATTCACTTGCACGTTTTAGGAAAAAAGGGCAGTAGAAAATACATGTAATTATTCACAAAGAACAAAGCAACTATAGTATAGCTCTCACCAAATCAAACGAAATAAAGACAAAAATAAACAAACAAAGAAAAATGTTTTCCTATCAAAGCACTTCAAGAATCAGAGGTTTGAGGGAACCAGCAGTTAGCATAATGGCTATGTCGCTGGACTCCCACACAGTCGACCGCGGTTCGCGTCTCGGACCCGGTGGCTTACAACTCACGCCGGGCGCGTGTGCGTGCGTGCCCAAGATCCCAAGAGGAGAATGGAGGAGAAGGGATTGCGGCGTGGCCATCCCCCCAGGGGGGTGATTTCTCGCTTTCTGTCTCTATGTCTCTCTCTGTCTGTCTGGCGAGAGCACGCGCCCTATAACGAAAAACCTCTCCAAAAAAAAAAAAAAAAAAAAAAGAATCAGAGGTTTGATAAAGTTTGATAGCACACTGAGGCTTGGTTATGGGTTGGATGTCCAAGGGAGGTCTCCCTAGATTCTGACTGTTTTCTTCTGAAAATCACTTGAAATCATGTGTACCAGCTAGGGTCCCGATGGTCAGCTATTCTTACTGCAATTCTGTGACTCTGTTTTGCTCTAGTGTATCACATTTTCCTTGGATCAGCAGGCCAAGGCCATGCTCTTTTCACTAGAATGGCAAAAGCGCACGTGAATACACAGAACGACTTGAAGCTTCTTGAGCCTTAGATCATACACTAAGAGCAATGACTACGTGCCATTAATTAAAGCAAGCCCCATGGCCAAGCCTCAGGTCAGTCAAGGGGCTAAGATTACAACCACAAGAATGCCACTCCAAGGAAAAGGTTTAATTTAATCTACCTTTGTAGGCAATGTCAGGGAACAGTCTGTGTATAGAATGCCAAATTACATATGACTTCATGTCATTTAAAGGATTTACTTGATCACAAACATACACGACTGATCTTAAATAAAAATCAAATAAACTGATTAAGCATGGACAAGAATTGCTACAATTATTTGGGTACAGGAACTAAAAATCACTAGGCAGTAGTTTTCAAAACAAGTAAAGACTAATACCTCCAACCAAATGCGTGAGAAGTTTTGTTATGATGAAAGCAACCACCAAAAATAAATATAATTCAATGACATATTTGCTTCGGTATTTCTGAAAACTAGATTTTTGTACACCTTTCAGAATTCTTGTTTTTAAATGTGGAGAATAAGTTAGACTGACAACATTTTTTAAAGAAAAAAAGTTTAGCATCAGAATGTCTGAAAGCATTTTGTTTTTTATTATAGCTGTCACACAAATAGACTAGGAATCTAGCAAGGTAAATTATTGTTAGCATAAGCATATTTGATTAATCACTACATTTTAAACCTCAAATGTCCATAGAGTGCTTGAGCTTATGCTTTGGGTAGGCAGTTTGTTATTTGTTCCTATAAATTTATGTATAGAATTTCAGTCAGAAAACATGTCCATGTGACTTCGTCTCATTTTTTTTTGTAGCAATCTTGTTTACACCCCCCCCTTTTCTTTTTCTTATTGTTATGGAGTGTCTTTCTGTTCACATTGACCTGGTTCCACCATGAAAGCATTAACATCAGCGCCAGAACATGTACAAAAATATTTACATAAATCTCACGTATTCCCAAACACATTGTTTCATGGGCAATACAAACTACCCTAATAGCAGTATAACATCTTCCGTAAACCTCTCAAAACTCTTTTGAAAGTGATCTTGCTCCAACCCCAATAGAATCAAAAGCAACAGTAATATAGGGACCAGCAGTTAGCATAATGGCTATGTCACTGGACTCCCATGTAGTCGACAGTGGTTCGAGTCCCAGACCTGGTGGCTTAAAACTCATGCCAGGCACCACGTGTGTGTGTGTGCTCAAGATCCCGAGAGGAGAATGGAGGAGAAGGGATTGCGGTGTGGCCATTCTCCCTTGGCGGGGGGGGGGGGGGGGGGGGGGGTGATTTCTCACTTTCTGTCTCTCTGTCTCTCTCTGTTTGGTGAGTGCACAGAACCTATGGCGGGGGGGGGGGTGATTTCTCACTTTCTGTCTCTCTGTCTCTCTCTGTTTGTCTGGTGAGTGCACAGACCCTATAGCAAAATACCTCTCCAAAAAAAAAAAAAAAAGGCAACAGTAATATATACAATAACAATTTTAATTGTTAATTTTTTTTTTTTTTACACAATTACATGGAAATTAAGATATCCAGTAAAGAAAGACAGGACCAGCCAGTGGCATGGCAGCTGGATCCCACTTGTGCTTTTCTAGTCCTGGACCCAGAGACTTGAAAACTATGATAGGGGTGTGTGTGTGTATGTGTGTATACCCAAAATGCCAAGAGGAGAATGGATTGCAATTTGGCCATCTCCCTGGAGGGTGCTTTTCTCTTTCTCTCTCTCTCTCTCTCTCTCTCTCTCTCTCTCTCTCTTTCTCTCCCTCAAGCTTGTGTGCACGCTCTCTCTCTTTTTCTATGGTGAGCACACATGGACTATAGCAAAAATTAAATATATAAATAAATCAGCCCATAAATTGCATGCATATCCATCTATAGATAAAGAGCATACCAAATTATATAGTCGTCTCTGTCATGCATGTGTACATACCAATTTATGACTATATGTGCACATTTGGAAGTTCAGCTATGTCCTCCATAAGTCGGAGAAACAGAGAGAGAGAGACAGAGACAGAGGCAGTACCTCCAACAGGGACTTGACCTGTCAATCCATCACCAGCTTCAGCCAGCCCTGAATTATCTGCACAGGATATGCTCAGCATGCTCTGGGGGCTCTGTGTATGTGAACCACGAAACTTCACAGACGCCATCTTTGAAAAGTGTTTTGTTTTATCACCGAGCGACTGTCCTGTCCTTGTATGTACACATACATCTATATTTCACTATACCTACATCTGGCAATTCAAATGCTGATCTCAATTTAAGAACTAGAAATTTTGGCCCGAGAAGATAGCTATACACCAAAATAAAATTTCCTTTCCTTTGCCTGCTCTTTATCATTTCTTAATAGATAGCAAGGAGATTTGTATGCAATTACAATATGTCTCCTACTCTTTTTGTTTCCCTAAGACAATATGACATAATATGTACATAAGTCCTTTTATAAATTACACATTTTTTAAAAAAAAATGCAAATTGTTGTTTTCAAGAAAGAATTAGTGACAGGCACAATTGTACTTGTCCCCAGAAAGCGAGTAAGATTTTTCTCAATGATTTAAAAATAGGAAACTTCTCACACTTGGTTAGTCCATTTTTTTTTTTTTTTTATCAAAAAAGGTAGGACATTTTGCTCTTAACAATGAGCAGACTTAACCAAATGCCCCAGCGTGAATTCAAATATTTTTATATATTCCCAAATTTTGCCCTTTCTCTGCTTCAAAAATTACCCCTTTTAAAGGAAAGCTGGAAATAGCACAGAGTATCAGGTTTCCTCCCTGCTGTGTTTAGGTCACAATTCTGTGGTGCTCAAACACAGAATTCAGTCCTACGGGCAGTGTTTGTATTCTCAGTAGCACTGGTACTGTCACATGGTGGTGTCACAGTTAGCGACTACGGAATTTCTAGTGCTGCAGATCACTGCTGCTCTATCTTCTCTTTCTCATATAATTACTAAAAGGTGAATATTATCACGTTTGAAAAAATACTTGTCTGATATGTGTTATATTCATTAAAGAATTATAGCACTTGTCAATCTTTTCTATTTACAGTATACATTATCTTTTAGCCCTGGGTTCAACACTTTCATTGTAAAAAGATGTACGTATTATGAATATGAATACTAAGAAGAGAAACAAGTAAAAACATACGATATTTACAATGAGTGTATTCTACTAGTATGTTTAAAAATAAGGCTTTATATATATTTTTTTCTTATGGAAAAAAACATATACTATCATGGTTGAGTAGATAACTGCTGTTTATTCAAACTGGAAGATTTCTCCTTGAGCATACAGGACGCTATTCTGCCATTAATTTTTTCTAAGTCTGTAAAAACCTATCATCTGACTAAGAGCTCATCGTTCATTGCTAAGTACATACGTTATCAGTCGTTCTATTAGAGTCTTGTCATTGAGCGTATCATAGATGGACTAAGAGCAAAGCAAGAAAGACCTCTGCAGATGTTTATTCTTAACTTCAAGATATAGGCTCTGACAACGCAGGCACTGCTTTAGTTCGCTTGTTTAGCTGTTTAATCGTACACAGGTGTTTACCACAAGACTATTATCTTCTTGTTAAATCTAGCCTGAAATCCAATTTGAGATTGAGTTGAGAAAACAAGGGATTTGAGCTAATTTTACTGAATCTTTCACTATGATTATGTTGTACTTTGCTAGTGCTTATGTAATAATAAGGAAATGTGTGAAAGAAGCAAGAAGAAAGGAATTGAACAGGAGAAAGTGACAGGATATGATAGACAAGCACTGGGAGGGACAGAAAGAGAGAATTAGAATCAACATGGATAAGAACATTGTTGGGCTGCTTTTTTCCTTTGATGACTTCATTGAATTTGTGTTGCCCTAATTTACAAGACAAAAACTGGAATGCAAGTATTCGTCCTGTATTCTTTCCCTTAGCCACAGTAAAGACCCCAGAACCTTATCTGGTACCTCCTGCTTCTGGGTAGATTTTAATTCCACAGTTTTATAATTAGATTATGAGATTAAATCTGAGGGGACTAAAAAAAGTGTATATATCAGGTTACTCTTTCATGTAAAACTTTATGTTGTCTCAACATTTTATGACGGTTGAATTAGTTCATTACAACCATGTCATCCTACCCAAAATTCAGGAGTGGGATAGTCAATATCACATTTACATTTTTGTTATTAGAAAACATATGTACTATAAATGAAAAACATTTACCAGTACAATCTGTAGAAAAATTATAGAAAATGGAAGGATATATCACCTATCTGACCCAGATCACTATGAGATTATAACAGATGGCCATATCTGGTTTCACTTTATGTTTTAAGATCTATTCTCAAAGCACAGACAAAACAAAAAAAAAAAATGAAGAAATTGGAAAACACTTGAATTTAAAACAAACAAACAAAAACCTGCTTCTATAACTTTATTTTTATTTTTCCTATTATAATGCTTGGAATATTTTTATTTATTTATCTATTCATACTGATTAAACTAATCATCCTTTATTTTCTTTCAGAATCTTAAACCTTTACAGATATATACTCAGCCCCAATTTTTTTCTAGAATTTCAGAGTGTCAGAATACATTTAATGTCAAAGCCTTTAACTACTTACTCGCTCACATTTTTTTGTTGTTTTATCACCAATGAAATTTAAAAATTATATTGCTGATTACATGCTTTAGGATTCTTTCTTCATGGCTTTTGTGTACATGTCTGTGGATAAGCCTACATATTCTTAACAACATTTTGACACTGGAATGTACAACATGTGTCTGATTAACAAGCATTGGGAATGATGAAGCAATTTGAATAAACATTTAAATTTCACTAAGTGAATGTATAGACCGAAGATAAATTTTGGACAATCACATATATGGGGGTATATACATTCTTGAGCTATCAAATCTGAGTGATCATCTGTTAAGGTTCTAATGCTTTTAAATATTTCATTCATTTTTCTTTAATAATGTATCATATAACCACTATTTTCAGTCTCTCTAAGAAGGTGTTCAATTGATTATGTTGAGAGTTCTTTATTTCAAGGGTCTTCAGTGTCACCTACAAATCTATTAATGCAAGAATCACAGTCTTTTTCCTGCCTCATGTTTCAAACTCTAGTGATTTTAATCATCTGTCATTTTCCTAAGTCATGCTGTGTCCACATTGAACTTACCTATTTTCCAGTTTGTCTGTGAAGTCTGAAAATTTATGGAGGGCTCTATAATAGAATTTAGCTATTTAAGTTATTTACATGCTTGTCATTTAATTAAACAAACATGAATTGTGTAAAAACAGATAAAATATTTTAATATATATGCATTTTATTATTATTTGATACATATATTAATTGTAATACTGATAAGTATCTTGGTGTTACTTGATAAATATATTAATTGCTATACTGGTAAAATTTCAATAATTTCAATAAAAGTTAAAAATTAAAACTATAGGGAAACCAGCTATGTCTCAGGACTCCCATGTAGCCAACCATGGTTCGAGTCCCAGACTCGGTGTCTTAAACTCACGCCTGGCGCATGTGTTTGTATGCCCAAGATCCCAAGAGGAGAATGGAGGAGAAGGGATTATGGTGTGGCCATCCCCCCTGGGGGGTGATTTCTTGCTTTCTGTCTCTCTGTCTCTCTCTGTCTTTCTGGTGAATGCACGCGCCCTATAGCAAAAACATCTCAAGAAAAAAATAATTTAAACTGTAGGGAGAGCAAATTACATGGGCTTGGGGTTTTGGATCCCACATAGCTGACCTCAGGGTTCAAGTCCTGGACATGTGAGCTTGAAAAACATGCCAGATGCATGTGTGCACATGCCCAAAATCCCAAGAGAAGAATGGAGGAGTAGGAATTACAGTGTGGCCATTCCCTCTGGGCGGTGATTTCTCACTTTCCTTCTCTCTTGGGCTCTTTCTGGCATGTCCTATAACAAAAACAAAACAAAGCAACAAAGAAAACCGAACAATTAAATAAAAGTATAGGCACGAGTAATGCATGAGCAGTGAAGTAGATTTATTTTTTTAATTGAAAAAAGAAACTCAATCATCAAAAATATGATCACTGTATAGTTAAATGATAAGTTTAAGGAATAAGCAACATGAAGAAGAAAGGATATAATTTGTGAAAAATAAGTAGCACTTGTGATTTACTGAAACTAAGTAGTTTGGGAACTATGATTTATTTCCTTAAAACTAGAGAAAGAAACAAGTTTCTCATGAGCTGGCCTACCAGTCTACATAGAGACTAATTGAAAAAAAAAAAGATATATTTTATTTTTACTTGACTTATCATCCTTTTGGACTATTTTACTGAGACTAAAATGTTACACATTATTTAGTTCCTAGTGGACAGTTTTCTGTTACGTACCATTGATTGCTTATATATGAGGAGACTTGTTTTAATTCCACATCTTTATCTTCATATCCATCAATAGCGAATTGGTTAATGTTTCTAAGATGTTCATTTATTACATTGTAGTCAGTCCATTTCACACTAACAGCAATACCACTTGATTTATTCCTGTCACTTCAGGCAATGTTCTATAGATGTGTTGACCTGTAACAGGGCATGCAAAAAGATGTAGAATCGTATGGTTGCAAAATGTGGAAGGTCATCGGCTACGTGGTTAAATGAACTTTGCCCTGGATTTCTTTTGGATTTTGCCTTCTGTTGCTCAAGTTCCATAAGTGGTCAAATATTTAGAAACAATCATCTGGCAACAAAACTGCTATTACTTGTGGGGCAAAATTTCCCAAGGCATAATAGTAGTTTGAATATCTGCACAATTTTCCAGTGGATGTTCACCATCCCTGTGGCATTGTCTTAATACCACCATCGTAATTGCATTCTGTCAATGGATGTATTCATTTAGGTTTGTGCCTAAATTATCACATCCTGAGAACTTGGGTTTCTTTGAATTTGGTCACTCAGTCATGGAAAAAGAGGAGCTATCTGATACAGAACACTGTTTTTAAGCCTAATGAAGTAGAGCTCAACCATAACAAAATAAACTATATTTGTTATAAACACTACAAGAAGGTAACTGACAGGTAGGGGCCAGGACAGAGGAAGAGTAAAGTGCTGTGCTCTCTGAGGCTGAGGCACACAAGGAGGATGTAGGCTTCTGGATTCTTCCCTGACTATGCATGTCACAGGTGTACCCCCGATTCAGAGCTGGCTGAAGCTGGAATCGATCTCAGTGTCAGGTCCCTGTTGAGATGTTGTCCTTCTGTCACTTTCACTCTCACTAATAGAAGAAATAAATAAATAAACTTAAAAAAGGAAGGCTGTTGACAATCAGCAGTGATGGTTCACACAAGTGATGTGTATAAAAAGCTGGGCAGTATATCAAATACATATTTAATGTCAAATTTATTGTTTTCTTAATGTAACAATAATAATCAGGGGTTTAACATCAAAATGTATTTGTGTACACAAAAGAAAATAGGTGAGCATTTTAGTCTTTTCTTACTATATAAATCATTACTCTTTGCAAGATTTTTGCCAAAATGTATTTTGTATCGCATAAATATAATTTTACTGATCTATAACAGTATAATGCAACTTTAGGTGTTTTACTCACAAATATTCTAAAATATGCTTACTGTACTTACTTTTGGCTAATAAGTACCATAAAAGAAATGACAAGTTAAGAAAAGAAAGAAGTCTTATACCACTCCCAAGAAGAATAAGCATAAGGGAAAGAAGGTTAATTCCTCCTGATCAGCAAAGACTGCTATTTGCTGGCAAACAGTTGGAAGATGGGCATGCTTTGTCTGACTACAACATCCAAAAGGGGTCCATGCTTCATCTTGTGTTGAGACTTTGTGGTGGTGCTAAGAATTGACAAGTCAATCTGTGACGGGTGAATAAAAGTATGCTCTTTTCAAAGCTTATTGTAAAAATGTTTTAGTTTGCTCACATTGGTAGCATTTTTTTTTTTTTTTTTGAGAGGTTTTCGTTATAGGGCGCGTGCGCTCACCAGACAGACAGAGAGAGACAGAGAGACAGAAAGCGAGAAATCACTCCCCAGAGGGGATGGTCATGCCGCAATCCCTTCTCCTACATTCTCCTCTCGGGATCTTGGGCATGCACGCACACGCGCCCAGCGTGAGTTTTAAGCCACCGGGTCCGGGACACGAACCGTGGTTGACTATGTGGGAGTCCAGCGACATAGCCATTACGCTAACTGCTGGTTCCCCATTGGTAGCATTTTTTAAACCAACCTTTCTAATGCTACAAATGTCCAAACTAGTGTTAATCCTGTATCAGGATTATTTTCTTTGAGAAATATTTGACTGTAGATAATCCTCTTAGTTTAAGAACATATTGCCTGGATCAGTGTTTGTATTCGTTTTTTATGCTGTTTTTAAAAATACTGCAAGATTAGTGACTTAACCAATATAACTTTATCATTTTATGGTTCTGTAGATTAGCAGTTTGAAATAGGTATCACTGGGCTACAATCTGTGTATTGACTGGACTACATTTGTTTTGGAGATTCTAGAGAAGAACCATTTGCTTGCCTTTTTCTGTTTCTAGAAACTGACCTCTTTTAAGGTAACATTTAATTAGTCTTTCCTTTTTTTTTTTTCTTTTGATTATCAAACATAATTCCCTCTGCAAATTTAATTGCACCTTGCCATGTAATCTAACATATTCATAGGTAGTGAGAATCACAAAATTGACATCACTTGGTGGCCATAATTGTGCCGACCACAGTGGTTATTAGTACATGCAATTTAGTTGTCAATGGCAAAAATATGTTTTTCTAGAGAATTAAAATGGCAATGATACTTACAAGTGACAGGGCATTAATAAATAAAACTTTTCTTCAATAAAATAAAACTTTTCTTCAGTATAATAAAATACCATGTATTTATACTTGAAAATATGCCACAGATACGATAGTCTAAATTTCAATATAAATGGGTAAGAAAGTTTCAATATATTTTTAGAAGAATTATTTATTTAAGTTATTTATTACTATTCTTATTATTACATTTGCTGGAGGGCATGTGTACTTATGAGAGAGAGAGAGCAAGCTGCCAGGTCTGGGACTCAGACAAGTAGCCAATGTGGGAGTCCAGGGTTTTGAGCACCACACACCCTGCGTGCCCCAGATTCGACATATTTTAAAGAAATGAGAAAGCTTTAAATATAGGCACTAAACCTACTAAAAGATTAAAAAGAGACAGAATTGTTATAAAAGGAAGTCAATTAAAAAATTAGTATAATTAATAACTGGTGGCAGTTGATAACAAACTGAACTCCTGTGCTTGAAGCCATGTGGCCAACCACAGGATTGAATCCCTGAGTCCACGTGAAAATGTGAGGTGCTTGTACGTGTGTCCAAATTCTGAGCTGCTGCAGAGGGCTGGAGAAAAGGGAATGTTGTGTGATGAGACCATGTCAAGGGTGCTTCTCTCCCTTGTGCTCTCATATGTGTATATTACACTATCTTCTTTTGGGGAGAAGAGGTTTTTTTGCTATAAGGTGTGTGCGCTCGCCAGACAGACAGAGAGAGACAGAGAGACAGAAAGCGAGAAATTACCTCCCAGGGGGGATGGCCACGCTGCAATCCCTTCTCCTCCATTCTCCTCTTGGGATCTTGGGCATGCATGCCCATGCACCCGGTGTGAGTTTAAGTTACTGGGTCCAGGACTCGAACCGTGGTCGAATACGTGGGAGTCCAGCGACATAGCCATTACCCTAACTGCTGGCCCCATATATTATACTATCTTGAACAAAGTAAATTAACTTTAAAAAAAACTGAGAGTATCTAAAAATATAGAAATTTATTTGAAAAATCATCTGTAAGAATCAACTTACAGGTCAATAAGATCATTAAAAATAAGAGAATCATGAGACCAGCAGTTGGCATAATGGCTATGTTGCTGGACTTCCATGTAGTCGACCACAGTTAGAATCCTGGACCTGGTCCGGGCGCATGTATGTGTGTGCCTAAAATCCCAAGAGGAGAATGGAAGAGAAGAGGTTGCGGCATGGTGATTTCTCACTTTTTGTCTGTCTCTCTCTGTCTTTCTGGAGAGTACACACACCCTATAGCAAAAAACCTCTCCAAAAAAAAAAAGAGAATCTCAATACAAATGGATGAAAGGCAACCTACACACTAAGAAGGAATAATTTAAAAATATAAAGATTGAATCTAGGTGGTAGTGCAAAAATAAATAAGTAAATAACCCTATAAATAAATAAATAACCCTATGAGAATAAAGTTATACGGTATAAATAATAACCAAAAACAGCCAGTGCTCATCTAATGGCATGTAAGAAGAAACAGTGAGAACAGATGCAGCAAAAGTGGAATAATAGGGTCATGCTATCATTTTTTGAAAAAAACAATTTTACATCTTTAAAAGTAGAGAATAAAAAAATAGCAAGTTTAATTTCATAAAACTCTCAAAACACACATTCTAAATTTTATAATTTCATTAATAACGGGTGATACTAAAATTACCAGAGAGAGTGAAAAACAAGCACATTTCACCTACATTAAAATGATTGGTTTGTTGTTATCTGTTAATCATTGGCGACAGTGAAGTTAAGGGAAATAAAGGGACAGTACAGTTATTCTTAACCTTAATTATTTTTAATATAGCCAATTTTTCCTAATCTTATTTTCAGACTTTCAAGAATTTAGAGTTCTAAGACCTGTGATGATGCCACAGTCATTAAGCTACTAAGAAATCATTTCTTGACGGTATGCTAGAAAATAACAACATAATCAAATGAATAAATAAACATCAAAAAGAATGGAATTCAGAGGTTGAAGATAGTTAGATAAACAATTTTCACTAAAAAAACTCAAATACAACGTTTAAGCCTACAATTGGAAAGTTATTTTTTTATGTGAAGAAGTAATCCATAAAATAGTAGAGGAATAAAGTAAAATAATCTTAGTGGAATTAAATTTACAGATCATTCAATAGAATTTTAGAAGTGGTGGAGAAGAAGTGAAATACTATAAACACAACTTAGGGATATTAATTAGTTTCTCATTATAATGGGTGAATACATACACACACATAAAAGTAGATCTCTCTCTCTCTCTCTCTCTCTGTCATCTATCTATCTAGATATCTCCATGGTCTATCTATAAGTATAAAATTAAATATATTATTAAAATATTTTGAGGTAACCATTTGAATAACAAAAATAGACTATTCAATGTCTACACTACTAAATGAAAAATAGATATGTTATCTAGTGAGAAAGGGATAATGAAATGATAAAAATTAACTTCATGCCTTAGCTTTTCCTACACAAAATATTACGCTGGAAACAAAGTTTATGAAAAAAACATTTCTTATAATAAGTATAATGAGTTTTGGGATTTCTTTTAAAGACACAGTTATCTCGATTTGTGCTAGAAATCAAGCTATGTTGGGACCAACAGGTGGCATGGTGGTAAAGGCACTGGACTCCCACATGGCTGGCCACAGTTTGGGTCCCAGACCTAGCGGGTTACTCTCTCACTTCCCTCTCACTCCTCTCTCCCTCTATTTCCCTCCTTCTCTGGTGAGCACATGTGCTCTATTGCAAGTTTTAAAAATGAGAATAATGATAAATAAATAATTCTTTTTTAATTATCAATTTACAAAGGAGGCATAGATAAGAAATAGCACAGAATAGTTGAAAATATGCCCATTACAAAGATGTTATGGAAAGACAATGGCACCATTAATGATATTGGGCAAGTATGAACTAATAGTGAAATGTATTAAATGAGATAGGGAGAGATTTTATATTCATAAAGTTATATTCTTGACCAGCCTGTGGGCTGGTGACTAAGGTGGACGGGTCCTATATGCCTGACCTAACCATTAGAATTATGGATCCTGGTTTGAAAAACATGACAGGTGCATATGCCTATAAGAAAAATTTTTTAAAAGAGGGAGAAATGGAGAAGAGAATGGCATATGATGATGATGATGCCCCATGAAATTTTTTTTTTTTTTGCTTTCCTTTTCTTTCTGTCTCTCTATGGTGACTACACTTGCCTGTTCGCAAAAGAAAAATTACAATTCACCAAGAAAATAGAAAAAATATACATTTTATGTATTTATACAATTAAGTAAAAACAGAGAATATGAAAAACTTGCAATAGTTTTAGGACAGTTAAAAATCTCTTTTAGTGTTCATAGTATCATGTAGATAATAATTATGTGAGGCTGCAAAATAATTGCAGAGTACAATTAAGAAGAATGATTGTTATAAATTTTTACTCAAGAAAGAAAATTACTAAATATTTTCAAAAATTGGAAGCTATATAGGCAATATTTTCTGAACATTTTATAGCTAAACTAGGAAATAGGGAATATGTAGTTTTTTATTATTTTGTTACTTTTTAACTTTGAAATTTAAAAAGAAGTCACATACGTAAAGAAAAATAAGTAAAACAGACCATAGAAACAGAAATAGTAGACTATTTAGAAACAAATGAAAAATTATAACCCAACTTTTCAGATGTCAAATGATTCATAGAATTTTTGTAGCCATAATTATAATTAAAATATACTTATTTTAATAAATAAAAATATTTTAGATAAAAGTCTAAAATAAGTCTAAAGAAAAAGGAAGAAATTAACAACTATAGAATAAAGAAAAAATAAACCTGAAGAAGCAAAGGTCTCCCTTAATAAAAAATGTTTTTTGTAAAATAATTGTTATAAAAATAATTGTGTCAGACTAATCAAGATAAATAGAAAATACAATTAAATATTAGCAACAAGGGACCAGCAGTTAGCCTAATGACTGTGTCGCTGGACTCCCACGTAGTCGACTGCGGTTCAAGTCCCAGACCTGGTGGCTTAAACTCACGCCGGGCACGTGTGTGTGCATGCCCAAGATCCCGAGAGGAGAATGGAGGAGAAGGGATTGTGGCGTGTCCATCCCCTCTGAGGGGTGATTTCTCACTTTCTGTCTCTCTGTCTCTGTCTGGCGAGCGCACACACCCTATAGCAAAAACCTCTCCAAAAAAGAGAAAAAAAAATATTATCAACAAAACTCCAAATTAAAGAGTATAAATAAAGAAGAGTAGCTTTGATAACTATTGGTGGTATAGTTGTAATGCACTGGGCCCACACGGGAAGCTCTATATTTGGGTCCTGGAAAATATCTAAAATAGAAGGTAAAATTTGGTTTGGTTCTATTCTTTATATTTCATATATTTTTAAAAATAGTGGGACCTGGGACCAGCAGTTAGCAGAATGGCTATGTCACTGGACTCCCACGTAGTTGACCATGATTCGAGTCTCGGAACCGGTGGCTTAAAACTCACGCCGGGCGTGTGTGCGTGCGTGCCCAAGATCCCGAGAGGAGAATGGAGGAGAAGGGATTGCAGTGTGACCATCCCCCCTGGGGGGGTGATTTCTTGCTTTCTGTCTCTCTGTCTCTCTCTGTCTGGCGAGCGCACATGCCCTATAGCAAAACCTGTACAAAAAAAATAGTTATATTTATATATCTGACAGAAAAATTACTTTTTTTTTTTTTTGCTATAGGGCGTATGCACTCGCCAGAAAGACAGAGAGAGAAAGAGAGATAGAAAGCGAGAAATCACCCCCCAGGGGGGGATGGCCACACCGCAATCCCTTCTCCTCCACTCTCCTTTTGGGATCTTGGGCACGCACGCACACGTGCCTGGTGTGAGTTTAAGTCACCGGGTCTGGGACTCAAACTGTGGTTATCTACATGGGAGTTCAGTAACATAGCCATTACACTAACTGCTGGTCCCAATTACTTATTGTATTTTTATATAACTGATTAGACACTCTCAACTCAAATGATAGAAAGGATAATTTTGAAATTGAATTATGAGTTTTATGTCTTTCTGCTTTTTTTCCTGAAAAGTTACTTTTGTGTTTTTTTTTATTATAAACAAACACACATGCTGCAGAATTCAAGATATAGTGCAATATGTAAGTTGTGTTTTCTTTTCATTTTCATGCAATTCAAGTGTCAATAGTTTATAGCCAGGTCATACATTTTTCTTTTGTTGAACTTTCCAAAGTAGAGAGAATGTCATAGATATGTTGAGTCTAAATTCAAATCCATTTTTAAATGTTATCCAAATAAAAAATGGAGAAGTAAAATAATGTGGAAAATATGAAAATATTTGCATTGCATTATAGTTCACACACACTGAATTATGCGATTGTATGTGCAAGTAATTGAAAACTTTTTCTGGATGCCCAATCTTTTCTTTTAAAGGATATTTTGAGCCTTTGTTTACTTTCCTGTTTTAGGAAAATATTCATGTATGTCTAGACAGAGAAAATATTGCCATATAATGTCAGAAAATAAATAATTACATTAACCAAATGGAGCTGTATTTTAGAAAAAATAATATCATTTTGTAGTAGAACTTGCACAATTATGAAAATTACTAGAATTAAAAAAAAAAAAAAACCTCTCATTAAGACTCCTCTCAGAATTCTGTATTTTAAATGGCATGATGTGAGTGCAAATAAAATAGAAAGAAATTATAGATGACTTTTTTGGCTGCTCTGCCTTTCAAAAATGCCTTTTTATTTGCACATTAAGAGACAATCGACTAGTGCATACATTTCAATTTTTAAAGAGAAAATATATAATGAAGGAAGAATACTAGGCTGTGTGCAAAAATATGGAACACGAGCTTTTTCTGCACCCTGTTTAGTTTTGAACTGCGAGTTGTTTATTTAATCCCTTTGGTCCACAATTTCTTTCCAGTATCCTTGATAGCTCTGTCTTTCGAGTGAATACTTTAAGTGACAATATTAATTTTTCTCTTTTAATTTTAGTCACAGATTCACGTTTTTCTTTTCCTTTTAGTATTCTTTTCTTTTCTACAGAAGTCTCATACTTCAGTTTCTCTATTTCCCCTGCTCATGAGAATCCTGCATTCCAGATTCAGTCTCCTTACACTGTATTCTGGCTGTGCCCCCAGAGGAAAGGGAAGGACGTCAGCGTAGTCCTAAGTCTCATAGCGCATGTTTCCCTCTTCAAGACACCACAACTCTGTGCTCACAGTTGTTCCCTGACAATTCATGCCTTATTTATTTTATTTGGTATTCTAATTTACTGTGGAATCAGTAGCTTCATACTAGTTACCGTATTATGAAACAATTATACTAAATGATCCTGTACTGCTTCCTATTTTGTGTAATTGGAACTTGACTAATATAAAATATTAGACAAAACCATGCTGCAATGGCTAAGATTTTATTTCGCAATAAGTCACCCACAACTACATCAAAATCACAACACATCTTTTACTCTGTGCCAAAATATTACTTCCAGAAAAACTAATGAACAACAATGAAACAAGTCAATCTGAAAGCCATTTCTACTAATACACGTCTCATGTCTTTACTGATATTAATTCTCAAGTGATCTATTTCTTTTAGGGGGTTCATTCTTAATTGATTGATTTTTCTGAAACCCTTCTATCTTGTATGGTATTTTTGTATGTTGGTATATATATAATTTTATATAGATTTGTGAATATATTTTATAAAGTTTTACACATGTATACTTTATATATTCTATATTTATATATATTTTACCCCAGAGTGAATTGTTGAAGTAGATATCAATGTATGTATTTCCCAGATTATGTGATTTCTATGTTTTACCAGAGAAATCCCTTGTTATGATTATTTATGCCAAGAGCAACTTAAAAAGCTATTCCTGAAATCAATGGATTGCTATACAATTAACTTCCAAGTTGGATCATTCTAACATTTTAGATTACATAGAGCATATCATATAAAAAGCAGCTGGGAAAGGAAGAAATATTTCATTTAAAATAGGAGTATTTATCTTTCTACTTTCTTTAAATCTTGATAAATCAATGCTAACTCACATTCAAAATAGATATAGGAAGCACAAAAATGGCAATAATATTTTTGTTGTTCATTTTAAAACTTCCCACAAGCAGAAATATAAAAACAATCTTAATACTGATAATAGAAAACATTTATTTATTAAGATTAAAAATAAAACTGTATGAGTTAAATTTGCTAGAAGTATAAATTTGTAATTTAAGAACTATTTGGAAGTGTACTTTGTTGCATATCAATGTCCAACTCTTAGAGAATTAATTATAGCATTAGAAGACAATTGAATGCAAAATGATTTTATCCATGACAGTCCTCTCTCTCATATTATGTTAATATTATTAATATAAAGACCTATACTTACTGTAATATGAAAGGGAAGTTAACCTACTTTTACAAAGGTCTATTCTTCTCTTTCTTGTTATCTCTTTTTCTTCTTCAGTCAAGAGTTACTTTTGCCTCATATTGTTTATGGAGAGAAGCTACAGGTCTGTACAGAAGTACAAAAACAGGCCAAGGCATGCCTAGTAAAAACTACTCAAAATGGTTCCTTCTTTGGTTCATTGTCTTTAGCCTAGTCTGTGACCCTATTAAGTAAAGTATTTAGATTATCTACTTTTATCTGAATAATGTTTTATTTTTAGAGAGTTTTTTGCTATAGGACACATGCATATGCTGGGAGACAGAAAAAGACAGAAAGCAAGAGATCACTCCCCAGGGGGGTTGGCCACTCCATACTCTTCTTCTTCTCCATTCCCCTCTTGGGATCTTGGGCAGGAATGCACATGTGCTAAGCATGAGTTTTAAGCCAAAGATCTGGGACTCAGACTATGGCTGACTTCATGGGAGTACAGCCATATAACCATTATGCCATCTGCTGGTCCATATCTAATTTTTTTTTTTTTTTTTTTTTACTTAGACTTGTACAAATAGTGTGGACCAAACATTGGAGAAATATTTTTTTCTGAAGCAAGAGATAAATTATTTGTCTGTAATCTTGATACAATAAACGTGTAATAACACATAGTCACTATGGCCCTCCATCGGGGTGGTATTTAATGGGGAGATCACTCTAGTCCAGCTGTGACTGCTGATTTAATGAACAGCTAAAGACTCCTTTGAAAACACATTTTTTGGGAACCATCAGATGGCATAATGGTTACCTTGCTGGACTCTCACGTAGTAGACCACGGTTCAAGTCTTGGACCCAGTAGTTCAAACTCACCCTGGGAGTGTGTGCTTGCATGCCCAAGATCCCAAGAGGAGAATGGAAGAGAAGGGATTGCAGTGTGGCCATCTCTTCCAGTGAGTGCATGCTCCCTATAGCAAAAAACATCTCTTAAAAAATCAATCAATAAATAAAATAAGAAAATATATTTTTTAAGGTGGAGATTTTTGCTATACGGTATGTATGCACACCAGAAATACAGAGACAGACAGACAGTGAGAGGGAAAGTGAGAAATCACTCCCAGGAAGATGGCCATATCACAAACCCATCTTCTCCATTATCCTCCTTAGATTTTGGGCATGCACACACACGCACCTGATGTGAGTTTCAAGCCATTGGTCCTGAAATGTGAACTATGGTTGATCCTGCAGGAGTACAGTGTCTTAACCACTACACCACCTGCTGGCCCTAAAGAGACATTTCTAATTATCCTTCCATAGGAGATTCCTCTGGTTCCTAATACATGTGATTTAATTGAGAGTTTTTGGTTGGAATTAGATGACTTGAACACCTCAATTTCTCCTGTCATAATTTTTTTTAACAATTGTATCTTTTAAGTTTCTCTCATTTTATTTGCCTCCAATCCCAGAAGATTTCTCAATCACTAGAAACACACTGAATATTTGAAAGGAGCAAAAGAAATTGCTTGGTACTTCTCCCTGTTCAGAATTATGAGTAAATGTAATAGTAGGGAAGAGTAGTTAAGTCTTCCTAAGTCAGTAAAAAATATTCTTGCAGTGATTAAATGGAATAGTCTCAGAACTGTCCTCTAAAAGCAGAAATAAAAATGGAGAAAGGACCCACAAAGAGGTCAAAGAGAAGAAAGAAACAATGAATCCATAAAAATAAAAACCCCAAGCTGCCACCTCCTACATGAAGCCTTCCCCATCTACAGTAAGCAGCTCTCAGGTCCCACGGCATGTTGCTTTTTCTCATCAGCCTCCCCAGTCACGGTTGAGTTCACCATACGGTTCCTTCCATGTGTCTTTCTCCATTGGAAAACAACTCGCTTAAGTGCTGTGTCTAGATTATTCATTTTTGTGCGTCCTTCTCATCACACATGATAGAATTTAGCAGGTTTTGTGTTGTTGCATTGACATGAAATATGTTCAGTTTCACTGATTGGTCAGGGTATAGTCAACTAACATCAGAAACCCTGGTATTTCTTCTTACATTACTAAAACATTTTGTTTGGTATAATAAACATACATTGTTAGCAATAGAAAAGTTAAAGTTAAATTTTGAAATGAAAAATGTAAAGATAATGATTTCACTAATTCTTTTAACAATTAATTTAATATTAAAATGAACATTTCAGTCTATGTTCTTACAGGTGCTTAAAACCAGAAATCTCTCTATATCTATACATACGCAATGATATATATATATATATATGTAATGTATTATGTTATATATGTATGTGTGTATATATATATATATATCATACATACACATACATACATATGTGTGTTATGTGTGCCTGTCTATGTACATGAGAAATATATATGATACAGAGAGGGGAAGGGCTTGGAGAGAAAGAAGTTCCATATATGTACTCAACATCCTTTAGGTTTCTGCTTAGCTGATGGTCCACTCCTCATTGCTCAAATAAGCCCTCTCATGTCTATTCTCTCAGTGAATGCTTTTGCTCCTAGCTCTAATCAGAGTCATGAACCCATAGCAAGAAAAAAACCCTCAATGATTCATTGTAATACAGCATATGCTCTAAAATAAAAATATGGAGAAAATGCTATTGAAGCAAAGCAAAGCAAGCATAATGCTGAATCGGTCACTATGAAGTAGGAATAGATTTTTTTCTAATCCGATTCCATCAGACATGCTATTTCATAAACCACACAATCCTTGCTTTTCTTTCATCTAAGAAATATACCAGGTTTATTAACATGCATATTGATAATGAATGCACTCTATTTAGTGTTCAGGAAATGAGAATCCTCTGATACTTGCTGTATAAAAAATCCTCATTTAATATTAAAACATTTTGAGAATAAGGGCCATCATTCCTATTCTATAGTTATGAACATAAGAATTGGAAATATTAGATAACTTGCTCAGGATTTCTCAGGTTTTTATTAGCAAAATTAAATAATTATTATAAATTTGTCTAACATCAAATCTAGTGCATTAACTTGCCTCCCTAAATAATTAAAAATGTCTTATTGAGTTTTAGAGATTATTTTTCATGAAAAATCAAGTTACAGATAATTATGAAAGTAAAACCATTCTTTAAGTTACATTTAGTAAAATGAACTAGCAATCTATAGTTATTAAATATAGAAGAAGAATATACAAATCACGGGTGTAAAAATATGTTAAAATTTTATCTGAATTCAATCCAAAATACTAAGTGAACATATCTCTGAATGAATGCACTATTAAATATTTGTGATTTTATGACTTTCTGTATTGAGAAGAGAGGAATCTATAAGTAATAGCTAGTATTGATGAAAAATTGTACCATCAAAAGTGTAAGATATGCTACAGTCAATACAAATGTTTTCCTACGCCATGATTTTAATGTTTAATCAACTAATGCCAGGAGATATACAAGTAATTAAGCAAGAAATGATGTGGTAATTAGAGTTTGCATTCATAGTTCCTGTGTCAAATACATAAGGGAATAATATAATAAAAATTTTTACTTTTCACTCCAAGGGAAGCCGACCATTGAAACTGAGTGAAAGAAATCTCTCACTGAGTGAGAGATATTAGTGAGCCATTATGCTTGGCAAATAAGTGTTAGGTATAAAATGTATTACTTGCTTGGTATATAACTTTTTGGTGGTTTTAAAGGTCAATCTTGATGTAATCAAATGGATTAAGACTGTATCATACTCACAAATTCAGGATAATATAAAAATACCAGCTGTATCAATTCATTTAATGAAAATATAATGATAAGTGATAAAATTTTAATGTAACAAAATTAGTTACGATGTTGATTTTGCCTATAACTGTTAATAGACAGTACACAAATGGACAGATTTTATAGCATAAAATGAACAAACCAAAATATCTAGAAATTACAACACTTCAAAGTAAAACAAAATAGTGCCTGTGAAGCACAGGTTTTATACAAAGTAGTCAAATATGCAATTTTAATATTGTAATGTTTTGGAAAAATTGCTCTTATTCCCCTCTCTCACAAAGAGAATTTAAAATATTTTCAAAATATTTATTTAACAGGAAATAATATATATATGGGGGCCAGTAGATGGCATAGTGGTTACATTGCTGGCCTCCCAGATGACCAACTGTGGTTCAAGTCCTAGACTTGAAACTCATGCCAGGCACTATCTCTGTCTCTGTCTCTCTCTGGCGAGTGCATACACTCTAAGGCAAAAGCCTCTTAAAAAAGAGAAAAAATGTATATGAAATTTGTTTTTTTACCTAATCAAATGACATAAGATCATGTGAACTGAAATCGCATTAAATTGATAAAATTCCAGTCTCAATAAAGAGGCTTGTTATTCTTTTACCTTAGAAGACTTAAAACATATTAAAAATAGTTTAAGATTCTTATTAGTACAATGTCAACTCTAAAAGAATTACCGTTAGAAATGAGGTGACCCATTAAGTCCAAACCTTTCAAGTTATAGATAATAAACAAAAGCTCATAGATTTTAAATATTGCTTTCAAGGTCACGTGATGAATTACAGTATTTGTATCAGAGCTCAAACTTCCCTCATAGTAGATTGATCTTCCCACTATACAACAGTGCTCTTCCTTTAAATGTTTAAGAATTTGTAGGATCAGGAAGGTATATTTATAGATATCTGTGACAAACTTAGGAGGTTTTTCTGTCCATATAAGGCATTTATAATTTGTATCATGGGAATATTATTTAAATTGAGAAATATAATAAATTGAATACTCACATTATTCAAGTGCAATATATTTGTACATTTTCAATGTTCTCTTTTTTAATTTTTTAATATCTGAAAAGAATTATTCATTTAATTTTATTATTATTATTATTATTCAATTTGACCAGAGAGAGAGAAGGCAAGCCGCTACGTCCAGGAATCGAACTGTGGTTGGCTATTTGGGAGTCCAACACCTAAATCATCATGCTGCCAACCAGGCCCTCCAATGCTTTCTTAACCATATCAATTTTTTCTTTAGTTTTATACACTGACTTTAAAAGGTCTTTCTTGACTATATAAAATAAGTACCATAATGTGTGATGTTGCTGACAATTAGTTCAAAGTGCATTAATAGTACAAAAATTTTAAATGATGTCGAATATTTACTTAAGAAATGGATTCCAGTTTGTGGTTATTACTTTAAGAATTATTGTTCTGCATAATTTAATGAAAAATTAATGTGGTGTAGTAGGCAGAATGATTTTTGTACAGTAGTTTACACATGAGATTATGGATTGCTTTACGCTATCTTCTGAATTTTTTCTTTTATTGTATCCTGTCGATTGGGGCAAGCACTGGTTATTTTGTGGATATTGGCACGGTTTACAAAAACAAGTTCTAGCATGAGGAATTTCCTCTTTGACCTTCAGCTTCTTCTCTTAACCCTGCTGTGATATTGCAGGTCTTACTCTGAAAATTCAAGATTGAATGTTGGTATCAAAATGAAAATAGATTCATTAGAAAGTATAACAATAGATAAAGCACTCAACTCACTAAACAGGACAGATTTAATTTCTGTGGCAGATAGTTAAAGAGATCTGGAATTCCTCCTACCCAAGATGCCGTACCACTACAGACAAATTATGGCTAAATTTTTGCAACATTTTAATAAATTTTTATTTCTTTGTTTTGTTTTAAATGAACTTCACTTCATTCCATTTATATTCTTTCCCTCTTAGTTATTTTTTCTTAATTTAGTTTTTGTTTCATCAGCCCTAGGTATTCGTAATAATAATAATACCATAATAACAAAATTTTGAAAATTCCTTGCTACTTTTATATTCTAATAATTAGATGCAAGAGGAAAGGTAAAAGGTAACTATAAATAGACCTTTAAAGTTGGATCAAAAAATGTTACAAATATAATCTTAGCTTCTCATCTCTTAGTCTCTGCCAACTGTATTTTAATGCCCCATGACTGCTCATGCCCAGTCACCTCCAAAGGTTATATGCATACCAATCTGAGGTACACGAAACTGTACAATGTCAATTACTACCATCTGAAAACTTCATGACCTTCAGAAAAAAATCAGAAAATAACTCTTGAGGTGATGGCATTTCTTGATGTGTTTGCTAGGACTGTTCTAGAAATGAAATTGACTTATATTAAACATTTTAAAAATTCCATCAAACATAATGCCCACTTCGTATCATTTCTCAAAACACAGTGATTTTTGTAGAAGATGAAAAACTCTATAGGGATCTGCAAACATAAAAAATTTACAAAGGGAATTTTTTATTAAAAAGCATCTTGAATAAATATATGTATATATATTATGAATTTGGAGGGCTGAATTAAACTTAATGTTCTACTTTTCAAAATTGAGAAATAGTTTCTGTTCTGTTTTTTAAATAATTAATCAATTTTTGCCTGTGTATGATTTGAATAAGAGAGGGTTACTCATTGGAAGTTGACTTTTATTGGCATTCTAAAATAAATAATCATAAAAATATTGTTTTCCTGTACTGCTAAAACTCTTTCATTTATTTTCATTGTAAATTAATACAAATAAGTAGCACAACAAACAAGAAAAACTTCAAAGTTATTGAGAATATAGAGACCTTTTCTTATACTGTCTCAATTTTCCCTGAGATAGAGTTGAACATAATCATTTGTCAGCCGCTCCTCACTTAAAGTCCTATCTTTTATCGATTGCTTGGGCTTAGGACCAGTTCTCCAGTGCAGGGAATCCCTTTCTAAGACTGCAAGCCTCCAGAATCTCTGGTCTTAGTTTTTGTCTCATTTTGCAGTCATGAAGCACTTGCAATCATGTAAAAAACACACTTCATTTATAAATTTATATTTTATTGTTCACCTATAGTCATATACAGAATAAATTAAAACAAAGAATTAAGCCTGGTTTCTGTTATTGTGTTGTGGTGTGACTTATCATTCCCTAGTGCTTATTTACTCTATGCTTTTTGTATGGATAGAATTACATTATTTTAGTGTGGCGTTGTTTGATAGCTCCCAAAAAATACATACTCTATGACACCTGGTGCCATGACACATAAGACATCTGCCTTTAAGCTCCCGGGTTTATCAACCAATTTGCTTATCAACCTAGTTGTAGGAATAGAACTCAGTCATTAAGGGAGGAGTGCCTGTATGCTGGGTAATCAAATGCCTGGAATTAGTATCTAAGATGGAAGTCAGAGCACATTCGAATGCAGATTAAGAATACATATGCATGTGTGTGTGTATACATGCCTGTACAAGCCTATGTACATATACATTTGTTTATGAAGCATCTACATTAAATTTAGATATTAGAAACACAATTAATTATGATCAAATATGGAGAGGTTTACTATTGTTGACTATTTTTTCTGTCTGGCAAAAGTTTATGACTCAAGACAGTACAAATGTCACTCTTCAGTAGTAACTTTCTGAGGAGTTTCTCCTACCTCTACTTCCATAAATAATCAGTTCTTTTCTTTATATATTCTTTGCCTTTTTTCTATTAAAATATCAAACTACATTGTAATTTTCCATTTGCAAACTTACCTCCTCTGAAACAGTAAGGATTACTTATGTCCTCAGACAATAACTGTATTCCAATACATATAACTAACTGCACATTGTATTAAAAGGGAAACGTAAGTATTACTCAAAAGAATAGATATATGATATATGGCAGATTATATTACTGGATTATATTTCTGGTGAGGAAGTCCGTTTCCATCTCCAACATCCCTAACTCCCATTCCCCCTTTATCCAGACAATTCAAATAATTGGAAATTAAAAATTCACTGGAATGGAGAAAAGTGTACTACTCTTTGACCTCCAGAATATTATATTCTGAATTAGTGAATTTGCATATCGCTATTTATACTGGTGAAATCTTATAGATAAGAAATTTCATTCATATTTATATAGTCAGTACTTAATATTCTCACTTTTTTCCACTTTTTCTACATAGTTTAGCATATCTAAGTATCTCATCTTAAAACCCTATTTATTTCTGACTATATTGAATTTCTTATTTCTGCAATTAGCACCTTCAAATTGATTTTACATATTATTAACTTTGAAAATTTAAAACATTTATTTGGATCAAAAGATAACATGTATACATTATAAAAACAATAAAATTTGGTAATGCCATTTTACTCCCCAATATTTTATTTAGGAATATAATATTACAGTTCTGATAAACTGCTAGGAAAGCTTAGATTGCATTTCTCATATACTCTTATGAAATAACTATTAGTCTAGGATATTATGAAAGATTTTTGTCTATAGCTTAGTATTGATGTTCATATGTAACCAAGTTTGCTTTAGTTAAGTCAAGCTTTATAGTGTTAAAAGGTTTGCTTCTAAGTAACATTTACCTTTTTTGTGTTTTAAGAATTTATTTTCCCTTTCTCTTTCATTTTCCATTTACCTTAAAATCACTCATTCATCTGTGTAGAAATAAAGGTCTTACTATCATTTTTCTTTGAGGTTAATTTCCTGCTCTACATTTTCTATACTTTCATAATATTTCAAAGTTTTGAAGATACTACACATTGTGAGAAATCGACTTATCATGTTAAAAAAAAGCCTAGCCTATTGATAACAGCATTTCAAAGGCTTAACATATTTATTTTTCATCACATATGTTCTCACTTAAATATCTAACTGGAAAGACATTACATAGAGACCTCATGAGTATGGATAGTAAAGCCGCTGTGACGATATAGGAGCTTCTCAAAGCCACTGAAATGACACCAGAAAACTCTGACAAACATATGCTTGGTGCTTCCCAGGACCTAGGCACACCCCAGCTGGGAGCAAATAGAAAACTTATGATTTGGTTTCAATAACAGTTTCCCTGATTTCACAAGTACAAAAATACACATCATCTCCAAAGAAAACTACCACATATGGGATTAATTTAACTTTTGCATCAGAACACCTAAGGTCAGCATAGTAACACCAGCAGTCATTGGTATACTTTCAGAAGAAATTAAAGAAAAAACTTGCTAAGGCCAGCAGGTGTCATGAAGATTTAGGCATTGGATCCCACATGGTTAAGTGTGTATTTCAAGTCCTGGACCTGGCTGCTTGAGGATCAAGTCAGGTAAATGTGTGTGCATGCCCAAAATCTAGAGAGGAGAATGTGATTTCTTACTTTCCCTCTGTCTCTTCTTCCTCTACCCCCACAAGAAAGTACACACAGCCTATGGCAAAAACTAACTAAATAAATAAAAAGAAATTCTGTCTTTACTCACTAAGAGATAAAATAAAACCAGAATTAATGCTTCTGCTTAAACACCTGGCATTTGATTTCTTAGATCAAATAAGAAGAGCAATTGCCTAATGCTAAAGATACTTGAAATTAGTTGGAATATAAATACATCTACCTTTATGCTTAGGAAAAAAAAAAAAAAAAAAAAAAAAACTAAACTGAACCTGATGTTTTACTCTGGCTTTCAACATACACAATAATCTGGCCTTAGATTTTCTTCCCAAACTTTGCCACCATTATTGTCCAGTATTAAACCCTGTTTTGTAAGAATTTTTCCCTCCTCCAAAGGGTGGGTCAACTGGAGGTGCAGGGAGTTGGAAAAAGAAATGAGGCACTGAAGTTATGTTGTTTATTAACTGAGGTCAGGATGGGCTAAGAAAACCCATAGAAACACTTGCGAGCACATCCTCCCTCTTGGAGCTTGTAACACACATGGAGAACACTCACAGAACACTTTTTCTTGGAGCTCACAGGGCATGGAGTGGAGCTGAGCTAAGCCAAAGTAGAGCCAAGACAAGGCTGAGCAGGACTAGCTAGCTAGCTGACCAGGTGCTCCCTTTCTCTTAAAAGGGCTGCAGACAGTAGTGACTTATTGCCAAAACCAAACTGTTGTACACATGAGAGCATTACATGTAATGGCATTGAACAGCAAAGTATAATTCCATGACAAGCATGCGAGAGTGCTACAACTAATAGCATAGGTGTTTATCCTGTAGCCTTCAAACATGGTAAGATAGTGAGGGAGCCAGACTAAACCGTCCTGATTCCATTTTCTCTACAAACCCCACATCTAGTCAGGCAGAACTGTACAGTCATTGAAGCTAAAGAGGAATACCCTGTGGCCCATTGGCCAAATTTCTCCACTGAGTGTGTTTGTATGGTCCTCGGGCTATAAATGTGGATTCATCTGTTCATTTATTTTTCACAGCTTTGTATGGTCAAGAGGGGACAATTTTTTTTCTTTTTTATTTTTTTGAGAGGTTTTTGCTATAGGGCGCATGCGCTCACCAGAAAGACAGAGAGAGACAAAGAGATAGAAAGCGAGAAATCACCCCCCAAGAGGGATGGCCACGCCGCAATCCCTTCTCCTCCATTCTCCTCTCGGGATCTTGGGTACGCACGCACATGCGCCCAGCGTGAAATTAATCCACCGGGTCCGGCATTTGAACCGCGGTTGACTACATGAGAGTCCAGCGACATAGCCATTACACTAAGTGCTGGTTCCAAGAGGGGACAATTTTTTTAAACCTATATTACAGAGACTATACGTGACCTACGAAGCCTAAAATATGTACTATCTGGTTCTTTAATATGCATCTCTCTCTCTACACCTTCTTTTTTGCCCTTTTGGGGAAGGTATTGTCTTTGTGCTTTTTTCTACTTATACACCAGTCTTCTTTCAACACCATTCTCTGTTCTTTACTTATGATAATGAGAGGAAAATAAACTGTGTTCATTTTATTCTTATTCCACTAGCTGGTAGCACAATAGAATTTTGCTTTATACTACGTTTTTTCAGATATATTAGTTTTGATTCTCTAAATCAATTGTGAGGTCCTCCTAAGCTAAAACTGTATCTCAGTGAAGCAAACAGCAAGAATCTTTTGAGTGTTTACTCATGGGTAGTTGTACACTGGCTGTTAAAATCATGCCCCTGCAATCAGTACACTAGTGAAGCAGGCCAACTTAAGTTTTAGCAGAACTGCAAGTCATTTTAAAATTAAGAAAAACTTCTGGTACCAGCAGATGCCATAGTGATTAGTTGCTGGATTCTCAAAGAGTTGACCGTGGGTTGAGTCTCAGACCCAGTGGCTTAAAACTCATGCCAACTACACTGCATGCATGCCCAAAATCCAGAGAAGAGAATGGAGAAGGGACTGTGGCATGGCCATCCCTTGCCCACCCCCCCCATTCTTGCTTTCTATCTCTCTGTCCCTCTTTGTCTCTCTAGTGAGCATGTGTACCCTACAAGCAAAAATCTCTCTGGAAAAAAAAAAAAAAAAAAAAAAAAAAAAAACAAAGAAAGAAAAGCTTCTAATGAGAACGATCTGATCAAATGTTGAGTCATGTGGATCTCTATTTGAGGGATGGTTAGATGAGAAAGCAGAACTGGGTATTTGAAGACATCAGCATAGTTACTCAGGGGAAAACAATAGACCCAGATAGACTCACTTCACCAAAGAGGAGAAAAGAGACACAAGGAAAAGGAATGTTGTTGAAAAACAGTGTGCTTATTATAAGGAAATGGGGCACAAAAGAACCTTCCCAAGCTTGAAAGAAAAGCACCTCAGCAACTTCTCAGGTAATTTGAGATCTTGAAAGTCAAGTTTTGTCAAATTAATGTGTTTGTAAAACGTTTGAGTCATCATTAGGTAAGCTAAACTAATTTGATTTACATGAAGTGTAAAGTTTTCCACTTTTGGCTTTTTAAATCTTAACAAAGAAATGGGTCAGTTAACAAGATTGTTTTACATTGAAAAATCTGTCAAGGAAATAAGGGTTTTACAAACTATACTGTACATATTTATAAGCTGTTGATATATGACAATTCTACATTTCTTGCTACTGGTTACTAAGAGTTAAAGTTCTGGTTAATATATGGATTTTCACCTAAATTGAAACTTATTTTAGATTGTATTGGAACATAAACTTATAAATAAAGTAAAAAGAAAACAGTTAGAAAAAATATGTGAAAAGAAAGTTACAAAAGGGTTAAAAAAGATAAATGTATATTTTAAATTAAAAACAGAAAATAAAATTTGCAAGAATTTTGTGTGGTACATTTTAGTGCTAAAGCCAAAGTTACTAAACTCCTGCATCTCAATCTGTGGAGTCAGCTGGGCTTATTCTGAATTTCTGCCCCTTTAACCTCAACCTGGAAGTCTCTTCATTCCAGGTAAATGGGGCCTCATAAGGTTTAGCTTATTTGCGATCTGTCTCTCCAAAATTACTTTACTGCCTGATGTCCAGTATCATAAGAACGATCACATCATAAATTTATCCAGTTTTTTAGTTGTTTCAAACAAGAAAGTAAATCCAAATACTGTTGATCTATTTGGCCAGGAAAAAAAAAAAAAAAAAAAAAAAAAAAAAAAAAAAAAAAAACACAGTCTCGTGTATTATAATATATTAAATAGCAGCCATTTCAACATAATACGTTTGAATACTTACTTTGATTTTTTTTAGATGCATGATTATTTTTAAATAATTGTTTTAGATATGGCATATTCTATTATTTTAAACTTTGTTATTTTATTTTTTCTTAATCATGGTATTCAGAATGTTTACTTTATAGTTTTTGAATCTTGTTCAGAAAACTTTGGAGAAAGCAGTATTATGATCCTGGATTGGTCTAGTTATTCTTTTCAATTTTTGATTTGTATATTTTTGAAATTATATTATTGAGGTGAGTACTGACTTCAAACCTTCCTGATGGACTGAATTTACTGTAACTATCAACTCTATCTGTATTTTGTTTTTTCCATTATATTCTATTTTGTCTAACAGCTTATTTTCACAAATGGTCTATCTAGAATTACTAAACTACTATAATTAATCTACTAAGTTACTACTTTTTCATTCATCTTGGCTTCATTTGGGTTAATCATGTACTTTAATACTTTTAGTATCTCACTAATTACATATTACTGTTTTTTTAGCGATTGCCTTAAAAATGTTTGAATACTTGTGTTATTAACATATAGTGAACATTTTTATCTTACCTTTCCCTGATTATACTAGTACTTCATGGCTTTTAAAAATATTTTCTTTCTCTACCCATTTTGTATCATTACATTTATTTGTTTTAAAGAACCCAAGGTATTAAAATCATTGTGTCAAAGAGTACTTGTTTATATTTACTCACAGTTTATCCTTCCTGTTTTTAAGAGGGTTTCATTTTTTTTCCTATGAAAATAAATTCATTGACATTTCTTTTAGTGAGAGTCAGCCAAGGGAAAATTCTGTTTTTGTTTTTCCTGAATGCGTTTGAATTTATTTATTTATTTATTTCCTTCCTTGGAAGTTTCTACTTTTTGGGTATAGAATTCTAACTTGCTGTCTTTTAAGTGATGATTTTTATAGCTCATTCAAATTTTCTAGTTGTTCTCAGATGGAATTGGGTTGGTCTGCCCCGAGCTATCCTGTACTACGTGGAACTGAACATTTGATTACAATTATTTTATGTTCCATTTAGATTTTGACAAAAAAGGTTTCTAATTTTTGCAAGTTAATCATGATCATTTTCATAAGTCTCTACTTCGGAAAGCAAAATCATCATTCTTATTTTCTCAGACATACTGCTTTATTGATATTACTAAATTGGAATTTTTCTTCTTTTGCAATTATACTTATTTTTCTATATTTGTATGATAATGATTTTATAGTCGCTACTTTGTATTTGACAAGCTTTGTGAAACACTTTATCATTTCATGAATTTCTTAGTCTATTCCCTTCATTTTTTAAAATTTCACAAAAATGTTTGCACATTTATCTGAAGTTATTATATCTTTATAATTATTGCTTATTTTATATCTTTATGTTTATTCAAATGTCTTTTAAATTATTAAATGTTTCATTAAAGTTTCAAAATTGTTCGCACTTTATTTCCCTATGGCTATTTTAAATATTTTTGTAATAGTTTTTTTAGGTTGTTATTAGTAATTAAGAAAATGTGTTTTTTTTTTACTTTAAAACTCATCAATTTTATTCTTCATTATTACTAATTACAACAGGTCTTTTATGAACCATGGTCGACTACGTGGGAGTCCAGTGACATAGCCATTACGCTAACTGCTGGTTCCCCTTTTATCCTTATTTTTGAAACCTCTGATTATATTGCTTTGCATGGTAAAGGAGACTTTGAAAATGTGACTAAGTTAAGGATTAGAGCATGGAGAGATTATTCAAGTAAGTTATGCAAGAAGACCCAATATTATCAGAAGGATACTTAAAAGAGAACGATGGAAACAGGAAAATAGAGTCAGAAAAAAAAAGTTGAAGATACTAGTGTGCTGACTTTGAAGTACAAGGAAGGGACCATACACCAAGAAATGCAGGCAGCCACGAGAGGCTAGAAACATCAGAGATGGATTCTTCCCTGGAGTCTACAGAAGAAACAGACGCTCGTGCTGACACCTTGATTTTAGGACTTCTGACCTTTAAAACCAAACTGTAGAGCATAAATTATGCTGCATTAAGAGACTAGGTTTGCAGTAATTTGTTACAGTAGCAATAGGAAACTACTAGAGTTTTATTCATAAATATTCTGCTATAGATTATTTGATCTATATACTAAAGTCTTTTTCCTTACTGCCTCTGTGTGGGCCTAGCTGGATATGAGGAGACTGAGACTCAGGTAGGCGAAGAAAGTTGGTCCAGGTCACTTTGCAAATCAGTGGTGGAGAGTGTTCCTATCTGCAGTGGTGAGAAGCCATGGTCTTACTCATTGTCTCAGCCTCCTGGCCTTAACTCTTGCCACTGACTTCTCTGATCTACCTACTAAGAAGACTGAAATTGACCAATGAATTGCTTAAGGTTTCTCAAACCAAACCAATTTAAGGAATGGAAAGAGGGTTCCCCAAACGGGCCCAGGCAGATTAGAAGAACTTTTATATGCTCCTTTTTTGCTGATGATACCTACTTTGCAGTTAAAGAGAAGCTTGAGATCAACATGTCATATACAGCTCTACAATATTTTGGAGCCATTCAAATAGACTAGAACCATAGATCTCCTAATGGCCTCTTCCCATCTCTATACTAAAGGATTTTACCAACTTTTTTTTAAGTGTGGCATTCTACAATTTCTATAACTCTGTTCTCTCTTGTGCATAACAAATACTTATGAAAAACAAATGTCTGCATTCATCCTGAATTTTATCTATAATCCCAATATGCAACACATTACCGATCCTTTCATAATGTCTCTGTACCTCTCACTTCTATACGTCTCCAAGTCCCATATCAATTTTCATCTCAGTAAGTGTAGTCTCAATCCTTGACACCTGGATCCATTTTCTTTGCCACTTCTTATACCCTTCTCTAATTTATCCTTTACCTCAAGGGTGAGGCATATATATATATATAGATCCATGTGCTATTTATTTTCTGAGTATCACCTAAGTAACCTAATAAACTAGTTCAAATGGCACAGGAAAGGAAAAAGGACTATAAATTTACACTCATCACTTCTTCCAAAGTTTGAGAGGTGTACTGAATTACACATAAGAATTGCTTAACACTTAGGCATTTGCACTGTAGTGACAATCCTAAATGGATGAGTTTGGAATGTTAACTCCTATAATCTCCAGCAATCCTCCCATTAGAACCCCTCCAATATACCAATATATAATCTATGTACATTCAATGCAATTGCTTTGCTCAAGTAGCTACAAAACATACAATCCGCTTCTGCAAACCAGATGGCCAGCCCAAGAGAACACACAACATGGGATGGTTAATCCCACAAACATTGGTGTCTTGGCCTTTACCAAACCTGAATAACACTGTCAATTTGCAAAGGTAACAGTAACTGTGAGACCTAGGTGAAATGTGAAGTATGGTAGCACATTGCTACCAAGTTTGCTCCCCTGGGTATTTCCTGATGGATTGATTAGGTTGTACTCTGGTTTGGTTTTAGTGTCCTGTGATACCTAAGTGATGCAAGTAAGGCATTATTTTCACAAAAAGGAGCTATTTTTTCATAAACTATTGTTAAGTTATACTCTTATAATTACATAGTTTATAGTTCCCTTGACAAGGGGCTTTGTGATAAATCCTAAAACATGACTTTTATTTTCTAGAAGCAATCCAAAACAGCCTACATCCATCTTGCCAAAGCATTCCAAATATAAGGACTCTCCCACTACTAAATATCATATATACATGTTTGCCAAGAGAGCTGTAGTTAGGGTATTTACAAAGGTATTAGCACAGGTCTTTTTTTTTTTTTTTTTTTTTTTTTTTTCTTTGCTGCAGCATCCCCGCAGATAAAGGAGACCACAGAGTTCTACCTTGACTATTTCCTTCTCGCACAGCAAACTCTTAAAGTTTCATAGCATCTGTGGTTAATTGTGATTGTTTTTACGTATATGTCCTACTTATCTGTGCCACATCCATTAATTGTTATACTTAAAATTCTGTAACAAATACTTTGTATAGGCAATTTACAGATATATAACTGAATTATTGTTAGAACCAGAAAATTTAATGGACTTTAGTAACAAAGGATATATGTCATACACAGCATTTTAAAAATTTTTATATTAATAGCTGCATTAATTTCAGGACTACTTTGACTATTATTTTAAATAGAGTAAAAGTGTTAGTAAATATATGTAATTACATAGACAATTTTTTATTAATTATAATCAAAATTTTAAAAGAAGAACATCTAAGTTAGACAGGATAGCTGTCTATTTAAATGCCATTAGAATGACATATTTATAGGAAAAAAATCACTTTAATATCAAGCTGTATTTTTATTTTAATGATATCCATACCTCTTTTTTGTCTAAGGCTTGTGTTCCTAACTTATATGAACTAGCAGAGATAACCATTCTATACTAAAGTAACACCTATGTCAAATTCATACTTTTCTCTCTTTTTTTTATAGTCAAAACAAAACCTCAGATATTTTAATTCAAATATTTTTAGTAGAGAACTTATGGATATAAGAAAACCCATGATGCAGTAAAACTTTATTAAGAAATAGGAAAGATTCATTCATTTGCTAACCTTCTTGTTAATATAGAATCAAATGAAATTTCTCTCTCAGAAGAAATCCTCCTATTACTACATTGTATTTGCTATCACATTTTGAATAATACATTTACCAAGAACATGTAATATGTAAAAAGTGTTTTTCTATATTGTTTATTAATTATTTTATCTTACCTTACACAATCATTTCTCGAAGGACTATTTGTCTCTTTAATTACTTGCTGATTCTCAGCTTTATTAATTTGCATTGATAACAATTATGTGTATATAAAACAAACTTATTTCCAATATGACTGTTCATTTGCATTGATACCAGGAGTATGTGTATATAAAACAAACCTATCTCCGATATGACTAAACTTTCCAATTAAAGCATTTGTTGAATTGGAGACAACCCCTGAATTTTAACACCCAGTCAAATGTTCTAGAAAATCCAATGGATCACCCTTTAGCAAGCTTTCAAGCTGAAAGATCACTTTCAGTTAAGGACTGGATTCTGTTTCCATAGTCGTTTAGAGTGTATTGTTTACTTCTGGCTTGTACTAATTCTTTGTAAGTTTTTCTTGATCTCATTTTTAAAATAAAGAATTTCAATTATAATAGTTTGCAATGAGATAAGCTCATTTTGACTAAAAATAAATCAGCATAGTTTAATTTTCTAGTTACAATTTGATAAAGCTTAGTCTGTTTTTAAAGGCCCAAATTAAAAAAAAAAAATCTCTGGAAAATAACTTAGAAATTTTTGATTTGGAATCTTGCATAAATATCAGAACCCACCCACCCAGTTTGTTGTTAATAGCACTATGCTTACTATGATACATGCACATATCAACTAGGTAAAGGATTAATGAAGAACCTTTTGGTTAGGGGCCATTAATAAACATGAGAGTGGGGAAAAAGAGAGTGAGAGATAAATTATAATAGGCAGCAAATAAAAATTAAAACATAGGAGCCCAGCAGGTGGCATAGTGGTTAAGGTGCTGGACTCCCATATGACTAACTGTGGTTCAAGTCCTGTACCCAGTAGCTTGGAACTCACCCTGGGCACATGTGCATGCTTGCCCAGAATCCTGAAAGGAGAATGGAGCAGAAGGTATTGTGGCATGGTCACCCCACTAGGGGGTAGTTCCTTTCTTTTTCTCTCTCTCTCTCTCTCTCTCTCTCTCTCTCTCTCTCTCTCTCTCTCTCTCTTTCCCTCTCCCAAGTGAGTGTACGTGCCCTATGGACAAAAAAAAAAAAAAAAAAAAGGAAAACATATGTGGAAAAGAAATAGGAAAAAAAAATTCCTATATTATTTGTAAATAAAACTAAACCAAATGATGACTGAAAGCACAGAAGAAAATAAGCTTTGAATCACAATAACAAGTTTTCTCTTTTTGATAAGTTAGTATAGAAAAGAATTGTTTTCCTACTTCAGTGCATTGGCATAAGAGTGAAAAAGTAAGCAACAATACTAGGTAAGATGTCTAGGGTTTGTCACATAAAGTATATGTCTTCTGAAAATCCATAATGCATCTCTCTTGGCTTCCCATGGATGATGAATGATATCACTTGAATCAGCAAACAGATGCACCCATCCATTTCAAAACTTAATATAATTTAAAAATGCAAGAGGAACTAACTTTTGGTAATTTAGCAGTTTAGTATGCCTTTGGGACAAAACAAAATGATTGAAAAGGAAAAGTAAGTCTCATACTATAATGCATTTTCAAAGCCTCTTTTTTTGACATTATAATTGTGCATTACAGAAAAATATCAATTTTTAAAAGATACTTATACCTCTATAAGTTTTTTCGAGTGTCTCCATGTAAATGAATAAACTGATGCTTAGCAAATGGCAGGATATTTGCTTTAAATATACCTCAAATGAAGTTATCTGTAAGATGGATCATGCAATGTTGTCTGGCAATTATATTTCAATGCAGTGAAAAGTAGCAAGACTTTTACTGGAGAGAATGTTATCATCTGTTTTGGAATACTGTCACAACACTAAGTCTAAACTTATCCTATATGCATAAATAACATTAATTTATCTGACTAAATAAATGTGCCTAGAGTGTAGATGGTGTAATGGTTACATTGTTAGACTCCCACATAGTCCACCACATTTCAAGTCTCAGACCTGGTGGCTTAAAACTCAGGCCAGGCACATGTGCATTCATGCCAAAGATCCAGAGAGAAGAATGGAGAAGAAGGGACTGTGGTGTGGCCATCCCTCCTGGGAGGTGATATCTTGCTTTCTGTCTCTCTGGCAAGCAACCATACCCTATAGCAAAATGCTCTCAAAAAACCAAAACAAAGTAAAAGAAATGTGCTTAAATATTTAGTATTTAATTAATGGTCATCCAAATTAGCGTATTTCACCTACAATAGAGAAGCTGGTGTATTATTCATTATTTTGTGTGGTGCACCTGTATTTTGTGGCCTTTGATTACACGTAAATAATCTTGAAACACATTTCAGGGATCAGAATCAATAAATAAATATCTTCTCTAATGAAAACTATATTTCATAACTCAGTTGTACAGTTAGAGGCACACACTCTCAAGTTTTATAGCATAAAAATGATAGAAAATAGTATAGTTTTCTTTTTTTGTCTTTTCAGCTATGCTAGTGAATGAAAATTTGGTCATCCAATGTTCATAGCTGTTTTTACCCCATGGATAAGCTAATTAGAGGGTCAAACAATTATGGCATTTTTGTCACCATGATCTACTGCATCTCCAAGTAATATTTTTGTTGAATTTCTGATAGCCTTTTTTTTTTTTTGCCTTTCTAGACTGATAGCATCTTGACTTAATGAGTGTGGAGCCTGGGAAAATTTATCAGAAATACACAGGATCAGCTAAATTAAAATAGGTCAACTCCAGCTCTTCTTACTGCAATTATTAAATGTCATATTTTCTTTCAGTCATACAGCAGTTCCTGCTTATCAATGATTTCTCTCTCTATGGTTTCGGGTACCCATGGTCAGCTGTAATCCAGAAATAGGTGCATACAGTACAACGAGATATTTTGAGAGAGATCACATTCATATGACTTTAACTTTTAGTATACTATTAAAATTGCTCTTTTTAAAACCACTTACTGTTGTTATCTTCCTATGCTTAATTTATAAATTAAATTTCTTCATAGGTTATTATTTACAGGAAAAAAATAGTGCAAATAGAATTCAATGCCATTTGTGGTGGTAGTCACCTGCTGGGAGCACCTTAAAGAAGATAGTCTTTGTGTTTATTCTGCTAGGCATGTGAAAGCTCTAAACAAAGGCAGAATCTACTGCTGGGCAATATTTACTGGATTGGATCCAGATGTCTGACTGGGCCAGACAGAAACTAGCAGTAACCTGGGCGTTAGCCAGATAAGGCCAGGAGAGGTTTGTTTAGAACTACGAAGTACTCCACAGCTGAAACACTCGGCCTTGCCTTCCTTATAAAAGAACGAGCACAGAAAGGCTCCAGGCCAAGATACTGAGTCTGCCTGACCCCACTTTTTATCTTTTTGTCCTTTCTCAATCCACTGCTCTTCCCCTCTGGGTTCCAGGTCTTTCTGCTGCTATACTGCAGCAGTCACCCACAGGGACGTCTGCTGAGGTTTGGATCCTATCCGGTGTAGGTGAGGGGGACTGCTTCATGAAGGCTTTTAATATTTCAGCACCAGCAAGCCATTAGCACATCTTTTAAACAGTTATTTGTAACACTTTTCAATACATGACCTTTAAGATGACCTCTCTTCCTATGTAGGTGATAAAAATGAATATTTTTTTTGGTGATGAAACTGAGTATTGCTATGTTGGAATATAGCTTGATGTTCATTATCCATTTAAAAAAAGAGAGTTTTAAACTAAATAAAACATGTTCTGCCCTCCTTAGTCTTTTTTTTTAGTGTTTTTTCATTTTTCTATTTCCTATCTTCACAATGTAGAAAATATGCCAAACTACATTCTATTTAGTTACTCTGTGATTATTAGAGTCTTCTTATACATGCCTATTGTATTTTTTCCCTTAATACATATTACAATTGAATTACAGAAGGTCTCCATGGTATTCTAAAATTACATACTAATTTTAGATGCAATATTCTGATTCCACAGATTTAAGAGAATGCTTCTGACAGTGTGATATCTACACCCACCCATAGAAAGCAGGGTATATGCTGTTCTCAGAGAAGCTGTCTCATTTACATCAGCTCTTACAGAGAGGACAGACATTTCTACTCATAATGAACTAGGGACAGTAGTTGGTTATTGCTCATTGACATGAATGAGACAGCCCTCCTGGAAGCCATTTTGGCTTCTTTGCTTCCTTTTGTGTGGACAGAAAAATCTAATTTAGGACCTGGAGGTAAATGAGTCCTTGTCATTTTATTTCCTGATTCATCATCTTATATTAGATAGCCTTAGAGTTATATTCAAAATGATATTATGTAACTCAATGAAGCACAGCATAAGCTGTCATATCCTAATATAATAAGATGTGATGTATTGGAAATCATTAAAGCAATCACTTCGCTTCAAGTTGGGTACCTACTATTGATTCATGTGGATTCTTACCCTGAATTAATTTTGGTAAGAGTGAAACAATGTGATTAGGATGAAAACACCTCTCAAATCTTCATAAGTTGACTGAATTTGTTCATGTGTTTGCTACAGCCTTAGGATGCCTTGAATGGATGCAAACACATTTTAATAGGAATATTTTACCTACATTCTTCTTTTTACTGTTTTTTCATATCTTCTCTACAGGCTTATTTATTTAATTATGCTGTAGATAATTGAATGGAATCTTGTGGAAATTCAATGAAGAGAACAATGGCACATGCCCTATATAAATATTATTTATGAATAAATATTTTTTAATTATTGAAATGTCATTGTACTTGTTATGACATGAGGAAGCGTAATATTTCCCACAGTAACAGCTAAATTAAGTTAAATAATAAATTCCTTCAGGAAAAAAGAGGACTGTACAATGAATACTCTTGGCTGAGCTTAAGTAAATACACTGTAAATAGTATTACATTTTACAAAGCAACCTTATATAAGCGATTAAATCCTTTGATTATATGAGGGAACTTTTCTTAGTTTTAAAGTTCATTTATTTATTTAATGAGAGAAAGTTAGAGAATGAGAGAGAAAGAGAGAGAAAGTCATCCCCAAAAGTGTCTCTAAGCTGCTCTTCCTCCCCATTCACTCCCACCTCTGGTCCCTCCCATATGGCTTTAGTGCCACAGAGCATCCTGTTACTGCTGCACTGCCATGACTGGCTATGAATGACATTTTAAGAAGTGGCACTTCCCATGCAAAATAAAAGTCCCAAAGAATGCTCAAGGATAGTAATATCCTTATATCTTTTGTTTTGTTTTTGCTTGTTACTTTTCCTTTATTCCCCATGAAGGAAGAAAGCAGCTGATGTTTCCTCTGCGTCTGACACATTTACAGATGACGGTATGTGCTTCTTAAATTTTTGCAAATAACCCTGAAAAGTGGTGTATCCATGTCAATTAACTCTTATCCCTCATTTCAGGTGTGCTCCTCTGAGGTCTTCAAAGATAAGGACTTTATGCTTCATAATCATGATACCTGGAGTAGCGCTGTGTCTTTTGAGAGCATATGCTTAGAATTTAAAAGTTTGTTTTTTCAAAAATTAAAACTGTGTTTTTGGCACACAAATACAGATTCTAATCTTTGTACATCATTTTTAATCCAAGAAAAATTATGCTTTCAAGATAGGTAAATGGCCTGAGATGGCTTTAACACATCTTGAATTATCTGGTTAACTACCTATGGATTCACTAGAGGTCAGCTTTTTACCATAAAGTGTCCAGTGTTGTCTCAGGATCTCACTGTGAATAAAGAAGGCACTCCTATCATCCTGGAAATTCCAAGGGTGTGAGGGGCTTTCTCTCAAAAACAAAGGATCAAGAGCAACCAATTTTCCAAATTATATAGTAATTACTACTAACTGATAAGTTAGGAAAGTAATCTTTCTTTCTCAGTTTGACCATTTGCAATATGAGAATATTAGTACTTGGGTAAAAAAAAAAAGGTAAATTAATACACTATGTACTATTTATAACATATATATTTATTAGAATATTTTCGGCATATATAAGCCTTATTAGCATGTTGCTAAGTATAACAACTAGTATATTTCTTATTTAGTAATAATAATGATTATTATCATTTCTCAAAACAATTCTTTCATAGTTGAATGCAAATAAGATATTATCAGTTCTCTTCTAAAGTAAGTGAATTTTACTTAATAAAATATCTTGGTAAGAACTTGTAACTTGAGAGGGATACAGAGACAGCATTGTTGAGACAGGGAGGTAGTATTGTTATATTTTGATCAACTGGACTGGGGAGAAATGTTCACATATTGAAATGATCACCTTGTATGCTAAATAATGTGATTGAATGTATTAAAAAAAAGTAAAAAAAAAAAAAAAGAAAGAAAGAAAATATAAAATTAAATAAAAGAACTTATAATTTGAATCCTTAGAAAAAGTTGGGAACCAGCAGTTAGTGTAATGGCTATGTCTCTAGACTCCCACGTAGTCGACCGCGGTTCGCATCCTGGACCCAGTGGCTTAAAACTAACGCCAGGTGCGTGTGCGTGCATGCCCAAGATCCCGAGAGGAGAATGGAGGAAAAGGGATTGCGGCGTGACTATCTCCCCTGGGGGGTGATTTCTTGCTTTCTGTCTCTATGTTTCTGTCTGTCTGGCGAGCGCACGCGCCCTATAGCAAAAACCTCTCCAAAAAAAAAAAAAAAAATGTAATCGACATCACTCCTCTTAAATAAATAATATATATGTATATGTATGCACATATATTTTTACATATGTACATGTATGTAGGTGTGTATTTATAAGAATCTACAGTAGCTCAAAGAAACTCAATCCAGGTGCAAAACATCCTAATTCTATTACAGAAGAGGTATCTTACTTCTGGATCAGATGATTGAATTTAGACTCTTTAATACTATAATTTTACTCTAGGTTAATTTTGTATGGGTTGATTTAGTGAGAAATGCAATATTTGCATTTTTTAATTGACCCATGTATTGTAAAAATGTTCATGCTATCAATGTTTACTCAAAAGGTCCATGTTTGTGATATTTTTTCATAAACCAACAGTTTATTTTTCTCTTACTTTTAGTACTTTTTGACACAGTTAACTTCTATGATGCTATATAAAAATAAAAATGTTTATCAAAGAAAACTGAAAAATTATGCTGAAAATTAAAAATATTTAGTGCTCATTTATATCTTGACAATAAGAAATATATGTATAATAGAGTATGCCTTCCATTCTGATTTCATCAACCTAGGAAGGCCAGAGTTCAGTAGGTAGGTCATTTTGACAAATGAGGTATCTAATGAGGAAGTTATTACCTCTACAAGCCAGGGAAAATATTTCCAGTCTTATTTTTAAGATACATGGAGATTGTTAAACCACTTCACTCTGGTAAGACTTCTGAACTTCATTATATTTTTCACATTTGCTAAGTCATGCTCTCCTTATTAAACTTTAACAACTTGCTGCCATCCTCTATCCCTGAAATGGAAGATCCTAAGACTTTTAAAAATACTTACTGCTTTATAATTGGCAAAATTTTATCGGACTTGTTAATTTTGGAGTATTTGTATCTTTTCTAACATCTGTAGTACTTTTATATTTTATCTTCTTCGGATGGTCTGAAATATTTTCCTCCTTGTTTAGAAGAAGGCTAAGTCTCATTAGCCTGTGTATGACTGCTTGAAAACTGTACATCGTAGCCAACTTAGGAGGTAAAGACCAGTAAAAGCAAAGTTGGATCCTGTGATTTACCAGAAAAAAATTAATTTTTATGAATTCTCCATCTAACTTTTAGTTTTTTAATTAAATTTGTTTAACTCATGATAGATAATGTATGGGGATGCAGAAGAGAGACACACTGTGAGAGTGAGAGGAGCCCTAAACTGATTTACCATGCTGTGATTTCCTTTCCCTGGCCCTCCTGTGTGTGAGGACAGCGGGCATGCATGCACACACCCACATGCACATACAGGCTAAATGGTATGTTTTCAAGCTGACCCGGGACTCTGAACCCCTGCAGTTGTCCATGTGCTATTCAGTTTGCTAACAACTGTCCTCCTAGGGTGGCCCCGGGAAGATATTTTTTCTTTGTGTAAGTTCTCTGTGTATTTCTATTTGTTAAAAATCTACATTATCATCATTTTTCTTTTTTTATTTGAGCATTTTTTTAAACATGAAGATTTCCATCTATGTTTTAATATCTGATTTGTATCTCTCACACAATCTCATTAAAATACTTTTTACAAATATACACACAGACTCAATGGTTCAGAGATGTAGGTATATTAGTCAATAATATATCAGGAATTCAGAAATAGATTTTATTCAGTGAAATTTAAGTTGTAGGCTCTGTCAGAAAAGTGATAGAACCCTAGCAATGCCCTGTAGAAAATCTTCAGTCTTATGACTAGCAGATGGCATAATGGTTGCATCACTACACTTCCACATGGTCAACCACGGTTCACATCCCAGACCCAGTGGCTTAAAAATCACACTGGGTGCATGTGTGTGTGTGTGCCCAAAGTCCCAAGAGGAGAATGGAGGAGAACAGACTGTGGAGTAGCCTACCCCCTGGGGGTGATTTCTCTTTGTCTCTCTGTCTTTCCAGTGAGCACACACGTCCTGTAACAAAAATCTCTCAAAAAAAAAAAAAAAGAAAAAGAAAAAAAGGAAAAATTAAAAGAGAAAGAAAAAGAGAAAGAGAAAAAGAAAGAAGAAAAAGAAAAAGAAAAAGAAAAAGAAAGGAAGAAAAAGAAAATCTTCGGTCTTTCTGCTGTCACGTGTGTCCAAGGGGATGATGCTTTTCTCAACTGAAAGGAGATGAAGCTACTCACTTCCATTCACAATTAGTTTCCAAGGTAATTAGGTCTTTTACACTCTGTACTATTATCCATTATTCCCTCTCTTCTACACAAACATATAGCTGTAAATCTCAGAAATGTTACCTAAGCAAATATGAAGTGAGTAACAGTAAAGTTCCATATTTGGGGAAGTTAGCAGAGATAAAATGCTAACCCTCAAAGAGTCATTAGATTATCAGATGGATATATTTTGCCTGAAATTTATTCTAATGTGTTGGAATGCCATGCACAAACAACTTCAAGTTACATGCCTTATCATATCAGGCAAATGGGAAGGAAGCACCTCAGTCATGATATTCATGAGAGCTAAGTGTTATAAAAAAGAGAGAGAGAGACTTGCTAGGCGATATGCATAAAATCTGAGAAGTGGATTCTAGTGATAAATAAATAAACAGGGAAGAGAAACAAAAAAAAGTCTACTTCATTCTTTAGCAATAAATTGAAGATCTAAATAAGTCTAGTTACATTTAAGGATCAGTACCATTCATAAAATATTCCTAACTTAAAGTGGAACATGGATTTCAACCAGAGAGAAAAAGCTTACTTTTCACAAATACATTATCTAGAAATTAGCAGTAACTGTTTGAAGTGAATAATTTGTATACTAAATAAAAGTAAAACAGGGGCCAGCAGTTGGTGTAATGGCTATGTCGCTGGACTTCCATGTGGTCAACCGTGGTTTGAGTCCCATACCTGGTGGCTCAAACTCATGCTGGGCACGTGCGCATGCGTGCCCAAGATCCCAAGAGAAGAACGGAGAAGGGATTACGGCATGGTCATCCCCCCTGGGGTTCATTTCTTGCTTTCTGTCTCTGTCTTTCTGGTGACTACATGCTCCCTGTAGCAAAAGCTTCTCCAAAATAAATAAATAAATAAATAAATAAATAAATAAATAAATAAACAAAACAAAACATACATTGAAGCTCATATTGGAGTCTGAGCATATACTAGAGTTTAAGACTCTGTGATGAATGCCCCATAGCACTACCCAGACCACCCCTTTAGGAGAGAAATACTCATTCCCTTGGCTTTCTGCTGAACTTCCCTCCAGAGCTCTACTCAAATTATCTGGTTTTCTGAAGGATACAGGATTTCCCAGCCATACTCATTGAGTGATCCTTGCAAGGGTTTAGAGACTTAACCAGTTTGCCTAAATTGCAGCAACTCTGAAGAATGCTCAAGCTTTAGAGTTCCCAGTGTGACCACATGAGGCTTGGGTTTTCATGGAGTTGCAGTGCAACTCCTCCTTTGCCCTCTTCCGTTTCTGTCACTGCATTATGTTGTAGATATTACTTCTGAGTGCACCATCCATTAAACTCCATAAACACCGATTTCCCTTTCACAGTCTGTTTCCCAGGAAACCAGACCTATGACAATTGGTACCAGAAGTGGTCTGAGGAAGTACACTGCATTTTTTCTTTTTGGAAGCTAGAATAACTCCCAGTCACCTGCATAGCAGCCATGCAATTGTTAGGAGTTTTAAGGATGGTAAGTTGAGACAGTAGACAATACTAGTAAAAGAGAATGTTCCTTGGGGGGTAAAATATATCAAGTTCCAGAAATATGGGGGGAAAAGTTCTTATGAGGACTGTAGAATTAGTTGATTGTTGCTAGGGGCCATGGATACTATAATAAAAAATAAAAGGCCAAGGGTGATTATCTTGCGATTAAAGGCTAAGTGTGAAAACCAGAGGGCCTCCCTGGCAACATAAAAATAGAATCTCATTTCCTCCAACTAGAGGACAGGAAGGTAAAGTACCCAGACAAAGGCTTAAGTCAAAAATTTCAAATCTCCAGGTAGTTAATTATTAATCTCATCAGTCATACACACCAAGAAAGAACTAAGCCATAAGACTTAGTATAGGTAAATACTCCGGAAAATCTCAAACAACCACTTTTATTTAATAATCTTGGCTTGCGGAAGTAGCCCACTCCTTCCTGCTAACCCTCATTCCTACTTTCTTAAAAGATGATGAAGAGGAAAGTCCCTTTTATAAAGGAGAGTTTATAAATATGGGACCACTTCCTTGGAGTACAGAATTTAAAACTGTGTTAACAATGTGGCTTTAGGACATGGTGTTAATTCAGGATGACTCTGGGAAACTCAGAGCAAAAAATGACCCCCATTGGACCTGGTCAGTGATGCAGTGGTAATGTGTTGCTTATGTGAAATTGGGTATGTATGGAACAGGAAGAGTAAGGTTCCATTCTGCATTGACCTGTGCAGGCTGGGATGGGTGCATGTGACTGGGAAGGTGACAGAAGAGGGCCAGGTGCCTGTAACTGACTGGAAAGGTGACAGAAGAGGGCCGGATGCATGTGACTGACTGGAAAGGTGACAGAAGGCTGGGTGCATGTGACTGAGAAGGAGACAAGGATAGCAGGGGATCTCTATTGAGAGTGCTTGTCTCTCTCTCCTTGTGTCTCTCACTCTCATGAAACAAATAAACGTTTTATAAAATGGCTTACAATAAGTGAAGTAAAAATGTTGGCATCTTTTTGCCAGACACTAGATGAGATAAAAAGGTTCAGAAAGTGAATATGAAGTTGAAGGAACTTTGTACAGTGTATTAAATCCTATCTGATACCATCCTTCTGCAGAAGTGAAACTAAATAACCAAGTAGATAAAATGACTCAACTAGTTGGTTTCTATCATTGACCATGCCAGTAATGACTCAGAGGCATTTAAATACATTAACTGTGATGGAAAAAGATGGTGGCTGTTCTTCAAGAGTATGCTTCCCACTTGCTGCTTATAGATCTATAATAGTTATTGCTCCACCAACAGAATATCAACCAGATATGATTAGCGATATGATTACTTTGGCTCTCTTCATCTCTAAAATATGGAGAGATTCAACTTGCCTGAAAAGTGTCCATATTATGGGTCTGGGCTGGCCAGTCCTGCCCATACGGCCCCTGTTTGATGACTTACAAAGCTTCAATCCATCATCAAGGAATAACAATGCAAAGTTTCCTTTAACAGAAAAGTACTTGAGTAGTGGTCACATGAATATAACGTCTAATCGATTACTGTTACTATATCCTACAGTGTCAAGATGATGCTAACCTGACAGAACATTAGAATGTCTTACAGAAGCTATGCTTAAGTACAAACTTAGAGATGATATCATAAAAGGATAGTATTTCATCATACAGAATGGAGTACAGACTCTAAATCAATGGCAATTACATTGTGTTATGCCCTTAATATTAAATCAAAGAACTGAGAACTACTGCAATTCAGTTACTTGGGGAACTTGTGCTTCCTAGTCCCAAAACTCTAGACCCTGCAGGCCTGAATTTGCTTCTTCTTAAGGAGAAAATAATTCTACCAGGAATGCCTCATTTTCTACCTTATCACTTTAGACTCCTATGTCAACAGACCAGCAGGCAAAGGAAAGGACTTATCATTATGCCAAAGTAATTGACCTTAATCATCAGATAATATAGCTTTTGTTACTCACTTGGAGTACATGATCTAGGATTGAGGAGGTTCAATGGGAGTTTTCCAGTACTGCCCAGAATTTGATGATAAATGAACTAGTGAAACAATAGAGCTAGCAGTGCATGGTTTCCATTGCTTCGACTTCTTAGGGATGTTTTCCAGATTTGGTCAAACCACCATCTAAGCCATCTAGACTAGAATAGATTTTTAAGTAGAGGAGTGATGAATAACAGTTGAATCTCTCATTTTAAATGCCTTTGTGGGGGGTGGGTACCTTAGTTTGTCTCACTAAACTTTCTTTTGTAAATTTCACCAGGAAAAGAGACCAATCTAAATCTTGAAGAGTTCCCAGCTATCATAAAGTTATTATGCAAAGGTATTTGAATATTATGTATACTATAATGTCCTTTATTTATCAGAAATAAATAGAATTAGATAAAGGATTTGATCCAAGTATTGCAATGAGTAAATGTTCTGATAATTTGGTTGCTGTCCATATTGCCTCTTCCAAGACAGAGGCAATTATTCCACACTGCTAAGAATGATGTCACCTGAGGCCCCACAACTAAATCCCTTCATAGGAATTGTCTTTGGTCAGTGATTTCCCATTCCAGGTTATACTCCCTCCCCAGGGCCAGCGAATACTCAATGACTATCAACGGAGGAGTTCAGGGATCTGTTTTCTTAACTTGAAAACAAGGCAACAACAAAAATCCCTGAAACTGGCTTCTCTACATATTTTAGAGATAATATCTTTCAAAATGAGGTGTAAAAAACTACTGTGATGCGTTTTCATAGTGCAGTAATTATTTTTGGGTTAGTTTGTCCAGACAGGAGGTCAAACACTATTCAGGCTGCATGTGAGGGTGTTTGGCGGAAGAAAACACATTTGAATGGGTACAATGAGAAAAGTGGATTGCTATTCTAATGTGGATGCATTCATCTCATCAGTCGAAGACTTTAATAGAACAGAAAGTCTGACCCTTCATTAAATAAGAGGCTCTTCCTACCTGGATTGTCTTCAAGTAAGGACATGGATCATATTTTGCCTTTGGAGCCACACTGGGAATGGAACTGACACCATCAGCTCTTCTAGGTCTCCAGCTTGTCAGCTACAGATGTTGACACGTCTCTGTCTTTTTTTTTTTTTTTTTTTTTTGAGAGGTTTTTGAAATAGGGTGCATGTGCTCACCAGAAAGACAGAGAGACAGAGAGATGTGAGAAACCAACCCCCAAGGAGATGGCCATGCCACAATCCCTTCTCCTCCATTCTCCTCTTGGGATCTTGGGCACACACACACACCTGGCGTGAGTTTAAGCAACCAGGTCTGGGACTCGAACTGTGGTCGGCTACAGGGGAGTTCAGTGACATAACCATTATGCTAACTGCTGGTCCCTGTCTCTGTCTTTATAACCACTTAAATCAGCCCTTTTTTTTTAACCTCTCTCTCTCTCAAATTTTCCCTCTGAATATTTATTATTTATAAGGAATTTGTAAGATTTATATATATTCATGATATAAATACAGTGTAGCAAATATAAATATAAAACAATGTAATTTATATTAGACATTGATGAAATGTATTATAAGATCACATAGGATTTGTAATATATAATGTATATCTCTTACATTCTTTTATTACATGTATTTTATGCCTACATAAAATGTACCAACCAATCTGTTATGGCACACAATCCTGGTCTCATCTTTAAGTCCATTATGTTTTCCATTGTGACGAAGGCCCATGTCACCTTCATCTTCCAACAAGAAGCAAAAGTTTGTTGCTTTTGTTTTTATGCTTGTTACTCTTTGCAACCTATTATGTATTAAGCTATGAGAATATTAGTATAAAATGCATAATAGAATTCCTTCTTTAAGTATACAGTGCCATCCCACTAAGCTCAGATATTATTACAAGTGCATGTCAAAGTTGAAATAAATATATTCAAAAATATTTATTGAATACCTTCAGTACATTTCCGTAAGCTAGATACTAGAAGAGAAGGGTTAAAATGATTTAAAAAAAAAGGGAGTTGATTTTGTAGAGCATTCAATTCAATATGGTGGAACATGCTGAAAACAAAGTAAAAAACAATTTAATGTGGACTTTTATATGCTACTAAAGTATCATATCCTAGTGAGATGAATAAACTCGTGGTATAGAAAAACTCAAATTGAAAACTGAATTACTTTAACTTGTGGAAAGATATCCATTAACTAAACATGAGCCCAGGATAATTCGCTAATGTTTTGCTATGTCATTGTGCTTAAATCATTTCCTTTTAATGTATGAGTTATTAAAATAAATTCTATAAAGCCAGCCCTGGGTCTGTTGATTAAGGTGGAGGGAACCCACATGACTGATGGTGTGGTTGGAGTTCAGAACCAGGCAGCTTGGGAAATACGTTACATGCATGTGTGTGCAGGTCCAAAGTCCTGAAAGGAGGGAGAAATGGAAGAAATGGGATTGTGGGGTGACCATGCCCCATGGGGAGTGCATTCTTACTCTCCCTCTGTCTCTCTCTCTCTCTCTCTCTCTCTCTCTCAAGAGAGCACCTGTCCCCTCTCACAACAAATAAAAATATAATAATAGAAAATTTTATAAGACATATGGAAAACAAATAAATTACTTGATAAAAATCTATGTAGCTAGCAAATTTCATGTGTATGTGTTTTCACTTTTCTCTTTTCTGACTCACTACACTCAATAATAGCAGAATACTATTCAAATTATAATTATGAATGAAAGAAGGTGTCACTTCAATATCCAAACACTCTAAAAGTTTAATAGCAGAATATGTCAAACAAACCCATGCTCATAATTTTGACAACGTAAATGAAATAGACAAGTTTCTCAAAACAAACAAATTACCAAATATTTGTAGAAAATCTGAATGGCTTTATGTATGTTCAATTTATACAAAAAAAAATCTCTGAAAGAAAAAAAAAAAACTGAAAGTCTTTGCTGGCAGGTTATACTAACATTTTTTTTTTTTTCAGAGTTCTAGGGCTTTATTACAAATGGAGTTGACTGCCACAGAGACCCCCGTCCAATATTTCTTCTAGACCTCTTCCCTCCTTTCACACCCCTCTCCAGGGGAGGTCAGGAAACCATTTTGGAAGAGAAATCTGGAGACAGTAACGAAGGGCAATACTTTCTCCAAAGTCCTCTGCATCAGCCACTGAGTCCTTCTGGCTCTAACTGTGAATCTTCTCACAAAAGAAGTACGAATTTCAGCTCTCATCTGCAAGGTCCTCCATGTCTACATCCTGGGGGGCTTTTGCCTTCTTTTGCCATTTTGGCTGTGGTTCACTAGTCCTGGCTGGCTTTGGGGGGCTTCCACCACCATGGCTGCCTTCTCTTTCTGGGCAAGCCAAATCTGCTGGAGGAGTTTTCTGCCTTTTTTTCCTGACAGAGTAATGTTGGCACGTGCACTGGACGCCCGCTTCTTCAGATGGTGGCGCGTGATCAGCCCTTGGTCTACCACATCCCCCACCACCTGGTGCCTCAGTCGCCGCTCCCGGTTCAATACCCGCCTGTGCTTGAACAGCTGCTTCTTCAGTTCCGTTCGGGGCCGGTTGATCTTTCCCCCTGAGGACCCATGTCTGCGCTCATATACTAACATTTGATGAAAAAATATAAGATAAAACTTTCACACATTGTACAGAGGAATAGAAGAGGAGAGAAGAGTTTACAATCATTTTATGTGGCCAATATCACCATGAAACTAAAATAATATTGTAGATGAGAATGGATGCAAAAATCCTCAGCAAAATAATAAGAGTTGAATGCAGTACTATGAAGCCAAACAAAACTAAAAACAATAGTCATAGACTAATTGAGGTTCTCCTGAGAAGACAAGCTTGATTCATCTTTCAAAAACAAACAATGTGATTCATCATATCTACATACTTAAACAAAAACAATGAGATGTGATTATAACAATACACATTGAAAGACATTTAGGAAAATTAAATTCTCAACAAATCTTGAGTAGAAGAAATTTCCTCAGCATGATAAAAAAAAAAAAAAAAAAAAAAAATTATCTGCAAACAGCCCAACAGCTAATAGCACAATTAATGATGAATAACTAAGTACTTTCCCCTAAGGTTCAAGGCAAGGTAAGGATATTTGTTCTCATTACTCAACATTCTAACAGATGTTGGGACAAAAATCCAAGAAAAAGAAAATACATATAGATTTAAAAACAAGAAATTAAAATGTCTCTATTGCTCTCTTCTATGATAGCATTATTGTTTGCTTGGAGAATACTAAAGCATCTACAGAAAAAGGTACGAGAATGAGTAAGTGAGCTTTTCAAAATTGTAAACTACAGGGCTGGTTCTGGATCTAATGAACAGTACTGCTCAGGAAAAGTCGGACCCCACGCGGTGACGATAGTTTGAATCTCCAGCCTGGTCAGACTGAAAAATGTCAGACATGCTGAGTTCCCAAGATCCGATGGGCTAGAGGAGTGAGGAAGGAGGTCATGTTGTGACCAAACTTGGGAGAGTGATCGTTCCTCATTCTTACTTTCACATGCACATGTACTTTATCATGAATAAAGAAAAAAATATTTTTAATTTATAAAATATAAAGTGAATATAGAAAAGTTACTATATTTTAGTCACTGCGAATTAAGAATTGCTAATGGAAAATTTTAAAATTATCTTTTATGATAGCAACCCAAAAATATACCCTTGGTGTAAGTATAACAAAATAGTGCAGGATGTGTATAATGGAAATGACAATATTTATTCCATAAAAGGAGGCTTAAATAAGTGAGAGTTGCACCTTGCTCATGCATTGGAATACTCAACATTGTCAATATGTCAGTTCTTCCCAGTTGAACTAAGACCCTCATGTCATCAAAATCAAGGGTCTAGCAGAATTAGTTTTTTAGAAACTAAAATGCTGATTCTAAAATTTTAGTATAAAATTTTAAAAATAAAAACTAGAATGGACAATAAGTATGAAAAAGAAGTTACACTTGAAGGACTTACAATACCTCATTACTATAACTTTTTTTTTTTTTTTAATTTGCCAGAGGACACATGAATTCACTGGAGAAAGACTTAGAGAAAAAGAGAATATGAGAAAGCAACTCCCCACCATGATCATGCTGCAATCCTTTCTCCTCCATTTCTGTCTCTTTTCAAGTTTTGGGCATGCACACACATTTGCCAGGCATATTTCTCAAGTCTCCAGCTCAAGGACTTGAACTGTATAATCAGCCATGTGGAATTCAGCCTCCTTAATCACTGTGCTACATGCTCAAGAACTTTTTTGAAGCTATAATCATCAAGACAATGTAGTACTGATAAAGGAAATAGGAAGTCTAGAGATTGATCTTCACTTACATGGTCAATTGACCATGGTGAAACAGTATTTCAATGGAGTAATAATAATCTTTAACTCAGGGCCAACAGGTATTATAGCGACTAAGGTACTGGACTCACACATAGCTGATCAAAATTCAAGTCCTGGACTTGGCAACTTGAAATTTATGCCAGGCATGTTTGTGTGCATGCTCAAAATTCCAGGAGAATGGAGGGGAAGGGCCTGTGGCGTGGACATCCACCCTAGGGGGAGATTTCTCACTTTCTCTCTCTGTCTCTCCCTGGTGAACGCATGCACTCTATGGCAGAAACCTTAAAAACAAAAACAAAAACAAAAACAAAAACCTTCCTAACCAACAGTCTCAAAAAATTGAATATCAACATTAAAAAATAAAATCAACCTTTTGATCTACACAACTTGGGGCATATACAATTATTCATTCAAAATGGATTATACATCTGAATGTAAAACCTAAAAGTATAATTCTAGAAGCAAATACGTGAACATTTTGTGACGATGATTTAAAGAAAAATGTATTAGATAATACAAAACATGATTCGTAAAATATAATCAATGAAAGTTTATCAAAATAAAGAGTGTTTGAACATTTTTTTTTTTTTTGGAGAGGTTTTTTTGCTATAGGGCGCATGCGCTCACCAGACAGACAGAGAGAGACAGAGAGACAGAAAGCGAGAAATCACCCCCCAGGGAGGATGGTCATGCCGCAATCCCTTCTCCTCCATTCTCCTCTTGGGATCTTGGGCGCGCACGCACACGCGCCCGGTGTGAGTTTTAAGCCACCGGGTCTGGGACGCGAACCACGGTCGACTACGTGGGAGTCCAGCAACATAGTCATTATGCTAACTGCTGGTTCCTGAGTATTTGAACTTTTAAGAAAAATTTGCTAAAGGGGCCAGCAGGTGGCATGGTGGTTAAGGTGTTGTACTCCCAAATGGCCAACTGTGGTTTGAGTCCCAGACCTGGTGGCTTGCTTTCTCACTTTCCTTCTCTCTCTCTGGTCATGTTAATATAATAATAATAATAATAATAATAATAATAATAATAAATAGCATTTTTTTAATTGCCTTAGGGAATGTGTGGTTGCCAGAGAGAGAAATAAAGAAAGCACTCTTGGGAAGATGGCCATGCCACAACCCCCTGTCCTCCAGTCCCCTCTCAGGATTTTGAGCATACATGAACAAATGCCCAGCGTGGATTTCCAGTCTCCATGCCTGGGATTTGAACCATGCAATTGACCATATGGGACTGAGAAGCCTTAACAATATCATTGGCTGGCCTGAGATTTGATATCTTAAAGGAATGAAGGTAATTTTAAGCCACATAGTGGAAGAAAAGATGAAAGAACATATCTTACGAAGGTGTTATATTCAGTATACAAAATAACTCAAAAAAATCACAAAAGAGTTAAACATTTGAACAAACTCTTCACTAAACACTTACAGATGAAAAACAAGCACTAAAAAATTTTCTCAACACCATGTGTCATTAAAGAAATTCAAATTAAAATCACAACAAAGGGACTATACAGTGTTGCAGTGCGAAAACCCAGCATATACTCTGGATCTGTGTCTTGAGACTTTCCTGAGTACTCTAGGGACAAACCTGCCTGTGACGGCGCTAGCTGATGCCGAGAGTGGATCGCAGCAGTGGTATCCTGCTCCCCGTGTTCTCTCTTGTCTCCCTCTCTGTCCTCTCTTTGTCTCACAAATAGAGAAAATTAATAAATAAACTTAAAAAATCAAAATTAGGGACAAGTGGATGGCACTATGGTTACATTGCTGGACTCCCTTGTAGTATGCTGCAGTTTGACTCCCAGATCAGGCAGCTTCAAACACGCCCGTCACAGTGTGTGCCAGCCCCAAAGCCTAAGGAGAATGGAGAAGGGATTGCGGCATGGTCATCCCCTTAGGGAGGAGGGTGATTTCTTGTTTTCTGTCTTGCTGTCTCTCTCTGTCTTTCTAGTGAGCACACGTGCCTTATAGAAAAAATCTGTCTAAAACATAGTAATCATAAAAAATGTAAAAAAATGAGATATCACCACATGTTTCTGAGAATTGCTAGAATAAAAACAAAATAAAACAATCTGACAAGTACTTACAAGGCTGTAGAACTACAGAAAAACTCGTATTTTGCTTGGGGGACTAAAGATGGTAGGGCAGCCTCTTTGGAAAACAGATTTCTATACAATTTTTTTAGCAGCTTGATTCATCATCACCAAAAAAAAAAAAAAAAAAAAAAAAAAAAATCCTTTGACTGTTGAATGAATACATGGAATAAATTCTATTCAGTAATAGATGGAATGAACTGCTGATACTCATGACAACATAGATACATTTCCAAAGCATCAAGCTAAATGAAAGAAAGCAAATTCAGAAGTAATTGGGCAACATAAAAGAGTATCCTCTTTAGGCCTTTATATATATTTCAACTCGTTTCCTATTGCAGCTGTTGCCAAAAACTTAGTGGTTTAACACAAATGTATTATCTTACAGTTCCGGCTGTCGGAGTCTGACATGGTGCTCACTAGGGTACCGGCACGGTGTTGGCAAGGCGCAGGTCTAGGGGAAGGCAACTCTAGGGGAAGTATTTTCTTGCCTTTTCCACATTCTAGAGGTTGCACACATTCTTGGCAAGAGCCTTCTATCCTCATTTTCTTTCTCTGACCACAGTTGGAAATGATACCCACCTGTTAGATTAGGCCCACTAGAATATTCTAGGGTAATTTGTTCATCTCTAGGTTTGTTACCTTAACCACACCTACAAAGTCTCTTTTATCATGCAGGGATGAAAGTAATATATTTATAAGTTCCAGATATTAGGCAGTGAGTATGGGAGAGTGTGATAGTCTCCTTATCACAGAAGCATAATTCACCTTGACCACCACACCACCTGCTGGTTCCAGGAGAAGCAATTTTTTTTTTTTTAATATATAGTTTTGGAGTATTTCTGAACAAAATAAGTTGAGCATATTTGGAAACTATCAGTGTAGTTTACAATAGATTTCATTTATAATCCATGAGTGATTTTCATACCTTTTAAACTGAGGATATTACGTCTTTAAGCACAATTACATTTAGAAAACTTTTCGCAGAATACTCAATACAGACGTATTGATGGATAGTGTTCATTTTCCTTGAATGTGTTATGATTTAAGTCATTCTGATAACACTATTCTAAGTTCTTGAGAAGTTGCTATAGTGGGAAGATGATTAATTTATCTGTATAGCATTTAGGCCAAAGCAAATTGCTCCAAATAATTCATTTACCACAGTTTCTCTGTGATGTTGATAGAGTGATGCTCTTAATGCATACAGGTTGAACAATTATTGTAATGACCTAAATAGTGTATTTTTTTTCTTTTTTCTTTTTCTTTGTTGAGAGGTTTTCACTATAGGGCACGTGCGCTCACCAGACAGAGAGAGACATAGAGACAGAAAGCGAGAAATCACCCCCCAGGGGGGATGGTCATGCCACAATCCCTTCTCCTCCATTCTCCTCTCGGGATCTTGGGCACACACGCACACACACCCAGCGTGAGTTCTAAGTCACCGGGTCCGGGACTCGAACCACGATCGACTACGTGGGAGTCCAGGGACATAGCCATTACGCTAACTGCTGGTTCCCTAAATAGTGTATTTGATGCCAATTTATATTTCCAATACCTGTTTAAAACTTAATACTTGTGCTTTATTGCTTTCTTTTCTTTGCAGTTGTTTTGGGACTATACATGATGATGATGATGATGTGAGACTACAATATGCCATTAAATAATGTGGAAGCAGCATCTGCTCATCCTTCTTGAAATTACTGAATTTGCTAAGTAGTAGAATCTACTCTTTATAAAATATTGGTGGTTTTGCAAATGATTCTGGCCATAATAATACATTTGATTATGTGCAAATCCAAAAACAGCAGTGAGAGTTAAGACTTGAAACCCAGTCATTATCGAAGTTTCTTCTACTTCACATATCTTTTCTCAGCATGCCAAAGGAAAGAATTTATTTTCAATTGAAAAAAAGATAATGCAGACCATAAAAGCATCCAGAAGAAGATTAACTAGATGTCTGATTTATCAGACAAACCGATCACCCAGAATGAAAGGGTCACATTCTTTCTTGGAAGAGATACAAATTGTATTAAAAAATTATCGTTGCTGCAGGGTATTTGAATGAAATAGAAGTTAAATGTATGCTAATCTAAACAGGTGGAGAAACCTGAAAAATTATTCAATCAATAATATTAAAGTTAAACATTTCTCCTGCCAAATTCACAAATACTTACATGGTATCAGACACTGAAAATCAGAGATAGAGGGCTATATTGACAAAAATTTTTAAAAAAGATAGTCCAAAGATATATGTAAACTTTTGAATAAATATTTTCTTGGTTTATGTCCAAGAACTTGGAAATACTATGTACAATGACATGGTGTGGGGAGGATCATTTCACTATGATTATCTATTGTATTTCACGGTAACATTTCTTACTTTTCAGAGCCAGAACTTTATGAAATTAAATCACTATTATGGGCTAGTGAAGAAATATTTTTTTTAAATAAAATGAGACAATTTTCATTCGATTCTGTAGTATAATGTGTCAAAAGTCATGGGGCTCTTTTAGGGATTAAGCAGTTTACTGTTTCTGTAAATATAGTCTTGCTTGCAGGTATTCTGTGAGCTATATGTTATGTTGACTGCCCCAATGAAATCACAAAACTGCCGACAATGAAAATGTAATTTATTTACTTTATTGAAGGGAAAAAATGAGCTTCAACTGTTGTCCTTTCAAGTGGCATGTCAAGAATATAATTTGATGTTGCACTTTTTTAAACTTATTTAATCAATCAAATAAATTATTACAGGCAATATATTAAATTTACTTTGTAGTAAATATAAGAAAAATGTTCTTCATTTAAAAGTAAGAATATTATATTTTATTAATAGATTGTGTAGAGCATAAGATTGTAGTGGAATTTACATAATTTTTCAGAGGTTTTATTTGTACAAGTATGAGCTAGCTTTTAAAAATATATATGGCATTAAGATCATTAAAATGATTTGTAAAATATGGTATCTATATCAAATTTAGAATCTTTAAATATATGTCACATTGGATTTGCATTATAGCTGCATTTATATGAATCACATTTAATATATATATATATATATTTAATATATATATGTTTTAGGAGTATATATACAGATGGAAAGAGAGAGAATAGTTAGAGAACTTAAAATAAATTGTGTGTCTCAATCATTAAAAATAATAAGTTGTGTGACTCTGCTTCTGTGAGTCTGTATTTATTACCGGTAGTAATAGCTACATTAATCAAGTCTGAAATAGCACAGAGGGCAAATCTTGACTGAATTGATTTTAATTTTTCTAAAATATTGTAAGGAAGAGAAATGCATTCATTCTTCTGCTTCTCCAACAAGTGTGAAGGGATACCATTCTTGATTTAAGAAAAACTTTCAATATTAATTCAAATCTAGTGAAGAGTTGAACAACTAACAAACATATCTATAGATTTGAATTTAAAAATTATCCATAACCAAAATGAGGGTTCTGCTGTTTATACATCTGTGTTCTATTCATAATGTAAACTTTACAGTTGCAACAACTAGCCAACACGATTGTCTGGTACTTTTCGGTATGGTACTGTAAAAGGATTCATTTGGCTTCTGTCAGCTGTGCTGTAGAGGCGAGCAGGTGGCATGGTGGTTAAGCCACTGGTCTTCCACATGGCCAGCCATAATTCAAGTCCCAGGCCTAGAGGATTGAAATCACACAAGGTGCATGTGCGTGTGTGTGTATGTGTGTATGCCCTAAATTCCAGAAGAATGGAAAACAAGGGATTGGGACATGGTCAAACCCCCTGGAAGGGGAGCTATTTCTCACTTTTCCTGTCACTGTTTTTCTCAAGGAAGTACACATGCCCTATGGCAAAACGAAACAAACAAGGTATCAAAAGCGGAATTACCAGAGGTATTAGTGGCATGTGGTAAAGACACTGGATCTCACATGGCTGACTCCATGGTTTGAATTCCAATCCCGGCAACTTGAAAAACACATCAGGTACATGCGCACGTGTGCTCAAAATCCTGAGAGGTAAATGGAGGAGAAGGAATTGTGGTGTGGCTTAATTTACATCCCTGCCACCAGGGACAGTTTGCTCATTCCAGTGAGAATGTAACAAACTTTCTGGGAAAGAGGATCACTGGTATTCCACGTAGGCAATATCATCCCTTGGACTGGATTTTTGGTTATATATAAGTGGGGAAAAGGAATAATATACTATCATTAATTTATCACCCAAATCTCACTGTCCACATTTTGAGAATCATTTTATCTGTCCCCTACACAATAATGTGCTTCACATAGTTTTGGTTTTGATTTACAGTTTTTCAAAACAAACATCAGATTGATTTAACATTTGAAAATCAATAAATTCAACACACACAAAAAAAATTAGTATCACATCAATGAATGCAGAAAAACACATTTTTCATAATTGAATACATAGCGAATCGATTTATATCTTTCACCATTTTCACACTAAGATTGGCAATAAAAGGTTTTCTGCTGTCACTGTTTTAACATTAAATTGTACTATAATATATATTAAATTTTTAAAAAAGGAAAAATAGAAAAGACAAATGAAAAAGCAGCAGCCCCATTGTCATTTATAGACACCATAATCAAATGTCTAGAAAATTTGTATTTATAATTAGGGATTGTATGAAAAGAACCAAAAAACTTAACTTGTAAATTTAATAAGATGAAAGGATTTGAGACCAATATATGCAAATTAATTGTGTTTTAAAATATTGGCAAAGGAGCAACAATCATAAAAAAATCGTTTAAAATAACACCAAAATATGAAATATTTTAAATAATTTAATAATATAAACTTTTCTGCAATGTAAATATTGCAAAGAGAAATTTAAAAACCTTCCAAGAATGCAGAGATATATCATATTTATGAATTAGAAAACTCAAAATTGTTAAAATATCCTTCAAATTGTTATAAAATAATCCCAAACAAACGTCTCAACAGCATTTTTGTGAAAGTTAATAAAAACAATGTTGTAAAATAGCATTTTAAATTGCAGGACTTACATTACAATTTTGAGACTTACTCTAAAGTTACATACACACACACACACACACACACACAATCAAAGTAGTTATATATATATATGTGTGTATATATATATATATTATATATGTATATATATATTATATATATGTGTATATATATATATTATATATATGTATATATTATATATATGTGTATATATATATTATATATATATACACATATATATATGTATATTGATAAAGTAGAATAAAAAACCAAAAAAAAATCCATACATAATTGATCAAACAATTTTCAGTAACAAGGAAATTCAATGAAAGAAGATGGTTTACAAGAAAAATTTTTGCATAACTAGATAAACAGATGTAAAACTTTTCCTTGAATCCTTCCTTTTACAAAAAAAAAAAAATATTTCTAATGTATCATAGACCTAAACTTAGAAGGTAAAAAGGTAATATTTTTAGAAGGATATTTCTAAAATAAAATGACAGTATTTTTAGAAGGAGAACATCTTTACAAATATGCAAATATTTCTTAGTGTAAAAAAGGAGTTTACTATGAAAGAAACATTATTAATAAAATGGAGTTCATTAAAATTTAAAATTTTTCCTGTTGATGACGTGTATAGTATTCTCAACTGGATTGGTCTGAGAAGTATTTCATGATGGGTAAAGTCTTTTTACAAGCAAAATGAGAAATAGTGATTGTTTAAAAAAATAATTGGAATAATAGTAATAATGATTGGGAAAAACAATGAAAAGATATTGAACGATGAAGTGGGGAGATTTATGTCTCTGTATTGACTGACATGCATGGCATTCCCTTTTGAAAAAGCAATGTAATACACTGTAGAGTTACATGCAATTCAATGTAATATAAACAAGATTATGATGATAATAATAAATTAAATAAATAAATAAATAAAAATTTTAAACTTTTCCTCAAAAGTCATCACTGAGGAAATGAAAAGGCAAGCTACAAACCAAAAGAAAAAAAAAAAAAGCAGTACAGAGATGTTCTTCAAAAATATTTTTTAAAAGCTTCTCCTAAACAGTAAAATAACCAAGTTTAAAAAGGGGAGGGGGTCTTAAACACTTCAGAAATAAAGAGTAGATAATAATATGAAAATGTGTTCAAGATCATTAATTGTGCTAATTATTATCTTACAGTTTTTCAGCCCCTGTACCACTGGAGCCATACAGCACCTACGACAATGTGACATTGCCAGCTGGCTCTATGCTAATCTTTCTCCCTAAGCCATGGTAGATTCTAAGACTGGAAGAGGGAAAAAGAGATTCAGGTTTTCTTTCTTATTTCTTGGGCACTTCCTGTGAGCTTTCGATTGCTTGCCGTCAAATTGGGATCAGCAAACCCTTTCCATAGTAATATCTGAGTACAGTATGCCAACTGATGCTTGCTCACAAAACCAATTCGATCCCACACTTTGTTTGAAACACGTCTCAGGAGGCTGTGTCCCCTCCTCAGATGTCCGGTGTAAAGGTCCTCAAGCTGAGAGCCATCAGCGCTGGCCACGCGCCCCGTTTTAACTTCACAGGGCCGTGCCTCAGATTTCAAACAGTAATGATTCAAACCTCTTTCTTCTGTTCCTCTAGCTCCAGTCCTGGCAGCTGTTTCTCACAGTTGCTCTCAATGTGTTACCTTAGCAACAGCTTCACATACATGTTCTAAGTACATATTGGTACATTTTCAGACACCTAGTCAAGAATTTCATGTCTGGTTAACAGTGCTACTAAATTCTATCTTTTCAAACAGTTGGTGTCATATTTCCTCTTATTAAATTCTGACTTATGTCAGCAAGGAAATACAAAAGTAACCGTGATGCGATATAATTTTGCACCTATTGGAAAGTTCTGGAAACACCAATAATGACTGGGATGTGGAAAAACTGGAACGCTCATAAATCATTGGTCGGGAGGACCAGCAGGTGATGTGATAGTTAAGGTGCTGAACACTCCCTCATGGCTGACAACAGTTCGAGTCCCAGATCTGGTGGCTTGCTTTCTCACTTTCCCTGTGTGTGTGTGTGTGTGTGTTTCTCTCTGGTCAAATTAAAATAACTGAATGAATACATAAAATTAAATAAATAATTCTTAAAAAAATATTGGTGGGATTGGAAAATGGCACTATCACTTTGGACAACTCTTTCAGTTTTTGTAAAGATAGGTATACTCTTATCCTCAGACTGACCTACATTTCTTGAGCAATTGTGGTTACCACCTATTCTGGTGACTGACCCCCACAGAATCAGCTGGTCATGAGTGCCTGGACCTACTGCAGTGTCTACATTTCTGATCTCCACTCAAAAATGCCCACCTTGCTTTCAAATACTTAGTAAAATGTCCAGAACAGCAATGCAAATATATGTTTTCAAAATTACCATACTTTATCAGCTGTGTGACACAGTATTTCATTGAATTACCTTAAAGATTCAGACTTTAGGGAACCAGCAGTTAGCGTAATGGCTATGTCGCTGGACTCCCACGTAGTCGACCGCGGTTCGCATCTCGGACCCGGTGGCTTACAACTCACGCAGGGCGCGTGCGCGTGCGTGCCCAAGATCCCGAGAGGAGAATGGAGGAAAAGGGATTGCGGCGTGACCATCCCCCCTGGGGGGTGATTTCTCGCTTTCTGTCTCTATGTCTCTCTCTGTCTGTCTGGCGAGCGCACGCGCCCTATAGCAAAAAAACCTCTCAAAAAAAAAAAAAAAAAAAAAAAAAAGATTCAGACTTTATAGAACTTAGTATAAGAGGTCTTTCAAAAGTTACAGAGCTCTGGCCCTGTAAAACAGGGATTCAGACCTGTGGCTAGAGAATCGAATCTCACATGGCTGATTGGTTCAAGTTTTACCCCACTGGCGTGAAAAACATGTGGACATACATGATTGAAATCCTGATCAGATGCAGGTAAAGAAGAAAAAGAATTATGATATGACCAGAACCCATTCTGAGGTACTTTCTCTTTCTTTTTAGTTTTCTCTCTCTCTTTCACACATTCTCTCTCTCTCTCTCTCTCTCTCTCTCTCTCTCTCTCTGTCATTATGAAATTATATGCTCTCTGGCCAAAATAAAAATAAAAAAGTTTTTGGAAGATGACTACTATGAAAAAACTATGCATGAATTTCATATTTTTATGCCAAAATAAATTCATACTTTAATGCTGCTTTTCCATGAACTTGTTTAGGTATCCTTATATTTTTTCAGGCTTTATAACACTGTTCTTCATCCATCTCTACTTTAGTGGTTTATCACACCTAGTATTTTTGTCCATATATGTGTTTTTTTACAGTAATAGCAATGTGATCATTAATTTTGGAAATGAGACTGCATAAGAATTTATCAGCTTCAAAAATAACTCCAAACTAAATAATAATTTTTAAAGTAAATATGTTTAAGGAAAATACATAATTTCCCTGCTACTAATTATTTAATTTCACCTGTGTAGTTAATTGTCACTGTTTGGTTTTTGCTACTCCAGAGTCCTGATATTATTGAAATAAGGGAGCCCATTTTAAGCACTATAACTACTACAAGTACTTCTCATGAACTAGTATCACTAATCAATCAACAGATCATTTTATAACAATAGCTCATTGGTTCAACAGGAAACAGTCTAGCATGTGTTTTTTTTGCTAAAGGAACTAATATAGTAAAAAAAAAAAAAAAATGGCAAGGCAACATGAAAGGAACTTACTGAAGGATAAGTCCTAATTAGGAGACAACAGTACTCAGAATATATTTTTATGGGTAATCTAGAATAAGAACAAGATGTTTAATCCACTACATCACAGAGGAATAGAGAATACAAAGGTTACAGATGTAGACAGGTTATGGATGGTATAATACATTCCGTTTACCTTTGTTTTCCCAGTGAATTGATAACTGTAGCTCATAGTTTAGTATATTAGGAAGCATATGGAACATATACACCTATCAATGTGAATCAAAATTAATTTAAAACAAAACAAAAATCAAGAGATGTGGTTGATTTTACCACAACTTAACAGATACTAGTAGAGCAAACAAAAAGTAGTAATATTAAATGTTTTGTTGTCAAAATGGTATTGGATAACATAACTAGGACAAGTATTTATCATGAGGATATATGAAACTCACAAAAATCTATTATGTACTTAATCACAAGGGAATAAACTTCAAATATATTATGTTCTCTGTTCTCCAATAAAACAAAATTTGAAATAAAAAATGAAATAAAAATTGCCCCAAGTACTTGAAAATAAAGGTGGAAAATACAGTTAAAGTATAGATGAAAAGGAATCATATAAGACATTTAAAAATATGTGCTCTTAGGGACCAGCAGTTAGCGTAATGGCTATGTCGCTGGACTCCCACGTAGTCGATCGTGGTTCGTGTCCCAGACCGGGTGGCTTAAAACCCACACCAGGCGCGTGTGCGAGCGTGCCCAAGATCCCGAGAGGAGAATGGAGCAGAAGGGATTGCGGTGTGATCATCCCCCCGGGGGGTGATTTCTTGCTTTCTGTCTCTCTGTCTCTCTCTGTCTGTCTGGCGAGTGCACGTGCGCTATAGCAAAAACCTCTAAAAAAAAAAAATTATGTGCACTTAGTGACAAATAATGTAGTAATATGTTAACCTATGATGATTACATCTGAAATAATAACTAAATGAAAATGTTTGTCCTATATACAATTAAAAGAAAATAAGAAAAAACAAAAATAAGTGAGCTAATTATTTAACCAAAGAAGAAAAACAAAAGAAAATAAAAATAACAAAGGAGTCGAAAAATAAGAATAGAACTAAATGGAAACATAATACAAAATATGGAATCAATGTGATAGAGAAAAAAGAAGGAAGAAAATCTTGTAGTTAGTTATTGAAAAACAAATACGAATTTCTGGAAAAACTGATTAGAAACAAATTAAGATTGAAATAATGCAATGAATTAATTACTGAAAAGAGAAATTGTCATTTTAAAATAAAGTGATTCAAATTAATATCATGATAATATTTTAAAATCTAAATAATTCTAATTTATAGGAAAATATAATATTTCCCTCTTGGCCTATAATGAAATTTAAATTGCAATAATACAAGACTGTATAAGTAACTGAGTGGCTGAATGGTGGAACAGAGGAAAACGCCACACTGTGCGAAACTGGCCACATAGGAAGGTTCTTCATAGTATCAGGGAGCCTGAGTATGCCAGGCACGTGGGTGCCTAGGAGCTCAGACAGCCGAGGCTACAGGTGTATTCGAGAATCCAAAGCCTGTTAGAGGTGCTGTCTTGTTTTTCTCTTTCTTTCTTTCTCATTAGTAGAAGAACTTAATAAATAAACTTAAAAAAAAAAAAGAAAGAAAGAAAAGAAAAGAAAGAAAGAAAAGAGAAAAAGGAAACCACCCTGAGGCCAGTAGGTGGCATGGAGATTTAGGTGCTGGATCCTACATGGCTGCTACATAGATGAGTCCTAGACCCAGCAGCCTGAAAATAAAGCCAGACACATGTGAGTTTGTGCCCAAAATTCCAAGAGGATGGAGGAGAGAGGATTGCAATGCGGCCATCCCACCTGGGTATTGAATTTTGTTTTGTGTCTTACAGTCTGTCTCGGTGAGCACATGCACCCTAAAGCAAACACAAACCAAAAACTTCACCAAATTCTTAAAAGTCAAAATCAGAAATAAAAACTTTAAAATAATCAAAATGATAACTTTTTAAATTGCCCACAAAGGAGACCAATGCAGGGAGCTTTGCAGTCAGGACTTACCAGTTATAACTAGATTACTCTATTCTACTCTTCCTGGAAATAAAAACAAAAAGAATTTATATCATTTGCTGAATAAATTACATAAAAGAAGTATAATCTTTGCAACAAAACCTGAAAACTAGAATACAAGAATATAAAATTATTTTAATTTTACTTATGGATATAAATTAAAATATCATCAATAAGTGAATTCGCCTGCATATACAAAATGGCACTATATCACATCAAAAACTGTCAAGAACATACAAAGATAGATATTTGTAGGGTGGCATGAACGAAATCTCCTAGTTCAATTCACTGTGCTGTCAGGTCCTAATATCACTCAATGCCAGAGTTTGTACAAAACAAAATTCTATCACTCATCCCCAGCAAAACCTCTAAATAATGCTTTACAGAAAACCTTAGAAAAATACTTTCGTGAACACAGGAGAGGCAAAATTTATTAAACAGGACAAAAAAGTGGTAATAAGAGAAGAGGAAGTATATCAGATAATTTTTAAGAGCCAGAATTAATCATGTTAAGATATTTTACTAATAAAAGTGAAAATGTGAGCCACAAAGCAGGAGAAGCAAGAGAAATTATAGTCATATATATACATATATATAATAACCTCAACAGATTAATAGCGAAAAAAAAACCAACAAAACAGAAAATGGTTAAAAGACCTGAAGAGATACTTTTCAGGAACGATGTCAAAATGGCTGAAAAATGTAGAAAAGACAAGAGTACGACTAGAATTGTAAGCTAACTATTTTGGAAAATTAGCAATAAAAGTAACTAGAAATGATAATAAATATGACATTATCAATAGCAACAGAGTTATATAGAAATTAACTAATAAATGGCACATAAAGCATTAATAATGGCACATAAAATATTTTTTAATAAAAAAAGCAATTTATGGGGCCAGCAGTGGCATGATGATTAAAGCACTGGATCCCACATGGCTGAATCCATGGTTCAAGTCCCAGATCTGGTGGCTGAAGATATATGCTGGGCATGCCAAAAATCCCAAGAAGAGAATGGAGATGGAATTGTGGCATGGTCAACCACAGAGGGGGTGATTTCTAACTCTCCTTTCTCTCTCTGTCTCTGTATATCTCCTTCTGGTAAGTGAAAGTGCCCTATGACAAAAATCTTAAAATAAAAAAGTAAAAAAATAAAAAAGCAACCTAAGCTTTGTGCAAGTAATTAAAAGACCTAGTGACATATACCTTTGTTTTTATTATTATTGCCAGAGGCACATGAATTTCCTAGAAAGAAAAAGAAAGAAAGGGGGAGGGAGAAACTCCTGTAAATGGACTATGATCACACCTAAGAGTGGAATTAATGGGCTGTATGGTAGTTCTATTTGTAGATTTCCACAGAATCTCCAGATCATTTTCCACAGTGGTCTTACTAATTTGCATTACTTTGAATTAATAAAACTTGAACTTTCTGTTACTGAAGTATATGATAGACAAAGTTTATGGATTGGTGGCAAATTATTTTTAATAGTCTTAACTTTTGAAAATTTATTTTTTAAAAAGAAAAGAATATAGCAAATTATTATAAATTTATATGGTAAAGGCAAAAATATCCCAATTGTCAACATATTTGAACTCAAATTTATAGATATGTATGGCCAGCGGATGATGTAGTGGTTATGGTGCTAGATTCCCACATACTGACTGCAGGGGCTTGATGGCTTAAAACTCATGCTGGGTGCGTGTGCATGTGTACCCAAATCCCAGGAGAATAATGGAGGAGAAGGGATCATCCCCATCTAGAGGATGATTTTTCACTATCTCTCTGTCTCTCTCTTTCTCTCTGGCAAGCACACATGCCCTATAGTACATACACATCTCTAAAAACTAAACTAAACTAAAATTTATAGAGGTGAAAACATGAATGATGAGTAAATATTTAAATATATGCATAATCTCAGAAATTGGAGAAGACAAATTAAAGTTGTAATGAAATTCCACTTAGTATTTTTTTAAAATTGTTGTCACAATAAATTCCTACAAATTTCATAGTTTAGAGGAACAAAAATATATAATTTCATGATTATGTAAGTCAGAATTTGGGGTTAGCTAAACTGGCTTCTCCGTTCTGGGTTGCACACAACTAAAACCAAGGCACTGAAAGGTTGGGTTTTATGGGAGGTATGGGAAGAATCTGCTTCTAAAGTCATTCCCATTATTTGCTGAAGTCAGTTATTTGTGATTGTTGAACTAAGATTCCTCTTCCTTTTCTGGATGCCAAAAAGCGGTCTACTTTCCACTTTAAGAGGCCACAGACATTTCTCTGCCCCAATCCCTTTCCTCTGTCTTCAAAGCCAGCAAGATTTGATGATCCAAATCTCTCCTACCTCCCTTTTGCCTCATTTCTCCTGTCTCCCTTCCTTCCACACTCATACTCATTTCTTCATATTCTGTATTAAGCGCTCATTTGATTACATCGGCCTAGATAATCTCCCAGGTTTTAGGTTGGCTGTTTAGTAATCTTCATTTCACCTACAAAATCCCCTCACGGTATTACCTAGATTAGCGTTTGATTGGATAACATGGGCAACTTGCAGGTGGAATCATCCTTGTGATTTTTCCAATCATAGCATCCAAAATACTGGCAAAAATTAAGAAGCGAGGTTGGCAATAGTGTGTTATAATATGAACCTTCCAAATGTTTCTGCTGGAAAAATAGGCTCTTGTATCTATTTTAAAGAGCATTTAAAAGGTATGTGTTTTTCATAGACGCACACATCCATAACGTGTGTGTACGTGTATATATTGGAAACAAGTTTGGAAGATATACATTAATTATGTAATAATGTGTATTTATAGCAGATGAGGGTGGAATAAAATAATAAAATATAATATAAAGGAAAAAATGGTACTCTGATAAAAGTGTGTTTTAAAGTGAGAATGCAGCCAAAACCTTGCCACGTGACACCCAGTGCTGCAGTACTTGCTGGATCTTGGCACAAGCAGGCTGTGTCATATGGAAGGCCTAGATTTGATTCCTGGCCCACCCTAAAACAAGCTGAGTATGGTGGCACAAACTTGTAGTCCCATCCCAGATACCTGGGATACTGAGGCAGGAGGATTATGACATAGCAAGACATTGTATATAAGAGAGAAAGGAAAACAAAAACTCATGTCCACCAGAAAGAAGTATAGGAAATAAAAACAAACCTTCCTGAAAATCAAATAACTAACAGGAAAATTTAGTAGGATAATAATTTTTTTTTCCTTTTAATTTTACTGCCATCTCTTCTCCTATCTTCCCCTCTTCCTCTTAATTTAGTGATGAAGGATATTAGGATGATCAGGCCCAACAGCAGTGCCAAATTCAGGACACCAAGATGATCAGCTTCTTGTCTCATAGCTCAGGAAGAATTAGAGCCGCGGACAGGAGGAGAAGGAGCCAAGCAAAAGTTTACTGAAGGAGGGGAAAGCTCCCCAAGCAGGGTGGGGGTCCATAAATGGGTTGCAGAAGAAGAGCTGAGGTTAAGGGGTTTTATCCTGCAGTAAGAGCAATGGACTGGATGTCTGAAAAGGAAGCAGGCTTCAGAAAATAGTTCTGCAGTACTGTGGGTGATTATTACCCCATTCTTTGTGGAGTCAACAGACCACAGAGAATTGCATTTTTTGTAAGAATGTAGTTAGCAAATAGAAACTGTTGCCCTTAGCTCTCTAGTTGTTTTGAGCTATCATGCAGCCAGCTCTTTTGTTAAAATTGAGCCACTGTGACTCTATCTTGGGTAAAACTTACTGGTTCTCCTTGTTGGACCTCATATCCTAACTATATGTCTGAAGAATTTCTCCTACACCATCAGCTGGGAAAGTACAATATCTGAGTTACTGACTGGGCTTTATTCTGTTCTGTTGTTGTTGTTTGTTTGTTTGTTCTAGATTTTTTTTTGGTTTTGTTTTTAATTTTAAAAGCCAAAGTACTTTTTCTTTGAAGAGGGATGGTGTGGGAGGGGAGGAGATGATTTCAAAGGCTGCAATAGTTAGGCACAGAGTGGGTGGAATTTCTTGAGAACACATGAAGGTAGAAATATTTACCCTTCAACCTTAAGGGCTTTTCATGAGTTTGAAAGATGGAGAAAGAAGACAGTAGAAGATTCTCAAAATACCTCTTAGCAGTATCAAACTACTGCTTTGAGTTAAAAAGATCTTAGGTTCATGTTGCAGCCAGTCATATGAAAAAATAGACAGCACTACAATTGAGATAGAAAAATGAGAGACACATCAGAATTGGTAGAGTCTTGCGGACAAGGGCCATTATAGAAGCAATTGATGAGAATTGATTCAAGGAATAGTTGGAGTATTAAATTCCCCATGCCCCAAATATCTTACTATTTCATAAGATTACCAACCTATGCCACAATTCAAGAGAATAGGTGAAGGTTCTCTTGGGAGACAGAATCAGTAGGATGAGTGTAGATAGATAGGAAGGAATTAACTAGGGGAATGAGCCCATGTGATTGTGGTGGCTGAGAAGCCCCTAATAGACCATCTGTAAGCCTGAGATCCAGGGATTCTGGTAGCACGGTTTAGTCCAAGTCCAAAGGCCTCAGGAAGAAGGAAATCAACAATGTAACTCCATCTGAGGCTGGAAGCCTAAGAACCCAGGAAGCCATTGCTATGTATCTCAGAGTTCAAAGGCAGATCAGCTGTGAGTCTTGACATCTACCCTGCTCTCTATCCAAAGGGTCCCATCCATCTTCCATATTTATCCTCCTCCTCCAGGGGCCCCTAGTTGATTGGATTATGCCTACCCACATTGAGGGCTGATTTTCCACATCTAATCTACTCAAACACACATATTAATCTCTTCTGGAAGAGATACACCCAGAGTAATGCTTTCTCAGGTTTCTAGCTATTTCTTAGTCTAATCAAACTGACATCTAAAACTAACCATTTGAGTGAGGAAACTGATACAGGATATAAGTGGTTATACTTTCAGGGGACAGGGCAAAATGAGTTCTAGAAATCAAATTAAACAAAATTGCCATTATTAGAAAACAAATAAAATTACATTACTGCACACTAAGATTTTTCAATTGGTATTCCAAGTCTCCACAAATGTTCTGAGAATGATGGTGTGACCAAAAGCATCAAACTCAATATCTATTGAATTTTACAGTGTGAGCATTGGTGATTTTAGTGACAGCTAAAGTGAGTTGTAAAGCAAGAAGGAGGTGAGAAAATGGAAGTCCATAATAAACATCTCTTTAAATAAGGTTGTGTCAGAAGTACAATAGAAAAACAAAGGGTGGCTGTAGAATGTCGAGGACTGAAGAGTGACCAGCTTTATCTACAACTAATCCATGTCAATGTGAAATTGTAAATTGTTCTTAATTTATGTACTTTTCTTATAATGCACACATCAACACCTGCCAAGACTAAGCTACAGTATTCTGTCTCCTAGATGATAATCACTATTTTCCTCTCTTACCCTAAAAAATTCTTTAAAAATAAAAAGATAGAAAAAATAAATACAAGAGACTCAGACTTTCAGTGCAATATAGACTATGGAATGAAATTATAGTGTGGAAGAGTAAGATAAAGGATAAAAGTATGTAAAAAGAGCCAGTCTGTGGGCCCAGTGGTTAAAAGAGCCAGATCTCACATGGCCAACTGAAGTTAGAGTCCTGGACCCAGAGGTTTGAGAAACACACTAGGTAGAGATATGTGCATGTTCAAAACCCTGAAAGGAGGGAAAGAGAGAGGAAAAGGGATTGCAGAGTGACCATTCCCTGCATGGGATGCTTTCTCTTCCCCGTTTCTCTCTTTCTGTCTGTTTTTCTCTGGTGTGTATGCCCTCTAACAGCAACAACAAAAAGTAGAGCAGAAAGAGTTCTACCCTTACAAAGACATTATTGCCTATATTCATCACTGCTTAATAGAAATGCATTCTATTTTATTACACAGATTTGATGAACGTATATATCTTGGTCTCAGGAAATATCAGGTTTGCAAAGAGTAAGCAACAAATGCACAAAGATAGACAGATTATCCAGGGAAGAGAAAGAATGGAAGTAAACGGTAGAACATAAGTGGAAGCAAGAAGACCAGAAAAATGTGTGCAACACCCAGAATGCATCAATTCATCAGAAGAGGATAAAGCAAATACAACAAAGTATTATTAGGATAAAGCTGCAAATGGGATATTTTCATAAATTTTAGAGAAACTTGTAAGGCATGTGGAAAATCTGTACCTAATTTAGCTAGAAATAAGGGAGCCTCAAAGATTATTACAAGAAGGGGTCGTAAAAGAATTACACTTTGGCAAGATCATTCTAGCATTACCCTGCATAATTATACTGCCAGATAATCACTGGGAAATTATAGCCAAAGCTCAGATATAACTTAATGAGGTATAAATTGAAGTGGAAGGATTTAAAGAAGTTGGGTTCAAGAATAAAATGCTAGAGAAAAAGTAATAAAGTCCAGAGGGAAAGGATATATTAATAAATAGTTCAGTAAAATAATATATAGAATACAAAATTTATTTATGTTCACAACTCTGTATTTGATCCAGAAGTATAGTGGGTAATGGATACAGAAAATAGGTGTTTTATATAAATAGCAATTATGTCTACCTTATTACAGATGTAATTATGTCTTATATGATCTTTGGGTTTTGCATGTTTGTTTGTTTTACCACTGGATTATATCTCACGAGCTGAGAGATATAAATTAGACTCTATAATGTAATTTGTGTTTTTCTCCTTGCATCTCATGCAAATTCTATTTTATGATTATTCCTGTAAGTATAATTCATGCCTGAATAGTCACAACTATTATATCTTCATTTTATGAATTAAACTTAGCATTATGAGATACCATTCTTTGTTTTATTCAGTGCCTTTGATTTGACTTCTACTTTGCTGGTATTATTTTGTTCATAAACTTTGCTTTTGTCTTTAATTTTACACTTTTAATACCCCTTTAAATTAGGTCCCCTTTTTATTTGCCAACTACAGCTGGATTTTATTTGTGATTTAACACAAAATCATTTTAAATACAGATTTAAGCCCATTTACATTTTAACTATCATATATTTCGTTTTAAGCACAAAGTTTTTACACTTCTTTTGAAAGTCTTTCTTCTTGTTCTGTTTGTATATGCGTTGTTCTGATATTTGAGTATCTTTGTTGTCGTGATTAATTTTATAAGAGCCCTTAGTCCTGTATTTTTTTTAATTACCTCTGAAAGTCAGTGACTTAATTGCCATATTTTCATTTCTATTCCCATTCCTTTCTCTGTCCCCTGACACAGAAATCCCCACCACCCAGGTTGCAAACCAGACTACAAAGCGGGGGTGGAAGTGGGTAGGTGTTACCAGCAAGGCTTTGTCTGTGTGCAGCCAGTGCCCATCACTCACATTGTCACCTGGGCTCTGCCTCGTCAGATCAGCAGTGGATTGGATTCTCACGAGAGGGCAACCCTATGACTATGTGATGGCTTCGTTGCATGTTGCAATATGGTAGTGGTGGAAACGGAACGCACAGCGGACGCAGTGCTTTGGTCATCCTGGGTCAATACCCCTCATCTCTGTGGAGAGATTGTCTTCCACAGGGCCATTCCTTGGTGCCAGGAAGATAGAGGACTATGTCTGTAATGTACAATATTAACCAGGACAAAATAAATTTTATAATGCTGACTATGCTTAGTGTTCTATTACTTGGTTGTTGTTTCTGTATTTTTTTTTTTCTTCCATGACAGAGGGGGAGAGAAAGAATGCGTCAGGCAGGCACCCCCTACAGCGCCTTCACACTGCAATCTCTTCCCCGGCTCCCACCAGCCAAGTCTCAGACAAGTACTTGTGGAGCTTGGATGCACAGGGAGACTTTGGGACTGAATCCAGGAACTTCCCACGTTGGCCTCAGAATTGAGAAACTTTGCAATATCACGTGCATCATGGCTGGCCTGCGCATCTTTTATTCCAATTTAGCATTATGCTTTGACCTCAGATATTATAATGCAATCAGTAAATGTACCCACTACCATCATTTCACTTCGCCTTCCGATTACTGGGCTCGTAACTTATTATGCAATGTTAGTTCCCTCATTTTTAAGATTTTATTCTGCCAGTTATTATTTGTTGTTCACCAAGTCATCTTGCCTTGATATCCTTAAGAAAATTTTGTTCTCCTGAAGTTCAATTTTGAATAGCTTTATTCATATTTTCCTGTCTCTTGGTATATCTTTCTGTATATACACTCAAGTTTTCATGGGTTCATATTTTTTGGTCTTCTTCAGCATGTCACGTAAGCCTGTGGGTGATTCTGTGATCCCGGCTGACTGCAGGGTTTTGGGAGGATTATGCTGTTAGAGACTTGTTGAAGGTACCTCTCACACACACACATATAAATGATATAAATAAATAAACAAAAAGATTTACTGAAGTTATATCTCTAATGCAGGGTGAGCAACCCCAGTTTGAGAATCTTAAATCCAAAATGTTCCAGTCATAAGTTTTTATACCAGTATTACATCATTAATGGAAAATCCCACATATGATCTCCAGCAAGGGTCAGTCAAAACATTGCAATACAAAAATACTGTATAGAATTACCTTCAGGCTATGTATATAAGATATATATGAAACATAAGTAAATTTTATATTTAGACTTGGGTCCTGTTCCAAGACATCATTTTGTATAAGCAAATATTCAAATATATATATATATATATACATAAAAGAAGAAAACCTACAACCTCTCAAATACCTCTGGTCTCAAGCATTTCAGGAAAAAATACTCAATATGCATTAGATTTGCATAACTTTTTAGGATTTTATTCTCTAGAGACCACAATTTTGTGACTAGTGAATATTCTCTGTCTTCATTCTTGATAATTTTTAAAAACTATTTTTTCTTTCAACTTCCACTTGACTTTACTTTTTCTCTTCTCTAAGGCCTATAATATCTTTTTCTCTATTTCAGTTTCCTGTGGTTGTCATGTGCTTCTCACTTGTCTTCCTTTCTATGGTTTTTGTGCTTTTCTTGCTCAAATTTGGATGACTCAAGTTTTACACCTTCTTTTGTCTTAATATATCTTCCGTGATTTCTCCTATTTCTTCTTTGTGGTTTTACCTTAGACAGGTTTATATGTCACTTTTTATTAAATTCAGCACAAAATATTTAAACACTATTTTCCGGTGTTCCATAGAAAAAACATTTTTTATGGTGATCTTTAACTGTGAGACAATTCTGCTGGGTTGTAATATTTTCTTTTTTTTGGAGAGGTTTTTGCTGTAGGGTGCGTGCGCTCACCAGACAGACAGAGAGAGACATAGAGACAGAAAGCGAGAAATCACCCCCAGGGGGGATGGCCACGCCGCAATCCCTTCTCCTCCATTCTCCTCTCGGGATTTTGGGCACGCACGCACACATGCCCGGTGTGAGTTTTAAGCCACCGGGTCCGGGACGTGAACCGCGGTCGACTACGTGGGAGTCCAGCAACATAGTCATTACGCTAACTGCTGGTTCCCGCATGTATCTTTTTAATTGTTCATCATTTGATCATTTGAACTTTTCTTGTGCCAGTGGGTTTTTTATAGAAAGCAAAAATCCAGAGTTGAAGTACAAAGGCTTTGAAAGGATTCATACATAACACCTGTGAAAGAAGAGGAGTTGACACAGGGTGGAGTAAGGGAGTAGATTCCGATGGAAACATAGTCTTGGTTCTGCCTGCCCATCATGGTGCTTGAGAGCAAAGATTGCCCATTGGGGAGAAGTCGTGTGTGTGTGTGTGTGTGTGTGTGTGTGTGTGTCTAGCCAGATAAACACTTAGTCTAGCTGATAAGTGATCCCTTCTTTTTCATTTTTATTTTTTTTTATTGAAATATAATTCAATTTCTTGTAGAGACCTTGAGGAATAGCTGCCGTGCCAAAGCAAATATTTTCAAGACTTCTCTTGCCATTCAAGAAAGTGTCCTCTCATTATTTTAGAGGCCAACATACTTTTTGTTGCTATAACCCCAGAGGTAGTTCTTTTCACCATAGCCCTTCTCTGCCCTATACTGAGTTCTAGCAAGTATTAGAACAAAGATAAAAAAAGAAAGATGTAAATGGTTATTTTTGCACTATAGACTACTTAGACATTCATATTTAGATATACGGTTTTTTGCTGTTTATTTGGTTTTGTTGTTCTGGTTATTGTGAGTTTTTCTTTGTTTCATTTATTACTTCCATGAGAGGGAGACAGGTAGAAACAAGAACTGCTAACCTGGTCCTCACCATGTTCTACTCTTAGTCTCAGAGGGCCTAGGCCTTGGGCATGCTCAGGAAAGTCCTGGGATGCAAATCCAGTACTTTCCCATGTGGGGCCAGTGGTGTCATTTTCATGTCACCGACTAACCTCTGGGTATTTTTTCTTTATTTTATTTTATTTTATTTTATTTTATTTTTTTTTTAGCTAGCGTTGTCAATAATTTTTCAACACTACCCCATTTTATACCTCTTGACTTATTTGCTTCATTTTTTCCCAAGGTAGGTTCTTAAAGATCTCAGCCACTTTTGACAACCTTCATACATCTTATGGAGTCTGGACATTATATTTATCTTCTAGAAGTGATTAGAAAAAAGGAGGTTTTGGGACCAGCAGTTAGCGTAATGGCTATGTCGCTAGACTCCCACGTAGTCGACCGCGGTTTGTGTCCTGGACCTGGTGGCTTAAAACTCACGCCAGGCACATGTGTGTGCGTGCCCAAGATCCCATGGGGAGAACGGAGGAAAAGGGATTGTGGTGTGGCCATTTCCCCTGGGGGGTGATTTCTCACTTTCTGTCTCTCTGTCTCTGTCTGTCTGGTGAGCGCATGTGCCCTATAGCGAAAACCTCTCAAAAAAAAAGGAGGTTTTGTTTTTGTTGTTTTTAACATTTTTTCACTTCTTGTTGTATATTTATAATATCATGAAGCCAAAACTAAAATTATAGTTTGGTACAGTTATTTTGGAATATCTTTCATTATTGACTCATCATTTAAATAAACATAAAAACAAAACATGAAAAACATGGCAGGCAAAAATATAGATGATGTTACAACTAGTTAAGCATAGGAAAAAAGATAAAAGGAGTTAATAATGACTTTGAGATTGTAAAATTACAAATCATAAGAAGGAATCATTTTAAAGTACTGAAATTTTCTAATAGAATAGAATCAGAAAAGCAAATCAAATTCTCGTCTATATCAATATGTTCCAGGGGCTGGAGAGTGGTGCAGCAGTAAAGTGCCACTCTCTACGGAGCTGACCCACGTGGGAGGGTTTCTGTTCTCATTCAGAGACCTCGCTGAGTATGCCCAGCATCATGTGTCCATGGACCAGGGCTTGCTGAAGCTGAGGGTGAATCGTGGGTATCGTGACCCTGCTGTGTGGACGCTGCCTGTTTGTCTGTCTCTCTTTGGCTCTATCTTTATCTCTTGCTCATGGAATAAGTAAACAAATAAACTTTTAAAAAAGTACATAACCAAAAGATGAGAAGAATTTAAAGTAGCACAATGTAACTAGATCAAATATTTCACAGAAGTGGTGACATGTTTCGTAAAAATAGCTACCTAAACAAGTCTAAGGTGTGTGTTGTTACAGTACTTAGCTCAGTACTGGCTGTGGTGGCATGTGATGCAAAGATGCTGTTCTCCATAGACTGGGACCACATGAGAGGTCTGAGTTTGTTTCTCAGTCAAACCTAAAGGCCCATAGTTCTGGTGGATGCCTGTAGTCCTAACTGGGAAGCTGAGGTAGGAGGGCTTTGACATGGCAAGATCCTGTCATCAAATCTAAAAACAAAAACAAAACAAAACAGGAACCAGCCTGTGGTGTGGTGGTAGAGGTGCTGGACTCCCACATGGCTGACCACAGCTGGAGCCCCAGACCCAGAAGAGTATTTTATTTAGAATTCATGAAGATCATGGCAGGTACATGTGCATGCATGGCTAAAATCCTGAGAGGAGAATGGAGGAGAAGGGATGGTAGCATGGCCATTCCCTGTGAAGTAATTTCTCACCTTCCCTCTCACTGTCTCTCTCCAGCAGGCATATATGCTCTATAGCAAAAACCTAAAACAAACAAAAACAAAACAAAAAACTTGAACTGAAATTTTTCTTAACAGAAAAATATGTTTTAGGTCGTCAGGAAAGTCATGACATATTTTTCTGCTTCTCTGTGCAATGAAATTCTTAGGTATTTGAATTCTATTATTTTTAAAAACATTTTTAAGAAGATATTCAGATTAATTTCACATTTTACATAAAGTCCCCATCAGGATATATTTTACATATACATTTTAGCAGAGACCTTTACTTTTTCAAAATAATTTTATTTTTAACTTTATTTATTTATTAACAAGAGGAAATAAAATCATTTAAATTACATCCACACAAAATATGAGTCTGGAGGACCAGATGATTGAAGTTTTTAATAGCAACCAGAATTACAGAAAGGAATAGAGACTTGGGACTTCTAGGGGGAAGAGAAGAGAGGAAGAGAGGGAAGGTGATCCACGTTATTTAGGATAAGGAGAGGAATCGTCTGGTGAATAAAGGTCTTTTTAAACAGATAAAATCTGTCAGGTAATAGTTGTCACAAAGCAGTTGTCTCTTTCAGATAGGGACACTTCACTGATGGAAATTTTCTTTACAGTTTTTCAGAGTTACTCCTGTGTATGCAGCTTCTCAGAATAACCAAGACAAAATATGCCCAAGAAGTCTATTTGGGGATGGCACATTCTGGTCCCCTGTAGTCACATTTCAGGGTGGTGTGTCACGAGCTCAGCAAAGTCAAGGAGTTGCTGTTACATTTTTATGTTGAACTGGGGTACTATGATTAGAGTCTTTGGAGACACTTAGTGAAATCCTTAGGAATAAACTTGAATGATATCTCATATTTTCTTCAACATTATGGGTCAGGAGAAGGGTGGGATAAAAATGAAGCCAGATTGGACACAAGTTGACAACTGCCGAAGCACGATGAGAGATACAAGGGTATTCATTCTACTTTTCGCATATCTTTTTGTTTAGGTTTGAAATTCCTCCCTGAAAAAGAACTTATGGAATTCCAGGTATCTATTGTAGTATTGTTTTAACTCCTGGACTTCTTTTTATTTTTATTTTTTATTTATTTACATTTAATCACGTCTTTACAGCATACATTTCTTTTTTCAGCACAAATGCCAGACATGTCAGTCAAGACAAAAATATTACTATATACAGTATCATCAGCAAATTGCTTCTCATGTTTTTGGTCAATTAAGCATACTTTTACTTGTTTTTTTCTTTCCCCTTTCCCCTCCCTCCTTTCCATACTAATGTTTTCTTTTTCTTTTTTTTACATTTTATTAATTCACAAAAGATCTTAAACTAAAAATATGGACAAAGCTAGAATCTAGTGACAAGTGCACTGTAATTTTTTTTGGAAACAATTTCTTTTCTCTCTCCATTTCCCCTTTTACTAAAGAGAGGTATAAACTAACTTATTTGCCAAAAAACATTAGGATAATCTCAATTTGGTCTGTTATTTGCACAAAGCCCCATAAGAATTTGACCTCATTTAATAATATTAAAAATTGTATTTACTTCTTTATTATTATTCATACATTAAATTGCTATATATCATTTAGATTGTAAAGAGACTTTACCCCGTATAATATACACCTCAGTCCAGCTAGGTAAGACCACCATATACATCCTCATCAAAACATACCATTATATTATTGAACTTATGCAAAGAACTATTCTGCCACAAATATGAATTCTCACAAATATTTTCTAATTGCAAAGGGGTCAGGAAGGGAGAAAAGTTTATGTTTCAATTAAAAAAAAATTAACAGGTACAGCCAGTTAGCGTAAGGGTTATGTCTCTGGATTCCCATATAGCCTACTGCGGTTTAAGTCTTGGAACCGGTGGCACTCACGCCGGGCGTGTGTGTATGCGTGCCCAAGATCCCAAGAGGAGAATGGGGAAGAGGGATTGCAGCATAGCCATCCCCCCTAGGGGGTGATTTATCACTTTCTGTCTTTGCTTCTCTGGTGAGTGCACATGCCCTATAACAAAAAAACATTAAAATATTAACAAACTGTTGAACCTATCAACAACTCAAAAGAAAACCAAAATCCTTATATCTGGAAGATGAAGGATTGAAGAAAATCAGTAACGTTTTAGACAAAAGTTATAGACTTCTATTTCACCAGTTCAATCTCATGTAACCTCTCTTGCTGAATTTTTCAGTGTTACTGTGGTCTGATCTTTCCATTAAAATCCTGGAAGTTGACATTCAGTATTATAATTAATATTTGTAGACTTGTCCCTACCATTAAATTGGTCTTTTTAAGCCACTGGGTCCGGGACGCGAACTGTGGTCGACTACATGGGAGTCCAGCGACACAGCCATTATGCTAACTGCTGGTTCTAAATTGGTCTTTTCCTTGGTCATCTTTTGTTCTCTCATTTCTGTCTGTCTTTAGTTTTCGTGATGTAGCACTACCTTTAGAACTTCTTGAAGAGCTGGTCTGGTGCTGGTAAATTCTTTGCGGTTTTGTTTATCTGAGAATGTTTTAGACTTTTCTTCCCATATGAAGGATAATCTTGCTAGATATAGTATTCTTGGTTGAAATGATTTTTCACTTAACACTTTGAATGTATTTTCCCATTTTTTCTTTGCTTGCATTGTTTATGGCAAAAGTCTGATTATAGCCTAATGGGATACTCTTTGAAAGTAACTTGACTTTTCCTTCTTGCCAATTTTAGTATCTTGTCTCTGTGGTTTTGGTCAGTCTCGCTACGATGTTCCTTGTAGAAGATCTTCTTGGGTTGTTTCTATGTGGGGTCCTTTGTATTTCCAGGGTCTGGATATTTGAATTCCTCTCTATGTTTGGAAATTTTCTTCCAGGATTTCATGGAATAGATTTTCAATGCCCTTATTAGTTTCTTCACCTTCTGGGATACCGATTATCCAGATGTTTGGGTGTCTAATAGTACCTAGTATTATTCATATGTTATTCTCATTTTTGGGGTTATTTTCTCAGTCTTTTTGGTGAATTTCCCTAGGTCAGAAGTTCTGTCTTCTATATTTGTGATTTGATCTTCTGCATGATTTAATCTGCTTTTAATACTTTCAAGGGAGATTTTGATTTCTTTTAATACAGACTTTGTCTCTTATAGCTTCATTCGATTCTTTTCTATATTGTATATTTCCCCTTTCAGATCGAGCAAGAACTTTCTCACCTCCTGGAACTTATTGTCTCTTGTCTCCTTAATCTTCTGGAATTCATTGTCTCTCTTCTCTTGCATCTCTGTTACTTTGTCACTATGAATATTCTAAATTCTTTATCTGACATTTCTCCAAGTTCCATTGTACTGTCTGTGGATGATAAAGGGCAGTTCTTTCCCCTTGAGTGAGAGATATTGTCTTGGTTTCCCATATTTCTTGTGCCTCAGTGGTAATTTCTGGTCATCTGATGGGTTATATGTTACTTCCTAGTTTCTTGGTGTTAATTCTGAGTGGTAGAGGCATGTAGGAAGAGATGACCTATGTATCTAGTTCCATTACCCTGAATCTGACCAAGCAACCTGCACTTTTGTTGATGGAACTGGATATTACAAAGGTCTCCCAGTTTCTAAAGAACAGGGGCATCTGGGCAGAGCTGCGTGGTTTCAATTAAGAATTTAGAGGCATCTGGGAGGAGATGAGTTGCACTATCACTGCAACTTCGTATTTCTCCCTACTGCTCACTTTGCAGTCTCTCTCTTCTCTGATTTGTAGTCATTTGGAATATATTCACGTTTGGCTAATTCATTGGAGATTTCTGCTCCTGTAATCTCGTATGCTTCAATTTACAGTGAGAAACTTCTATGCGTATTTATCCTCTACTACTGTGTTTTGCAAAGCAGCATCCTCAGAAAGAGATTTGAATTCCAACTTATGAAAATGAGTTTCTTCCTTCTGTGGCAGTTTAGTGGGGGGCTGAGGTTTTCTATGACCCAAAAGTATCCAGATGTTTTGCTATTGAGGACCTAGACCTCTAGACACTCAATGTATGGAAGCTGAGAAGCAAGGTGAGAAAGGTAAAAGAAAAGGAAGAAAAGGGAAGAAAAAAATAAAGAGAAAACAAACAAACAAAATCCAATGAAAAGAGAAAAAAATTTAAATAAAAAAAAAGAATACCGTGCAGGCAGGCTAACATGCCACATGAATAGGGCAGGGCTGGGCCCACTTCAGATGCACATGGATTCTGAAATTATCAAGAGAAAGGAGAGGTCAGAGACAAGAGACAGTACTTACAGATTTTTAAAAAACATATATATTAAAAAAGAAAAAAATTTTGAGAGAAACGGAGAGAGAGAGGGTAAGAGAGAAGACAAAAGGGAGAGAGAGAGGGTGAGAGAGAAGACAGAGACCACCCTACTTCTGCTTTGCTAGGTATTGGGCTGGAAGGAGAGGGTTGGTGCAGGCAGAGGGTTTTCACTTAGACAGGGCTGGGACCACCTCATATCCACATGGATTCTCTACATTGCTAGGTGTTGTGCCAGAAAGAGCCTATTTATTTATTTATTTATATTTATTTAAATTTGACCAAGGAGGGACAGAGTGAGAGAGTGAGAGTGAGAGAGCAAGAGAGAGAGAGAGAGAGAGAGAGAGAGAGAGAGAGAGAGAGAGAGAGAGAGAGGAAATGTGAGAAAGTAAGCCACCAGGTCTGGGACTCAAACCACGGTCAGCCATGTGGGAGTCCAGCACCTTTAACCACCACATCACCTGCTGGCCGCCAAGAACTTTACTATTTTTTCTGTTAAATATTTCTTCCCTTTGTACCTCACTACCCACTATCTACTACCCACTCTCTTCCAACCACTCCCCTACTTTATAGTCTTGGGTATCTATACTTACCCTTTCTTACCATCATCATCTTCAGATCTTTTCATTTCTGGCATAGAATGCAAATACTCAGTTCTGAATGAGGGGGGATATACCCTGTATATATATATAATATAATATATATCATACATATATATTAATATATATATGATATATTAATATATATACTATATATTAATATATCATATATATATAATATAATATAATATATATTCCAAAGTCTGGTTCACTTCATTCAACATTATGTCTTCTATTATATTCATTCATTTTGAGTCAAACGATAGGATTTAATTGTTTATTATGACTGGTTATTATAATTGCCAGTTTTTCAACCCAGTCATCAGTGGGGTAGATGACTTAAGTTGGGTCCCTATTTTTAAAATTGTGAATAATACTGCAGTAAACATGGCTGTGCAAGTTTCTTTCCGACTGAGTGCTTTCCTATCCTTTGGATAAATATCAAAGAATGAGATGACTAGGTCACATGATAATTCTATTCATAGGTTTTTGAGAAACCTCTATATTGCTTTCCACAGAGGGTGTACTAATTTACATTCCCACTAATAGCATAAGAGAGTTTCCTTTTCACCACAGTCTCACCATCACTTGTCATTCTTAGTTTTGATCCTAGCCATTCTAACCCGGGTTAAATGGAATCTCATTGTAGTTTTAATTTGCATTTTCCTTATGACAAGAGACTTTGAACATTCATTTGAACATGAATTCTATTCTTAAATAAGGCATCTTTGTTTTTTTTTCTCTCTAAATACATAGCCATAGTTATGATGAATGCTGTGGAATAAAGCATATTCTGGAAGATTCCATCAAATTCTTCGAAGATATGCTATCAAAAAGTGATTTTTAAGTTTTTAAAGCACTTTCAGCAATTTATTTTCAAATTTAAAAATTACATTGGAATTATGAGTTGTGTTCTGAAATACTACAATAGTTTTTAAAAAGCTAAGTTATTTTAAGTTGAAACTTATTATTCATGTAATTTGAAAACTTATACATTTTGTAGCCTATTCAACTTAATTATTACTTGTAATTGTTCATGATTTGGAAATATTTTTTCAGCTTAACCTTAAGACTTTCTCTTTGTACTTTACTTTTTAAAAAGAATATGTTTTTACTGTTTTCTCTCTAGAACAATGCCTCAGTTCTTTCCAAAATGCATGGGAATTTTATTGAGAATTAATGATCTCACAATATTAAAGTTAAATTATCATTTTTAAATACTGTAATTTAAAAATTTAATTTTACTTAAGATTGTTATATCTGTATAACACTGGTTTCCCTTCCTAGTCTAATACTTACATATTATTTATCTGATTATTGTACTTTTGTTAAAGTTTCAATTCTTTTTTTTCATATTGGTGCATTTCTTTGATGAGATGTTCTTTGTCAGTGGAAGAAAGCTAAAGAGAAAAAAATTACGTATGCAGACATATATAACATATATGCACACTTTATATATATATATAAATACCTATGTATACGTGTGTGTGTGTGTACATGAGATGGGTGTATAAAAATGCTTAGAAGACAAAAGCGAGTGTTGTGGTTGTTGTTTCATGTGGCTGTGGGCCCAGTTATATGAGCTATGTCTTAAGCTGCTTTCCCACAGTACTTTAAGCCAATCCTACAGAGACATAATAAAAGGTGAGAGTTCAGTCCATTGTAATCTCTCAGTGACAAGAGAGAGAAGCAAATCAAAGTTGAATCAAGAGGAATTATTGACTTTTGTCTTCTTTCCTCTGGTTATTTTTAATCATATTTTTCTTTACAGTTATATCCTTTCTTTCCTTTAATGGCTTAAGAAAAGTCTGATTGTACATTTCTTACTGTCACAGGTTACTAAGTCTCCTTTTATTCTGACATGGAACAGATTTTTCTGGAAATTCATGCATAATAGGATTTTTGCTCCCTTCTCCAATGATCTTCTTTAAAAAATGTGACCTCTCTCATCAGGGTGTAACTTTCGCCTCTTTCTCTAATGTGCGGAAGCCCATGTGGTATAGAACAGCAGTTATTTTAAGCTCTTCCTAGTTTATTAATCACACATATGCTTCTCAGTAACTGTTGCTCCCTGTCCATCACGCAGTGAAGTAAAGGAAGTGGGTGTGTCTACCAAGACATTACTGAGATTTATATGGCTAAGTAGTTCTCTAGTTAATCAGATAGCACAGCAGAGCTGCCAGCTGAAATCAGATTGAAATAGCACAGTGTACCCATCATATTTTCCAAATGCTGGCTAGGCATGGCAATAAAATTAAATATAATTAAAGGAATCTGTATCCTACAAACTGATAACAGAACTCAGTCTGACATCAGCTTTGTTTGCCCCCTTGTTTTATTTCTTTGGCTTTGACTCAGGTGAACAGCAACAATGACCCCCATCAAAACAACAACAACAATAACAAAGAAAATAAATAAAAGAAACCCATCAATTTTGACTGACAAAAGGACAAAGGCTTTTAATAACATTTTTTGTATTCATCCACTTTAAATTCAGTCATTCGCCATTGCTAAATTTTCTATATAATTTTATTTTATTTCTGTATAACTATATTTATTTCTATATAACTGTTATCACCTTACATTGCATTTGTATATTTCTATATAACTGTTACTTCTATATAGTTCTATATAACTGTTTCCACTTCCATTAAGTTGGTGAGAAAAGATGGAGGTTGCATCTTATTGATTCTAGAGGATGACACATAAATAATTCTTGACTTCACTCTGTTTTTTGTTTACTTTTTTTTTGTTTTGTTTACTTTTTTTTTGTTTGTTTGTTTCTTTTTCTCCTTACTGCACATCATTGCATAGAAAATGATCAAATAAGAACAAAGATGTAGTAGGGCCAATGAGTAGTGTGGTGGTAGAGGCAGCTGAATCCTGCATGGCCAACTTCTCTGTTTAAGTCCTTGGTGCTTAGGGAACATTCTGGGCTCATGTGTGGGTGCCCAGGGTCCCATGAGGAGGGCCGAGGAGGAAGGATTGAAGCATGGCCATCACCTCTGGGGCGGGGATGGTTTCTCACTTTCTCTTTCTTTGGTAATGCATATGCCCTATAGTAAAATTAAAAAACGTAACAAAAAAACCAAAGGTATAAATTTGTTCCCTAAAGCTTTAGGTCCAGTATCGCTAGTCAAGTGTAAAGATGTTTTCATACTATTAGGAGAAAGGAAATCATCTTTATAAAAATATGTTTATTTATTGAATTTTTCCTTAAGTAATACAGACACAGAGAAATAGCACCCTCAGTATGGTACCAATGCATCTTTTACCCCCATCCCCAGTCAGTCCCATATCATGGGCAAAGGTGCAGAGAGGTTTCCAGATGCAAATCTAGAACTTTCCCATGTGGGTCAGGCTCACAGAGCACCACTGTCCAGCTCATAAATGAATTCTTAAAATATTGACCCAACCTAAAAAAATTAAATAAGTTATAAATATTTTTAATTATTTGAAAAATTATTTAAATAAAACATCTATCTTACTAATGAGATCTATATGTATATTTTAGGTGGTGCAAAATAGCATTATTTGTACATTTAGAGTAAATCTCACATAACAGGAGCCATAATATTCTGGTAGTTTAAATTACCTCAAATTCCTAAAAGATGTGCACCTATATGATGACTTTAATTCCTGTTTTATTGAGAAAATAGAAGCAAATAAAAACAAAGTTTTGCATGTCCCTCTCAATACATCTTCCAGTTCATCTCCCATATTTTCTGCCTTCTAGCTTCATATTATTTTTTCAGTAATTTTATGCTTTGATAGAAGATTGACTTCTCTAATTTTTCACTAGAACTCACATACTCTTTATTCTGTTCTCATCAACAGTGCCATCAAAATTGTCTTTATTCATTTTCAATCAACATACATGTCATATTTCACAATTAAAAAAAAAAAAAGCCTATTTAGTCCAATATCTACCTTCAGGTATGAAACAATATTTATGGTTTATTTTACGTGTAACTCTCCAAAGTAGTTTCCTCCATTTACTTTTCTACTCCTGTCTTTAAGGATGTTCCAGTAGCTTATCTGTTGGAACAGTTGGTAGCAAACTGAGCTGCAGAGCTGGAAATCATCTACCTGACAGTAGTTCAGATCCCTGGGTCAGCTTGAAAGTACGCAGGCACATGTGCCCAAGATCCTGAAGAGACAGGGGGCTAGAGAAAGGTGATCACCCCATGAGATCCCGTCAAGGGTACTTTTCTCTCTGTTTCTGTGTCTCTCTCTCATGTGTACATGTGTGTTCTTTAAGAATTGTGAGTAAAATAAGTTTAAAAAATAATGTGAGTATTTCCAGTCATTCCTTACTAGACAGTGAGCACAACGAGGGCAAGTGCTTTATTGTAATGCTTCAATACTTTGTGCCCTTCATCTTAGAACTAAGTACTAAGCATGTAAAATATGCTTAGAAAGTATTTTTGAGAGATTAAATAACATCCCAATGAAGGAAATGTGCCTCCTGAATCTCTACATATTGACAGATTATCGTCTTATTTCTGCTCTAGAGGGAAATATCAACTGACATGATACTTTTTTCATATTTTTATTCTGTATTTGTTCTGTTACAATATATTTATGTTTAAATTTTTTCTTAATTTTGTTTCTGGTCAGAAAGAACTATTTGCAATCAAGTTTTTGGAAATAGTTTATACAAGGAATATTTTGCTTCATAAATCTAATTATTTAAAAAAAATTGTCAGAGGGCACATGTGCTTGCTGGACAGAGGAAGAAAGAGAGAGAGAGAAAAGACCCTTCAATGGGTAATGGGTATACACAATCCCTTCTCCTGCATTTCTTCCTCTCCTTGTGACTTTAGATACACACACACACATACTCCTCTTGAGACTCTAGGTACACACACACACACACACACACACACACACACTCGACCGGCATGCATAGGCAGCCATGTGGGATCCAGCTACCTTACCTTGGCACTGGCTAGCCTAATAAAGTTTATTTTTTAGAGCAGCTTTATGTACACAGCAAAATGAGGTGCACATATATTAAGGACTGCTATGTCTTCTTAATGATTTGGTCCTTTTCTGTAATGATGCAATGCCACTTCTTATTGCTGATAACTATGGTTACTCTGAAATCTGCTCTTTACTGAAGTGAATGTAGCTACTCTCACTTTTGTTTGAGGGGTATTGTCATGATATATATTTCTCCATACACTTCCCTTTCATTGACGAGTATCTTTACATCTAAAGTGTGCTACATGCAGACAACATATAATAGGATCTTGTTTTTTAAAAAGAAATTTTCTTAAAGAATTATTTTATTTAACTTTCTTTCCCTTTCTTTATTTTTTATTTCTTTCTTTCTCTTTCCTTCCTTCATTTAATTTGATCAAAGAGGGATGGGGTGGGGGTGGGGTGAGAAAGCAAGCTGTCAGGTCCAGAACTCAAACTGCAGGCAGCCATGTGGAGTTCGGTGCTCTTAACCACCACACCACTTCCCAGCCCAGGCTCTTTGTTTGTTTGTTTGTATCGTAGGGTGTGTACATTCACCAGAAAGAGACAGAGAAAAAGAAAGTGAAAAATCACCTCTGGGGATGGAGAGGGGGTGTGGAATGGCCACACAACGACCCTTTTTTCTCCATTCTCATCTTGGAATTTTGGTCATGCATGCACATGTGCCCTGTGTGATTTTCAATCTGCAGGTCCAGGACTCAGTGGTTGGCTGTGTGGGAATTCAGCATCTTAACCACCTAGCCATCTGCCAGTTTAGGATCTTGTTTTTTGACCCACTCTGGCAATCTCTGTGTTTAGATTTGTATATTTAGACCGTTTATGTTTGAAGTTGAATTAATATCTATTATATTTACTAGTTTGTTTTTATTGCATTTCTTCCACTCTTTTTTGTTTTGTTTGCTTTTTATGGTTTTAATTAAACATTTGTTATTAGTATTATTTTAGTTTTTTGCCGTGGGGTATGTGTGCCTGCCAGAGGGAGACAGGGAGAGAGAGAGAGAGATACAGAGGGTGAGAAATCACCCCTCAGAGGGGCTAGCCATGCCACAATCCCTTCTTCTGTTGGGATTTTGGGCACATACACACACGGTGTGATTTTCAAACCACCAGGTTTGAGACATGAACCACACTGCCAACCATGTAGCATCCAGTGTCTTAACCTCTATATTTTTTTCCTCTCTTTGAAAAGCTTTTATATAAAAAAATTAGAAGACATTCTACTGGCAACAAATTTTCTCAATTTTTGTTTTCTGTGAGAGTGTTTATTTCTCCTTTACTATTGAATATAATATTACAGGGCACATACCTTACCTACAAAGAGGTAAAGGCTTCTTTTCCTATCGCTTGTTTTAAGATTTTTTATTTATCTTTTGATATTTCTGAAGTTTGATTATAATATACCTGAGTATATTTATTTTTCCATTATCTTCCTTTTATATTTTCTGAGCTTCCTGGATCCATGGTTTGGTGTCTAACATTAATTTGAGACAATTCTCATTATTACTGCTCTATATCTTCTGTTCCTTTTTCTCTACTTTTTCTCTTGTATTCTCATTATGTGTATGTCACATCTTTTGTGTTTATCCCACAGGTATTGCATTTATTTTCTTGAAATCCTGGTTGAACTCTTGGAGATAATATTCACAAAATATTCACAAAAATTTGACGGCCTTCTTCCTGTGACTGGATATCCCTGGATTATTTAAATCAGACTTAACACATTGAACCTATAGCAATTTGTCTACTACAGTTTAGGAATTCCTATCTGGTGCTGCTTATCGCAGAGACTTCCTTCTGCCCAGGGATTTCTATTCTGATAAGTTGTGATTCTCAATGTCTCTCTAATGTTGGGGTCCACAGTCTGGCCGTGACTTTGTTTTTCTGACAAATTGAAGAAGAATTTTTCCATGTATTCAGCTCTTGTTTTTAGGACAGTGATGACTATCAAACTCCTTACATACTAGATCAGATACTAGAGGTTGTACATTAATTTTTAAAAGTATAATTTTACCTCATTGCATAATCATTTAGTCAGAATAGGATGCAAATATTTATCTGCTTTTAAATATCTACTAGTATCAATAAACAACATATAAATTCTTAAAATAATCATATGTTTAAATGGAAAAATGTATTTCAAGGATTCTTTTTTTTTTTTCTTTTAGTTTTGCTATAGGGTGCATGCACTTGCCAGAGATAGACAGACAGAAAGGGAAAGTAAAGAATCACTTCCTGGGGAATGTCATTGCTGTGATCTCTTTTTGTTTATAAATTCCTCTCAGAATTTGGGGCATGCACACACAGGCACCCAGTGTGTTTTCAGGTCACCCGGTCTGGGACTTGAATTGCACAGTAGGCCATGTGGTATCCAGCTGCGGTAACTTCCATGACACCTACTATCCCTAAAGTTTCTCTTTTAATAGCTATGTTTACATCATCTTTCTGTAAACTACTTTTTGCACAAAGGAATAATTAGTAGACTTCTAAAAGAAAGGCTACCTATTAGACAATAGCTGAGTCTTGGATAAGTACCAAACAAAAAATTAAATCTAGATATTGGAAGATAAAATACTTATTGTCTGTGGTTTTTTTATTTGTTTGTTTTTGGTTTTTGAGCTGTTTAGCACCTTTCTCACCATATGACCAAGTGGGACTTCTATTTCTGAGTGATGAGTAATGATTTGTTAACAGAAGATATATAAGTCATTCTTCTAAAATCTCTTATAAAGAGGTTGAACAAAACATCCGTGTGTGTGTGTGTGTGTGTGTGTGTGTGTGTGTTTGTGTGCATATACACAGTTGGTCAATGCACTCAATTGTGGTCAATTCCAAAGTTTATCTTCAAGAATACCATCATATGGTCAACATTTACTCTAACATATTTTCTTTACAAATAACATTTTTTCACAATTGATATTAGAGACTGAGGAGAATATATATTTCAGATTTTACATATTTCCTGAGTTCTTCATTCTCTTCATGGAAAATTCACTGACTTTTGTTTTTCTTTGTACTTTTCAAATTTCTACTGGAACAATGAAAATAAATCACATTTCAATATAACATTTTGAAAGCAAATCAAATTTCATATTGAAAACAAGTAATTTTTATAAATAAATACTATTTATATAAATTGATTTGTTCTTTTAAAAATAATATGTTTCCTTAGTTATGATAAGATAAATATATAATTTATTATCAAGGTAAACTACTCTCAATAGTTAGTAATTCTTTTCTCTCTTCAAGAAATGAGTGAACTAAGACAACTTTAGATAAAGGCAAGAATAATTTAAAGCATAGAAACTTTAATCTGGGCAATGTTAAGATTTTTAATATTATTGATTATCATTAAACTGAGAAATCTATATATGTGAAAGATCATGTAAAATAGATATTATCTGTATGGTTGTAGAAAATAAAATTTATTTAGTATTTTGACAAAATTGTCAAGTAATTCTATCCATATGCCATTTATAAACAAACAAACAAAAAAAAAAACATTTGAATATAACTCCATGCTAGCTCCATGCTGTTTTTCATCTTTATAAATTCAGAGTGGCTTAATGTTCTAAAATCTAGTAACTGACTACTACAAAGCTTAATGGTTTGAGGCAAATCCAATTTGATTCTCTGCATTCCTAAAGCTGATTCATTTCCTTCTATGCTAGTGTTTTCATTGTCAATGATACGTCTCTCTGCAAGACAGAATGTTCCAACTGCTTCTTGATAAGTAAAAGCAATACTGATTTTGGTGCCAAACATATTGTCCAGAATAGCCATCATGGCCAGAAATTACTGTGTTTGGTTTGGGAAAGTTATAGTTTCAAAATCCAATCCAGCTGCCCTCCTTACCATGCCTGCTGCTGCCCTTAAGAGGACTTCTTAACTAATCTTGTTGCAACCAAACCTTGCTATAGGATATGGAAAGTCATCTGTGGACTGCATGTCATGTAACCATCGAATATGGATGAGATAATAAAAATGGTCTGACCTCTCACAAATACCCTGAAATTACTCATAGAATTATGACTAGTCAGATGCATGAAGGAATTTAGCAAAATATTTAGAAACATGTAGCCATGATTATCATTTTATAGATGAGAGATGAGTGAAGAGAGAGTTGAATACGCAACTACACTAAGTTGAACCATAATGCCAAGAAACAACTTCCTCACAGTGTAAACTCAGTAATATTGAAAGCTATGCCAAAATTAAAAAAAAAAAAAGAAAAGTTTCTGTAAACAGAGATTCATGAGTGTATTTCTTATTGTTACTTTCTGAAAAGGACTGATGGATGAAATGACTAGTGAAAAGAATTCTGTAGTTTTCTTTTCAGTCATTTACCCAGCATGGAGTAGATAATGTGTTGTTTCACATTACTATATTTTAGGTATAAAAAAGTTATAAAATCAGGGCCAAACAAATGACTTTAAAATGCATTAACAATGCCATTACTCAGAAAATTGCTGAAAACTCGAACAGATTGCTACAGAAAATCTGGAGAGATGTTGAGTTTGGATTGGCAGACTAATTTAAAATGATCAGGTATTGGATTTGGCCATTTTCCTTTTAAAGTTTGTAGTAGTTTTGAAATAATGATCTTTGAAAGAAGTGCCATCTTCTACTGGTAACAGTTTTAACATGGTTAAAACTGTAGTAAATCTCCAGAAACCTGGAGAATATTTACAAATTCCATACCGTGTGCATATACATGTGAAGATTTCATTTTCCAGTGATACTTGCTATACACTTGGTAAATGGTTTTTCACTATATAGCCAAGGGGAGACAATTTTTGGATTGTCTGATGATACCAATTCCCAAGTTTCTGGTAATGACCTGCATACATTTCCTCTCTATGCAAACAGCACGATTTGGGCAGGGTAGTATGACCCAGTAGGGATCTTCAACTAGAACTATAGTGTCTGAGTGTGTTCACTTGTAATCAAAAGAAACCTTACATGAAGTGGTTGGAAAATACAGACAGATATTAGCTAAGTAATGTAGAACCCACCTTCTGGGATCAGTTGCTTCAGCACTGGCTTTACTATATCATCTAGAAGACAAGTACTTTACTTTGCTCTGCTTTTCACAGATTAAAGTCTGCTTTCCCTTTGCATAAGAAGATGGTCCAAAAAATCAGTACTACACTGTCTTAATCTATTTATACTGCTCTAACAGAATGCCACAGACTGGGTGACTTAAACAATGAATATTTATCTCTCATAGTCTGGAGGCTGAGACGTTTAAGATAAAGGCACCACTAGATTTAGCACCTACTAAAGGCCAACTTTTTGGTTCACAGAAAGTTCCTTTTTGCTGTGTTCTCACCTGGTAGATGGAGCAGGGCCACTCTCTGGGTCTCTTTTATAAGGACACTAGTCCCACCTATGAGGGATTCACTTTTATGACCTAGTCAGCTCCCAAATGCCCTTTGTCCTAATACCACTATTTGGAGGTTAGTGTCTCAACATGCAAATCATAGGGGGACACAAACATTCAAACTATAGCACATGTGCTTCTTTATCTCATGAATAAAGAAAGAAAATCTGAATCTATAATGTCCATTTGGGGAGCAATACGTTTCTTAAAAGCTATAACCCTTCAGGAATTTATTTTTCTTTTCAATGAAAGAAAAAGAAGGAGACAGAGAGAGGAAAAGAGAGAGAGAGATGCACTTTTGATAATGTCTTGCTGTGTTTTGATCCTCTTATTTCAGGCTCCTGATTAGTTAAGATTATAGGCACACATAACCACACTATTTTGTTCAAGTTGGCCTGGGAATCAAATACAGGCCTCTTATGCAGCCTCCGAGCAGCAGTATTACACATACACCATTTCCTGGTATCTAATTGTTCTGCATCTTGTGGCCATTTTAGACTGATAATTGGTCAATATTAAGAGCATATCCTTAGTCCAATTTACTTTATTTCATAAACTACAGTTTTCCAGTTTGTAGTGATGCTCTTCAATAGATTAGACATTGAATGGATAACAAGGGAGTCCATGCTGTTGTTAATTGCAAGTACATTTCCCTACTCTTACTATTTCTAGAAGTTCTCTATCCTTCTTATTAAATGTTAAGATATCATCTCAGCCAAGCTATAGGAGAAGATATTTTCCGTTGTTTATTGAGTATATCAAAATAATAGAAAGAATGACTATCTGAGGGAGTATATCAGTACCTTCTTCCTCAAAGTCACACCAGTCAATTGTTTAGCAGAGTTAGTTTACTAAGAAAGAGTGACTTACTGACAGGCTTCCTAACACCCATTGATACAGACAGTGTCCCCTTTGTCTTCTCTGCTGAGAAATGTTGCATTTACATGTGCATGAAAATTGTCATCTTTAATATAAGTCCTCTTAGGTCTACAAGCTCCCATTATAAAAGGCCCCACTTCCAGTTTTATGCTTCATCTTATTCTCTTATACCATACTTCTATACCTACTTAAGTCTATTGGGCCATTTCTGTAAAATTACAAGAAAGGTAAGTCTCTTATTTTGTTCATTAAGATCCTCTGTTTTCTTTAGAGCAGTATTGAAGCTCCATTGTGATATAATATCACATTGAACTCACATTGGAATCACCTGACTATAATTATATAAAATAAAAATAAAAAAAGTTGTTAACAGTAGTTTTAGAGAGGTTGTTCTTCAACATAATAGATTGTAGATCCACAGAAATCAGTTCAATTAGACCTGAATACTATTAACAAATAATAGTAAATTATTTAGTAAATTTCTATGAATAAAAATACATCTTTACAGATATTGATGAAACAGAAAATACATTCAAGTGATCAAACAAGTACATGATTATGATTTACTCGAGTTTAGAAAGAATAAATTGAAGAATTAACTAAAAATCTATGAAAACTTAGAAAGATACATTTTGAAGGGCCAAAAAGTGATACAGTGGTCAATCACAATGCTCTACAAGGCAGTCTTACAAGGAAAGGTTCCCCATTCAAGTCTGGAGCCTTCTTTGAGTAAGACAGGCACACACATGTTCACAATATGGGACTGGGTAAAGCTAGGGGTGAATCAAGATGTTAGGACCCACTCGGACAAGTCATCTCTCTTTTATATCCCTTTCTTTTTCTCTCACACATAGAGGAAATAAATAATCTGAAAAATAAATTTGTCCACATAAGACAAAATTTGAACATTTGCATATACAAATAAGGATGAATGAATTGAAATCTTCAGTAATTTGTTGAAATAGCCTAAGGAATAAAACACTTAAGGGGGTATAGCCCATGGTCTAGTCGTTAGGGCAGCTGGATCCCACATGGTTCACTGCATGGTTCAAATACTAGCCCAGTAGCTTGAGAAATACAAACAAGAGTGTGTGAGTGCATGCCTAATATTTCTGAAGGAGGGAGGAATGGAGAAGTGATTGAAGTGTGACCATTCTCCATGGGGAATACTTTATTGATTTTCTCTCTCTCTGTCTTTGTCACTCTCTGGTGAGCATATGCCACCTCGGGCAAAATTAAAAACAAAACAAAACAAACAAATTTTTGAAAGATTTAATTTCTCACTTCCAAGAGGTTTTTTTTTTTTTTTGAGGATTCTTTTGGATGTTTTCTGTGTATAATTATGTGATCTGCAAATAGAGATAATTTAGGTTCTTCTTTACCTATTCAAATGCCTTTTAATTTATTTTATTTTTTGTCTGATTGCATTGACTAGAACTTAAATTAAAAAGAAGGGGAGAAAGTGGGCAGCCTTGTCTTGTTCCAATTTTTAGTGGAAAAGTTTTCAGCTTTTCTCCATTCAGCATGATGTTAGCTGTGGGTTTTTCATCTATGGCTTTTATTATGTTAAGAAATGTTCCTTCTGTGTTGATTTTGCAGAGAGTCATAATCATGAAGGGATGTGGTATTTTATGAAATGCTTTTTCTGTGTCGATTGATATGATCATATGGTTTTTATCTTTCCTTCCATTAATATGATATATTACATTTATGGTTTTGCATATGCTGAACCATCATTGCATCCCTGAAATAAAGCATACCTGGTCATGGTGTATTATCTTTTTAATGTGTTGTTGAATACGACTTGCTAGTATCTTGTTGAGAATTTTTTGCATATGTATTCATCAAGGTTATTGATCTATAGTTTTATTTATTTTTTTGTTATGTCGTTGTCTGTTTTGGGTGTGAGGTGACAGCGGCTTCATAGAATAAATTTAGGAGGGTTCTTTCCCTTTGGACATTTAGAAATAGCTTGAGTAGAATGGGAATTAGCTCTTCTTTAAAAGTTTTGTAGAGGAACTTTAAGACGAACTCCCCCCCCCCCCATCCCACCCGTGAACTGGACCAAGCCGGCCAGCAGTTCCGGACACCAGGCGGAAGTTAGTAGTGCAGGCCCTACTAACCTGGTCCTGTCACTCAGCCTCTGGCCCTTTCCCACTAGCCTTTGGACTTTCTGAATATTGGTTATTTGAATAGCGCGCGGCGTGCAAAACGCACCGCGCGATTTCCTTTTTTCGTTATTCTTTGCTTTTGAGGTGTTGCTTATTAGGTCAGTTGGAGACTCACCACTCCTTAGAAACAGGGAGGATCTTGGGCCATCCAGGACTAGTTGCAACAGTTAATGGTAATTGTGAGCAACAGATAGGCCAACCATAAGAGAAATCATCAAATTTCTATTCCTGTACAACTTTTAACACTTAGAGATACCTTAAATAAGTTAGGAAGCAACATATAGAGTACCTGATGACCAGAAACAATTGCAGATGCTCAAGAAATATGAGCAACCAACAAAAGACCTCTCCCTCAAGGGAAATCATCAAGCCTACATCACCCACAGTCAATACAATGGACGTTGTGGGCATGTCTGATAAGGAATTCAGAATATTTGTAGTGAGCAAACTGAGATGGAAGAGAAAAGAGACAAGGAGCTTCAGGAGATGAGGAAGTCCTTTAATGACTTGAAAGAAGAAATGGATACCTTAAACAAGAACCAGATGAAACTTCTAGGATTGAAGAATGTGATACAGGAAATCAAAACCTCCCCTGAAAGTATTAAAAGTAGGTTAGACCAGGCAGAAGATTGAATCTCTAATGTAGAATACAAAACATCTGACCTAGGAAAAAGTATCAAGAAGATTGAGAAAACAACCATGAAAAATGAGGACAATAGACGAGGAATACTCAATGCCATCAAGCGCCCCAACATCCGGATAATTGGCATTCCGGAAGAGGAAGAAAATAATAAGGGCCTAGATAATTTATTCCACGAAATCCTAGAAGAAAACTTTCCAAACCTAGAAAGGCATTCAAATATCCAGACCCAAGAAATACATAGGACCCCAGGTAGAATCAACACAAGAAGATCCTCTCCAAGGCACATCATAGCCAGACTGGCAAAAACAACAGACAAAGATAAGATACTAAAGTTGGCAAAAGGGAAATGTCAAGTTACTTACAAAGGTCACCCTATCGGGCTTACATCGGATCTCTCGGCGGAAACAATGCAGGCAAGGAATGAATGGGGAAGCATAGTCAAAGTGTTGAATGAAAAACAATTTCAACCAAGAATACTATACCCGGCAAAATTATCTTTCATATGGGAAAAAAAGATAAAAACATTCTCAGATAAACAAAATTTGAAGGAATTTACCAACCCCAGACCAGCTCTTCAAGAGGTTTTGAAGGGAGTACTATACCAGAAAAACTAAGAAATCAGACAGACAGTTACACGAGAACAAAAAGCAACCAAGAAAATGGCTCATTTAATGATAGGATCAGGTATGGAAATATCGATAATTACATTGAATGTCAATGGGTTAAATTCTCCAGTTAAGAGGCATATACTGACTGAATGGATAAGAAAACAGAAACCCTCTATCTGTTGCCTACAAGAAACTCACCTTATAGATAAAGATAGACATAGACTAAAAGTAAAGGGCTGGAAAAAGATATTCCATGCAAATGGAAATCAAAAAAGGCTGGAGTAGCGATATTGATCTCAGACAAAATAGATTTCAAGACAAAGACTGTAAGAAGAGACAAAGAAGGGCATTATATAATAGTAAATGGAGTAATCCAACAAGAAGATATAACCCTTATAAATATCTATGCACCCAACTCAGATGCACCTAAATATGTGAAGGAAAGACTGCTAGAGCTAAAAGGAGAGATAGGGAGAAATACTATAATTGTTGGAGATCTCAACACCCCATTATCTCCTTTAGACAGATTTTCTAAACAGAAAATAAATAGATACAGGACTTAAATGATACTATAAGTCGAATGGACTTGACAGATATCTATAGAACTTTCCACCCTACATCCGCAACATATACATTTTTCTCACCCCGGCATGGAACCTTTTCAAGGATTGATCATATGTTTGGACACAAATCAAGCCTTTACAGATTCAAAGGCATAGAAACTGTATCCAGCATGTTCTCTGACCATGATGGAATTAAACTCAAGATTAATTTCAAGAAACAACCCCAAAAATACACGAACACATGGAAACTGATCAACCTACTTCTGAATGACTTCTTCACTACTGAAGAAATTAAGGCTAAAATAAAGCAATTTATGGAAACAAATGATAATGAGTACACAAGTGTCCAGAATCTATGGGATACAGCTAAAGAAGTCATAAGAGGGAAATTCATAGCAATTAGTGCACATAAGAAAAGGATGGAAAGATGGAAAATAGATAACTTATCATCATGCATCAGAGAATTGGAAAAACAACAACAAACCAACCCCCAAAATGCCAAGTGAAAAGAAATAATAAAGGTTTGAGCAGAAATAAATGACATAGTAAGTAAATGAACCATACAGAAAATAAATGAAAGCAAAAGCTGGTTCTTTGAAAAGATTAGCACGATCGACACACCATTGGCTAGACTGATCAAGAAGAAGAAAGAAAGAAACCAGATTAATCAAATATGTGATGAAACAGGCAATATTACTACAGACATAGCAGAAATACAGAATATCATTAGAGGATACTATGAGCGACTATATGCCAACAAACAAGATAACTTGGAGAAGATGGACAAATTCCTGGATGCATATAATATACCAAGATTGGATCAGGAGGACATAGAGAACCTGAATAGACCTATAACAAGCCAGGAGATTGAATCAGTAATAAATAACCTCCCAACAAAGAAAAGCCCAGGTCCAGATGACTTCACTTGTGAATTCTACAAAACTTTTAAGGAAGAGTTAACCCCTATCCTACTAATATTATTTCTAAAGATTCAAAAGGAAGGAAACCTTCTAAATTAATTTTATGAAGCCTCCATCATCCTCATCCCCAAAACAGATAAGGACATGACAAAAAAGGAAAACTATAGACCAATATCATTGATGAATATAGATGCAAAAATTCTCAACAAGATACTCGCAAATCATATCCAACAACATATAACAAAGATCATTCATCATGACCAGGTAGGCTTTATACCAGGGATGCAAGGGTGGTTCAGTATACGCAAGACCATAAATGTAATACACCACATTAACAGAAAGAATGATAAAAACCATATGATCATCTCAATTGATGCGGAGAAAGCATTTGACAAAATACAACATCCTTTTGTGATTAAGACTCTCAGTAAGATTGGTATAGAAGGGTCATTTCTGAACACAATAAAAGCAATCTATGAAAAATCTACAGCTAATATTATACTGAATGGAGAAAAGCTGAAAGCTTTTCCTCTGAAAACAGGTACTAGGCAAGGCTGCCCACTTTCTCCACTGCTCTTTAATATAGTACTGGAAGGCTTAGCTATTGCAATCAGAGAAGAGAACAATATTAAAGGCATTCGAATAGGCAAAGAAGAGTTGAAAATATCTCTACTTGCAGATGACATGATGGTATACTTAGAAGACCCAAAGGTATCCATGAAAAAGCTTCTTGAAGTAATAAGTGAATACAGTAAGGTGGCAGGATACAAAATCAATATCCCGAAATCTATAGCATTTCTATTTATGAACAACAAGTTGAATGAAGCCGAGCTGAAGAAAGGAATCCCTTTCACCGTAACCACAAGATGTATAAGATACCTAGGGATAAACCTAACTAAGAAAGTTAAAGACCTTTATAAAGAAAACTATGAAAATCTTAAAAAAGATATTGAAAGTGAGATTAAAAAGTGGAAGGACATCCCATGCTCCTGGATTGGAAAAATTAACATAATCAAAATGGCAATTCTATCTAAATTAATCTACATGTTTAATGCAATTCCAATCAAAATACCAGAGATATTCTTCACAGATCTAGAAAAGACAATCATAGAATTTGTCTGGAATCAGAAAAGACCTCGTATTGCAAAAGCAATCCTGCGCAAGAAGAATGGAGTAGGAGGCATATCACTCCCTGGTCCCAAGATATACTATAAAGCTGTGGTCATCAAAACAGCATGGTATTGGCATAAAAACAGACATGTAGACCAATGGAATAGAATAGAGACCCCAGAAATAACCCCCAAAGCTTACAGCCAACTGATCTTTGACAAAGGATATCAGTCAATCCATTGGGAAAAGGAAAACCTCTTTAGTAAATGGTGCTGGAAAAACTGGGTATCCACCTGCAGAAAGATGAAACTAAACCCCCATCTTTCACCATTAACAACAATCAACTCAAAATGGACCAAAGATCTGAACCTAAGACCTCAAACAATAAAACTACTGGTGGAAAATGCTGGGGAAACTCTGGGAGACATTGGAGTAGGCAAAGACTTCTTAAATAAGACCCCCAAAGCACAGGCAATAATCCCTAAAACAGAGAAATGGGACTATATTAGACTAAGAAGTTTCTGCACAGCAAAAGACACAGTATCAAGTGTGAACCAACAACCCTCAGAATGGGAAAATATCTTTGTTAAATATGCCTCAGACAAGGGACTGATAACCAGAATACACAGGGAACTCAAGGGCCTTATGTGAAAAAAAATTATTAACCCAATTAAAAGATGGCAAAATGAGCTGAACAAAAATCTCTCTAAGGAAGACATACGAACAGCCAAAAAGCATATGAGGAAATGCTCAACATCCCTCATCATAAGGGAGATGCAGATAAAAACCACAATGAGATACCACCTAACCCCTGTCAGAATGGCAAAGATGAAGAATATAAAAAGTGATAAGTGTTGGCAGGGATATGGTGAAAAGGGAACCCTCTTACACTGTTGGTGGGAATGTAAACTAGTTCAACCGCTGTGGAGAACAATATGGAGGTTCTTCAAAGATCTACAAATATAACTACCATTTGACTCAGCAATCCCGCTTCTGGATATTTACCCGAAAGACGGGAGAACACTCAGTCAGAAAAGGGCTTGCACATCAATGTTTATTGCAGCATAATTGATAATTGCCAAGACATGGAACCAACCTAAATGTTTACAAACTGATGAATGGATTGGAAAAGTGTAGTATATATACTCTATGGAATACTACTCAGCCATAAAAAATAACAAGACCCTGGAATTTGATAGAAAGTGGTCAGATATGGAGGATATATTGCTGAGTGAAGTAAGCCAGGCTATGAAAGAAAGATATTGTGTGTATCCACTCAATATATACCGACTACCCGCACTCTACGGTAGAGAGTAAAAAATTGGAGGACATAAAAACAGTGAAAGTACTTAACGAGAATAGGACAGTGTGGAATGGGGGGGTGAGGAGAAGAGGATAGAGAAAGATAGCAAGAGAACAATAGAGAGGCAAGACGTTAGTGAGAAACAGATATGACTTCTTACCTTTCGATGATGACATGTATAGTATTCTCAACTGGATTGGTCTGAGAAATATTTCATGATGGTTAAACTCTTTTTACAAGCAAAATGAGAAATAGTGATTGACTGTTTTAAAAAATAATTAGAATAATAATAATGATTGGGAAAAACATAGAAAAGATATTGAATGATGAAGTGGGGAGATTAATGTCTCTGTATTGACTGACACGCATGGCATTCCCTTTTGAAAAAGCAATGTAATACACTGTAAAATTATATCTAATCCAATGTAATATAAAGAAGATTATGATGATAATAAAAATTAAAAAAAAAAAAGTTTTGTAGAGGGATCAGCAGTTAGTGTAATGGCTATGTCACTGGACTCCCATGTAGTCTACTGCAGTTCATGTCCCTGACCTGGTGGTTTAAAACTCACGCCAGGCACGTGTGCGTGCGTGCCCAAGAACCCAAGAGAAGAATGGAGGAGAAGGGATTGTGGCGTGGCCATCCCCCATGGGGGGTGATTCCTCGCTTTCTGTCTCTCTGTCTCTATCTGTCTGTCTGGCGAGCACATGCGCCCTATAGCAAAAAAAAAAAAAAAAAAAAGTTTTGTAGAATTCAGAATTGATGCCATCAGCCATTCAATCTCATTGCTTGTTATTAGTCTATTTAGGCTTTTTATGTGTTTCTGATTCAATCTTAGTAGGCTATATATATATGGGAATTTATCTCATCCAGGTTTCTTGTTTGTTGGCATATAGTCACTTATAGTATTGTCTAATGATCTTTCCTATTTGTTGTGTTTGTTGTAGTATTGCCTGTTTCACTGCTGATTTGATTTATCTGGTTCTGTTCTCTCTTCTTCGAAATTAGGCGAGCTAAAGGTGTGTCAATTTCTGTTTATTTTCTAAAGAACCGTTTTTAGTTTTATTTATTTATGGTTTAGTTTATTTATTCTCTATTTTATTTATTTCTGTTCAAATCTTTATTATTTCTTTCCTCCTGACATTTTTGTTGTTGCTGTTATTTTAGTTTCCTGAGGTGTGTTGTTAGGCTATTTGCCTCTATGTTTTTCTTATGTGCACTAAATACTGTGAACTTCCCTTTTATGACTGCTTTTGCTGTGTCCTTTAGGTTACAAAAACTTTAGTTTTCATTATCATTTAGTTTCAACAAATCTTTTTATATCAGTCTAATTTCTTCAGTGTTTGTGGAGTTATTCAAGAGTAGGTTGTTTAGTTTCTATGTGTTTGTGTATTTTTGAGGATTTGTTCCGAAGTTAATTTCAAGTTTAATCCATCATGGTTGGAGAAGACACTGGATATAGTTTATATCCATTCGCATTTGTGAAGTCTAATTTTGTATCCTCTTATGTGGTCAGTCTTTAAAAAGGTCCCATGTGGAGTGAGGAAAGGTATTTTATGATTGTTGGGTGGAAAATTCTATAATTAGTCAAGTCCTTTTGATTCATGGTTTTTTTTTTTTTTTTTTAAATTTGACTATATTTATTTATTTATTTTAATTTTACTAGAGAGACAGAGCAAAAGTGAGAAAGCAAGCTACCAGGTCCAGAACTCGATCTGTGGTCAGCCATGTGAGTGTCCAGCCCCCTTATCACCATGTCTCCTGCAGGCACCAATTTATGATATTGTTTTGATCCTCTATCACTTTGCTGATTGTTTTGTCTAGATGATCTCCCAGGAAGACAGTGGGGTGCTAAGATCTTCAATAGTGTGCTACAGCCTTCCTTTCTGTTTAAATCTAGCAGTCTTTCTTTGATATATTAGAGTGCTCCCATACTTAGAAATGTTATATCTTGATTAATTAGCCCTTTTAATAGTATAAAATGCCCTTCTTTGTCTCTTCTTATAGTTCTGTCTTAAAGTCGATTTTGACTGATATCAGCATCATGACTCCAGCCTTTTTTTGATTCTCATTTGCATGAATATCTTTTTCCAGCCCTAAACTTTTAGTTTATGTATGTCTTTATTATTAAGGTATGTTTCTTGTAGGTAGCAAATAAGATTTTTTTTTCTATTCAATCAACCTGTGTCTTTTAATTGGAGAAGTTAATCCATTAACGTTCGACATTGTTATTGATATTTGTGGACGTATCCTCCCTTTATGGACTTATATCTCCCATGTTACTGTATTGATTGTGCATATATACCTACATGTTATTGTATAGGACTATATTAGTACCACAATGTACTATGTATTTTATGGTTTATTTGTAGATCATTTAAAGGGATGATTGAACTATAATCTCTTTCTCCTTACCTGCTAGCTGTAATAATAAACCACATGAAAGAAATAGCCTCCAATATTCAAATTATTTCTAGAACTGTCCCTTGTCTTCCTCTTCTCTGTCAAATTCTGAGTATTTCTACTTCATACTATACTTATTATTTAAAGAGTGAAGCTCTCAAGGTTTAAAAATAGTAAAATAACTTCTTTAAAAATTTTCTGGAGGTTGCTATTATTACAGCTTGACTAAGTAATTTTCCTCTCCAATTCCCTCTGAATGAACAGCGTATCCATTAGATAGAAACAAATTTCTAGCTATGTTGAAAACCTAAGAGAAGTGGAAGAAGAATAGTGAAGCAAGAATATTAATAAAAATTGCTCAGATAATGATAAATTTGTATTCTTCACTGGAAAAGCTCTAACCTCAGAGTAAAGAGGCAGTATGAACACAACCATATATAATCCTGGTTTTATGGATCATACACCACTACCAATTTTTAGCATGTGTTTTCTAGAAAAAGAAATCCTGTTTCTATATACAAACATCAATTACATATGTTATTAATACATATAAGAGGTCTCAAAAAAGCTCATAAAAATGAGTGATATTAAAATCTATGCATGGATTACAAATTTATAAAATTTTTTTCACATGAAAATAAACTTGTACATTAATTTCATATTTCCATGTACTTTTTCTTTTGTGAGAGAGATTTTTGCTATAGAGCGTGTGAACTCATGGGAGAGACAGAGAGGCAGAGAGACAGAAAGGAAGAAATCAATCCCTGAGGGGTGATTCAATCCCTTCTCCTCCACTCTCTTCTGAGATTTTGGGCACATATGCACATGCACCCAGCATGAGTTTAAGTTGTCAGGTCTTGGATTCAAACCATGGTCAACTAAATAAGAGTCCAGTGACATAAGCATTATGCCATCTGCTGGTCCCTCCATGTGCTTATTTGAAGTACCATTCTATACAAAATAAAGGTATTTTTATTAAGAAGAGTAAAATTAAGTAGAGTTTTAATTATTCCCAGATGTGGAAAATGTGTTTTCTCAAATCCAAATAAACCAACCAAATTCTGGGCTTCTTTTTTGATCCTATAGATGAATAGCAATAGCAATTTTTTTCTAGTCCCTTGTGGACTATCGTAGGTGCTTAACTTATTCCTGTGAATTTCACTACTTGTGCAGAACCTTGGATCTTTGTTGGATTAATTAATTAGATAAAGTTGGACATGTAAATCATCATTGCATTTAAATCAGTCATAGCCTGCTTTGAATTTTTGTAATATCATAATGTAACAGTACTGTATGTTATTACATTTGCATCCTACTTCAAGTCCCAAAACTTCCTTTTTCTAAAATAACATTAATTTCCATTTATTTTAATTTACTTTAATTAATGTGTTTATTTCATGAGAGAAAGACAAGCACCTCCAGCAGGGTCTCATGCTGAAGTCCCCACAGCCTTTTATCCAGCCAGTGTCGTGGACACCTATGCATACCCAGAGTGTATAAGTTGACTCAGGAACTGAACCCTAGTCTTTTATATGGCTTCCAGGATTGCAAAACATTGTGCTACCACTGTTCTCCAAAGCTGGGTTGATTCTAAATTCTCCTTATCAAATTATAAAAGTAAATTGGAGAGTTTGGATAACCTACTAGTGGTACAATAAGAATAAATTTTAATCCTTCCCATGTGAAGGGTAACTCTAGTTGAGTTTTTTCAAGATCAAAATGGAGAGGAAATCATGTGAAAGATTAACTGCTAAATACTGGTCTCCTTTTGCTGGTTAAATTTTTTTGTATTATTAAAAGTCTATCCAAGGCAGCTGAGGCTATGAGTGGCAAAATGTAATTTAAATCTACATAATCTATTATTAGTTTTTGTGAGCTATCCAACTTTATTGCCATAAAAAGTTACATGGGGTTCTCATGTTAAAAGCCCTGCACAGCATTTACAAAAACTTGAGTGATCAATATTCAATAGGTGAACATCTCAGTAGTTGTAAAACCAATCCCACATGACTTGTGTATAAAGCGTATTAGATGCTTTATCTGTGGTGTTCCAATTGGTGTTGGTACTGGGAATCAGGCAGTCCCCTTATCAGGCTAAACACACTCAACAATGGATTTATAGTCTACCAGATCACCTGTTTCCTTAGGAATTACCTTCAGTATCTAGATAATGAATAGCTAGCTTTCTGTGATTATTCCCTAATGAGATACAGGTTTTTTATCAACCCAAACATGCTCTTCTCCTCTGCAGCACAAAACAAATCCAAAGCCTCTTTACTTGTTGCTTTCATAATACATTTTAATAAAATTTTTTAAGAAGCTGATGATACCAGTGAACAAAATGAGACAATTGCATCTCATTGTACTTTCAAGTTTTGATAGTTTCTTAAATTCACCCTCCTTCTAACATTGATTATCTTGTTGGTGACCAGAGATCATGTTGACAGCTTTTGTTGTCCTGGAATTAATTTATTTGTCCTCTGTGTTCAGTTTTGAAGCTAGTGGTCAAAGCTTTTACTGACCAAAATCTGGGCTTGTTCCAACATCAAGGACTAAGTTGGTACTTTCTTTGGCTTTTATTTCAGCTATTATAGATAATAACCATTAAGTTTAGCTTACTTATTATTTTGTATTTCCCTGCTTTTTCAGTGAACTAACTCCTTGGATGTCAAATCTACCAATATTTCTAAATTTGATAAGTAATTTTGACCTTTACTAACTTATCACAGCAGAACTTCAGTTTTATTCCATGGGTGACATGGTAGCCATCCAGGGATCAATATTCCCCATCTCCTCACTTTATATTCTTTTTCTTCTCCAACCACATTTTTCCCTGAGCCTGGGCCAGTCTAGCAAATCAAACTTCTGGCACAAACTACTACTACTTTCATACATTTTTATATACAACACTTCTGAAGTCGATTTTTGTGAGGGTTCTCTATTCCCACATCCAAATCTGCAACTTTTTAGATACTTAGCCAGTGTCCAATGACAGTTTAATTCTGACACTAATTATTCAAAATTAATGTTAGGGCCCACAGGTAAAGGGCTCAGCCTCAAAATATTACCTCCACTTTAGATACCAATTGAAAGTATAAGGTTTGTGTACTTCTGACCAACTTGCTATAAAGTGATATGCTCCATACTATGACAATTGGGTTAGAATGTCTGACAAAATACAGGCAAGCATTTTACTTACACTTAGTAGTTTAGAATAAAGTATATTAAAAATGCCTCAAATTAACAGCCAGATGAGGAGGTATAGGGTTAGGTTTAGAAGTATTCTGAGGGTAGGAACTTCTGTTTTATGGAGTTAGGACCACCCTCCTGACATGGAGACCAACCCGAAGCTCTCAGGATCCCTTAATTTAAAGTTTTTATGGAACTCAGTTAATGCTGGCATGATTGAGTAAGTCACTGGCTATTGGTAACTTCTTTAATTCCTAGCCTTTCTCTCTACCTCTCTTATGATTGCTTCTTTTGACAACAAGCACTCATCTTTAAGCAATCTAGAGGGATCCAGTCACTAACTCAAGTATGGGAGAAAGGAACTTGTTATAAATAACAACAACAGAAATCCTCATATCTTCTCTATTATTTATGAAACTACAAGAGTTTTAGAAGCTCTGTGGCAAGAACTAGAGACAGAGAACAAATGTATATTACTTGTAATATAATAATTTAACAAATTAAACTATAATTAGAGCACAGATGATTTGCTTATACAGGCATATCTCATTTTATTTTTCATCGCTTTATTGAACTTTTCAGATATCAGATTTTTTACGAATTGCAGGGTTGTGACAACCCTGCATTGAACAAGTATATCAGTACCATTTCTCCAATAGTGCACACTCCATGTCATTGTGTCATGTTTTGTTAATTCTGACAAAATTTCAAGCTTTATTACTGTTTTTATATATCTTATGGTAATCTGGAGTCAGTGATCTTCATCTTCAGTGTCACTATTGTTTTGGGGCACCATGAGCAAGATTCATACAGCAGAGCAAGCTTGGTAAATATGCATGTCCTGACTCCTTGCTGTCCACCCGTTCAGCATCTTTCTCCCTCTTCTTGAACCCCCTTATATCCTGGGACATGGCAATGTTAAAATTAGGCCAGTTTAGAACCCTACAATGACCTCTAAGTATTCGAGTGAAGTAAAGAGCTTCATGTCTCTCATTTTAAATCAAAAGCTAAAAATGATTAAGTGTAGTGAAGAAGGCATGCTGAAAGCAGAGATAGGCTGGAAACTAGGCTTCTTGGATCAGACGTTGAGCCAAATTGTAAATGCAGTTGTAGAGTATTTGAAGGAAATTCAAAGTGTTACCAATGAATGAAAATGATAAGAAAGTGAAACAGGCTTATTGCAGATATGGAGAGAAGTTTTAGTCTGGATAGAAGGTCAAGTCAGTCATAGCATTTCCTTAAGTCAGAACTTAATCCAAAGGAAAGCCCTAACTCCTTTCAGTTCTATAAAATCTGAAAGAGGTGAGAAAGCTGCAAAAGACAAATTTGAAGTTTGCAGAGTTAGTGCCTAAGGAGAGAAGCCAGTTGCATACATCAAAGTGCAAGTGAAGCAGGAAGTGCTGATGTGGAAGTTACAGGATGTTATCTATAGACCTCACCAATATCACTGAAGAAATTGTCCACACTAAATGACATATTTTTTAAAGTCTTTTTAAAAAAATAATAAGTTTTTTAAAATTTAACTGTATTTATTTATTTTATTTTTAACCAGAGAGGGACAGAGAGAGAGAGGAAAGAGAGAGAGAGAAAGTGAGAAAGCAAGCTGCCAGATCCAGGACTTGAACCATGTGGCAGTCCAGTGCCCTTAACCACTATGCCACATACTGGCCCTTAAATGACAGATTTTAATGTAGAGAAAACAGCCATGTATTGAAAGAGGTTGCCATCTTGGACTTTCATAGCTAAAGAGGAGTGGAGGTTTCACCTCTAAGCTTCTTTAAAGAACAGGCTGATTCTCTTGTTAGGGAATAATAGAACCAGTGACTTAAGTTGAAACGTATGTTTATTTACCATCCTGAAAATTCTAGTAATACTCTTTTAGAAATTAAGTATATTTAAAATGATTATATGATTTGAGTTTTATAAACATAATACTAATTCACATTTCATAGACTACAGTACAGTGTTAATAAAACTTTTATAGATAAAAGATAGATAAACTAAAAAGGCATGTAACTTCATTGCAATATTCACTTTATTATGATGGTCTGGAATCAAAACTACACTATCCAGGGACCAGCAGTTAGCGGAATGGCTATGTCGCTAGACTCGTATGTAGTTGAACATGGTTCGCGTCCCGGACCCAGTGGCTTAAAACTCACGCCGGGAGAGTGTGCGTGCGTGCCCAAGATCCCTAGAGGAGAACAGAGGAGAAGGGGTTGCAGCATGGCCATCCCCCCTAGGGGGTGATTTCTCGCTTTCTGTCTCTCTGTCTGGCTGGCGAGTGCATGCGCCCTATAGCAAAAACCTATAAAAAAATTAAAAAAAAAAAACAAACCTACACTATCCACAGAATTCCTGTACAAACCAATTATGTGTTCTCATTTCAATATCTTGGCTATGAGAATGTTCTAATATTATAGGCACTAGGTGGAATTTGGGGGCAGAGATAAGCAGGCAAGAGAGTTAAGAAAGAAGTTACTTCTTTTATGAATAATCAAAATTTAATGTAATGTTTTCCAAATTGAGAGTAAGGAAATAAAGATTTCTCACAAAGTTTTGAATTGTAAAACAAAAGACCTGGGATCAGTCAGTGGCATGGTGGTTAGTGCAGCCATGTTCAACATGGTCACCTGTTCAGAGTCCTGGACCTAGGGACTAGAAAACCACACTGAGCATGTGTACATTCATGCCCAAAATCCCAAAGGGAGAAACGCAGGAGAAGGGATTGTGGCATGACCATCACGTGAGGATTGCTTTCTCACTTTCCCTCTATCTCTTTCTCTCTGTCTTTTTCTGGTGAGAACAAGTACCCTCTGGCTAGTTGGGGGAATAAAACCTGAAAAGAAGGTATAAATATGAAAGGAGAATAAAAAAAAAAATTGTGGGTATAAGGTTAATTAAATAAAATCTCAAACTTCAAATAAGAGAGTTAATAAATAATATATAATAATAATAATTCATTTAAGAGAATATTCCACTAGAAAATCCCAAATTAGAAAAATTTAAATATGTTTTACTTATATATTTAGGTTTTGGTCAGCAGTAAGATGGTTCGTGGTAAAATTGGCTACCTTTTTCTTTTACTTTATTTTTTTAAGTTTACTTATTTAATTCTTCCATGAGAGAGACACAGAGATAGACAGAGACAGAGAGACAGAGACAGCCACCTCCCTCCAACAGTCTTCACACTTCAATCTATAGTCAGTCTATTTATGAAATTAATTTAATTTATCTCTATTATTATTATTTTAATTTGTTATAGGGCATATGTGCTCACTAGAGAGAGAGAGATGGAAAAAAGAAAGAGAGAGAGAAAGAGACAGGGAAAATGAGAAAGCAAGACACCAGATCCGTGACTCAAACTGCAGTGGGCCATGTGGGAGTCTAGTTCTTTAGCCATGATGCCATCGGTTGGCTCCTACAATCAGTCTTAGCCAGCCCAGATAATGGACAAGTGCACCCAGGAAGGCATTGGGATGCTAACTCAGGACCTTTGCCTTGTGAGTCTGATTGCATTGCTACTGGGCTCCTGCTGGGCTTCCATTGTATTTTATTTATTTATTGTTCTGAAATACTGGATGCTTTTGTTTTCTTCAAAATAATTAAATTCTTTTTTTTTTTTTTTTTTTTTAAGAAACAACATGCTTTTTTTTTTAAGAGATTTTTTTCTATAGGGCGCATGAGCTCTCCAGAGAGACGGAGAGGCAGAAAGTGAGAAATCACACCCCAGGGGGCATAGCCACACTGCAATTCCTTCTCCATTCTCCTCTGGGGATTTTGGACATGCATGCACATGTGACCCGAGTGAGTTTTTTTTTGTTTGTTTGTTTGTTTGTTTTTTAAGAGATATTTTTGCTCTAGGATGCATGTACTTGTTAGAGAAATAGAGAGAGACAGAGAGACAGAAAGTGAGAAATAATCCACCAGGGGCCACGCCACAGTTCCTTTTCCTCTATTCTCTCGGGTTTTGGGGCATGCCTGCACACACGCCTGATGTGAGTTTTAAACTGTCAGGTCTGGGACTCAAACCATGGTCGACTACATGAGAGTGCAGTGATGTAACCATTATACCATCTGCTGGTCCCCTGCATGCCTTTTTTTTACTTTCAAACTAATTTTAAATTAAAATTAATGTCTTCTCTGACTTAAGAACATTATGGAGGGGTGAGAGAAGGAGAAAGAATAGTTTCCATTCTACATTGCTTCTATTTTTGTTTTTATCTAAAGGGACATTATCTAACCATATTTTCAGCATATAAATTACAACTTTCCATATCAATGTATGAAGACTCTTTTTCCCCCTAAATCCTTTTTCACAATTGCTTAGCTTCCACTATCACCTCCAATATCAAAATCCTTCTCTGTGCCTCCAACTACTACTACACTTGACATTTCATTTCCAGGACAAATAGCCACCCAATAACTTCAAAGAATACAGCATTTCTGCACCACTACATGAGAGAAAGACAATAAAGTTGCAGTGAGAGAGCAGGAAAAGTTCTTTGAGTGGTTTAAATCCTGCTGTGTGTAATTTCCTAGCAGGTGGTCAGTAAAAATTTTGAGAACAGTGCTGCCCTGTTCTTAGCCTTTTCAGTATTTTTTTTTTTTCTTTCTGAATGTATTCCACAATAAAAAAAATGTGCCTTTTTGGGAAACTGTACATAAAGTTTGATCAAAAGTCAATATTGGAAAAATTGCCTTCCATTTTATTAGTACGTCAGTGTCACCGAACCACATAGCTCTCACTGTTTGAGAATTGGTTTGCTGTCCTGATTTCAGTATCATAGATCCTTCTGATGTTTGGAACTAAAACCATTGCTTTAACATTTGAAAAGCTTAGTTACTTTCAGCTTAAAATGATTATGCTAAAACAGAGAAAAATGCCCAAAACTCAGGATTCAAATAATGATGGCCAGTTGATATAAAATATATTCTGTTAAATGAAGCCCAATTGAAGAATGATTTTTTATTTTGTTTTCATATAAAATTATGTGAAACATACGATTCCATAATATATACCAATTTTACGAATGTAGACCCTGAGACAAGCCTATTCTGTGCCATCATTTTGGAATGTGACCTCACAATTTTCACTTCTCTATGTCCCTTGGTTTAATCTTCTCTTTTTTTTTTTTTTTTTTTTGGAGAGGATTTTGCTATATGGCGCGTGCGCTCGCCAGACAGACAGAGAGAGACAGAGAGATAGAAAGCGAAAAATCACCCCCCAGGGGGGATGGCCACGCCGCAATCCCTTCTCCTCCATTCTCCTCTCGGGATCTTGGGCATGCACGCACACGCACCCGGCGTGAGTTTTAAGCCACCGAGTCCGGGACTCAAACCGCGGTCGACTACGTGGGAGTCCAGCGACTTAGCCATTACTCTAACTGCTGGTTCCCGGTTTAATCCTCTTAAAAAATATTAATCTAATGCACAAGCATGCATTTAAAAAATAACTATATAAAACAAAAAGACTTTTTTTTTTTTTTTTTTTTTTTTTGGCTCTTAATTCCCGGACAAACTCCAATTCTCCAAAGGAAATTATGGTTAAAATTTCCAAGTTTAATTCTTCTGGTAGTTACCATTATAAGGCTATGATACATTTATATCCCTGTTTATAAAAGCAAGTACTCTTAATACAGATTAAAAAACACTGAATATAGTATACTCACATTACTTTTCTACTTTTCTCCCACCCATTCAAATTCTATTTTTTTAATTTATATATGTTAGTTCTTTGAAAGTTATTTATGTCATTATGTCATTTTTTCCTTACTTTTATTCCATCTCCTAATTTGTATGAGTTATATTTTTACATCGTCATTATTTATAATCACGCTCAGCAAGCGGAGGATCATGGGCATTTGCATTAACTTTTATTATTGGAATGTAAATACAGCACTCCATTTAACTGTGTAACATATGCTGTGATTCCCAGCCCTATGCATACTCCTTCTACCCATCTGGAAGTTCATCTGTAGCTGCAGTAGAAATTTCCTAAGTGAAGGCTTCCCTCCTCAAGAGCCTGTATCTGTGCCTCTCTTCCTGGGAGCTTTCTCCAGAGCCTCGGGGCTCATTTGGCCTATAGATAAGGTAGCACAAAAGCGCTGGGCTTTAGCATCACCAAAGGAAGTCATTAGTCACTAAGAGGTGAGGGTTGGATAAATTACCCAAGAAAGTTTTCCTCTAGGCAACAAGTCTGATGAGTGTTTACACCATTTATCCAGGGGGATTGAATTTCAAGGTGGTTACTGTAGAGACCTTTGCATTAACTCCCCTTTGATTTTTATTCTTTCACTAATTCCTTTTATACTCCCTCACAGGTTCTTCCCTGGGAACATGTCCCACTTAAAACACAATCATCCAAGGTCTAGTATCAAGGTTGTTTTCTAAGGCACTTAAGTAAAAAGAAGCTTTTAATGTTCTGTCTTTTAATTAATTTTTAAAATATATTCATTCATTTCTTCAGTGAGAGGCAGAAAGACAGCACCCCCAACAGGGTCTTGAGATCAGGATCCACTCCCAGCTTCAGCAAATGGAGGCTCACGGGAACGTGCATGCCAGGCATACTGAGGGAAGTCTCCAGCAGTAAATCTGAAGCTGATGGGATCCATGTGGCTCAGCCTTGCAGTGTGGTGTTTTAGTGCTGCATTGCTGCTTGGCATCTCTAAATAAGTTCTAAATATTGAAATAAAGTACACACACAGTACATACACACACATACTCACATGTAGTATAGGACCAAATATTATTTATTTGTTAATGAGATATACATTAGAAAATAAAATATTTTGATCGAAATAAATTATTTTGGAGAATAATCTTTTAAAATTTAAAGTATCTTGAATTTCTTCAAAATATCTCTTCTACTTCTCTCCAGTTTTTGTGATTGATACATTTTTTAAAATGTACATTTAATCACTGTACGTCTTTACAATGCACAACATGTTTTTCCCAGCATGAATGCAGTGCATATTAACCAAGTCAAAGACATTACATAAACATTATCATCAGCAGATACTTTTTCAATTTAGTGTCTCTCAAGTTTTTAGAGCCTATAAATTTTTCTGTATGACATAATATCCTCTTTTTAAGCAACAACATATTTAAGCATCTTGCTCTTGGCAGAGAAAAACAATCCAATAATTTTTATCATATTTTCAGGATTAAATATTAGATCTGTTAAATATGTTGACCAAGGTCATGTTAAAGACAATGAATCAAACCAGAAAGCAGGAAATACTGAAGTCTTTGACTATTATCCAGGACTTTCCAGTTTTATTATTATTTCTTATTAAACTTATTTTGAAAAATAAAATTAGAACAATGCTGTCATGTAAAAGAGTTGTATGTGATCAGTTATTGAATTTCTTTGAATTAATTTTTAAATTATATTTGAGAATAACTTTTCTGGCCAGTTTCAAATGAGCTTTGTCCTTGCACTTTATTTAGGACTATCCTAAAACATTCTCTGACTTAAAGAGAAAAAAGAAGTTCAAATATAAAATATGACAACTATGGACATAGTTAAGTTCTCACAATATGCAAAGTAGCAAATACTCATTTTTTTTAATCCCTATTTGCTACAAATGCAGTGACAAAACAGCAGGATGGCATACCACAGAAGGACACTGACCCACCTCTGACCCACAATCCTGTTGTTGGAGTAGAGAGCTTTAATCTGGACAGACTTTGCCAGTGGAGAAAATGACCCAGAACCTTAACTTAACCCTTTTCTTATTTCTTTGAAGGAAGTTGAGGTGACTTTGCTTTTGTACTTATTTGCTCTATGAGATTGTCTATATAACTCCAAGATGTACTTAAAAAGAAATGTGTAGATTTTATAAAAGAGAAAGGTAATAGCATTTTGTAAAAGTAATTTTTAAATCTTTAATTTTATTTCCTTTGCATTTTATGTTGATTACAAGGTTGCAGTAAATACCATTTAATCATGAGCCATGCTTAGGCAATCATAATAGAGCCAGCCATGAGACAACAGTGGTAGCACACTATTTTATGATGCCTGATCCATATGGAAGACCAGGAGTTTGCTTCCTGGGTCAACTTACACACACTGGGTTCACACACACTTGAGCATGTGAGTGCCCATGATCATGACTGGCTGGGAAGGCCAGAACAATGACTGTGTGAGACCATGTTGAGGATGGCTGTCCTTCTCTGTGTATCTCACTCTCTCTCCCTTTCATTCTCATCAAACTTTTAAGTTTCCCATCATGTTTTCTGTATAACCTAAATACCAAATTAATGTTGTCCTTAATGCTAACAAATCTCTATTCTTAGCTTAATCATTTTAATGACAATAAAAGTGTTATTTTTCTTTGTCAGGAATTTTTTTCAATCATTTTATTTAGGTCTGACTGACATAGAAAAAGCTATGTATAGTGAATTTATAAAACTTGATGAATTTGAAATAAGTAGGTATATACCCATGAGGCCATCATTATAATCTATTTCATGAACGTATCTATCATTTCCAAAAACTTCCTCCCTCTTCTTTAATTATTATTAATATTGTGTATGACATGAACATGTAACATAAGATCTATTTTCTTAGCAAAATTTTGCATATACAATATTGCATTAATATCAATAGGCACTATGATATACAGTAAGTCTCTAAGACTAGGTCATCTTGTATAACTCAAAATCTATAGCCTTTGACTAATATTCATTTGCCGTCTGCTCAGCCCTTGGCAGTCATGATTCTAGTTTCTGCTTTGTTGGGTTTGATTCTTAGGACTCCTCATACACATGGTATCATATAGTATTTGTCCTTCTGTGTTTGTCTTATTTCACTTAACATGATGTCCTCCTTCTTTTTTCTTCCTTACCATAAATCCGAATATTCTTTCTAAACATGCAAGCTGTAATATGTCATGCACACTGGCTTATCCCATTCTCCACACTTCTGTTGATGATATCATATCTTTCCAAATCATGCTTTTATCTTATCTTTGATTAGAAATGCTCTCATTCTTTGCTGTGTTATTTGAAGAACAAAGCACAAATAACTGAATGATTTGGGAATTCAGAATCTGATTTTATATTTGGGAGGAATTTATCTAAATTAATTTTTCACAGTTTAGTAATAGGACAAGCTATCAGTTTCCAATTACAAACCATTAACTCTTCTATTAGTGCTCTGAACTCTATTTTGGCTTATGTGTAGTTTGAATTATTTCCCCAGAAATTCATGTGTTGAAATTTGGTGATAAATTATAACAGTGTTGAGACAGTGAAGACTTAAATGTGACCTTTGGGAAGTGATTGGGATTAGTTGAGGTCCTTAAGGTGGAAACCCTATAGTCAATATTAGTAGCTTTATATAAAGACCAGATACAGGACTAGTAGATGGTGTACTGGTTATGTTGTTGGACTCCCACATAATCAATCGCAGTTTGAGTCCCAGATCCAGTGGTTTAATGTGCACGTGTGCCCAAAATCCCAAGAGGAGAATGGAGGAGGAGGTATTGCACTGTTGCCATGCCCCCTGGAAGGGGATGGTTTCTTGCTTTCTCTGTCTCTGCCTCTCTGGTTAGTGCATGTGCCCAATAGCAAAAATCTTTCTATAAATAAATAAATAAATAAATAAATAAATAAATAAATAAATAAATAACAGACCAGATATATATGTACATGCATGTTCTTCTCTCACCATGACTTGCTACATGAGGTCATATGTCACCTCAGGACTCTGCAGAGAGTCCCCACAAATACAAACACCACCCCCCACCAGATGGCTCTTGATTATGGACCTTTAAAAACATGAACTAAGTCAACCTTTATTCACCATGAGTCACCCAGACTCAGGTATTCCGTTATTGAGCAACAGAGAACATATTAAAACAACTTATCTACTTATATTATACCAGGATATTTTCCTTCCTCCTGAAAAAAAAGAATTTAGAATTTATATAAAATCATTAATTCTTAGAACAAATTTTGATGACCTTTTTGCATCCAAATACATTCTCCTTCCAAAGATCAAGTCTCATTGACTCTACATGAACTAAATGACAGTATGTTGAAATATACTAAGAACTCTAAGTACCTAGCATCCATAATATTTATTTTTTAAATTCAATTTTCTTTAATGAGAAACAGGCAATAATTAGAAAAGTATTGATAGATACCAATTAAGGAAACTGGAGTGACAATAAGGATAACAGTAGTACCTCATTGTGTGCTGAGGTACTACTGTTGCTATTATGATTGTGTTGTCTTTCCAGAATAAACAATCTGAGAAGTAAAGCACAAATATAAAAGCCAACAACACTGACTACCAGCTGTCATGAGCTCCTGGGTTATTCTAGGTCAATATCAAGTTATTTCATTTTTTAATTGGAAAAATAGAAATAGTACTTTAGCTAGAGACATGTTATCTGAATATATGCCATTCTAAATAAACTAAAAAGGAACCATAGATCTTAAAACTTAGTATAAACAAAATTGTTTAGTGGTTTGATTAAAGCTGATATTCACATAAAATGTCTTAATTGAGCATGCTCTGAAAATGCATTCAGCAACTTTATATTAAATTAGATAGACAAGAGAGAAAGCGAGAAGATAGATATGTAATTACATCATTCTGATTAATTTTTTATTTTTAAAGAATTATATATTTGGGAACCAGCAGTTAGCGTAATGGCTATGTCGCTGGACTCCCACCTAGTCGACCGCAGTTTGCATCCTGGACCCGGTGGCTTAAAACTCACGCTGGGCACGTGTGCGTGAGTGCCCAAGATCCCAGGAGGAGAACGGAGGAGAAGGGATTGTGGTGTGACCGATTTCTTGCTTTCTGTCTCTATGTCTCTCTCTGTCTGTCTGGCGAGCGCACGCGCCCTATAGCAAAAACCTCTCAAAAAAAAAAAAAAAAAGAATTATATATTTTATTTATTGTTGCTTTTATTCTTTTAACTTGCTATAGTCATCAGAGAGAGAGAGAGAGAGAGAGAGAACGAGAAAGTAAGTTGCCAGGTCTGGGACTCAAACCATGGCCGAGCATTGGGGAATTCAGTGGCCCAACCACTAAACTAACTGCTGGCCCCTCATTCCCATTTCTAATCATCAAATTTTTCATTTATTGGTCTAGCCTCTTAGCCTAGTGATTAAAGAATCTGAATCCCACATGGTTGAATGTGGTTTAATTCCTGGCCCAAGAAAACTGAAAATCATGCTGGGCATGTGTATGTGTGTGTGTGCGTGGCAGTGTGTGTGTGTGTGTGTGTGTGTGTGCGTGTGTGCCCCCAATCCTGACAGGATGTGCGAGAAATGTAATAGAAACAGAAATATGGCATTACCATGCCCCATTGGGGAATTCTTTCTTTTTCTTTCTAGTGAGTGCATATGCTCTCTAGAAATTATATCCTTTTCTCCTCTATCTAATGATAGAATATTCTAAAAGTCAAACATTAATTCAGCTAGTTTTACTAGAAGTGGTAGGCCTTATTTAAAATTTCTATAGCATTCATGATGTGCTATACACTGTAACAAACATCAGTATAATATTCTTTATAACTACTCCATGATGCAAATACTATCAGTACCTTCTTTTTGTAGATGAGGAAACTAAGACAGAGAGAAGTTGAATAACTTGCCAAGTTTCAAGTTTCATGCATTACTGAGAGGAGATTTTAAGATTTAGTGTAGAAGTTCTGTTCCTATGCTTAGAGTCTTAATTGTTTCACTTTGGTCTTTTTTTTAATTATTATTTGGTTTCATTTTAGAAGTTTTTAAAAACCTATATATAGGAAAGTAAAGGAATAAACTCTAATTACTAATAATGTCTCTTATTAAAGAGTATTTAATTAAAGAAGAATGAAATATTACTTTTAAAAACTCTTTAAAGATTATTTTAAAATTGTATTCTTCTGGGTCAGCATGGTGTTAAGGTATAATAAAAATTGTATGGTGGTTAAGGCACTGGCCTCACACATCGCTGAACACAGTTTGAGTTCAAGTCCCAGACCTGGCAGCTTGCTTTCTCACGTTCCCTTTTCTTAATCTGTGTCCTTCACTGGTGAGCACATGTGTCCTATAGCAAATTAAAATAATAATAATAATAATAAATAAAATTAAACAAATGATTCTTTTAAAAATTACATTCATCCATTCAGAATGGAATGAGAGAATAGGTCCCAAAAAAGCAAATCAAAACAAAATGGTGAATTCTTGGAGTTTACTTGTTGCTTCTATCAAAGTTTAGAAAGAAAATTCTGTTTTCATACCTCCCTGGACATTTCCTACTTATACTTCCACTCTTTGCAAGGATGTGTAACCTCAAAGCTAAATATTAAAATAGAAGAAGGATAAAAGAAGCATATCACAGAAAAGGAAAAGAAAAATGAAGTCAGCATACTGTTAAGTAAATAACAACTTTCACATGCTTTGCTCATATTTTAGGTGTACATCATCATATATACTTTTTTCCTTATCCTGAGACTTTTCTGTTAATTGTGGTTCTACTTGGTAGAAAGAAACTTTAGTTTTAAAAATTGGAACTGGAACTTCATCACAGGAAAGTCTTAATCTTATCTTGATGACAGGATAATGAGTTGGAATCAGGTAAAAAAACAAAACAAAACAAAACAAACAAACAAACAAAAAAGAGTATAAATGTCTGTGGAACCAGTCTTGCTGCAGAATGAGGAGTTAAATACTGTGCTGCTGATTCTCAAGGAGAAAAATATTCCAAGGTGCTAGGGTCTCAGTTGCCAAAAGTGGCTTTATTTATTTATGTTCATGTTTTTATATATTGGGTCCCTGGGAAAGTCATGACACACACACACACATATATATATATATATATATATATATGTAATTATATATATATAAATTATATGTATTATAATATATATTAAATATCATATATATTAAATTATATATATGATATTTTTTATATATATATATGTATATATATATATATTAAAACATAGGATTGCAAACATTAAAACGCAACAATAATAAGAACACCAAAGCAGTTGCGAGCATTGGATGGGGTCACATTACTTTTCTGCTCTGTCAGATTAACTGGGAGGCCCCCTCCAGCACCAGGAGGGAAAACAATGTTGTACGCACTTCAAACAGGCTGCAGTCACGTAATTGGATTTGGGGACTGACGCAGCTAATGCACTCAATGACAGAAGGTATGGAGGCCCATCTGTGCTAGCCTGCTGAGTTGATCAGATCAAGGGAGCTGCTGGTCAGTTTCCTGAGAATGAGTCAGAGCCAAAATTAGGTTTCTAAATATTTCCATCCATCTAACATAAAGACAGAAAGAAATCCACTCCTGTATGAAAAAAAAATTAAATGTGTTAATGTTATGAGGATGTCTTAATTTGCATAAAAGTGTCGATTGTTTTGTCAAATAAATACTTTATATGTCTAATATTGTTGGAAAGTATTTATTTATTCACTATAAGCTGATTATTTCTGTCTTTCAAGTACAGAAATACAGGAACACATTCCCAGACTACGAGCACTTGTATTATTTGAATCGGCTCCTATTTCCTTTATGGGTTGTAGTTAGCTTTCTCTGTGCCATGATGTCTTTGTCAGTAAAATAGGACTTACAGAATTTTTGCATTAAACATAACATATTTGTATCCTATTACACCATTTCCATTATATAGCACAAGCTCAATACACAGAAATGGTTAGTTTTGTAGTATTAGAACTAAATATATCAAACCTGATTTTGGCTCATACTGTGTTGTGGAATTGGATGAAGAAGAATGTGAATTGAACTCATGGCTGCCTTCAGGTTTATAAATGGGTCCAGTGTCAGATCTCCTGAGCTATTAGACTTGTTAAAAATGGCTGTCAATGGCTAAGGAACAGTCAGTTCCTCAAATACTCTTCTCTCTGTAATTTCTACTTGTTCTCTTAAGGTTGCTGACTTCTGCACCTGTGTTATCCAAATGCCCTCATGCTGTCTTTCTCACTTATTTTTCCTTGAAACTAAGCCTCAGAACTTTAGATCATCTTAAATTAGATATGACTGCTGATGGTCTAAATGTGTCACAGGGTTACCAGCCCTTTAAAAGTGTATAAAACATCAAACTGAAAGATGAAATTGAGAGAATCACGTCAGGTACCTGTCAAAGGGCGTCAACATTCTGGTAGGTAAGGACTGCCTTTCCTCCATGCTTGCCCCTGCCTGACCTACCGCTGAGACCGTACCCACTAATTAGACAGTTTTGCATGAGTAGATGAGAAGCTGCTCCTTAGCTACAGGGAGTAGAGCTGGCTAATTCTCCAGAAGAATGAAAGAAAGGGTGTAAGGAAGATTTCTTATATAGTCCTTTTATAGCAATGTGCTTTGTTAACTCACCCAAAGATCTGAGGAGATTTTTATAATTTATAATTATAAACTCTTTTTCCCTTTTAATACCCTTTTATCCTCATTCTTTTACATAGTAGCTACTTTTGGAGTTAATTTTTATTATGCTCTTCATATTCTAATTCATTTTCACTCTCAGTTATTTCTCTGCACAATTTGATAGAGGATCGGTGACTCAGAATGTCTGTTTTGCTACCAATTAATGAGAATAATTTAATAAATGGGAAAGGGCATTTATGGATCATCTTCCATCTGTCCAACTTTCCCTTGAAAGCCTTTCACTCTGAGCTCATGCCAGTGTGGGGCATCTCCTGCTCAGGCTGTCTGGGAGGAAGTTATATTCCACTGGTTGTTTTAGGTTGCCCAGAGCGCTCTGCTCTAGACTTAGCAGACAATAAAATACCTTGGTATTCAAGAAATCACATATTTGAATTAGTGTAGATTTTGTTAACCAACTACAAACTATAAGTCAAGAATTTCTTTCCATTTGATTGATATTTTTGTTTGTTTGTTTTCTGTGAAGTTTTTCAGGGTTTTTGTTTTAGGGCACATGAGCTCACCAGAGAGAGAGAGAGAGAGACAGAAATGATGAGAGGGAAAGTGAGAAGTCATCCCCTAACGGGATGGCACACTTCAATCCCTTGTCTGTTCTCCTGGGATATTGAGACGCACACATACGTGCCCAGAATGAATTTCAAGCCACTGGGTCTGGGTCTCGAACTTTGGTTGGCCATGTGGGAGTTCAGCAATATAACTGCTATGTCATTTGCTGGCCCCTTGGTTGACATTTTTAAAAATTATTTATTTTATTTTATTTATTTTTATTATTTCTTTTTTGAGAGAGGTTTTTGCTATAGGACACATGTGCTCACCAGAAAGACAGAGAGAGACAGAAAGCGAGAAATCACACCCCCAGGGGGATGGCCATGCCACCACAATCCCTTCTCCTCTATTCTTCCCTGGGGATCTTGGGCACGCATGCACATGAGCCCGGCGTGAGTTTAAGTCACTGGGTCCAGGACTCGAACCATGGGCGACTACTTGGGAGTTCAGTGGCATAGCCATTATGCTAACTGCTGGTCCCATGATTTGTTTTTTAACTTGCTATAGGGCATGTGCATTTGAAACAAATGATGTATCAGGCAAAAATTCCTATTTATAAAGGATTTATTGTCCAATGCATTAACCCACCCAATAATCTTATTGATGAACAAATTGAGGGTCAGACATTTTAAAAAATATATATTTATTTTAATTTGCTAGAGAGTACATGTGATTGCCACAGACAGAAAGTGAGAGAACAAGAGAGAAAATGAGAAAGTAATACCCTGAGGGCATGACCACGCTTATAGTTCCTTCTCCATTCCCCTATCAGGATTTAGGCACTAATGCACATGTGACCAGTATTGTTATTTTTTGGTTTCTTATTCACTTATTTTATTTAGCACTATTATTTTTCCATCTTTCTATAGGGCACATATACTCACTGAAGAGAGAGAGAAGGATAGTGGGAAAGCAAGACACCAGGTCCAGGACTCAATCGTGGTTAGCTATGTGGGAGTCTAGTGCCCCAACCGCCATGCCACCTGATGGCCTTTCTAGTGTCCTTTTTAAGCCATTTGATCCAGGACTAGAACTGTGCAGTTGACTATGTGGGATCCAACTGCCTTAACCACCATGCCACCTGGCTGGCAGGGTCAGATTTTTTAAAAGTAAAATTTAAATCTTTTTTTTACCCTTAGTACGAGACTACTTTGAAAATAAATAAATAAATGAGTAGACTATTCAGAATAATAAAAAAATAGTGAATGGATAGAAGTTATGTTGCACAATCTTGTTCTTTTAGTAGGTTTGACTTAGACCATCTCCCTCTTTTGGGTTATTTTGTCTCAGTCAGTGCATTTCTCTTCTCCAAATGAGTTTCATTAGGAATAAATTATCCATGGAACTCATGTGTATATAGTAGCTAAATCTCTAGTTAAGTCTAATGACTTCTTCCCCGACATCTGATGTCAAATTAGGTCAGGTGAGGAATAATTGAATCTAATTAGCTTTCCCACAAGCTGTTAACTCCTTTACCTGGAGCCAAGTAGGAGACACGATAGTTTGCCTGCCTGTGTGAGTCCGGTTTTAGTATGAGAAGCAATAGTGGTCTTTGCCACTGAGTCATATGAAAATATAATTATTTTAATAACCAAATATATTAAAATAACCCACCTAGATTTGATTCTCTGGTACTAATAACAAAGACATATGTGACAGTTTTAGTATCATGCTCCCTTTATAAGAGATATTATATAATAATAAAATTTGAGTTTTTTATCACCAAGGATAGACTTCGCTAGACTTGGTGGTTATTTGCAATGTAAAAAGTAATATGGTGTACACACAATTTAATTGAGACCATAATCAGTTGGGGCACATTCAATGTATTAATCTATAAGGAGCTAATTATGGGACCAGTAGTTAGCGTAATAGCTATGTTGCTGAACTCCCATGTAGCCGACAGCTATTTGAGTCCTGGACCTGGTGGCTTAAACTCACGCCAGGCGCCTATGCATGTGTGCCCAAGATCCCTAGAGGAGAATGGGGGAGAAGGGGTTGTGGCGTGGCCATCCCCCCTGGGGGGTGATTTCTCACTTTCTGTCTCTCTGCCTCTCTCTGTCTTTCTGGCGAGCACATGTACTCTATAGCAAAAAATCTCCCCCCCCCAAAAAAAAAAAAAAAAAAAAGAGAAAAAGGAGCTAATTCCAGTTCCATTTATCAGGAAAAACAAACTAAAACAAAAATCTTTGCAAACCCTGCTATATTGCCCTGCAAGTATTAGCAACTTTCTGTAACTGGATTAAAAATTAGAAAAGGTTAGGGAATGTGCAACAATTGGAAAGATGGCAATTTCCAACAGAAATAAAATACCTACCAATTAACCATATGTGATTCATCTATGTGACTTGAAAAAAAAATTCCCCCAAATGAAAAATTTGGGATCATTGAGATAAAATATATGTTCCATAAAAATCAGATATAAAAACTGCAAGTTGTGGTGCCAGCAGGTGGTGTGGTATATTGGTTAAGGTGCTGGACTTCTATGTGACCTTCCTTGGTTCAAGTCCCAGACTCAGCAGCTTGAAACTCATTTTGGGTATGTATGTGTGCATGCCCAAAATTCTGAGAGGAAAATGGATATTGTGATATGCCCTCCCACTCCTGATGGGGAGATTGATTTCTTACTTTCTCTGTGTCTCTCTCTGTTCCTCTGGTGAGGACCTACACCCTATAGCAAGAAATCTCTCTCTCTAAAAAGTGCAAGCTGTAATAACTACGATTTCACCTGTCGATATAAAAGCTATCCCCAGGTATGCCTGGCTGGTTTGATGCAGACAGCTACCTTCCAGAAAGATCCATCCCAGCTGCTCTAGTTTTATTTAACAGTGGGGAAAAAAAAGAAAAAAAAAAAGAAAGAAAGAAAGACAAACAAAAGACAGCATATCAAAATAAATAGACAATCATGAATCATTCTCAAACTAATTGATCTCACTATGTTTTCCCTCAGTTCAAATCTGAACTGATTCTGGATGGCCTTTCATTCAGAATTGTTAACGATATGGTTTAACATTTGCTAAAAGGTGCAATGCCAATCTGACCATTTTAAACATGCATAACTGAGCAATAGGATTCTGTATTATTTATCTAAAATTTCACCAGAAAGCATGTGCACTAGCTGGAGAGAGAAAGAGAGAGAAAAAGTGAGAAAGCTCCTTCCATGGGGAATTGTCACTCTGCAATCCCTTTTTCTCCAATTCTTCTCCTTTTGAGATTTTGGACATGCACACACATACTTCCAGTGTTTTTTCAAGCCACCAGGTCTGGATTCAAACTGTACTATTGGTCATGTGGGATCCAGCTGCCCCAACCACCATCCCATGGTCTAAGAATTTGTTCTTAATAACTCAATATTAGGAGGTACTATTATGATACCAAAAATCAAGCAGTCCCCATATCTAAGTAGCTTACAACTATAAGTAGTTGACCCATGGTTTTGAGTCTTTGGTTTGGATTGCGATCAGATCAGTTGCTTATGTCTTTTATTATAGGACTAGGCTAAATGAAATCCTGTTCTTTTCAAGGTATAGATGGAAAAAAAGAAGAAGGCTAATAATTACACGTGCATTTAAATACTCATGTGAGAAGTAGAATTTGTTATCTTGGGTCATTATATTGAGCAAAAATGTTTTATGTTCAAGGTCATATTCAGTGGTGTAAGAATAATCTCCTCCCAAAGTGACTCACGTCAAGAGTGAGGAGGAAAGAAAAATTGTCACCAACTAGTATAATCCATTATAATAGAATAAAACTAGACTAATTGCAAAATAGATTCTATTTATCTGTAGGATAATTTTGAATGAAATGCTATTCAAAAAGTGTAAATATTTAGGCTGAAATAATTAATTACGAGAATTGACTAAAACTGGAAGGTTTCTTTATGGCAAAGAATGTAAAATCATCCCTCAACCAGGCAAACCCAACAAGATGTTGATAGTTTTTATTAATCTTCATTCAAATGTATTTGCTCAGTTGTCTTTGGTATGACATCCTTGGCCTATATTCTGAGACTTCATAAGACACATTGTTTACTCTAAGAATATGCATACACATTACTGAAAAGTCCTCATTACAAGTGTGTTTGGGGAAATATATTTTTATTATAATTCTAATAATAGTTGTTCTTTCCTTGAGTAATTTGCATCATTTTATTATTAAAACATTCTAATATTATTTTATTAATCTAACCTTCCTGTTCATATTACTACTAAAAATTCAGAGACAAACTAATGTCTCATCTGGAATATGTACATGATTTCACTGTATTTATCTCCATTTTCTATTTTAAAAGTTTATTTCTTCCAAGAGTAAGGCAGACAGAGACACACAGAGAGAGGGAGACACCCAAACAAGGTCTTCTTGCCATGATCCACACCCAGCTACAGCTAGCCTTGGATCATGGTCAGGTGTATCTCAGCACTCCCGGGGAAGTCTCTACACAGGAAACTAACACCTTCCCTCATGGCTCAGCCTTGCACTGTTCATTCTCTGTATCTGTTTTACATACCTTTCTTACTTCTATCCTGTTGTTCATCTTGTGTACCTATTTTCTTTTCAGGTATCATTTTTCAACTGTTGTAAGGCTTTTCTAGATCAACATGGGATATACATAAACAAACATAAAATATTACATGATTTGGGGCAACTTGATTGATGTCTCTGGACCAGTCCTCTTTACTTTCACTGCGTGGAATGTTCATATGTTCTAGCTTATTTGAGATGTAATCAGTTATTGGGGATTGATTCCAATTCCAATGATGAGGGCCCACGGTAAGCTGTCAAGATAAGGGAGCAATTTAGTCAGCACGCTGGGAGCCATGAGAAGATAAAATGAGTCATACGGTGACTATTCAAGATGAAGTTAGATTCCAGTTCAGGAAGAGAAAACACAGAATTAGGAAACCTGTAAACAAAGAAAGATTTTGGCAGATAGCTTTAGATGTCATATAATGAATGATTAGGAGGCACAGCTACTCAAAAATGAGACTTTTGCTATTACTGCAATCCTTTCCTTTCTGAAGTTATCACTGGTCACAAGCTGGTATAAAATAGCTCAGAACCCTCCCATGTTCTGAGTAACACAGAGATCAGCCCATGTGCAAGATTCGGAATACTGCAAAACTCTTCTAAGTATGAAGCATTCTGCGTCAGTTGGTAGGTTAAATGACTCCTCTCTAAAGGGGGATTAGGAGCTGAGGCCCTTATATTTCTTAACAGTCAGCTCTGCTCTCTGACGATTAGATGTCTTTTTCAATCTATTACAGAAGCAGTCTGCATAACAGGCACACTTCAGAGACCTCAAGCTTAAGAAAATTGTCATCTTCCTCAGTTCATGTCAGTTTCTGTCAGGAAGAGCTGACAGTGCTAGTCATCATATAACAGGGTATGGCAATTTGCTGCTGTGGGCTTGCCTTTTAAATGAATGCTTGTCTCCGAGCACCCATCACCCAAAATGTTCTGAGATTCAGGAAAACAACCTTCCGTTCTCTTATTTGAATACACAGTAAATAGACTTTAGTCAAGTAAGTATTGAATAGAGGCTAAAGATCTAGCATTTCAGCATGACTAATAATTTGTTTCATTGCTTATTTTAAATGTTTTTTAGTTTTCTACTTCCTCTGTCTTTTTTTTTTTTTTTTTTTTTTGAGAGGTTTTTGCTATATAGTGCGTATGCTCACCAGAAAGACAGAAACAGAGAGACAGAAAGTGAGAAATTGCCCCCAGGAGGGAGGGCCATGCCGCATTTCCTTCTCCTCCATTCTCCTCCTGGGATCTTGGGCACACACACACACGTGCCTAGAGTGAGTTTAAGTCACCAAGTCTGGGACTTGAACCACGACCAACTACATGGGAGTTTAGTGACATAGCCATTACACTAAATGCTGGTTCCCTTTCTCTGCTTTTTAATCAACGTGGCAAGAGTAAAATATTACAAGGTTGTCAAAGAAGTTCCTTAATTTTCTGTACACTTAGCAAAAGTGTGTAAACCCATCTCCTGGTTGGTATGTATCAGTGCCTTTCAGAAGCTTCTGCTCTAGATATTCCAGGAGAGGCACGCTAGAGACGGCAATGAAGTAAACACGTAAGAATGAGCATGCCACGGTTACGGCTACCCTTCATTAGAGCATGGACATCTTTTAAATAGAGAGATTGCTTTTGAAGAGGCTTGAATCATAGATTGTGGTGATAAAGTAAGACTCTGGTATTTTACTGTTGTGTTGAACTTTATTTAAAGAGACTTTATAATATGCTCTGTTAACTTCAGAATGCATTATTCTTACCAATCCATTATTCAACCCTATCAATAATTGTTAATACTTAGGGACCAGCAGACTCCACGTAGTTGGTTGTGGTTTGAGTCTCAGACTGAGTGACTTAAAATACTCATTCTGGGTACATGTGTGTGTAGGCCCAAAATCCTGAGAAGAGAATGGAGGAGAAGGGATGGAGGTGTGACCATGGCCCCTGGGGGGATGATTTCTCACTTTCTGTATCTCTGTTTCTCACTGTCTGTCTGGTGATTGCAAGTGCCCTATAACAAAAATCTCTCTTAAAAATATTGTTAATACTTCTACTACTTTGTATTAATAAATGCACAACGAATTTTGGTGAGCATAACTATTTCTAATTGATTGTATAACTATTCTGTAGTATATGTAGAGATCGGGAATAAAAATCTGGGAGTCATACAACTCTGGCTCAAAGGTAAGCTATGTCACTTATTAATTGTGGCATCTGAGGAAAATTGTATTTATCTCTCTGTTTCTTAATGGTCGCGCTGATAAGTGGTGTTGATAATGAAAAGACAGTACTGACCGGGTTGATGTGGGGATTAAATAATTAATACATATTTTGTGAAGGTAAAATTGTCTAAATATCAATAAAATGAGAGCATTGTTAAATGTTGGGGCTAAGGACAAAATTCACATAAAATTTTATTATTGAGAGTTTCTCAAAATTTGTGTCAGACATTGCTGAGAGGAGCCAGCTCCATGGCACAGCAGTAATGTGCTGCTTGAGAGAGACCCAATCCCACACGGCAGCCGTGGTTAGCATCACTGGCCTGGTCGGACCGAATCAGGCTGGGCACAGATGCCAATGCCCAGGGTTCAAGGGCAAAGAGGATTGAAATATGACAATATTATATGGCAGGTGCTCATCTCTTTCTCAGCCTTTCTCTGCCATGTGAACAAGCACCTTGTCATGAAAAAAGAATTGTGTAAATGTAGATCAGGTTCAAATTTGGTTTTGAAATCACATTATCTAAAAAGGTAACCTTTTAATTTACTTGACTGTAGTAAGTCATTACCATGGATATGCATGTCAAAACATGATGCTACATCTTAGCATATGTGTATATATGTATATACATAAATATATACATACATACATACATACACAATAAAAAAGAAAAGGATAACCTTTATCTTTCAGGTTGTTGTACACCCTTCTCTAATCCAGTGTCATCAGGTAGATCTTCATCATTTAAATTTCAAATTTTAAGGAGTATATTCTTTTAAGAGTTTTTTTTTTTGCTATAGGGCACGTGAGCTTGCCAGACAGACAGAGAGAGACAGAGAGACAGAAAGCGAGAAATCAGCCCCCAGGGGGGATGGCCACGCCACAATCCCTACTCCTCTATTCTCCTCTCGGGATCTTGGGCACGCACGCACCCGCTCCCAGCGTGAGTTTAAGCCACCGGGTCCGGGACATGAATCACGGTCGACTACATGGGAGTCCAGTGACTTAGCCATTACGCTTACTGCTGGTCCAAGCAGTATATTCTTTAATTCATCAAAAATGACTAATTATAGCTCTTTGCGGAAGAAGCGGCTGCAGGTGGCGCGAGCTCCGGCAGCCCGCTCTGCTCCTGACTCACTGCTGTTGGCTCTCCCCAAGTAACAAGTTGGTCAGGAAGCCGTGCCACAGCCAGGGCTTTTAAAGATAACCTGAAAAATACCCGTGGAGCCAGAGGTGGCCATTCACCAAATTAGAATGACTTTAACCAACTGCAAAGTAAAGTCCCTGGAGAAAGTGTGTGCTGACTTAATCAGAGGTGCAAAGGAAAAGAATCTCAAAGTGAAAGGACCAGTTTGGATGCCTACCAAGACTGAGAATCACTACAAGAAAAACACTTTGTGGTGAAGGTTCTAAGACGGGATCATTTCCAGATGAGAATCCACAAGCAACTCATTGATTTGCACAGTCCTTCTGAGATCGTTAAACAGATTACTTCCATCAGTATTGAACCAGGATTTGAGGTTGAAATCTCCATTACAGATGCCTAAGTCAACTATTTTAATAAATTGATTATCATCTGTTTAGAAAAATGACTAATTTAAGATTTTAAGAGTATGCAATGGTTTGGTCTGTAGGTTTTATGTCCATGAGCTCCCACTTAATAATTAAAACATATTTAATCTATATTTTGTTGAATTAAAAACTATAAAATTTTATCAATTTAAAATCAGGTCATTAAAAACAATCTTGACATTTAGATTTACTTTACTTGGTAATTTCTCTTCTCATGATTGAATGAGATATTATATGCTAGATAGCATTGGTTGTACTGAGAAATAACTCTCCTTTCCAAAATAGCACTATCTCTGGCCTAAAATCCCTCGTGTCTCACAAATAAGCATATATTTAGCTAGTAGCCAAGAAATTATTTTAATGATTGATATCATTAAAATCATAGTGTAATAAACCACCTAGCACAATATTATGAGACAGGTTTGGATATTTTCCCTGTTTTGAAGAAAAAAAATGATCTGAAGATAACTACATGACTATGTTGCCATGGTGGATAAATGGTTAACCTAAGTCTAGAGTTCATTCTGAGCCTCTAGTGGATATTTCTAATGAGCAACTTTTTTTTTTTTTTTTCTCTTTTTTTTTGGAGAGGTTTTTGCTGTAGGGTGCGTGTGCTCGCCAGACAGACAGAGAGAGACAGAGAGACAGAAAGCAAGAAATCGCCCCCCAGGTGGATAGCCACTCCCCAATCCCTTCTCCTCCATTCTCCTCTCAGGATCTTGGGCACTCACGCACACACACCTGGCATGAGTTTAAGCCACTGGGTCCAGGATTCAAACCACGGTTGACTACATGGGAGTCCAGTGACAGAGCCATTACGCCAACTGCTGTTCCCCAAAATAGTCTTATTTTGAACTCATGTACAGACATTGAACAACAGCTCTCAGACATTTTGAAACTAACAACACTGTTACTTTTTATTATAGGTCATTGTCTGTCATAAAAATTACTAAACTTCTGAAAGATGAAAGCAAAAGTCAAGGACTAAATCACACAATATATGTGTGTTCATTTTAAAGAAGAATTGAGAGAACCACCCCTCTTAGTTAAATGTTTTAACACTTATATGTTAAAAAGATTTTTCATTCGGTAGATAGTGCCAAGTGGATAGAATAAAGGTACGTGGATCACAGACTAGAATGTTTTTCATTTTAAATGAGCTGCTGAATATAACACTCTAGAAAAATATCTACAGTAAATAATTGTCTAATGAATAGAAACTGTAATATACTATCAATTTTTATCACTATTGCAAGGTATAAAGCAGGAAGCTAGGTCATATAATTTAAAACGAGAAAAATGCATAAGGTTCAAAGCACACTCATTTTGATTTTATTAGAAAGGATTAAAATGGTAGTGGCCAATGTCAACAGTAGCTCCTATTGAATGAGACTCTATGAAAACATTAATTACATCGAGAAGAGAGGAACAAAAGAATATTAAAGAGTCTAGCTACTTCAGTTCTGGATGGTTCTGAGAGTTTTTGTTGCTTATCCATTTGCTTGCACAGAGATACCCTGTTCTGTAGTAAACTTGTAACATTATGGTATAGACGAAAACTGAAATGAATTGTGAGATATCTGAATTCCCACACAGCTTGAAGACAAGGAAAGTTGGGATAAACAGGCATGGGCTTTCCTTAGGAAGTCTATTGCCTATTGCTTTCTTTCTTGCTTAGCAAATCATTTGAAGCTTACCTTTAAGGTATTTATGGGCACTTATTTGGTTAAGATATTAGTGTTTATATGTATTTGATTGGTTAATTGGTTAGTTGTTTTTTGGTGAAAATGTTCATTCCCTTGTATGCTACTTGTCAAATACATGTAGAGTGATCTAGCAGAAACCCCCAAAGAAATGGTATTAAATTTAAAAATCAGACTTTAGAGAAGAAAATTTTGGGACTGTATATTGAATTCCACTGATGCTATCTAAGGAAAAGTAGCGGCAAGCTCATTTATCTTAAGTCTTTAAACATTCAGCACTAAAGAAGGTAGATAGAATTGCTCACTATTTGTTTTTTATTTCTTAACTAAATACTATAGTTAAAGAAATATGTATAGTATTTCAAAGCAAGGAAATATGCCTCAAAAGAAAAGACTGCATTGAAAGGTAATAATACCTAAGTACGTTTAAAAATGCCCAAGTGAACTGGCAAGAAAATACCAGGCTTTTCCTTCTGATGATTTTGCCATTAAAAATAAAGTGTTTGGGGCCAGCAGGTGGCATGGTGTTTGGGGTACAGGACACCCACATGACTGAGCTCAAGTTCCAGATCTGCTGGCTTGCTTTCTCAATGCCCTTTTCTTTTTCTCTTTCTAGTGAACATATGTGCCCTATGACAAATTAAAAAATAATAATAGTAATAAATTAAATTAAATTATTATTTCTTTAAAAATGTGCATGTGTTTACCCTGATGAGTTGAAAACTCAAAGGAATTTTCACAAGTTTTATTTCAGTTAATCCTACTGAAAATATGAACATAATATAGAAACCAAAATGTTCATAAATAGAAGTTTAGACTTAGGTTTTAACTTCTTTAACTACTTGTATGGCCTCTGTTTAACCAATTCTCTGCTATTTTCCTATGTAATATGGAGAAATTGTCACAGATCTAATAAGGTTGCTTAAAGTTTAATTAGACCCCATAGTTTAGAAATAGTGAAGTCTGGTCAATTAATGATACACATGCAGACACACACACCTTACAAGCTTGAGTAGGAGAAATCAATTAAAATTTATTAATTAATTATAATCCAAGAGCCATGAAATCTACAACTGTATTGACAAAGGCTAAACTCATCTTTGGTTGTTTTACTTATGTAAGCCAAAACTATTTGCATTTCTTTTTTTTTTTTTTTTTGAGAGGTTTTTGCTATAGGGCGCGTGCGCTCGCCAGACAGACAGAGAGACAGAGAGACAGAAAGCAAGAAATCACCCCCCGGGGGGGGGGGGGCACGCCGCAATCCCTTCTCCTCCATTCTCCTCTCGGGATCTTGGGCACGCATGCACACGCGCCTAGTGAGAGTTTTAAGCCACCGGGTCCGGGTCCGGCACGCGAACCGTGGTCGACTACATGGGAGTCCAGCAACATAGCCATTATGCTAACTGCTGGTCCCACATTTCCTTCTTTTAAAAATAAGAAATAGTTAGTTTGAAATAAGTTTCCATCATGTGCCAGTTATTTTTTGTTTGTTTGTTTGTTAAGAAAAATGCACATAAAACACAAACAACAGCAACAAAATTCTTGGTAAATAAACTTTCTCATGATATTTCAATTATATCACTGTTTCAGAAGCTAGAAAACAATTGGAAAGAACTGATGCAAGGGCAAATGCCCATCAAGTTCATGTTTCTCTTTGATTTCATTGTGTCTTAGCTTTAGTATTTTTCATTAGAAAAATTTGATGCCTTCCAAGGGAATATCTTCCATCTATGAACATTTCTGATCATTTTATTTCTCTTTGTCATTTCCTTACTAGTTTATTTCACAAACAAAACTCACTTAATACACAATTATTAGGTATACCCAAAGTGTCAGGTGCCATGCAAGCCTCTAAATATGTTTTCCCAAAATCATTGATTCAGTATTTTTATCTACAAAAGCAAACACACAGGCACATCCTATTGCATGTGTGCTGAGTACTGGGAGACAAGCACTTATAGCACTCGTAGTGAAAATCCATGAAATATTTGAATATACTCATTAGCATTTCCTGAAAATTTATGGACTCATATGTTAAGTACAGTAAATCTTTTTTGTTGTTGTTGCTTATTTACTTAACAATAAAATTTATAGTTTTAGAATTTAGAAAAATAGAAAAAAGATTAATTAGAATATTCTGGACTGGCGAGAAATGTTCACATATTGAAATGTTCACTTTTTAAGCTAAACAATGTGACTGGGAGCAGCAGTTAGCGTAATGGCTATGTCGCTGAACTCCCATGTCATCGACAGCAGCTCGAGTCCCAGACCCGGTGGCTTAAACTCACGCCAGGTGTGTGCGGCATGGCCATCCACCCTGGGGGGAGATTTCTTGCTTTCTGTCTCTCTGTCTCTCTCTGTCTGTCTGGCGAGTGCATGCACCCTTTAGCAAAAACCTCTTCAAAAAAAAAATCAATGTGATTGAATGTTTAAAATATATCTATATATATATGTGTGTGTGTGTGTGTGTGTGTGTGTGTAATTAAAAAAAAGAATATTCCATTAATATATCATTTAAAAATTTCTCCATGATAGCAGTGCCATTACGCTCGAAGACATCTTAAAAGTAAGCTTTATCTATTTTAAATGTCTAAATTACTTATATATCTCAAGGATGATATGAACCATAACTTCTTCTTCTTTTTCTTTTTTTTTTTTTTTTTTTTGGAGAGGTTTTTGATATAGGGTGCGTGAGCTCGCAAGAAAGACAGAGAGAGACAGAAAGTGAGAAATCACCCCCCAGGGCGGATGGCCATGCCACAATCACTTCTCTTCCATTCTCCTCTAGGGATCTTGGGCACGCACTCACATGAACCCGGCATGAGTTTAAGCCACCGGGTCTGGGACTCGAACCGCTGTCAGCTACATGGGAGTTCAGCGACATAGCTGTTACACTAACTGCTGGTCCCTCACCATAACTTCTTTTTTTTAAAATTTTTTTTGAGAGAGAGATTTTTGCTATAGGGTGCGTGCGCTTGCCAGATAGACAGAGAGAGACATAGAGACAGAAAGCGAGAAATCACCCCCCAGGGGGGATGGTCACGCCGCAATCCCTTCTCCTCCATTCTCCTCTCGGAATCTTGGGCACGCGCGCACACGCGCCCAGCGTGAGTTTTAAGCCTCCGGGTCCGGGACGTGAACCGCAGTCGACTACATGGGAGTCCAGCAACATAGCCATTATGCTAACTGCTGGTTCTCACCATAACTTCTTAACATCATTATAATGACTTAAAAATAATGATGCTTATAAACATTATGTAGTCATAAGTTACAAGGATTTTGATTCCACAGGTAATTTTTTATACAGATTCTCACTGAGTTGCATAACATTTGTGTAAGATATAGTGATTCTGTATTAAAATGTTCATATTAATCAGGATACATGTAAAGGCCATAAAATTCAAGATACTCATTTTTTAGAGATAAATTATTATCTGTCTGGTTTGTCCAAGGACTCTTTTTCCTATTTCCTACCAAGAAAATTATGACAAAGGTGTTTACTGTCCGTTATAGAGAAAAGAAGGACATGATTTTAATACTTTGGTTTTGTCCTTTGAGACTGAATATACTAATAAAACCAAAATTTGATTAATCCTGTCTTATCTAGTGGCCCTTATAATAAATAACTTTTTTTTTTTTGGGGGGAGAAGTTTTTTGCTATAGGGCGAAAGCGCTCGCCAGACAGACAGAGAGAGACATAGAGACAGAAAGCGAGAAATCACCCCCCCGGGGGATGGTCACGCCACAATCCCTTCTCCTCCATTCTCCTCTCGGGATCTTGGGCACGCACGCACACGTGCCCGGCGTGAGTTGTAAGCCACCAGGTCCGAGACGCGAACTGCGGTCGACTACGTGGGAGTTCAGCGACATAGCCATTACGCTAACTGCTGGTTCCCTATAATAAATAACTTTGAAAAATACAGTCATAGCAGCATAACCTGGTAGACAGTGCTGTTAAGCAGGCTGAGATCTCGAGAAAGGCCCAGGTTGGGTTTCCAGCTCACCCTAAAAGCCATTTGCTATGGTGTGTGCTTATGGGTCATTCTCTTAGGAGACTGAGACTGAAGGATTGAGAAAGTGAGAACCTCTCTTAAAAGCTACATCTTGAACCAATATTTCAAAATTTCCTTCCACTCTTCTTTTTTTTTAACAGAGAGAGAGAAAGGAGGAAGAAGAAAGAGACAGAGAGTAAGAGATGTATTTTTGCTTTGTTTTGTTGGTTTGGTTGTTTTCCTCATGGAATTTATTTTTTTCTAATTTTAAATTTATTTATTTTATATTAATTCACTGAACATCATCACAACATACAAAGTGCAGTTTCCCATCCAGAATACACTGTATAGTGACTTAATCATGCATGTTATTGTCAACAAATGATTTTCCATTTCTTGTTTCATATATATATTCCCTCCCCCTGCCCCCATTTCTAACCCTCTGCCATTTTCCTTCCTCCTCCCACACTGTCTCTGGTATCTACAGCTGCTTTCCATTCCTTTTTCTTATAACGTCTTAAAATTCTTTTTACATTTTTAAATTTTGATTTATTAAAGCTAAAACTGCTTTTCTTGATATTAAAAATACCTATTTAATAACCACAGTAAGCTATATAGCTTCAGCTAGGTGCTGCTTTATAGTATATTCATTCTACTCAATGAGTTTCATGCCTAAAATAAGACATGTGTTCACAGATATGTATATATCAGCTAAACTTGCTATTGAAAGTAGTTAGATTAAGATATTTTGTGAATCAATAAAATGTGGGAGAAAAAGAAGGAATGGAGAGATGTAGTTTTGATGGGGTCTCCTTGCAACCCCCTGTACCAGCTACCCAGTTAGCTAGGATTATAAGTCTACCCTCCCATGCCCAGCGGTTTAGGTTGGACCGTGTGCCAAATCCAGGCCTCACATCTTGACCAGATTCAGGTAGCAGCACCTTACCACCCACCGCAGCTGGGCCTACTTCCCTTATTCTTTTTTTTTTTGGAGAGATTTTCACTATAGGGCGCGTGAGCTTGCCAGACAGAGAGAGACATAGAGACAGAAAGCGAGAAATCACCCCCCAGGGGGGATGGTCACGCCGCAATCCCTTCTCCTCCATTCTCCTCTCGGGATCTTGGGCACGCACGCACACGTGCCCGGCGTGAGTTTTAAGCCATCGGATCCGGGACGCAAACCGCAGTCAACTACGTGGGAGTCCAGCGACATAGCCATTACGCTAACTGCTGGTTCCCATACTTCTCTTATTCTTTAAGTGCTATTTAAAATTTTTAAACATTTCCTATAGATTTAATTAGTTCCCTGTTTATCTTTCTGCCTATTCAAATTCTTCTAATGTTTCAGATCCACTGTTACTCTGCATGAAGTGTTTGCGAATTGAACCAACTCTGTTAACAATGGGATAGCATGTTTTACTTCTTGTAATTTTGAAATATAATTCATATGTGAAATGTAGTCTAGCATACTGAAATTTATACCTTTTTCCCAATTAGATATGATGTGTGAGACCTAGGACAAAGGTTTATGTTCTATTACTCAGATTTACTACACAAGTTCTAGTATATAGTTAGATTTTAAAATATTGATTAAAAGATTTATTGTATTATGAATAATAATAATTTTATGATAAAATTAATTACCGAACAGTGAAATATCAACATCACAATACAAATGACATGATTTTACTTTTCTCCTATCATGTACAATTTAACATAGATCCTACTTAATGTATAAGTAACCTCTCTTATTCTATGAGTTATGAATGTGTGTCAGCCCATATAGTCATACCATTTGAACAAAAAAAATATGGAAGTGACATAAAGTTCTCTGAGAGCTTGCCCATCCTCTATATTAGCTACAACAGTGTGTTTTTAGAAGTATAATGAAGTTTTGCTATTTTAAGGCCATCAAAATTGTTACAAATTATTATAACAAAAGACAATTAAAAATCTCATATTAGTCACTTTAAAATAGAATTTGTACATATAAGATAAAAAATTTTTGAGTACTTGCATTATTTGTCAATGGTAACAATAGCGTAGATACTATATACATAAAAAAATGCTCGACATCTATTATCATAACAAAGATCCAAATCAAAACTACAATGAGATACCACCTAACTCCAGTCAGAATGGCTAAGATTTGAAAAATAAAGAATGATAAGAGCTGATGAGGCTGTGATGAAAAGGAAACTCTCCTATAATGTTGGTAGGAATATAAATTAGTATAGCTACTGTGGAGAACAATATGGAGGTTCCTCAAACCTACAAATATAACTACCACATGATCTAGCAATTCTAATCCTGGGTATCTACCCAAAGGATACATAAACACTCAGCCAGAAAAAATATTTGAACATTCATATTTATTGCAGCACTATTCACTGTTGCTAAGACATGCAACCAATCAAAATGTCCATGAACAGATCAATGGATTGAAAGAGTGTGGAGCATATTCACTACAGAATACTACTCAGCCAAAAAAAAGCAATGCAACCCTAGCATTTGATAGAAAGCGGACAAATATGAAAGATTTACTGCTAAGTGAAGTAAGTCAGACAATGAAAGAGAGGCATCGTATGTTCCTACTCAATAAATACCACTCGGTCTTTACTCTATGGAAGAAACTGAATGATTGGAAGGTAAAAAAAAAAGCATGGAAAGGGATGATGACACTGGAGACAGTGGGAGAGAAGAGTGGGAAACAGGGAAGGGTATGTGAGGGGAATCAAGGGGAAGAAGAAAGAAGCAAAACATTTAAGGGACTCCAACTAGAAAGAAATATGTTAATTATAATGTTTATGGTAATATCTTTGACTGGAACAATATTCAGTGTCCTCATGTTGGAAAAATTCATTTGGTCTGCTGTAAAGGTATGTAGTGATTACAGGTATAAAAATAAATATAAATAGAGATAATATACATGGTTTTGCATTGCTGTTTTCTTTTAAAAGTCCTCATTTCCATTGTTCTAGGTATGCTATACAACAAAATCTGTAAGACGCAGTGCTATCATAATTCTACTCATATCCATCACTGTTGTTTCATAGCTAAATGAAAAAATACAAAAACATCACCAATCATCTTTATTTTCTAGCAATGTGTTTAATGTTCTGATTGTGCCAATAAAAAGATAAGGTGGTTTAGTCATTGATTTGTAACTTATGGGGCTCTTTTAATTTTTTTACACTATCTCCATATGCCACCAGATGAGCTTGCCAAGTATACGACATCCATCAAAAGAAAGTCTCTAGATAGGAAGTAGGAGTATGAATCCAGGCAAGTCCTGTCCAATTGTGTACTTGAAGATGATTACAAATATGAGTACCAGAGACTGCAGAAACAGCAGGGCAATGTTTTACAAAATGACACTCCTTGAACCTTCTTAATTTAACAAAGAGGCGATCTATCATGTTCTCCTGAGACTGTATTTATACGTAGGATTTAACTTACATGACTGGCAGGCAATAATGGTAATTGCCTCCTCTTACCCAGATGGGTTGTTTTTTAAATGGCTGTGTACTGTCTTAAACCTCAGTGTGTAGGCAATAGAGCACTCAGGTGGCGTACTCCAACATAATAATCCAAGGGCATGGATATAAACACATAAATATAGGCTCAGTCTGAACTGCATACAAACAGATTTCTTCAAGATTGAGGGTGTATGTACATATTTTCTTGTGCAGTTTTGAGGTCACAAGGAAAGCATTCTTGTTCAAATTCAATAGGGCTTTATTAAAGGATGGTATCATTTATGCATTGAATCAGTTACATAGCTACAGTCAGCATATCATTCATTTGTGAGGAGGAATTTATTTATTTATTTATTTATTTATTTATTTATTTATTTATTTATTTATTTATAGCTCCTTGGGATTTAGTTCAGGAAATTCAAATGAATCTCAAAGGATAATCGCAAAGAAATGGACACGCTCAGACATGAGCATAAATCTTACACTGAGAGTACATATTACACTGTTTCATTTAACTACCATGGTGTGCATTTTTTTTAAAAGCAAGGACCTTTTTTCTTTAACTAAAACCATAGTACAATTATAAAAGTAAAAACAATGTATTGTTGATCAAATATTATTTGTAATCCATATCTAAATATTTTCCATTATCCCAATAATTTCCTTAACAGGTTTTATTCTCTCTCTGCTCCAGGCTCAAATGCAGGATCTCTCTTTATATTAAGTTGTTAAATCTCTTAGTACTTCTTTTTTTTTTTAAATTTTGTATTTATTTATTTATTTTTTTAGAAATCACCTCGTAGCAGGGATGTCCATGCAGCAATCCCTTTACTTCTATTTTCCTTTCAGGATTCGGGACACACTTGCACATACACCCACCATGTTTCAAGCCACTGAGTCTGGGACCCAAACCATAGTCGACTACTTGGAAGTCCAGCAGGTAACCATTACACCATCTGCTAGTCCCATACATATATTAGTTCTAAAATAGAAGTTTCTCAGTCCTCTTTTTAACTTCAATCTTGCTTGACCTTAACATTTTAACGAGTAGAATGTCTTCTGCTTTGTTTGATAGATGTTTTCTCATAGTTTGATTCAAGCTTTAATGAGAAATATCACAGATATACTATTGTCATAGTCTCTGTTTGATTTTAAACCTGATCACTTGACTAAGGTAGTGTCTCACATTTCTCCATGAAAAAAAAATTACTATTTATTTTTTTGCAACGAGTAATTATGTTTGGTGAAGTTTTATTAGATTATATAAATAATCAACTTAAAATAAGTAAAAATATAAATAATAAATAATAAAATAATTTTTAAAAATAAAATTATTATTAATTTTGGTATCTATTGATGATTTTCTAATTCCATTATTTCATCTACAGTTTTAGTTGTCATTTGAATTAAGGAAGGGTTTTCCCTTCTACTGCATTTATTTAATTATTCTTTAATTTATGACTAGTAGTATAAGCTCATATTGCCATATATATATACACATACATATGTGTGTGTGTGTGTGTGTGTGTGTGTGTATATACATAGGCTCAGTCTGAACTGCGTACAAACAGATTTCAGCCTGTGTGTGTGTGTGTGTGTGTGTGTGAATGCATATATATATATATATATATATATATATATATATATATATTTGTTTTTTTTGGAGAGGTTTTTGCTACAGGGTGTGTGTGCTCACCAGAAAGACAGAGAGAGACAGAGAGACAGAAAGCGAGAAATCACCCCCCAGGGGGGATGGGCATGCTGCAATCCCTTCTCCTCCATTCTCCTCTCAGGATCTTGGGCACACACACACGTGTCCGGCGTGAGTTTAAGCCACCGGGTCCAGCACTCAAACCACGGTCGACTATGTGGGAGTCCAGCGACATAGCCATTACGCTAACTGCTGGTCCCATCTTGTCTTATATTATTCATTGCTTTATCATCCATTATTTTCTTTATTTTGTTGTTCAGATTTTCATAGATTGTACTTGTGTGAAACCCTTTGAAACAACAATTACGTTCTTCAGATGGGTGTCTATCATTCTTTGAACAATTTTAGGCACAATCAGATTAAGCTATTCCGGAATCATCTTGTACTTCCCCTCTCTCTGTATTGGATTTTGCTTCTCTCTGAGGAACACTGATTCATCTTAGTGGAAAATGAGATTGTTATAGTAAGATCTGAGTGCTAGCAGTGTTCTCATGATGGGAGTGTCATTACCTCAGGATCCTCACTTTAGGAAGAGCTAACAAATATAGAGTTTACAGACACACTCATTACCTGGACCTGTATTTTCATTTTTTTCCCCCTTCTTCCTTTCCCTTTTTTTCTCTTTCTCTTCTTCTCTTCCTACAGTGTAGTCAAACACCACAAAGTATATACTAGTCTTTTCCTTTTCAATTTTTTTGACTTAGTTTTCAAAAGTGAGAGAGACCTGATCTCATAGAGGAAGTATTGAATACTTCAAGCATTAAGTTTGATGATTGCTGTAATTTTTTTTCCGGAAGATATTCTTATCATATTTTATTTTATTTTATTGCCAGAGGGCATGTGAACTCCAGATAGAAAGTCAGAGAGAGAGAGAGAGAGAGAGAGAGAGAGAGAGAGAGAGAGAGAGAAAGTGAGAAAACTCCTCCCATGGGGAATGGTCACATCACAGTCACTTCTTTATTTCTTCCTCCTTTCAGAATTGTGGGCACGCACGACTGTTTCTCAAGTCACTGGGTCTGAGACTTGAACTGCTCAGTTGGCTATGTTGGCACTGGCTACTTCGGTTAATGCCATAAAGTCTGCCATTTTATTTTTATTTTTATTTTTTTGAGAGATTTTCACTATAGGGCGCGTGCGCTCGCCAGACAGACAGAGAGAGACATAGAGACAGAAAGCGAGAAATCACCCCCCAGGGGGGATGGTCACGCCGCAATCCCTTCTCCTCCATTCTCTTCCCGGGATCTTGGGCATGCACGCACACGCGCCTGGCATGAGTTTTAAGCCACCGGGTCAGGACGCAAACCGCGGTCGACTACGTGGGAGTCCAGCGACATAGCCATTACTCTAACTGCTGGATCCCAAGTCTGCCATTTTATAAGATGTAAAAACCCACTTTGATTTCTGCTTTTCGTAGAATTTCCAATGTATGTTTTGAATTTTGTATTAGTTTTCTATTGCTGCATAACACAGTATCATAAATTTAGTGGCTTAAAATAACCATTCAGTAGCTCAGTATTGTGTAGGTTATAAGTCTGACAGATTGCCCAGGTTCTCTTCCCAAGTTACTAAAATGCTGAAATCAAAGTGTTGAATACTCTGTGTTTTTGTCTAGAAGTTTAAAAAATCTGCCTCCAGGCTCATTTACATTGTTGGCATAATTTAATTGCTCTGAGTTATAGAACTAGGTCTCTGTTTCCTGGCCGACTTTTTGCTGTTTTCAACTGCTGAGGGACAGCCTCCAGCTTCAAGCCAGCAATGGCCCACTGAATCCTTCTCATGATTTGAATCTTTAATTTTCCCTGCCTCTGAACTCTAGGCTTATAGTACCCACAGGATTAGATCATGCTCATTCAAATATCTCACAGTAATAAGGGTGATTTGAGACCATAATTACTTCTGCAAAATCCTTCCACAACAACATTTAGACTAATGCTTGATTGAAAAATTAGGAGGTTTATCAGAGACTAGAAACCCTGGCAATCATTTCATTATTTTTCATGTCCCAAATTACATTAAGTGGCTTTATTTTCCCCCACATCTATTGGGGTAACTAATAAATAGTTACCATTTTTCTCCTTTATTTGTACTATGATTTGCCTGTGTTCTCCCAATTCTTGTGTGAAAATTTGATGAGCCACTGAGATGGTACCAAGATGGTAGAAATGTAATTTGATTATGTTAAAAGGTGTGGTTTGGGATAGATTGTTAGGATTAGATAAAGTGAGGATTTGATCAGGGTGGTTCTCCAGGCTAGTGGCTTTGTAAGATGGACACGTGCTTTGTCTCACCATGTGATGCCCCACTCACCTTTGACTCTGTAGAGTCTCTGCCAACAAGAGTACCCTCACTGGGTGTGGCCAAGTGACTTTAGACCTCTAAAATTATGAGCTAAATTAGCCTCTTTTCTTTATAAATCACCAATGTTCAGGTACCTTTGTCCTTACTAACAAAACAAACTGAAACAATTTATTAAATTAATATAATGATTTTGAATGCTTGATTTTAATAACATTTAATTAACATGAAATTAATATTGCATTCCTGGTGTAAATCCTACTTAGTTTTCTTATGTTATACTTGGTATCTGTTTCTGGATTTGATTTACTAAAAGTATTTTGGGGGGGGTTAAGGCACTGGACTGCCACATGATTGACTGTGGTTCAAGTCCTGGACCTGGTGGCTTGAAAATCACTCTAGGAATGTGTGCATGTGCCCCAAATCTCAGGAGAATGGAGGAGAATGATTTCTCACTTTCCCTCTCACTGTTTCCCTTTGCCTCTCTCCATTCCAGTTAGTGCAAGCATCCTATGGCAAAAACTTTCTAAAAAAAATACGTTTATTTCATTTAAAATTAGAATGGAACATTTTCTAAAGTCATTATTGTTTACTATTTAAACTGTCCTATCATTTGTTTTTTTTTTGCAAAGTACTCGTTCAGCTTACAGAATGAAGGAATTACTGGTTATGTTATTTGAGTTTTCATATTTACTCTTTTTTTTTCTATTTATAGGAGATTTAGGGTACGGTTGGTACACTGCATACTTAAAAGTTTGTAAGAGATTATCCATGAAGTCATCTGTGTTTAAAGACTACTCTTAGTGGGTAGTTTATTTTAAAGTTTAGATCCAATTTCTCAGATATAGAACAAATTTTTCAGATACAGAATGATTACAAATTTCTTTTCACTTTTAATTTTTGTTTCAATTTTCACAAAATTTGTTGTATCTAAACACTTCATTATATTTAAACCTTCTAAAATGGAATGTTATTAGTAACTTTCATTTTTGAATTAACTTGGATGCTCCAGAGAAAGAGAGCAAAAGGGTATATGAATAAATACATATCTTTTTCTCTCTTTATTTATAGGGATTTATTTAATGAACTTTGCCCATGCTATTGTGAGTGTTGGCAAATCCCTAATATGTGAGAAAGGCTGATGGGCTGAAGATAGAGATGAGAGTTAATGTTGTAGTCTAGAGTTTGAAATCTACAGAGAAGACCCATAAACTTGAAACTCAGACAGGTTTTTTATGTTGTAATCTTTAGACATAATGGTTTTGTCTTTGCTCATAAGAATTTCAGCTGATTGGATGAAGTCCATTCACATTATGGAGGGTAATGTGCTTTACCTAAAGTAACAAATCATTTAATTTTATGATTGGGTGATAATTCGAGTAAACTGGATCTAATCATGCAAGTGCTTTGTATTCACGTCTTCCATGGCATTTTGGGCATTTTTAATCATTTTTATTTTTTGATACTAAATTTTTTATTAATTTAATTTGTAGTTTGTTAACTTATTCTTTTGCCTTATGTATCTAATGTTCTGTTTGATTTATTAACTTTGTTCTTAGTTTGGTTAATGTGTTGCTTTTAGTTCTAAAATGTTTATTTTATTTGATATAGATTCTAGCATCTGGTGAGTTTTGATTATTTCTTCCTTTTTGCCCATCTTCTTCTCAGTCTAAATAGAGTATTCTGTCTTTTTACGATTTGGGAATTTTTCCTTAAATGTTTGACACTTTTAAAAATCGTTAAATATATAGATCAAGTTACTTTCCTACAGAGTGCGTTTACATACACATGCATTAGAAAGAGAGGAGAGAAAAGCACTCTTGACTGGGTCTCATTCTGAAATCCTCTTTCTCCTACCCTCTGGTTCCTTAGGACCCTGGGCACACGTGCATATGTCTGGTCTGTATACAGAGTGACGGAAGTATCTGAACCTGCAATTGGCCAAGTGACTTCCAGATCCTTGGGGTCATGAGGACATGCACTCACATACATGCATTTGACCTTACCTTTTTTTTTTTTTTTTTTTGAGAGTTTTTAGTTATATGGTGCATGCTCTTGCCAGAAAGACAGCGAGACAGAAAGCGAGAAATCACCCCCCCCTCACCCGGGGTGAGTTTAAGTCACAGTGTCTGGGACTGGAACTGCAGTCAACTATATGGGAGTTCAGCGACATAGCCATTATGCCAACTGCTGGTCCTGACATTATCTTTAATTCTTATCTTAACACTATGGCAAATTGTCAAAATATCTATTCTGATTTTCATAGGCATTTTAATTGGACTTCTTCTTTGTGTATTTTCACAACTCAATCAATATCTTGGAGTGGTAGAGATACACTCGACAATTGAGCTAGTATATGGTTCTCTTTGCTTATTTGGAAAACTGACAAAGATACTCTATATTGTTATTTTTTTCTCAGAATTAAGAGACTATTAATACCTCTGCTGGTTTCTCTGCCCCTTAATATAGGTTTTCCATCCTTTTGCAAAATATCTTCAGGGTCTTTCCTAGCGGAGAATATTAACTAAAGCCTTAAAAGAGACAATAGTTACTGAATACCCTAGTATATTCATATGTTTACATCTTATTTATATTTTTTCTTCTTCGTGTTGTTGTTGACAATGCTCTAATTTATTTTGAAAAGTATCTGTTTTGTCTTTCTCTCTCTCTCTCTCTCTCTCTCTCTCTATATATATATATATATATGTACATATATATGTACATATATATATATATATACACACACCAAAATGAATTGAATGCAGGAACTACAATACTTGTTTGTACACTGATGTTCATAATAGAATTATTTATAGTAACAAGATGAAAACCTCCTGTTTATAAGCATGCGTGGATATGCAAAATATGAGCAAAATATGGCATGGGCTCACAATGAAATATTATTTGACTTTAAAAAGGAAGAGAATTGTGGTACATGATTCAGCACAGATACCCAGGGGTTCAGACTGAAAGTCAGCCCGAAGCACATTGAGCACAGGAGCCCCAGATTCTGACTAGTTGGAAGACTGGAGGCAGGAGACTGCAGCAGGAGATGATTCTGTCGAGGGAAACGTTCATCTGTCTTTTTAAAATGTTTCATGTCTACTGCATTGTTTTCTGGTTTGGTCTATTGCAAACTTCTCATTTAAATTGATACGCAGATACCTGCAAGTCTAATACTATATGAAATATACATGAAAAACGACTAAATGCATTCATCATACTGCTCAGTGAGACTGAGTCTTTAAATACCACTTTTATTCCTGCTGTGAAAATGGAAAGAAAATGTTGATTATCTAAAAATTAATATTTTTACTTAAAAATGTTTTATTATTTGGGATTTTTAGTCTATTTCTAGAATGGAATTTACAAGCTAGAGCTTTGGAAGACTCCTTTTTTATCTTAAAGAGAAAAAAATAACCTGAGAAGGCTGCATAAAAGATATTTATAGGGGCAGTTAAAAAAATTGTTTTTAAGAGCAAGGTCTAGTGTTGACCTTAGCACTAAAAGCGAGCCAGACCAACATAGCTGGCCACAGTTCAATTCCTCGCCCTGCAGCTTTAAAATATGCTGGGCACATGTGAGTGCACGCCCCAAATCCCAGTAAGTAGAAATGTAGGAGTAGGGAATGTGGCATAATGCTGCCTTCTTGGGGGCTCTTTCTTCCTCTTTCTCTCTGTTTCTGTTGCTTTCTGGCAAGTACATGGATTCTGTGGCAATTAAAAAGAAAGAAAAAAAAACAAAAAAGATAGCCAGGTTTAAATAAAGGGTTTAAGGGTCCATGTTAAAAAAAAAAAGTTTAATTGGAGTCATGTAAACACTATTAGCTCAATTATTCTGCAGTTAAATTTTATCCCTGAAAATAAATATTTTATCTTAATTTTGAAACTTATGACCAGTTGTGATAGCACAGTTCCAATACAATGCTCCACAGTAGTGGGGCCACAGGGGAGGTCCTGGATTTGTGTCCTGCAGTCTCCTTGTGAATGTGGGCCTCATGAACATATGCCCATGGACCAGCAGATGGCATAATGGTTAGGTTGCTGGACTCTTGCATGACCGACTTTGGTTCAAGTCCTGGACCTGGCAGCATAAAACTCATGCTGGGCACGTGTGTGTGAATGTCCAAAATCCCAAGTGGAGACTGGAGGAGACGAGATTATGGCATGGCTATCCTTCCTGCGTGGTGATTTCTCACTTTCCATCTCTGTCTCTACGGTGACTGCTTGTGCATGACAACACAAATCTTTCTAAAAAAATAAAATGAAATCTATATATTTTTAATTCAATACACTACTAATTTTTATAATGAAATAACATAATTTTATTATGTAATTACCATGGTTATGAAGTTAAGAGTAATTTTATTTAAAAAAATCAACCAAACTGGCATGGCACAGGTGATAGGATGCCACTGTGTAATACTAGAGCCATATGGTTGGGTCCCAGATTTAGATCTTGGGTCTGCCTGAGCACACTAGGTATGCCCATGATCCTGGATGGCTGAAAGACTGGGAAGGAGTAGACTATAGTGTTTTAAAATCTTGTCCTCTCTCTATATAGAAATAAATTTAAAACATGCACAAATATAAAGACATAAAATATTTTATGTAAAATAAACAAATAAATAAAACATCAAAGGTAATAAAAATAAACACATTGTCCTCTTTGCCAAAGTTTTATTTTGCCTCCTCAATTAAAATGATAATTCATAAATTACATATGGACTGTTTTAGATCTTGACCAAAATTGGATCATACTGTAATTTAGCTAACTTATTATTAAATGAAGATAGTGTACATGTAGATAAAAAATTCTGTAGTTAATTCACCACCTTTTGTATAAATTAATGAAAGACATGTAATTTTATTCTTTACATATTTAATAATTAGAATCAGAATTTGTTCCTGCCCAAAATGAAAAAATAATAGGAAAAAGTAATTGCTACTTGAGAATTAGTAAAGATTTAAAATTATCTGTGAATCTACAGGGACTATCATAATGTCTTGAATATATAAGAAAATAAATATTAGGTCTTTGGGAAAGTCATGATAAATTTTTCTATGTTTTTATATGCAAAAATGTGTCATGACTTTCCCGACAACCTAATAGTAGCATTTCTCCTACTAAAATATCTAATATATAATAAAATATCTAATATATAATATTATATATATAATAATATATACCAAAAATGATTACTAAAGAAAAAATTTTAAGTAGGTTGTTCAGAAACGGCTATCATTTTTTCTTATAGAATGGTATTCCTTAAAAGTGTTAATACAGCAAAGGTAAATGCAGGCATTCCTTATTATATTGGGCATCACTTTGTTGTAGTTAAAAGATACTGCATTTGTTTTTTTTATAAATTGAAGGTTTATGTCAACACTGAACCAAGAAAGTCTATTCATACTATTTATCTATCTTCATATGCTCATTTGGGTCATATTTTCATAATTCTATCAATCATCCATCTTTTTCATTACTATTACATCTGTTATTGTTATTTATGATCAATGTTTTGATCAATTACTATTGTAATTGTTTTGTGGCTCTACAGACTGTGCCCATTAAAACAGTGAACTTAATCAATAAATGCTGTGTGTGTTCTGCTTGCCTCACCTATTAGCTATTTCCCCACTTCTCTTCTGTTTGGGCCTCTTTATTCTCTAAGACAAAGTGATATTGAAATTAGGACAGTTAATAACCCTATAAGGCCTCGAAGTGTTCAAGTGAAAGGAAAAATTACAGGTCTGTCACTTCTAATTGTAAACTAGAAAAGATCAAGTTTAATGAAGAAGGCATGCTGAAAGCTAGGCTTCTTCCGTTGCGAAGGTACAAGAAAAGTTCTTGGAGGAAATCAAAAGTACTGCCCCAGTGAACACAAAAATATGACAGTGACATAGACTTGCTGCTGACGTGGAGAAAGTTTTAGTGGTCTGTATCAAACCATCCACAACATTCCCTTAAGTTAGAGTCTAACCCAGAACAAAATCGTAACTCTCTTCAATTCTATGAAAGCTGAGAGAGATGAGGAAGCTACAGAAGAACATTCAAAGCTAGCAGAGTTGATTTGTGAGGTGTAAAGAAAAGACTGTCCCCATAACATAAAAGTGAAAGGTAAAACAACCATATCTAGAACTTTCACAGAGAAAATAAATGAATGAATGATCTCAAGGCCTCAAAGGAAAGATTGACTTTCTCTTTAGGGGCTAAAGCAACTATTAACTATAAGTTGAAACCAATGTTCATTTATCATTCTGAAAATCCTGCAGCCCTTAAAAATTATGCTTCATGTACTATGCCTGTGCTCTATTAATGGATTAACAAAGCCTAGATGGTAGCACATCTGTTTATAGTATGATTTGCTGTGTGTACTGTCAAGATGTACTGCTCAAAAACGAAACAAAACAAAACAAAACAAAATATTATTTTTCATCAATTACACAACTGTTTACCTAAGAACTCTCAATGTTGTTTTCATGCCTGCTAACTCAACATACATTCTGTAGCCCATGGATCAAGGGACATTTCAACTTTCAAGTCTTATTATTTAAGAAATATATTTCATAGGTCTGTAGCTTCTGTAGATAGTGATTCTTCTGATGGGTCTAGACAAAGTAAATTAAAAATCCTTCTGGAAAGGACTCACCATTCTAAATATTACAAGAAATATTCATGATTGATGGAAGGAGGTAAGAGTATCAACATTAACAGTAATTTGGAGGAAGTTTATTTTAACTCTTAGGGATGAATGAAAAATTTAAGACTTGTGAAAAATTTAAGACTTCAGTGAAAGTATAGTTTTACATGTAGTGTAAATAGCAAGATATCTGGAATTAGAAGTAGATTCTAAAGATGTGACTGAATTATGCAATATCAAGATATTGTATGCATGCGAAGGAATTTATGAAGAACACGGAAAGGGATATCTTGAGATGGATCTCCTCTTGGTGATGATGCTATGAACATTGTTGACATGAAAACAATGGCTTTTTATATTACATAAATGTAGTTTAAAAGTCAGCAGCAAGGTTTAAAAAAGACTGATTCCAATTTTGAAAGAAATAATACTATGAGTAAAATATTATTAAACAGTACCGCATGCCGCAGAGAAATCGTTTGTGAAAGGAAAAGTCAGTTAGTATGACAAACATCCTAATTGCCTTATTTTAAAGAATTGCCACAGCCACTCCAGACCTGAGGAACAACAGGCTGATCAGTCAGCAGCCACCATCTTTGAGGCAAGAACTTCCACTAGCAAAAAGATTATGACTCACTCAATCTCAGATGACTGTTAGCGTTTTAGTGACAAAATACTGTAAAATTAAAGTACGTACATTGTTTTATTAGACATAATGCTATTTGACAATTAACAGATTATAATATGGTAATACATGACTTGTTATATGCACTGAGAAACCAAAAACCTTATCTGACTTGCTTTGTTGTGATGTTTATTTTATTGTGCTGGTCTGGAACAGATCTCCAAGGTATGTCTATACATAAAAAACAGCTTTTGTATATAAGCTTAATGTGAGCAGTCAAATTTAATATAAATGTTAAAAATAAGTAAAACGAAAAATGGGATAGATTTGGTTATGGAAAACTCTCCTACCAGATAAAGGTGAACAATGCAGGATATATGGGGGAAAAAAAGAAAAGAAATAAGCAGATTAGAGATATAAGTATGAAGGCTTTGAATGACGGTATATGGCTGACCATGGTTTGAGTCACTTTCTCTCTTTCTTTTTCACTTTCTTGCTTGCTTTCTCACTTTCTCTCTTTTTCTCTCTGTGTCTCTTCTGGTCAAATTAAAAAAAAATTAGTGAATAAATAAAATTAATAATTCTTTAAAAAAAGAGAGAGAGAAACTTGGAGAGTGTGAGATTAACTGTACTGGTCAGCAAATTATAATATGTTAAATATAACTATGTTCATGAGTGCTTAAAGCAATACAATGGTGGTAGAAATATAGTTACGTAAAATGGGTTATTTTTTATTTACTTATTAGAGAGAGATTTTTGTTACAGGGCATATGCACCTGACAAAGAGACAGAAAGTGAGAAATCACCTCCCAGGGAAGATGGCCATGCTGAAATCCTTTCTCATCCATTCTCCTCTTGGGATCTTGGGCATGCATGCACATGTACCTGACATGAGTTTAAGCCCCCAGTTGGGGACTTCAACGATGGTCGACTATGTGGGATTTCAGTGATGTAACCATTATGCCATCTTCTGGTCCTGACATAGATTATTATTAAGAAGTAGTAATTATGTAATCCTGAATTAATTTGATAACCAATTGAATATAAGAAGACAGAGTAGTGTAAGATATTTTATTCAAGATTTATTTATTTTATTTTATTTTTCATTATTATTATTTTTAATTTTTGCTACAGGGCACATATGCTCACCATAAAGAGATATAGACACACGATGAGAGAAAGAGAGAGAGATAAAGCGGGAAAGCAAGCCACCTGGTTTAGGACTTGAACTGCTGTCAGCCATGTGGGAATCCAGCACCATCACCACCATGACACCTGCTGGCCAAACTGTAAGATTAAGTTTACTTGACTGAAAACTTAATGATGATATAGACGTGCATGGGGCAATGAGAATAATAATTTAGTTTTGATTAGTTAGTAATGGAAGCAGGTAAGATAATGAACTGGGGCAGCAGGTGGCCTGGTAGTTCAGGTGCTGGACTCCCACATTCAAATGTGAATCGATTCCCATTCCTAGTGACTTTCATTCTCATACTTGCTTTCCCTTTCTCTCAGTATCTCTGTAGTCATATTAAAAAATAATAATTATAACAAATAAAAGACAATGAACCTCCTGACATAAGTAAAATAACCCAGGTAAAGAAGGAGAAAAACTGCATATCATCATTCATAAACAGAAACTAAAAGAGTTGACTTCATAAAAATAGAGAGTAGAATAGCAGAATACTCCTGGAAAATGGGAGTGAGGATAGAGAATTATTGGTAAACAAACAAAATTATTGTTAGATAGGATGAATAAGTTCTAGTGCTCTATAGCAGGGTAGGTTAACTATAGTGAACAATAAGTTATTGTATATTTCAGAGTTAAAAAATGATGTTTGGGGCCGGGCAGAGGCACGGTGGTAGAACAACTGGTTCCCGATCGAAAGGTCCTTCATTCACATACCCGAATCTCTCTGAGCACAGCAGACATGTACATCCACAGCTATAATCTAGCTAGCTGAGACATGACATGGACTGTGGTGTGAAGACTATGCTGGATGTGCCTGTATGTGTCTCTCTCTGTTCTGTCTTTCATGGGAAAAAAATATATAAATAATTTTGAAAAGAAGAGGATTTAGAATGTCCTCATCCAATAATAATAAGGGTTTTGCATGGTAAATGTACCAATTACCATGATTTGATTATTACTTATTATATCATATATTGAAATATCACATGAAAGTGCAATAATCACATGTAAACTACATATTTTAAAAAGAAAGATAATGAACCTCCTCCAAAATCAGCTTTGATGATCTACTAGGACATGAAAAAGAAAATAATTTACTATTATTTATTAATAATTTATAATTTGATCATTCAGGAAAAGTTCTTGAGGTCTGAGAAGTAATACTTAAAATCTCACAAACTCTGTGTATTATAGCGTTGAAAGTCAGAAATAAGGATGTGTGTGAAAGAAGCAAGAACGAGACATCTCTGAAAGAAGATTTGCTAGAACAAGTGATTAGGAAGAATTTAAAATATGAGGTAAAAAAATGAAGATTGATTTTCTTTTTTCTAAGAAAACAAAAAGGAATATGAATTAACTCAGGAGAGCCTTAAACGGAATTGGCTACTTTGACTTAAAGTCACTAATTGGATGAAAATTTGTTTCAGTTGGTCAGAGGAAGGAGCTTTTTAAATTTGATGTGTAACGAAATTACCAACGCATACGTTAGTATGAACTGTGCTTATTTATAGGAGGCTTATTTATTAGTTAGCTCTACCTCACATGTCAATGACTTTTAAAAGTCTTTTATGCACAGGACTTTCTCTTGAATAATAATATTTACTTTATTGCTTGGAGTCACACAGTAAGCCCATGAAATAAGCATGCAGCATAATTGCTATATCCTCTCTTTTCTTACACTACTAACAGGTAAATCCCTAGCTGCTCTTAAAGGCCACTAAGGTAGCATGTACATATTTCTTTTGAAACATAAAGGTTAAAAAAAATGTAGTCCCAGCCAGTTATGGATATAAACAAGATTAGGACTTCATCAGTGAGTTGCAGCAATCATGTTCCTGCTGAAAGCCATAAAGCTAAGTGTCTTTCAAGCCATGTAATACCCCTTCTAAATCTTCTAGAGCACACATATCATTATACCATTTGGCAATCTTTAAACCAGATGGGGATCAATGTTTTCAGTGTGGTACATTATACTTTGCTATTATAGAAGCTCTAGGTAATAAATGTTTCTGCAACCAATTTAAAGAGAATCCATTATGCAAATATAATATTACCTGCATAAAATCCTTGATGTTACAGTTTAGTATCATGTATCAGGCTGGTTCTAATGACTACCCAAGATAAGTTTGTTCAAAGAGGAGAAAAAATAAAATGTAATCAACTTGTGTGTAGCCATTGTAATAAAAGAGAACAGTAGCACTTAAATCTCCAGAATTTATCTCTGAAAATTATTTTTGTTTGAATACAGTCAAGGTTGGAGTTAATCAGAGTGTAAATAAGTAGTCTCCTAGGTTTTTCAATTAAAAGACATTTCTTTTTGTTTGACTTTCTGGTGTTTTTTTTTTTTTTTTTTTTTTTTTTTTGAGAGTTTTTTGTTATAAGGTGAGTGCACTTGCCAGAAAGAGAGAGACAGAGAGATAGAAAGCAAGAAATCACCACCCAGGGAGGATGGCCTTGCCGCAATCCCTTCTCCATTCTCCTCTGGGGATCTTGGGCACACACGCACATGTGCCTGGTGTGAGTTTAAGCCACCAGGTCCGGGACTCAAATTGTAGTTGACTACATGGGAGTCCAGTGACATAGCCATTACACCAACTGCTGGTCCCATCAGATATCTTTTTAACCTCCTAAAATATCTATTTATATATCACATGAATATAAATAAAAATATGTGTATGTACATATATACATAAATTGTATTAGTATATATTTGTATGTGAACAAATGCACACACAGAAAAAGCTATTTCTCATATCCTCTTCCCCTGGTTGATTAAAATAACTTGCACATCTTTTGCTGGATTAGTCCAGTAAGGGTATATATTAATTTTTAAAATTATGTGACATTTTTTCTTAATATATTCATCAAATAAATCTTTGGAGTATTGTATAAACCAGACATCATAAATGATAATCCTGTTACTGTCTTTTTTTTTTTTTTGAGAGGTTTTTGCTATAGGGCGTGTGCGCTTGCCAGACAGACAGAGAGAGACAGAAAGCAAGAAATCACCCCCCAGGGGGGATGGCCACACCACAATCCCTTCTCCTCCATTCCCCTCTCAGGATCTTGGGCACGCACACACACATACCTGGCGTGAGTTTAAGCCACCGGGTCCGGTACTCAAACCGCAGTCGACTACGTGGGAGTCCAGCGACATAGCCATTACGCTAACTGCTGGTCTGTTCCTGTCTTTTAGTATAACCATGAGATGGTTCTGAGCAGGGCTGGGTTTCAAACTGTGTGTCCTGTGGAATCTAGCTCCCTTAACCACCAGGCCATAGACTGAAAAGATAGAGCTTATAAAAAAGCAAAAAACAAACCAAAAAAAAACCAACTTTCTATATTTGTATGAGCTAGAAAGGTGTGAGTTGTTACAGACTGTGAAATAGAACAATACATTTATCAATTTTTATTATATGTAGTCATTGATGTTAAGTTTCTAGATAGAAATATATCTAGCTAATACTATTTCTATGAGCCAGTAATAATCAGATTGTATAAAATCCCTATTGTAGATACCTCTATGCCAGACCTAGTCAAGACACATTTGAAAACTTATTCCCTACCACCCCTCTATCTCCACTTTTAAGCCTATTTCCTTCTCCCTCACTGCACAATTAATGGCCTCTTTTTGGGCCCTTGGTTCTCTAGACCTAGATTGCAAGATTTGGCATGTAAAATCAGAAATCTCAGTTAAATGTTAATTTTATCAAAATGATATGCAGTTGTAAGTATAATTATGTCTTATGTAATATTTTAAATATACCTATACTAAAATTATTTACTATGTTTCTAAAATTAAATTTTAACTGGCTATCCTCTATTTTACTGGGCCTCTCTTATACCTATCGTCTTCTTGGGCCTTAAGGTTAATACTTTAATATATAGCCTATTGGAAAGTGTCATGAAAACACACAATTCCTTCTCTATGGAAGAACTGAGCTATTGTACGGAAACAGTGTATGAAAACTGGGACTCAAGTACAAGTTTATAGTGGTGCAAAAATTGTTGAAATCCATGTATAGTTTTTTTTTTTCATGGTATGCACTTCATGTGGCGTTCTTGAAGACCCTTTATATATGTATTTTTTTTTTTTGAGAGGTTTTTGCTATAGGTGAGTGTGCTCACCAGAAAGACAGAGACAGACAGAGAGACAGGAAGTGAGAAATTACCCCCCTGGGGGGATGGCCATGCCACAATCTCTTCTCTTCCATTCTCCTCTCAGCATCCTGAACACGCACACACATGCGCCCAGCGTGAGTTTAAGCCACTGGGTCTGGAACTCAAACCACAGTTGACTACATGGGAATCCAACAACATAGCCATTATGCCATGTGCTGGTTCCTAATGAAGACAGCAAAATTGTGTGTGTGTGTGTGTGTGTGTGTGTGTGTGTGTGTGTGCAGTTAAGATTAAATTTTGCATTTAAGAATATCCCAAGAGGAAAAGAAATGTGTATTTAACCTTACTTTTGAAAGTTTTCCTCAGGGCTGCTTTGTTCTCTCACTTCCAATTAACCATTATGTCGGCCAGATGTGATTTTCGTAGGTATATATCATAAAGAACATCCGAGTCAGTTCATGTTCTATCACTCAGTTATTTAGTCTCGATTACCCACTTACACACAGAGATACACACGAGAGCACACATGTACACTCACACTTGAATAGGTACACAATGATTATTTCTTCCTATAATGAGAGAAACTGAAACAAATAGATCTTGAGATTTCTTGGATAAAATTTTGATGAATGTAAAAAGTAAGAAATACACTTGATTTATTTCTTCCTACTTTTGATTAGACTCATATTTGAAATATAATTTTAGTAGTCATAGATCTTTCTCATCTATTAATAATATCTTTCACATTTTGCATTCTCCCATTGAGATTTCTCTCGACAAGAAACTATAAAATCAGACCCTGGTAAATCTCTGAAAATGAGTCATGACATTTAGTTTTCTTTAAGTAAAAACAACAGCCAGTACAGTAACACCAAAATAACATTAACACTTCCTCCCTCCTTGGTCAAGATTATGTAATGTGTATTTGAAGGCCCAAGCCTCTTACTGTTCAAAAAGAGAAATCCTCAGTCCAAGGACTCCCAGAAAACCTTGTTATCAGTTGTGTAAATGGGCCCCTGAACAAAATGAGATAATAAATGCTGGGATGGAGGTATGGCAGAAATGATGGAGGTGTTAAAGCAGCTGTCACTCCCCCAGAAAGACTGCTGTTCACATAACGCAAAAAATTCATCACATCGATTCGTTTAACTTAAAGAACTGCATTTCTCTCGACAAAAGGAGCCAAGTTGCCCTTTTTGCAATTACCAGTGACCCGTGTTTCTTACCCTTTTAGCGCTTTCTTTTCACTGGCAGTTTGGGAGCTATTACCACTGAGACAGTCTGAGATGTCTCCTCTGAGCTCGAGCTTCACATTGAGTCTTCCACGAGCACTCAGAGGAACCTTCATTTGTAGCAGACAGAGCATGCACCTCCTACCACCAACAACTGAACAGTATGATGTATTTATGACTAACCTGGGAGTTTCAAGCATTGCTTTAAGTATGGCTTTTAACTCAGCTCTTTGAGTTTCCAGCTTCAAAACTGCTAGAAAATACACTAGACCCAAATATTAAGTTAATTTGAATTAAATCACACAGACAAGCAAATACAATTTTAGAAAGCTAATAAATCACAGTGATTGTTTTCTCTGATTCTAATTATACTAAATATTTTTTGCAAAACTATAGTTTATCCTCTCTTTTGTCTCTGCTAAAGTGCTCATATACATATACTCTCAATCAACTAAAATAAAAATTTTAAAAATAATAATAAGATTTTTGTCATAGGGTACGTGCCCTCTCCAGAGCAAGAGAGTGAGAGATAAAGAGAAAAGGCATTCCCCAGGGGAGGTGGCTATGGCCCCATCCTTTCCCTTACATTCTGCTCCTGGAATTTTGGGGCCACACACACATGTACTCAGTGTGATTTTCATGGTGCCAGGTTTGGAACTCGAACCATGGCTGGCTATGTGAGAATCATGTTTTTAATGTTTAACACTAAGAATTAAATTTTTCTTACCTCTATATCTATATAAAATCACATGTTACAGATACAAAGGCACCATATGCTTCCATAAATTAAAATAAAATTATATTGGTTACTTTATGTTTAACACTAGAACTATATATGGACAAAATGATTGACTAAAGTATATGACTCCATCATATATGATATAATTTCATTGATATGTGTTATTGAAAGTGACTATTATTTTTGCTACTTTTTTCTGTACTCTATTTAAAAAATTAATTGCTAATTTTTCAAATCAATGAAACAATATTTTAGAAGATAATTTTATTGCCATAACTGGACCACTTTTTCACATAACTTCTTATTATCATATAAGGTAGGACCTAAATTTGGTCAGGTAATAATCAATGACAAGAAAAGTGATGCAACGTATCAAATTCATCCTTCATGACTAAGTATACTATTCTACTACTATTACATAGTTACTAAGACTAAATTTTACTAGTAATTTGAGTATTTTCTAAAAGAAGTTATCAAGCTCAGTTCTTTTAAGGTTCCTATTAATTCTTTTCTACACTTTCTGGAGTAGGTTTTGATTTTTGTCCATACCAGATGAAGGGGAAACAGAAGTACAGAAATGTTAAAAATGTTCTCAAGTTCATGCATGTCACAAACAATGAGGCTGTGATTTAAATCTTTCACTTTACAGGAACCAGCAATTAGTGTAATGGCTATGTCGCTGGACTCCTACGTAGTCCCACGCGGTTCGCGTCCCTGACCCGATGGCTTAGAACTCATGCTGGGCGCGTGTGCGTGCGTGCCCAAGATCCTGAGAGGAGAATGGAGGAGAAGGGATTGCGGCGTGACCATCCCCCCTGTCGGGGTGATTTCTCGCTTTCTGTCTCTATGTCTCTCTCTGTCTGGCGAACGCACCAGCCCTATAGTGAAAACCTCTCCAAATAAATAAATAAATAAATCTTTCACTTTGCTATCACACTTCTTGCTTTTAGCTGTTGGAGACTTTCTTAAGCTGCGGCCTAATGATCTTCAGAGGGAACTTCCATGAGAGAGTTCCCTCTGCAGCTCCATGAGAGGGTGAGCTTGGGCAGAGGCTGATCATACTCTGTGCAGATGCTCTAAGTTTTCTGTTGACTTGTGTGTGCATGAAGGAGAAAATCTATTGTTCTAATCCAAACCGAGCAATAATAAAGTTGAAATTGTACTACTCTGGTTCTATCTCCCTACGGATTCCAGGAAGAAAAGTATATCATGTCATGGTCCATGAAAATTGCAGTATTATGCACAAAATACTCCTTCTACAGCTTTCTTTTCTTTCAGAGAGGAACATTATTGGGCTGATAGGTATGAACAACTAGAATATCAGATAGATGGACTTGGATTATCATTTTAATCTCAGTTTTAGAGTGGCCTCCTTTTTTACAAAATTTGTAGATAGAGTAATATTGAAATAAAATATTCTCCTTAATCTGGAAAAATTAAAGGTGGTATGTTTACCTTTACTTTGCAGTGCCATAACTTGGGTTACTCTTGTGTTCAGTAACTCCAGGCTTCCTGATCTTCTTAAATTTCTGTGTAAGAGTGGTTTTTGCTTTTACTCTTCTTCCTCCTCCTCATTCTTATGTTCCTTCTTTTTACTTATAGTTTCAAGTTTAGGTGGAAGGAAGAGACAATCACTTTGTGTTCTGTTTTATAGTTTTAAATATTTACCAATGCTTTACTAGAAAACTATTTACCCTTGGACTAATCCCTTTAATAAATTGCCAGACAATAAAAAAGTATAACAGTATTGCCTTAAAATATTTCTTTCTTTTTTTAAAATAATTTTGCCATAGGGCACATGAGCTCCCTGGAAAGAGATAGAGAGAGAGAGAGACAGAGAGAGAGAGAGAGAGAGAGAGAGAGAGAGAGAGAGAGAGAGAGAAATCACCCTTCCACACACAAGGGAGGATGATCACACCCAAATCCCTTGTCCTCGATTCTCTTCCTGGGGTTCTGGAACCTTGTGACACATACCTGGCCAACTGCAGTCAGTCAAATGGGAATCCAACACCTCAACCACCATGCCACCTGCTGGCCCTATTACTTAAATGACAAAAATTACCTTTTTCTTTTTTTTTTTTTTTTCATTTAGAAGGAACAACAACAATAAAGTAGTGCATTAATTAAATCAGTACGTGTTTTTATTTTAGTTTTTGAATGTTGGATCAAGACCTAGAAACTATTAATTTGAAATGAGCATATTGCCTTTGCAGTAAGTTCAAGGATTTTGGATTTTATCAAGGAAAGGACAAGACTAAGAGAACTGGGAACCCATGACAAGGTTTATTCACCTGTGTCTGCATGCTTGGACAGAGCTGCATGAAGGGGAAAGTCTCTCCCATGTTGAGACTTTCAGCCATAATGGTACAAGACTAACACCTAGAAGGGGGCAGGGCAAAAGACCTTCCTGAAGAAAAGGAAAAATCTCAGAGGAAGCAAATATATTTGATAAAAGATTTGATATCACTCAGCAGAAAGGTGGAGAGTCTCTGAGTAGAGTTCTAAAAGGTTCAGTGGTTTGGACTTTCGCAGGTATTTGTTTTATCTGTGGTTTTCACATGTTGGGTATAGTTTTGAGGGGTATGAAACATAGATTCTCCCTGAAAGAGTAAAAATGTTTATTTGGACTGTATTTAAAACAATTTGAAGTATAATATTTTAGATTTGGTGCCAGCAGGCCTTGGGCTGACAATCCTGGCTGCTGTGTAGATGTAAACAACATGGGATTATTTTAGGCCCATTTATATAACAACCTGTACGTGTGAAACAGGAACATAAATATGATTTATTTTGTTTCCTTCTCTATTTGCAGGTTGGCTTAACTTGTACTGACAATCAGATAATAGGTACACCTTTTAGGAGACACATCATGTAATTTTGAAATTGATAAATCCACCAGCAGGCAGCACACACTCTCCATCATAAATGATTACACAGTAAACTATTTTACAGTTATAACACAAGGTAACTTGTTAGAATATCAGTAAAATATGAAACTATTCCCTGAAGTTGAATGTCTAGGCCAAAGTTGAGAGAGGATTTTTGCTTACTCATCAATAAACTAAGGTTCAATATTTAAAAAGGAAAAAGAAAAGCATGGAATAAAATGATATCTACAAAATGTCAAAGGTATTAAAAAGAAATATATGGGTCAGTATTAATCTTCTGACATGTTCTCTGAAAATTTCTGGGTTTTACCAAAATAAAAAAAAAATTCAAGTTGTGGTGCATAGGGAAAAGTGAAACTGAATAAAACAATGCCCATTTCTCAAAGTAAATTTTACTAACCAAAATATTGTTTTAAATTTATTCATTAGAAGAATATCCTAGAGCCTATAAATGAATTTTTTTATTATTTCTTTCAAATAGAAAGCATTTAAAAGCATTATCGCAGTAAAATTCTATTCAGAAGCAGCCTGCTATAACTACAGACTTGGGTTATTTAGGGCAGATAATATCTCCTGTCCACTTGAGAATTTAGTACATCTCTTTCCATAGCAAATAATCCCTGTTACGCTATGTTGGTTCTAGATTGTAATTAATGACACATAATAAAATATGACCTTCTTTTCTCTATTTCACTTGCCAAAACAGTGCTGTGTTCTCTTGTCTTGTCCAGCACCTCTTTAAAAAAAAAAAAAAAAAAAACCTATCATTTTCTTTCTCATTCCTAGTAGAAGTGGTTTGGATAAAACTGTGTTTCAGATGTAAAACTATATCATAGAGTTTTTTTTGATTCAATATGTTATAATATATTTATAAAATATTTTATAATACAATGCATTAAAAATACAAATAATTTTGCCAATTGAATAAAAATCTGAGTCTTTCACTAAAATAAGAAAGGGAGTGTTTAAGACAGATTAATGCTGCTTTTCCTCCTTTGACCAGGAAGCTCATGATTGTATCTCTACGGATAGAAAGGAGATAATGGATGCTATAACCAAATTAGAAGATCCCGAGGTTAGCCTGGAATGAGTTCTAGGTATACGCTAATCAAATCCTTTCAATTCGTGGTGGAAGAAACTAAGGCCCATAAATATAATGTGTCCAGGGGCTAAGCGGTAATGTGGTGGTTCAAGTGGCTGAATCCCACATTGCTCACTGTGCAATTTGAGTCCTGAATTTGATAGGTTAAAAAACATGCCAGATCTGTGTGCATTCATGCCCAAAATATCAAGAGGAGAATGGAGGAGAAAGGGTTGTGGTGTGGCCATTCCTACTGGGGAGTGCTTTCTCTCTCTCTCTCTCATAAGCTCATGTACCCTATAGCAAAAATTAAAAATAAATAAATAAGCACAAATATAAAGTGCCCAAGATCAAAAGCTAGATGATTATCTATGTACTATCCCTTGTCATATAACAAGATTGTAACACTATTGAACCAACCGAAATCATTATGAGCATTTCACCTATGTAAATCACCAAAAAAAGCATAATATGGGGGAAGAGAAAAATAGGGAAGAACTTTGGTACTGAAAGGGTTAGTTGAATGTTGCTGTTTTTAAATCACAGGGTATATACTAGAACTGAGGTTTGACAGTAATGAAATGTATGTAATAAAATACTGTGGCATTATAGTATAAGGAAATATGGCTTGCTTTGAACATAAAAACAAGAGGCCATAGATTCAGAACCTGTAAAGCCAATGTGTACCTAGTAAAGTGATTCCGTGTATTTCTCAATACTTAACAATATGCTATTTTTCCTATAGCAAACATACTTAGACACTTGGTGAAATACACAAGTTCTACTCATGTGGCCTCATATAGCTACTTAGCTTTCCTGGCATCTTGTCTCTGCCTTTTGATACTGGAGATAATTACATAATGCTTGCCACTTACGTAGCATATTGCGTTCCCATTGTTAAATGCTATAAATCCATGGGTTTAAGATATGTCCACGCACACAATATTATCATTGTCAATTTAATGGTTTTTATGGTTTCACAAAGAGTATCTTCATGAGCACTTTGAAAGATTTATAAGGTTTGTTTTCATTTAGAAATGCTTGTCTGAGAATTAGCATGAATGGTGTAGGGGAGCCAAGGGGCTGTTAGACATTTTAAGGACAGCACTATAAATGGTAATTACTGGCTTAAACATGTATTTGTTCCAGTGAAATATAACCCTCCATTTACATCCCATTTCTAGCTGTGAAATATGGTCGTTCTGTAAGCAGGGAGTGGAGTTTTCAACACCTGTTTGGAATGTATATAAAATGCATTAAATGAAACTCATGAGGAAAACAGCATGAGTTGTCAAAGCAAATGATGTGATGTTCAAAGCAGCACATTTTGATAAATAATATCTCATTTATAATTTCATTTTGTTATGAACCCAGTGATAGAGAACATTGGGAGGACACTGGTGAATGGGAAATGTTGAGGTGTTGAAGTGAATTTCAATCAATTCTCTCTTACATAATATATAATTCTTGAAAAATTTTTTAAGAGAATAGTTGACTCTAACCAGTAATTAGCTTTGAAAGAGACAATCCCTCAGGGCCAACAGGTTGCATAGTGCTTAATGTGCTGGACTTCCACGTGGTCAACTGCACTTCGAGTCTCAGATCTGGTGGCTTAAAATTCAAGCATGGAATGTGTGCATGTGTGGCAAAGCCCCAAGAGGAGAATGGTGAAAAAGGGATTATGTTGTGGCCATCCTCCCTCGGGGATGATTTCTCACTTTCTGTCATCTGTCTCTCTCCAGGGAGCACACATGCCCTATAGCAAAAATCTCTCTCACAAAAAAAAAAAAAAAAAAAAAAAAAGAAAAAAAAAAAAGAGAGAGACAATCTCTTTGGGGGTTTAAAAATAACAGAATTTCCAAAAACAAAAGTTCCTCTAAAGGAGTTACACTATTTTTTATATGACAAATTTGTCTTTGAATTCTCATATGTGACTGAAAGGGAAAAATTAGGCACACCTAGCACAGCCTCATATACAAATGGGCCAAGATGTCCACAGATAACTTTCAAATATTAGACATTATTAAATTGTACTTTCAATTTTATTAGCCCTCACTAAAGTTTGACCTATAAATTGTTGGAATTATTTTCTTTTATCACTTGGGCTAGCCTGTTCATGTTGTCTCTTCAAAGTCTTCTCATTTTTTTACAAGGAAAGAAGACATTTAAAATTTCAGAAAAATACAACTGAGGCTAAAATTATTATATTAAATTTGTAGATATAAATTTTTATAGGGAGTAAAGTTTTTATGTATTTTTTAAATTTAATTAATTAATTTATTTACTTTTTTTAGACATTCAATCACATTATTTTGCTTACAAAGTGAACATTTCCATATGTGAACATTTCTCCCTGATTCAGTTGATCAAAATATCTTCAACAGATAAACAACACTACCTCCTTGTCCCAACAATGCTCTGTCTCCATATACCTCCTCCAAAAATTTCTAGAAGTAATACACAAATACAGTAAAGTTGCAGGATACAAAATCAATATACAGAAGTCTATACCATTTCTATATACTAACAGGCAGATGGAGATAGAGCTAAAAAAAGTTACTCCATTTACCATAGCCCCAACAAGTATAAGATACTTAAGAATAAATCTAACCAAAGATGTTAAAGACCTCCACAAAGAAAACTATGAGAAGTTAAACAAAGAAATTGGAAATGACAAAAAAAAGTGGAAGGATATCCCATGTTTTTGGATTAGAAGAATTAATATAACCAAAATGGCAATTCCACCCAAATTAATCTACCTATTTATGTATGTTTTATAGACAGTAAATCTAGAAACAAATGTATATATTTATCTATAATAATGAAAATTCTGTTTACATAGAAAGTAAGCTATTTGATTATTACCAGTTTTTAAAATTCTGTACACAGTTGTTATTGAAATCTTTCATTATGTTTCTGGGAACATACCAAACAAAATGCTATCTAATATGACAATTTACTCTGAAGACTTTAATGTGTTTCTTACTGCTATTTACTCTGTCTCAATCATTCAACGTCTCTCTGGCTTATCCTTTCTTATTCCTCCAAACTAAGCTCAAGGACTTCCAGAATAAATCACAGAATAGTACCAAAAGTCATTTGGAACTCACTGAATTTTCCAAAGGAAGGAACACTAATGGAAAACCTTCTTTAGCGTTAAAATTTGAGCCTGGTATAATGGTTATGTTGCTGGACTCCCACATAGTCCACCCAGATAAGCGCCTTAAACTCACACCAGGTGTGTGTGCATGAGTGTCCAAAATCCTGAGGGGAAAATGGAGGAAAAGGGATTGTGGCATAGCCATCGTCCTGTGGAGTGATTTTTCTCTTTCTAGCTTCTGTTTCTCTCTGTCTCTCCAGTGAGTGCACATGCCCTGTAGCAAAAATCTCTCTTAAAAAAGAAAGAAAAGAAATTTGAGCCTGGTGAAACCCAGTGCTGTGTAGATTCATTTCTTTCAGAGTCTGTGAAGATTCTATCACACTGAAGGAATTTTTCAATTGCCAACATATATCTCTCATTTCAATAAAACATTTCAGCGTTATGCAAAATAGATAAAGAAAATTCCCCTAAAATTTACAAAATTTGGAGGCAAACATGATGATGGGGTGCAGGTTATTGGTAAAGGTATTTTACAGATAATTCTGTGTCTTCCAAAGGAGGCATTTTTGTTTTAGTGAAAGAACATATTTCTCACACTGCAACAAGTAAAAGTTACAACAAATTAAAAAATCTGTGGGTAAATGGTTTTTTCTCTGACTGGCTTTCCAAAGAAGATTTGAAATAGCCCAGCCGTCAGTATGTCATATCCTAAAAGAAAATTAAAATATCTGACCTAGAAGTGTGTGGTCTAGAGTGTTATTTGTGTCTTAAGAAATATAGACACCTCTACCCTGGGAGATATCTTATCCCCAGAAACCAATATATTTTTAGAAAAGACAGAACAAAAATATATGTGCAGCCATAACAATAGAGCTCATAAACAACAAGAATTACCCTGCAAATAAATTTCTTCTGGTCATACCACAAACAGCTCTGTAGGAAAGATCATAATCAGGGACAAAACTTCAGTTAAATAAGAAAATTCTAGTGTCCCCTAAATTGGCTAGTAAAATATCTAGAGAGATTGGCTCTATGTGGACACAGAGCTTATCTTGAGCAGAGGCCAAGTCAAAGAAAAATCCAAGAAGCAAAGCATTTTCTAAAAAAGTTACATATGAAGCTAATTACATTTTAAATTTCTTTTCTTATCAAAAGTTTATATCATGTGGAAATTTCATCATAATAGCCTTAGAAATAGGTTGGAGGGAAGGTAGTTAGAACATCTTTCTGTAAAGTACAGATACAGCTAGTGAAAACAAGAAAAGTTAAAATCCCCTTGAAAAAGTCCTAGCATACCTCATGGAATTGTAGCAATTTCCATGTGGGCCTTTCATGTGGTGGTTTAGAGATATAACAAATAAATAAATAAATAAATAAATAAATAAATAAATAAAGGGAAACATCTAGCTGAGTGTCTTTAAGCTATACTATCCTCCTTCACCAGTAGACAATGAATAAACATATTAATTATTTCACCAGTATTCCTACCCATTTATATGAAAAGTTCTTCATTGTGCTGCACTGTAAATTTGTTTCTTTGTCGAATTCTAAAACTTTTGCTCCTCTACTAATTTATTCTTTAGCTTCTCTCTTCCTGAGGTGGATACTCAATGCTCTGTGTTCACCATGTGGCAAAATAGAAAACTGATAGGTAAAGGATAGCAGATCTGCAAAGAGCCATTCTGGTTAGGAATGAGAAATCTTATGGCAAGTTGCAAGATTGACATCTTCAGCCACGGATTGGATGGAGATGATTGAGACTCAAAAGTGTGGCCAGTCTAAAAAACTCAATTAATTGGAGCATGGATCTTGTTGAAGGTGTTCAAAGTGCAACTGGCACTCTGTCCTTGGTTACAAGGTGGTTCCAAAGTCTTCCTAGCTGAGTTGTTTATTAATAGATCTTAGTACCATAAACAGGTAACTAACGTGTCAAATAATCATTCCAGTAAGGCAGTGAGAAATCAGAAATCAGCTTGATACACTGCAGCCTGAGCAAGCAAAGGAAACCAGAAGATGATCTTTTTAGAGGACCACTGAACAGATTGAGCTAGCCAGGATAATTCAGTGGGGACAACTCAAGGGGATAAATACACTCAAGTTTACTAAACTTTCTCTGTAACATTTTCTAGGTTTACCATTGGAAACTCAAATAGAAAGCAGAGCCTGGTGATTTCCTATATGTGAGACATACGGGCAAGTCTCTAAGCCAATGGGCAGTGTTAATAGAAGGAAGACTGGATCAAAGCAGGTGTGTGATTCCCTGAACTTTCTGACACCTGAGAAACTAAGATATCTTTGTCAACTGTAAGGTTTTGTGTTTCTTCTTAACTTTTGGCTTTGTTTTATACTACCATCAGCAGGAATGTAAGCCCTGACCTGCCAAGAACTTTATAAACAAACAAACAAAAAATGCTGCTATTTTGTCCATAGCAGTGAATATAATATAAAATTTTAATTCTTGTTATACTGTAATAGATTTTGAAAAAAATATTGTGTGAGAAGAGAGAGAAATCTGGCAAAAAGAATGTACCCTATTTAAAGTGGTACTCATTCTTTTACTGGACTCCTAGGACCCCCGGAAAACAGAAATGTATGAATGAAAATTGATGGATTAACAGAGATAAATAGATACATTTTTACAAAATATGTTATATAACTCTGCAGGTTAAAAATCACAAGGAAGACATCAGTAACTACACGATAAACAGTGAGAAAAGATTTAAAGAGTTCACTAATGTTATTAGGTCAGGCCCGTCAATATTGGGATATCATTTAAGGATAAGTTAATAACAACAAAAGGCAACAATGGACTTATGGAAAAGTTAAATAAGTAAAACAGATAATAATTATGTCATATAAAAACATATAGGAAGAGCAATAGTGAAAAGGGATAAATCATATTCTCAGACTGAAAAGGTATTTTTTTAAATAGTATCATCTTAGTCCTTTTAAGGAAATGAAACAGATGAAAGAGGAGACATGAAAGCTAGAGACTGAGTTGAGATATTGGCAGAGTTAGGAAAATAATGTGGAAAAATAGATTATTAGAGGAGTGAAAACTTTAGAATTTAACTGAAACAAAATTTACAGTACAACAAAATGAACTTTTCATTTAAATGGGAAGGTATACTGGTGAAATAATTCGCATGTTTATTGTCTACTGCATTTTTCGCATTATATTAGCTAATGGAAATACAGTAGTTAAAAAACAGGAAGATTGACTTGTTCCGTGATGCAGTAGTAAGGCACTGGTCAGGAGAAGCCAGAACCCACATGGCAACCATGGTTTGAATCTGAAAGCATGCCAACCTGAAACTTGCTGAACACAATGTAAGTGTCCAATATCTGATAGGCTGAAGGACTGGAGGGAAGGGGTTCAAACCCCGCAGAAGATAATCATTTCTTTCACTTTTTCTTTCTCATGTCACATGTGTGTGCATGCATTCTATCATTTTAAAAAAGAGAAAGGGAAAGAAGAAAAGGAAAAAGAGAGAGAAGGTAAAGGAAGAACAAATGGAAGCATTTCTATTTCCATTATGCCCTTATTCTTAGCTCCCCCCCCAAAAAAATTCATTTACATGTATTTAAAGAAAATTATTGCAATTAATTATGTATTTTCAAATAAAATATTGAAATATTAATAGAGAAAACAATACTAGGAGGTCCCCATTAAGTGACATGGCTAGCAGATATCTCTCTGGGAAGAAAATATTTAGATGAACCTATGAACTAACACACACAAATCACATACAAACACAATGTAAGTAAGGAAATAATGATAAATATTCTGAAACAAGAAAGAGCTTCAGGGGACCAGTAGTTAGCATAATGGCTATGTCGCTGGACTCTCATGTAGTCGACTGCGGTTCGCGTCCTGGACCCGGTGTCTTAAAACTCACGCCGGGCACATGTGCGTGCGTGCCCAAGATCCCAAGAGGAGAATGGAGGAGAAAGGATTGCAGCGTGACCTTCCCCCCTGGGGGGTGATTTCTCGCTTTCTGTCTCTATGTTTTTCTCTGTCTGGCGAGCGCATGTACCCTATAGTGAAAATCTCTCCAAAAACAAACAAACAAAAAAAAAAACACTGCTTAAAAAAAAGTATGTTTTAAGTAATGTTTAACAATTCAGAGAAAAAAATAATTATGCTAAATTTATAGGTTCTTTATGGGTACCAACCTTTTCCCAGGTACCTTGGAGTTTTCTCTCTCTCTGGGGAGCATGTATACCTTTGGTAATTAAAAAAATTGTTTTGATCCATAGAATGCCACATTCAAAAATAGTAATTAAATATTTAGATATAAAAGATAATATAAAAATATTGGATTGTCAGAAAAGTCATGATGTATTTTTTTCTATGCAAAAATGTGTCATGACTTTACCAACAACCCAATGGTATAGAAATTTAGTAAGCAATTTATATAAGTTTTAATATTGAAGCTCTTTGTAATCTTAGCATGAAGGTGGAAATCATAAAGAAAATAATTAATAGATTTGTGAACATAAAATTTTAAAATTAATTTAGTGCAGTAAACCCCCTCAACATTATTAAAAGATATTTTATATGAGAAAATGTGTTTGCCAAAATAATTATTATAATATAGCTTAATACGTTTTATTAGGAAGGGCTCTTAAATGGTAAATAATACTTTGCTGAACAAATAAGCAATTTACAGGTAAATCCATATATTAAATGTTAGCAGATAAATGATAAATACGCAACATTATTTATCAAAAATGACATTGGCAAGAAAAATTCTTTAACCTTAGCATGTTGGCAACTACTATAATGTATCATTTTACAAATCACTGTCAGCAATGCGAGATAGTAAATACTCTCAGCCAGTATAGAGAAGAATGAAAATTGATTACAGAACATTTAACCTTTCAGTAGTTTGTCTTAATAGAATTATCATACACACACACACTCACATAATGATCTTAACTTACATTTAAAAATGTACATTTTACTGGGGAACCAGCAGGTACTGTAATAGTGTAATGGAGTCACTGGACTCCCACGTAGTCGACCGCGGTTCGCGTCCCGGACCCGGTGGCTTAAAACTCATGCCGTGCGTGTGTGCTTGCGTGCCCAAGATCCCGAGAGGAGAATGGAGGAGAAGGGATTGTGGCGTGACCATCCCCCCTGGGGGGTGATTTCTCGCTTTCTGTCTCTATGTCTCTCTCTGTCTGTCTGGCGAGCGCACGTGCCTTATAGTGAAAATCTCTAAAAAAAAAAAAAAAAAAAGTGCGTTTTACTATTACTCAAGTGTGGTCATGCCAACAGATCAGAGGACTGCTGGTGGAAAGATGGCTTGCTATTCTGAGAAGGGGACATAACACACCACACGTGACCACAGGGAAAGTACCAGATTGTTCAGGGGCAGGATGAAAAAGGAGAAAATGTGGATGAAAACTGTTTGTGTTTATAGATCGTAAACCCCAATATTGTCAAGACTCATTTCTCTCCAATTTCATATGTTTAATATGATCTTAATCAGTTTCCCAACAAGCTATTTTTTTACATTGGCAAACAGAATTTAAAATGTATTTAGATAATGGACACAAAAGTGAAAAATGATCTGTTAATGGTAATGTGTATGGTAATATCTTTGAATGGACTAATATATAGTGTATTCATGTATTCATGCTGGGAAAATTCATTTTGTGTGCTGTAAAGGTGTACAGTAATTTGGGGGTGAGCAGGTGGAATGGTGGTTAAACACTGGACTCCCACATCGCTGACTGTGGTTTGAGTCCTGGACCTGGTGGTTTACTTTCTCACTTTGCCTCTCTCTCTCTCGTCAAATTAAAATAATAATAATAATAAATTGTTCTTTTTTTAAAAAGAAGTAATTAATTACAGAAAAAAGAAAAATATTAATTAATTTTAAAATGTATATGAAAAGATAAAATATCTGACACACACATGAACCAGAAAAAGACATATAAATTAAAAGAAAAGAGAGTTTAAAAATAAACTTCAGAAATTTAATCAAATGATCTTTGACAGAAGAACAAAGGAAACTTAATAAAGAATGATAGGTGTTGCATCATATGGTGCTAGTAAAGTTGAATATCCACATGTAGAAATAGCAGGACACAAAACATAACACCTCGCATAAAACTTAACTAAAAAATGAATCATAAACTTAAATGTAAAACAAAAAGATATCAAAATTCTAGAAAAAACTTAGGCGAAAATCTAGGTGACACTGAATTTTGTGATGAGTTACTGAATAGAAATGTCATAAAGATAATAAACAAAAGAAATATTCTGTCTCTCTGTCTCTGTCTTTCTGGCAAGCGCACAAGCCGTATAAGCAAAAACCTTTCAAAAACTTTTTGAAGGTTACTATACATAAGATTTTTTTTATATTGTTTATTTACTTCTTCCATGTAACGTAGAGGGAAAGAGAGAGACAGAGAAACAGGTGCCTGCAACAGAATCTATTCCCAGTTTCAGTTAGCCAGGTTGTTGCTGGATGACTTCCACGATATCTGGGTTCTTGGTGTTTAGGACAAAGAATGGTACAAAACACATCAATAGTGAAAGCAAAGTAAAAGCGAAAGTACTCTCCTGAGATGTCGGAGCAGGCTGAGTATGAGAGAGGAAGAATGACTCAAGGGTCCTGGAAGTTACATTCTGTGAGGTTTATAATTTTTAATCTAGATGCAGTTGGTTGATCACTGGCTGGGCCCAGTGATTGTTCTGACCTGACTGGCTATATCAAATGTGACTATGCATGCTGATTCATTGTATTGGCTGTACCAAATATGGCTTAATCAGCTAGACATCTCCCATTAATCTCCCGTCTACATTATCTTGGGCAGGATATGTTCTGCCCTGATCGGTTTTTTCTATCTAGCCACATAGGCAGATGCTCCAGCCTCCTTTCTAACTGCCATTTTCTAGCTTTTTTTCCTTCCTCAAGATCACAAGCATGCTCATGTCAGAGTACTCAGAGAAGTATTGGGATATGAACCCAGAGCCTCTCCCATGTGAGTCCAGCTGCAATACTGTTGTACCTCTGCCTGGCCCCAGTGTGTGTGTGTACAGTTTAAAAGAAAATGATTTAGGAAGTCACTGAATCTCAGGATGGAATGCAGAATGTTGACAAATACTCTAACTATATTACAGATTTATGAAACCACATCCTTAAAGAGCATAGGGAAAGAAGATACTGAACTAAGTTACTTTGGAAATGGGCAATATGGGCATGACTAAAGCAAGAGTAATTTAAGCACTATATTCTAACTTATAAGGTTATTATATTCCACACAACGCATACAGGTTATCAATTCTATACACGTATTTGTAATTGAGCAACTCAAGTGAATGGATGGTAAATGGTGAGGGACAGTGTTTCTCACTGTTGAAGTGAGAATTTATAGATAAGAAAGCAAGAGTTAGAATGATTCATGGGACAATCAGAGTTGGAGACATCAGTATTCACTCTTATTTAGTTTGTTGTAGGTATAGGTGGCCACATACAGAAATTTTACCTATGTGCATTTATATGTTAGTATTACCGCTAAGTTTTCTTGTCCTGTCATTTGAGAAGGGCTAAAAGCAATGACACCTCAGTGATAATGTGTGTACCTAGTGTCTGATATTGTTTTATAATACCATTTCCCAATGAAACAAATCAGGGCTTCTTAACGAAGTGACTAATTATAAAGATGGGACAGAAATATACAAGATGATGCTTGAGTAACCTCAAGTGAAAGAAAATTAAAAAAATAAAATAAATAAGAAACACACACTCACATAGGACTGGTCAAATCTGGAACGGCTTGAATAACAAAAATATATACCAAAATTGGGGGGACCAGCAGGTGGCATGGTGGTTAATGTGCTGGACACTCCCACATGGCCAACCACAGTTTGAGTCCCGGACCTGGTCGCTTTCTCTGTGTGTGTGTGTGTGAGTGTGTGTGTGCGTCCCTCTCTGGTAAAATTTAAATAAATTAGCTAGTAAATAAAATTAAATAAATAATTATTAATATATATATATATGTATATATATAAATATTTATTATGACACAAGTATACAGTAAATACTTCTGAGTAAAAACTGATATCTGTATATGATTAAATAAATAAATAAGTAAAGATTATTTTACTTATTTATAATACATAAATACATAAATATTCTATGCAAAAGAATTCCAAATAGTGAATGCACATATTTCACCCTCAAGGAGGTAAAGCATAACTACTTATTGCTTAATATGAGCTAAACATAGTGATGTCCTTCCTGAATATAAACAATGGGAGAAGGAAGAAAGAGTAACCTTACTGTGAAGACTGAGGAACACTAGTCTGCAGTGTGAGCAAGGTCAACATCAACAATGTTAAGTCATGTTGAGAGTCTATACCCTTGATAGGATGTGATGAACACAGCACTTTACCTCTGGTTTCTTCTTCCAAAACACATATAATGCTAGTGCAATCATCACAAAACTATAAAAAAAACCCTCAATTACAGGACAGTCTATAAAATACCTCTTCAGTACTCCTAAAATCTGTCAGATTCTGTCAAAACAAATTCTGAGAAACTGTCATACAGCACAGTAACCTAAGGAAACATGATGACTAAATGTGATGTTATATCCTGGATGAGATCCTGAATCAGGAAAAAAAAATAAATCAGATAAAAGCTAAGACTATTTTTGATAAAATATCGACTTCAGTTTATCAGAATGTATTATTACTTGTTCTTTAATTATAACAAATACCATATTTATGTAAGATGTTAATAGGAGAATATGAATGTATTCTTATCTTCATATTTGTTTCTGTAAATAAAATATAGCACAATTACTGTAATTACATTGATATTGTTCTAATAATAAAGAATTTGCATTATTTACTTTGAAATACAGTTATTTTATTTTAAACTTTGCTATTTTTGGATAAATAAAATGATGAACTATACAGGAAAGACGTTTTTGTAAAGGATTCACCTCTTAAACTCATTTAACTTTAATTTCCTTCCTCAGAGATAGAAGGCACGAGGATAAGGAACATTATCATTTTGATGATTATCATTTTATTGTTAGTCTCCCAGCATTGAGCTCCACAACATGAGTCACACATGTAATCATTTCTCTGAACATTTTGTTTACCATCTGCAAGGCTAATGGAGACACGTGACTATTCTTCTTTCAATATGACTTTAACCAGACATTAGAAAATAGTTTGGCTCTTTCAAAAATCAAATAGTCAGTTACTATTATATTTTCTGTAGAGATTTTCTCTGAACATTCTCTGAACTTGAGGATCTGCCTGATTATACTTACGGTATTACATAAACTAGTTATGAAGTCATCATACCCTGATCTTAATTTGTATCTTTATTTTTTTTTCTTATTCATGATACACTATGTATGTACACTTCAGAGAAAGAGCCAGGAAGAGAGAAAGGACTCCCCAAAGGGGCCTGGTCATACTGCAGTCCTTCTCCCTCCAGCTCTCTATTCCGTAAGTATCCTGATCATGGATGTGTGTGGTGTACATGTTGCTGCAGGGGCCATAATTAGAACCCCGGTGGGCCGCATTGGATTGGCTTCATCCCACCAGAGGATAACCCTGCTGGCGATGCTTTTCTCTCCATCTCTGTTCTCCCCTCTCTCAAATGGAGGAAATAAATATGCTTAATATATAAATATGAATTTATCAATAAAAAGAATATTTGCCAGTGAAGACCAAGCAGACCACGTTTCTTTTTTTAATGAATACATTAATCAAAAACCAAGTGCAAATGTGAAAATGAAAGTCAGGAATAGTGAGACGTGCTGAAATTGTAAAAGTGAACAGGATTGGTGAACAGATTTTATACAGAAAGTCTATTAAAAGTCTTGTTAGTTTCTCCTGTATTAGTCCATCTCAATGTGATTTTAACTCAGGGATATGTATAGTTAACAAATCCAAAAATTGCTGATTATCTTTATTGGTGGTAAATAGCTGTGAAAATCAGAATAATTTCCTTTGAATTAAATTCACGTTATTGACTTACTTCATTAACTAGACTAAATTAATTTCTTGATATTTTAGTTATCTCAGAAGTTAAATAAAATGAATTACAGCCTTCCTTACCATTCTACCTTATTGGTGCCTGAAGCACTTTGTTCGATTCTTGTGTACCAAGTTATGACTAGTCTTACCTAACCTTTTGGGACATCGGTGACACTACTAAAGTCTGGGATCATAGACCTTTGCTCCAGGATTCAAAGGTCCTTCACATTATGGCTCCTTAAATGTTAGCATCCCATAGCCCTTTCTTATAGTGTTAGAAACTTCTTGATCACTTGCTTACACTTACAAATCGTGTGGAATCTGGCTTCCTTACACATTTATGCCTGCCAGTGGTGCCCGATGTGCCTGTGGCCCGCTCCATGGTGTTGAGTGGTGATGCATCTGCTAGACCGGTTGTCCCTCCTCCTTACTAACATGAATATTAGAGAACAACTTCCTCAAACCGCACGATTAGGACCGTAGTCCCATCTGCTTGCCCTGCTATCATTTCTGTTCTCTTTCCAATACTTCAAAAAGGGTGAAAGAAGCAACCCTTCTTCATCCTGTTTGAAAAGATCTTCAATTTCATGACTGTGTTTTACTGAGGTAGCTTTCAAACTCTCTCTCTCTCTCTCTTTTTTTGAACTGAAAATAAAGGGAGGAAAAAGGTTTATAGTTGAGGGGCAACACATTAAAATATACCACACTACCCAGGAATGAAAACAACCAGTTTGTTTTTCTGAGACTACAATGTAGGTTTTCTAATTATTGTTTAAATGTTAATGTTAGTATCTCAGTCATCTGTGGATCTGTTTCTATTGAATGTATTTTTAAAGTTCAACAGAGGGCCCAGGCACTCTCCAGTTAGAGACAAGGAACAAGAGACAAAATACGGGATGGCCACGCTGCAATCCCTTCTGCAATTCTCCCTCCTTTCATGATTTTGGGCATGCACATGCTTGTGCCAGGACCATTTTTCAAGCCATCAGTCGGTGACTCAAATCATGCTCTTGGCCAAGTGGGAGTCAGCTGCCTTAATCATCATGTCACCAGTTTGTCCTAATTTTCTTTTTCTGTTAATTGTGCATCAAGTTTTCTGTTTTTTTTTTTTTTTAATTATTCTCACTTTTCCTTCTTTTTTTCTGCCCTGTAAAATGGGTATGAAACAATATAGAAAAAAAAAAAAAAAAACTGACATTTAAATTTTTATGAATTTAAAAAATTATATCCCTGAACTTATAAATCCTTTCTTGTAAACCCTCTCCATTTTGACAGCTTAGGATAAGGAGCTAAATACTCAGATTTTACTATGTATGAGCTACTTTAATCATTAATAGACTGCTTTTACTTCTTGTTAATCCTGACCTTTTCTCACACATCGCAGTTGCTGAGGGACTGATCTTTAATCTTGTAAACATTTGAGCTGGAATATTATCGGAGACCCCTCAAAGAACATTGTGACAGGGTCTATGAATTCAATCTTCTGGAAAACCGTCAAGACTTCATAAATTTTCTCTAATATCTAGCCATTTTTTCATCGCTACTTTCTCAGCAAACTTTGAAGGAGAGGAGAAATTTTAAGTTGAGTCATTCAACTTTATATTTGAGGCTTTTTAGATTCTAATATCTCTGGGTATTTAAAGTTTTCATTAATTTGACTACTTCTCTACTCAACTGCACTCAGAAAAACTTTTATTTCACAGCTATGAAGGCAGCTGTCACTCTCTGCCCACCTTAGGAACATGGGCCTTTTCTAATTTTATCTCAGGCTCAATTACATCCTCTACTCTTCAATAACTTCATATAAATGCATAATTTTTGTTTCATCTTTATATTTTTTCTTTTTGCTAGTGTAAGAACACAAGTCTACGTTGTGATCACTCCCCATTGGGAGTCATTTTCTCTCTCTCTCTTTCTCATAAGTGTTTATTATACCCTTTGGTAAGTAATAAAATAATAATGATTTCAACTTTTCTCACAAATTACTATACTAGAAAAATAAAGATATGGAAATGTAAGTTGTTGTGAAATACAAGGAAGTGTCTCCAAATAATCAATGATGACACCAAAATGTAACTTCTTAGATAAAATAATGGAAGCATGAACATGATACAGTATGATATTAAAAACTTAGGCAAAGAAAGTACTTCCACCCTAGAATTTTAGCAAAATTATTCTTTTTATCATATATATATGTAAAACATTTAATCACTGTACATTTTTACATTGTATAGTATTTTTTCCAGCACAAATACATTGAATATCACTCAACACAAAGACATTACCACACTATCATCAGAAAATAACATTTCATTTTTGTGTCAATTAAATGTATTATTTGTGTTTTCCCTGTTCCCCTCCCTCCCTCTCCTTTTTTGTCACCCTCTAGTACCTCTTTGCACTATCTCTACTATCCACAGTTGCCCTTCACGCTATTAAATATACTTCCGGTCTGTCAGTTTCTGTTGTAGAGCTGAGACATTTGGTGGACATTGAGCAGGAAGAGGTGAAGTCTGTCTTTCATAGTCTGAGCTTGTTTCACTTAGCATTAAGTCTTCCATATTTGTCCACTTTGTAAAAACTGCCTGGATCTCATCGCTTTTTGTGGCTGAGTAGTATTCAACAGAGTATATCTGTCATATTTTTCAGTCCTCTGGTTTATTTTTGGACATTTGGGTTGATTTTATGTCCTAGCAATTGTAAATAATGCTGCAATAAATATGGATGTGCACATGCTTTTTTTTCTTTTTGTGGAGAGATTTTTGCTATAGGGCGCATGCACTTGCCGGAAAGACAGAGAGACAGAGAGACAGAAAGCAAGAAATCACACCCCAGGGGGAATGGCCATGCCGCAACCCCTTCTCCTCCTTTCTCCTCTCATGATCTTGGGCACACACGCATATGCGCCCGGCGTGAGTTTAAGCCACCGGGTCCAGTACTCGGACCGTGGTTGACTACATGGGAGTCCAGCGACATAGCCATTATGCTAACTACTGGTCCCTACACATGTGTTTTTACATCTGAGGGGTTTTCTATCCTCTCAGTAGATACTAACTGGAATGACCGGGTCTTATGGTAGTTCTATTTGTAGTTTTCTTAGAAGCCTCCACATCATTCTCCACAGTGGTTGTAGTAATTTACATTCTCACTAACACCATAGTGAGAATTAGCTTTAATTTATTGAAGATCACATTGATACAAGAGCTTATATACACAAATATCAATGTACTCATAGTATTTGCCCTCAGAAACTTGTACAGATAGAAGGAAAATAAATATACTCAACATTAATAGAGGGTAATCAAATTCAAAAACAAAAATGCATAAAAATCAGTAAAATGCGACATAAAACGTATGAAATACATATATAAAATACAGTTTGCTGTTAGTAGGGATTTAGTATGATTACAGCTATCACTTAAAATTTTTGGAGAGATTAGTAAGCAATCACTATAGTGGTTACCTAACAAGATTTAGATAACCAAAGCCTACTTAAGGATCAATTGCATTTTTTCAGAGAAATTTGAAGAATAAAACCTTTTTAAAAATTAAATTAGAGGACTTTTATGCAATTGTATTTCTTTTAGAGAAAGCTTTTTTTTTAATTTTTAATATTGCTAGCCAAAGCAAAACATAAACTTTCTTTAAAAAAAGTAATAAATTATTAAACTAGGCCAGTGGCATCATTGTCATTCTAAGCTGTGCAGGAAATAATTAAAAGTTGCCAGCTGCACAAAGCCTCAAATGGCAACACCAAACTATTCATACTAAGTGCGACTTTTTAGCAAACATAAAATGTAATGCCAAAAGTATCTTCACAAGTTAAAGAATATTGAATTGGATTTGGCATCTGAAATACTTGACAGGGCAGCACCGCATGATATGAGTTTTATAGTACTAGACCACGTCCCTGGCAGGGTATTCTGGTCCCATCCTTAAACACTCAAAACTTAACCACATTGACGGTTGGAAGACCACTGAATACCAAAGCAAACAGTCACACGAAAGAGATTAAGATTCAAATAATGAATTTAAAGCATTGACCTTACATTTTTATTCATGAAATTCACATAAAAATTATTTTCTAAAACTGAAGAAGACTAAACTCAAAGCTGACATAGTTTTAGTCTTCGTACTGCGTTTTTTCATTGCCTTTTTCTTTGTAAGCTATTTGAAAATAAATCATTATGTAAGATGCCTGGCATAAAACAGATTCCCTATCTAAACAGGTTTATTATTAATATTAGTAATAATATTCTCACGTTAGTGTGTTTATTCTAGATGGCCAGCTCTTAACATTCATGTTGTGTGAGGATGACCCTGTCAGGGTCCAGCCAGGAAAACAAATCATGATAAATAATTATATAGAGGATAATATATGCTGGTTACAAAGGTGTTAGAATGGTAGAAAGAGCAAAAGGGAGATATTGAAGCAATAAACTGGTAACTTTGATAAGCTTCTCTCTTCCCAGATGGCTGGTGGGGGCGGGGAAGGAGGAAAAGGAAAGATGGCATTTTAGGAGCCCAGGGTAGAAGATCTGGTGATCTTGCTAGAGGTGGCAAAGTCAGAGCTTCTAAAGCTGCTCTCTGTTCCAGGATCCTATGCTGACAAAAGCCCTCCCAGCCCTCCCAGCCACAGTCCAGCAGGTTCTGTAGCAGCCCACTGCTGCTCCTGGTGGATCACATAGGCAGGGCTCCAATCATCCTCACCATCCTGCAGCCCACCCCTCCTCTCTCAGTTCTACCAGTGATCTCAAGAACTCTTTGCTGTGCAATTTGGTCACCTGTTTTAACTTTAAACTTTCCTTTGCTAAAATTAAACAGTACGACACCAATGTTTTCTCTGTAATCTTCACCGAAGGCACAATTTCCAAAGCGAATGATTTTTTTATTTAGAAATAGAAGGAGTTCAAGGTATGGACGACACTGAACGGCACTGAGGAGGTTTTGGTGCCACTGGAAAGATTTAAAATCAATACCATGAATAGAAAATGAGAAAATGTATTTTTTTTTTCTTAGAGGGTTTTGCTTGAAGTGTTTTATAGTTCTAGAAACTTAATAGCTTTAATTTTGTAAAACTTTCTTTTTCTTATGAGCAAGTACAGAGTATCTCTGAAATCATATAAAAACTCTCCTGTGTTTTTCTACTGTTGTTGGTTATATGTAAATATGCTTTGTAGTAAACTAATGCAAAGTGTCTTTTTTTATTGAGTCAAAAGACGTCAAGTGCAGATATAAAAAATTGTATTATTTAATTTAGTAAATGATACCCTTCAGCAATGTCTTTTGCTTTACAAATCATAAACAGTGCTTTTTTACTCAATAAACTCAAGTTCTTTTGCAAACAAAAATTGTTGTATAAGCCGAACAAACATAAATAAATAGAAGTTAAAATTTAAAAAAAAAAAAAAGAGCTCTGTGCTGTGTGAACTGACTACATTCCAAAAGTTCATATAGTGTACAACTCTATTAAGATGTGTTCTTGGAAAGACAATATGATGAAGAGGGGCATGGAAGGGAGACATTTACATCTGAGGTGCTCTTCTCATTTCTGGGACCAACACTAAGTCTGAGCAATCCCAAGTTGCAGGCCCCCTCTTCCCATTTACCCCCTTGGCCCATAGTTAGAAAGTGAAGAGAGAAACTGACACAGAAGTACCCCACAGTGAAGGGAAGCACTCAAGCTTACAGTCACAGAAACCTTCTCCAACAAATTAGCCAAAACTGAATACACTACCAAATGACTAAAAATCCGAGGAGACTGCAGAGTGAGCAACAGAAAAAAAGTGGAACTGCATAGAGAGCATGGTTCATCTCCTCCCACATGCCTTGAAACTCTCAGTTGAAACCCCACAGCTCAGCCTTGGTGCACCTGTTCTCTAGAAACTGGGAGGTCTTTGTAAAATAAAGTTCAACGACAAAAGTGTGGGTTGCTTGGTGAGGGTAAGGTAAATGAAAATGTAGAGAGATTGCAGATAATCTTCTCCTGCACATCTCTGAATGCTTAGATTTAACTTTAAGAAATTAAGAAGAAATGTATAATCCATCAGATGACCAGAAACCAGTGCAGAGGGGCAAGAAATATGAGAAATCAAGAAAAGGTCTCTCTCCCAAGGGAAAATAAGCATCCCTCACTATCCACAGACAGTTTAATAGAACTCATGAATATGTCAGATAAAGATTTCAGAATACGTATAGTAACTAAACTGACAGAGATGCAAGAGAAGAGAGACAATGAACTCCAGAAGATTCAAGAGAAAAGGGACAATAAGTTCCAGGTGGTAAGGATGTTCTTCCATGATCTTAAAGAAGAAATACACATCATAAAAAAAAAATCAAACTGAACTGTTAGAGATGAAGGCTGTAATACAGAAAGTTAAAACCTCCCTCAAAAGTATTAAAAGCAAATTATATCACACAGAAAATCAAATCTCAGATGTAGAAGATAAAACGTCTGACATAGAAAAAAAAAATAAAAATACTGAGAAAATAATTTAAAATATGAGAATAATATACAAAAAATACTAGATACCTTTAAACACTCAAATATCCAGATAATCAGGATCCCAGAAGGTGAAGAAACTAATAAAATTATTGATAATCTATTCCATGGAATCCTAGAAGTAAACTTTGCAAATCTGGAGAGGTATTCAAATATCCAGACCCAAGAAATACAAACGACCTCAAATAGAACCAACTCAAGAAGATCTTCTTCAAGTCACATCATAGTCAGATTGACCAAAACCATAGATAAAGACAAGATACTAAAATTGACAAGAGAGATATGTGAAGCTACTTACAAAGGTGATGCCATCATGCTAACTCCACATCTTTCATCAGAAAAAAAAAAATGTGGGTAAAGAAAGAATGGGAAAATATATTCAAAGTGTGAAGTGAAACACAATTTCAACAAAGAATACTATACCCAGCAAGCTTATTCTTTATATGGGGAAAACAAAGGATAAAAACATTCACAGGTAAAGAAAACCCGAAAGAATTTACTAACACCAAACCAGCTCTTCAAGAAGTTATGAACGGAGTGCTATTCCAGGAAAACCAAAGACAGACACACAGAAATAAGAGAACAAAAACAACCAAGAGAATGGCCAACTTAATGATAGGAATGAGTCTGGAAAGATCAATAATTAAGTTGAATGTGAACTTTCAGAATTTAAATGGAAAGACTGAACCAAAGTAACTCTGTGAATTCAACAGAACAGAGATAAATTACATGAGATTATACTGGAGGAATAGAAGTTTATGACTTTTGAATAAAACGTTACTGATTTTCTCCCATGCTTTGTTGTCCAGATTTAAGAAATTTTCTATTCTTTTGAGCTGTTAATAGATTCAGCAATTTGCTATTTTTTAAAAAATTGAAACATGACTTTCCTCCCTTCCTGACCCCTCTGTAATTAGCAAATATTTGTGAGTATTCTTATTTTTTGGCAGAATGATTATTTGCATAAATTCAATATTTTTTGCCTTGCACCAGAAATTTGAAATACTGGTTATTTCCAGGGCTTTTACTGCAATGTCATTTCTCAAGATGTGACCAGAAAGCTAAGGAACTAAGGTAGATCTCAAGAAAGCCAACTGAAACTCTTGGAAAGATTGCCTGGTACCATAAACAGTTCAGCCTGGCAGATAAATAAAGAATGTCACTTCCTGACAGGCCCCCAAAATTTTCAAATACAGGTACTCAAAGGCACAGTCTGATGATGAGTCCCTGACTTGGCTCAGTAGCCTTGGGAGGCTTTTGAAAGTGTCTGATCTGAAGTTCCTTATAAAAGGTTCCGGCGAAGCCAACTAAATCAATTCATATCCTTATGGGGCTTTGTGCCAATAGCAGACCAAATTGAGACTAAACTTTTTATTATTTTTTTATATCACATTTAATCACATATGTCTTTACAGTGTCTAATATTTATTTTTCCGGCACAATTACCATGCATATCAGTCAAGACAAAGACATTTCTATTCACATCATCATCAAATAGTTTTTAATTTTTTTCAGATTATGATTATTTTTTTTATTCTGAATATTTTTTTAAACATTCAATCACTATACATCATTTGGCTTGTAAAGATAATTTACTTTACATGAAATACGTCTCAGACCAGTCCAGTTGAGACTATTGTACATGTTATCATCAACAGGTCATAAACCATTTTCTGTGTCCCACTGTCTTGCCTCTCTATTTGTTCTTATGCTTTCCTTCTCTATGATCTTCCCTTCTCCGCCTCCCATTCCACACTGTTCTTAGCGTCCATATTATTTTCACTGCTTTTATGCCCTCCGATATTTCGATCTCTACCGTAGAGTGCAGATAGTCGGTATATATTAAGTGGATATATACAAAATCTTTCTTTAATAGCCTAGCTTGCTTCATTCAGCAATAAACCTTCCATATTTGACCACTTTCTAGAAAATGCAAGGGTCTTATTGTTTTTTTTATGGCTGAATAGTATTCCATACAGTATATGTGCCACACTTTTTCAATCCATTCGTCTGTTTGTGGACATTTGGGTTGGTTCCATGTCTTAGCGATTGTGAATAATGATGCAATAAACATTGATATGCAAGTGTTTTTCCAACTGAATATTCTCCTTCTTTTGGGTAGATACCAGAAAAGGGATTGCTGGATCAAATGGTAGTTCCATTTGTAGAACTTTGAGGAACCTCCATATTGTTTTCCACAGTGACTGGATCAATTTACATTCCCACCAGCAATGCGAAAGAGTTCCCCTTTCTCCACAACCTTGGCAACACTTATCACTTTATTTTTAATCTTAGCAATTCTGACAGGGATTAGGTCATATTTAATAGTGATTTAAATCTGCATCTCCCTTATGATGAGGGATATTGAGCATTTCTTGTATACCTTTTGGCTGTTGATATATCTTCCTTGGAGGGTTTTGTTTGTTTGTTTGCTTTTTTTTTTTTTTTTTTGAGAAGTTTTTAGCTATCGGGAGCATGCACTCGTCAGAAGGACAGACAGAGACAAAGAGACAGAAAGCAAGAAATCACCCCCCGGGGGGATGGCCATGCCGCAATCCCTTCTGCTCCATTCTCCTCTTGGGATCTTGGGCACGCACACACATTCACATAGCGTGAGTCTATGTCACTGGGTCAGGGACTTGAACCATGGTCGAGTACATGGGAGTTCAGCGACATAGGCATTATACCAACTACTGGTCCTGAGATTTTTGCTCAGCTCATTTTCCTATCTTTTAATTGGGGTAACTTTTTTTCTTTGATGGAGGGGGTAAGCCATTTAAGTTCCCTGTGTATTCTGGTTATCAGTCCACTATCTGAGGCATAGTTTACAAAAATATTCTCCCATTCTTAGGATTGTCAATTCACACTAACTACTGTGTCTTTTGCTATAGAGAACTTCTTAATCCAATATTGTCTCACTTACCTATTTTAGGGGTTATTGCTTATGTTTTGTGAGTCTTACTTAAGAAGTCTTTGCCTACCCCAATTTCTCCCAGTTTCTCTGGTGTTTTCTACCAGTAGTTTTATAGTCTTAGGTTCAGATCTTTGATCCATTTTGAGTTAAATTCTGTTAATGGTGAAAGATGGGGATTCAGTTTCATCTTTCTGCAGGTGGATATCCAGGTTTTCCAGCACCATTTGCTAAAGAAGTTTTCCTTTTCCCAATGGGTTGGCTGGTTTACTTCGTCAAAAATCAGTTGACTGTAGCATTGGAGCTTATTTTTGGGGTCTCTATTCTATTCCATTGGTCCACCTGTCTGTTTTTGTATCAATACCATGCTGTTTGGATTATCACCGCTTTATAATATATTTTGGGGTCAGGGAGTGAGATGCCACCCACTCCACTCTTCTGTGCAGGATTTCTTTGGCAATATGAGGTCTTTTATGATTCCACACAAGTTCTATGATTGTCTTTTCTGCAACTGTGAAGAATGTCTCTGGTATTATGATTGGAATTGTGGTAAATATGTAGGGTACTTTAGATAGAATTGCCATTTTGATTATATTAACTCTTACAATCCAAGAGCATGGAATGTCCTTCCACATTTTTGTGTCCTTTTCAATATCTTTTTAAAGTTTTTCATGGTTTTCTTTGACTTCCTTAGTTAAGTTTATCCCTAGGTACGTTATACATTTTGTGACCATGGTAAAAGGGATTACTTTCTTCAGATCTACTTTGTTCAACTTGTTCATATATGGAAATGTTATAAAATTTTTATGTTGATTTTTGTATTCTGACGCTTACTGTATTCTTTTATTACTTCAAGAAGTTTTTTCATAGAAAACATTGGGTCTTATAAGTGTACCATAATGTCATCTTTAAATAAAGATGTTTTCAACTCTTTTTGCCTACTTGAATGCATTTTTTATTATTCTCTTTTCTGATTTCATTGGTTAAGACTTCCAGCACTATATTAAGAAGCAGTGGGAAAAGTGGGCAGCCTTGTCTATAACCAGTTTTTAGTGGAAAAGATTTTAGCTTTTCCGCCCTTCAGTATAATGTTAGCTATAGGTTTTTCATATATGGCAGTTATTGTGTTGAGAAATGACTCTTCTATACCAATCTTGCTGAAAGTCTTAATCATGAAGGGATGTTGTATTTTATCACATGCTTTCTCTGCATCAGTTGAAATGATCATATGTTTTTTATCTTTCTTTCTGTTAATTTGGTATGTTGTATTGATGGCCTTGCATCTGTGGAATAAAGCCTGCCTGGTCCTGATAAGTCGTCTGACTTTTTAGTTTTCCTGATTACATTGATCGATAGGCAAATCAGTTTACCCAACAACACCAATTCTAGCTATTTATTCTAAACAGATTAAAACTAATATGTATGCAAAAATATGCAAGTAAATGTTCATAGCAGTAGTAGTCATTACTACCAAAAAATTCTAAGCCCAGATAGCCTTCAAAAGGTAACTAAATACACTTCGCTTCATCTAGTGACAATGACTACCTCCTCTGACCGAAGTATTAGTCAGGTGCCCCTGAGTCCTCTTTCTGACAAGAACCTGACTGAGGGCTCTGTCCTGAGTTCAGCATCTCTGCTCATCTAATCCGTCACTTTTAGTAAGAATGCTGCTGGTTCAGTTTAAATATCCCCACTTTTGGTATCTGAACACTATGACTGTTTCATCAAATTCTTTATGTCCACCTTTGGTGCCTGATCATCCTGGTTTAGCTTTAGTAAGAAACATGTCAAGTCGATTTATATAGAATCGTCCTTACCCTGAATGTTTCTTTTTAATAGTAATTTTCCATCCACTAACCTAACCCTGTTCCTTGTCTCTAAACCTCTACCTGTCCTGTATTCAAAGTCAAGCCCAATTTCTTTCCTCCACTGAGACTCCCATTGCAGTGGTTCCTTTGCCTATTATAGAAGTTCTCTTTTGAATAAAGTCTTCCTTCAATAAGCAGTACAACTTACTTTTTAACACCACACAATGAAATACTATTCAAAAAGGAAGAAACTGAATGAATGTAACAACATGAAGGAAAACTAAATGAAAAAGGCCAAACTGAAACTGTGACATTCTATGTGATTCCACTTACATAACATTCTGAAAAAGGCAAAAATAGAACATCAAAGAACAAGTGGTTGTACAGGGGGAGGAGGAGGCAGAAGAGGGTCCGAATTCAACGAAATTCTTGGTTATTAGAATTGTTGTGTATGTGAAAGTGTTCATTAGTCTCTGTCTATTAAACTTACATAACTATCCAAAAAAAGTGAATTTCACAATATATACATTTAAAAACTTAAAAACAAATTTAGACAATGCTTTCTCTCTGTTCTTCTATGGGCGCACATACCCTGCAGCAAAAAAATCTCTCAAGAAAGAAAGAAAGAAAGAAAGAAAGAAAGAAAGAAAGAAAGAAAGAAAGAAAGAAAGAAAGAAAGAAGAAAGAAAAGGGAAGGGAAGAGAAGGGAAGGGAAGGGAAGGGAAGGGAAGGGAAGGGAAGGGAAGGGAAGGGAAGGGAAGGGAAGGGAAGGGAAAGGAAGGGAAAGGAAGGGAGGAAGGAAGGAAGGAAGGAAGGAAGGAAGGAAGGAAGGAAGGAAGGAAAGAAGAAAGGAAGAAAGAAAGAAGTCCCTCTGGTTATTAAATTTTTCTTAAATAACCCAGTTTTTGGAGATAGTTTGTCACTGAAACCCAATTAATACAACAGCCACCAAATTTCAGCACCCCTTAGCATTTTCAAGGACTGTTGCAAAGAAAAAGTCCAATTCCTGGCCCAGCCACAGTGGCACAGCTGGTAGTGCACTGCTCTGGGGTGCTGAATCCACATGGAACACAAGTGTTGTGTTCCCTAGTTGCTTAAAACACTCTGGCTATTTTGAATCATGATCCTGGCTGGTGGAAAGCTGAGAGGACTGCATATCTCAGTGTGACAAGGCCTGAATGAGGGTGATCACTCATAAAAAAATTACTTTTTTAAAAAATTCAATTTCTTTCATTTAAACATGCGTAAGGAAACTTAGAATAAACTTTTTCTTGTGGTCTCCTTTCATTTATTTACAAAGAGAGAAAATGTATTCTGTTTACTATTGAGATATTGGAAAAATTACACTCTCTACTTATTCTTTATATTTCATTGAGAATGTTTAGTAACAAATATTATAAAATATATAATTGTTATAAAGCTATCTTTCAGTATTAGCCATCTCTGATACTCATTCTTGTCAGTAAATATGCTAGAATCCCACAAAACCTTTTTCATGTAATTGTTTTTGCTGGAATCAGGGTCAACTCTCAGCAAAATTGTGAAAATATGTGTATGGGCTCTGTTCTCCATTTTATACTTCTCTCTCTGCACTGTGTGCCTTACTGGGATTTGTTTCTTTACATGTTTCTTTTCCCCCAAAATCAATTTTGCTAGCTCTTAATAAATCATCTGACAGTGTAAATTAAGAAATATTGATTGTATATCCATTGTTTACAGGAAGGTATAAAGGAGTGAATAAAATTGTAAGTCTCATCCTTAGGATATTTGCATTTTAATGAAAATGAAAGTCAAAGCACTAACACCAGGTTGAAAACAACAGAGTAAGAGTCTATTTTGCAACTTTATATATCAATGAGCTCAATTTAGATAATTTTTGGGGGATAAGAGAGAATTTCCTGAAAATCACCACAAATACTTATGTACCCCTTGACTTCCCCTCTCCATAAAGTCAGAATCAAATACTCAAAATTCTTCATTGAAAATCTCTATTTCTCCATCTTTACAAAATGACTAACTGCAGTTAAAATTTCACTATTATAAACAATTTTACTAGACCTCAGTAACATGGGTTGTAAAAGTTACATGTGTACTTTAACTTTTAAATTGATATCATTTTAAAGAGAGAAAATATAATTTGGTTCTAACAGATAATGGTGGTGTTTTTGCAAGTTACATCTAGGCCTAGCTGATGATAATGAGGTCAGTTATAGAACTTAGCTATTTTTTTCACCATAAAGAAATCTTTAGGGACCACCAGTTAGCGTAATGGCTATGTCGCTGGAGTCCCACGTAGTCGACTGCGGTTCGAGTCCCGAACCCGGTGGCTTGAACTCACGCCGGGCACGTGTGCGTGCGTGCCCAAGATCCCGAGAGGAGAATGGAGGAGAAGGGATTGCGGCGTGGCCATCCCTCCGGGGGGTGATTTCCTGCTTTCTGTCTCTCTGTCTCTCTCTGTCTGTCTGGCGAGCGCATGCGCCCTATAGCAAAAACCTCTCCAAAAAAAAAAAAAAAAAAAAAAAAAAGAAAGAAATCTTTAAAAAGTTCTATGATTGAAAATCATTATTTGGATGTTTATTCGCTCTATTAGTCCCTTGTTCTTGCTTTACAAACATCACTACCTGTCCCTATTACAACTTATCTCATTGGAGAAATATATTTTGTGGAATCATTACTGAGAAAAGGAATATTTTATTCTGTAAAGTCAGAGCAATATAGTCCCCTAATACATACAATTATTGAGATCAAGACATTTGTTAGCTATATTTTAATATCAAATTTTGAGAACAGCATCACATTTGTCCTATAGGCAGTAATCTAGTGTTTCTTAAAAATACATACATAATCTGTGTGGTGGTCTCAGCTGGGCTGGACTGAGGTGTGTGTCATACTGGGTAAAATCTCTTCACAGTCTAAGTGATGTATAGCAATTTAATGTATGACTAATAATAATAAAAATATATAAATAAAAAAATACAGATCAGAATTGTCAGTGAATGCTCAGATTTGGGATTTTCCTAAACATTCGATAAGTACTTTTTATGTATTTGCAAAAATTATTTTCTCACAGACTGTAATTGAAATCCTATGCTGGCTGATAGGGCTTCTGAAACATATTGCCTGATCCTTTACCTGGACTCTGACAGAGAATTCTCCAGAGGATTCTCCAAAAATCCTGGGGAGAGTCATTTTCCTTTGTGTAGCCAGGAAAGATAATGTAGTATCAAATGAATATGGAGACTATGTTAAAACTATTTTTTCCAACATTAACATTATATATAAAATAGTAGTTAGCCCTTAGATGAAGTCCAAGTAATAACGTGTTATAATAACCTTAATTTTTATGGCTATAATATGTTTTCCACCCTAGAATGACATAAGAAATGTTCAATTTTTTCTGTTGACATAAAAAATTCTGAACTATGTGGGAACTAGAAGTTCACATGGCAGAAATACAGCTGGACCCAGATGGGAAATGTCCTTGGTTTGAATCCTGAGACCTTCTGGAGCACACCAGCACATACATGCATGCCCATGATCCAAGCTGGCTCAGGCCAGGGGTGGATCATTGTGTGGAGACCCTGTCAGGGGTGTATATCTCTCTTTCTTTCTTTCCCTCCAGTAGAAGAAATAAATAAACTTTTTTAAACAAAAAGACAAATTCTGAAGCATGGAGATTCATCTCTTATAAATATTGGAATTTTAATATAGAAATGCACAGATGATAAATATAAGTTTATTAATCAATTTAATTTTCCATGTAAATGTTCTAATTGCTTTATTCTTTGATTTTTTGGCTTTTAATTTTTTTTATTTGTTTAGCTTTTTACTTTAAATGTATTGCTTTCACATTCTTTTATTATACATCAAAACATACAAAATGAGATTTCCCATCCAGAATACGCTGTATATTGGCTTAATCAAGGAAATTACCATACACATTATTGTCAAAAAATAAATTTCCAGGGACCAGCAGTTAGCGTAATGGCTATGTCGCTAGACTCCCACGTAGTTGACCGCGGTTTGAGTCCCGGACCCGGTGGCTTAAACTCATGCCGGGAGCGTGTGCATGTGTGCCCAAGATCCCGAGAGGAGAAAGGAGGAGAAGGGATTGCGGTGTGGCCATCCCCTCTTGGGGATGATTTCGGAGAAGGTATTGCAGCGTGGCCATGCCCTCTGGAGGGTGATTTCTCACTTTCTATCTCTCTGTTTCTCTCTGTCTGTCTGGCGAATGCACGCGCCCTATAGCAAAAACCTCTCCAAAATAAATAAATAAATAAACAAATAAATAAATTTCCATATCTAGTTTCTTACATATTTTGCTTTTCCACCCCCCTTGATTCCCTACTTCTCACCCTCTGCCATTCCCTACCCTCTTCCCACACTGTCTCTGATATCTACAGTTGCTTCCCTTGCATTTTTCCCCACATTTTATTGATTCGCAAAATATCTTAATTAATCGGGAACCAGCATTTAGCGTAATGGCTATGTCGCTGGACTCCCACGTAGTTGACCGCGGTTCGCGTCTCGAACCCGGTGGCTTACAACTCACGCCGGGCGCGTGTGCGTGCGTGCCCAAGATCCGAGAGGAGAATGGAGGAGAAGGGATTGCGGCGTGACCATCCCCCCTGGGGGGTGATTTCTCGCTTTTTGTCTCTATGTCTCTCTCTGTCTGTCTGGCGAGCGCATGCGCCCTATAGCGAAAAACCTCTCCAAAAAAAAAAAAAAAATCTTAATTAATCTAAATACTTTTTAATAGCAAGCTCAGCTGATATGTACATATCTGTGAGCACACATCTGACTTTAGGCATAAAACTCAATGAGCAGAATGAACATACTATAAAGTAACACCTAGATGAGGCCATATAGCTTACTGCAGTCATTAAATAGGTTGTTTTTATGCATTTTTAATTTCAAGAAAAGCAGTTTTAACTTTAATAAATCAAAATAAAAAATTGTTAAGATAAATTTGCTAAAGACTTAAAGCCAAGAAAAAGTTTAGGATTCTGTTCAAATAGTAAGCAGGTGAACCTATCAACGGCTCAGAAGAAGACAAAATCCCTAACCCTGGAAAGCAAAGCATAGAAGAAAGCCAGTAATGTTTTATTAAAAGTCATACAATTCTATTTCACCAGTTCAGTCTCATGCAACTAAACTCTCTTCTGTTGTGGTCTGATCTTTCCATTTAAATTCTGGAGCTTAACATTCAACTTCGCACTTGTCCCTATCATTAAGTTGGCCATTTTCTTCGTTGTTTTTTGGGCTCTTATTTCTGTGTGTGTCTGTCTTTAGTTTTTGAAATAGCACTCCCTCTGGGATTTCTTGAGAGCTCGTCTGGAGTTGGTAAATTCTTTCAGGTTTTGTTTATCTTAGAATGTTTTTGTGTTTTTACCCAATATTAAAGATAATCTTGCTGGGACCAGCAGTTAGCGTAATGGCTATGTCGCTGGACTCCCACGTAGTCGACCGCGGTTCGAGTCCCGGACCCGGCGGCTTAAACTCACGCCGGGCGCGTGTGCGTGCGTGCCCAAGATCCCGAGAGGAGAATGGAGGAGAAGGGATTGCGGCGTGGCCATCCCTCCTGGGGGGTGATTTCCTGCTTTCTATCTCTCTGTCTCTCTCTGTCTGTCTGGCGAGTGCACGCGCCCTATAGCAAAAACCTCTCCAAAAAAAAAAAAAAAAAAAAAAAAAAAAGATAATCTTGCTGGGTATGGTATTCTTGGTTGAAACTGTTTTTCACTTAACACTTTGAATATATTACCTATTCTTTCCATGTTCACATTGTTTCTGATGAGAGGTCAACTGTAAGCCTGATGAAATATTCTTTATAAGTAACTTGATGTTTGTCTCATGCCAATTTTAGTATCTAGTCTTAATCCGCAGTTATGGCCAATCTGGCTATGAAGTGCCTTGGAGAAGATCTTCTTGGGTTGGTTCAATTTGGGGTTCTTTATATTCCTTGGGTCTGGATTTTTGAATGTCTCTCTAGGTTTGGAAAGGTTTCTTCCAAGATTTCATGGAATAAATTATCAATGCACTTAGCTTCTTCACCTTCTGGGATACCAATTATCAGGATGTTTGGATGTTTAATGGAATCTACTATTTTTAGTATATTATTCTCATTTTTTCATTTTTTCAAGTTATATTTTCAGTATTTTTGGTGAATTTTTATAGGTCAGAGATTCTGTCTTCTACATCTGAGATTTAATATTGTGCATGATCTAATCTACTTTTAATGCTTTCATGGAAGGTTTTTATTTCCTGTATTACAGCCTTCATCTCCAACAGTTCCATTTAAAATTTATGGTGTTTATTTCATCTTTCAACTCATGCAAGAACTTCCTAACCTCCTGCAATTCATTGTCCCTTTTCTCTTGCATCTTCTGGAATTGATTGTGTCTCTTCTCTTACATTTCTGTTATCTTTGTCACTATGAATATTCTTAATTCTTTATCTGACATATGCATGAGTCTCATTTTACTGTCTGTGGACGATGAGGAGTGTTTTTTTTTTTTTTTTTTTTTTTTTTTCCCCTTGTATAAGAGATTTTTTTCTTGGCTTCTCTTATTATTTGTGCCTCTGTGGTGGTTTCCAGTCATCTGATGGATTAGAAGTTTCTTCTCAATTTGTTTAAGTTAAATCCGAGCATTCCGTGTCATGCAGGAGTTGATTTGCAGTCTCTCTGCAGTTCTGGAGAATGCAGTTCTGGTTTTCTCCCTTTTTGCAGCAGAATTAGTGGGGATTGAGGATTATTCTGACCCTACTAGTATTCAGATGTTTAGCTTCTGTGAACCTAGACTTGTCTAGACACTAAGTTTGTGGAGACTGATCAGCAAAGTAGTAAAGGTAAAAGGAAAATAAAATAAAGAAAAACAAAGAAAAGAACAATAATAAAAAAAAATATATTTTTTTACAAAGCAGAAGTGAAAACTGTGAGGGTGCTTGAGGTTTGCTCACTGCTTATATACAGATGGCTTCTCAAAGGGCCTAAACTTTGTCTCTCCTAAATTCTCAGAGAGGGTGACAGGTGAGAATTAGCAAGATAAATGAGAAACCAAGAGCCAGGAAGTGCTTTACATTAAGAATAAAAACAATTAGAGAGAGAGATCGAGAGAAGAATAGAGGGTGCCCTACCACTCTACATATTAGGGTTGGTATGGTGAAGTCTGAGCAGAAAATCTTCAGTTGTCCTAGCTCTTGAAAGGGATTACTCACAGCTCAAATACAGATGGCTTCTCAAAGGTCCTGTGCTTTGAGTCTCCACTCTAGAGCTTGGGGTCGAGGGGGTGGAGTTTGAGCAGAAAATCTTTTTTTTTTTTTTTTTTTTTTTTTTTTTTTTTTTTTTTTTTTTGGAGAGGTTTTTTGCTATAGGGCGCGTGCGCTCGCCAGACAGACAGAGAGAGACATAGAGACAGAAAGCGAGAAATCACCCCCCAGGGAGGATGGTCACGCTGCAATCCCTTCTCCTCCATTCTCCTCTCGGGATCTTGGGCACGCACGCACACGCGCCCGGCGTGAGTTGTAAGCCACCGGGTCCGAGACGCGAACCGCGGTCGACCACGTGGGAGTCCAGCGACATAGCCATTACGCTAACTGCTGGTTCCCTGAGCAGAAAATCTTTAGTTGGCCTAGACCCTGAAAGGGATTGCTCACAGCTTAAATACCAAATTTTGGGTTTTTTTAAAAGAGTACCTTGTCATGTTTTACTTCTCCTGCTGTAGTCTTCTAGCTGTGATTGCAGGCACGTATCACCATGCTCAGCTGTTAGGTTTGACCAGGAATGAACTATTCCTCGGGTGGCCCTAGCCTACAGAACACAACATCCTAGCCATATGTAACACCGCAACTAGGACATTATGTGTGTGTTTGGGTTTTGCAATGAATGTCTAATACATCATAGAAGAAGAAAATTATATAAATAGATTTTTTGTTACTTTCTGAATAGAGCTTTCTTCTTTCCTCTTTCTATCCTATTTAGTAGTAACTTCAAATGTTCAGAAACACCTATTGAATTCGATTGAAAGATAGGACCATGTGTCTGGTCAGTATTGTATATCCAATCCTGTATTTTTAAAAACACTAATAAGAAATACTACACAAAAATTAAAGTTAAATTGGTTTTTAATGAAGAAAAGAAAAGAAAATGAGATAAAGATTGTTTGATTTATACCTGGCTGAAAAAAGAAAATTAAACTTAATCATGGACAATACACAATTTAGTAGAAATGAACTGAAAAAAGATGTTTTACCTGAAAATGAAATATTATACTGAATAATCACATATAACCTTCTCTGATGACTCTCTTTATCTTAAGTTTATCCAAGTGAAGCTGAGTTTTACCAGATGAAGGAAATGACTAATTATAGAATTCTCCTTTCTGTCTAGATTGCCAATACAATAGCACATAACTAAGGAAAGTGTTTGTTTGGAGGACTCATTATTGGAAAACCAAGTCTTTCCTAAAAGTAAACAAAATTTTGAAATTTAAGCCATTCAAACAATAAAATTCCTGTTGTTACAACATTAAGCAGCTCTCTTCTATCTCTTTAAAGTACTATCAGAGGCTTATGCAAACTGCATAAAATAAAAAAAATATATATATTCTACAAGTGATCTGTGGTTTCTTTGGATACAATGTTACCTTAATGTGCAGTTATTCATTTCTGAAACATTGCATTGGTGCTGTTTACTATAAATAAAAATCACAATGGCATAATACTGACCTAAGAATCTTATCCTGGAAATGATGGGAGTTTTTTTTTCTTTTTTTTAAAAGAGTGCTTACATTAATAATATAATTTGACTTTAATTTCTGCAAGAAAAAGTACCAACAAAAAATGTGTTTTGCTTACTTAGTACAAAGAGAATTAGATTAAAACAATTCTACCAAATATATTATAAAATTTAAATTGATTTATTTAGAAAAACCATGAAAGGTTAATAGAGTCAGGAACAGGTATCGCTGTTGCAAAAAGGTGGAGAGTTTATGAGAAGAGTGTGGATAACATCTCATTAATTGAATTAGGTATTATAAATCATTTGGGTAATGCTATAAATTAATTTTCTCATTTAAAAATATCTGCAGTTATCATATCATCTAGATAGACAACTTTCATTTAATGGTTCAACTTACATTGGTAAGCACTGGGCCCTTTAGATATTTTCTTATAAGAATACTGGGTTATTTAGATTTTACGGGTTATTTATCTACTTAACCTTCTCTGCTAATTATGTCTGACTCTACATATTTTTATGATCTTATTCCTTTTTTTGTGTATGCACTTTTCGAACATGAACAAATTGTTTTACTTGTATAGTATGATGGATCGAACTAAGTAATAGATAATGATAGTTAATGATTTCATAATAGTTTACCAAAATAAACTTCCTTTTTTAAGAGGCATAAATAGGGTGTGAGGGAGTAAATAGAATTTAGGTAAAGCTATCAAGAACATGTTATGCCTAAAACTGTGTCAACATAAATAAAAACACTGTTTCAAATCTACTTGGTTGTTGAATTTAATTATGAAATAAAATGATAACAGCTTTCTTGTCTTTTCTTTTTATCTGATTATCTTAGACTTAAAATTGTGCAAGTAATAAATACCGTTTGTATTTTCAGCTTCACCTTTGTTAGACACGGTCTAATGCACTTCTCTTTAGAGGTCTAAACTCATACACAAATGTGAATTACTACATTTCTAAGAATATAACCTAGTGGAATAATTTGTCTATAGTTCAGACTTCTCTGGATGTATTGACATATGTAAGTCTGGTATTTTAGTTTTTGTGAGAAAATATAAATAGTAACTATTAGCTGCTCTAAAAATAATTAGTAGGAAATGGAGGTCGGGGGCAGAGTAGCAATCCAAGTGGAGTCGCATAGGAAAGGTTCTGGGTTCCCATGCCAGGATCTCCCTGAGCATGCCAGACAGGCATACCTGTGACCTGAGCTAGCGGAGCTAAGGGGAACCACCATGCAGAAACCCTCTTGAAGGTGCCTCTCTCTCTCTCTCTCTCTGTTTATCTCTGTGTATGCCTCTATTTCTCTCTCATGGAATAATAAACAAACAACAGCAACTTAGTAATAAGTGAAAGCTTTTAGAAACTGAGGTGAGTGAATTAAGGATCTCCTTGATTAACTCAGTAATGTAACAATATCTAAATGGGTCTTTAGTAACAATATCTAAATGGGTCTTTATAGGAGTTAGAAGGACAAGTCACAGAAGATCTAATAGAGAAGCTAAAGGATGACAAAAATGAAAACTCATGGGCTAAAATGTAATCTATTGATAGTTCACAAAAATATTATGAGTTTATAAAATCATCATCTGCCTTTGAAATATTCACAGAGCCAAAAAGAATATTCTGTCACTAGCTGGCCTAGTCCATGTTCTATTTTACAACTGAGAAATTGAGCACATATATTTTTCTCCCTTTCATTATGAATTCTCTTCTTGCCTTTTAGACTTGCCTCTAGAGAACTAGTCACAACTTCTCTTTGCAACAGAATTTTTCATTTAAACATTTTTTTATATGAAAAAGAGAGATTAAATGTATGTTGCCTATGAGAGTCCCATGACCACAGAGGAGTAACAAATTCTATGAACCAATTAAGTATACTCCATTTTCAAAATATAATTTCTGGTGAGGAAAAGTGGAAAGTTTTTCTAAAGTTCAACCTCACTGCCACTACTTATTTCACAGGTTTGCACAAATTATGATGGGATAAATTGCTGTGAAAAAGAAATTTCTAAACCAGAGTAATCCTTTTAACAGCATTTACTTATTTCTAATACTCCTAAGAAATTTGCCATTCTGAGTGTGCAGTGAGAAACATATAAGCAAAAAGTCAAAGCTAGCAGTAAGAGAAATCAAAGCAGAAAAGAAATATGATTTATTCTTTTACATTTCTGATTTAAAGGAAGAAGTAACAGTAAGTTAAGACCTCAATTTGTTGTCTTTTTAAAAAGTTAAGGATTAATAGGGTTTTTTTTAAGACTTATTTTATTTAACTTTATTTATTTATCTATTTATTTACTTTAATTTGACCAGAGAAGGAGAGAGTAAGAAAAAGAGAGACAGGGAAAGTGAGAAAGCAAGCCACCAGGTCCAGGACTTGTACTGTAGTTGGCCATGTAGGAGTCCAGTACCTTTATCCACCATGCCGCCTGCTGGCACGAAGGTTTAATAGTTAATCTCTCTAAAAAAAAAATCGAACGTTTCACTTATAATGCTCAGTGTCTAGTCTTATATATAGGTTTGTTTGATACTAAATTGTAATAGACTTTCAAAATTAAGATGGCTATGAATCTGGTTTGCCCAGGCTAATACTTGTGTAAGGTTATTGTTTTCTACTTTTATTTTTTTTTTTTTTTGTTATTTTTGTTATAGGTATTTTTGTTATAGGATGTGTGCACTCACAAGAGAGGCAGAAAGAGACAGAGAGATAGAAAGCAAGAAATCACCCTTCTAAAGGGATGGTCACACCACAATCCCTTCTCCTCCATTCTCCTCTAGGGATTTTGGGCACACATGCACATGCATTTGGCATGAGTTTTAAGTCAACGGTCCAGCACTCAAACTACAGTTGGCTACATGGGAGTCCAGCAATGTAGCCATTACATCATCTTCTGATCCCTGTTTCTCACCTAATTTTAACATCTCTTCACCATTTCCTTTCTGTTTGTTTGTTTGATTGTTTTACCAGATTTGTCATGAAGTATTCACATATTGTTAGTCTATTCATGAGTAAAACATACTGATTTATTGAATATTCTTGTTTTGAAAATAACACTAGTAAAAAATTCATCTTAATCATGTATAATATTTTATTTTGGTTTCCAATCTTTTATCAGAATAAAGCATATATTTTATAATTATTAATTTATTAATTATAAAATTAATAATTATAAAATTAATTATTAATTAATTTCGTCATGAAAAGAAGTTATATTTGGGGCTAGCTAGTGGTGTGCTGATTATGGTGGCTGGATCCCACATGGCTGACTGCTTGGTTTCAGTCCTGGACTTGGCAGCTTAAGAAATAAGCTAGAAGTGCATGTGTGTGTGTATCTGCCCCAAAATCTTGACAGGATGGAGAAGGGTTTGCAGCATGGCAGTCCCTTCTGGTGGATGCTTTCTTTTATTCCCTCTTTGTCTCTGTTTTTCTCTGGCAATTGTACATGCCCAGTGGCAAATTAAAAGATGATTTTTAAATCGTTTATGAAACTGACTTAATGCCACATAAGTGAAAGTTTTGTGTCTTTGCTCATAAGTGCTATAATTTTCTTTTTGGTGTAACGGCCTTGTCTAGTTCTGGTAACAGAAAGAAGACTATATCATTAGATGAATTAATTAGCCTTTTATCTTTTTCTTTTTGTGATCTATAACATATTTTATAAGGTACATTATATCTAGTTAAAAAATATTTTTCCAGCGAAGATAAAACTACCCATATGTTGTTGACATTTAGAGAAAATAAATTTGATGTATTTCTTTCATTATTTTTGATCTCTACAGATGATATATTTTTAGATCACACTTGACATTTATGTTTCTTTTAAAATCATAAATATTCGGACCAGGAGATGGCGTAATGGTTATGTCGCTGGACTCTCCATGGTTAACAGTGGCTCAAGTCCTGGACCTGGTGGCTTCAAACTTGTGCTGGGCACACATGCATACATGCCCAAAATCCCAAGAGGAGAATGGAGTAGAAGGGACTGTGGCATGGCCATCCCCCCCGGGGAGAGTCATTTCTTCCTTTCTGTCTTGCTGTTTCTCTCTATCTCTCCAGTGAGCACATGTGCCTTATAACAATTTTTTTCCAAAAATAAAATTATAAATATTAAATAGGGTTTCAAATTTGTTGGTACTATCTTATTCATAATGTTTTCTAGAAATTGTAAAACTTATTTTCATTTATGTCTCCTTTTCATTCTTGTTGGTTGTTTTGAGATGATTGGCTGTTTATTGCTATTTTCCCTTTTTCTTGTTTATAGCTACAAAGAATTGACCAAATGCTTTTTTTTTTTTTTTTTTTTTTTTTTGAGAGGTTTTAGCTATAGGGCACATGTGCTCAACAGAAAGACAGAGACAGAGAGACAAAAAGTGAGAAATAACCCCCTCTCCCCCAGGGAAGATGGTCATACCACAATCCCTTCTCCTCCATTCTCCTACGGGGATCTTGGATATGCATGCGCACGTGCCCGGTGTGAGTTCAAGCCACTGGTTCTGGGACTCAAACCACAGTCCACTTTATTGAAGTTCAGCAACATAGCCATTATACCAACTGCTGGTCCAGGGCAAATGCATTTTTTAAATCATATTTTTACTTCTCTAATCATTTTTGGTGTTATATTTTTTGTCTTCTATTTCATTATTTTTATTTCTCTGTGTTCCTTTCAGGATTCATTTAATTTGTTTTTGGATTATTATTGAACATAATTTGCCTGAGTACCATCAGCAGCTACCTAGTTTGAACATCCAACTACCTGCCACCAAATTAAGAGAAAATTCATGATAAAGTGGTTGATCTCAACAGTTCCCCTTCTAACTCTGAATTTCTCCTCTCTCTAGTTTGGTGTAGTTCACAAGGATATGCCTCGACTTTGCCTTTCTATATACACTTAGCTGCTGCAAAAGCTTTTCTTGTCTCTTCAAAGCTGATTTCTTTACTTTATGTAACTAAACATTTTTGATCATCCACCAATAAATAGATGATAAATACATTGATTATTATAGATATATCCCTACTTATGGTGCCCTTTTTTAACATTGGGAAAACTTATTTCTATATTTCTATTCTTTATATGTTATTGTTGGAATTTATTTTGTATTAATTTTCTTTTTTTTTTTTTTTGGAGAGGTTTTTCACTATAGGGCGCGTGCGCTCGCCAGACAGACAGAGAGAGACATAGAGACAGAAAGCGAGAAATCACCCCCCAGGGGGGATGGTCACGCCGCAATCCCTTCTCCTCCATTCTCCTCTCGGGATCTTGGGCACGCACGCACACACGCCTGGCGTGAGTTGTAAGCCACCGGGTCCGAGACGCGAACCGCGGTCGACTACGTGGGAGTCTAGCGACATAGCCATTACGCTAACTGCTGGTTCCCAATTTTGTATTAATTTTCTTAAGATTATGCCTGGTGTGACTGTGCACTGTACTCCCAGCTAATTCAGAGACTGGGACAGGAGGACTGTAACACAGTGAGACTCTGGAAAAGAAAATGCCTCTCTCTCTCTCCCTTTCCCTTTCCTTCTGTCTCTCTCTCCCTTTCCCCCTGACTAGTAGTTTGGTTAACCTTATGACCTACTTAAGCTCTTTTCAGATATATTCTTAATCATGTATTAGGAGACTTAAGTAAAAATAAAAATTATTTTTATTCAAATGTATGGCTTTTAAAAGATATTCCCAGGTTCCCTTGAGCTTCATAATCTTCAGACGTATAGAATATAAATTCTATCATTCTTTATTAAACAATATTGATTATCACTGGAATAAACCTGAAGCTTAGTTATTTCTTTATTTTTTATTTATTTTTTATTTTTTTTGCCATAGGGCATGAGTTCTCACCAAGGAGAGCCACAGTAAAAGATAGAGAGACAGAAAGTGAGAAATCGCCTCCCAGGGAAGATGGCCACAGCACAATCCCTTCTTGTTCATTACCTGGAATTTTTGGCGCACACACACACACATACACACACACACACACAACCTGCCATGATTTTCAAGTCACCAAGTCCAGGACTCAAACCGTAGTCAGTCATATTCCTACATGGGAGGGAGTCCAGTGACTTAACCACAACGCCACTGGCTGGTTCCCATAAGTATTTATTTTTAAGTTTATTTATTTCTCAAGGTATAGAAAGAGAATGGTAAATACCCTCAATATAGTCTCATCACTCCACCCCAGCCTGGAGCCGTTCAGGATCACAGGGCACAGTCCAAGCTGAGGAGCCTTGGTCTTCCATATGGACTCCGGTACCGAGTACACTGAGTAGAAAGACACCCTACTACCTGTGCCACCTTAGCTGAGCCCATACGTAAGTATCTTTTGACAAAGCTATAGGTTTCAAAGTCTGCCTTTTTATATACTGGCATTTCTATACATTCTCATAGATGACACTATGATTTTATTTAGTTATTTTTTTTAAGATTTGCTGTAGGGTACATATGCTTGCCAGACAGAGATAAAGAGAGAGAAACACAATGAGTATTCACCCCCTAAGGGGGACGGCCACACCAAAATCCCACCTCCTCCATTCTCCTCTCAGGATTTTGTGCATGCATACACAAGTGGCCAGCTTCTTTCTCAAGATGCCAGATGCAGAACATCAGTTACTCTGTCAGAGTTCTGGAATCCAGCTGCCTTAACCCTTACATCATGGGTTGCACACTCCTCATGTTTTCTTACAGTGTTTCATCCCTTGGTTGTTTTCCTCTTTACTAAAGCAAAGAGATACACACTGGTCAGAGAGGTGTATAGGAGTCACATAATGTAAACTAGTATAAGTCATGTAAAAAGCTGATGGCTTTATTTCTTTACAGATTATCATGGGTTTCGACCAGTGTCTTAGAGAGAGTCACTCATGTCCAAATAAAAAGATGAAGAAAAAATAGCATTTGTAATAAATTTGGATGACCAGCTAAAAGGTACAATGGCCTAGAGACAGGTTAGAAATAAACCAGAGGGATATCTAAAGCTAGTAAATAGATTTGCTTATGTGTCTTGTGCAAACACAGCTGTTTCACATGAACTTTCACTTTGAATTCCATCCCTCTTTTAGATAGAAAAGATGTTCTAATCCATGGAGTGTAGATGATACATTTATAATTCCCATTTATAGTACTAACATAGGGTTTTCACAACATATATAGGTACATATATCTATATAGATATAGAAAGATTAAATCTATAGGTGGTCTCAATTGAAAATCATTTGTACAAGTCACGTTCCCACATAAAAAAGTATTTCTTGTCTTAATTGTCTTCTCCTTGCCTATCACATTGATAGTTCTATAAAAACTTTAGCTGCTCTGTATACTCTATCTTCACTTTCTTATCTCATTTCCTTCTTACTTCTAGAAACTTCTCAAGTGTGTGAACCCACGCACGTGTGCATGCACACACACACACACACACACACACACTAGACTTTATACTAAGTACTTGAATTTCTATACTATTTTCCTTCTAATATCTTTTTCAGAGGTCTGATATATGTTTTAAAAAATGAAGACTTATTGGTTATGTGAACTCGGCTTCATAAGGCCAGTTGTGTGGCTAAAATCCCAGCCTCTGTGTCATAAAACACACACTAACCACCTTTGTGTGCATACTCAAATCCCGATAGGTTGAAGAAATGGAGGAGAAGGAACTGTAGCATGACCACACCCCACTGAGAGGCAATTTTCCTCTCTATTTCTCTCTCTGGAATGTATATCTGCTATAAGAAAAATAAATATTAGCTGAAGATGAATTTCTTCTTGTATATAAAATATATATATATTGCTAATACCACATATCAGTATCAGTCGTCTACTGGCAAATGACATTGAGAAGCTTATTTTTTATCCTTTATTATCTTATGTTTATACATTTTTAAAAAGAATATTTAAGTTGTCATCCTAGCAGTTACAAAAAACATCATTATGTAATTAATTAATCACCATCAACCTTCAAATAATTTTGTGTGCTTTTATGTGCAGTATAAAAATCACTACCAATTCTAACCGCCTAGACTTTGTTAATTTTATAGAACATTGTATTTTATACATTATTAACACATAATTATTTCCTTCAATTGTTGATTTTGAAGATTTACTTGAGAAAATTAAATATAGGAGTAAATTTTATACTTAAAAGAAGTATACCATTTTAGTATTCTTTATTTATTTATATAGATCTAGTCTCTTTCTGGTATCTAGTATTTTGTTTGATCAACTTCCTTTTTTAGCATTTCTTCTGAAAATAACTTCTCTCCATTTTCGAGAATGGGGGGCAGTGAAATGGCTTCTTATTTTCAAAAAGTACTTTTTCTGTATATAGAATTCTAGGTAAGGATATTTGGGAAAAAATAGAGAGTTAAGACGTTTTGGGGACACAATATGGTTTATTACCTGTTGATGATGATATGTATAGTATTCTCAACTGGGCTAGTCTGAGGTGTATATAACGCTGGGTAAAGTCTCTTTGCAATCTAAATGATGTATAGCAACTGAATGTATAAATAATAATAGTAATTAAAAAAGAATTCTAGGTTGTCTTTTTTTCCGATAAAAACCTCAAAGAATGTTACTTCATTTTCTTCTTTCTTCAATGAATTTGCTTTCTCTTAAAGTTCTTTCATTCTTTCCTTCCTTCTTTTCCTCTTTATTTCATGGGAGACAGAAAAAAAAAGAGTGAGAAAGGAAGAGAAAGTAGCTTCTTTAACAGAGTTTCACACCATGATCCTTCTCCCTATATTCACAGTCAGTCAAGAACATGGGCACATATGCTTGTGGCATGTACAATCAACCCAGGAACTGAGCCCCAATCTTTCTTACGGCCTCCAGCATTGCAGTCTTGAGCTATCTTGCTTGCATAGATTCCAACAAGAAATCTGCTTTAACTTTTATGTGTATTTCTCTGTATAGATTGTGTCTTCTTTTCTCTTTATCACTGGACTCCAGTAGTTTCAATATAATATATCTCTGTGTGGAGTTGTTTTCTTAATTTGTTTACATTTAACCTTAAGTGTGTGCTCTGAGCATCTTTTAACTGTGGCTTAATAACTTTTTTTTTTTCAGAAAAAATTGACAACATTCTTCAAATATGTATTAATCTCTGTTATCTCTATCATCTCAACCAGATTTCATTTTAATGTTAGACTCTGATATTTTCTCAAATTTCTTGTATCTGCTTTTTCTTTTCCCACTTAAGGCATTCCTCATCTATGCTGCCATTACATTTCAAACATGCAAAGCACATAAATTTGGTTGTCCCTTCTAGTTTCCAGTATTTCTGCAGATACTCCTCGTATGTGTTTGTATGTTATCTATGTTGCTCATGTTTTCCACTACTATCACTGAAATACAAGTCATATTATTTTACATTCTTTATCAGAAAGTCCCTACATCTCAGTCATATCCAACTTTGCCTCTGTAGACCTCTTCCTCAATTCTGCCCCTTATGTTCTTTTGTTGTTGTTGTTCCATAAGTTTGATAGATAAAAGCTATATGTCACATTTAGGAATAGAGAGTGACAAAGATAGTGTTTATGCTTAAAACTGGGCTTGTATCTTGTTTTGCTGAGAAATTAGCATGAAGTTTTTGTCAATACAGTCAAGAGGTAAGTAGACTTGTGTGTGTGTGAGTGTGTGTGTGTGTGTGTGTGTGTTTTCTTGCTATTGTTAGAATCATTATTCCAACTTCAGATTTTTTGAGTGTTACCTCATGTTTATAGTGAGGTTGGATTCCTGGAGGTTTTTGCTCAATGGTTTTATGTTTTCTCAGCTTTGTTAGGTTATATTGGTAATCCTGTGCCTCAGAGAGAAGTTCTTCCCAGGCTCTTGTCCCTGCCACCAGGGATAAACTGCTATTGTGTACTTGAGACAGTTGCTTGTTAGCCCGGGGCACGGTGCGGTGGTGTTATTCCTTATTGTTCTCTTGCACCCTCAATTGTGGGCTGAGTATGCATTGTGTCTCAGATTTGAGTCTTTCTCAGTGTTTCTGTCCCTCCTTCATACAGTTTCTGCCTTTATGTATTTGTTAGATTTTATCTTTTTCTACTTTTTAATCTTACTTGTATTGGGTATTTTTCCAGTTTAATGGCTGTTTACCATGAGAGAGTTAATCCGGTACAATGATTTGCCATGACCAGAAGTTAAAGTTTGAAATATTTGTCCAGAGTATAAATTAGTCAAGTAACATATGAATGTGTAAATACATTAACTTATTTGAACAGGCCTGTGTGTGTATGTGTGTGTGTGTGTGTGTGTGTATGTGTAGAAATAGAGAAAGAAAGAAAGAGAATGGCATGAACCAATTCAAAATATGAGCTACATAAAAATCACGTAGCTAAGAATGGTTAAAAATACAGAGAATGTAAACTATGAAAAAACTGTTGAGGTGAACTCTCTTCCTAAGTGTTTATATTGTTTAGATATTTATCTCACAGCTCTCAGAACTATTATAAAACTATTTATTTTTGATTTAGAATATTGTACTGCAAAATGAATGTAGTCTATTAGGTAGAGAAAAGACCAAATAAAGTGGGACATTCGACCCTCTTCATCAAGGTAGAACTAAGGTATCTTGATCAAATTCTGTTTCATATATTGTTAGTCTTCACTCTGTTTTAATAGTAAAATTCTTATTAATTATAGATATTTATAGGTATTTTTGATGTCTACTTATATATCAGTTTAACCATTTAAATATTACTTCCTTTGGTTTTCATCACTGAGAACTGAACATTTCAATAATTATAAAAAACAGACAAACAGACAAACAGAAAACCTGGCTGACCCTATAACCCAGGGGATAAGGGATCCGAATTCTACATGGCCAACTGTGTTCAAATCCGTAGCATGTGATTTGAAAAACACACAAGATGCGTGTGTGTGTGTGTGTGTGTGTGTGTCCCAAATCTGAAGAGAATGGAGACATGGGGAAGAAGGGTTTGCATTGTGACCAGGTCCCACTGTTGGGTTGTGGGGTGTGTAGTGTTGCTTTCACCTTATCTCTTTTTCTGTCTCTTTCTCTTGCTGTGGCAAGTGAATATGCCCTCCGCCAATCAAGAAAAAAAAAAAAGAAACAAAAAAGATAAAGATAAAAAGTTGAATTGAACCTTTAAAATTAGACTCTATGTGTTTAAAATAAAGTTTTAAAATTAGCATTCACCCCATATGTACTTTGCTGGGAAGTTGGAACTACATTGAAATTCTCTAAAAACATAGATTAACATATGCTTCTAAGCTATAAGTTAAAAAGTCACCTTGCAAAGCAGAGATATCTTTACTTTTCTTTTAGCATTTCAAATTGAAGTAATATATGTTATTGAAATTATTTAGAGGTGCTACCTTATCTGGAAAGGCTACTGTGATCCTTTTGGATTTATTCAAATTGTAGTGATGCATAGTATTTAACATATGACCTAGGATTATACTGCTGTATTTAAACGAATGCTACAATTTATGTTATATTTTATGGAAATATATTTGTTGGCCTTTTTTTAGCCATTTCTTTAAAGAAAAAATACAGTATGTTAATTTTCAGCTGATTATAAAGGTTACACTCTTGATATTTCATACCTGCTTTAGATTTTCATGGTATCTTTCACACAGCATTTCAAAACTAAATGACAACACCCAAATTGAATTTATTAGTTCAGTATTTGCAAAGTAAGAATCAGTAGGAAGTGAATCCAATGATCAAGTATAGAATTACAGTAAAATCATGAAACTATAAGTGTTCATTTATTAATACAAGTAATTAATAAAATATAGAATCAGCTAAGATTTAAGAATCAATTAAGAATAATAAGTGAGTCTAATTATCTTTCAAAGTGTTGAATCACAAATAGATTAAAAGGAAAGAAATATAGAGATAAAGTTATTCCAAAGAACTTAAATGGGTGCTTCTTTTATAAGCATGAAAAGTGGCATTTTGTTTTCTCCTTGATTTTATTCTTGTAGGATTATTTAATATTCTGGTGTGTTCTAAAACAGAAGCTACTCCATATTTATTAGATTCAAGTTGAAGGAATTAGGGCATAGAAATAAAACATGTTTCAATAGGAGAAAAAAAATCTAAGACAAAAAGTTTGATGATGGTAAAGACAACAGAAACAGCACTCAATCAAATTCATCCAAATTTTATATGTAACTTTCATTCTGTAACTGATTTTTACATATACCTCAAGGGGACCATTTAGAAGTTGCCTAACTGTAATTTCCTTGTGCTAATTAGAAGTTAATTTATTCATTAATTCATTTCACAAACACTTATAATGCCATATTTGCTTGTTTTGAAACAAATGAAACAGAATGGTGAATTTAGCTTTTCCCTCCACATTCTCACAAACATTTCTCACATTCTCTTCATGCAAGTTCCTGCAATACCGGGAACGGTTTGTTTCAACAAGTATAACTCCAAGTTAGAGAATATGCAAACACAAATCTTCTGTCCATTCTACACCTCCACCCCTTCCCCACTGCAGAGCGTCAGCTTCACAGCCAGTGAGGACAACATGAAGTGGTTTCAGAGCAGACTAGATGGAGAGAGAGAGTATGCATCCTGCATACCAGGTTGCTTTGGGAAGAAGATTTGAAGAAGAAAGATGGTCTTCCATAATTTATGGGAGCAATTCTGAAGATACACATTAGGTAATGTTTTCCTTTCATATATTTATTACTTCTGGAGATTCTCTGAATATTTAGAGACAAGAGGTTGAGGACATTTGCATGAGTACACACATTCTCCTCTCCTCCCAGTCTCCCTTAACTCTCAGGTAGACGCAGGCTAAACTCAACATTTTGGTACTAAGGAAGACACCCTGAGTTCTTCTCACAGGCTGTGTTGCTGTCTTGGAAGTCATTTTACTATATTCTGAAACAGCAGGAAGGGAAACGCTTTGGACCTCCGAAAGTCCTCCATGATAGGAAGACTAGACAAATTTAAATAGGCCACTCACTGCAGCAGAGACCATCCTTACAGTCATAATATTTCACTGAGAAACAGTTCATGTCCAGGCTCCAGACCACATGAAGTCAGTCGTGGCGCCAAAAAATGAAGCACCCAAGACCCAAATGTGCATGGTTCCTCCAACTGACATCCCAGGAAGGACTTCCCCTGAGCTGACATTCTGAGAAGGGCTCAGGAAGGTAAGAAACTTGAAACTGAATAAACATATTTACTCTAAATAAGAGATTTTATGTAAAGCAAATGATCAAGTTAAATATAAGATTAAATGTTCTGTACCAAATGATGAAGTGTTGGTTAAACGTTCAAATATGAAATAGCAAGATTTTCTTAAAATTACATTTTAACAAATTTTATACCAGCTGTCTATTTTTTAGTATATTCACTGAACTAAATTCTAAAATTTTAGCAAATGGTCCCAGCATTACAGCATGGGTGGTAGGACACTGCTACCCACTTCGGTTTTGGTTTCTGGACCCACCTAAATGCAAGGTAGCTTACATCTGTAATCCTATATAATTGTGAGGCTGAGGTAGAGGATAATGATAAAGGAAGATTTGTCAAAAATATCTTTCTCTCTTTCTTCCTTCTCCATCTCCTCCAATCTCTATCTCAAAAGAGAAAAAAAGTTAAAAATGACTAGGCATATTATATTAGTCAGCTAGAATGATCTACCATAACATCCCAGACTGGATAAGTTGAACAACACAACTTATTTTCTCACTGTTCTGGAGGCTGGAAGTTCAAAATCAAGGTGTTATCAAGTTTAGTTTATCTTAAAGCCTCTTTTTTTTTTTTTTGCTTTAGTTCGCTGTCTTTTCTCTGTGTCCTCACATAGTCTTTCACTCTTTACCTCTTTATTTTTTTATAAGGGCACAGTTCTGATTGGACTTGGGCATCACAATAATTATTTTATTTAGCTTTAATTGCTTCCTTACCTGTTCTGTCTTCAAATGCTGCCACACAGGAGGATAGGGGTTCTATATTTGAATTGTATAAAATAAAAGGGAAGAGTTATGAGATTTGTTGACTCTTTTAGAAACATATGTCTACAGAGAATTCAAAAATTAAAAATTTGAAAGGATATTGTCTCTAGGTATGAATAAATTTGTACAGGAATTAAATCTTCTAGGTGACTTCACACCTTGTAATAGACAATGCCTCCCTGGAAAGCAACATTTCAAACCAGTTCTTTATTTCTTTGTAAAGGGAACTTTGTTGATCAGGTAGAAGAAACTGATTAAAATATTGTTACAAGGGCATTAATATAGATCAGTGCATTTAAAACTTTTACATCTTACGGCATTGAGTTTCATTGAGTGTATTAAATAAAAAAAAACTGTCGAAGTTTCTATCAAAAAGATAGCACCTTTAAAAATTCATTTCCAGTGTTTTCATAACTGGGAGTTAAAAATTGCTAAATTAAAAAGAACTGGGGCTGTAAGTTAAAAAGAGCAAGCAGGTGGCATAATCGTTAAGGCTGTACTCCCACATGGCCAACCACGGTTTGAATTCTGGACCTAGCAGCTTGAAACTCACTGCCAGGTGCGTGTGCGCTTGTACTCAAAATCTCAAGAGGAGAATGAAGGAGAAGGGACTGTGGCGTGGCCATTCCCCAGGGGATGATTTTTCACAGTTTCTCTCTCTCTGGCGACTACACATACTCTGTAGCAAAAATCTCTCTCTTAGAAAAATAAAAAAAGAAGAGATATGGCCCAACTGTCGTGGTGAAGTAAGAGCACTCCTGTGTGGTGCTGGAGACCACGCTGCAGACCCCATGGAAAGGCACCCGGATTGAATCCGTGTCTGTCTCAGCATACTGGATGCACTTTGTGCATGCAACTGTGATCCTGGCTGGCTGTATGGTTGGGAAGAGACTCACAGCATGGACATCTTATAGTGACAACATTCCTGCCTATATATCATATCCTAATAGAGCCATATCAATAAACAAAAGCTAAAACTTATGGGGAAAAAAAGAACAAGTATCAGGTACACGGGGAGAGCTAATAATTGCACTATTGTTCTATTTAATTTGTCCTAGATGACACTCAATCAAAGAAAAAATACAAAGGACACCTGGGAACACCTAGTTCAATCACTTTACCTTAAAAATGAATAAATTACGATATATGTGAAGGATTCCTTCTGAATATTCTTTAGCCACTAGAAAAATTAAGACAAAATAATGTCTCTGTATTGACTGACATGCATGGCATTCCCTTTTGATAAAGCAATGTAATACACTGTAATATTATATCTAATCCAATGTAATATAAAGAAGATTATGATGATAATAAAAAAAATTTGGTTCACTGGACTCAGGTTCCTGTTTTTGTTCCACTCTGTCACAGCTGTGCTTTTCCCTCTGCCAGGTGACAGCTCCTATGTTTGTCAGCATTTGTTAGGGTATACAGATTTATAGGATCAGTGTGACTGAGATGAAAAGATAGTTAATGAGGAACAAAATAAAGTGTTTTAAACTGAAGTTTACAAAGTCAAGCAAGCTAAGAAAAGTTTAAGATTATTTTATATGAGATAGATTATAACAACATTTCTGTCCCTTTTCAAGTATTATGAAGCAGCAAGCAAAATAAAAGTACCATAAAATACTTATAATAACAGTAATTTGCTCTAAGTAACCAATTTATTCTCTGGAAATACTGTCAGTTGATGAATATTTTCCCTTAAGCACATTTTTGTTTATAAGCAGACTAGAGATATTATACTTTTTCAAACAAGTATCTGTTTTATTACATCTACACTATACTGTGTAATGAATAATAACATTAATATTAATATTGCATTTTCAGGCATGTTAGAGCTGATACACATTTTATATACATCATGTTATTTCATTTCCATAAAAACAGTGTAAGATATTATAACAGATATTATGACACCCATTAATTACGAATGAATAACTGATTCTCAATCTCTAATGATTAAAACAATTCTACTTCTGTTACATATGACTTAGAACAGTGACGGCTACATAGTTATGTTTGGCAAGTGTTTAACTTAAATTTCCATTTTCAACGGTGTAATTATTCATACCCACATGTAATGTTGAAAATTTCCAGTTGCTCTACACTCTTGTCAACACAATTCATTTTCATTTTATCATGCTCAACTGTGTGTAGTAATACCTATTTGTGATTTTAATCTGCAATTAAAATGAGAGAAATACTCTGGAACACCTTTTTACATGCTTACTTGCCATATACATATATTCGCATGTGAATTGTCCAAGTACCTATGAAAGTACTTTTGCCCATTTTAAGCATTCTTTTTGTAAAGTTGCATTAATAACTTATTAGTACTGAATTATTAGCACTCTAGATAGATTCTGCAAATCAATCCATTATCAGCTATATACATTTCAAATGTGCTCTCATAGTCTGCAGACTGTCTTTTTGATCATCTGATAAGTGCATTTTGAAGAGCAAAATCTATTAATTTAGAAGCAAAATGATCAATCTTTTGGTTTTACTTTTGGTGTTTTTTGGGTTATCTAAAAGAAATGTATGCTTTTGTGACAGTGATATCTCCCTAGTTTTTATGTAGCAATTTTATAATTTTAACCTTTATGTATAGGTCCATGATGAATTTCATGTTATTTCTAGTGCATGGTGAGAGATAAAATTTGAGTTTCAAATTTCCATATCAATATACTGATTTTCCAACTTGATTAATAGATACAATTTTTCTTTACCTCATTGAGTTACCTTGACTGTGTTGTCAAAACATCAGCTTGACTGTGTATATATGAATGTATTTATGAACACTCTGTTGCATTGATTTATGGTTTTATAGTTTGGTCAATATCACATTTTTGTGATTTCTACTTTATAATAATTCCAGAACAGGTGATATAATTCCTTTTTTTTTTGAAAAATTTATGCTAGCTTTTTTAGTTAATTTAAGTTTCTGTGTATGTCATAAAAGCATCTTGCCAATTTCTACAAAAGTGACAACTGGAATTTTAATAAAAATTGTATTAAATTTATCAACATGCATAGGTATTGCATGTTGCATATGAAAATTGTAAGATGTCCATTGTTTTAGAATTATAAAATGTTATTTTCCAACATATTTCTTCCATTACATATTATTATTGTTGTTAAAATTATGTTTATTCCATAAATATATAAAATTATGTACTACATCTTATTTTTACAAATTTCTATGTAAACAATCACATAAACTAAAAATAGATTTACATTTTTACTTTTGATTTTTCACAACTTTTATACCTTTAAATTGGTATATTGCATTAGCCAAAATTTATAGTAAAAAACTAAAATAGAAATGACAAATGAGCATTCAGGCATTTATCTTTGCCTTTTAAGACTCAAAAAAATTGGGACCAGCAGATGGTGCAATAATTGCTGGACTCTCTCTTGGACTTGACCGTGGTTCAAGTCCTGGGCCTGGCAGCTTAAAACTCATGTTGGGCATGTGTGTGCATGCACAAAATCCTTAGAGGAGAATGGAGGAGAAGGGATTGTGGAGTGGCCATCCCCCAATTGGGGGTGATTTCTCGCTTCTGTCTTTTTCTCTCTCTGGTGAGTGTATGCCCCCTAAAGCAAAAATAAACTATCTAAATTAAAAAGACTCAACAGATCTTGCAATAATAGAGGCTGGCAGGTGGCATCCTGGTTCAGGCCCTGGACTCCCACATGGCCAGCCACAGTTCGAGTCCTGGACCTAACACCTTGCTTGATCACTTTCTTTCTCTCTCTCTTTCTCTCTCTGCCTGCCTCTCTCTGGTGAATGCATGTGCACTATAGCAAACAAATTAATTATGATAGTAAATAAAATTAAATAAATAACTTTTTAACATTATGCAATAATAATTGACCATTAAATATGATATTAATATAGGGATTTTTTGGTAGAGGCCCTTTAGCAAATCAAGGACATTCCTTTCCAGTTATAGGTTTCAGTGTGTGCGTTAAGGGGGGATTTATTTTTTATGAATGAGTGTTGAATTTTGTCACATGACCAAAATAAAAATTTTTCATATTTTTCAAAAACTGTTTATTTAATTTTTTTTTATTATTGTTGTTATCATTTTTAATTTTCCTATAGTACACATGTGCTCACCAGAGAGAGAAGGAAAGTGAGAAAGCACTATGTCCAGGCCTCAAATGTGGCCAGCCATGTAAGAGTCTAACATCTTAACCACCATGTCACCTGCTGGCCTCAGAATTTTTTATATTTTAATTGACACATGATAATTGTCCATATTTATGAATCACAGTGTGCTATTTCAGCATGTTCATATAATATGTAATGATTAAATCAGTGTAACTAGCATATATGTCACCTCAGAATTGCCAATTACCACTTCTTTGTATTGGTTATATTTTAAATCCTCTCTTAAAGCTATTTGGAAGTATATAATGATCTTAAGTGTAGTTATCCTACTGTGCTATAGAACACTAAAGCTTAATTCACCTATCAAACTGTAATTTTGTACCTGTTACCTAACCACTTTTCTTTGCTTTTCTTTCTTGTACCTGTTCTAGACTCTGTTAACCACTATTCTGTATTTTGCTTCTATGAGATCAACTTCTTTTAGTTTCCACACATGAATGAGAACATGAAATATTTGCTTTTCCATACTTCACTTATTTCACTTAACACAATTTCTTCCATGCTCATTCATGTTACCTCAAATAATAAGGGACTAAATAATATTCTATTTTTTATATAGAAGTCTCCAAAAAGTTCACAGAATATGTATGGTATATAAAATGATGCAATTGAACATTTCTTTCTTTCTTTTGTAAAATTTGCTATAGGGTCTATGAATTCACAAGAGAGAGAGAAAGCAAGCATTTCCCCAAGAGCAATGTCCATGCCACAATCCCTTCTCTTCTATTCTTCTCCCAGGATTTTTGATATGCACACACAAGGACCTAGTGTGTTTCTCTAGTTGCCAAGTCCAAAACTTGAATTGTGTAGTTGTTCATGTGGGATTCAGCCTCCTTAACCACCATGCCAACAGCTGACACAGCAATTACCTTTTATATTTTTAACACCATAATACACTCATGCTTTAATTCTCTCTTTCCATGAACTTTATAAAGTGCTCCCATATGTACCATATGTTCTTTAACCACTTCTCTCTCAAGGAAATCCAGGTTGATTCCATATGTTGGCTATTGTGAGTAGTGCTGCAATTAACAAGTTAGTACCAATATCTCTTTGACAAACTGACTTCATTTTTCTTTTGTTATGTCTTTGTTGTGTTGTTTGTAGAAATGTCTGAGACTGAGTGATATGAACAGAACAGAGCTTTATTTGACTAGAAAATCTAAAGGTAAGAGATTGGCATCAGTCTGGCAACAGCATGGCAGAGGGTAAGATCTCGTGCAGAGTGTTGTCCATAAGTTTCTGACTGCTCTGGTCTTCTGCTTTCCATCAACCCAACTACACTCAGTCATAAAAATCTTTCCTTGGTCATCTATTATACCCAAAATTCCCACCTTGGGACACCACGAAGGAATTAAGTTGTCACTTAAACCTTTTCCAATATAAACAAGTGCCAACACATACATTTGGGAAGGGCATTAAGACTGTAATAGTTTATATTTCCAATACTGAGATTGCTGGATCATATGGTAGTCTGATTTTCAGGTTTTTTTGAGGAGATTTAATACATTAAGTAATGGCTTGGCTAGTTTTTATTTCAACCAACAGTGCAAAAATGTCTTCTTCCTCTCCAACTTCTCCAACACTTTGTTATGTTCTGTCTTGTTAGTGATAACAATTATAAGAGATGTGAAGTGATATAGCATTGTGATTTTGATTTGACTTTCCCTAATGAGTAGTGATATTGAATATTTTTATTATTTATCTGTTAGTCATGTTGAAGTATTTTGTGGAAAGTCTATTTTGATCATTAGCCCATTTTAATTGAATTGTTTGTCCCTTCGTTGTTAAATTGTTTGACTTCCTTGTATACTCTGGATATTAACCTCTTGTTGTAAATGCAAGAAAACTTCAAAGAGTTCATGGAAAAATGGAACTACAGTATAGCTTATTTTGGTGCAAGAAAATTTGAAATTTAGCTTAGTTTTTCATGACATACGTTCCGTGAACATTTTGGAGATTAAATCTTTTCTTCATTCTCCAGATTGACTCCTCACTTAGTTTATTATTTCCTTTTCTGTGTAGGAATTTTTTAGCTTGATATAAACTCATCTGTCCAGTTTATTTTTGTGGCCTGTGCTTTTAAAGTCTTATATAAAAATGTCTTTGCCCATACCAACATCTTAACGTGTGTTGTCTGAATTGTCTTCCAGTGGTTTCATGATTTGCAGGTCTTGCATTTAGGTATTTGATCTACTTTGAGCTGACTTTTGTATACAGTGAGAGATATAGGTATAGCTCTATTCTTTTGTATGTGAATATCCAGTTTCCCAGCACCATTACTTGAAGAAACTGTCCTTTCTCTGATACATTGGGTCATCGGAAAATTCATCATGCATTTTTGCAGAGGAAATCAGAATAAAACGTAATGACTTTTTTGATGACCCAATATATTCTTGAGAACTTTGTAAAAAATCAGTTGGTTATAAATATGTAGATTTATTTTGGTGTTCTGTATTTTTTTTTCATTGACTTATGTGTCTGTTTTTATGTCAGAAATATTTTTCTTTTGGCTACTCTAGGCTCATTAAAATTAGGCATTGCAATGCCTCCAGTTTTGTTCTTTTTGCTCAGGGTTTAAATTTAAAGATTTTTGTTAGTTTATTTTCTGTAAAGAGCACCATTGGAATTATGATAGGGTTTGTATTGAACCTGCAGATTGCTGTGGATAGTATGGACGTTTTGACAATATTAATTCCTTTCATCCATAAACATGGAGCACATTTAATTTATTTTTTGTCTATGCCCTCTTAAATTACTTTCATGAGTATTGTATAGTTTTCATTGTAGACATCTTTTACTTTTTTGGGTTAAATTTATTCCTATGTTGGTTATTTTTTATTTTGTACCTATGGTAAATAAGGTGGTTTATTGATTTCTTTTCAGTTAGTTTGTTACTGATTTATAAAAATGCTACTGGTATTTGAGTACTGATTTTTGTCCTACAACTTTGCTGTGTTTTTTTTTATTAGTTCTAATAATTTTTTTATTAAAATATCTTGGTCTTTATATAAGGTTATGTTGTCTACAAATAGGGACATTTGGACTTCTTCCGTCCCAGTTTGGATGGCCTTTATTTATTTCTCTTGTCAAAGATTAAAATCAGGATATATTCTCAAAACTCTATTCTGTTATCATGATAAATTACTTAGATTTTTGAATGCTCAACAACCCTGCATTCTTTAAGTAAACTCTAATTGATTATTATGAAATACCACTTTACTATACTTATGAATTAAATTGGTTAAAACTAGACAAAATTTTTTATATTGAATGAATACTACATCTGTCTGCAATTTTCTTATGTAAAATCTGAGTTTCATATGAGAGAATGCTGGGCTCAAAATGAAATAATAACTATTTGGTACTTTTAAAATTTCTGAAAGGTTTTTATATAGAATCGATGTTAATTGTTCTTTAAAATTTTGTTAAAATTCAAAATCTAGGGCACCAGCAGATAGTGTAATGGTTAATTCCCTGGACACCCATGTAGTGGACCACAGTTTGAGTCCTGGACTCCTCGGCTCAAAATTCATGCAAGGAACATATGCATGGGTCCCCAAAATCCCAAGAGGAGAATGGAGGATCCAGCGAGCACAAATGCCCTATAGCAAAAACCTCTCTCTCTTTCTCAAGAAAAAAGAAAAAAAAAAATTTAAAAGCTAGGCCATTTTGTCATCCAACTTAATTTCTGAGGTTATGAATTAATTTTTTTTATATAAATAGAGCATTGTTATGATTATTTCTTCTTGTGTAAATGTTGATGACTGGTATCTTCAAAATACTCACCTAACATAAAATTTGTCAACAAAATAAATTTTAGCTTTTTCTTATATAAATGGTATACACGCTTGTTAATTTTATCCCTAAATACTTAGCCATGTTTATTGCTATTATAAATTGCATTTTCCTTTTTATTTTTAAATGTATTTATTTATTTCATGAGAGCAAGAAAAAAGAGAGACCGACACCCCACAAGGTGATCATCTCTCCAGCCAGTCAGGAATATTGGCACTTTGGGGGGTTCAGATTGATTCATGATATAACCCGGGCTTTCCCATATTGCACAACAGTGTTCTATCACCTGCACCACTCCAACTAGGCCATAAATCATATTTTTTATGTAATTTTTTCTCTATATATTGCTTTGATGAATAGAAGTTGTTCATTTTATGTGTTAATTTTATATTCTAAAACAGTACTAGAAATATGAAGTGAATAAAAATAATATATCTGTTGCATTATCCTTTTTTACTTCTGAAACCCATGTTATTGTTTTAATATCTTCTGTTTCTCTGTGGATCTATCTCACCTACGCCTTCATTGTGAGCATTTTATATATGTATAGATACCCTTTATGAGGTCAAAGATGTGCCCTTTCACTGAAAATTAGGACTCTCTTTCACAGGCACTTTTCTTTTTTGAGTGTCCCCCTAACTATTTTTTTTTTTTTTTTTTTTTGGGAGAGGTTTTTTCGCTATAGGGCGCGTGCGCTTGCCAGGCAGACAGAGAGAGACATAGAGACAGAAAGCGAGAAATCACCCCCCAGGGGGGATGGTCACGCCACAATCCCTTCTCCTCCATTCTCCTCTCGGGATCTTGGGCACGCACACACACGCGCCCGGCGTGAGTTGTAAGCCACCGGGTCCGGGACTCGAACAGCGGTCGACTACATGGGAGTCCAGCGACATAGCCATTACGCTAACTGCTGGTTCCCATCCCCTAACTATTGAGTAGCACCAGTTTCTCAATCTATTATACTTCCACTGGCTCCTCAATACAGAAATCTGGAGAGATTTGCTATCATCATAGTATGCATGCTTTGCTCTCCTGCTCTAATGCTCAAATTAAACCAAGGAGATTCTTTGTCTTGGCCTCAAAGGGGATAGTATAGGCCCCCACATATGCCATACAGGTATAAAAGTTATTCTGAGTAGGGTTCGGCAGGTGGCATGGTGATTGGGGCCCTGGACTCCCATGTGACCGACTGCAGTTAAAGTCCTGGACCTGATGACTTGCTTTTTCACTTTCCCTCTCTATCTCACTCTCTCTCTTTATGATCAAATTGAAAAATAATAATAAAGTTAAAACAATCATTTTGAGTTATTTGGGCATATTTTGAGTTTTGAGTTAAAAAGGCATTCCGATCTCCCTTTTTCTTTCTAAGAATGGAATATAAGAACTCCCAAGTAAAAGATGTCTTTGACATATCAGGAGTGATAGTCAAGAGAATTTTGTGTAAATAGGCCTTGGTAAAGTAACGTTATCTTCTTTAGCCTCCCCATATTCGAATTTTGTCACATTTTTGGATCTTCATTTTCTGATGAGGACTCTCTTGTCACAAAAAACTTACATTAAATTTATATATTTTCTCCTTTTAATTTTTGTCATTATAATACTCAGGCCCAGTCAGGGTGCTAAGTAAGAGGACTCCTAAGATGATAGAGGTAACAGATTCTTGTTTTCCTCCAGATAGTCTCTCACTTGAAGCTTTGACTCCCTTCAAAAGTCTGTTTGCTTTTGCCTAGTCTACAGAACACTTAAATAGCTGTATCTTTTACTTTGTGCAGTTTTGCCGTTCTTTTCAGGAAGATCAGTATGTTAGAACTTATCCCTATATATTATAAGCATTACTTTAGTAGATTTTTGAAGAGAAATTAACTTTTACTTCAGAATGTCACACTTCAGTGGACATAAAACAAGTGAAAGATCTCTTAGAATTTACATAACTATTTTTAAGTTTGGCTATACAGGGAATTTTAATCAAATTTGGAAAGACAGATGCAGAACTGACGTCTACATTTGTATGTATATTACAACACAGGGTATTTTAATCTCTCTGTTGTAGGAAATATTGTCACTATTTTATAGAGAATAAACAAAGCCTTGAAAACAAATATATGTTCCCCTATTTAAGAGGTCTTGAATTCAAGATCCCTACCGTAATCTGCATAATGATAATGCTCTGGAGTCTAAAAGTCGAATTGTGAGCTCAGAGGCATAGACGGCTGGAAGAAACATTTTTATTTCAGGGATAAAATCTGAATAAACTACAGATTAACAACCTTTTATGAACCAGTGAGAGAACAGAGATCAAAGGTAAAACAAATACAGAATTTAGAAACAGGTGTCAAGAGGGGACAAAACAGGACCTGAGCAAGTGCTTACAGAGTAGATGCTAAGTGTGGCGCACAAGCTGATACAAAGATTAAACTAGGTACCAGCTGGTGACGTCACATGGCTGGACTCCCACGATTTGACTGTAGTTTGAGTTCCGCACCCGGTGAATTAAAACTCATGCTGGGTACATGTATGTGCCTGCCCGGGATCCCACGAAGAGAATGGAGGAGAAGGAATTGTACCACAATCATCCCACCTGGAGAGCTGATTTCTTGCCTTCTATCTCTCTGCCTCTCTGGTGAGCACATGTACCCTATACCAAAAATTTCTTTAAATAAAGAAAGATTGGGACCAGCAGTTAGTGTAATGGCTATGTCGCTGGAATCCCATGTAGTCTACCGTGGTTCAAGTCCCGGACTTGGTGGCTTAAACTCACACCAGGCGCGTGTGCATACGTGCCTAAGATCCCGAGCGGAGAATAGAGGAAAAGGGATTGTGTCATGGCCATCCCCCCTGGGGGGTGATTTCTTGCTTCCTGTCTCTCTGTCTCTCTCTGTCTCTCTGGCTAGTGCATGTGCCCTATAGCAAATTAAAAAAAAAATAAGAAAAGAAAAGAAAAGAAAAAGAAAAAGAAAAAAAAGAAAGATTGCACTAAAACACTTTAATTCATTGCTAAAGGACGAAAATGAGTTGGGTTGAAAATGTGAGACCTGTGAGTACCACAGAAATAAGAACATTCTTAGCTCTTGTGGCTTTACCTTCCCTGAGTATCTTACAGGGAAATGTGAGGAGAATCTACCTAAAACTCCCCCTGACCTCCATAATACTAATTGAGTAGGAGAAAAACAATCACTGTCGACATCTGTTCAGACCCATCTTGACTATCTTCATTACAAAAAAGAAAAATAAACAAAACAGAGGATCATTAAATAAGTGTTCTTGAGCAATAGAGAAATTTCCATTGTTGCTAGATGCAAATAGAGGGCCCAACTACAACTTCACCCATAGTCACTTCTTCTACTTCCAGAAATAGTAAAAGCCTAGAACTGAACTTTAGCATCTATTTCATAGGTTGAATACCTTGGTAGGTACTCATTATGGTGTGTTAGTAGAATAAGAAGAATTGAAACTCTTTCTAAAGGAGAGGCAGTAATACTTTTGAAGGCCATACACACAGGACATGGTATATAATCCCTGAGGTTTAATCAGAAGATGAGAGAAGACATTTCCCTTCCCTAGTAGTGCTGGTTAACAAGTCTTAAGTAAAAATAACTGAGAATAAAGGTCGGATATTAGAAAGAGCTAAACGTGAGACATCAGGTGGTATGTGGGTTAAGGAACTGGACTCCTACATGACCAACAGCCATTAAAGTCTTGGACCTGGCAGGTTATTTTCTGTTTTTCTATTTCTGTCTCTCTGTTTTTCTCTGTTGAGCACATGTGTCCTATAGAAAAATTAAAATAATAATAATAAGTAAAAATTTTAATAAAGAAAGAGCTGAACATTTTTTAGAAAAAACAGGAAAATGAAAAGACCCAAGTTAAAGGAAAAAAAGTAGAATTGTACATTATTAGAAGAATTTGAAGTATCTGGTGCCTTTAAAAATAGAACACTTTATTTTAAGATTTTTGGCATAGAGTACATGTTGTCATCAGAGAGACAGTGAGAGAGAAAGTGAGAAATCAACTCCAAAGGGGATGGCCAAGCCCCAGTCCCTGTTTCTCCTTTCTCTTCTTGGGAATTTAGGTACGCGAGCACACGTGCACAGCATAATTTTCAAGTTGTCCGATTAAGAACTGTAATCTGCCATGTAGGAGTCTGGCACTGTAACTGCCATGCCACCTGCTGGCCCTAGAAAACTTTAAACATGGCAATCATGTTAACAAAAACTTCAAATCCATTCCAGTCTAGTCCTTGATTGGATTACTGAATTTATACACTGAAAGCCTAGCAGAGGAAAAATTTGCTAATTTCTAGATATTAAAAATAGTATTTGTCACAGCATCTTCTGCCACAAATAAAATATTCAGTCTTCAGCAAAATCAATAGGAAAAACACCACAGAGAAGGTAAAAAAGAAGAGACTAATGAGTAATAGATATCATTAGTACCAGGATTAGATATGCCATAGATGTGAAAACAATCAAACTGACCATTTTAAAGAACTGTAATTAATTTTGTATAATTTTAAAACTCTATAGCAACAGAAGCAGAATGGTTTCAAAATTATAAGACATATTTTGAACATTATCTTTAAAATTCAGTATTTTGAGATTTTGAAAGTTGTTTGTAAACTGTCAAGAATTATGGAGTATGAGCTAAAATTTATTGCTATGTAAAGTAAATGTTTGTGGAAAAATGTAAAAATAAATAAATGAAAAAACTAAAAAAAAAAAAAAGAACTGTAATTAATACCATACAGGATATAGTAGGAAAGACAGAAAATAGAGGTGGGGCCAGCTGGTGGCATTGTGGCTAGGGCACTGCGCTCCCACTTGGTTGACAGCAGTTCCTAGACCTGGCAGCTTGAAAATCATCCTGGGCATGTGTGCCTGTGTGCCCCAAATCCCAGGATACCAGAAGAGAAGAGATTGTGGTATGGCTATCCCCCCGGGAGGTGATTTCTTGCCCTCTCACTATCTCTCTGGAACACACATGTGCCCCATGGCAAAAATCATTTAAAATTACACAGCCAGGAGAAAAGAAGTCATATATCAACAGTGTTTAGAGGAAACTAAAACAAATAAAGAGAATTTGCCAACCCAAAATTCTATACACAGTGAAATATCTTTCAAATTAAAAAAAAAAAAAATAGAGGGCTAGCCTTGTAATCTACTGGTTAATGGAAACTGGATCTCATCAGACTAATTATGGTTTGAGTCCCCACCCTGGAGACTTTAAAATATCCTGGTCGCATGTGTGTGCATGTCCCAAATCCCAACAGGATAGACAGACGGAGGAGAAGGGATTGATTGCTGAACATACCAACTGGAAGGTGCTTTTTCCTTCTCCCTGTCTTTCTTCATCTCCTTCTGGTGAGAACATGCACTCCTCACTGGCAATTAAAAAAAAAAAAAAAAAAAAAAAAAAAAAAAAAAAAAAGAAAAAGAAAGAAAGAAAAAAAGTAAAATAGATATGAAGACTGAAGACTTTTTCAGACAAAGTTAAGATATTTTATTGCCAGCAGACTTACTCTGCAAGAAATATTGAAAGAGTTCCTCACTGAGAAGCAATAGGTCAGAAGCTAGACCTGTGTACATATGTACATCCACACACATTATTGGCAATAGGATAATAAAAGTAAAATATCTATTTTGTCTAATTTTTAATTTCCATAAAATGTGGCTTGACCCAGCCATAGTGACTGAGTGGTAGTGCAATATTATGTAATGGTGGAGACCATCTGGAAGACCAGGGTTCAGGTCAACCTGCACATGCTACGTGTGCACGTGTCCACGACCCTAGCTGACTGGGAAAGGCTGGCAGGGGGTTGCAGAATGAATCCCTGTAAAGTGTAATTGTCTCTCTGTCTGTGTTATGAAAAAAAAAAAAAAAAAGGAAATAAACTTCAGAAAAGTGTTGCTCAAAGAAATATAGAAATTATGTATTATGTGTTTATAGCAAATTTGAAAATAAAGTGTTCAACAGCAATGACACAGGGATGAGAGAAAATAATTGAGAATAAATTGTTCTTAAGGGCTTTGCAAGTGAACTCAAATTATTTAAACAAATATACTGCAAAACCTATGGCAAACAAAAACATTTTTAAAAACAGAAACATACACATATGTTGTCTGCAAATGCCCTCTTAAAATTTAAAGTTTAAATACCTAATATTTAGAGGAATCAAACTAGAATTCATATCTTGAATATTCTAGTAGGAAATGTTGTATAAAGAGGTAAATATAAGAAAATCACAAAAGCAAACATTTAAATTATTTTGTAAGTCTTATTGAATGTTAAAATTACACTTTCTTTCCAATTTTCTTCTTGTAGAGTATAAATTACAGACTCCACAGTGAAGTTGAATAAAAATGGATTAGTGGTTGAGCAATGTCTGAAAAAATTTAAAAAAACAAACTATAGTAGATATTAAGATCCAAAAATTACTGGAATCAAGGATGAGTCACAATCAAGGTGACATTTCTTCCGTTGTTTTTTATGTACACATATATAAATATGAATATATATATATAAATATGTATATATTTATATATAAAACATTTTATCAGAAATCACTAAGTCACAAACATACTTTTAAAAAAAATATTATTCAAGGGACTAGCAGTTGCCATAATGGCTATGTCACTGGACTCCCATGTAGTCGACCACGGTTTGAGTTCTGGACCCAGTGGCTTAAACTCATGCCGGGTGCATGTGCGTGCGTGCCCAAGATCCCAAGAGGAGAATGGAGAAGGGATTGCAGCATGGCCATCCTCCTGGAGTGTGATTTCTCGCTTTCTGTCTCTCTGTCTCTCTGTCTTTCTGGTGAGCGCACGCGCCCTATAGCAAAAACTTCTCAAAAAAAATTATTACATAGCTGACTAAAAATTGTAGCTTATTCTAAATGTTACTTTTTCAAATATGATTTTTAATTCACCTTATGTACCAAGTGACAGAATTATTTTATTTATGAAAAATCAGTTACATAAGCTGTGCTGTTTCTCAATGCTATTTAAAAACAAAAGATGAAAGTGTCTATATTTTGTCAGAATGAAATTTGAGAGCATATATCAAATTGAGATCAAAATACATGCTTCTCATAACCATAGAAATTAAAGGATCAGACTTTAGCTTTTGAACTATGTGTATTGCTATACAAAAATGTGTTTTTGTTTCCTTTTTATTTTATTTTTTTAATTTTTTTTTTTTTAGTTTTGGCACATATGCTTACCAGAAAGAGAGAGAGAAGGAAAGTGAGAAAACACCTTCCATGGGAGATGGCTATCCTGTTCTGTACACCTTTCTCCTTTCTCCTCTTGTGATTTTTGGTATGCATATACCTGTGCCTGGTGTGATTTTCGAGCCTCTGGATCCAGGACCAGAATCGGAACCATGAAGTTGGCCATGTGGGAGTCAGATACCTTAACCACCACGCCACTAGCCAGCCTATAAAAACTTTAAAAACAAAAATGATGAGTCCCTTAGCATAGCAATTAAGTCTGTGCATTGGTGCCAGTTCCCACTTGGTCAATTGCTATTCTAATCCTTTCCCCAGCAGCTTGGAAACCGCACTGCGCACATGTGTTTCTATGCTCATACTCTTGATGAAAATGGAGGAATAATGACTGTGGTGTGAACACATCCCATTGTTGAGGAGAGATTCTCTCTCTCTCTCTCTCTCTCTCTCTCTCTCTCTCTTTCTCTCTCTTTTTCTCTTTCTGGTGAGTGCACACACCTGGGCAATAAAAAAAAATAAAATAAAATAAAACAAATAATAAATATGAAGCAAAACTCCAACCCAGCAAACATCCCGGGAAGCATGTAAGTTGCTTTGACTTAGGCTATCCTGAGAAAAGACATTATCTAAATCACAGCAGTAATCAAGTCATTGCAAAGTTGGATTGGAATTAAATTGCATGCAACAAAGTTTTATTAGGAATGGTACAAAAATCCAGAAGAAGAGCATCTGCTTTCCATATGTACTGGTAAGCCTCAATGGACTCCAGCTAAATTCTTCAGAAACTTCAGGGGAAATTTGTAGTTAAATTTGGAGGCTTTCACCTAAGGAGAGAAAAAAACATGAATGCATTTGGCCAACTTTTCCTCCACTAATTAATATACATTTTAAAGAAATTACTTGATGTCTTTTTAGGAGTTTATGTTTTAAACAAACCCACAAAATTGTCACTTACTGCTATTCTCACCCATGAGCATTTTATTCACACCTATAAAAGCATATTTTGAATTTCACATTATAGCAATTTTATTTACAAAATTATTGGTGTGATAAAAATCTAAGATAATACTGCCAGTCAGTTTTTACTGAATTGCTGTTTACTCATTACTGATCCCCGTTTCTCTGTGTCACTATGAGGTTAGTAAGAAAATACACGGATGGAAAAATAGGAGTAGATATTATAATAATTACCTGATGTTATAAAACTCTTTTCTTCCATAAATATCAGCATGTATTAGACATTTTTTTTTTGAATCTCAGTGTGTGCTTTTTATCATGAAGAGAACCATGTGATTCAGGTGTTTTTTGGCTTCATATATAAAGGAGTCTCTGCTTCTATTATTTAATATGCTCAAACATTCATTGAGAAACTCTTTATTATATGGAAATTAATAAATTTCCATAAATTAATAAACTGCCATTGACAAGTACCCAAAATTGAAAGAAGCAAAGAAAGAAAAAATTCTCAACAGAATCTTCAGATAACAGAAGGACTTATAGACATATAAATTCATAGATTTGAAAAATAGAAAACAACATTCACAAATACATTTGAAATGGAGGAACAGAGAGGAGGGAGGAGAGACTCTTGAGAACCTGAGGATAATTATAAACCTTTTATTTATAGTAATCTATATTTACAAGGAAGCTAGAGAGGCAGCATTTATTATTCTTTTATATTTTCATGAACATTATGACTTAATATGTGTTTTGAATAAGTCAGTTAGGTTGCTGATACAGAATTCAAATGGATATAAGCTCATAACATGAACACTGGGGCCCCCATTCTTGGTCTCTTTTAACATTCAGTTCTCTATCCAGAGCATATTTTCTGTTAGTGATTTTTGTGATTACATCATAGTATTTTATCTAAATACAAGCATGTATGTATTAGTCTTTCATTTTCACACCATCATTTGTTTTTTATGAAAAGAGGCCTATGCCTTGTTTTTCCACTTGAAAATATGTCTTAGGAACTGTTTCAGATCACAGCAATATAGAGTTATCTCATTCTTTTTTTTGGAAAGGTTTTCTTGCTAGAGGGCATGTATGCTCACCAGAAAGACAGAGACAGAGAGACAGAAAGCAAGAAATTACCCCCCAGGGGGGATAGCAATGCCACAATTCCTTCTCCTCTAGAGATCTTGGGCACACACGCACACGTGCCCAGCGTGAGTTTAAGCCACCAGGTCTGGAACTCGAGCCACAGACGACTACATGGGAGTCCAGCGAGGTAGCCATTACGCTATCTGCTGGTCCCTATCTCATTCTTTTAATGTCCACTCATGCTATGAAACGATGACCAGGGTATATTTAACAGTCTCTCAGCTGATGGGTATATAAATTGTTTCCAAGCATTTGGTGCTACAAACAATTATGCACTTAATATTCTAGTACATACTTGGAGTATAGTTCTTTCAGGATAAATACCCTAGAAAATTACATGTATTTAAATTTGAGAGATATTGCCAAATTGCCCTACAAAATATGCTATCAACTATTTTTTTCCCCCTCAGAGGTAGTATAAGAGATTGTCTGCTCTCCAACAAAACATTTAATTTTTTTTTTTTTTTTTTCATTCTTTGCTGTTCTGACAGGAGCAAATCCTGTCAGTTGTTCTGGCTAGAGTTTTCATGAAGCTTCTAACTGTGAACTTAATGTCTTTTCACGTGTTTGTGATCTTTCTTTTTCATATTGATGTAGTAGTCTTTTCCTTATTTACTTATGATCATCTCTTTACCATTGTCTACTTTTCGGCCACAGTTTAGTTGCTACAGAATATATTTTAACTTGGAAGGTTTTCATAGGTTTCATTAGTTGCTCTAAAAGCCCTAGAAAAACTCAATTATTGGGCCAGCCAGTGGCATGGTGGCTAAGATGGCTGAGTCCCACATAACGGCTGCTCATGCAATTTGAGTCCTGAACCCAGTGGTTTGAGAAACACATCAGGCACATGCGTGTGTGTCACCAGGATTCCTGTAGATGAAAGAAAGGGAAGGGATTGTGGTGTGGTCATTACCCCTAGGGGTGACTTCTCACTTTACCTCTCTTTCTAGCAATTGCCCATATCCTAGGCATACAAACAATGAATGAATTATGTTAGGACTCAATTATGTTCAGGGTTCTTTTTTTTTTTTTTTTTTGGAGGAGTTTTTGCTATAGGGTGAGTGCACTCGCCAGGCAGACAGAGAGAGACGGAGAGACAGAAAGCGAGAAATCCCCCCCCCCAGAGGGGATGGTCACGCCGCAACCCCTTCTCCTCCATTCTCCTCTCGGGATCTTGGGCATGCACGCACACGCGCCCGGCGTGAGTTTTAAGTCACCGGGTCCGGGACACGAACCGCGGTCAACTATGTGGGAGTCCAGCGACATAGCCATTATGCTAACTGCTGGTCCCATGTTCAGGGTTCTTGACCAATTCTTTGTAACATTAACCTACTGGTGTGCTTAAATTGCCAGATGAATAGTGGGACATTCTCTCCTGCTTGTGTTTTAGGTGTCATTAATCTTAAAATTTTTTTGATCCTATTTCTTCTTACTTACAATAGTAGAAATTAGTACTATGCCTGAAACGAACTTGTTTCTCATATCAATTACTGGCTTGGGAGTCCTGAATCTGCAACTGGTTAGGAAGGAGACTTTCATAAAACAAGCTTTTCATGGATTGCATTTTGGAGCTTACATAGCTTCTGCAATATCTATTATATTTCATAATTTTCTAAACAATCTCTTTAATGTTGCCTTTTTACATACTGGATCTATGACTAGACCTAGCATTATGTCTCCTGAGAGTCTCTAGGAAGCCATGAGCCAATAAGACAAGGCCTGTAAGTGCTGAAAGATGGAATGAGACTAGATGTAATTTTTCAAAAAAGTGTTTCTTAAAGTCATGGAAAAGTTGTATTTTCCTGGGCCATCAGCAGAGTTGAAGAAGAATTCGAGTGGCAAGAGAAGAACTTAATAATATGGAAAATGATCATCCACTGATCCTGGATAAAGCAGAATTGCAAACTGGCAGGAAACAGCACAAGTGCAAATAAGCTGAACAATGCGGATCGGATGAGTGTTTGTCTCACCCTACTTCCACGGAGAAAGCCTTATGTTCATTTTTCTCCTGTAATCCTATTGGTACCTGCTCCTTTTGCCATTCTTCATTATATTACTTTAGTTCAGATATTGGTATGTCTTACCTTCTTTTTTTTTTTTTCTTTTTTTGGAGAGGTTTTAGCTATAGGGCGCGTGCGCTCGCCAGACAGACAGAGAGAGACAGAGAGATAGAAAGCAGGAAATCACCCCCCAGGGGGGATGGCCACGCCACAATCCCTTCTCCTCCATTCTCCTCTCGGGATCTTGGGCACGCACGCACACGCGCCCGGCGTGAGTTTAAACCGCCGGGTCCGGGACTCGAACCGTGGTCGACTACGTGGGAGTCCAGCAACATAGCCATTACGCTAACTGCTGGTCCCTGTCTTACCTTCTTTATGGCAATAGTTCCTAAGTTATTTTCCATTTTACAATCCTTTTTCTCTTCCACTGTAAATTTTACATGGTCATTGGTGTTGCTATTTAAAATGCAGATAAATGACGCCTTTACTCAAAACTTGGTGCCCTGCACCCACTTATACACATTTATTAATCAGAACTCATCAGCATGATGGCCTTCACACCTCTAGGGATTTGGGCCATAACCTGACTTTTGGTGTTAGAATTTTACTGTGTCTTTCCATGAGTCCTGCTAATACAGGTTCATCAAACTAGTCAACATTTCTCAACATAGCCAGAACTTTCTTATATCTGGACTTCTGCTCATGTGTTAATTTAGAAGTCCCTTCTCATGTAATAAAATTGTGGTTATAAAATAGCTAAACTGTTTTGATGACTCACTATGTGCCAGAGGTTATTTTGAGCATTTCATCCTCACCACCACCAAAAAGCATGGGCACCATTACTACAGCTTTTCTTTTTTATTTTTGTTTTGTTTTGTTTTTAGGGCACTTGCACTTGGTGGGGAGAAATAGAGGGTGACAGAGAGTGGAAGTGAGAAATCACTCTCCCAAAAGGGGGTGGCCATGCCACAATTCTTTCTCCTCCATCCTCCTCTTGGGATATAAAGTACACACTCACATAAACCTCGCATGATTTTCAAGCCTCCAGATCTGGGACTTGAACTGAAATTGGCCATATAGGAGTCTAGCACCCCAACCACCATACCACTGGACCCCTATTATTTTCTTTTCACAAATGATGAAACTGAAACTTGGAAAGGTTCAATAGTTTGGATCTAACACAAAGCTGGATTTTTAAAGTAGGCATTCTGTCTCTAGAGTTGGGATGGGAAGGCTGTGTCTTGATTATATTTTATCATCCACAGCATGTTATACATTATTTGCACAGAACAGGTGCTAAATAAATGTTTGTTAAATTGAATGTTTTATTCAAATTATAATTTGAGCTTGACTGATCCAGAAAATTAACTTAATTTTATCCACTTGAGAATGTCAGTGTTATCTTGACCTATCTTTGTTGAGAATGGTTTCTTCCTTTTTTCCCCAAATATTTCTATTTTGACACTTATAGTCACAGCTGATGCTAATCTCAGAAATTGAAACAAAAGAACCACAACACAGCAGTTTAGAGAGCAGTATATGGTGACCCCAAATAGAGGCAATTATGTAAAAGTGTCTACAGTTAGTAATGTGACATGCAACCAAATTTGCTTTTCTCTAATGGGAATTTGGGAAGTAAAACCAAAAAGCCACAATTTAAAAAATTGACAGGAAAAATTTAGAATATGTGCAGATTTTTGTTTCTATGAGTTGATCTCAAGAAGTATGGTAAAAAGAGATTGGGAGACTGTTTTTCCATGTGGTAGTCCTTATTTAATAAAGCTAAATTGTTTATTAAATGTATAAGCACTTACATGATATTAAAAGAAAAAGTTTATAGCCTTCATATCCCATATGTCAGCTGAGGTCAGATAACATTTCAAGTATGTACTAAAATTTACTCAATAGAAATAAAAGTGTAAAATTATAAAATAAAAATGAATGTCAGTGGAAGCTCTTTACCTTTTCCTAAGAGTTACATATTTAAATTTCAATATTAAAAACGTGTACAACTTGGGGCCAGCAGATGGCATGGTGGTTAAGGTGCTAGACACTCCCACATAGCCAACTATGGTTCGAGTCCCGGACCTGGTGGCTTGCTTTCTCACATTCCTTCTCTCTGTGTGTGTGTGTGTGTGTCTCTCTGGTAAAATTAAAATAAATAAATGAATAAATAAAATAAAATAAACATGTACAACTTACATATAGAGGCAGCTTTTATAATAAATAGAGGTTCATCTGGTAGAAAATGCATTTCTCTGTGGTACATTTCCTTGTTAACCTTTCTGAAATAACTCCTCTGAGTGTGATTATTCTTTAAAATAATTTTATCATGACCTGTTACCCTGTTACATACTAACCTTATCATAGCGTTCTTCAACCTTGGCATTTGGGATTGGATAACTGCTGTTGCAGACTGTCCTGTGAAATGTATGACCAACATTCCTAGTCTCTAAACATTGGCTACCATTGGCACCTTTTCAGTTGTGATAACCACAAATGCCTCCAAACATTGCCAAATATCTGGGTGGAGAAGAGCTGCAATCACCCCCATTGAGAACCACTGACTTGACTCAATGCCTTTGGAATACTAGTCATTCCAAAAGTTTCCTCAGAGAGGCCATGCTTTCCTAGGATAATGGTTAGCATTCCCTGCCCTTTTACAATTTGTTTTCTATATTAAAGAACTATTTTCTTCACCTTCTTTGGTTGTAATTCATGTCTCTTATTCTGCGTGGCTTAGTAAAGTATTAAGTGTCTGGGACACAAAACCTCCATTCAGAGCATTACTAACTAATACTCAGACTTTTATCCCATAACTAACTCTACTTAAAGATCATGATTTGTATTCCAAGGTGAGGGGGAACAGTTGAGCCAAGCTCATGTCATGTCCTTCAACAGCTCTATAAAAGGCAATTAGTGAAGTAATACTTGGACTTGTGAATCTCTAATCTCAAGCATTAACAATTATTCATACTATTGTTTGGATTATTAACCATTAAAGCAATGTAACAGGAGCACTGACCTGAAATATCACCTTCCTAGACAGTCTTCTATTACCTGGAACAATCTCAGCAGGTAGATGTGTAGCCAGGAGATTAAATGGAAGAATGAAGCATCATTGCCTCCCAAAATATTTTTGATCTAGAGGCAGTAGCTGAGCCAACAGAGATCTAGAGTTATGAATAGAGCAAACACAGATTGCCATGCAGTTTTTGTTATACCTTTAACAGCTTGAATTTTTCTGTCTTTAAAAAATAAAACTCTCTCTCTCTCTCTCTCTCTCTCTCTCTCTCTCTATATATATATATATATATATATATATATATATATATAATATTATATATATGTAAAATCTGTCAAGTATTTATTACAATGCTTTGTATAGTTCTTTGTTTCTTTTATAATCTCTACTTGCTGTGATAATGATTTTTTTTTTTTTTTTTGCTTTAAGGCATATGAGATCTCCAGAGAGACAGAGAGAGGCAGAAAATCATCCCCAAGGAGGAGATGACCATGCTGCAAATCCTTCTCTTCCATTTTCTTCCTGGGACCTTGGGCCCACATGCACATGTGCCTGGCCTGAGTTTGAAGTCATTAGGTTTGGGAATCAAACTCGAACTCTTGTCAGTCATGTGGGAGCCCAGCTACATAACTGCTATACCATCTACTGGTTCCCGATATTTTTTAACAGCATGAGTAACAGGTCATCCCAATACTGAGCACTTAAAATGCTATCAGAGCTCCCAGAAAATTAGTGCTCTCTGCGTGGGGCTTGACAGTTCCCTGTTTAATCCTCACTCCCTTAGGGAAGACTCTTGTCACCAGGGTCATTAACTGGGATCTAGTTCTAACAATGGTTAAGAGACCATCTACATCCATATGGTATAAAAATGGAAATATTCATATTTTGAGATGATCTTTATGATGAAAACCAATTTCTTTTAACTCTTTCCCCACTTTCAGACTCTCATTCTGCAGTGATTCTTTCAAAGTGTAAAAATGATAGCATAAAAAAGTTGGTGCTCCCTTGAATTTATCAAAATAAATCTTTTGATCTCTTTGATAATCATTTATCTCTTCTTTATAACCTTCCCATATGATCAAATATAATATTCTAAAGCTCTCTTGATCATTCTTATTTATTGCTTGTAACTTAACTTTTGGTTTACAATTTTGTTTTAAATTTTCTGAGGAATTTTTAGTGAAACTGTTTTATTTGGTCAACTACAAGTATATAAGACTTATTCTTAAGAGACTAGGTAGCATGAATGGGTTAAGTGTACAGATTTCAGAGACTGAAACTTGGGTGTTAATCTAATTTTACCACTTAATACTTGTTTAATTTCAGAATAGTTAGCTACTGACTCTGAGCTCCATTTTCTTTATAGGCTGAATCACCCTTGCACTACATAATTTAAGCACCAGTGTAGGCCTCATGGGCCCTAATCATGAGACATAAATCACATAAGAATGTCAAGCCATGTTAATCCAATCTGTCTTCAATATTCTGCAGTTCTACCATCTAACGTGTTCGATGGGAAGGGGTGTTAAAATAAACTGATCCTTGTGTCCCACTGTGAATCAAATTATTCTAGTATCTTAGGTTGTGTCTGGATATATATATATATATATATATGTATATATATATATATATATATGTGTATTTGCTACTTCCTAGGTAACTCTAACCTGCAATCAGTACAGAAGAATACATTGTAAAGTTTATGAGCTGAATTCTTCTAGTGTAAATAAAGTCATATTGACTAGCTATAAGTTTAAGCAATTATTTGGTTAATTGCCCTTTCATGAATACAATTGCTATGCTCATTTTGCTTTGTACTTAAATGCACAATCTGTTGAAATTCCCTTGATTTTAGTATTTTTGTGAATCTGTGCTGCACATATTTAACACCACTACTGTTTTGCTATATCTATCATCACTTTTGCTTATGCAAAGTTGTAACTACATTCTGCTAAATTTCAGCCATTACAATTTTAAGACGCTCAAATTCTAATGTTCTCCAATTCTACCGCTTGCTGTGATCCAAATCCACTTTTAACTCTTATATTTTTCCTCTTTTTATTTTCCTTCCAATTTTTTATCTCTTAGACTGCAATAGAAAAAATATTTGTTGTTAAAATGAAATTGCAAGTTATCATCACTGCTAAAAGTAATTTTTTGATATATTTTTCCTATAAGGCACATACACTCACAGGAGAGGCAGAGAGAGATGGAGAGACAGGAAGGTAGAAATCACCTCCCAGTATAAATGGCCATACCACATGCCATTCTCCTCCATCCTCCTTTTGGGATTTTGGGGATCTATGTACACTTGCCTGGCATGAATTTCAAATCGCCATGTCCAGGGCCTGGAATTTTGGTGCTAAAAGTAAATTAGTGTGTAACTTGTTTTTTGACATTCCCACTTTATTGCAGGGAAGCATATGAATTCAATTGAATGCAGGTATGCCATACATAACCAATGTGCTTCTCAAGGATCTTTTTGGGTACACACTAATACACAAGCAGGGTGAGCTGCAGGAGTCATTCTGTTCTATACACAACAAAACTTCTAGCTCACAGTAACAAGTTTGTTTTTATAAATTTTTGAACTATTTTTCAGATGTTTGTAGTAGTATTTTAATCTTAGTACAATATTACTACCTGATTATTGACTTAGCTTCAGGATGCACTGTTTTGGAATCCTTAGATCATTAAAACAACACTCAAAGTTTATTTTTACTTTTCTTTTAACTTTTGTTAAAACTGATTTAATCATACCACAACAGAAACAGCTGCAAGCTGATATAAAATATGAAAATAATTTGTTGTATTTAAATTGCATTCCTTTCACTAAAAGTGCAAAGCAATTTTTACATGCAGTATTATGCTATAAATCCTCACACCATCACCACAAGGACTCATTATTTTTCTCATTTGACAAGTAGAGGTTAAATTGAGGTTTTAAACATCTTACCTAAGGACGTACAAAGTCTCATTGGTGTATTCAGCAAGCTCTCTTAGCCTTCCAGTGAAATATTCTTTCTTTTTCTGTATGCTATGTCACTTGGGGAACAAAATAAATCATTTATCAAACATATAATAAGCCCCACTATGTTCCAGCAGAATTCTACTGCTGTGAAGTTATGGCAGAAAACTATTCAGCACAGCTGAAGACATTTGGCAAGGAAATGGTCCTGGGGACCAAAAACAACATGGCAAGATAAGGAAGCTCAGGCTACTGTCCTGGAACTTCATCAACCTACAAGGGATGCCTTAGGTGGGATCTTTTCTAGTAGGCTCTAGAAGAATTCACCACTAGGATCCCAGTATGCATCAAGGCTGAGGATGCTTGGCATCTAGCAGTTCTGATAGGGACATCATTTAAAGATACCAAACTTGTTCCCTATGGGTTCTCCACTGCCTATAGAGATACCCCAGACAGGGCTCTAGCTTTATATGCCTAATCCTTCCTCTTCTGACATTTTTTTCTTTATGATAGGAATGGGAAATAATTGCTTAGTCCATAGGGATGGACCCCTTGTCCCCAGTGGAACTCCCAATAGAACATACTCCCCCTCACCTTCTGCACTAGGTACATTCTGTTTCCACATCAAAGTGGATAGAAGGAGTTGATGGTCAAACCTTCAGTCCATCACATATTTGCCTCCACCACCTCAGGGAGGTAGCTGGACAAGAGGGTCCAATTAGAATCCAAGTCCTCTTTGTCATTACTGATATTCAACAATGCAGAGAAAACTTGGGCAGATATTCTGGGAACCCCAATAAATGTAGTGACAGGTTCCAGACTCTGACTCTGGCTTTTTACCTCTCTTAGACAGACGTACCATTCATTCTGGCTACCTGGTGTACCCCTATTGAAAAGGAACAAATCTTAGATGCAGCCTGCAAAGAAGTGAATGCTGCATTTGCTAGAACCCCCACGAGAAAATTTTATAGAAGAACCTGTCCCCACAACTGACCCTGAATAGGATTATAATACCCTAATGGGAATGAACCAGAGAGTTAAGTTCCTGTAGACTCTCTTGGTAGGAATGAGACATTGGATACGAAAGCCTGTAAATTATGACAACTGTACAGGAAAAAGATGAAATCCTAGCCTCCTTCTATGGCAAGAAGGATTTAGAAAGTATACTAATCTGGACCTTACTTCTTTAGAAAAAAGAGCTCTTTTAGGACAGTATTTCATTAGCCAGTCTACCCTAGATATCAGGCGAAAACTCTAAAAGCTACAAAAGGGTTCCCAAATCAATCAGTTTTTGTTACTCAACATGGCCTTCATGGTGTTTAATAATTGAGATCTTAAAAAAGAAAAAGAAAAAGAAAGAAAGAAAGAAAGAAAGAAAGAAAGAAAGAAAGAAAGAAAGAAAGAAACAGAACAAAGAAAAATGACAAGCCAGGCTTATGGCTGTCTTAATTAGCAAAGTCCTCAATACCCACAGACCATCCAAGAGTTTACTACCCAACAAGAAAAAAAAAAAAAAAAAAAAAGAGGGAAAAACCTGCAGATTTCTGCTTCAAGTTCAAGGAGACTGGACATTGGGCAAGAGACTGTATTCAGCCAACTCACCTCCTGGACCCTGCCGTCATTGCCATGATATGGAAAATAATCCCTGGCATTGGAGGGTTGACCGTCCACTCTCCTGAAGGGGAACGCAGCATTCAAGGCCCTTATGAGCAAAGGGGAAGAAATCTATCACTGATGCAGTCCAGGGAGATCCTCTGTGTGTCAGAGAAGTAATCATACCTATCAGAACTCCAGGTAATTCTGAATGTTATGGTAAGACAATTTTATTTCTTTTAGATGCAGGAACCACTCATTCTGTTCTCCCTTCATTTTGGGGAAGCCCCTCATTGAAAACCATGAGAGTTATAGGCATGGAGGGAAAAATAGTGTAAGTTATTTTACCCTACCCTTGATATGCCAGTTTGGTGAGAATCAAGGATTTCTAAAAGTTCTTGTGAGAACAAGAATGTCTAATTGTTCCTAGCTACCCGGCACACCCTTATAGGAAGAGATGTACTGGCTAATCTAGAAACTAATCTTCAATTTAAATTTAGACTTCCAAGGACTATGATCATTCACTATTCTGATGTAACAAGTCACAGAGATGATAAAGCTGACCCCATGGCTTGGTATTCTGGACAACCAGAAGGGCTATAACAGCATCCCTTGTAAAAACGTAATGTAAAATCCCATCTAAGTCCCCTCATTGTAAATAGTATCCTACAAAGCTAGCATCCAGAAAAAGACATGAACCAACTGTAAAGGAATTTTTAAAATTTGAGCTACTAAAACCTTGTCAGTTCCCCTGCAATATTCCTATACAGCCAGTACTTAAGTCAACTGGAAAATACAGGTTTGCCCAAAACCAAAGGTCTCCAACCCAAATTTGACTAAGGACTGTTGGCTTTGTTTATTCTCATCCTCAGTGCTATATGCTGCTGTCCTTTTTCTTATTCAGCTGTGGGCCATTAGTGCAATGACTCCTCATTCTAAATTAAGAGAGGTTCACCTTTCCAGTTAATGAATATACAGAACTTGCAGAATTTTCAAATAAATGGAAGAACACACTGGTAGGAAGAGTAATTAATCGTCTCACATCCTTCCAGTAGAATTTAGCCACTGAGGCCTCACTGAGAGCCTCAGTTGGGGAATTATAATGGTTACTACTCCCTTTTTGCTTCACAGATTTGATAGTATTTGCTGGATTCAAGTGGAATTTGGTTAAAATATGGAACTTGTTCCTTTGGCTGTTGCCTTCTTGGGACCCTGGTCGATACTAATTCTCACCTTCCCTTTTGGGCCCTGTTTATTAAAAATCTCCTAACCAAGTTTCTCTCTTCTTGCTTAGAGACTATAATATTATAAATGATCATACAACAGGAATATCAACCCCTTGGTACCTGCAAATCAGCAGCAACAATGGCTCTCCAAATGATGCGCTTCATTACCATCTCAATGGCCTGCCTCCGGCCCTGCTCTCCCACCTAGATCAGAAAGCCCAAGAGTTCCATAATACCTAACAGGTAGGACCAACGCCACTTTCCAGAATAAAGCAGTTGCAGAAGATAGACCATCTACCTTTGACTCCCCCAAAAGATTTATGAGGATTATGCCTCTCAGGGAGAAAATGAAGCAGGAGAAAGCTAGAAAATGGAAGTGGGCAAGGGGGCTGGAGCATCTGCCCACGCAGCTAGATAGAAAAACTGCTCAGGGCAGAAAATTCCCCAACAAAGGTAATGTAGGCAGAGATTTAGTGGGGGATGTTAGCTGATCAAGCCACTTTCTATATAGCCAGTGAGATGAATCAGTGAGCCCAGCCACATTAGATATAGCCAGTGAGACGAGAGCAATCAGTGGGCTCAGTCATTTTTGACATGGCTGTTGAGATGAGATCAGTGGGATCCAGCCGACGACCAACCAGCATGACCTGGATTAAAAAATTATAAACCTCACAGAATGTAACTGCCAGAGCTTTTGAGCCACTTTTTCTCTATTAAGGCCCACTCCTACCTCTCAGCTGTCTATTTTTGCTTTTACTTAAATAATGACCTTTTCCTTTAAAAACAAACAAACAAAACAAACAAAAAAAAGAAAGAAGAAAAGAAAGAAAAACATATAGCAAAGACACTCATGCACACAAGTTTGTGGCAACGTTTTTTGTAATTACCCCTAAGCTGGAAGCAATACAATTGGTGAATACATAAATTTAAATATAGAGAGTGGAATATTACTCATGAATAGATAGAAACTAAACATTAAGTATAAAAACATCGGTGAGATTTTAAAACATTATGCTAATTGAAGTAAATAAAGTACAACGAACATCTCCGTATGATTCCATTTACAAGAAATTTTAGAAATGCAAACTGACAGCTAATCTGTGGTTACTCAGGGCAGGACACAGGGAAGAGGATCGATGTAAGGGACATGAGGACATTCTTAGACTGAGAGAACTTTCGGTTTATTGATTGCAGCGGTATAATCATGGCTGTATAAAATCATGTCTTGGTTATCACAACACTTATGATTGATAAGTGTTTTCATAATAGACAGCCTCTCAAGAAAAAAAAAAAAGCTACTGGCATCACATTGTTCATATCTACTTACATTTTCAGTGTATGTAGCATTCCCTGTGTTAGCTCACTTATCCTCTCTTCCCCTTTCTTTCCTAATCAGTCTCCTCAGAGGTTTTAAATTCGACTTGTTCCAAGAAATAAATTTTAACTTTGTTGATTTTCCTTATTATGTACACTTTCTAGAGTTTGCCTGTGTAATTGCTATTTTCTTGTTTCCATTTTATTAGGATATTTCACTTTTCTGTTTTCAAATGTTTTGCGACAAAAGATTAGCTTCTCACTTCGACTCTAGTATTTAAATTTTACAGCTATTCCTTTTCTTCTAGATATTGCTATGTCTGCATCTCATAATTTGTAGATATTGGATTTTTAAAATTTAGTTCGACATATTTTGAAATTATTAGTATTAGAATTACTAATAGGGGACCAGCAGTTAGCATAATGGCTATGTTGCTGGACTCCCATGTAGTCGACCACGGTTCACGTCCCGGACTCGGTGGCTTAAAACTCAGGCTGGGCGCGTGTGCGTGCGTGCCCAAGATCCCAAGAGGAGAACGGAGGAGAAGGGATTGCGCTGTGGCCATCCCCCCTGGGGGGTGATTTCTTGCTTCTCGCTTTCTGTCTCTCTGTCTCTATCTGTCTGTCTGGCGAGCGCACGCGCCCTATAGCGAAAAACCTCTCCAAAAAGAAAAAAAAAGAGAATTACTAATAGGCTATTGAAGTGACAGAAGACTATGCCAGTGTTTTCCCACATATATAATTACATCAAACAATGCTATATCAACTTCCAACTCAACGGTTTTGTTTGTTTGATTGATTTTTGTTTTTGCCAAAAGGCACATATGCTCACTAGAGAGAGAGAGAGAGAGAGAGAGAGAGAGAGAGAGAGAGAGAGAGAGAGGGAGAGGGAAAGAGAGAAGAAGGGGGAAAGCAAGAAAGAACTTTCTCTTTCCTTCTCTTCCATTTCTCCTTCCTGTTAGGTTTTGGACACACACGCCAACATGCCTGTGCTTTTCTCTGCTCCAGGAGTCAACTCACACAGTTACCCATGTGGGATCTAGCTGTCTTTAGTGCCAGGTCATGGGATGACCCATCAACACAGATTCTTAAAAGTTAGGTTTGTGAAGAAGCTGTTTATATCTAGTAAAGTTAGTCTTTTAAGATATTTAATTTGACAAATGTTTCAAATATATAGCTACATTACTACTTCGGATGATGACAGAGAACATTTCCATCATGCCAACATGGTTCCCGGTGGGTGCCCTTTGGTTGCCTCTGGTTGTCAGCCTTCAGCCACTAGAAACCACTCACCTATTTTCCTTGATCTTTGCACTTTCCAGATTGTTCTATAAAAAGAGCTCTATACTAGCCCCTTTCATCTTTTTAAACTTGTGATATTTACTCTTCTTTTGTACATTTAATGTGGAGTATTCCGCCAAATAGAGGCAATTTGTTTATTCATTCATTCCCTTATTTCCAGCTTGAAAAATTATAATAATATATATGAAGAAAGCTAATGTAAGTACAGGTCTTTGTGTAAAGCTATAATTTTATTGTTGTTGGTAAATATTTACGAGTAGGATGTCTGGGTTATAATAGAACTTATACATTTAATATTTTAAGAAACTACAAAACAGTTTTCCGAAGCAATTGCACTACTCTGCATTCACACCAAGAATCTTAAAATTCTACTTACTGGGACCAGCAGGTGGTGCAGTGCTTAGGTTGCTGGACTCCCACATGACCAGCTGACGTTTAAAGTCCTGGTCCCTGTGGCTTGAAAATCATGCCAGGTGCATGTGCATGCAAGCCCAAGGTCCTGAGAGAATGGAGGACAAGGGACTGTGATGGCCAAGGTGTGGCCATCCTTCTGGGGTTGGAGGGGGGAGGATGGTTTCTCGCATTCCCTCTCACTATGTCTGTCTGTCTGTCTGTCTCTTTCTCTCCTCTGCAAGCACATGTGCCCTAAGGCAAGGAAAAAAAAAAACACACACACACTTAAAAAAATTGTGCTTGGGGTTATCAGCAGGTGGTATGGTGGCTAAGGTGCTGGACACTCCCACATGGCCAACTGAGGTTCGAGTCCTGGGCCTGGTGGCTTGCTTTCTCACTTTTTCTCTCTCTCTTTCTGTGTGTGTCTGTCTCTAGTCAAATTTTTTTTAAAAATTGTGCTGGGACCAGCAGTTAGCATAATGGCTATGTCGCTGGACTCCCACGTAGTCGACCGCAGTTCATGTCCCAGACCCGGTGGCTTAAAACTCACGCCGGGCGCGTGTGCATGCGTGCCCAAGATCCCAAGAGGAGAATGGAGGAGAAGGGATTGCGGCGTGGCCATCCCCCCTGGGGGGTAATTTCTCACTTTCTGTCTCTCTCTCTCTCTCTCTCTGTCTGGCGACCGTACGCGCCCTATAGCGGAAACCTCTCAAAAAAATAAAAAAAAAAAATTGTGCTTACTTAATTCCACATCATCATTTGTTTTCTAACCTTATTTTAATTTAATTAGTCGTTCTAGTAAGCATTTAGCAAAACTTCATGGTTTTTCCTAATGATGAAAGATAAGCTTCTTTTCAGGTACTTATTTGTCATTCATTTATCTTAATTGAGTGAATATCTGTTCAAATCCTTCATCTCTTTTCCACTGAGCATTTTCATAGTTTACATTTTTATTGTTAGTGTATAGACACTTTATATTTTGTGGTTTCAAGTCTTTTATTGGGTATGTGCTTTTTCTTTCAGCGTGTGGTTTCTCTTACACTTTTTTAGTGTCTTGTGGAGAGCAGAAATTGTTTATTTTCATGATACCAGATCTTCCATTATTTTGTTCTGTGGTTTATGCTTTTAATAATCATTTTAAAATTATTTACTTAATCCAAACTTTCTAAGCTTTTCTTAGATGGTTTATTCTGAGAGTTCTGTAATTTTGGCTGTTATACTGTATGTAGGTTAGGGAGGTCCCACACACCTAGCCTTGCTTACCAAGGGCTTATGAGTTTTTCTGCCTATTCCTCACCCCCACCAACCAGCCCCAAGGTCCAACGTACTGAAAATTTTTCTTGTGCAATTTAAGAATCTTGGGCAAGGGAACCAGCAGTTGGCGTAATGGCTATGTCATAGACTCCCACGTAGTCGACTGCGGTTTGCATACCAGACCCGGTGGCTTAAAACTCACGCCGGGCGCGTGTGCGTGCGTGCCCAAGATCCCAAGAGGAGAATGGAGGAGAAGGGATTGCGGCGTGACCATCCCCCCTGGGGGATGATTTCTCACTTTCTGTCTCTATGTCTCTCTCTCTCTGGCGAGAGCACGCGCCTTATAGCGAAAACCTCTCCAAAAAGAAAAAAAAAAAAAAAAAAGAATCTTGGGCAAGATCCCTGGGGAAGTACATGCTTCTAGTCATCCTCAGATAGCTATTTTTCTTCAACCCCTTCATCAGAGGCAAAGAGGTCTTGGGGAAGCTGGAGGCCAGCTTTCTATAAGAGAGAGGGCCAGGAATAGCACAACATTTGGTTTCCTTTTGCCAGAGGCTGAATCTGTCCTTTATTTTGCCCTTTCCCCTGGTGTCTCATCACTAATATGCCAAAGCCAGTAGAAAAAAACCTGTTTGGTACAGAACTCCTGGGCAAACACTGAGCCTTTCCGAGCTTGGTAAACACTCAACCATTGTCTTCTTACCTGTTTTTATGAGGTTCCTTTCCCTCTTGAACTGAACGGAGGTGAAATAATTTTTGTGTCCTGTCTCTTCAGAGGAGCTGCTCATTATCTCATTTGGAAATCATTTTATCTTGTTAATTTGCTTATTTATTTATTTATTTATTTATTTATTTTTACTTATTTTCTATGATAGAGAACCTTGTGCATGAGGGGAAGAAAAAGAATTTTTTTCCTAGGTCTTCTGGGTTCTAGGCATCACTCCTTGATGTGTTTGCAGGCTGACCTGGGGATCTAACCTACTGCAGCCTTACATAGCACTTAGCTGTCCCTGTCCCACAGTAGCGGGCCTGTTAATGCTCTCTTTCATAAAGCTCCTGATTTTGCGAATTTTTCTAGCTATTGTTTGTTAGAGTACAAGTGACATTCTCCTGTGACTTTCTACACACTTGATTGAAGCAGGAAATCTAGTTTCACATATTTTTAATTTGTATTACAATTTGATACTTCAATCATAGGTCATTGAGAAGTGTGATTTTAAATTTTCAAACATATAGTAATCGTCTAGTTTTTTGTTGTTGTTCTTGGTTTCTAGAACATATGGGAATTGCCTGTGGGTTTTTTTTTTTCATTGTATTGTTCTTGATTTCTAGCTTAATTGCATTATTGTCACAGAACATATGCTGTATTATTTAAAATATATGGAATTTCTTGAAACTTGCTATATTCGGTAAACAATAATCTGCATTTTGTAAGTGTGTAAATTTATGGAAAATGGAATTGAAATATGAGTTTCTTTTGATAAAAATTTGAAATCTATGCATAAATTTTTTATAATACACACTTGAACTATTTGAAAACTTTTCTGTCAGAACGTTAATAATTTTGTTTCAATTCTCAATATTGTTCATATTTTGGCTATTTCAAAATTATTGGGTCAATTACTTTGGAATATCTCACTATTATTATAGATATCTATTTTCATGTGGAGTTTCGCAAATTTATTTTTAGATAATTAAAGCCTAGATTTTTGGTGCATACACAATAAAATCACTTAGTTTTCTAAACAATCAAATATTTATTTTTTTGTAAAACAAAATTCTTCATGTCTACAACTACTTTTCACTTTAGTATCTATTTTGTATGATTTTATTATGGCTATGCTAGATACTAACTTCTTTTTTTTTTTGAGAGGTTTTTGCTATAGGGTGTGTGCGCTCGTCAGAAAGACAGAGAGAGGCAGAGAGACAGAAAGTGAGAAATCACCCCCCAGGGGGATGGCCATGCTACAAGCCCTTCTCCTCCATTCTCCTCTCAGGATCTTGGGCACGCACGCACACGAGCCCGGCATGAGTTTAAGCCAACAGGTCCGGAACTTGAAGCGTGGTCAACTACATGGGAGTCCAACAACATAGCCATTATACCAACTGCTGGTCTCAGATACTAACTTTCTGGTATTTTCTAAGCCTTTCTCACCTTTTTAAAAATTTTCTGTCTTTATAATTTAATTTTATCTTATAAAAGTATATATTTGACGGGACATGCCCATTGTAGCAAAAACCTCTCAAAAAAAAAGTATGTTTTGGGACCAGCAGTTAGCGTAATGGCTATGACGCTGGACTCCCACGTAGTCGACCGCGGTTCGAGTCCCGGACCCGGCGGCTTAAACTCACGCCGGGCGCGTGTGCGTGCGTGCCCAAGATCCCGAGAGGAGAATGGAGGAGAAGGGATTGCGGCGTGGCCATCCCCCCTGGGGGGTGATTTCCTGCTTTCTATCTCTCTGTCTCTCTCTGTCTGTCTGGCGAGCGCACGCGCCCTATAGCAAAAACCTCTCCAAAAAAAAAAAAAAAAAAAAAAAGTATGTTTCAAATTGTTAGTTGAATTTGACACATCTTGCTTAAAATTTAACAATGAATTTATTTACATTTAATGTAATCACTGACATTTAAATTAATATACATTTTCTATAATTTTTATTTGACTTCTTTTAATATTCCTTTGTTCTTTCTTGCATTTTTTATATGTTGTGTCTTTATATCATTCCATATTTATTTATATCACTCCATCCATATTTCTAATCATTTAGAAGGTAGTTTAAAAATTATCTGGGCCAGCAGATAGCATAATGGCTATGTTGTACTCCCTTGTAGTCAACCGTGGTTCAGGTCCCAGATCCAGTGGCTTAAACTCACACCGAGCACGTGTGCGCGTATGTCCAAGATCCTGAGAGGAGAATGGAGAAGAAGGGATTGAGGCCTGGCCATCCCTCCTGGGGGGTAATTTCTTCCTTTCTGTTTCTCTGTCTCTGTCTTTCTGGCAAGCCCATGAGCCCTACAGCATAAACCTCTCAAAAAAAAAAAAAATATATATATAGATATAAAACCTCATATAGAGACCAGCAGATGTAGTAATGGTTATGTTGCTAAACTTTCATATCGTTGACAGTGGTTCAAGTCCCAGACCTGGCAGGTTAAAACTCATGCGGAACTGAAAGATTAGAGGATACAGAAATATAGAAAATGGTTATAGATACCAGATACAGTGTGGGAAGAGGGCGGGAAAAGAAGGAGAGTCTGAGGAAAGACTTTCAGGAGAAAAATAGTGAAGCAAGACATTTATGGTACAAAGAGTTGGGTAATTATCTGTTGATGATAACGTGCATAGCATCCCCAGCTGGACTAGTAAGAAATGTATTCATGTTAGAACATTCACTTTACAAGCTAAGTGACATATGTGATTAAATATATAATAAGAAATAAAAATAAAATAAAATAAAAATAACTTATAATGAACATATGTGTGTGCATGCCCAAAATCCCAAGAGGAGAACAGAGGAGAAGAGATAGCAACATGGCCATCCCTTCTGGGGGAGATTTCTTACTTTGTGTCTCTCTGTCTCTTTCTCAGTCTCTCTTGTAAGCATATGTTCCCTATAGCAAAACTTTCTCTAAAAAAATTGTTATATGATAATAAAATTTACCAAATCAGAATTTAATCTCTTAAATTAATTTTCCTCAAGCACTAATGCCTTAAAGTAATTGTACCCTGTTTATCTAGTTCTTGGCTTCCATATTGTTTTGTAAAAGTTTTAAAATATACATCTTGTACGCTATAAATTATTAGTTCTGTCTTAAAGCATCGGTGCACATCATATTTACTGACATAATTACCATTATCTTGGCACCATAATAGCTTTTCCATTTTAGACATACTCTTTAGAATGACATACATTTTTGCCTGAGCTATAGCCTTCAGATTGTCTTTATTTTTCTGATAGAGCTAGATTCTATTAGTTAATGTTCTCATGTTCATTTTCATAAAACATCTTGATTTTATTTTATACTCTTAAAAAGACATTTTGCTGTGCATGAATACTCACGTGTGTGTCAAAATATTAAATAAACATTTATGTTGTTAGCAAATAGATAGATACATAGATAAATGAAAGCAGAAACATTTATAAATTAGTGACTATAATCAATGTTTAATATCCCTTTCTTGATAAATAATAGACTGATTAAAATAAGTGCAAATAAGGCCAATATGGCTGCAGAAGACAGAACACTATTAAGCAAATTGATCTAACTGACATTTGTACAACGTATGACTTAACAACTGGAGGGAGAATACAAAATTTTTCTAGTTTATAGCATTTATAAGATAAATCATGTTTTGGGCCTTAGAACATGTCTCAGTTAATTAAAAAAATCATATCACACTAAGTTATTCTATGATAACAACAGTATATGATATTGGTTAGAAATCAATAGCAAAAGGTATCAGTGAAATTCTAAAATATTTGGAAACTAAATAAAACATTCCTAAATAACTTTAAGTTAAAGAAGAGACATAAAGAGCAGTAGATTGTATTTGGAACTGAGTTTCTACAAAAACAACATATTCTTAGCTGAATATTAGTGAAAATTCAGCTTTTGCAATCACTTTGTAAGATGCTCCTACATTTAGCAGTATTTAGAAGAAATTATAAAGTAATAAATCTCTCAACTAGAAAAGAAGTAAAATCAGAGTCGTGGGAAGAGGCAAGAGCAGCCTCCGAAGAGACCAAAGCCTGCTTTGCCACTGCGTCCCAGCTTCCGATGCCGGTGTCCCACTGCCAGGCTGACGGTGATGCTAAAGGAGATAAAGTCAAGATGAAAGGTGAACCACAGAGAAGATTTACAGGATTGTCTGCTAGTTCCATTCCTCCAAAGCTAGAACCCAAGCCTAAAAAGGTCCTGGCAAAGATGGGATAGAAGGTCTTCAAAAAGAAAAAGGGAAAAGCTGACACTGACAAGGACGGGAATAACCCAGCCGAAAATGGAGCTACTAAAACAAACTAGCCACAGAAAGCTACAAGGGCTGGAGATGTACGCTTTCGAGAACAATATACTTCTCTTCACTGTATAGTTTGAAATACTATTTTTCAGCAAATTTTATAAACATGCAGAATTTTGTTTTGCCTTATTTTTTTTAAAGCTATATCATTAGCACACAGAACATTTCATTGTTGATTTTGGGGGATGGGGCATTTGTCACTAGTGGAATGTCTTCAACATCAGATTTATTTGGGGATAAACATCTTTCTAGTTTTGAGAGACCTCCTGTCAGTTACCAAGAGGAGAAATTCCCTTACACTGACACACATAACTAACATGGAAAAAAGCCTTGTGATATTGAAAAATTAGTTTTTTGTTTGTTTGTTTGTTCTTTCTTTTTTATGTCCTTTCCCTCTGTATTTTTTGAATAGAACTAATCCCCTAAAATCAAAGTCCTGTTGGGGCCTGGACAGGAAAAAAAAAAATGTCAGGTAATCTGTACTTTCTCATGACATTGACATTGTGTTTCAAAAGAGTAGCAGCTCCTTTTTTATATGGTGGATTTTTAGATGGATAAAGATGGTCAAAAGATTTATGGAATAAAAAACTGAATAAATGAGTGGCTCATCTCTTACTTGAAAAGCCATCTCACTTCAATCTGGGAAATTTATAAATAAAAATATCTTTGACTCTACAGTCATTGGTCTATGTTTTATTTCTGTTTCCCATATTATGTACTTTAGGCTAGTTGTTTAGCCTTACCCTCAGTATCAACTTCTTCAAATAATAATAAAGTAATGATACCAATATTGTGGAGATTAAAAAGGGTATGAAAGGTTCGGTCTATACCTATGTTCACTATAAACTTAACATTGAATATATATTAGCAACTATAGAATCAACTTAAATCTTGCCTTCTTTCTGAAGATATTCCAGAAATTCCCACTACAACATAGTAGTTTCTATTTAAGACATTCTGTATTTCCTTAACATAGTATTAACATTTTTTATATAGGGACCAGAAGGTGGCGTGGTGGTTAAGGCACTGGACTCTCACATGGCCAAGTGTAGTTTGAATCCTGGACCTGGTCACTTGCTTTCTCACTTTCCTTCTCTTCCTCTTTCTGTCTCTCTCTGGGAGTACATGTGCCCTATAGCAAATTAAAAATAATAATAAAATAACTTGTTAAAAATGTTATATGTAAAAATTTTTAGCATATGTTCTTCCATTGCTTGTCATTTGCATTATAAATTTAGATCTATAAGAACTGACAGTGTAGATAAAATGGAATTAGTGTAATGAATGAAGATCCATGGAATTAATTAAAGACATCTCTTTTTTGGTAATTCTTATTTCAACAATGTTGAAACTTGAAAGCATCCTCACGATTAGTTCAAGAACCTCAAAATGGTTGGAAAAAGATAAAAATATTATTTTATAAGCTATTCTTTTTTAATTTAGTGCATGAGGTTTCCACTATTTCAATGGTGCTTCTATTCTTTTTTTTTTTTTTTTTTTTTGGAGAGGTTTTTGCTATAGGGAGCATGAGCTCGCCAGATAGACAGAGAGAGATAGAGAGATAGAAAGCAAGAAATCACCTCCCAGGGGGGATAGCCACGCTGCAATCCCTTCTCCTCCATTCTCCTCTTGGGATCTTGGGCACACACGCACATGCTCCCAGCGTGACTTTTAAGCCACTGGGACTCGAACCGCAGTCAACTACATGGGAGTCCAGCGACATAGCCATTATGCTAACTGCTGGTCCCAAGTGCCTCTGTTCTTTATAAATCTCCCATTACCAGGTATCTTATAAGTAACACAATAGCAGAGTATGATAATACATTACTTTATTTGTGCAATGCAGCTTGAGAAGAAGTGATGTAGGGTGGTTTCGAGCTAAAGTTTATAGTCATTACGCAGTTTTGCCAGCTATGTTGATCTATTCTGGCTTAAGAGTGGCATGTTCAATATTGAGGCCGTTATTTCAGCCTAGATCTCAGAAGGAGAAGACACATGGAGAAGAGGCGTAGAAGTCACCCACAGTTGCTCACATGTAACATAATGTGGTGAGCACTACATGTTGTTGCTACAAGCCCTGAAATTTGGAGCCTGTTTATTCTAATGCCAAAGTGAAATCATTTCATCAACAAAATTTAATTTTTGAAACTATATGAGTTCTGTGTTTGATCATTGAGAAGGTGAGTTCTTAACTTTTTACCTGATTATTATGTTCCACAAAGCTCTTAATTGGTGTTATATTTAAGTATTTTCCTCTTACAGGGGAGCTATTGGAAATGTGGCTATGGTAATTTATTTGATGCTTACATTCATCAAATATTTTGATAATGTATCTCCAAATCTTGAATTATTTACAAGGATTGGAATGGAATTTAATATGACTAGGTTCATCTTGAGCAAACCAACTCTGAATATATTAATTTATGTAACTATTTTTTTATTCCTCATGTAATTATTTTATAAGGAATATGCATAAAACCTATCTCCTGCATGCCTATAGGAAACATGAATCCTGTTGTCAAGTGTGTAAGTGTATGTAGCAATGAATACAGAGAATGGTGATTGATGGGTCTAATAATCATATTAAAAAATGCCTTACTACATTCTATGCCCATGCTTAAACTCAATTGAAAGGATTCAACTTTGCTACATTCATTTTCTTAGCCTCTATATTCTGTTCTATATTTTATCACATTCCATTTTTTTTTCTTTTTATTTTTTACTATAGCATGATTGTACTCACCAAAGAAAAACGGAAAGAAAGAGAAAAGAAAAGCAAAAAAACATCCCTCCAGCATCCATGAAACAGCTGGCCCTTATTCTATACCATTTATATACTCATATTAGCCACAATTCAACAAAAACATGGATGCATTTTTTTCTCCCTATCTACCCATCCCTGCTTACACTTTGCCTTTAATGTTTAGAGTATATAATCATATGAATTTCATGCTTATATTACTTTTATAATTTTTCTTTTTCAGACACAGATAAGTAAAGGCTTAGGGGTAGAAAATGAGGTACACCCAAGCCAGAAGGATTCCTGAATTCTGAAGTAATTTAAATTGACAATGATAGGTTTACCAGTAAGTGAGATCTGTTCATTTATTAGTGATTTTCATAGACTAAAGGGAAAATTGACATCAATAGTTGGTCTTAGGATATGTTCCAGAGCATATGAAATGTGCAAAATGTTTCCTAGTGACATTTTCTGTTTCCTTCCTTACTTTCTTGCATCTTTTCTTCCACAGATTTTGTTTTATATATGGTCAGTATTAGAAGTATTAGAACTGAAAATAGAACAAATAGAAAGAAAGAATAATTCCTCTGCAGGAAAAATTAAATGTGTATTAATGTAGAAACCCAAGCTGATCTGAAAGTTCAGTTGTTTTCCATAAAATGACATTTGTGTTGATGGATGAAGGAGTTGACAACAAAATTGAGTTTAAGAGAACTCTAGAAAAAGGCAATAGTTGAGAAACAATAATAAATTTCCAAGATTTGAAATAACTTTAAAAAAAAGGTATCGATGGGCAAAAAGTAGAGATCATGGCAGAGGACAACCTGAGATTAGTGTGAAAATAAGGTGTTGACCTGGTCAAACAGGTCCTATGAAAACCTCTACATCATTTCTTGGAAATAATAATGTTAATTTCCTAAAACTTTTTTTTCCTCAATAGAGTGGAAGAGGAAATATAGTGTATACAACAAGAAAATGATGATAATAGAGACGTCAAAAAGCTCACCTAAGTCAATTTGCTTACACAAAGCATAAGGTTCCTTTTGGTAATAAGAAAAATTGTGGTTAGAGACAATTAGTGACTCCTGTGTAAAGCTGCTAGGAGGCTACAGTGAAATTATGACCAATTTATTATTTTTTTATTTTGTATTTACCTTTTTATTATTTATGCATTTAATCACTATACATCATTTAGATTGTAAAGAGACTTTACTCAGCATGACAGCATCTCAGTTTAACCCAGTTGAGAACACTATACACGTCCTCATCATCAGATAATGAAGCATATCTGTACCCCACAAATGTCTTACCTATTTTTTCCCAAAATTTTCCTTTCCTCCACTCTTCCCCTCCAATTTTATTAAACCAACTTTTCATGATCAAACAAAACAACCTGTTCTGAAAACATAACTAAGTACTAGCTTGCCTTAATTCAAGCTGGTATAGACTAAGTGGCTTATAAACAGTGGAAATGTGTTTCTTATGTGTTTCTTACAGTTCTGGAGATAGAAGTCTAAGATCAGGACGCTAACATGATCAAGTTCCGGTGAGAGTCCCCTTTTGGATTGCAAGTTATCTACCTCTCCTTATGTTTTCACATGGAGAATAGAAAGTTAGCTAACCCTCTGACCTCTTATAAAGATACTAACCCCTTTGGTGACATTTTTACTCCCATGACTCATTTTTCTCCCAGATATCATCATTTTGTGATTAGGATTTTGACATACAAATCTAGGACAAGTACAACAGATATTCAGTCTATTGTTTAACTCTTTACCACTTTTAATCTTACCACTACTGATAAGAAAATTTTGTAAGGCCAAGGTGATAAAATTCCAGAGAAAGGCTCTTTTACACTATTATTGTCAAAAGGTAATAAAAAATTCTCTTTCTCTCCAATTGCATAAACACATACACATGCACATGGGGATCAAGTCTTAAGCAACATTTTCTATAGTATAGGATATGAGCATCACTAAATTCACATAGCCTGTGCATAAAAGAAAATCATTTTATGTAATCCATAGACCATAGCATTACAATTACAAAATACCCACATTTTTAGAATTCATTGTGCTAATTAACAAACCTATCTGTATATTTATTATGGTAATGAATACAACCATTTTATATTCTATAGAGGTGGAAAACATCAAATGTGGTATACTAGAAGTTATATTTGGGGTGTTGCTTTGAGGATACAATGACAATTTGCTAAAACTGGAGGGTTATTTATTTAAAATTTTTTAAAAATTTACACAGGGTGCATACACTCCCCAAAGAAAAAGCAGAGACAGAAGGAGAAGGAGAAAGCACCCCTCAATGGGGCATGGTCATGCCACAATCTATACTACTCCATTTCTACATCATGTCAATATTGTGAGCATATACACACCCACACCAGACATTTTCTACAGTCACCAGGGCCAGCTCTCACACTGCAGTTGGCCATGTGGAATCTAGCTTCCTTTATCCATGGGTCGTTGGGCCAGTCCTGGAGAGTTCATTTCTAATCAAGGAAACTGCTGAAAAACTAAGAGGTGGTTTCAGTTCACACAAAAGTTATGTTTCTCTTGCTTAAATATTTCAGTATAAAATATAGATGGTGTATTAGATATATAGCAAAGAAATAACAGGACCTAGGGGCCAGCAGTTGGCATAATGGCTCTGTCACTCGACTCCCATGTAGTCGATAGCAGTTCGAGTCCCAGACCCGGCGGCTTAAACTCATGCCGGCTGCATGTGCATGCATGCCCAAGATCCTGAGAGGAGAATGGAGGAAAAGGGATTGCGGCATGGCCTTCCCCCCTGGGGGGAGATTTCTCACTTTCTGTCTCTCTGTCTCTCTCTGTGTTTCCAGAGAGAACACGTGCCCTTTAGCAAAATCCTCTCCCCCCCCACAAAAAAAAAAAAAAAAAAAAAAAAAAAAAAAACCCACAAATAAATAATAGGACCTAAACTGGAGTGGTAGCAGTTGAGATGGAAGAATATTGAGATTCAAATATAAAATTTTCTCAATATTGGACCAGCCAGATGGCATGCTATATAAGATGGCTGAAACCCATATGGCCAATTGCACCATTCAAGTCTCAGACCTTGTGGCTTCAAAAATATGTCAGAGGCATGTGTGTGCATACTGAAAATCCTGAGAGGAAATTGAAGTAAGAGGGATTGCAGCATCATCATTGCTCATGGAGGTGCCTTCTCATTTTCTCTACATATACATCCTTCTCTGGTGCACCTACATGCCCAATAGCAAAATTAAAAATAAAAATTCCAAAAATTAAAGCACACCTATATCATAGACAGAATTTTCATATTTCCCCAAAATTCATATGTTGGGGATCTATTCTCCTATGTGTTGTTTTTCAGAGGTGAAGCCTTTGGGAAGCGATTAGGTCATGAGAGTAGAGCCTTCATAAATAGGAACAATGCCCTTATAAAAAGTAACAAAAGAGTTTACTTCCTCTCCATCTCCACCTGTCCATAAAGAGATGGACATCTGTTCACCAAGGAGCAAGCCCTCAGTTAACACTGGATGTTTTGGCACCGGGTTCTTGAACTCCTTAGTCTCCAGAACTGTGAAAAATAAATTTTTGTTGTTTAAGCCACTCAGTCCAAGTTAATGGTTATAGTAGCCTGGTGAGATTGCCATAACAGCTCAATCTGGAGAGGTGAATAGTTACAGGTGGTGATGCAGAGAAGTAGATTAAATAGCAAGATTATGAGTTCACGATACTCAGGAAAAGAAATCTAACTCACTATACAATTTATTCTACGGTTTATCATGAGTCCAAAATATAATGATTGGTTAAATTTGGGGTAAAATTCTCAAGGGAAATGTAGGTGGATCATACTTGTCCAAGCTCCCTAGTGGTCTTAATCCAAATTGTACTTGAACAAGAACTGCCCGACTTTCTCTCAGAGCCATTTTTGCTAATCTACTGAAAGAATTTATACAGGTATTGAAATAGACTCTCAAAATCCTAAAGGTGAGAAAAATTTTCTTTATAAGGTGTTGCATTTTGGATGATACTTCATTGGGTGAGAGCATTATATATCGCTTCGTTTTATAATTCCCATGATTTTTTTTGAAATTAAATGTTCTGAACGGAGTGTGTCCTTTTGAGTTCTTATCAATGATTTTATTGTTACTATGTTGATGTATATGGTTTAAAAGGGAACTGGAGAGAAGCCAAGAGAGATAAATAAAATATGTCACTCTAAGATGCTGTGAAGATTTTATTGCCACTTGTTTGAGAGAGGCCCACATAAAATAAGGTATTATTTCAAACGCACAAACATAAATCTTTATAGCAGAGTGAATGTATAAACTATCAAAAAACAGAGCATGTATGTGTATATGTGTGTGTGTGTATGTGTATGTGTATGCAAGTGTATTAACATATATATTACAGTTTGGTTTTTAATATTGCAATTTTACACCTTTAAAAAATTCTATTTGATTTATTCTCGGATTTATTACTTTGTTTTATGAAGAATTTTCTTTTTTCTGTTAAATTACTAAATTTGACTAAAATTCTCTCATTAAAACAGCCTTCTATATTATCAGTAAATGTCATTTAATACACAAAACATATGGCCCTCACTATTGCCACATGACACGGCCCTTTTCTAGATGCCTCTTCCTCTCTCTTTCTCAAAATAAAATAATAAATAAATCCAGTGTTTCGAGACTCATTATGTGGTGTTTATTATTCTATTATTGCAGTTATACCACTAAAATCATTTTTATTGATTCTATCAGTTGACTGTATGATTCTTCTGCTTCATGTGGTCTTGTAGGGCCACTGAGATGAATGAAAAGTCCAGAATGTCTTCTCCTTCAAACTTTGTCCACTCATTTTTATAGCAGCTTTAATAGTTTGAAATGAATAGTAGAGACATAAGAAACTACCTAAAAAGGCTGACAAAACCCAGTTACCGTGGCACAGATAAAGTGTGCCACTGTGTGATATCGCAGTCACGTGGTATGGACTTGAATATACCAGGCCATGCATATCCTTGCTCCTGGATGGCTACAAGGCATGGGGCAGAATCACAGTGTGGTAAGACCTTGTAAAGCATACCTCTCTCTTTTTTTAATTAATTTATTTTTCAGAGAGGTTTTTGCTATAGGGTGAGTTTGCTCACCAAAAAGAGAGAGACAGAGATACAGAAAGCAAGAAATCACTCCCCAGGGGAGATGACCTTGCCACAATCCCTTCTCCTAAATTCTCCTCTTGTGATCTTGGGCACGCAAGTACATGTGCCTGGCGTGAGTTTAAGCCACTGGGTTTGGGACTTGAACCATGGTTGACTGCATGGGAGTCCAGCGACATAGTCATTATGACAACTGCTGGACCCAAGTGTATCTTTCTTGTCAATTAAAAAAAAAAAAAAAAAAAAAAAAAAAAAAACCAAACAAAATAAAACCTTAATTAAAGAAGTGAATACATGATGGAAAGGCATACGTATTGAAACAATGTAGAAAATTCTATCATACAGAGATATAGTCTGTGTTGTACATAATTCGTAGGAGAAATGCTGTGGAAATATCACAACTGAGGTCAAAGGTCTCTTAGATCAAATCAACTTCAGAAAGTAAAAAGACATTCAAGTGTTACTGATCACTTTATAAATTTCAAAGATGGGAGAGAACCAACATTTCTGAGCATCTATTATGAGCATCTACCTCATTAGCACCACCTCCATGATACTCAGACTATTCTTTTGAATAAAATATTTATTTCTTTATTGAGAGAAAATTAAGACTCAGGAAAAAATAAACATCACATTAAAATAAATAGTAAATAATTAGGCAACTTCCTTGACATAGTGTTAATGCACTGTCAAGTGAGGCTGTATCCCACACAGTGGCCATAGTTCAAATCCCCGTCTCGATCAGCCTGAAACATGCTGGGCATACAGAGAAGTGCCTGAGATACGACGCGTTAGGTGATTGGAGGAAAAGAATCATAGTGGACTGGACTCTGCAGAGGGTGCTCATCTCTCTCTCTGTCATGCACATGCAGGCACCCCATCATTAATAAATGAAAAAAAATAGTGAATAATAGTCTGAAAATAATTCCTGCTTTCAGACCCCATACTTTTAGTTTATTTTAGAGAGAGGTTTTTGCTATAGGGCATGTGTGCTTGCCAGATAAACAGAGAAAGACAGACAAAAAGCAAGAAATCACCCCAGGGGGCCTGGCCACACCACAATCCCTTCTCCTCCAGTCTCCTCTTGAGATTTTGGGCATGAATGCATGCACACTCACCTGGCATGAGTTTCGAGCGGGCAGATCTGAGACTCAAACCACACTCAGCCATGTGAACGTACAATGACCCAACCATTACGCCATCTGTTAATCCCAAGATCTCATACTCTTGCTACCATGACACGTTGTCAGAGAGAAGAAAGTTAGTTTATCTTTCAAAAGAATAGGTATGTGATATATAAGTAAATGTAGTGAACTAACATGTGTATCAAAACCTACCACTGTGCATTACTAAGTCATGTTCACTCAAGTGTGTCCTCACTTATTTTATACTTTCTATACAATCTCAGGTGATCATAGTATAGGTTTACAAAAAAAAAAAAAAAAAATAGGTAATTTATGCTCCAATCAATTCCTGTAAACACAACTAGAACACATGTTCCTTTTCTTGTATGCCGTCTTAATTCTTGTTATGTCCATTTACAGTCTGGGGATGCCAGATGTTGCATATCTCTACATGATGGAAACTTAAATACTCTCTATAACAAACTCAGACTGAGATAGAAAATTAGATATGATAAAGTGAAGAGGGAACAAAGGATAACTCAAAAAAATAGTTTCATCAGAACTCCAACTCATCCTATATGTCTGCTTCAGAGTTGCAGACACTGCTTTTAAATCAAACATATACATTTTATTTCTATCCAATGACAATATTCATCTCATGAGTTTTCAGTGATTAAGAAAAGAGAATTTAAATGAATTCCGAAGAGCCTCATCTATTCTCACCCTTAAAAGCAGCTTTTAGTGCTTCAAAGAAGAAATTAAAATCTTAGGGAAGTTGCTATTCAGGATTTTCCATGTTTTGACTTCCATGAGGCCATACTTCATTGAAGAGTAAACTAAAAAGCTCCTATAAACTAAAAGCTTAAGCTAAAAGCTCCAGTAGTAAATTAACACCAGAGCTTAGAATATAAATGGTCTTCTGATTGGCTTAGTTTGGACACATTCCAGCTGATTAGATATAAATTCCACTGTCCTGAGAGTTGGAATTAGCATCTCTGAATAGGAATGCAAAAATGAAAATGAAAAACCAGATCTAAAATTCTGTTAATATGAAAACAATTTCTTAGATAAGTTATCTGAATTAAATACAACTTCTGGAGGCCATTTCCAGAGAGAAATAGGATGTTTCATTCTCACAGTATTGTTTTAATCCACTCCTTTAAAATAGGGAAGAGTGATGAATGGAAAGAGAGTTATTAATCAAAAGAGAAATGTGGGCCTTAGACATTCCCCAGATCGGTGTCCTGGTTTCATTAATGATTCTAAGGTGATACGATTTATTTGCATAGGGTTAACTGTGCTGCTCTCTGCTGTCTAGGCAAAGCAATAGCAAGGTTCTGACTAGGCAATCCTGTTTTAGCAGTTCCTCATCTGTGGGTAGTCTTCCCTTTTAAAAATGTTCCCTTGGGAAAGTATGAGTGCTAGAAATATAATAGTAGGTGACCTTAAACGTGCCAGATGAAATATGTTCAGATATAATGCTTGTACATGGCAAGCTTAGTCAAGTTTACTGGAGACGCTAATGTAAATATGTAAGAAGGAAATCAGAAAAATTTTCACATTAATAAACATACATTTAGCTTATGTACTTTGTAAAAACATCTGGAAATAATGAAAGAGTAGAAGGTAAAGGAGAGTGAGAGGCAAAGCCCTGAAAGAGGTGGTTGTCTCATAAAACAAATGCAAAAGAACTTTCATTTTGTGGGCAGGATTGCCACACATATTTAAAGTACTTACAAGAAAAGATCTTCATTCTAGACCCAAGTAATTTATATGTATCTGAGTGGCTATAAGTGGGATGTTTTATGTCCTAAACTGAAGAGTGAGGCTTCAAATATCTTACAGTATTTTTTTTAAGAGAAAAATAAGTATATTTTTTTAAATGTCAAAAGGTACTTGAAAAAGATTTGGAACGTTAAAATTTAGGAAAGCAGATATTAGTTCTATTTTTGCTTTAGGGATATTTAACCCAATTAGACATCTTTCTTTAAAAGAGCAAATCCCAGATGCAGCTTGGAGCTGCTACAACCAGTAGTTTTCTGAAGACACATCTGGCACTCACAGAAAAGCTATACTATAACGAGATAGACATAGATGGCACCCTTAATCTCACTCCATCCATTATAAAAGAATTGAACTGTGTGATAGCTGATGAAGATATGTACGTTCATTATCAAGTTACTCCTTTTAGGGAATCGAATAGATTTCACAAGACTCTCCCCTCTACCAGGGTCCCGAGAGTACATTATGTGCACTTAGACGCGAGAGCAAGTAGTTGAAAGCTAGATTTATTTTTAAAAGGGTCTTGTATGGACTCTTAGTCATATGAGCTTTATAAGTGGATTAGCTAGGCTGTTAAACAATTCACTACCATTACTAGCAAATAATGCCACAATTACAATGTTTTCTTGCTGCCTCATATTGAATATTCCTGAGAACAAAGGGAAAGGAAATTGCCTAAAGTGATATTGCAGGTGTAAGCTTCTTTTGTAAATTAAAAATGAAAAATTTGTCTGAGAGTTACATTGATTCAAATTTTCATGTATTGTACTTAATGTATAGAAAGTGCGTAGATTGCACTGCTCTGGTCATTAGAAATAGAAATTGTGAAGAAAAAATATATATATTATATGTGTTATGTATATTGTATATCCTATATAGTATATTATATATAATAACATGTAATATGTATGTTATACATAAATATGAACACAAAATGAACAATGTAATATATTACACATAGCATATATAATACATTAATATAATAAATAATATCACATATTAATAATTAATTATACACCATTGTATTAATAATTGATTATTAATATATAATTATATATAATATAGAGTGAGAGGCAAAGCCCTAAAAGAGGTGGTTGCCTCCTAAAACAAACTCAAAACAACTTTTGTTTTGCTTTAATATATTAGATATGATTATATATTCAAATATATAGTAGAACTGAGCTAATTTAAAAATTTAAAAAGATAAACAGAAAGGACCTAGAGTATATTTCATATGTTCAATTAGTATAAAATTTGGTCCTTCATATATAAAATTGGAATTGCTTCATACTTGTAAAGCATGTCCATCTGGGTCTGTAATTATATTCTATTGCATATTAAATTTTATCTGTTGTGGCAGAGCAGGACATCTTTTCTTTGTACTAATGCACAAATGGCGGGATGGTACATTAATAGTAATAATAAAAACAGCTTTAATTTTAATTCTACAAAGCCCTCTCCCAAATGATAAGCATAGGAAAAAAGTATCGTCTAAAGTAGAGATTTAGAATGGCTGCAAATTGGAATTTGCTGAAGCAGATGAATACCAGCTGAGATACAAGACGTCCGACATTGCTTTAAATGTACTACTTTAATTAGTGTAGATTGAGTTATGTAAGACTAGGCTTTTTAAGATTGCCCACCTGATGTCAACTCAACTGTTTCTTTTAAATTGGGCAGCTTTTCAAAATAAAACAAGAATAAAAAATGAGGCTAGAAGAAAGTTGACTAAGTTTGGAATAAATCAAGCATCTCTATATCTATGCTTGATTTATTCCATTACTACATTTTATCATACTAGAAAACCCATGGAGAATATTAGGTATTCCTCAAGCCTTTCTCACATTCCATCCTGGTCGTTCTTCAAAGGTCGTCTTTCTTCTTTCAAAAATAATAGAAGCATGGGAACTAGCAGTTAGCGTAATGGCTATGTCGCTGGACTCCCATGTAGTCGACCGCGGTTCGCGTCCCGGACCCGGTGGCTTAAAACTCACGCCAGGCGCGTGTGCGTGTGTGCCCAAGATCCCGAGAGGAGAATGGAGGAGAAGGGATTGCGGCGTGACCATCCCCCCGGGGGGTGATTTCTCGCTTTCTGTCTCTATGTCTCTCTCTGTCTGTCTGGCGAGCGCACGCACCCTATAACAAAAAACGCCTCCAAAAAAAAAAAACAAAAATTGAAGCTTCATTGTCTTTGGACTGCCCATAAAGAGCAAACTTGGAAAACAGATTACTGTAAATAATCTGTGACCACAATAAAATAATAAAATTTATAAAACCTTGTCAAAGTATAATTTGTAATAAGAAAAAAAGAGATTGTCCAGCCAGTGCCCAGATTGGTTTCTAATAATATCTTTGATTTGGGGCTGGAAAAGGTAATGAGTAAAATGAGCCTGGAGCATCTTATAGTGCCAAGAAGCAAGAAAGTGCTGAAAAACACATGCATGCCAGTCATGCATGCATGCACACAATCACACACATGCACCCAGGGGACACATAAAAAGAAACAATAGAACAGGCTCCCAATGACCAAGCTGAAAGAATCTAAACACCAAAATAATTTAACATTGGATTTTACCCTTAAGGTATAAAATAAATACTCATGAAGGCATAACAATAGAAATAAATTACTGAATTACTAAACAAATGAGGGCAAATATATAAATAATTTTTGCAGATATTTTTCTTGCCAAAGGTAGAGCATAACTGCTATCCTTTTCTTCTTTCTTTCTTTTATTTCTCTTTCTTTCTCTTTCTTTTCCTCTTTCTTTCTTTCTTTCTTTCTTTCTTTCTTTCTTTCTTTCTTTCTTTCTTTCTTTCTTTCTTTCTCCTGTCTCTTTCTTTTTCTTTCTTTCTTCTTTTTACACCAATAGGCACATGTGCTTGAGGGAGAGACAGAAAGTGAGAAAGTACTCTTCCCCATGGGACATGTTCACACTGCAATTCCCTTTCTTCTGTCTTTCCCTTATTTTGGGATTTTGGGCATGAACACTTGTATATGTTACCAGTTTGTTTCTCAAGTTGCCAGGTCCAGGACTGAATCTCACACTCCATGCTTCTTTTTTTTTTTTTTTTGGAGAGGTTTTCACTATAGGGCGCATGCGCTCGCCAGACAGACAGAGAGAGACAGATAGACAGAAAGCGAGAAATCACCCCCCAGGGGGGATGGTCACGCTGCAATCCCTTCTCCTCCATTCTCCTCTCAGGATCTTGGGCACGCACGCACACGCGCCCGGCATGAGTTTTAAGCCACCAGGTCCCAGACGTGAACCGCGGTTGACTACGTGGGAGTCCAGCGACATAGCCATTACACAAACTGCTGGTTCCCACACTCCATGCTTCTTGCATGGTTTCCACACAAATATGTACACCATGGAATGGGGAAGGAATTAATTATATGGGCAGGAACCTGACAGGGACTCCCTCAGCAGGAGATTAAAGTTAACATAGACACCTATTTGTGTTGACAGAATGGACCCTTGATAGCATGCGATGAGAATGTCTCTTTACTTCAGTAGTCTTTCTCGCAAAACCCATAGCTGCAGTACAGGTGTGATAAAAATACCAAATTATGGTGGTGAGATAGTCTACAAAATATCTGACTGATCCTCCTCAAAGCAGCCAAGTTCATTATAAACAAGGAAAATGTGAGAAATCATTGTCTGGAGGAGCATCAGGTGATATAATTCTAGGATTGGATGGTGGTACACAGGTAGAACCCAGTGCTCTGTGACACTGATCCACACAAGAAACTTCCAGGTTCACATCACAGACCTCCTTGAATGTGCCAGTAATTCGGTTGTTCACGATCTGGAGCTGGCTGAAGCTGGGGTGTTTCACAGCACTGTGCCCCTGCTGTGGGGGTGTTGTCTTTCTATTTCTATTTCTCTCTCATGGGAGAAAGGAATAAGTACTTTTTTAATAGAAAGAAGATAAGATAATTAAATACAATATTTATGCTGGATGAGATTCTGGAACAGAAAAAGAACATTAGGGGAGAAATAAAATCTGAATAAATTAAGAATATTAGTTCACAATAATGTTTCAAAATGGTTCATTGGTTGTGACAGATATGCCATACTAATGTACGATTTTAATAAGGGAAATTGAGTGAGGGGTGAAAGAGAATTCTGTCTTATCTTCCAGACATTTCTATAAATCAAAAACCATCACAAAGAAAGTTATTAAAACCAACAACAACATACTTTTAAAAGTACAAAAAGATACTGTGTCAAACTTAATTTGCCCATTAAAGAGAAATCCAGCAAGATGGTAAAGCTGGTTCAAACAGAAAGAAGAGAGTATTTACATAAATCGAAAGAAGTATATTTAAAAAGGATTGCTATTTTGATACAAACTGGCATATGTGTTACATAAACTGTAGGGGTATTTTTTTCTTAAGTCATTTGCATCTTTGCCAAATAATATGGAACCAAAATTACGTGCACCACTTTCAATGTCTACAAGTTAATATCTTCCTTACAAATGAGGGCAAATATGGAATAGCCTTATTGGTAGAAAATGCTAAGTCAAACAAAGAGACACACTTAGATATTTGCATAAAGATTATGAAGGGACCCCTTTGTTATTTGCCAGCTTCGATAATTCTCCATAACAGTTTTCTTGATTCCATTGCATAGACAGAAATGATATTGGAGTCCGTTCCTTGACTGTGGCATATTTATGTTTACAAAGCATTTTTTTTGAAGACCACAAATAGGGGACCAGTAGGTGGTGTGGTGTTTAAGGCACTGGATCCCCACATAGCCGACCACAATTAGAGTCCTGGACCCAGTGGCTTAAAAATTACACTAGGTGTGTGTTCATGCAAGCCCAAAATCCCAAGAAAAGTATGGAGGTGAAGGGATTATGGTCTGGACATGCTCCCTGAGGGGTGGCTTCTCACTTTCCTTCTCTGTGTGTCTCTGTTTCTTTCCAGAGAGTGCATGTACCTTATGGAAAAAACCTGAAAAGAAAGAAAATCACAAATAAATTATTTCACCATGTTATTATTATTATTTTTTTTTTCTGGAAAAGGAGTCATCAGTTTTCTTAAACCTTTGAATTAAGATGATATTATCCCAGAAATAAGATAAATTTTTTACATGTAAATTTAGTGACAGCATACTAAAATCTGATAATGAAATAAGAACATGGTTCATTAACAGTCTTCTTTTAAGCTTCTTCTTAAAATAAAAATGGTGCCCAAGAGTATATACATTTTCATGAAAATGTATTTTATTTAGAAACTTCAGTGTTACTTAAACAAGTATTGGTAATTATTAACTGGTTTGTGTTGAAGGATGAAATGCATAATTCTGTAGAATACAGATTCTTAGAGGAAACAAATCTCAGAAGTACAGAAGGACAGATTATTTCAATTCTGTGTTGTCTATCGAATAAAACAAGTAATGAAAAAAGAAATAAAGATAATGTATTATATTTTAGAAATGTTGAGAGGATGCTACCTGAGAGCAGCCAAAGTCTAGGTGTAAGAAAATATTTCAAAGCTTACTTCATTTTTTTTTCTTTTTTTTTTTTTAATTTTTCAACCACTTCTCCTCACCTTGGTCATTTTCTTTCACTTGCTGATTTCAGGAGCCATTTTAAAGCTGAGGTGTGTCCTGGCACGTTCAGGGAAGCTATCCGGATAATCCCAAAGCTTACTTCTTTAAATCAAGCAAAAAAAGAAAGAAGCAAAACATTTAAGGGACACAAAAATGGAAAATTATCTGCTGATAATAATGTATTTGGTAGTATCTTTGACTGGACTCATTTACAGTGTATTTATGCTGGGAAAATTTATTCTGTATGCTTTAATGGTATACAGCGATTGAATGTAAAAAATAATAACAATAACAATGAAAGAAGTTCTAAAGGGTCAAGTGCTTGTTCCTGGCTTAAAAGTATAAGTCAACTATTTTCTAACATGTATGAGTTGTTCAGGCAAAACTACGTCTGTGTCTAATTGTGCCTGCAGGTGACCAGTTGCAGGTGCAACTGGATGTCTAATTTGTACTCTTGGCATGAAGTTCCAGTGACTAATTATACATTTGGTTCCTTGTGGATTTTTTATGCTTGTTAAGTGATTGTAGGCTCAAACCTTAAACTCATTTGGAAAGAATGCTGTGATTGAAAGGTCAACTTAAAAGTCCAAGAAAACTTGGCTGCCGTAGCAATACCTAAAGAAACAATTTGTAAATTATTGAATTTTATAAATTTGTAAGTATGTAAAAGAAAACACAATTAAAGGAATAATGAGATTAAAGGAACAACATGGAATCACATAATTTCATTTATTGACAGGCCTATAATTTCCTCTTATTTCTACTTTTCAATGTACATTAGTAATTATTTGGAATAAGAAATGAATTAGAATAGCCTAAGACCTATGCTATTGCTTTAGGGAAAATCATTCAATATTTCTAAGTACCTCTCTTGTTACTTAATTCAGTTTCATAAATCTCTGTGTGCTCAAGACATAGTTCCTATTTGATTATTTTATTAATAGATAGGTACACATAGTCATTTTTTTCAAAAAACATTTCTCTCTAACTTGTTCATGCTACTTTGTCCAATAGTCAGTTAGAAAAAATTCCCCACTTAGAAAAAATTCTCTTGGCCCTTTTATTGGAGAATGTATATAATGCTGTCATTGCTATTGTCATGCATAAAAAGAAATCAATTTGAGGTAGTGCCAAGTCAATGTTAAAATGAAATAAACATCTAGATCTATGCAGTACGCTACTGCTTTGTCATCTTTAATTTCCTTTGTTTAACTTGTGTTTTTCTTATAAATAATTCAAGGGAAAACTAATTGATTCTAAAACAGGTAAATCAATTAATGATTGCCACAGAGTATGCATATGACACACAAAAGCAAATGTCAATCAATATTGAGAAACTATCGATTACCCCATTTGACTACTGAGAGATCGGTAGCTATGTGCTCTATGAGTGGGAAATTAGCAATCTCCAGGTTCATAGATACAATTCATAACAAAATGCCTATTGTAAGAGGTGCTTCAGTTATCCTCTAGTGAAGAGATAGATAATGCAGTTTTAGGGAAAAGCTAAATATTTCATATAATAAAGAAAAGAAAAATGCCCTAAAGACAATTGCCCATCTAGAATGAGGAAACTTGGCTTTCTTTCATACCCTTCCAATTCACGACCAAAATCTGACAACAAACTAGAAGTATTTTTGCAAATGATAAAAATTCAAAGTAATTGTTTACCTTGCACAATTTTTTTCTTTCTTTTTTTTTTGTTTTTCTGTGAGCATGGTTAAGTTTCATTTGATTAATTCCTTCTGTTCATGGCTTTTTCCATTAAATAATTGTATATGTAGGGCAGCTTGCCTGTTTCAGCATTATTCTCTCACTTGTGAGCTTTTCTATCTGAAGTAATTCTTTTTTCTTTTAATTGCCAGAGGATGCATATGCTTGCCAGAGAGAGAGAGAGAGAGAGAGAGAGAGAGAGAGAGAGAGAGAAAGAGAGAGAGACAGGGAAAGTAAAAACTAAAAACTAATTCCTCATGGAGAATGGTCAGGCTGCAATCTCTTCTCTTCTCTCTCTCTCTGCTTTCAGAATTTTGAGCATGTAGGAACACATGAACACATAACCAGTATGTTTTCCAATCTGCCAGGTCTGGGATTTGAACCTCACAGTCAGCCATGTGGAATCCAATTGCCTTAAGTATGATGCCACCAGCTAGCCTAAATTTAAAAAAATCTAACTGCTCATTTTATGACTTATTATTTATGTTCAATCATTGTACCTCTTCTATAACACATTGTACATCTTCTCTTCTATAGAGAAGACCTAGGTAATATGACCTTTAGCTTCTATATACTATATGTCCATCTTGACTATTTTTGCAAATTTGGGGTTGGGATTATTATTCTAAGTTTATACCTAACTTTTCATGCTTTGTATAATCTTATTTAAAACCTCTGATATTCCTCTCCAAAGGTAATTAATTGTTTCTATCCTTATTCCCATTTCTTTATTTTTAGTTTGGCATTTGGAAATCATGATTGTAAAATCTGTTCCATAAAGTTATTTTTCATAAATTTCTACTGACCTTCCAACTCTGCAGCTAAAATATTGAGTCTGGAATCAGACAACCTCATAAATATGTTGTACATTTCATAGAATAACTTGGTGCTTGACATGATTGAGCTCAAAAATGCTTTTTGAATTTGATTGAAATTCATAATATGAAAATTGAATTTCAAAAGTAGAATCTAAACCTTGTCCGAGCAGGACTTACATTTTTACTACCTATTAGTAAACTTTAGCTTGAATTCTTTCGTTAACATAAAACTTGCCTTTGTTTATTTTTAAAAAATCAGTCTTCATTGTATTGGTATATACTGTTTCTAGACTTCCCATAACATAGATTGTCCAACAGTATAGTATGAAGTAATGTCCTGTGAAACAGAGGGTTTTTAGGTTTTTTGTTTTGTTTTTGATTGTTTGGTTGCTTGTTTTGAGTACCACTCCCACTGGCTCTATTTTTTTTTTTCCTTAAAAAGTGTTAGGGAAACTGAAAAAAAAAAATTTATTATCTAAGAAACAAATATTAAACCTTTACTATATGCAAAGAAGTCCCCAGGTCTCCTCCAGAAGTGGAGAATAAGGTGAGTCCTTGAGCTGAAGCTTGCAGAATGTGAGTTAATCAAATAAATCAACTGATGATTTTAGTTGGCACAGGGTTGAAAACACCATCTTAAGGAGTGTCATATAAACTAATACACAAACTAGGGAGAGAAACTTAACTCAGGTTGGCATGTTCACAAGTGGCGTTAAGAGGGATAGATGATTGAACAGAGATTGTTGGAGCAGAGTTGGTTTTAAATTGAAGAAGGGAGGGAATTAGTTGTAAGATGTGGTGGTGGCTTAGCCAAATTCACAGGTACATAGAGCTCATTGCAGGATATGGAAGGAACTCTGAAGGGCTGGCTCCAAGTAAATAAATAGCAGAGCTTTGAGAGAGGAAGCTGAGTTATAGGACTGGGAAGGGATTTTGGAGGATTTGTATACTGAGGTCATGTTTTATTGTAAAAATAAAAATTGCTAATGGAAAAGCCTTAATAATTTATTACCAGGATTTATAGAATTCTTCTAATAACTGATGAAAGAGAGAAAAAAATTAGTAGTGATCAGATTTGGAAAATATTTAGCAAGCAGATATACTTGAAAAACAATTGAAATTTGAAAATAGAGGAGCCTAAATATGCAATCTTCTGTACTTGGTTGACATCGGCAATGGTAATAAAGTTCTTTATGTGAAGAAGACAAGAAAAGGAAATAGAGCATAAGCAGTATTAAGGATGAGTTGAGTTAGTGCATTTCCATTTATAACCTGCTAGGTCATCTTTCTATTATTATTATTATTATTATTATTATTAATACATTAAATCACTATACATCATTTAGATTGTGAAGAGACTTTACCCAGCATGATTTATACCTCAGTCCAGCCCAGTTGTCATCTAATTAATAAAGAAGGATTCATTTGGAAGTAGGTTAAACAAAGCCACAATAAGGAATCAAAGGATGCTTTTGAACTGACAGGTAATAGTAAGTAATTTCTGATGTAGGACAAGCATTTTAAAAAAGTAATATAGCTCTATCATCAGAAAGTCTAATTACTCAGAGGCAATGCAGTACTTAAAATGTAAGAGTAAGTTAAAATATTTGCTTAACTAGAACTTAGATATTTGTCACCAGCTTCTGCCTTTCTACCAGTATTAGCTGCAGTCAGACAAATTTTCTTACTTTTATTGCCCTCATTGTTCACTGAGCACACTTTTGCAGTTCTAAAAGCTTAAAATGTTTCCTCTTCTTTATTCTTCATGCCGATTGTATTTATTCATGAGCCCAACTCAGGGCTTATCTATGATTGCTTAGAAGTTATTTACATTGTCATATAATGACTTTGTGTAGTTACTTCTCATTTTACCAATTAGGATTTTAAGCTCGAAGGACTATCTTAAATATCTTTGTATTCTCTTTAGTGACTTCATAGCTCTAAACATCAAGTAACTTCTCAGTGTATACTTGATGATTAAAAGAAATAATGACCTGATTGTCTAGAAATAAAAATAGAATGAATATGAAAGGAGTCTCTCCCAAGATGAACCATGTCATCATACAAATTTGATGAACTTTTGACCACACACAAATCTTTATGAATCAATCAGTGCAAGATATTTTACTAATCATTTAGAAAATTATTCCTTAAAATTTTAAAAGTGTTTTCCATAGACCTGGGAGAATTAGCTTCCAGGAAGGCTGACAAGGTAGTAATAAAAATAAGCAATAATTCCAGAAGTTCTTCTCCTTATGGTGACTGCCCATATTTCATAGCTTTGTATCATTCCAGCATTATCATAAGTGTGGTGAGGAGAAAAGGTACCAGTTTCATTTCTACATGACAACCTACTAAATCTTTCTATTGTTTGCCCAACGTCAAAAATGAAAGAACAGAAAATTAGCAATGGTCTTCCGTTCAGCTGGCACCAATAAATGAGACTTCTACCCATTTGTGCTTCCAGCAGAGGTGTATTTAGTAATACAAAGGTGAACGCTAAACCTTTGTAACTGTATGAGCCCAATAATTTATGACAATAAAAGTAGCTCTTAAATTTTCTTTAAAAAAATGTATTCCTTAAGGTAAATTTATGTTTGCTCTTATGTTCCTGGGGCATATTTTTATAGCCCACATTAGAAAGTCTTAAAACATAAGATGATATAATAGAAATGCAGTCAGATCTTTAACATAAACAGTGCAGTGTTCCAAACTATGCCATTAGCTTACAGCAGAGTAATCAGAGATCTCTTAAAATTTATGAGTATGTTAATAACCCATACTTAATAATTTATACATATGAATACTAAACTGGAAAGACATAAGTAGAATAAAATGAAAGTCAGATGAACTCGGATTATAATGCAGTGTAAAAATTAGACTTACTTAATATTTTAGGGTGTTGGTTGGTTTTTATCATAATTATTGTTTCTAGTACTATTATTAAGGAGAACATATACCATGTTTATTTTTGCAGTACCTGTGTTCAAATCAGACATTATGAAAGATGGCAAGGGTTATACAAACCCAGCAAAGGAAAGACAGCATTACCTATGAGGAAAAACGGTTTACAAAATTCTCTTTGAGGGGCTCGCATCATGGAGCAGTGGTTAAGCACTGTGCAGAGGGAACTAGAGACTATGTGGTGCACCAGGGTTTGAATCCTGCCTAGTGCCATTGACTTGAAAAACACACTGGGCATGTATGGATATGCCCAGAATATTGATAATACGTAAAAATGGAGGAAAAAGGATTGAGGCATGATCAAAAACGACTGGGGAGTGCTTTCTCTCTGACTCTCTCTCCTTGTTTATGGACATGCATGTTGGCAATGAATAAACAAAACAAAACATAAATAAATAAATAAGCATAACTTCATTACTATATAGAAACTTTCTGTCCTTGTATCTAGATAAGACATGGCATTTACCTTTCATTAGACACAATATATAAAAAATTAAAAGCATACTCAGAAAATAAAATTGTCATTTTTAGAGGACATTTTAAGATATTTATATTTGACTATAGATCTGACATTTAATCAGAGAAAACCATGATGATTATAGCAAAGGAATATTAAATAATACTAAATGAGAAAATCAGTTCTGAAGGTTTATGGAAAATCAGATTTTATTTACAGTGATTTTAATGTGATCTTGAATGTGACAGAATGATTATATGAAGCTTGTTTCCAATAATTTTTATGTCACGTATTTTACTAATGACCTAACATAGCCCAATTAGACAATTCTTCAAATGCCATACTGTGAGATATTCCAGGAGAGCCCTGTTTATCTACCCACCTTCGTACACTCTGATTTTCTTTTTCGGTGTAACATTTAGAAAATTGTTATGACTTTGTGGGACAAGTTAAATACCTTCTAAGCTATCAAAATGCTGTGACAACAACAAAGGCATGAAACTTTTTTGAGTAGCAAAAGATTATTTAGAGGGACCAGCAGTTAGCGTAATGGCTGTGTCACTGGACTCCCATGTAGTAGACCACGGTTCGAGTCCCGGACCCTGTGGCTTAAACTCACACTGGGCGCGTGTGCATACGTGCCCAAGATCCTAGGAGGGGAATGGAGGAGAAGGGATTGCGGCGTGGCCATCCCCCCAGGGGGTGATTTCTCGCTTTCTGTCTCTTTGTCTCTCTCTGTCCAGTGAGCGCACATGCCTTATAGCAAAAACCTCTCCAAAAAAAGAAACAAAAAAGATTATGTAGAAGGGTAAAATATTCACTATAACAAAAGGTAGAATATAATGATAAACACTCTTGTAAACATAAACATTATGCAGCATTAAAGAAACACTTGTTCATAATAACTTTCTTTATTGAGAAAAATGTTTAGAAAGTAAAAAAAAATGAAACATTTCATGTTTCTTAATTAAGATATACTGAGTCTATCACTTATTTTTTGTTGTTGTTTATTAATGTTAAAGGTTTTTTTTGGGGGGGTAGTTTATTTTTTGGAGGAAAAGTTAGATGATTTTTTTTTTTTCTTAATTTATGTTCTCTTTTGTACTGGGCCAAACTTTCAGGGTGCTATTTAGTAGTAGAAGCTGGGATTAAAATAAGATTAAATTAATAGTACAAAACTCTTTTTTTTTTTTTTTTTAGATGTTTTTGTCTTAGGGCGCGTTGCTCACCAGAGAGAGAGAAGTGAGAGGGAAAGTAAGAAATTACCTCACCCCAGTAGATGACTGGGCTGCAATTCCTTCTCCCCCATTCTCCTCCCAGGATCTTGGGCATTCATGCACATGTACCCCACATGAGTTTCAAGCCATTAGATGCAGGGCTCAAACTACAGTCAGCCATGTGGGAGCCCAGCAATGAAATTGCTATGCCATTTGCTGGCTCCTTAGAATTCTAAAGTCCCTCAAACTCACTTACATTGAAGCTATCTAAAATGTTTATAAGTTATATCAACATTCATAAATCAGTATTTGCATGAGAATGACTCAATGTAATTTTCAAATAGTCAGGCTTTAGAATACTAGTTTCAGAGGTGACAGTTACCTAAATATTACACAAAATGATTTAGAGCTGTATCTGAAAGGTAAGGATGTTCAGAATAAAGAGAATATATTTGATATATATTTGATAGTGACACAAATAAAAGGCTCATAATTAACTTTTTAATATGCACACAGCAAAAAAAAAAATGGAAAAACTGATTTGGCCAATAACGAGCCTAAAATGGTCTAGAAGACATCATTCATGTAGGAGACCAATACGAAGTAAAATAGTTGAGAGCTAGATCACAGTTGTCTATAAAAACGAAGTTTCATGTCTTTTACTTTATCTGGAATGTTTTCATAACCAGGAAAATTAAGGTCTAATCGAAGCTGTTATTGTTGGTGGTTTTAGGATAATATCGTTTACTTTCGTGAGAGCAGTTCAGATGGTGGGAGAGAACCTATAGAATTGCAGACGGTGTGGACAGTGGTGAAGTACCTGCCATCGTTGTGCTCTACCGCTTCCAAAGTTTAGAAATACAATACAGGAAAACATCAGTAGAAAGACCATGGCACCAAGACTAGGGTGACTGTGCAACATTTTAATTGGAGAGAGGGTAGAGGTGTAACTCAAATTGTCCTTTTCATGGTAAAAAAAGAAAATAACAATGTGAAATGCAAGTTGAGGTCACGCTATTGTTTGATATCTAGAGGATAAACTGAAACCTCTTACAGCATTCTGTGGAAAATAGAATGTAAATTCTCAGAAGATTTATGATCTTGTGTCTCCTCCAGATCTGATATACTACTTCCATTGGTTTTAGTGAAGTGTGCAGAAATCTCATCCGGGAACTGCTTCTTTCTATCCCAGGATCTTTACTTGCTTACATAGTAGGTATGTGCTTATGGCTTTTATGCATGGATGGCACCGTCAGTTAGCTTTGATAGTTTGCAGCAAAACAAATAACTTAAAAATAACTTAAAATTGAATGTTTTACATCCAAGTTTCTAAAAGGGCAAACTTTTGGCTCTGTTCTCTTCATATATATTTACCATTCTGTCCCTTTTTCCTTTTTTTGTTTTTCTTCTGACATCATCCAATTTTGGGAAAAAAAAAAAAAAAAAGGAAAGAAAGAAAAGAAATCCTCAGCATTTCTACAATTCATTTAGGGAGGAACTTATCTCTCTTTTAGTTTCGATCTCCACTATGAGATTTTTGTGTGTAATCCAGGGCCAATCAGTTTTCACACTAAAATGAAGATGATTCTTACTGATAAGAATCTGACATCAGAGAAAATACTACTGTAATAACACTAGAATGACTTTTTTGTTTTTCTAATTTAGTTATCCCTTGATGTTAAACTACCACCCTCTCTTTTGGTTGTTCAACTGTTAGAAATCACAACTAAGAGGCACCTCAGTTAGACAAATAACTCAAGACCCATGTCCTCGAGGCGATTCTTACTTTTTACATTACAGTGCAATTATTTGCTTGCATACTAGAGTCCCTGAGTAGCCTAAACACTATTCTAGGTCAAGAGTTACAGACCTTCAGATTCATGTTCTAAGCATCCAAGAATGGAGCATCAGGGGATCAACAAATCAATCCTGGAAGAGTAAACAAAGCACACTGCGGAAGGGAAAGGACACCAAGCTGTTTGGACTGTAAGACTCCCTCAGTGTACGACTCTCTTCCTAACATGGACTGAATATGTCTTTGTCTTTCTAGATATTGCATTTGTGTGCTATCAGAAGTCATTTGCATAAACATCCATGTCACTTCTTGAATTGGAGGAATTTTATAGCTTCCCTGATGCAGCAGTTTAATTCTCTGGGTATTTAGATCCACTGAAACTATTTAGAGCTTAGTCTTTTCTACTTTTTCCTTATTTTAGCCCCCAATCTGGGTTTAATAGATCATAGGGGCCAGATAATGGTGTAGCTATAAAACACAAAGCTCGGGTAGGCTAACCATGGGAAAGGTTCTGGGTTGGTGGCCTCAGACCTTTCTGAGTATGCCAGGCACTCGTGTGCTCATGATTGAGGTCTGGCTGGAGTGGGGAGTGCTGTCTCTCTGACTCTGTCATTTTTGCTCATGAAAGAGATGAATAAATAGAGTTTTAAAAGGCATTTTTTAAGAAAAGAAATATATCACAACATATTATCATAATGCATAATAGCTTAGTCTAAGGAAAAAGATATACCCAAATTACAAACAAATAAAGTGAATTCAACCTAATGATCTTAGAGAAAAAAAGAGAGAGAAAAAGAGACTGAAGCAGGTAGTGCCGTTGATTCTCCCTGACTCTTCATTCAACAAGGCAATGTCTCAGTATATAAGATGGGATCTCTGGATCTCTCTTATCGGTTGCCATAATGACCTTTTACCTTCATAATGTCAGAATTTCTTCAAACCAAGTATAATTATGGTGTTAATCCAGTGTTAGTGAAAGCTGTTTCTTCTGGGGCATGTAACCCATGAATCACAGAGTACAGTGTGAATCATGGAGAGAAAACATCTGTGCAGATGGATATTTATTATATTGGTTGTAAAAAAATTGTATTTATCATGCATGGAATGTTGAATAAATGGATTTTAGCTACATACTTAAAATAAAGAAACTAAAACATTGGCCTGGCCAAAAAAAAAAAAAAAAAAAAAACCAAAAAACTAATGATTAAATACAACACTGAAGAAAAAACTGTCTGGGTAAGTATTAAACACATACTCTCCAAGAGATTTTTAGGTATGATATAAACCAAATGCAATTTTGTTCTATATACTGAATTTCAGCACAATCTCTAGGGTAAATATATTCTTCTATGTAATGTTTCAGATTCCTCAGATTTCTTCTAAAGGCAGTTACTTTGTAGCTCTATAAGATATTTCTCCATATAGTTGACCACAGTTCGAGTCCTAGACCTGGCGGCTTAAACTCATGCTGGGCACATATGTGTGTGTGCCCAAGATCCTAAGAGGAGAATAGAGGAGAAGGGATTGCAGCATGACCATGCCCCCTGAGGGGTGATTTCTCACTTTCTGTCTCTCTCTGCCTTTCAGGTGAGTGCATATGCCCTATAGAAAAAAAAAATCTCTCTATAAAAAATGAAAATCATAAAGACTTACAACATTCAAAATCTGAAATTTACAAATCATAAACACTTAAAATGGAAATATCTAGGAAAAAAGTCATTATTACTATTAGTTTTTGATTTTGCTATAGGTTGCACTTTCCAGAGAGACACAGACCTGATAGAGAGAGGGAAAGTGAGAAAGAAGCCTCCAAAGGGGCATGGACATATCAGAACCCCTTCTCCTTTATTCTTCTATTAGAATTTTGGGTATGCACACACATATACCCAGCATGTTTCTCAAGCCTCACTGTGTCCGGGACTTGATCATCATAATCAGACATGTGGAATCCAGCCACCACCAGCAAGCACTTTCCTTTTTTTCAATTGGTGATTTGTTGTCCATGCCTATGAAGCAGACTGACTTCAGGAATGCTTCAGAGTTTGGTCTCAAGGTAGGGGAGGCAAAAAGCAATAACTGAACTTTGATAAAATAAAATGATATTTAAAAGGAAAGTAAGTCTGTTCTGAAGTGTAAAAGATCTGAAATCTACAAAGTTGTTTATGATGAGAAAGAGGCAGAAACTGGGCACAGCAACTACCTCATTACTGTATACGAGCTAACTGTAATATAGTTACCAGGAGAATGGTGTTTTTAGCCAGTTAAATGCATCTTAAGAGTGTCTAAGAGTACTTAGCTTATATCTGATGTTCTGTAATGAAAAAATGATGTGGTTTAAAAGGAAGATAAGGGTAATAGGCACCCAGACAGAGTTTAAATTTACCTGGAGGTCATAGAAAGAAAGTCTTCATCTGCTTTATATCATCACTAACTCCTGTTTACAATTTATCACAGGCATGACGTTAGCTTAATTTTAATGTCCTGTTAGAACTTAACATTGTTGTTTAAAACTGAATCTGTCATATTTTCTGTAAGAATTTATTATACCAGACACAGGCCACCTGGCCTTTTGCTGCCACTGGTATGATTCTTCTCCGGTTACCAAAGCTCAAAAAGTCAAAAGCTCTTATTTCTGTCACCTCCATTCTCACCCACATTTAACCTATCAGTAAATCTAAAAATTCTATGTTCACTTTAAATTGTGCCTGCTTTCTTCATATTCTACATACTGACCAATCTCAGTTAAGTTCCTCAGCATTCACACTCATGCTTGCTGTATCTTTGTCACTCAGTAGAAAAACTATTTACAAGCAAAAACTTATTTTATTTGTTCTACTGTTCAAAATCCTTAATTATTAATAACGATATATAAAATTTTCTTTCAAGCCTCTTATTTTTTTTTTTTTTTTGTCTTACATTGCAGGCGCTTGCTGAGAGAGCATGAGAGGGGAAGTGAGAAATCACCCTCCCTTGCCCCCAGAGTGGATGGTCATGCTGCAATCCCTACTTCTCCATTCTTATCCTGGGATTGGGGGCACACAGGCACATATGCCTGGTATGAGTTTCAAGCCAACCAGGTCTGGGACTTGAGCTGTAGTCAGCCTTGTGGGAATCCGGCTTCTTAACCACCATGCCACCTGCTGTGCCACCAGCTTCTTTTCAATATAAAGTTATCATTCTAAGCTTTTTCTCTGCTATGTGTAAAGTTTCTCCCAGTCACGGGTTCGTTTTCTGACCAGAAACACACTGTCTATGCACCATCAGTGTCACACCCTGCAGTTACTTTTAAGTAAATAAACTTTATGTAAAGTTGATGTAATGAGCCTCTCAGATTTTTACTATTTCACGAAAAAGTGAAGAGGGACTAAAATTTTGTCTTTTATAACTTTGAAATAATATAACTAATATTAGTTTTGTGTTCATAGTTTAAAAATACCTGTTTTATTAAAATTTAACATTGCTCTCAACATTTACTAAGTACTGATCACTCGTGAAGTGTTAGCTGCTTTATCAGACATTATCTTAAGCTAGGCAATCAGGCAGGTAAAACTTACTTCTAGAAGAAAATAACAGCAGGTAAGTATTTACCTATTATTTCAACAGACAGAGCCCTATGAAAAGTGAAAGCTGGATGTAGCAAAGAGCAATGATGGCGAGCGGGGTGATATTGAGTGGAGCAGCCTGTTAGTTCATCCTGAGAAGACAAGCTAAGATCTGAATGTTGAAAAGAAGCCAAACCCGGAAATCTGGGTGAAAGCCTTTTAAAGACAATAAACACAAATACCATAATGTGAAATCAGAAGCACCTCAGGCAGATAGGGATTTATAAGCCTTACAAAGACTGTGTAAAAAGTTTTTTGATTAGATATAAAATTAGAGGATTTCAGGTAAGAAAATGATTATTTAGTTTTTGTGTAAAAAAAGTATAAAGACATTTCTAACAACCTTCATAAACGCATTAACCTACCTCATTGGCTTTCTCTGTTTTCGAACATTTGATACAGAGACAAAAAGAAGAAGGCTCAGGGAAGAGTCTTGAGACATTTAGAATTTGATCATATGCAAAAATAGAAAACAACAGAGGAAGAAAGGTAACCTGTGATGTGGGGAAAAAACAGTAGCATACAGTTATAGAAAGCACTCCCAAAAATATTTCATGAAAAATATACTCCACAAATGCTGCTTGGAAATGGGGTTAGGTAGAAACCGAGAATTGAATATTGGCTCTTACAGCATGAGTCATTGATGACTTTGATAAGAACAGTTTCCTCAAATTGAATAAGATTAAGTGGGAAGAGAGAACATAACATAAAAAGCCAGGACATTGAGGATGCACAACTTGTTTCCTTTTTTTTTTTTTTTTTTGAGTATTTTTCTGGTAAGATAGTGAAAGAATTATGAACGTTAAGGACAAGAAGATAATGGTGATATATAGGACAGTAACAATGTCATTATCATAACTTAGATATGAGTGTTCTAGAGGAAATGAAATCAAAAATCAATTAAATTAATGTTCGGAGTCAAGAGGCTGCCAGGTGGTATGGTGGTTAAGGGTGTTGGACTCACACATGGCCAGCCACGGTTTGAGTCCAAGACCTGGCGGCTTGCTTTCTATCTCTCTCTTTCTCTCTCTGTTTCTCTCTCTCTCTCTCACACAAACAGACACACACACACACACACACACACACAGAGAGAGAGACACTGTTACTCTCCAGTCAAATTAAAATAAATAAATAAAGATAAATAAAATAATTATTTAAAAAAGTTTGACATAAAACTTAGCAGCAATGGAAACAAACATATACAGACGTAGGTTGTTGATAGATTTGGTAAGATAAGAACTATATTCGATTCATTTTTTCCTTTTTTTTCTATAAAATATGAGTCAAATTCATCCACTGAGAGTTGATAGAGAATATGGTTACTATGCTTCATGATTGTGGATTTCAGTTGAGACTAGTCAACACTACTGTGTGATTTTTCTTTAACTTACATGTGAGAATGTGGCATAGAGTTGAGATTTAAGATAGAGGTAACAAAGAAATTTTCTTAAAATGTTGTTCTGATGCACACATATTATTCTAAATTCCAGAATTTGCATTTGTTGTAGTTTGCATTTCATTTATGATGGTTTTCCTTCTACAGTTGCACTTTTCATTCCAATAGTCTTCTTTTAACAAAGAGATAATAAATTCTACATATTAATATTTAGGTCAAGTATTCAAAAGAAAATATATATATATATGTATGTATATGTGTGTGTGTTTATATATATACATATATATACACATATGTATATATGTGTATATATATGTATATATATGTATATATGTGTATATATGTGTGTGTGTGTGTGTGTATATATATATATATAAAACTATAGTGCATATGCACTTACTGGAAAGAGATTGAGAGAGAACAAGAGAAGGTGAGAAAGCACCTTCCCAGGAGGGAAAGCCACTCTGCAATCACTTCTCTTTCATTCTCCTCCTGGGATTTTGGGCATACATGCATAAGTGCCTGACGTATTTCTCAAGCCATCATGACTGGGATTTAAAACATGATTAGCCTTGCGGTACCTGGCTTCCCTTAACCACTAGACTATAGGACTGGCCCATACATGAAACAATTTTAAAGACAAAAGTATTCTCCAAAAGATAACAATATTTACTTTTTATTATTATTTTTTAAATTTACATTAATCACTATGTGTCTTTATAGTGTACAACACTGTTTATTTCCAGAGTGAATATGGTGCATACTAGTCAAGATAAAGATATTACCTTATACATTATCTCCAGGAAATAAGATAACAATATTTAAAAGTCTTTGTTTACTACAAAAATATTTTATTTCTGGGAACCAGCAGTTAGCGTAATGGCTACGTGGCTGGACTCCCACGTAGTCGACCGTGGTTCACGTCCTGGACCTGGTGGCTTAAAACTCACGCCGGGCGTGTGTGTGTGCGTGCCCAAGATCCCAAGAGGAGAATAGAGGGGAAGGGATTGCGGCGTGACCATTCGCCCCGGGGGGTGATTTCTCGCTTTCAGTCTCTATGTCTCTCTCTGTCTGTCTGTCGAGCGCACGTGCCCTAAGCGAAAACCTCTCCAAAAAAAAAAAAAATATTTCTGAGTATTATTAATTAAATTTCACATATATATTATGCATACTTTAATTACCAATCGCAGTAACATTTAAATAAATCTAATAATGTGTGTCTTTTCATGTTTGTAATGGCACATATTAATATGAGAGGCACATAATACTAATATGTGAAATATGAGGCTCATATATATAAGTATTTACCAGAACTTCAATTCCTATCAGATAAACGTGCTACCACATTATTACTCATGACTCTATCACTCCATGTTAGTACATAGACTTCAAGAAAAGAAATAAAAAAAGAGGAACAAAACATGGTTTCTAATATATAGTCTTGTTGGGACCAGCAGTTGGCATAATGGCTATGTCAATGGAATCCCATGTAGTCAACCGGGGTTCGAGTCTGGGACCCGGTGGCTTAAAGTCACGCCAAGTGCACGTACGTGTGTGCCCAAGATCCCAAGAAGAGAATGGAGGAGAAGGGAGTGCGGTGTGGCCATCCCCCTGGGGAGTGATTTCTCACTTTCTGTCCCTCTGTCTCTCTCTGTCTTTCTGGCAAGAGCATGTATACTATAGCAGAAACCTCTCAAAAAAAAAAAAAAATATATATATATATAGTCTTGTTGAAGGTGATATTTTGCTTTGTACTAGGTTTTCTGCAATATTAAATTATTTCTGAACCTATATTTTTCACCTATTATGAATTTTAGAATCTCCAGTTAAGAATTACTGTTTGCAAGGGAGGACACCATACTATGAAGTTACCTTAGATAATTTTTTCATATTTCTGTCTATATTTAAGTTTTGCTAATTCTGTTCATTTGCAGAGCCACCAATTTTTCCTCATAATTTAGTTATTTCATACGACATGTATTACTGCAGAAGGTGGTCAATCTGAGCAAACACAATGGTGACCTGTTTTTTAAATTTTTAAATATTTATTATTATTATTTAGACATTAAATCGCTATATATCATTTAGATTGTAAAGAAACTTTACCCAACATGATATATGCCTCAGACCAGTCCTGTTGAGAATACTATGCACATCATCATTAATAGGTAACAAACCATATCTGTGTCCTACAAATGCCTTACCTCTAAATTTTTTCCCCAAATTTCCTTTCCTACACTCTTCTTCTCTCCCACTGTCCTTCCACTTTGTGCCCCTTGTCCATAACAATTTTTAATGCTTTTAGGTCCTCCAGTCTTTCAGTCTCTACCATAGAGTGTGGATAGTCAGTATGTTAAGTGGAGACATATGGTATCTGTTTCATAGCCTGACTTGCTTCACTCAGCAATAAATCTTTCATGTTTATCCACTTTCTATCAAATAGCAGGGTCTTTTTTTTTATGTCTCAATAGTATTCCATGGAGTATATGAGCCACACTTTATCCACCCATTCATCTGTTTTTGTACATTTGAGTTGGTTCCATGTCTCAGCAGTTGTGAATAATGCCTCAATAAATATAAATGTGCAAGTACTGTTCTGACTGAGCGTCCTCCTGTCGTTTGGGTAGATATCTAGAAGTGGAATTGCTGGATTATTTGGTAATTCTATTTGAAGGTCTTTAAGGAACCTCCATACTGTTCTCCACAGTAGCTGGATCAATTTATAGTCCCACCAAAATGTAGGGGAATTCTTTCACCACAACCCTGCCAGCACTTACTATTTTTTGTTTTCTTAACCTTCACCATTCTGACTGTGATTATGTGGTTTTTCATTGTAGTTTTGATTTATATCTTCCTTATGATGAGGGATGCTGAGCATTTTTTCATATATTTTTTGGCTGTTTGTATATCTTCCTTAGAGAGTTGTTTATTCAACTCGTTTTCCCATCGTTTAATTGGATTAATCATTTTCTTCCGAGTAAGCTGCTGGAGTTTCCTGTGTATTCTGGTTATCAATTACTTATCTGAGGCATAGTTCACAAATATTTTCTTCCATTCTGAGGGTTGTCAGTTCAAACCAATTACTATGTCCTTTGCTGTGCAGAATTTTCTTAATCTGATGTAATCCCACTTGTCTATTTTGCGGATTATTACTGTGCTTTGGGGGTTCTTTCTTAATAATTCTCTGCCTACCCCAATGTCTCCCTAAGTTTTCTCAGTGTTTTTCACCAGCAGTTTTATAGTAGGAGGTCTTAGATTTAGACCTTTGATCCACTTTGAGTTGATTTTTGTTAATGGTGACAGATAAACATTCAGATTCATTTCTCTGCAGGTGGATACCCAGTTTTTCCAACACCATTTGCTGCAAGTATTTTCCTTTTCCCACTGGATTGACTGGGAACCTTTGTGAAAAATCTGTTGGCTGTGTGTTGTGGGGTTTATTTCTGGGGTCTTTACTCTGTTCCATTGGTGCTCATGTCTGCTTTTGTGCCAATACCATGCTGTTTTGGTTATCACAGTTTTGTAATGTATTTTGGGTCAGGAAGTGAGATGCCATCCACTACACATTTTTTGCATAGGATTGCTTTAGCATTATGGAGTTTTGTATGATTCCATATAATTATATTTTCTAGATCTGTGAAGATTGTCTCTTGTTATTTTATAGGGATTGCATTAAATATGTAGATTTTTGTTTATTTTAACTCTCCAATCCTGGAACATGGGGTGTCCTTCCACTTTTTGGTGTCATTTTATTTATTTTTTTTTTAATTTTCATAGTTTTCCTTATATAAGTCTTCGACTTCCTTAGTTAATTTTATTCCTAAGTATTTTATACTTTTTGTGGTTATGATAAATGGGATTACTTTCTTCAGTTCTGCTTCTGTGTGCTCCTTGTTTGTGTATGGTGACCTTTAAACACATGCAGAAACAGGGTTCTATGGACTGTCATTTTGCAAGGCTAAAGGAAAACTATTAGCATATGAATGCACTAGCTGCCTCTGTGTTGGAAACTACAAAGTAGTATTGGTTAAAAGACCCTCACATGTGTTAAACAGAAAAGCCCCATGAGATAAGAGAAAACTTAAATGAATAACAGGGTGCCTTATGTCTCTGTATCTTCAATTGATTATCATCTGAAAACAACTGGCTTTGCATTCCACTTCCTTTTCCTCCATTTTTTTGCCCTTTAAATGAATAAACCTGGGAATGGCTCAGGGCCACAGCTGCCTCCATCACAAGAGTCAAGGCCACCTGATCCCCACTTTTCTCTACTTGTGTGCTTTTATCTGTTTATTTTTATACATATTCTATTATCCAGAGCCACCTCCCTCAGACCATGCATTCGGCCATGTGGGTCATGTTGATTACTTACCATTTGAAGGTTCATTGTGGATATTCTTTTCCCTAGATCATTTCATTTAAATGATGAAAAAGGTGTTCATTGTGTTTATGGAGAGAGATGATCAATTAATTAGAAAAACAATTCTGTATTTGCTTGCCAATTACTATCCCAGTTCTCTATTTCTTGACTATGCCTATTTTAATTAATTAATTAATTAATTCAGTTAGTTAGTTCATTTTTAGATTTTACCATAGGGTACATGTGCTTGCCAGAGACAGAAAAAGAGAGAAAATGAAAAAAAACACTCCCAGAAGGGATGGACACACTTCAATATTTTATCCACCATTCTCTTCTTGGGAATTTGGGAACACACACACATTCATTCCAGGCATGATTTCAAGCCACATGTTTGGGACTCGAACCATTGTCAGTCATGTGGGAATCTGGTGCCTTTAGCATTTTACCACCTTCTGGCCTTGACTATGCCTTTTTATCATCAAAATCAGCCTTTATAGCTTCTATTTATATTGTATGTTAATGTGGATTATGTAAATATAGGGTGATGTCATTTAGTTCTTTCATTTTTAAAAACTCATTCTTCCCATGCCCTGATTTCTTTGAGGCTATTCTGTTTTAGGACTATTGTATATTCTCGAAGCTCATAGTCTTGGTATACAAAGGGAATATCCTAGCCAGTTTTACAACAATTCTTAAAATTCATGGGAAAAATGAAACTCTTCAGAAAACTCTTTCTAGTCCATTTCTAACATGAACACACACACACACACACACACACACACACACAGTATGACAGGACTTAAATAGAAGAGATTCCTCTTGAATCATAAAGGGGATATTACTGGAAATACTGTGGTGGTTCTCTGAATTAAAAGGCATAAGTATTTCAGTCAGTAAGAATTTTGGATTTTATTTATGACTTCTATTTGTGCTGTGATGACATGTATCTATTTTTATATGTTATATTTATATTTTGAATGTTTTACTTTGGACATTGCTTTAACACCATTTATTAAGAAATACTTAGATTATGGAGCTGTGTTCTGTTTCTTATGTATGTAATCGCAACCATAAATATTCTTGTTTTTTTTTTTTTTTTTTTTTTTTTTGGAGAGGTTTTTGCTATAGGGCGCGTGCGCTCGCCAGACAGACAGAGAGAGACAGAGAGATAGAAAGCAGGAAATCACCCCCCAGGGGGGATGGCCACGCCGCAATCCCTTCTCCTCCATTCTCCTCTCGGGATCTTGGGCACGCACGCACACGCGCCCGGCGTGAGTTTAAGCCGCCGGGTCCGGGACTCGAACCGCGGTCGACTACGTGGGAGTCCAGCGACATAGCTATTACGCTAACTGCTGGTCCCAAATATTCTTGTTAATATAAATACTTAATAACCCTCATCTTCATTCTATTTGATTACTAGCTCTCTAATACCTCTAATTACAAATCTTTATCCAGGACATTCTAAATCAGACCAGAGTTTGATTGTTTTATGCTGGCAGAATTGGTAATATTTATTGGTGAGAAACCAAATGTCAGGGTCCACACATCACTAGTTTGTTTTTGTTTTTGTTTCTGTTTTTTTCCTTTGACTTTATACCTAAATTTTTGCTTAAAATTACAGGTAATCATAATCATCTTATCATTGATTCCTAATGGCTTTCTTAAGTGGCTCACTTCCATAATCTGGTTTGTATATTATAGCTAGAATTTTTTTTTCTTTTTAGGTTTTTGCCATAATGTACCTGTACTCACTGGAGAGAAACAGAGGGACAGAGAAGGAAAGGGAGAAATCCCCAGGGGGTGGATTTCTACTCCATTCTCCTCTTCAGATTTTGGGCATGCATGCACATGCACCTGAAGTAATATTCAAGGCCCAGAGCTGGGACTGGGTTGGCCAGTGAGATTCCAATGCCTTAACCACCACTTCACCTTCTGACACCTAGAACTATTTTCTTAAAGCATGATTTTAAAACTAGGCAAATGAATTGAACAGACAACCCTCATAGAAAGACATACAAATGACCAAAGGCTTTGAATAAATATTCAACATCTCTCTCTCTCTTTTTTTTTTTTTTTGAGAGGTTTATGCTGTAGGGTGTGTGCACTCTCCAAAAAGACTGAGAGAGACAGAGAGACAGAAAGAGAGAAATCACTCCCCAGGGGGGAGGCCATGCCACAATCCCTTCTCCTCCATTCTCCTCTTGGGATCTTGGGCATGCACTCACATGTGCCCGAGGTGAGTTTAAGCCACTGGGTTCAGGTCTCAAACCAGGATTGACTACGTGCGAGTCCAGTGATATAGTCATTACACCAACTGCTGGTCCCTCAACATCTCTTATTATAAGGTAAATGCAAATAAATCACAATGAAGTATCACCTAACAAGTGCTGGACAGGCCACTGTGAAAAGGGAACTCTCCCACAGTGATGGTTGTAAATTAGTATAACCACTGCAGAAAATATTATGAAGAGCTCCACAAAATTTACAAGTATAATTACTACGTAACTCTGTAATCCTATTCCTTAGTACTTACTTAAAGACAGGAAATTCTTGATTGGAAAGCCACTTGCACATTCATGTTTATTGCAGCATTATTCTAAATTGCTAAGACACATATCAATATAAGTGCTCCACAACTAGCGACTAGATTGATAAAATATGGCACATATGCACTATGGAATACTACTCAGTCATAAAGAACTGCAAGATTCTGTCATTCAATACACAGTGGATGAATTTAGAATATTTAATGCTAAGTAAAATAGACTATGAAAGAGAAATATCTTATATCCCTGTTCATTTTATATGGAACATATGTACTCTATTGCATAAATTGAAGTATTTGAAGACATGGTAGTAGAGAGAACAAGTGTAGATACCAGAGACTGAGGGGGGTGGTTTGTGGGAGATGGGTAGGAGGGTCTCAGGAAGGAAGCATTTAACAGACAAGAGATTGTTTAGTTCTTTGTTGAAAACAATGTATACTAGAATATTCTTGGTTTGATATTAAACATTGCATGTGTGCTTTGAAAAATCATATATAGTGCACTATAAAAATATAGAATAACTGTAACTAAGAAATTATAAAATAAAATGGAAAAAATCTTTAATATTTAGTTAAAGATTTTATCATTTTTTCGAAGTTTAGCAGAGCTTTTCAATCATGTGCCATTTGTAAGTAACTAGGTATATTTGTAAAGTTTTTGTGGTAGTGGGATGGTATGTAAAGTGGCTGGAATCCCACGAAGAATTATTCACTTCTTCATGTGTACCATGATATAAATAAACATTGTACTACTATAGTTACTCCCTCAATTTCACATCTTATCACTATTAGTAAATAATTGAACATTGGTTTATAAGCAGTCTTAACCTAAAAATTGGAATAACCAGGATAGTAGTGTGCTTCTTTCATTAATTTCCTGGTAAGCATGAAAATTTTACAAATTCTATGATCTTGATTATTCTTACCAAAAGGCAAAATAGGTAACTAGGGATGATAAGGCCATTTAAGATTCTAACACAATATGATTTATTCCTTAAAATCTCCTAATAGTCATTATCTTTTATTTCTTCATCACAAATATTTTATAAAAGTGACAAAATTATGTACATAATTATTGTTTAGAGACTTTAGAGAAAGGGAAAACTTTCTGGAAAAAGAAAGGGATAATTTAGAAATGACAGCCTTGTATTCAATAGAGATTAGGTAATATAAAAATGTCAAATGTCATCTGTGAAATTGAAAAAAAAAAGAGAAAAACATAGGCATTATTTTTTTCTTTTTTAAATAATTATTTTATTTAATTTTGTTATTATTGTTATTATTATTATTTAATTTGCTATAGGATGTCTACATTCACCAAGGAGAGACAGAGAGAGAGAGAGAGAAACCGAGAAAGCAAGCTGCCATGTTTGACACTCGAATGCGGTCGGCCATGTGGAAGTCCATCACCTTACCCAATAAGGCAGACCCATTATGCGACAAGAGCCTAATAACCCTCTAATTGGTTTTGTAAATCTAAACCCTTACCAATCACACACTCTGATCCACCCCCTCTGCAGTAAAACATTTGTGGATCCTATTTGTGTAGCAAACTGACAACTTAAAAATAGGTTGTGGGGAAGGTCATGACATATTTTTCTACACAAAAATGCATCATGACTTTCTTGACAACCCAATAACTAAAAGGGTTCTGAAGAGAGAGCTGTGTGTATTTTCTAGAAGAGTTGGCATGAAATTAAAAGTTTTAACTTTGATTCTCCAGTAGGCTCTGTAATAGGAAAACCTGCTAAAATAACTTCATCGTTATCTGTCAAAAATGAAAGAAACTAGAAAATAAAGATTCTAAGCTAAATTAATGAAAATTTTAACATGAAACATTTGTTACAAAAATTAGTAATTTTGGACCAGCAGTTAGCGTAATGGCTATGTCGCTGGACTCCCATGTAGTCGACCACGGTTCGTGTCCCGGGCCCGGGGGCTTAAAACTCACGCCGGGCACGTGTGCGTGTGTGCCCAAGATCCCGAGAGGAAAATGGAGGAGAAGGGATTGCGGCGTGACCATCCCCCCCTGGGGGGTGATTTCTCACTTTCTGTCTCTATGTCTCTCTCTGTCTATCTGGCAAGCACATGCGCCCTATAGTGAAAACCTCTCAAAAAAAAAAATTAGTAATTTTTATTAATTTAGCAATAGCAATTCAACATAAACTCCTTGTAAAATGAACACATCATTATTACATAATTTTTAAATTTTGTGAATTTAATTTTTTTCCATAGGGCATGTGCTCTCAATGGAGAGTGAGAGAAAAAGAGAGAGAGACAAGGGAAGTGAGAAAACCTCCCTTTGGGGTGATGACCAAGCTACAATCCCTTTTCTTCTATTCTCTCAGATTTAGGGCATGTATGTGCATGTGCCTGGCCTGTTTGTCTAGGTGCCTGCCTAAAAGGGCATAGTTGTCTATGTGGGATCCAGCTGCCTTACCACTATGGCAACTGGCTGGTCCAGTTTTAAACTTTCTATGCTAAAAGAAAAAAGAAAAAAAGTCCTAAATATAACTCTATCACATTTGAACTAGAAAAAAAAAAATACTATTCAAATCATTGTATATGAAATTACTAAAATATTGGCCTTATACAATTATAACCCTACTGCTGTTAGTTTAACCTTTGTTTCTAAACTGTAGTTTGAACAAGCTTGAAGAGTAGTTTCTAAGTGCATTTTGCACTGTGCTCTAATTTTCCTTTTGTTTTATGGCAGAGCATAGCTCAAATAATCAATTTTGAGAACTAGAAGAGTTTGCCTGCTAGTGTTCCAGAAAGATTGCAGCTAAACAAACCTTAAGAGCATGATGCTTATCCAAAGATTAGTTTTTATTTATTCTCTATATTTAACTTTTATTTACTGATCTAATCTATGTAAATCAATTTTTTACCTAAGGCCTCCATGCATACAGCTCATACACACAGTGAAAACTCAACATTCAACCTGAAGTCAATTCTCAATTATTCAGTGGCTGGTTATGCAGTCCAGTGCAAGGAAGATTCATGCCTCTGGCTGCTTCTCCCTCCTTCAGAGCTTGCATTTTGGCTCCTATGCTTATTGTGATTTGTCTCCCTCAGGATCAGCTGGGACAGAATACCCAGGTGTATCATGCTGACGATCTTACCTTCACATTTTATGCTTCAGGCATTTACTCAAGTCAGTATTTTGGTTAAAAATTCTACCTTTGATGTCACATGTTTTCTCTGTCTCAATCACTTCCCAGTTTGTAGTCTCATGTAAATCAATCACATGCCCTGATGCAAGCACCAGATTACTACACTTAAGACTCCCTAGCTTGCCCTAGCTTGAGTACTATGGATTCCTAGCCATTTCTTTCTTCCCAAATCTGCCACATTTAGTAAATATTTGGGGGCTAATCTTTATGAGCCTTGCTAAATATTAATAGTTATTTGGTCAGGTAGTCACCAGTAATTTGATAAAAGATAAATAGCAGTTGAGAAATAAGAAGTTAAAATTCTTACACTATCCCTGCCCCATGTTATTGATAAATATTTATTTATTAGGTGTTTTTTAAGTGCATTAAAATAGTAAATACTCACTATAGATAGTAGACATATTATTGCATGTCTTTTAAAGGAATTCATAATTTTAATAATTACAGTTTTAAAAGTTTGCAATATAATAGAATGCCAAGCTCCTCAAGAGATCTATAGAAAACTTATCTGTGAAGGTTTTCTCAATCATTTTTATCATCTCGACTTTACCTTATCATTTTCTCAGGTATAGAATTATCTTTTCACTCCATCTTATTTTGCTATATCCTATGCTTCTATCAAGCATCACAAACCACATCATGTGTGACAGCTTACCTTATCCAACCATTTTAGCTGATTAGAAACTCAGACTTAGATTCAGTTTATATAATTGAGAAAGACTAAATAATTTTATTTATTTCAGGAGGAATTTGACTAACTTCTTGGTCCTGTCTTCTTTCTTGATCTGAAAATTTAATTATGTGATCATTTATGGGCATACTATCAAAACAATCACATTAAGTTTCTCTTCAAACAAATTGCACACATTTTACAAACTTGGTGCTTTCAAGGGCAGATCCACTTTATGGTTGATTTTTCAAATAATTGTATGGACTTTGTATAATGGGTACATCACAATGAGTAGACACCTCCCTAACGTCAAATCAAATCATCATCATTATGATGTCAAACCCTCTGTACTAAATAGATAAGAGTTTATGTTTCCCTCAGTCTTTATATGGACACCCATTATTCTTTTCTTATGTTATTTAAGTCTTGTCGATTTCTAGCAGAGAAACCGTAATTATTCCTTGTAAAATGTTTGCTATTGGTTCTTTTTCTTATGCAGGCTTCCTAAGTAATCTGTGCACCATTAAGGACAGCTTCCACTAAACAGATTCAGTAACATATTATGGTACATTTATAACCTTATTACTTAAGGACACAACATCAAAGATAACTGAAGAACTGACGTAAGTAAAAAGAAATATATATATGATCCGACAAGAAAAGTATGATCAGAAGAAAGTACTTGGCAAAGCAAAAATGACAATCATTTGCCTTTGTTACACTGAAGAGGCTGGGGACCAGTCAGTGGTGTGGTAGTTAAGGAGCTAGACTCCCAGATAGCAAATAGTAATTCAAGTCCCAGATCCTGCAGTTTCAAAATCATGCCTGGAACATGTGCATACATTCCCAAAATTCCAGAAGGAGAATGAAGGAAAAGGGATTGCAGTATTGCCATCCCCTCTGGGAGGAGATTTCTCACTTTCTGTCTCTCTCTCTCTTTTCAGCAAGAGCTCACACCCTATAGCAAAAACTTAAAAAAACAAACAATCAAAAAATAAAGAGGCTGTTCTATTTACATCGGGAGATGTCATAACAGAGGGAAATGGTAGATACTAGGAAAGGATAGGGGGTAATAGTAGGTGGGTAATAGGGGGTGAGAGGGAGGGGCTAAGGGGAAAAACAACACATTTAATAGACGCAAAAGTGAAAAGTTATATTCAGATGATAAGGTATATGATAATGTTTTTGACTAAAGTAATATGCACTGTATTCATTCTGGGAAAAACCATGTTGATTAAATGTGATTAAATATAAATTAAAAAAATAAATATATATATAAAAAATTCAACTATTTTACTTGTGGACTGATTTCACCATTTTGGTAACATTTTTTAAAAAACTGCATAGCATAATGGCTATGTCGCTGGGCTCCCGTGTACTCAACCATGATTTGAGTCCCGGACCCGGTGGCTTAAACTCACGCTGGGCATGTGTGCATGCGTGCCCAAGATCCCAAGAGGAGAAAGGAAGAGAAGGGATTGTGGCATTTGTGGCATGTCCATCTCCCCTGGGGGGTGATTTCTCGCTTTCTGTCTTTCTGTCTCCTTGTCTGTCTGGCGAGTGCATGTGCCCTGTAGCAAAACCTCTCCAAAAAAAAAAAAAAAAAGATAAAAAATTGCCTTGGCTATCAATTACATAATTAGTATTTATCTATCTATATATCATCTACATATCTACAGAAAGAAGCATTTTAATTGATCCATCAAACAAAGCATCTTGTGAATTATCCAGATAAATAAAGAAACTACAGGTCCCTAAGAAACAAAATAAAATTTTGTGAATAACAGAATTAAATGTAAGAATCATGTCATATATTATCAATGAGTTTAAAGTGTGGAAAAGGTACATTAGTTTCAAAGAACAATTTAATTTCATCTGCTAAAAAGATGTTTTATTTGAATTTTTGCATATTATTCACCTTATAAAAATGGTGTGAATTTTTTTAATAATAGAACAATCTACACAAGGTGAATCAGTTAAAAGTATATTTCAAGTTCTATCAGATTCTGAGGTCTATTAAACTCAGTTAATGCTATTGGTTTCTATAGAAAGGTGCTAGGATTATGTGAAAGAAATTTTACGAAAACCCTAAGTTGAAAATATTGTCATAAATTGTAATTTTTAAAACTTAGTCGACAGGTTAAAATAAATTCTTTTATCTATAAATGAAATGTAGAGCTACAATTATGACAAAAAATGTGTCTTTTAGTCAAACTCTCAATAGAGTAATGAAGACAGTGTAGAACAGCACTTCTTTTGAGAATGAATTTGCTGAGGACTACATCACTGTATATAGCACTAGAAAAATGTTAAGTCTTGGAAATGACTCACACATTCTCCTAATTTTTTAATAATTCAGCTTTGGTTTTAACAATATTCCTGAGCAGAGAGCCTTATATTTGAAACATTTTGATTAATTTCATCAGTGTTCACTAATTTGATTCCCAATTAATTGTGAACTCAGATTGTCAAGAGGCGATAACAAGTTATAATAAAGGATGTGTAGCAGAACTGGGAATTTCTTGATAACGGTGATATGGGTGGATAGGATAGGAAAATAATGAATGACAAGAATGGTGGATCCTTCAATGAAAAGTGAGAGGAGGACTCAGCCAGTGACTAAATGTTATTTTATGATTCATTTAACCCACAATGGTATAATACCTACTAACAAAAATTAATAGTGAATTGTAATCTAATGGAATAACTATGTCTGCACATGGGATTAATTTATTAATGTTTTAGAAAGTTTATTGTAAATATATTACATGAATTAGAACGTGTCATCTATAAGAATAAGTGATAAAGGTAAGAACAATAAAAGGAAAACCATTTGAGTAATGAGATTTTAAGAAAAGCAAAATAAAAATGACATAATAAAGAAGGCCTCTAATGTAGAAAATATAACTCAAGGGACCACCAGCTAGCATAATGGTTACATCACTGGACTTTCATGTAGTTGACCAGCATTTGAGTTCCGGACCTGGTGGCTTAAAACTCATGCCAGGTGCATATGTGCTCATGCCCAAGATCCTGAGAGGAGACAGAAAGAGAAGGGATTGTGGTGCGGTCATTCCTCCTTGAGGGATGACTTCTTGCTTTCTGTCTATCTATCTTTCTGGTAAGTACATATGCCCTCTAGCAAAAATTTCTTTCAAAAAAGAAGAAAGAAAGTATAATTCAAATCTGACTAATAGTGAAATGAAGCCAAAGAGGTCATGAACTGTAAGATATATTTCTAGGTGATACAAATGACAGGATGAAATTAGCAGAGAACAAGGGACTTAAAAATGAAGTCATTGCTCATAACTTGTGCTCTATTCAAATTGTTCACAACTGAAAAAGGAAAAATAAAGTAGTGTTTAAACAATGTAATTCCTGGTATAAATTTTTAAAACTATATTGTGAAACTCTAATGCATATTCTCAAGTGTTTATGAACATGAGGGAAAAAGAAAATTAACAATAATTTCATGAAGAAAATAGGCATCAGTAGGAGGCAACAGAGATTATCTGTAAGAGAGATTCTGGAGGCCAGACAGTGTAGCAGCAGTAGGCAACTGGATGCACATGAAAAAAGTCCTGGGTTCACATCCTGTAACCTTCCTGAACACACCTGGTGAGTATACCTGTGGCTATGTTCTGATCTGAGACAGGATGGATCATAGCATGAGGACAGTGTATTGAGTATGCTGTACCTCTATTTCTATCTCTCATTCACTCCCTCTTATGGAAGGAATAAATACACTTCTTAAAAAATAAAAAGTAATTATGAAATTACATTTAAATATCACTAATTTTGCTCCAAGTGTTAATAAATACTTTCATTTTAAAAAATTCCTTGATTGGGAACCAGCAGTTAGCGTAATGGCTATGTCGCTGGACTCCCATGTAGTCGACCACGGTTCGCGTCTCGGACCCGGTGGTTTACAACTCACACCGGGCGCGTGTGCGTGCGTGCCCAAGATCCCGAGTGGAGAATGGAGGCGAAGGGATTGCGGCATGACCATCCCCCCTGGGGGGGTGATTTCTCGCTTTCTGTCTCTATGTCTCTCTCTGTCTGTCTGGCAAGCGCACGCGCCCTATAGCGAAAAAAAAAAAAAAAAAAAAAAAAAAAAACCTCTTGATCAAAAAAGGTTTACAAGATTTAGCCTAGTATAAAGTTTTGTTGCATAATTATTACTCATATTAATATAGCAAAGGCTCAGAGAATGTACTTTGGGAAAATCATATTTGCCAGAATATAATAAATTTACTTGACCAAAGAAACAGACATTCTATTAAGTTTTCACTGGATATTACAACCCATTGTAACAGAAATTAATAAATGCTATACTAAGTGCAAGTTGTATTATTCTACCATTATTTTCTTTTTTTGTGTATCATAGAATTACTGGTGGATCAAAATGAACTTGTGGGACTATTTTATGTTGAATAGAGAAAAATACTGACATCAGTGTCTTATGATCTCCTTAATGTATGCTGGCAGAGACACCAATGAATCAATTCATATGGTGCTTATGGCATTAATGCCAAAAGGCTAATTAAGATTGACATCTAACTAGTGAAATATTTATTATTATTTTTTTAGAGAGTTTTTTTTCCTGGGGCACATATATTCTTCAGAGAGACAGAAAGAGAGAGAAAGCATTTTCCAGGGGAAATGGCCACACAACACAGTCCGTTCTTCTCCATTCTCCTCTTTGGATTTTGGGCATGCACACACATGTGCCAAGTGTTAGTTTCAAGCCGCCATGTCTGGGACCCAAACTACATTCAATTACCAAGGAATCCAGAACCTCAACCACTACACCACTTGCTGGCCCTAAAGGATTTATTTTTTTATGATATTTTATATATATATATATATATATATATATATATATATATATATTCCTTTTTTTTTGAGAGAGAGGTTTACACTATAGGGCATGTGTGCTCACCAGAAAGAGAGAGAGAGACAGAGAGACAGAAAGCGAGAAATCACTCCCCCAGGGGGGATGACCACACCACAATCCCTTTTCCTCCATTCTCCTCTCGGGATCTTGGGCACATGCCCGGTGTGAGTTTAAGCCACTGGGTCCGGGACTTCAACTGTGGTCGACTACATGGGAGTCCAGTGACATAGCTATGCCAACTGCTGGTCCCTATGTATATATATTCTTGACCTATTTTTACATTTTAAGAATGAATTAGTGAAAGATAAAAGAAATAATCCTAACAAATTTTATTTTTTAAATATGTGATAGCTATGATACAGTGATGAAATTTAAATAAATAGAATACAGTACTGAATGTAGTTACACACATTAAAAGTTAAACATTAGTTCTTGTTCTGTGTGTCAGTATAAGCCTGTTGCATATTAATGAATTTTGTAAAGACTCTAAAAGAACAGGCCGATTATAAAGGAGTTGGTCTCAAAACTTAGAAATATGATCCATCCAAAGTTGATTCGCTAGGTTATTTTTTTCTTTCCTCTCTTCAATCTACTGATCAGTCTGTTGTCCTCTAGTACCTAAAATGAGAAATTCTTCCTTATCTCTTGTAGCTTCTGGTGACTATAGGCAATGCTTAGTGTTGCTTTACCTGGAGGTGCATCACCCCAATGTCTGCCTCCATCATCATATGGCCATCTTTTTTCTATGCCTTGTTTTCCCATGGCATTCTCATCTCTGTGTCTATCTCTGTGCTTTTTTTCCTCCTCTGTAAGGACACTATTCATATACGATTAAGGAATTACCCCACTTCAGTGTGATTTAATCTTAATTTAGATCTTTATGAATCTACAAAACCCCATTTCTAAATTAAAATGTGCACATTTTAAAATGTATAAATATATACTAGGATTTCAACATTACTTTTGGTGGGGACACATACACACACACACACAAAAAAAAAAAAAAAAAAAAAAAAAAAAAAAAAAAAAAAAAAAAAAAATCCACAGTACTTAAACCCATTTTCTTGAAGGAGAAAAGAACTAGTAAATGGGCCCTGTCAGGCTGAACCCTATGGAGAGAATCTGGCAAGGAGAAAGCAAGCACTCACATTGTGCGTATGAATCAGCACACAGCTCAGGCTCACTGATGAGCTGCTCAGACACAGAACAGAAAAAAAGGCAATAGCGTAAAGTCTTGTGGAAAATCAATAGAGCCTTGGGACCTATGCAACAGATATTTATCCATGACCTAGACCTCAGATTTATCCCTGAATCACCATGGGACACATTCAAAACAGTATAGCAAAGTCTGAAAATGAACTCAAAATGGTATTGCCAGAATTTGCTTTCTGAACCTAATTGGGTTGATAGCCTAGATAAAACAAATCAAAACAAAAATAGCAACATTCCCCTGTGGATTATTATAGAAAAGAAAGTCTATCAAACATGCGTTCAAACTGTCAGTGGGACAGTCCTGAAGAACTCGATATACACGGAGTTAGAAAAATCTAATCAACTCTTATGGGGCAAAAACCATTAGATGCAGCAATAACCAGAGAAATCAAGATAGTATGCATATTGAACAAATACTTGGAAACAGGTATTCTAAATATGTTTCATTACATTAATGTAATAATAGAAGTTCTCAGTATAGAAGTAAAAATTTTAAAAAGAAGCAAATGGAAATCTTAGAATGAAAATAATAAAATCAGTTTTGTTTTTTTTTCCCTATAGATCACCAACTGGGCTCATAACAGACTGGAGGTGACAAAGGAAAAAAAAAATCACAAAATTTGAGAATAATAGATCAATTAAAATATATAATCTGGGGATCAGCAGATGGTGTAATGCTTGCATAGCTAGACTCCCACATAGCCGACCACAGTCCGAGTCCAGGACCCAGCGACTTAAAATTCACACTGGGCATGTTTGTGTGCATGCGCAAGTTCCCAAGAGGAGAATGGAGGGGAAGGGATTGCAGTGTGCCTGCTAGTGCATGTGTCCTATAGCAAAATCTCTCTTTCAAAAAAAAAAGATAATCTGAAGAGTAATGTGGTCTGAATGTTTGTATTTCTTCAAAATTCATATTTTGACATCCTAACCTTCTAATCCTACATGAGGCAGCATTGGCGGGGTTGGGGGTTTGATAGGTGATGAAGCCATGAGGATGATGTTTTAATGAGTGGGACTGGCATCCTTATAAAAGACTCCTGAGAATGCTCCTTTGACCCTTTCTGCTTGGGGAAGACCCAACAAGAAGATACCATCTATGTATCAGGAAGCAGGCCCTTATTGAACACTAAATCTTAAACTTGGGCTTTCCCACCTTCAGAACTGGAGAAACAAATATCTGTGTTCACAAGCCATCCAGTTAAGAATATGTTATTGTAGCAGTCTCAATAGACTAAGACGAAAAGAATGAGATAAGTTAGGAAAAATGAATAGCACCTTAGAGATTTAAGTGGCAATGTCAAAAAAGATTATCATTCATACCACTGAGATCCAAAAGAGAGGAGAAAAATACTAAAACAGAAAAAAAAAATGTATATTAGAAGCAATAATGCCCCAAATTCCTTTGGAAGTTTAATTTTATTTGTCAAAGTGGGTGAGTGCCCAGGGTACCCAGAGTAAACATTGTTTCTATGTATCTGTGAGGGTGTTTCCAAGACTAACATTTAGACTAGGAGACTTGATAAAGTAGATTGCCTTCCCCAAAGTGGTTGATTATCATGAAACCACTGAGGAAGAAGAAGAAATTTACCACTTTTTTCCCTACCTCACTACTTGAATTCAGATTTCTCTTTGGACTGGGATTTATATCATCATGTTCTCAATTTCTCAGGCCGTCAGACTTGGATTGAATTAGACCACTAACTTCCTGCCTTTACAGCTTGCAGATGGCATATTGTGGGGCTTATTGCCTACCTGGTCATATAAGCCAATGTCTATGAAAAACTCTTCTGATATATGTGTATATGTATATATCTCTGTATGTCCTATTGGTTGTTTCTCTAAATAACCTGCCCTAATAAATTAAATAAACTTTAAACAAGAGCTCAATAAAGAAAGAAATAAAACAGAAAGAAAGCAAAACACAACCACATGCACACAAAACATAAATAAACTGATAAAAGCCAAAAATCTAAGAGAGAACCCCTACAAAATAGAGAAAATGACTTAGTATACAGGCAACACAATTCAAATAACTTTAGATCTCTCATCAGAAACCTTGAGGCCAAAAAACAGTGGCATTCTATCTTTAAAGTGTTGAAAGAAAAGAGTTCTAATCTAGAATTCTATAACCTGAGAGAATATTTTTCAAGAATGAAGGAAAAATAAAGACATCCTTAAATAATGAAATACTAAAAAAAAATTATAAACAGCAAACTTGCAAGTAAAAAGAAAGTTCTTTAGTCTACAAGAAAAAACTACCTGAAAACTACCATGCACATGACACACATAAACACACACACATACACACACCACACACATACACACACCACACAAACACACATACATACACACAACATACACAAACACAACACACACACATACACAAACATACACAAAATACACAAATGCAAACACGCAAACACACATGTGCACACAAATTTGTATATACAAATGCATATGCAAAATATTTAGGTGAGATTTACAATTCAAACTTATGGGATAACTATTAAAATATAAAGACATAGATAGGAGGAAAGAATATGACTGAATGCCCTTCACCCTTCAACAGAAATCATACAATCTGCATATTTAATATACTATGAAAGGATTGGCATGTGTACTGTAGTCACTAGAGTAACCATAATGTGTAATTTAAGATGACCAATATGTAATTTAAGATTATTAAATAATTCAGAAGACAATAGAAAAGATGGAATGAGAAATACAAAATGAGAGACGACCAGAAAACGAATGATAAATAAATAAATGTAGGTGCCCTAAATTTAACTATATCAATATTTATATTAATTTGTAATGGTTGAACTGCTATTTTTCAAAGGCGATATACAACATTGGAAATGCCCAGGATATCCTCCAGGAATACAGATATTGCAGCACAGAGATTACTGTAAACTACCTACTAAGAGACAGAATTCAAATGTATAGAAACAGATAAACCAAAAATTAAAAACTAAAATAATATACGGTATGGAAACAGTAAGCATAACAAAACTGGAATTACTCGTAAAATACAGGTGAACAAGATTTCCCAACAAAAACTTACCAGTTGTGAAATGGGACCCATCATAGCAATACAAAATAAATAACATCAGGGACACTTAATTGAAAATGTATGTGCATCTAATAATACAAGATCACATGAAGCAAAAATTGCAACATAAAGGGATAAATAGAAAATTGTTCAATTATAGGTAGAAGGTTGAAACATACTGTTGAACTATAGAGAAACTATATTTATGTTTCTGCATAAGTAGGGCTCTCTGAGCAAACTATACTGAGAATTGGGAGCTGAGTTAAAAGAATGAACTTTGAAGGGTAATTTAAAACTAATTAGATGGTGAGAGAACACCAGATTCACTTCTCTGGGAGTATATGTTTATATTTCAAGTAGGGATAACACTAGGAATGACAAGAGAAATCCCTGGTTTGTAATGCTGGAGTTTGTAACTGTTGTTTAAATTGTTCTCTTAAATTCATTGCTTTGTACATATCTCTAAATAGATATGCTTACTAGCAAAAAGACTATTAACTTTTGTACTCAAAGTGGCTACTATAAACGAAAATGTTTTTATCTTATGTTTGTGGCAGCTAGATTAACGTTTCAAATAATGCAGCGTATCAGTTATTTTGGCAAATAATTAAGGAGAGTAATTATCACATAGAAAGAGTTGGACTCCATGCTGCAATCCTCCAGCATCCACTGGTCTTTGTCATAGGGCGGGTGCCACCAGGTGCATGGTGGTAAAGGAGCTGGACACTCCCACATGGCCAACAGCTATTCAAGTCTCAGACATGGTGGCTTCTTTTTCACTTTCCTTCGTTCTCTCTCTGCGTCTTTCTCTGGTCAAATTAAAATGAATAAATAAATAAATTAAATTAAATGAATAATTCTTACAAAAAAAGAAAGAGATGCTAAAATATAGACAAATTTTTTCTACAGCACAAATACAGAACAGATTTTTTTTTTTTTTTGAGAGTTTTTGCTAACAGGCATGTGCGTTTGCCAGAAAGACAGAGAGAGACAGAGAAACAGAAAGCGAGAAATCATCCCCCACTGGGGGAAGGCCACCCTGCAATCCCTTCTCCTCCAATCTCCTCTTGGGATCTTGAGCATGCATGCACATGCTTCCGGCGTGAGTTTAAGCCACTGGGTCTGAAACTCAAACTGTGATCAACTACATGGGAGTCCAGCGACATAGCCATTAGGCCATCTGCTGGTCCCCAAAACAAACATTAATAACAAAAATTGTTGAAAAAGGAAGCAAAGGGGAGTTTTGATTCGTTTCATAATTAAAAAAATGCATGCACTTATGTTTATAAGAACTACCAATAGAATGCAAGCAAGATGTTTATAGGAGCCTTAACATCTATCAGTGTTTAGAACATTCACCAAACAGAACCAGGAAATCTTTTAATCAAAACTATTCTTTAATGACTGATAGACCCTGTGGATCATCAATATTATACACTAAATATTATATACTGGTATCATAAGTTCTATGTCGAGAAGTTTGGCTGTTTAATATTTTGCCATAAATGCAAACAGAAGATATCTCTAAATAATAATCAAAATGAAATATACAAGCATGGCTATTTTAAATGATAGGAGAAATTTAAAAATTATTCAGGTGTAATTGTCAACTTGTGTATCTATTTTTGAGACGAACAGATTGAGAGCGGTATGTACAGCTAAAGTGAAGAGATCAGATTGAGGAATTAGAAGAAACATATGCACAGGTGCATACATTTTGCCATTGAAGACATTTACAATGAATAAAAACAGACTTAACACTAAGAAAACCCCCTGAGAATATTATAAAAGTTGAAACTTTTATAATTAAGAAGAGCAGATTCAAGACTACTGTGCTCTGGCTGTGCCTAAGCAATGAGGGAACACGCAGTTTATTATGATAAAATGATATTGTTTTGTCTGGTATCTCTTTTGTTAAGAAATTTTGGCTGTATATTATGTCAAAAGAGAGGAATTTCCTAGCACAATATAGAAGCTCTTCATTTCCTAATTTGGCTGTTGACAATTCTTATGGTTTGATATTATAACTAGAATGTAATTTTTTGTTGTTGTTTTGGTAGAGAAAAAGATTTTTGTTATATGGTGTGTGTGCTCACCAGAGAGACAGAGAGACAGAAAGACAGAAAGTGAGAATCACCCCACACAGTGGGAATGGCCACACCAAAATTCCTTTTCCTCCATTATCTTCCCAGAACCTTAGGTGCACATGCACACACACCTGGCCTGAGTTTTAAGCCACTGGGTCCGGGACTCAATCTATGGTTACCTGCGTTGGAGTCCAAAAATGTAACCATTATGCCATCTTCTGGACCCAGAGTTGGAATGTAATTTAAAAAATCCATATTGAAATGTTCACTTTGTAAGCTAAATAATGTGATTGAATGTATATAAAAATTTTTTAAGTAAATGAATACCTCTAAATAAATAATAAACTCAATGATGCAAAAAAAATTCATGATAGATGCAATATTTAGATGCCTAAACTGCAATAGGAGAAGATACTTTCTTTTTATTTATCTTTCTTTGTTAAAACTGGGACATTTCACTAACTGAAATGAGTCAATGTGAAGATAAAGAGGCTACCATATTGAACTATCCGATCTTTACTCTTGAGTCATAAGAATGAATGAAATTTATGTATACCAACAAGGAAGAGTCAAGCAATGTTTATTGTGCAGGTAACTAACAAAAAAACTGCTTTGTTATCAAAAAATATATATACAGTTAAAGTTTTGTCATAAATTCAAAAATAAAATTTAACTCTTAATAATAATGAAAATAAGATATATAAGCATTGCTATTTTTTAATTTCTTAAAATTATTCTATTTAATTTTATTAATCATTTTTTTTCTTTTTAATTTGACCAGAGAGCGACAGAAAAATAGAGAACGAGAAGGACAGTGAGAAAGCAAGCTGCCATATCTGGAACTCAAACCATGGTCAGCCATGTGGGAGCTCAATACCTTAACCACCATGCCACCTGCTGGTCCCAAGAATGCGCTGCTATTTTAAACCATAGGAGAAATAAATTCACTCTGGTACAAATTGTCATGTGTATGTGTATGTGTATATATATATATCTCAGGAGAAATAAAGAAGACTTTAAAATAAAGTTAATAGGGGCTAGCAGGTGATGTGGTGGTGGTTGAGGGGCTGGATTCCCACATGACCAACAACAGTTTGAGTCACAGACCTGGTGGGTTGAAAATCAATGCTAGGTATGTGTGTTTGTGTACCCGAATCCCAAGAAGAGAAAGTAGAAGGGACTGTGATGTGGCCACCCCCTTAGGAGGTTATTTCTTACTTTGCCTCTGTCTCTCGCTATGGAAAAAAATAAAGCAAAAAAAGTAAACATTACTAAACCACAAAGCACAAGCAGCATATAGAATGGCTCCTGTGATGTTTATATTATAAAATAACATAGATTTAAGAAAAGAGTAGAAACTTCTACATGATTCTGTTAGGTACTTTCCAAAATTATATATTCTTCAAGTATAACCCCATTAGCAGTTTTACGGTGGAAATAAAATGATAACTTTTGGCCAGTAGAATTAAAATAAATCTTGGAATGAAAATGTAAACAAAGTGGTTAAAAGTAATTGAATAATTCCAGATGAATAGAAAAGTGAGGATCTTGAAAGTTTTCAATGGAATAAAGGGTTGGAACTTTAAAGATTTTTAAAACAGAAGATATTAACTGTTTTCATTTATTAACTTACATCATTAATATATCTATTTTTCTGTTTTTTATTTTATTGAGCAAATACTTTGCATGTACATATCCACAGCATTAACAGGTACATGCTTAATAAAATATATTTGCCTCTGCCTCGTTTTTGTTCTAGCAGGAACTAGAACCTAAATAAAAGTAAAGGAAAGAGAAAAAATAAATTATAAAATACAACAGGCAATACAGACATAGTTCTGTTATATATGGATGAAACGCTTCTTTAAAAAAAGTCACTGAGGACTTCTCAGAGAACATGACATGCATGCATCCGATTTGAAGAGAATGTGTCAGCTATTAAAAAAAAACAGTGAGAAAACTGTCAGAAGAGAAAATATATGCAGGTATATCAAGAAAGAGCAGGCTTATAGAGGGAAACAACCAAATGAATTTAGTTTCTAGAATGTAATTATCAAAGAAAGTAGTAAAATATAAAGGAGAACAGTTGTAGGCTCAAGATCATTAAAAGCACAGTTCAAATTTTATTCTAACCTAACAGGAAGTTGGAAATGATATTAGTGATATAAATTGAAGCTGGTGAACCAGAAAACAAATATAGGATAGTAAAAGATAGGACAATTTTATATATTTTGTAAGACAAATAATAATGTGATTGAATGTATGGAAGAAAATGAAATGAAAATAAATAAATAAATAAATAAATGGAAAAAAAGACAGGACAATTTTGTGTGTAATAATTGCATATCAAAAGTTTTTTTTAATCCTCTCTTTTTCCTTTTCCTTCTCTAAGCACTGTCTTCCTCTCCTCCCTCCTTTTCCTTCTCTCTTTACTTCCTCATCCTCCTTCTGCTGCATCTCCTTTTTCTTCTGAGCAGATGAAGCCTATCAACCTGTATATGAAAATGCACGGGCTTACTATGCCTTATTTGGTTATGGAATTTGTGATTGCTTATGCAGGATAATTGAAGACCACTGAATTATAGAGAATGGCATCACTTTACTTAATGGGAATGCACAGAAGAAGCTGATCAATATAGCGTATAATTCATAGGCAAGCCCTTCTCCACCAATGCTAAATTCCTTTCATGTTTATGAGAAACGTTCATATTGAGTTTAGGGATTTAAACCACCACTCAAATGTGGAAAAACTTTCAGAAGTCAATAATTAATCCAACCAAAAGTATTCATTGCTGGGAACCAGCAGTTAGCGTAATGGCTATGTCGCTGGACTCCCACGTAGTCGACCGCGGTTCGCGTCTCAGACCCGGTTGCTTACAACTCACGCCGGGCGCATGTGCGTGTGTGCCCAAGATCCCGAGAGGAGAATGGAGGAGAAGGGATTGCGGCGTGACCATCCCCCCTGGGGGGTGATTTCTCGCTTTCTGTCTCTATGTCTCTCTCTGTCTGTCTGGCGAGCGCACGCGCCCTATAGCGAAAAAAAACTTCTCCAAAAAAAAAAAAAAAAAAGTATTCATTGCTCAGTTCCTAGAGTTTGTATTGTCTGAATCACCAAATTTGTTATTTAATTGCCCATAGCCTTGCATTTCTACTTACTGCCTTATTTGCACAGCTTATCTACCAAGGAGACCACACCACTCTAAGAGTATTTAGTTTGTAGTTTTTACTACCTTTAATAACACATACAATATAGACGAGTACTTGGTTATGAATATTTTTTCCAGAATTGTTTTGAAATTGAATCATTACACATAATCCATGTGTCGTAAATCCAATCTAGAGACTAGGTCAACTGTACCTTTGGATAAAACAGATACTAGCTATTACTAAGAAAAGCTTAGGCTATCAATGTATTTGTTGATTAAATCAACAGATATAGCAAGCTCCAAGTTTTACCCTTAAAAAATGTATTAAAGAAAAGCCCATTGTCAGGTCGGCCACTGGCATAGTGGTTAATGTGGCTGAATCCCTTATGAACAAATGCGTGGTTTAAGTCCCAGACCCAGTGGCTTGAAAAATACACAGGGTACATGGATGTGCATGCCCAAAATCTCGAGAGAAGAATGGAGGGGAAGGGATTTCATCAAGGCCAAACCTCTTAGGTATGATTTCTCACCTTCCACTCTCTCTCTTTTTCTGTCTCTATATTTCTGTCTCTTCTATAGTGCACAGAGTCTATAGCCACACTAAAAAATAAAACAAAACCAGACAGAAATCCATTGTTATAGTTCTCAAATTATATAGTAAATCCTTAGACACATTTTTGCATTTTTCTTGCAGTTTTCAGGGAAAACTTTTAAAAACATTATGTATTTATTATTATAAATATTATTATTATTATTACTATTATTTTAAGTTTGCTATAGGGCACATGCACTTAACCAGAAAGAGACAGAGAGAAATAGAGGAAAATTGAGAAAGCAAGCCACCGGGCTCAGGACTCAAACCATGGTTGGCCATGTGGAAGTCCAGGACCTTAGTCATCACTCTACCTTGTGATCTCTCAGGGAAAACTTTGAATATTCAAGCAAAAGTGAACTATTTCAGGAAATTTTAGAGTTGCTCTAAAATTGTCCAATGAATAAAAGAATGCTGCTAGAGTCTAAATGCTTGTGTCCCTTAAAGAATTCACACCAGGGAACTTCGAATAGTTCATAGTAAAATGTAATTAAAGGAGAGTTTATATTGGTGCAAGCAGTTTAGAAATCCATGCAGCATAGGTTTTCATTATATGCATTTTCTATGAAATGTTGAAGATTACCCTCGTACACCGAAATCCTAACTCCCCAGATGATGGTGTTAGGAGATGAATCCTTTGGGCAGTGAATTGATTCTGACAGCAGAGCACTCAAGCATGGGTTTAATACCCTATGAAAAAGGTTCAGAGGAAGTCATTGGTCCCATCCCCCATGCAGGGTTGCAGTTAGAAGGCTTCTTCTATAACATAAGGGGCTAATCTTGACCAGATATTGAATCTGCTGATGTCTTCATCTTGGGCTTCCCAGTCTCCAGTCCTGTAAGAAATAAACTTTTATTGTTTACATACTTCCTAGTCTAACAAATTACATTATAGAAGTGTGAACAAACTAAGACAAACATACTCAAAGATTTTTTCACAATTTTAATCACTATATCCAGGAGGAGTCAAAATTTAAAATGATGTTTGCCACTAGCAAATAGACAATGATAAGTAAACATCCTTCTTTTTTTTGTTTATTATTGGAGAGGTTTTCTTTGTTTATTTGTTTTTTGTTTGTTTGTTTGTTTGTTTTCAATAGAGAGCATGCGCTCGCCAGAAAGACGGAGAGACAAAGAGACAGAAAGCGAGAAATCACCCCCCGGGGGAGGGATGGCCACTCCACAATCCCTTCTCCTCCATTCTCAGGATCTTGGGCGGGCACGCACGCACACGCACCCGGAGCGAGTTTAAGCCAGGACTCGAACTGCGGTTGACTACATGGGAGTTCAGTGACATAGCCATTATGCTGGTCCCAATAAATAAACATCCTTCTTCGCCTCTAGGTTCGAAGACTAATAAGAACTACATGAATAGAGGTATGGAGATCTTAGAAGGATTGCACAGATATTTCACAGAATTTCATGAACAAGCTTAGTTATTTGAGCCCTTAAAATGGTATGAAAAAGTTTGCATGTACTAACTTCTATCTGTTTTAAAATGCATGATTAATTCTCAATTTAGCTTAGGTGCTTGGTAATACAATTAGAATTACAGTTTTAATATTTTTATCTCACATTTTTATGTGAAAATGAAATAATATATTGCTGTCAGTGGATTAAGTTATGGTAAGCAATTTGTCAGTAATAAATCTGGATAATATATCCATATGAGAATTCAGTTTTACAATTCACTTTCGCAGCATGATTAAGCCCATAATGAGCCATTTCATACACTTGATCATAGTTTTATTTAGTATTCAGACCTAAAATAAGATATATAGTGGGCTGAGTTACTCATATTGTAATACATCGATATTTTGGTGATAATTCAGATGATGTTGCATTAATTTTTGAAAAAAATTTATACATTTAAGACATATATGTATGTATATATCAAGAGCTGACTATGTATAAGGCTCTAGAATAAATAAATTATCATAAATATTTCAGATTTTAGAACCCAATTTACTAAGGAAATCTTTTGAAAGAAAAATGTATGTGCAATTTCTGGGAAGGGTGAAAACGGGTAAAAAGCGTCACCATACCAGTTTTCATTAGATCATTTTTCTCTAAGTCGTTTGCATGACTACCCTAATTTCTTACTGCTTCTGCTATTTCTACGACTACCTATCTTTTTCTTTCTGATAAAGCAAGCAAAGATACATATCATTCATAGGCCTGCCAACATTTCCCTCTAGGAACTGAATTTATAGGTGCCGAGAGGGTAAGTTTGTAAATAGGTCAGGGAAGTAAAATTAAAGGAAAAAAAATTCAGTAAAAAAATGAGTCAGGGACCAGCAGATGGTGTAGGAGTTACTTGTCTGTGCTCTCACATGGTCGACTGCCTCAGGAATCCTGGACCTGGTGTCTTTAAAATCACACCAGGTGTGTGTGCATGCATGCCCAAGATCCCAGGAGGAAGATAGAAAAGAGTGGATTATGGTATGACTGTCCACCCAGGCGGTGATCTCTCACTTTCCCTTTCACTATCTTTGCCTCTCTCTCTCTCTCTCTCTCTCTCTCTCTCTCTCTCTCTCTCTCTCTCTCTCTCTCTCTCCAGCGAGTGTACATGCCCTAAAATAAAAACCTCTTAAAATTGAGTCATGTTTCAATCTTCAGTTATTCTACTTCATACTGTACAATATAAAGTGTGTTTAACCATTGTAAGAGACTTTTATAGTTTAGAATATATTGCATGGTATCAGAGATTGTAATAACATCAGCATTATTTTCATGTTGGTTTAATTTCAAGGTTCATGAGGGTGCAAACACACATGCGCGTGAGAATCTTGTCAAAATATCTTGCTGTAAGAAACCATTCAAACAAAATAAGTAATTGTCATATCCGTAATTATAAAACTAAATATTATCATTTTGACATGGTGATGTGCAAAGGTTATTTTTATTTTAGTTCCTTCTTTTTTTTGGAGAAGTTTTCGCTATAGGGCGTGTGCACTCTCCAGACAGACAGAGAGAGACATAGAGACAGAAAGTGAGAAATCACCCCCCAGAGGGGATGGTCACGCCGCAATCCTTTCTCCTCCATTCTCTTCTCGGGATCTTGGGCATGCACGCACACGCGCCTGGCATGAGTTTTAAGCCACCGGGTCCGGGATGCGAACCACGGTCTACTACGTGGGAGTCCAGCGACATAGCCATTACGCTAACTGCTGGTTCCCTTTTGATATAGTTTTTGACTTTCATTTAAAATTTCAAGGCTTATAGAGAACTTAGGTGTTCCAAACATCAACATATGTCATGATTGTAATGGGCGGTGATAGATCTGAAAGAATCATGTTCACTGAATGCAGTATATTGTACATAAATTGTACTAATGTGCTTTGATACATCCAGAGGCAATTGTTCTAGTTTGCTAGAGCTGCCTTTACAAAATACCCAGACTGGGTGGCTTGATCAACAGTAATTTATTTTCTTAGAGGTCAGAAGGCCAGAATTTCAAAGTCCTGGTGTTGCCAGGCTTCGTTCCATCAGAAACCTGTTTCCTTGGCTTGCAGAGGCCACCTTCTTGCTGTCTCCCCACAGGATCCTTCCTCTCCACACATGCGTTCCTAGTCTTGTGTACCTGAATTCCTTCTTCTGAATTGGGTTAGAGCCCATCCTGACAGACTTATTCTAACTTACTATTTGTTAAAGGCCCTAGCTCCAAATATTGTGACATCCTGAGAAACTAGGGGTTAGGACTGGAACATAGAAGTTGTAGGGGGGACAATGTAGCACATAACAGTAAAATACAGTGATGACTCCATACAAAGTAGAATACAGTGTGATAGGACAACTGACTGCCTTTCCAAACATCTTGAAATTCACAATCATCAAGCTACCTTTTATATTATATTTTGTATTATATATTCTTTTTTTTTTTTTTTTTTTGGAGAGGTTTTTTCTATAGGGCGCGTGTGCTCGCCAGACAGAGAGAGACAGAGAGACAGAAAGCGAGAAATCACCCCCCAAGGGGGATGGCCACGCCTCAATCCCTTCTCCTCCATTCTCCTCTCGGGATCTTGGGCACACACGCACACGCGCCCGGCGTGAGTTGTAAGCCACCGGGTCTGCAACATGAACTGCGGGCGACTACGTGGGAGTCCAGCGACATAGCCATTACGCTAACTGCTGGTCCCTATTATATATTCTGATAAAGCTATTTGGATTCATAAAAAATAATTGGCTGAGATTTGTATAACTTCTACTTCACAGGACTAATTCAAGCTTAGGTTAAATATCATTGCTCTCATGGTGTGATTAAGACATGATGCCATGTTTAAAGTAGCAAATATCTTCTCTGATTATAAAAGTACAGTAGTTATATCGATCTCACTTTTTGCTAATTTATATTACTTAAAACTGATATTCAACTATTTCTAGCCTCAACATACAGACTTTGAGCATCTTGCATACATGTTTTTAGGCAGATTCAAAATACATAAAAAATGTACTCACGCCGGGCACATGTGCGTGCGTGCCCAAGATCCCGAGAGGAGAATGGAGGAGAAGGGATTGCGGCGTGACCATCCCCCCTGGGGGGTGATTTCTCGCTTTCTGTCTCTATGTCTCTCTCTGTCTGTCTGGCGAGCGCACGCGCCCTATAGCGAAAAACCTCTCAAAAAAAATATAAAAAATGTATCGTTCTATGTTATGACTTTGTTTTTGCTCTATTTCCTGAAATGTATGCTTCCTCTCTATATTTTTATATTTGTCTCTTCACTGTTCATGTTTTTATGTTTTCGATGACTGTATCAGTCAAGTAACAGCTAGACATAAACTGCCCTCTGATAGTCTAGAAGCACCTAGCATGTTTTTGGTGCTTGACTTGAACCACAATCGACCATGTGGAATCTGCTCTCTGTGTACAGCATTTAACTACTGTGCCCCAGGGCCAGCCTTAAGGCTCTCCTTATCCTGGGAAAGCTTTTCTCTTTTTTATGAAATTGGCAAAGTGCTTGATAATGATATTATATGTGGATATATAGGCACATGCACAAATATATTGTGTATATGTATGATAAATATATGCATATATATTAAATATAAGGCACAATGTGCCTAATGATACATATAAAGATATATAAATATCTTCCCTACCTATATACAGAAAACTTGGAAAGGAACACTGGATTCTAATGTCAGTTTCCACTTACCTCTCTAAAACCGATGTTGACCACTCTACACTAAGAACTCTCAGATGATAGATTCTTTCCAGGTTGAGATTCCCCACTGTGTGTTCCACTTCACTTTTCATCCACATCATCTGCTCTTGGATATCTACTTCTCATTTCAAATATTTTAATTGCTTTTTTTGGAGAAGTGTTAAACTCGGCTTGCTATTTCCCAGGTGTCACTAAAAGCTGCATGTCCTCTACACAAGCACTCTATCTTCATGCTTTCTGTTACTGATGCTCTTTCTTTGGAATTACTATTGTTCTTTAAACCAGACCATGACAACGAACTTAAATTCTACTTCATAGGAGAAATTGCTTTCTGTTGAATTTTATACCTTGAAAACATACTTTTACTGCATTACAGACATTTCATATATACTGTTATAAAATATCCACGAGTAGCATCAGTTCAGGGCATTATAACTGAATTGTTTCCTTTTAGGTTTCTTCCAAAGGAAATTGGCTAGGACCACCCCCATGGTCTGCAGGTTAAGAGGGCAGGATCCCACATGGCTGACTACAGTTAAAATCCCTGATCCAGTAGCCTGACCTGCTCAGAATTCTGACGGAATGGAGAAATGGAAAGGCACTGTAGTGTGACCATGCTCAATTTTCAGGGTGTTTTCTCCCTCTCTGTCCCTGACTCTGACTCTCTGTCTCTATGTGGAGCACACACACTGTCTGGGATAAAAGCAGAAAGAACAGGAATATTTTTTAAAGAATTTAGAAAAATGGATTAAAAAAAACATTAAAAAAAACTAAGAAAAGATCATTATTTTTTGGAGAGAAACCAATTATTTAAGCAAAATTCTATATTCCGTTTGGAAAGTTTATGGAGAACTCTAGCAAAAAGAAAAAAAAATAAAGAGACTTGTCATCATTATCTGACAACTGTCAAAGATTAATTGTATTCTGACATAAGCAAGATGACACCTTTTAACAATAAGCCACAACCTATAATTCTATATTATCTATTTCCAAAAGACACCATTTTTCCTTTGAATATTGGAATTAACTAACTCCAGAGCATAAAATGAGAATGCTATAAAGTGGGAAGTTATGAGAAAAGTATATTCTCCCTAGTAAAATAACAATGATAATTTTCATTTGTTTTCTACTTTTGTGGGCAAGAATGTTGCTTTCAAATGGTTTCTGCTCTCTCTGGTCATCAATCCAAGTTTTCTATCACTTATTTCAAATAACTTGAAGCAATTCATTATTTATATCCTTTAAAAGTATATAAGTCAAGATTCTTTTTGCAAACAATGAAAAACATCTTTTAAATATTTCAAAAGAAATACATTTATCAGTTGCTGTTTTAGGAGTCAGGAATTCTCAAGGAATGTCTGAGGACCAATCATCAATAACTCACAGTCAGGATCATGTAGAATATAAGACCACAAGACTGCTCCTGTGGACGCATACTCACCCCAGCTAGTTCCAAACAAAAATATAAGGGGTCTTCCCAATATTCTGGGAAAATACATGGTATGAGAAAACTAGGTATAGATTAAAAACTTTAAACTTTTTATTTCCAAATGGACTTAAACTTTAATTCCATTTTCCCAACAGACGTTCTGAAAGGCCCTTATCCTGCAGCTTGTCTAGTGCATGCTGGCAACAGGCCCTATTGTTACAACTCTTGGCAATCTGACCCTGAATGTGGAACATCACTGCAGCCATCCACATTGTGAATTCTGTGTCCTGATGACCTACCCATGTAGCTGGTTTCCTGATTAAAGCTTCATGCACAGTTTCTGATTGGTGGAGTCTAAGTCAAATTTATGAATTCTTTCAAGAGAGGTAAGTTTCAATACTTTTCCCTAAGAGAATTTCCAAACAAACAAGAAGAATTCAGTCACGACATGTGGCCAAAAGAATGACCAATGTCATTTGCATAGAGACAATGCAGTTGGTATATTTAATTACCCTTTTGAAATTGAGCTTTAATGGGGAACAAGATAGAATAATCAATCATTCTTCTCTAGCCTAAAAAGGCAAGAGTTGTAATTAGTGTTCACCACAGGTATAGCAGGTAAGAAGCATATTCTTGAAAAGACAAAAACACTATCTATGTTTGCATGCATATGTGTGCCTGGATGTGTATATTCATATATTCATGTATCCATATGAGCATATATGTGTGTATACATATGTGTGTATGTGTATGTGTATAAAATTATTTTCCCCTCTATAGAATATAGTGTTTCTTTTATATTCAGTGGTCTTACTTGCCTTAATTCAAGAGTATACAAAAAAAATTTTAAGAGGTTTTTGCCTTAGGGCACATGTGCTCACCAGAGAGAGAGAGAGAGACAGACACAGTGAGAGGGGAAGTGAGAAATCAACCCCTTTGGGAGATGGCCATGCTGCAATCCCTTCACCTCTATTCTCTTCCAAGGATCTTGGGCATGCACATACAAGCACCTGGCATGATTTTCAAGCTATCAGTCCTGGCTCTTGAAACATAGTCGGCCATGTGGGAGTCTGACGTGGGAATCTGATGGGACCACCATCTGCTGGTCCCAAGTATAAATACTTTTATTAAAGATGGAAAGAATATATGAAGAGGTTAGTTTTATTCTAGAGATTCCTATAATAATTCAGTTATAGAATTCAGAATACTTGATCCAATTCACAACATTATTTCATATGAATTACTAAATAAACTGGATTTTGCATTTTGACTCTCAAACTTGAGTCAGTCCACATTGAAGCCAGCCATACTGAAATATCATGAAAATGGACCCAAGGAAAGGAATAATATAGGTAAATAAGAGAAAGTATTTGCTAAGAACAAAAAGCTAATATAAAGTTTGTCTTATAATTTGAATGCTTGACTTCTCCAAAACTCATGTTGAAATTTAACTGCCCTTGTATTAGTATTGAGAAGGAGGACCTTTTACAGGTGAATGAGTAGTCTATGATCACCCTCACGAATAGGATTAATACTTTTATAAAAGGACAAGTGTATCCCCCTTCTCTCTTGGCTCTTTTACCATGTGATAACTTCCACGATGTGAAGACACAGCAAAAAGACTGTCACCAGATGCTGGCATTTTGATATTGGACATAGTAGCGTGCATATGTGAGTCTACACAGTTATGTTCATTATAAATCACCTAGTGTTTGGTATTATTACAGAAATATAGAACAGACTAAGACAGCTAAACTGACTTCTATCAATTTGTCTCTTTTACTCTGTGACTCATCATCCAAAATATAACTGGAGTAGACATAAGTTGGTATCAACAGAAGTTTATAGGTTTACTTTTTTTAGAGAGAGAGAAAGAGAGATTTTTGCAATAAGGTGCGTGCATTCACTGGAGAGACAAAGAGAGACAGAGAAACAGAAAGCAAGAAATCACTCCCCATGGGGGGATGTCCATGCCACAATCCCTTCTCTCATTCTCCTCGGTTTAGGGCACGCACGCACATACACTCAGTGTGTTTTAAGTCACCAAGGGCAGGACTCAAACCACGGTCAGTTATGAGGAAGTCCAGTCATGTAAACTTGACACTGTCTGCTGGTCCTTAGGTTAATATTTTTAAGAAATAATTTTGCTGGTATAAGCAAAGTCCCAAATAAGATTTTCATTACATTTATTTTTCTTTAAGAATTGCATTTCCTAATCTCTTTGCTGTTGCATTAGATACTCAGTTGGTTATTAATATGTGATATAATGAATTCACTTGCCTAAGTTTCATTTCAAAGTTTATCTTTATTTCAAGAAAAATAAATTATTTATCAAATGGTCATTAGTAGTCAGGAAAGCTTACTCCAATCAAAATCATAGGAGACACACCTTTGTGGACTCAAGGAGCCTACCAAAATATCAAGTTATGTGATATGTGGAGTGTGAGGTCATATATTAATTTTTTTTTTGAGACGTTTTCGCTATAGGGTGCATGCTCTCGCCAGACAGACAGAGAGAGACATAGAGACAGAAAGCGAGAAATCACCCCCCAGGGGGGAGAAAATGATCTGTGGCCAATTATATATTTATGCTTAATTATTATTCTTTCAAACAACTTAGTTTCTGTGCTCAGAGTCACGAAATGATACTTACTTCTCAGTGCTCCCTTTCAAAACCAGTGTGTGCCAGTGCACGCATCCTTACATGCATTTAGTCATGGTTTTTGACAAATCATTTTCTTTAATCATGCTACACACACCCATATAATAGCGTATTTTTATTTTACATGATTTCGATAAAAGTTTGTATTTCAGTAGAGGTATTCTAAATGTTTGGCTTTAAAAGGTTTCCTCATCATATGTGAATGATCAATGTTATTTAGATGAGTAAAAATCCCATGCAGGCTTATTCTAGATTCTGTAGACATTCTAGTACCCTGTTAAAAATTCAATGCCTCCATGCCATAGTTCTTTACTGTACAGCTGAAGTTTGTTACAATCTTTTTTTTTTTTTACTTTGTAAAGCAAACAAAACAACATATCTTGATTTTTTTACTTGTACAATAATTTAATCATGATTTGCTCTTTCTGTTCTTTTCTTTGCTAGAAATTTTAGGCTTTGGTGACCATCTACTTACTCTAATTTCACCACATCGAACACAGAACTAATTTATCTGTCACCAAATAGCAATATATACAGGCATCAATTGTGTGATATAATGTTTCATTAGGATGAATTCTTTATGTGTGAATATTTGAGGTTTCCCTCTTCTAGAGAGTCCATACAGAACTATTCAATCTATCCTTGCTATTACAGTATCAGTAGTCACTAGAAAAAATTGAGTAATTATTAGCTAAATTGAAATGAAATGTAAAGACAAAAACTATTACCTATTTCACAATATGCAAATAAATTTAAATGTAAAACTATGGTATCGTGTTTCATTTCAGATCAGTGTTTTAGAAAGAGTATGTTTGTATGTTTTCATATGTGCCTAAATACTTGTACCTTTTTTTAAAAATTTGTGTCTCTCATTAGAAAGGGTAACAAAGAAAGAGAAAAAGATAGAGACAGAGGCACAGATTGTCCGCTCCTAGCCACGGTCAGCCCAAATGATGACATGTGCAAACGCTCAGCATGCACAGGAAGACCTCTAAATACAGACCTCCACCTCCTCATGTAGACTCAACGTTGTAGTGTTCATTACTATTGTGTAATTGCAGTTGGGCTGACTGTGCCTTTTTATCTGATAAAATGCTGGTAAAATCAGAACACGAGAAACTCAAATATAAAATATAAATATAGCTATTATTTTTAAATTCATAAACTGTCTTTAATATTTAGGATTACATTGTGTATAAATACAAAACCACTTATGTCATCAGCAATTTCAAAATAACAAAGACGACAGAAATTATTCGGAGAGCAATTGTATTATATGGTAAATTTCTAGGCAATAGAAAAAGAACCTTGAAATGCCAGAAACACTGTTAACAATGAGAGCTCAGTCTAAAGAAAAGCTATCCAATTCAATCTATTTAATTTTGAAATAATTATTTTAGAAGTATGTGAAATTATAAATTTTTTAATGGCTTCTAGAGAAAATGCAACCCTTTTTATTTTTCCAGGCAATTTTTAAATTGATTTTTAAAATTTGCATTTAATCACTGTACTTCTTACAGTATGCAACATGTTTTTTTTCCTGCCTGAATGAATACAGTGCATTTTAGTCAAGTCAAAGACATTACCACATACATTATCAGCAGCAGATAACTTTCCATTTCTGTGTCTGATTCTTAAAAGATTCACGAAACATTTGTACTGCCTGTCTTATCAAACAATGATTTTTACTATCACTCCATTCACAAAAAAATTACATTTCTAGACAGAGATGTCGCAAACTTCTAGACCTAAAATGAACCCGAAGGTAGTTACATGCCAAGTGTGACCAGCCAGTTTAGATGCAAAAGCTACAGGGCACATTTAGACCAGGCAACGTTGGACCTGCAGGTTTTATTAAATAGACAACCAATGACTACTGGCACATAAGTCAGACTAAATGATGGATTAGTTTTTCTCCCTTGCTTTAATGAACTTTTCCATTCATCCTTTTAAAATATGGGTCAAGGATTTATGGAAAAGAAAAGGAAATCATCCTATGGGATGAAACCAGCTCTACCACTTGCAGAAAGTTCTCTGGGTTTTTTTATTTCTTTGTTACCATGTCAAAGACTTTTGTCCTCTGCATTGTGTTGTACACTCTCCCTCCTGTATTTACCGGTGCTCTCTCTTCACCTTGCATCATATCCTCACTTTTCATACACTGTGTCTTCATTCGTATGGAAAAAGAGCCAGTCCCACCAATTCTTTGATGTTCAATTTCTTTTTTTTTTCCATTATAATAATGCAAATCATGGTATCTTTGTCCATCATCTGCAATACAAACACACACACACACACACACACACACACACACACAAACATGGTTCAGGTTGATATCTGAATACTATTTTAATAACAAAAGATTCCTGTAAATAGTTGCCAATGTATTATTTGCCAGAAAGAAATCTTTCTTCTCTAGGAAACTAACATGGTCAAATATGAATAACAGAAGATAAATTTTTGAGACTAGAGTTTTGGAAAAGTGCACAAGTGGAGCCAGCCTGTGGTCTGGTGATTAAAGGAGCTGCATCCCATGTGTCTGGCCACAGTTCAAATCCTGGACCCGGTAGATTGAGAAACTGGATGATAAATCGCTCTGGCATACTCCAGATCCAGAGTGGATGGACTGACCATACCCCATGGTGAGATGTTCTCTCTCCATCCCTCTTGCTGCCTGCTTCTCTAGGGCAAATTCATGTACTCTTTGGCAATTAAAAAAAAAAAGCATACAGCATTTTGATGACCCTCTAAGCGTGAAAAGACAACTGAACTATGAATGCAATACATTTTGCATTTACATTTTTATTTTCTTTAAATAAAAGCATTATTTATATTTAGAGGCATGGACTTATTAAAAACTGGGACTCTTATTTCCAGTAGAAAAAGCTTTAATCCTTTGCTATGAACTTGAGTAAAATATATATATATTTTTTATTTACACCATAATGTTTTTACATATTTTCAGTTTCAAGTGAACTAGAGGGATTACTAAACATGGAATTAACTATGTAAACTCTATTAGTTCAAAGAAGAAAAACACCTTTATTGATGTTTGAAAACAAATACTCCTTAATACTATTGTGCAGATCCCTACCAAAATGCTGTAGATGTGAGCAGCAGAAGACCGTCTATCACTCTCGCCTTCTCACATTTCTCTGGAAATTAACTTGTATTTTTGCTAAAGAAAGAATTTACACTGGGAGGCATGAATCGTTGCAGATAGATTATAGGCTGTGGTATAGATGTGAGCATTACTCAAATATTACAAATGTGAAAACTGAAAAGCTCTATAAATCTTAATAACTACTAGAGATGAATCAGGACACAAATTCATGTCTGTACAACTTTCTGTTATAAAACTACAGTTTTGTTATAATTTCTCTTAAACAGTGGTTACTTCAATTGGGGCACTTTTGCCCTCAGAGCATATATGGTAATGTCTAGAGATTTTCTTTCAAGTGTTTTATTTTATTTGATTATATATTTTTTTATTTTATTATTTTTATACATTAATCACTGTGTATTATTATAGCATACCAAATGATTATTTCCTATCATAAAATACTCTGTATTAGTCCCATTAAAGATATTATCATAAACATGATAATCAACAGATTTCTTTCCATTTTAGGTCCCTTTACTGTTTTTCTTCTTTGGGTTGTTTCAACTGGAGTATTTCAGGCATCTACTAAATAGAGGCTGAGAAGCTCCTAAAAACTCTGCTGTGCACAGCGAAGAATTATCCAGCCCTCAAAATCAATAACGCAAGATGGAGAAACTCTACCTAATTATTATGAATGCATCTTTAGTATATGGAGAGAATCTGCCCCAGGTAACTTCAAAAATTCATGGAAATACATACTATGAAAAAACTACACATTAGTTTAAAATTCGTTTTATTAAAAAAAAAAACTCGTAATTTAGTATCATTTTTCACCAATCTTTGACATCCTCTCATACTTCAAGAAGTACAACAGGAAGAGAACACATCTTCCAGTCTTGCTTTTGCACACAAGCTTTGCTGCAAAAACACTTACTGGGTGTGTTTTCTGGAGCAAATAAGCTGGCTTTGAGGTGCTTCCCTAAATATGCAGCTGCATTTCAAGGACACCAGAGTTACCTATTAGTGACTGCAGTTCACTAACCAAGTGGAAGAAACTAAAGCTACGGGTTATGAAAGGTCATTTTCCCCAACCAACTAATTAGGTGCAATTCATCATATTCACACCCAGTGTGAAAAATATTTTTCTTATTTGAGAACAAGCGTCACCAACTTCAGTAGTGTTAAAAGGTCCTCAGTAGATACCAGTCTAAACAAAAAAGAGAACACAGTTACAAGTAGCTGCAAGAGAAAACTGGCTCGCACATTTGGACACCCCTCTTTTCCAGGCTGTAGGCCAACTCTCCCAAGCACAGAAACCTGAAAATTCTAAGCAATATTTGTGGTTCTCTGTAAAATGATCTCAAACAGGAAACTTTGTAATTCTGGGTAAAACCAGTAATCGCTTAGTCGTCATTAATATAAAGTTTTCATAATCAAAAACATTATTCTTCCACATACTCTACCACTAGCATTTATATTGTAGTGGTATTTTAAAAATGTATGTTCTATGGGACACCGAGTAATGAAAATAAAAATCATTGCAGGTTATCACCTGTGTGTTTAAGCCGCACACAGTGATTCAGTGATTGCTGCTCACCTTTTCTCTGACATAAATTTATTAAAGAAGTAAATTAGAATACAAGGTCAGGAGGGATTGAAGTTGGCTTAAGTGTTTAATATTTTTAACTATATGAAATAGATAAATGTCCATGATAGAAATTTCAACACATAAAAATTAAAGAATAAACAGATACACATACAGAAAGAATCCATTTTCCAGCCAGAAAAAAAATGTTACATTTTAATGTAGTATATAAGGCTCAGCCTAACTTCTGAGTACAATTTTGAGATTTTCACTTAACCTTATGTCACAACTATATCCTATAAATATACATAGAAATATTCTTTAAAAGCATTTTAGAATGCCTGTCTGCTGTATAAATATTTCATTAGAAAAATTAAGGGTATTTATTGCTAAAAAATTAGAAAACATAGATGAAGATATAAGAAAATATATTCAATTAAAATAAATTCCAGTGACTGCTGAAGTATTTTAAAATACAGTCTATATCTTATACATGTATCTTTTTTGAAAGTTTTGGTTAAAAATTATTATGTATTTCGACCTAATAATTTTTGGTATGATTTATCTTCAAATCTACAAGTTAAACATGTGCTTAAATATTCACCAAAATATTATTTTAATGACCACCTACTCTTTATTTTTATGATTATAATATTATTTTTAATAAATCTCTGTTTTAAAAATTATAATTTTATAACATAATTCTAAACAATGCTACACGTAAAGAAATCTTTGCCCACATATGCATTACTATTTTTAAAATAAATCTTAGAAATGATATTATTTTAATAAAGAGCATCTAACTTTAAATACATTTTTATATATATTGACACAGCGCTCTTCAAAAACTTGTGCTAATTTATACTCCCAAAGCAGTGAATGGCATTTTAAATGACTGGTGAAGGCTTCTCTCTGTGCTGTCTCCAGTGTAATAGAGTTGTGGTTCATTAATTAAATATTCATGCATTTGAGAATTGTAGCCATGCACTATATAAAGTTTAAAAATTACTTTATAAATATATCCTCTTCTTCCAAAGTGTTCCCTGCTTAGGAATATCAATGAACTAGAAAACAAGTGCTGAGCACCTAATAAAGTTTGGTGTGGTATTGCTCTTCTAATGCATTAAAGACAAATATAGAATGATAATGTGATTGAGGCAATTATTACAAAGATGACAATCCAAATACTTTTGAATACACTATAAACTTAAAGTTGATACAGAAGACTAGACAGGACCAATTAAGTACCACAAATGGAAAAAAAAAATCCAAATATTTGGGATAGGAATAAATGGATATCAGAACTCCTACAGAGGTAGACTGACCTAGAAGAAACTCACAGGGAAACAATTTGAAATCAAATTGGAGTAGTGGGTGTGCATGTCAATTGTGGTTTGAAAGCCACAAGTTTAAGTCCCGACATTGTGCAGTACTAACACAACTGGATCACGCGGGACAGTCCCAGGTGTGCAGTCAGAATCTCCCCATATCCATGAGGCACCACCATCTGGGCTGGCTGAGTCTCGTGGTGGATTGTGGTATGAAGACCCCGTTGGTAGGGCCTCTCTCTCTTTCTCCCCTACCCACATCTCTCGCTCTCTATTTCATCTGTCTTTCTCTCATGGAAGAAGTAAATAAACTTGTACATACTCTTGCCCTGAGTAGTTTTTCAAACCAAGGGGGCAGAATTTGAATTGGGATTAGCTGTGGGAGATGCTGCTTTCAGTGCACTGCACATCACTGCATTCAGGGGCTGGCTCCATCATCGAAGTTTCTATCTCAGTCCCTAAGAGGAACCATTAACAAAAAGTTAGTAATAAAAATTACTGGGAGCCAGCAGGTCACATGGAGGCTAAGGCACTGGACTCCCACATGACTTGATTGGGTTTGAATCTTGCACCTCACAGCTTGAAAATCATGCTGTGTGTGTGTGTGTGTGTGAGAGAGAGAGAGAGAGAGAGAGAGAGAGACAGAGAGAGAGAGAGAGAGAGAGAGAGAGAGAGCGAGCAAACTCTTGAGAGGAGAATGGAGTAGAAGTGATTGAAGTATGGCCATTCACCCCTGGGAGATAATTTCTCATTTTCCTTCTCTCTGTCTATCTGTGGTAAGTGCATGCACCCTATGGAAAAACAAAACAAAACAAAAACAAACATATGATATTTCAATCTAATTTTAGTATGTTACACACCATATACTAAAAGTTCTGAAGGTTTTACAGTATGGTATATTATATTTAATGGTGTATTGCTTGGTACATAATGCTTCTTTAACTTGACTGAGATTATGCATGCATTAATGCATCTGATTCTAGTTCAATATTTTACTACTATATGGCTGTTCATCATATGTAAAAAGCACAATTTATCCATTTAGATTGTTTCTAATACACTCTAACAAATAGTACTGTAATTAACGCTTTTTCTGAAAGACCTACAAGTTATAAATGGTATCTTTTACCAGATATTGCAAAGTTACTCCTTAAGGTGGTAGTACAAACATGCCATTTCTGTCAATTTACTGTAATACTCTCCCTCTTCATTCTTACCCAAACTAAAGTTTTGGTGCTTTTATTTTTTATTGAGTTTTTCTACTTCTTTCTTGAGTAAAAATGAATGAATATCAAACATTATTGTTTAGATTATTAGTAGTATTAGTAGTATTGAGCATTTTTCCTGTATGATTGACAACTGACATTTTCCCTCTATGTATTGTCGATTCATATTCTTTTACTTTGCTCTTGGCTTTTCCTAACCATTAAGCTTCACATAATCTTAAAACTGTAAATATTTCAAACATTTTTTGACCCACCATTCTTTACATTCTTTTTAGCCATAAAATCTTAAAATTTGAATAAAGTACAACTTAATCTATTTTTTAAAATTTTTGTTCTATATCTTATTATACTAAATATACATTTTTACATATATTTCTAAATGATTTGATTTTCTCATTTACTTAAGTAATTCACAAGTTCTTTTTCTTCAACCCTATTAAAATGGCTCAAATTTGTATGGTCCTCCTAACTCACTCATGTAAAAGTTAGGATCAGCTTATTTTGGCTAAATTTAGGGTAGATCATGGCCTGGGGACCCTTCTACAGATACCTGTCTTCTGTCTCTGTCTTTATCTGTCTCTCTCATTCTCTCTCTCTGGCTCTGGATCTCATAGAATAAATAATCGAATAAATAAATATAGTGCTCTTAAAAATAAAGAATGTCTATTTCTTTTGGCATGAATTTGGTAGATTACGTCTTTCAAGGAAAGTTCATTTTATGTGTGCTATTTAATTTGGAGGAATATGTGTGTTCACAGTATCTCTTTGTTATCTTTTTCTCTCTATGAAAAAAGTAGTATTTTCTAAAAGTGAAAACATTGGTAATATCCTAAATATCTGTCAGCCGGAGAATGCACAAATAGATTTTGACAAAATTCTATAGTGAATTTTCATAGCAAAAAACTGAGTGAACAACCAGAAAAAAATCTAGCTCAAACATAATATTGAATAAAATCAAGCAAATTACAGAAAAAAATATCTTACATTACATAAATGTATTAAAAAACCCTAAGTCAGTGCATTGTTTAGAAATAGCAGAGTGTGTTATAGAGCTACAAGACACATGGGACTGAGTTTCGTAAAAGAGAAGATAGTACTGATTAAGAGGATCGTAAAAGGGCTGGCAGTTGGCATTGAGGTGATGGACTGATCATGTTCATGTCCTGGACCAGGTAGTTTGCTTTCTAACTTTTCCTGCCTCTCTCCGGTAGAAAAAATAATGGTTATGATAAATAAAATAAATAATTACTTTTTTAAAAAAAGATAGTAGAGATATATAAATATATATATAAAAATAAATTATAATTATTTCTATACAAAATCAGAGAGTGGTTAAATGTATCAAGTAATTTAATGTTTTAGAATTCAGGAAACCTCTAACTATGCTTATGGCTACTTTTAAGTTTCTTCAAAGATAAGTTTATATTTATTTATAAAGAATAAATAATGATTTGTTATTATTCCTTTATGAGATAGTGAAAACACACAGTTTATCCATCCTGATTTGGCTTCCTAGTGTAATATACCAGAATTATATCGATAATATTGTATGTTTCTGAAAATATAAAAATAAATTAGAAAATAGAAAAAAATATTTTAGCAAATAATTTGAAAGTTTGTTCAGAAAATTATATATAATATAGAGTAGGCAAATGAGAAGTTTAGGATATAATCAGTGTATGGACTAAGTTTATACAAATGGAAATGAGTGGAACAGTGACACTCTAAATAATTAATCATTGAGATTAGAGAAGAAAGGAACAGAAAAATTCCATTGAGTAGAAGTATGAAGAAGATAAGGACTAGTAAAAGTTGAAAATGATGGAAATTGGCATATTTAAGGTGGGATATTGATGTTTTCAACATTTTTTTTTTTGAGAGGTTTTTGCTATAGGGCACATGCGCACACTGGAAAGACAGAGAGAGACAGAGAGACAGAAAGCAAGAAATCACCCCTCCCCCAGGGGAAATGGCCACAGCACAATATCTTCTTGGGTCTTGGGCACACACGCACATGCACCCAGCATGAGTTTAAGTCACCAGGTCCAGGACTTGAACAGCAGTTGACTACATGGAAATCCAGTGACATAGCCATTATGCCAACTGCTGGTCCCAGATGTTTTCAACTTTTAACTGGTTTATTATCTCTATTTTTTTTTTACATGTTGCACAGGACACACATAATATTTATAAGTACTGATACTAAGGTCAAAATTACAAATATATTACTAACGGTCTCTTTTAGAAGAGAGTACAATAGTAGTAATATGGACATTCGATTTAACTGATTTTCTGCAGTACTTCAGGAATAAAAATTAAGGTGTTTTTTTTTTTTTTAACATAAGACAGTGTTGGGGAAACAAACAAAGCAAGACTAAAAGGTCAGGAAATTTGCCATGGAAATTGTAAATATTGAGTTTTTCTACTGTGATTATGTCCTAGAGAAACGTGTGAGTTGTTAGATACTGTCTGAGAGAAAAGACGATGGAGGTCAGCTTCCCCTTGTCTTTTACAGAACAGACAGTTACACCATTAGGAATTAAGTAGAAAGATTACAGCCATAACTAAAATGACCAGCTCATAACTATCATGGTCCTGATCATGCAGATGATAATGGTGATGATTAATATAAGATTATTAATCCTATAACTATCTCTGGAACTGTGTTAAGCATTGCATCTAGTCATTTATTATATCTGGTTATACCATAATACACACAGAACTATGCCGTGGATTGAAGTCAGCTTTGCAGAAAATAAATTTCTGGGATTTAGGGTCAGGGCCTTTGGTCTTGCTCTGCCAGCCATCTTACAGTTTAACACGAGGTGTATCTGTGTAGAACATATACATAATTCTGTACAAGCAGCCTCCTGCAAAATGTAGGAAATGTTTTGAAAACAATTTTATTGAAAGTATTTTGGAGAAATAATAGACCAATATTTTTACAGTTCCCAAGCTCTTATTGCTGTATTGGTATATCCAAATTCTTATTAAAATGAATTATGTGCTGAATAGAAAATGTAAGCATTATTAGAGTACAGTTAAGATATCAGGCTATATGGTTCTGTGTTTAAAGTGCTCTAAATTCTTTCTTTCTAATTTCCTCTCTCTTTTTTAGTTTCCAGGGGTTGTGTGCACTCTCTCTGTAGAGAGAGGAAGAAGAAAGCACCTCCCCATGCATATAGTCATGTTGCTGTCCTTTTACCTCCATTCTTCTGATTTGGGGTTCCATCCACTTCTTTTGAATTTAAGGTTTTCACACACACATGCCCAGAGAATCTGGAATTCAGACTGTCGTTGGCCCTGTGGGATCTGACATTCTATGCACAGAACTTAACTACTGCACTGTGGGCCAACCATCAGCGTTCAAGTCATGAATTAAATGAAATAATAAATTTTATGCCCATGTGTGGATATACTTTGCTAGGTAAATCTATATGATCCATTACAAATGTGATATCTATAAACTCTACACTAGTCTTAAAAAAAAAAAAAAAACAACTAGAGTATTTTGCATAAAGTTTAAGGTTAAAAGATTTAGATAAAACTTCTACCTAATGGTAGCTGAAAGATATGTATGTAACAGAGGGAATGATGAATTCAGCTATGTCCTGAATATATAGCTAGTAAATAAAGGTTAAGCTTTTCACAGGCTCAGAAGAAGTCTAAATGTGTGTGGAGACTAGTGCTGCCTTCAAATGTAATGTCATGTGATACAGAAAATGGCAAATATATAGACAATGAAAAGATTTAGGTAAATTGTGACAAGCGTTCCAATGGCCCACATTTAGAAAAGATATTTTATAAATCTCTAATAGCAATCTATGAGAATTATGGAGAAATGACTTTATTTTAGCATAAGAATTTACCATAAATAAATGTATCTAAATTGTTGTTCATTCCAAAGGCTTCATGGTTCCCTATGATTTAGTAATCTTCCCATTCCTGAGTGGAAATTTATTTATTCAATAAATATTGGTTGCTAGGAGTTATGTTGTCTCTAAATAATTTATTAGTGGAAGGACCACACCTCTGCATCATAAAGATTACGGGTTAGTGGACAACTAGTCAAGGATATCTGCAGTAAAGAATCCTCCAGGCAGTGAAAAAGAAGGAAGGAGATCTAAATTTTTATCAACTCTGAATTATATGATTGGTAATGAAAGCTCATGGAATATGTCTCTGCTTTCTCTGGTCCTTTGTTTTTATTTGCTTTGTTTTTCTTCTGACGTTGGAAATAAAAAGGAAAGCTCTGAACACAGTGGATGAAAGTGAAAGAACAGTCCCATCCCTGAGACTCTTGATGCTTTGGTCTCTGTGTATTTGTGTTGCTGATACTGGAGAAGAGAGGTGAGCAGAAAGGCTAAAGTCCTTAGGCTACTTCTAACTCCAAGGTTCTAGAAATCAGAGAAATAAAGTGTTGTTGTTGTTGTTGTCATTGTTGTTGTTGGATTTAATAGCATTTTAAACCAAATATTGTTAGAAATACTTCCTTTCAAGGGGTAAATTTTAATATTTTTCCACCTCAAATGAAATCATGTCTATTCACATGCAGAATAAACAAACATAATTGAATTCATGCACTAGCAAATGTGTTTTATTGTTCTATGTAGAATGATTTTGTCTATAATAAACAGTTGACAGCTTCTGCATATAGCTATGATTTTTTTTGATAAAATATTTTTTGTAAATAAAAAGTTCTCCCTTTGTAAAGTCTACAATACATCCCAACTCATTTTTCTACAAATAAATAAGACTCCGTCAGATAAAAATGGTTTTATTTTCTTTATTTTGGCATGTCTACACAGCATGGGAAAAACATAGTAAAAATGTTTTCCAAATACCACACGACCATTCATCCACAGGGAACAGATCTTGGAGTATCATCCTAAAGCAGTCCTAGAGGGAATCATTTGGAACTGAAGAGAAAGCAATAGTGAGCCTTTTCCTTTCTTTTACCTCTCGAAATTTCTAAGCATCCTTCAAAGGGATGATTTTAGAGGAGACTACAATATTTACCTATAATCTGTGGGACTCCCTGTAATTATTAAAATTTTAAAAAATAGTCTGGGAAACTTGAATGTCTTACTCCTTGAAGTTTGGTCCCTGGGACAAAGCTTCAGGATTATCATAGACATGTTAGAAATGAAGAAAACATCGGTCCACTCCAGTCAAAATGAACCAGAATCTGCATTTTTAATGCAATCTCCATTAAAGTTTTAGAGGTAATGCTGTAATTGGTACTTCTCATCGTTTGTTAAGGGATAACGAGGGTCATATAATTTAAAGACAGTCTGAGAGAGATTTGTGTTCACATGGGTTTTAGTAACTTGGATTTATTGAGTGTTTATAATGTCTAGACAATGTTCTAAGTGCTTTATAAACATTATCTCCACTAACCTTCCTCAAATCTTTTGAGTTAAAAACTACTGTGTTCATTTTCCTGATTAAGTAACTAACAGGTAAGAAGTTGAGGTGCATTGCCTAAGACCACGGGATTAATGAAAATCAGAGTCCGTCTTCAACTTCCGTTCCAGACACAGTTCTCAGAACACAGCCTTAAACTGAAAATGCTCTTCTGAGTCCCTCATTTTCCCAACATACATTTGGGTAGTCGCATGAACTCCACAGACCTTTCGAGCTGTAGAGTCTATTAGAGCCAAGTGAATAGAGCCTCAGCTCACCTTAGAATGTTGCAGTTTAGTAATTTTTTTTTCTTCTCAGCAGATTTTCTTCACTTAGCAAAATGTTGCTGTGAATTGAATTCTGAAAAATTAGAATGAAAAATATGACAATGCCATGTCTTATTAGACTTTATATTAATTCATGATTGGTATGGCATGGGCCATGGTCAATAAACTACTTCGTTAAAAGTGTTCTATGTCTATTTTTTTTCACATAATTAAATACAAGCTGTAATTTAACACTGAAATTTTATAGGGAATTAATTCCTCCTTGGTATATTTAATGGACTTTGAATGGCATAATCATTAAGTATAGATCAGTAATTAGTTAGAAAATGACATTGCCCCTTCCTAAATATTTTAACTTTTCTAACTGTAATACATATGCTGATTAACAATGGTTGATTATTTTAAAAAATGAAATGGTGTTTTTTTTTTTTTTTTTTTTTTTTTTTTTCCTGAGTTTTTCTGTTCTGGTCAGTACATATTTTACTACTGTGACTACACACTCACACACACACACACACACACACATACAAAAAGAAAAAAAAGTAGGGAAAAAATGCCTTCCAAATGAAATAGAAAGAGCCAATGCAATTTAACACCTAAAATAAACAACCAGATGCATTTATCAAATTTGTAAAATCGTCTATCCTGTCTGATCTCAATAATGTGCCTGCTTTATTGGCTAAGAACTTTGTCATTGACATTAAAAATTTTACAGCAGTCACCCAAGATATTATGTGTACCTGCTGATTTTTTCCCTAAAATAATATTTATTTGGGTAAATAATATAAGAACATAGAAAGTCTAATTAACCAAGTTTAGAATTCAAAACTAGTATCACCTATTCCATTAATGCATTTAAATGCATTTTTTAAATGTTAGATTTAAAACAAGTAGAATATAATTACAGGTACTGAACGTGAGGCACTTCAGTCATTGTGCTTCAAAATATTTCCATTCTCTAAGGAGAAAGTATACACACACATGCGTGCACGCGCGCACACACACACACACACACACACACAGACACACACTTGTGATAACATCTGCTCTGCTTTAATTTCTTCACAAATATATGTAGTTGTTTATATGTAAAAAAAAAGAAGTATGACAATATGCAGTGATTACTGAGTGCTTACAACTTAAGAAAAAACTGGGAACAGCAGATGGCATAATGATCATGTCTCTGGACTACCGTGTAGTTGATGTTTGGCTTATACTCAGTGGGCACATATGCTTGCATGACCAATATCCTGAGAGGTGAATAAAGAAGAAGGGATTGTGGCCTGCCCATCGCCCCCAGGGGGCAATTTTTCACTTTCTGTCTTTCTGTCTCTCTGTCTCTCTGGCAAACACACGTGACCTATAGCAAAATTTTATCTAAAAATAAATAATGATCATTTGTCAGAGGGTGAATGCACTCATTTGAGACAGCGGGAAAGTGGAAAAGTGAGAAAGCATACCCTGCCTCCAAAATGAGGACTGGTCATGTGACAATTTGTTCTCCTCCATTTTCCCTCCTTCCAGGATTTGGGGCACACATTCACATACACTACATGTTTCTCAAATGGCAAGGTCTGGGACTTGTGGGCACTTGGCCATGTGGGATCCAGCCACTTTCACCACTACATCTCAGGCTGGACTACATTTGGAATTTTCAAGATATTTTACGAAGTTACTATGTGTACATTCTATTAAATGTTCGAAATAATTCTGTAATTCTGTTCCTGAGTCCCTCCTTTTCAAAGTCAGAAATTGAGGAGAGGAAGTTTCAAGAACTTAACCTGAAGTCAAACAGATGAAAAAGAAGCACATTGGCATTTCAACTGTTTTCTTGTAAGAATGTTTTGGTATCTATATTAACAAAAATTTTCAAATGCCTTATTAATTTCAGGTGTTTTGTTATTTTTAACATAATTTTACTAAGAAGATCATGCATTCAGCCTTATAAAATTTATCATAAAAAAATATGTCGAGACCAGCAGTTAGCGTAATGGCTATGTGACTGGACTCCCATGTAGTCAACTGCAGTTCGAGTCCTGGACCTGGTGGCTTAAACTCACACCGGGTGCATATTCTTGCGTGCCCAAGATCTGGAGAGGAGAATGGAAGAGAAGGGATTGCTATCTATCTCTCTGTCTCTCTCTGTCTTTCTGGCGAGCACATGCAGCCTATAGCGAAAACCTCTCCCCCCAAAAAAAAATATATATATATATGTCTACTGGATATCAGTGATTCATTCATTAAATACTGAGGGCTGAACAATCATTATTTCTTTTCTATCATCCCAAGAATCTTTGGATGTATATGGAGATCACTAAGCTACATAACGTTTTTCAAGAAGTATTATAGAATACAAGTAGTTGTTCTATCTATGTGCCACTGTGTCTGGGTCCCAAGAAGAATGTTTATAGCAATAAACTACCAACATTTACACCTTAGGGAACTAAAAAAGAACAAACTAATCCCAGAGATAGTGAAAAGAGGAAATAATAAAGATCATAGCATAAATAAGTGAAATAGGATCTAGAAAAATAAAGATAAACTATACCAATGTGTATTTTTTAAATAGAAATCAACAAACCTTTATTAGACTCAGACAAAAGGGAGAAGATTCAGATAAAATCAGAGATGAATGGCGATATATTACAACTGATAGAATAGAAATATAATATATTATGAAATTCCTGTGAAAGTTATACACCAAGTTAGATAACCTAGAGAAATGGATAAATGTCTAGAAACATGCAACCTAGCAGGACTAAATCATATGCATACGGAGATTGCTAAGCTACATAATATTTTTCAAGAAGTATTATAGAATGCCAAGTAGTTGTACTCTTTGTGTGCCACTGTATCTGGGTTCCTAGGAGGAAGTTTATAGCAATAAACCACCTAAATTTACACCTTAGGAAGCTAAAAAAGAGCCCAGAGTTTAAGCCCAAAGAAAGAAAACCTGCTTGGATCAGTAACGACCAAGCAGTTTGAATCAGTAATAAAAAGTTTCACTTATTTTGTCTTGTACTGAAAGTAATTTGTTAATGTCTCTCATTACTAATGCATTTCTATACATGTCTTCCTGCATCTTCTGTAGTTTCTGCTTCATATTCTGCAGTATTATTTGGTACATAGCATTCTTATGTGTTATGCCTTTATTGTGAATTATGGATTTAGCATTAAATGAGGCTTTTTTTGAGGTCACATTTATATTTTTTGGCTAGGATTCTACTTTGCTGATGCCAGGATCACCACTCCTATTTTCTTGTTTCCATTTGCATGATAGTCTGCTATCCATCCAATTACTGTTGATTCTCTTAAATCAGTTTGTTTCTTACATGTAGTATCTTATTGGTTCTTGCTCTGTGGGCTGAATTAAAAATGCATTTATTTTAAATAAAAGATAGAATAAACTTAATCATAAACAAGAACGGGAATGAACATAACAGAAGAAGAATGATACTATATTTTTTGTATTTTATAATAAAATTAGTGCAAAACTGTTAATAAAATTGACTTCTAGATCATTTTATATTAAAGTATATTAATATAAACTGATAAAAATGTTTAAAATAATCTTAAAATAGTAATGTTCTAACATGCATGTGATACCTTTGAAAATCATAAAATCTTTCAGAACCAAAATCATAAAATCCTGGAATGTTTTCATTGCATAGGCTTACGTTTAACTTTCATAATTGAATATATAACATAATTAAGAGACAGGTGAATAAATTATTTCCCAATGAGATGAACCAAATTATGTTTATATCTAGCTGAAACATTTTCTATATCTTTTTTTTGCTTCGGGTCAATAGAACCTTATTTCTATTGGTTTTATAATTTAGGAATAATCTGTACAACAGTTTGACCTATGCAGGGTTCCTCACAGTCAGATTATAGGCAATCCTAGCCACTTAGGGGAATACCAGCAGCTGTAGTTCTCTACCATTCATTTCAAACACCAATAATACAAATTTTGAAAATCTCTTTTTCAGTGTTGGCAGTGGAATTTGTGACCACAGAATAGATTTAATCTTATAGTATGTGAGAAATAAAATCTATATGCTGGGAACCAGCAATTAGCGTAATGGCTATGTCGCTGGACTCCCACGTAGTCGACCGCGGTTCGCGTTCTGGATCCAGTGGCTTAAAACTCACCCTGGGCGCGTGTGCGTGTGTGCCCAAGATCCCGAGAGGAGAATGGAGGAGAAGGGATGGCGGTGTGACCATCCCCTCTGGAGGGTGATTTCTCGCTTTCTGTCTCTCTGTCTCTCTCTCTCTGTCTGGTGAGCGTACGCGTCCTATAGCGAAAACCTCTCCAAAAAAAAAAAAAAAAATCTATATGCTTCGTTTCTTTAGGAAAAAAAAATTTTTCTATGAGACCAGCAACTGGCATAATGGCTATGTCGCTGGACTCCCATGTAGTCAACTGCAGTTCGAGTCCCGGACCCGGTGGCTTAAACTCATGCCAGGCACCTATATGTGTGTGCCCAAGATCCCGAGAGGAGATTGTGGCATAGCCATTCCCCCTGGTGGGTGATTTCTCACTTTCTGTCTCTCTTGGTCTTCCTGACGAGCACGTGCACCCTATAGCAAAAACCTCCCCCCCCAAAAGAAAGTTTTCTAGACGGTAGTACTACAAAGATTTTAAAGGAAATGAAAATAGTAATGTGATTATTTTAAAATGTTTTAAAAATATACATATAAAATAAATCTTCTAACTGCTTTAAAGTTTTCTTTCTTTCTTTCTTCTTTTTTTTCTTCCATTCTTTGTTTTGAGAGAGGTAGACACTTCAACAGGGTCTTCATACCATGATCCGCATGCATATCCGGAGTATTCAGGGAGAAACAAACTCAGAACTTTAACATGTCAAAGAAGTTTAGGGTTAGAGTTGCAGAGGTTGCGGCCCCACTGTTTGTTCCCCAATGTTTATAACTTTTCCGGGGAAAAATGTTTCTCAGTATTCGGCCTAAGTATAGAATATTACTAAACTCAAACAAGACTTTGATGGATTATTCTATGCTTGTTACCATTCTTAAGCAAGTACAGATCGATCTTGAAATATTTTATTATTTTTTGTTGTCTGTCATTGTTTTATTCCATATAGTTTCCTTCATTAATAAGTTGTTTATGATCTGATGAACATTTTTTAGAACTACTTATTTTATTTTATTTATTCTTTCATTTATTTTAATTTGACCAGAGAGAGACACAGAGAAAGAGAGAGAGATGGAAAGAGAGATAGCAAGCCACCAGGTCCGGGACGCAAGCTGTGGTTTGCTATGAGGGAGTATCCAGTGCCTTAACCACCGTGCCACCTGCTGGTCCCTGATCTGATGAACTTTTGATGAATTAAATTAATATATATCCCTTTGCAAAAGTTTTTAATTTAACAAGTTAAATGTGATAGGAGAATGTATTCACAAAAGTGTCACGCTTTAGTGAAAAGTATATCCCACTGGAAAAAGAAACATGCAGGTTATTGATAGACACTTTTCCATGTGTGTCTTGGGACTCTTTTGTGAAGCAAACACTGACTTCCATTTCTTTTTGAGTATCCTTTTAAATATGTCTTATTGAATACATTCTTGGAAGTTATTGACCAGTATCTCTCTTTAGAGCAAGGGGCAGGTTTACATGTAGACTAGGAATAGTGTCACCTTTCAATGCAAAGTGCAGCCATGTTTACTGTCCAGTTTAATGAGGTATCTGAAAAAAGTGTAGGCATGTTTACTTAAAATGAAAATAAATGATATTTCATAAACTCATTTTTCTGTCCTAAAATGCTATTTCTATGTGAAACAGGTATCATCTAAATCTATTTGAACTGCCCTGTAGAAATTAGAACATAAAAATTCTTATATTTAGGGAACCAGCAGTTAGCGTAATGGCTATGTCGCTTGACTCCCACGTAGTTGACCGCGATTCGTGTCCCGGACCCGGTGGCTTAAGAAACTCACGCCGGGCACATGTGCATGCGTGCCCAAGATCCCGAGAGGAGAATGGAGGAGAAGGGATTGCGGTGTGACCATTTCCCTTGGGGGGGTGATTTCTCGCTTTCTGTCTCTATGTCTCTCTCCCTCTGTCTGCCTGGCGAGCGCACGCGCCCTATAGCAAAAAAAACTCTCAAAAAAAAAATTCTGATATTTATATTTCAGATTTTTTATCAGAATATTTTTATATTATATTCTGGGAAGACATTTTGAATTATACTAATAATTGAAGTAATAAATTCTTTTGTGTTTAGCCCAGGGTCATGTATCTTCTACCAAAATCCACTAAATTGTAGTAGGTTAAAATTTACCTTACAATGGGACCAGCAGATGGTGTAATGGTTAAGTCGCTGAACTTTCACATAGCCAACTGCAGTGTGAGTCCTGGACCCAGTGACTTAAAGCTAAAGCCAGGCATGTGTGTCCTCATGCCCAAAATCTCAAGAGAAGAATGAAAGAGAAGGGCTTGTGGCATGGCCATCCCCCCTGGCGTGTGATTTCTCACTTTCTGTCTCTCTGTCTCTCTGACAATCACACCTTCCCTATAGCAACAATCCCCCCCACACACACACACAAATAGCTTATAAGTGGCATAAGTTTTTAAAGTATTAATATTTGTAGCTAAATCAGTGAGACATACAGTCTTGGAGTTATTATCCTGTGGATAAATGTGGAGGGGTCAGAACCTGACTGGAAACACAAAGAGGGACTAAACATCTATTTTGCTCTGCATTCCTGTAAGGAGAGTTGGGCTTTGCAAATGAAGTGTAAAGGGTCATCGGAGCTTAGAGAAGTGCAGCTCAGTCAAAATATCTGCAGTGCTGAGACTAGCACCTATTCTGGGAAAACTGTATTGTCTCCAAAGTGTCTGAGAGATCTGGACATTTTCTTTCTCCTTCACATTCTAATTTCAAAATTTATCTGTGTGATTATCTAAAGTTCATGTATTCTTGCTAGATTCATGCTATTTCATTACTAAACCATATGAATTTTTTCTCTGTAAATGGATAGTTTATTGCTTTCTTTCTAATTTCAAACACTGATTCAATGAGTATTTTTGTACTTGTCAGTTGTAACGCATGAGGAAAAATAAATTCAGAAAGTATGCATATAAATGAAGTTTTTAGTTGTAGAATATGTACATAATATTCAAATTTTATAGAAGTAATCTTTTCCTAATTAAGAAACAACAAATCACAAAACAGAAATAATGAAGAAATTATGAAAAGACAACATAGAGGCCAGCAGGTGGTGTGGAAGTTAAGGCGGCTAGATCCTGCAGAGCTGACCTGGAGACTTGAACAGTATGGCGGAGCCTGTGTGTGTGTGTGCATGTCCTAAGTTCCAACAGGAGAATGGAAGAGAATTGCAGCATGACCATCCCCCATGAGGGTGATTTCTCAGTTTCCCTTTCTTTGTCTCTCTTTCTCACTTTCTCTTTCTTTCCATAGAGCACATGCACCCTATGGCAAACTAAAAAAAGAAAAAAGAAAGATAACATAATGGTAGATTTAAACCCAATTATGCCGATAGTTATATTAAATGTTAAATAGATAGAGTTAGACTATTGGTATGATAAACCTCCAGAAATTCTCCCCTGCATAAAAGTAATAGAAATTTTTAAAAATTTTGAGAACTCACTTTTTATAATTCTGCAAAGTAACCAAATTTTTTAAAACAATTTAAAAAGAATTTATTCAATAGCAACTATTGAACTTTGGTAATAATATTGGGGCTTATGACATTTAATTTGGTCTATTACCGTTTCCCCTCCTACGCTCTATGGTGGTCTTCAAAACTAACAGTTTCTTATCTATGGAAACAGCAAACTGCAAGTCTTGTAGCCATTGGAGAAGACATGCCAGGTGTGGATCTCCTTATAGAACCCTTTCTCCAGGGCATTGTAACTACATGACCTATCTTAGAGCACTTGGACAAACCAATTTATATGGCATTATCAATAACGGACATGGAATACCATCCACGGAAAAAATCTTATTCTTAGGGCATTAGTCCAACACAATCAGCTACAATCAAATATTTACTACTGAAGCTGCTAAAGGCTGTAATATCAGTTGGAATGAACAATTTTAGAACTTATGATGAAGCTACAGTTATCAAGACAGTTTGGGTGTTTGCATGAGAATAGATATATAGTTAAGTGGAATCAAATTGAGAGTCCAGAAATAAGTCAAATTGAAATTTACAAAGACAGTGGAAATGAATTCGGCAAAAGATGGTTTGTTAGATGAATGCTGCTAGGACCATTGAGTGTCCACATTTAAAAAATAAATAATAAATACATAAACAAAAACAAATAAGCTTTGATGCTCTTTTTAGATCATACATAAACATTAACTCAATGAATGTGGAATGATTTTGCTTGAGATCAGAAACAAAAGACTGAACTCTCTCATCACTTCTACCCATAATATGTTTGCCGTCTTGGCTCTACAAACTTAGAGATTATATTTGTGATTTATTCCTGAGGTAAGTAACAATGGGAAATATGTCGGAATCAATTTGCTCAGAAATAGCTTTCTTGGTAACATATCTGGTTTTGCTATCAAGCTAATATTGACCTCATACATGCTCTGATGTTCTTTTCTCCATATTCTCTGAATATGAATATGTTCATGAAGAATTAATGTAAATTTTCCCTTGTGTAATTTGTAGAATTTATCAACCAAATTCTCTAAAGATTAATGTTTCTTTGTTGGAAAAAACATTTCTACATTGACATAAGGCTAATGAAGTTTCCTAATTTTTCTTGAATGAGTTTTATTAATCTGTTTTTTCCAAGACACTCACATATTTTACAAAAGTTATCAAACATATTGGCATAAAGCTGTTTGCAATTTTTCATTGTTAGTCTTTTAATGTCAGTGTATTCATAATGATGTTCCCCCATATTATTTCTGATATTGGTCATTAGTATATACACACTTTCTTTTCTTCTAGGTCAGTCTGATTAGAGGTCTAGTAATTTTATTTCTCTTCAAAGAACACCATCGAAATTCAGCTGTTTACTCAGCTTAACTTACTACTGATTATTTTTATTGTTTGGTTTCTTCTACATACTCTTTTTTAATACTTTTATAAGCCCTTAATGTCTAAACCTAGATCACATTTTGTATATTTTGTAGAAATTATTTTGTGCCAGGTATCATTAAAATACTTTATACATATATATTTGTTTGGTTTACTCAGAAACAGAGAATTAACAAGATAACAGACAGATAAACAGATAAATGGAGATAACAGATAAAACACAATAGGTGAAGATATAGATGATACAGATACAAACATATTTGTTATGTGTATTGGCTCACAGAAATATGGAGGTCAATAATGAGTTTCGCAGCACACTGTTGGCAACCTGGAGACTCAGCAAAGCTGCTGCTACAGTTCAATCTGAGGTCAAAGCCTGAGAACCTGGGGACTTGGCAGTGGTATTCTCTGTGCAAAGTCAAAGCTCTCAGAATTGGGATGGTGTGAGTCAAGGCAGAGTGGGAGCTGGTGCTATTCTAAGTCCCCAAGTCTTGGGGCATGAAGGCTAGAACACAAGGAGCTCCCATGTCTTATGGTCAAAGATAGATGTCCCAGATCAAGGAACAAGAGTGAATTTGCCCTTCTATTGTTCTAGCCCATCTTTCAAGGGATTGAAAGATGTCTGCCTAAATTATGAGAGTGGATCCCCTGAAAGCATCTTGGGTATACCTCGGATTTATTTTATTTTCAGAGCTACTAAACTATCCAATAGACTACAGATTTACCTATACATGTATCCTTTACGTGTACCTGCTTTTGTGTGCCTCAAAGAAGTAGTGACAAAGGATGGAAAGATTAGGGAGAGGCACAAAAGAGAAGTTTTCTCTAAGTATTTGAACTTTTATATTTGATAATATATACAAGTAATACCTTCTAAAGTTGATTTATTTGTGTATGTATAAATTTGTATATATGCAATATATGTAGTTAGTTACTGAACTATTCATAAAACAGTATCTTAACAGAATGGAACTGTCATAACTGTAAAGTATACCAGATAATTCATGATTTTATGAAATCCTGGAAAACTGAAGACAATGGAGATGTAAATATTTTACATTGTGACTACGAGTGGCATGATGGTTAAGGTGGCTGGATCCCACATGTCATAATGCATGGTTCAAATCCTGGACCTGGCAGCTTGAAAAACACACCAGGTGCAAGTATATATATCAAAACCCCAAGAGGAGAATGGAAAAGATGTGAACGTGTTTTATCATCCCTATAAAGATGCTAACTCACTTCCTCTCTCTCTCTCTTTCACTTTCTTTCTGAGCACATCCCAACCTGTAGCAAATTTAAGAACAAAATTAAAATATGCTAAAGAATGGTTTTGTTTAACTTCCGGAAGCTTTTATTAATGCAGGTTTTGTTTTTGTTTTAAAAATAGGGGGGCCAGCAGGTGCCATGATGGTTAAAGTGCTAGATTCCTACATTGTCAACTGTGGTTCAAGTCCTAGACCTGGTAGCTTGAAAATCACACTGGGCATGTATAGGCGTGTACCCCAAATCCTGAGAAGATAAGAGTGGAGAGGGGATTGCAGCATGGCCATTGCCTCTGAGGAGTGATTTCTCACTTTCCTTTTCACGGTCTCTCTGTATCTCTCCAGCAAGCACATGTGCCCTATGGTAAAAGTTAAAAATAAATAAATACAATAAAATAGGAAAAAGAAAATAAACTGTAATTCATCATAATTGATTATTCTAACAGGTAATATGCTTTATTCTTATGCTTATCTTTCTAAAAGATTTGTGATATTAACATCATCTTGCCTTTTATTTCACTTTCCAAAATGATATATGCATATTTTTCTTAATATATGTTATTTTTTTCCTGTTAAATTCTGCCTTATCTTCTTGATAACTTCCATTTCCTATTCATTAGACCGTGTCTGGTAAATGTTTAAATTCTTCTAATTTTGTCATTTGTAATATTTTGAGTCATTCTGTTAGTATCTTTCTAAACATAGTAAAACATTTTTGTCTTGATTTTTTTCATTTCAAATATAAGTTTTATACATTTGCTTTCTACATGGCCAAGTTAACATTTTTTTTTTTTTTTTTTTTTTTTTGAGAGGTTTTCGCTATAGGGCATGTGCGCTCGCCAGACAGACAGAGACATAGAGACAGAAAGCGAGAAATCACCCCCCAGGGGGGATGGTCACGCCGCAATCCCTTCTCCTCCATTCTCCTCTCGGGATCTTGGGCACGCACGCACACGCGCCCAGCATGAGTTTTAAGTCACTGGGTCCGGGACGCGAACCGTGGTCAACTACGTGGGAGTCCAGCGACATAGCCATTACGCTAACTGCTGGTTCCCAGCAAATTAACATTTTTGAAGATCATTTATATTTCTGAATTTTACATTAACCTATTTAATTTCTTTCTTCTTTTCTTACTACTTTCTTTTGCCTCTTTCTTTACCCCTTCTTTCTTTTTTCTATAATCCTGGAATATTTTGCTTTTTTCCCATTTTACATTTATTCAGAAGTATGATCATGTATTATATTCTGCATATTGCATTTTATACATGTAAAAGAATGAATAATAAACTAATGTATTAACTTTTAAAGTTCACTTATCAACAACTAGATTGTTGAATAAAATTGAGGTAATATAAAATCTGGAAATATCCCAGAATAAAAACTAGAAAAATATTAGGGAGATTATATAGTCATGACCCACAATATAGTCCCTTTTCATTGGTAATACTTTTTGTCTTCACACACAGTTCATCAAGAAAAACACATAGAGAGATGTGAAAAAAAAATGATATGGTTAGCAGAGTTGTGTGCCTTCCCTACAGTGGACATTGATCTTCAGTTTGGAATATGGGTGTCTTCTTTGAATAAAATCTGTTGTAAGAGGGTCAAGCAAAGGTGCAGTGGTAATGCAATTTGACTCTCCCATTGAGAAGACCCTAGGTTTGAGTCCTGGGACTTCCCTGAGCATGCAAGTGATGTGTGTATGTGCCTTGATCCAGGCTGACTGAGACTGAGTGTAGATTGGGCTGTAAAGACCAAGTCAAGAATATCTATCTGTCTTTCTCTTTTTCTGTCACTCTCTCACATAGATAAGATAAACGAATTTTTAAAACAAAATTGTGGGGACCAATGGATGACATAATGACATAATGATTACTTTGCTGGATTCCCATATAGTCGAGCAAGGTTCAAGTCCCAGACCTGGCGACATAAAACTCAAGTCAGGTGCATGTGTTTGTGTGCCCCAAATCCCAACATTGATTTATTTATATATATATATATATATATATATATATATATATATATATATATATAACATAGCTTTCTTTGAAGTCAATTTGAAATGTTATACTATACTACTTTAGCTTTATATCCTGGCTACAATTTGGATTACAGAATGTTTAGAGACTTGCCTTATGAAGAGCTTTCAGTCCTTCAGCAAATCCTTCAGGGAAACTTAAAACCAGAGAGAAATCCTCACTAAATTAATTACGAAGTTGGCTAAGAATCAATTCTCTTGGAATAGAAAATACCTTGAGAAGTGCATCCTAAATACCAACTGTGTAAACCTTGGACACAAAGCCAAGTGGTTGAATACACAGTAGCTGAGTCTTGTAGGACTCAGTGGGGGTGCTAACTGATGAGTGCCCGCAGTGTAATTATTTAACACATTCTTTTTCCAGGGTATCAAGGAAGTCATAGTTCTCTGTCCTTATTAGAAAAAATAAATAAATATGCTATACTATAAACAGAAACAATTAAATTGAGACGGACATATCTTTTGCTCTAAAGTGATAGTGCTTAACTGGATATGAAAACTGCCTCTTCTGAGAACATTTATACATTTTAATCAACCCTATGGCAAATAAAACAATAACATTATAAAATATTTAAAAACACAAATGAGATTAAGTCACTCAGAAAGGATATATAAATTACTTAAATTTCATGATATCTAAGATGTGAGGAGAGTATGAATAGGAAAGCTTTTATAAATGTAATGCTTACATATAAAGCAACAAATAAATGGAGGTGAATGTTCAATTTTTTTCAAAAACCTTCTCCTGTATTCAGGACTCTATTTCTGTGTCTTAATTGATTTTGTAATTATTTGATTTGTTTATATTTTCTTCTCTATTAAAAACCAAAAATTCCAGAAAGTGCATGTGCTCACCCAGAGAGAGAGGGAAAGTGAGAAAACATTCCCCCAGCAGGGAATGGTCACAGTCCCTGCAATCATTTCTCTATTTCTCCCTCCTTCCAGAATTTTGGGAATCACACGTATGTGCTCTTCATGTGTCTCAAATCTCCAGGTCCTGAACTTGAACGATGCAGTCAATTATGATAGTTACAGTTCATGTAACTATCAGGCCATGGACTGGTCCTTTCTCATTCTTAACCCCAAATACATGCATTCTCATTCATACCCTGACTCTAACAAACCAGGATTCTATTAAGTTATAAGTAACAGAAAAATACAACAACCTATGTGAAAACCTATATGGAATTTATTATTTTCTCATTCAATAATAAAAAGTATACATAGTCACTTTAGTACTGAATTAATGTTTTCATAATGCCATCAATGATTCAGTATAGTTCTAAATTCGTACTAAATATCTTTAGTTCATTGGATTTTTTTTCCATGTTGGTCACATTATAGTTCCAAGAAATCTGCTGCACCTCCATTATTTATCCATATTTTCAGCAGGGACAAAAAATAGGACAGTGAGTAAAATAATATTAATCATCTAAATTTGTTCTTTTATGAGAATTGATATTGGAGTCTCACCCAATGTCATTCACTAACACCTCATTGATCTGAATTATTTTATCATTTATTTATATTTTGCTACAAGTAATGGTGAAAAATGTAGTTAATTAGTATAATGTTAAGAACATTTTCCATTAAATTAAATGCAAATTCTGTTACCCAGAGAGGAAAAGAGATCAAACGTGGAATAAAAACCATAGATGTGTACATTCTTTCATACACAGAGTACACTATTACTATATATTGCAATTAAACTATGGCATGACATTAAATATAAGAGACTCAATATCAAGAATGTTAACATATGAAAGACAAATGAGTCTCTTAAAATGGGTAAATTTTAATACTTTATTTTGAATGCTAAATACTGTTTAGGAAAGATACAATAATGAGAAATTATTTCAATCAGTGTTAGATTGCATATTTAATGACTATGTTTGTTTAAAATTTTTGTTAAATACAAGGATGGGGCCCAACAAACAAATAAGCAGCACAGAAGTGGTAATTAATCTCAGAGACTTAACCTCACAACTGTAAGTATTTAAAGTAATTGCAAATAAGCATTTACAACTCTTGAACAAGTCACATATCTAGCATCTGTGATAATCATGAATATACAACTATAAGAGAAGGCAAAAACAATACCAAGAACACTTATTCTAATGATAAATTAAAAATAAAAAAACAGCTATCCTAATAAGTTGGTTATTTTGGTACATAAGATATTGCATGGATTTTTTTTTTTTTTCTTTTTGAGAGGTATTTTGCTATGGCACGTGAGCTCACCAGAAAGACAGAGAGAGACAGAGAGACAGAAAAACAAGAAATCACCCCCTAGGGGGATGGCCACTCCACAGTCCCTTCTCCTCCATTCTCCTCTCAGGATCTTGGGCATGCATGCACACGTGCCTGGCATGAGTTTAAGTCACCAGGTCCGGGATTCCAACCATTGTCAACTACGTGGGAGCCCAGCAGTGTAGCCATTATGCCATCTGCTGGTCCCCTTTTATGGATTTTTAAAAAAGAGTCACATAAAGAAAAGAAGCCCATATCAAATGACTCAAGAGGAAACGAAGATAACCTAGGAAATATAGTGCCCAGTGAATCAAATTGATATCAGAAGATGGCAAAGCATTTTAATAATTTTTTTCCTAAAAATTGATTGTAGGATACAAGGAATTTTAAAGTTAGATATCTTACTTTAATTTTGTCATCTAACAAAAGTGTTCAGTAGGAATTAATAAAGTCTACATATACAATGTATATATTTAAATACATAATAAAATTATTAAAGTAAGAGTTTTGTCTATTTGCTTTTTTGTTTTTAGTTTTGTCATAGGGTGTGTGCACTGCCAAAGAAGAAGGGGGAAGAGAGAAAAAGAGAGATAGGGAAAGCAAGAAATCACTCCTCAAGGGAGATTACCATGCTGCAGTCTCTTCTGTTATCCTCTTGGGATTTTGGTCATGCATGCACACGTGCCAGGCATATTTTTCATGCTGTCAGGTCTGGGACCTTGCAGTCAGCCATGTGGGCTCCAGCCACCTTAGCAACTATTGACTGGCCCTGAAGTAAATATTTTTAACATAGACATTTATCTCATTAAGCTATATTTATTAAAGTTTTGGCAGCATTTTAATCATATATGACATGTACTGTAATTTTGAATTAACAGTATTTGTTCATATCAAAATAAGTTTTTTAAAATAGGGAGCGTGAGAGTCCAGAAGATGATGTGGTATTTAAGCCGCTGGACTTCCACGTAGCTGACTGCAGTTTTGTGTCCTGGACCTGAAGGCTTGCTTGCTCAATTTCCTTCTCTCTCTCTGGTGAACACACATGCTCTATATTTGCTATAACTAATATGGGATTTGTTATTATTTAAAAATAATAATAAATAAAATAAATCATTTAAATTAGGGAGTATGGTGTCTAAATGTATAATCATGCTTTTTAAATGTTTAATCAAGGGACCAGCAGGTGGCATAGTGATTCAGGCACTACACTTAACATGGCTGACTGCAGTCCCAGACTCAAGGGCTAGAAAAATCACTGGGTACATGTGTACATGTGGCCTAAATCACAACAGGAAATGGAGAAGAAGAGACTGCAGCATGATCATCCCCTCCGGGGAGTGATTTCTCACCTTCTTGTTCTCTCTCCCTCTTGCTCTGATGAGGACACACGCCCTATGGCAAAAACTTAAAAAGAAAGTTTAATCAAGACAACAAAAACAACAAATAATACTTTATTTAAAATCAAATGTGTAACTTTCCTCAAGTACATAAAATTATGGAGTGCTGTATGCAATTCTGATGTTGCACCTTCAGAAAGATGAAATAAAATATGACCACAATATATGTAGAGAAAGATACACATACACACTCATGCACACACTCACATACATAGATAAATAGATGATACATGAATAAATTATTATGAGATAGATAAATGAAAAATATTGACTGTATAAGAACAGAGAGAAAAAATTATGACACTTCAATACAAAGAACCAAAAAATCAAGAGTTGACATAAAAAAACTTGCTAAATCATTACAATCAAATAAGTTTTATATATATACAGGAAATCTCAAACTTGTGGGATAAAACTTTTATATTAATATTTGGAAAACTTTTTTTTTTGGAGAGGTTTTTGCTATAGGGCGCATGCGCTCGCCAGACAGACAGAGAGAGACAGAGAGACAGAAAGCGAGAAATCACCCCCCAGGGGGGATGGCCACGCCGCAATCCGTTCTCCTCCATTCTCCTCTTGGGGTCTTGGCGTGCCCGGCATGAGTTTAAGCCACCGGGTCCGAGACTCAAACCGTGGTCGACTACGTGGGAGTCCAGCGACATAACCATTACGCTAACTGCTGGTCCCAATATTTGGAAAACTTTTAAGAAGTCACATTTTTTCCAGCTGACAATCTTATGATAGGATATGCCTGCCCAATGAGTAGCCAAGGCAGGGAATTATATGACAGTAATTACATTCTGCAACAACAAATTCCTAGGAATAGGTACTTGTAAAAAAAAAATTGTGGATAGAGGCCAGCAGGTGATGTTGTGGTTAAAGTGTTGGACTCCCACATAACCAAACATAGTGCAACTTCTAGATCCAGCAGCTTAAAACTCATGGCAGGCATGTGTGTGTGTGCATGCCCCAAATCCCAGGAAAATGGAGAAGAAGGAATTGCAGCACGCCCATCTCCCCTCGGGGTGATTTCTCACTTTCTCTCTCTCTGGCTCCCTCTGTCTCTCCAGCGAGCACACATATACTATACCAAAAATCTCTCCCCTAAAAAAAAAATACTGTGGACTGTGCAATATATTACAAAAAGGCACAGAAATGAGTTGCTCCTGATAATATATCCTAAATGTTCAATTAACCAGCTCTCTTTACTTTGGGAAGTTGCTAAGCTCCAAGTTTTAGTTTTCTTATTATATTAGCTTACAGCTAATGTAAGATACTAATAGCTGTAATAGTTTTGTTGGGAAGATGAAATGTATAGCTTCTATTAACAGAGTTGTCCTCAACACTCACACAGAGATACCCACAGAAAACATCATAGTTATTCTTTCTCTTTGTCTTTTAATTCAATATAAAATTATGTCAATTGTTTATAAGCTGATATATTAAAAATTGTCTCAAATTACCCATCAGCAAATAAATGAGTTTATTACTTTTGAATTCTTTCAATAACACTACCCTAAGAGGTACAATGCATACATAACCATTTACTGAAATTAATTTCTTATTTATTCTCATTTTTCTTTCATTGTTAAACTAACATTAATTATCCTGGAGAGCTGCCAACTTCAGAAAGGGTATATAAGTTCTTAATAGTCTCAATTTTTACTTAATGTAATCAGAAATAAACAAGCAATAAAAGCCAGAATGTGGTGGTAGGTAACCTTTCACATAAATTATTTTTCTTATTCAGAGTACTAAATAATGACATTTAAATTTGCTTAACAATGGGAAGATTCTCCTTTTTTCTTCTGCGTTCTCAATAGAACCTCCACCTAGTCATATTTAACATAGCTTCCAATTGACAGTCACCAGCAATAAATTCTGGAGAACAGCCAGGCCAGTGGCATTATCTGTTTGCCAGTTCCAACATTAATCTTCTGTTTATTCACATACACACACACACACTCACACACACTCAACATGTATTTCTTGTATATTTCTTGTGTTTTAGATATTATGTCAGCAAAGACATGAACATTGAGGATTAAAGAATATAAACCATTGATACTTATACTAATGATGGAAAAAGCAGAAAAGCAAACAAACGTGAATTTAACAGAGTTAAATATTCAGTTGTCTCAATACCATTTGTTGAACAGATGATCTCTGTATTGCCTTTGCTATTTTTTGTCAAAAATCAGTTGTCTATATTTGTGTGGGTTTATTTGCAGGCTCTCTAATTATTCTACTTAATCATTTTATTCTTTTGCCAACAGCACACTCTCTGATGACTGCAACACTATAGTGAGTGAGTCTTAAAGTCTAGTAGTATCGTCTTTCAACTTTGTTCTTCTGTTTTCCTTCAATAATATGCTGCACTTTCAAGGTCTTTTAATTACACTTATAATCTTTAAAATTAGTTTGCTGTTATATAGAAAGCAGCCTGCATGAATTTGGATTAGGACTGGAATTTGATCTCTGTGCATCTCCACGTCTCCACAGCAAAATAAACCTTGCCAGCATGAATAAACTACATATTTCCATATACATTATCATCAACAGATAATTTTCCCTTTTCTGTGTCCATTTTATGTTCTGCTTTTTGTCTCTCTTGATTTCCTCCTTCCTGCCCACTATTGCTCACCCTCTTCCCACATTGTCTTTAGTTACCATAGTTGCTCTCCATGCTCTTATACCTTCCAGTCTTTCAGTTTCTGCCATAGAGTGCAGACATTTGATATATATGAAGTGGGGACATACAACACCTCTCTTTCATACTCTGGGTTGCTTCACTTAGCATTAAGTATTAAGTCTTTCGTAGTCATCTACTTTCTATCAAATGCCTGGGTTTCTTTTTCTTTTTCTTTTTTTTTTTCTTTTTTTTTTTTGGATGAGTAGCATTTCCAATTGTATTTGTGCCATACGTTTTCAACTCATTCATCTGTTTGTGGACATTTCATTTAGTTCCAAGTCTTAGCAATTGTGAATAATGCAATAAGAAACATGGATATGCAAGTGTTTTTCTGACCGAGTGCATTCCTATCCTATCCTTTGGGTAGATACCAGGGAGTAGAAATGATGGATCATATGGTAGATTTTTGAGGAACCTTCATATTTTATAGGGTTTTGAGGCACCTCCATATTTTCCTCCACAGTAGCTGTATTAATCTTTATTTCTACCAACACTGTAGGAGAGAGAGTTCCCTTTTCATTGCAACCTCACCAGCACTTATCATTCTTTATTTTTTAAAGCTAAGTTATTCTGACTTGGGTTAGGTGGTATCTCATTGTAGTTTTGATATGTATATCTCTTATGATAAGGGATGTTGAGCATGTTTTCATATACTTTTTATCAGTTCATATGTCTTCCTTGGAGATTTGTCTGTTCTGTTTATTTGTCCATCTCTTAATTGGATTTAATTCTTTCTTTCTTCTTTCTTTCTTTTCTTTTTTTTTCCTCTTTCTTTCTTTTTCTTTCTTTCTTTCTTCCTTTCTTTTCTCCCCCCCCCATAAGCTGCTTGATCCCCGTATATTCTGGTAATCAGTCCCTTAACGAGGTTTAGTTTGCAAAAACATTTTCCCATTCAGAGAGTTGTCTCTTCACTCTCATTGCTTCTTTTGCTTTCAGAGCTTTTTACTCTATTGTAATCCCATTTGTCTATTTTTGGAATTATTGCCTGTGCTGTGGGGATCTTATTTATGATGTCTTTGCCTACTCCAATGTCGCCAAGAGTTCCCCCTGTGTTTTCCACCAGTAGTTTTATAGTTTGTGGCTTTATGTTTAAATATTTGACCCATTTTAAATTGATTTTTGTTAATGATGAGAGATAGGGGTCCAGTTTCATTTTTCTGCAGGTGAGTATACAGTTTTTCTCCATCACCATTTGCTGAAGACACTTTCTTTTCCTCACTGGATTGTCTCTTGTCTTTTGTCAAAAAACAATTGACTTGATGTGTGTGAGTTTATTTATGGGTTTTCTATTTTTTTCCATTGGTCTACATGCATGTTTTTGTGCCAATGCCATGCTGTTTTGATTATCACAGCTTTGTAATATATTTTGGGGTCAGGGACTGAGATGCCTCCTACTTTATACTTGTTGCACACTATTGCTTTGGTGATATGGAGCATTTTTATGATTCCAGATTAATTTTATGATTGTTTTTCCTAATTCCTGGAAGAATATCTCTGGTAATTTGATTTTAAATTGCATCAAATTTGTAAATTATTTTGGGTAGAATTAGTATATTGATTATATTTATTCTTTCAATCCTGGAACATAAGATGTCTTTATACTTTTTTGTATCATTTTCAATTTATTTTTCAGTTTTTCATAATTTCCTTTGTAGAGGTCTTTGACTTTTTCGTTAGGTTTATTTCTAGGTATCCTATATTTTTTGTGGCTATTGTAAATGGTATTGTTTTCTTCAATTCTACCTCAGCCTTTTCATTGCTCATGTATAGAAATGCTATAGATTTTTGTATGTTGATTTGGTATCGTGCCACTTCACTGTACTCGTTTATCACTTCCAGGAGATTTTTTTTTTGTGTGACATCTTTTAGGTTTTCTATGCATATAACCATGTAATCTGCAAAAAGAGATCATTTCATGTTTTCTTTCTTTATTTGAATGTACTTTATCTTATTCTCTTGCCTGATTGCATTGGGTAGGACTTCCAGTATTATATTGGAAAAGAGAAGAGAAAGTGGACAGTCTTGCCTTGTCCCAGTCTTTTTGTGGAATAGCTTTTTAACTTTTCTCCATTCAGTATAGTTTTAGCTATGGGTTTTTCATATGTCTTTCTTGTGCTGAGAAATGTCCCTGCTATGCCAATTTTTCTGAGAGTTAACCATGAAAAGATTTTGTATTTTATAAAATGCTTTTGTTGCATCGATTGATATAATATTTTTAAATCTTTCCTTCTGTTAAGATAATGTATTATATTTATGGTTTTGCATATATTAAACTACACTTGCATCACTGGGAAAAAGACTACCTGGTCATGATGTATGGCCTTTTTAATGTGTCTTTGGATATGAATTGCTAGTATCTTGTTGAGAATTTTTTCATTGTTATTGACATTCTTTAACAAGTCAAAATACCTTTCTAGCTTTTTGAAAATTTTTACTATGAATGGGTATTGGGCTTTGTCAAAAGATTTTTTGTCTTATTTTTTACATATATTGATATAATTGTGTGATTTTTGTTCTTTAGTCTGTTTGATGTGACAGATTATATTAATGATATTTTAAATGTTGAACCATCTTTATATACCTGGAATAAATTCCCTTTGGCCATGTTATATAATGCTCTTATACATGGTTTAGTTTTAGTTTTCTTTGCTAATTTTGTGAGGATATTTTTATTAATATCTATGAGAAATATTGTTCTGTTGTACTCTTTTCTTATAATGTCTGTTTCTTGTTTTGTTATTGGGGTAATGTTTACCTCATAGAACAAGTTAAGAAATATTACCTTGCTTCTTATAATCTTAAAGAAGTTGTAGTGATTTACCATAATTTCTTTCTTAAATACTGGTAGAATTCACCAGTAAATCCATCTTGGCCTGATAACCTGAACAGATGCCTTGACATCTCTCTTACCCCCCATCAGCTTTCTCTGCCAGCTATGATCATGGGCATGCATTCTGTTGTGTAGATAGATCAGTATCAACTGGTCATTGAAGCTGTGCACTACCACATAGACCCAGCATTAGTTAAGAAGCACATTACCACTGTGCTATTGAGTCAACCTTGGGTCATGTACTTTGTGTTTAAAAATGATTAATTATTGATTCAATTTCTTTAACAGATTTAGAACTATTAATATTGCTTATTTTTTCTTTTATAATATTTGTTATATTGTCAAGAAGCTGGTTCCTTTAATCTGTTATCACCTTTGTGGGCAAATAGTTGCTTGTAGTGTTTCTTTATTATCCTTTCAATATCCATAAGATCTGTAGTGATGTTCCCATTTTTTCTCCTGATGTTTGTAATTTGTCTCTTCTCTCTTTTTACTTTGTCAACTTAGATAACTCTACGGCTATTGAATTTATCAAAGAAGAAATTTGTGTAGAGAGTGGGCAAGAAAAATTTTACTGAAAAAATGACTTGTTAAAAAAAAATTCATAGGGGGGCCGGCAGGTGGCATGGTGGTTAAAGTTGCTGGATTCCCACATGGTCGACTGTGGTTCAAGTCCTGAACCTGGCGGCTTGCTTTCTCTCTCTCTCTCTCTCTCTCTCTCTCTGTCCCTCTCTGGTCAAATTGAAATGAACAAATGAATAATAATAAATAAAATTAAAATGAAATAATTCTAAAAAAAAAAATCATAGGAACAGATGAGTGAGTCATGTGTGAATCTAGGACAAATGTGTCTCAAATAGAGGAAATAGTGAGATAAAAGCCTTTGAGTTTGAAGCATCACTGATGTTTCCAGGAACTGAAGTGTTGCCAAAGTGGTGGCAATGTAGTAAGTATAAGCTAAAAAGACAGTAAAAAGATTGATCAGTGAGACTTTAGGAAATTGTCCAGGTGTAATTAACGTAATTTGAAAATGTAAATAAATATTGGGATATATATTTAAAATGATATGGCAATTCACTGAATTTTTTGTGCATTTATATGAAAAATGTCAATCTAATGTTTTAGAATGAATACTAACTTTAGTACTATCAGCATTATTTAGTGGGAGAACAACACAGAAGACATCCAATAATAAAACTGAGAAATGATTCAAGAGTATCATTCAGAGTCACTCAGAATCCCTTGGTTGACACTTCATTTGTAGGAAGATGTCTGGGAAAAAGGAGTCATCTGAGTCCAGAAAAATTCACTGTGAACTATTGGGTGAAATGTGGCAGAAAAGTTTCATTTTGGGAGGTAGAAAAAAGATCACAACTTAACTGGTAACCCTAATTTTTTACTCTACATTTATGAGAAAATATGAGTAATTTTAATTTTGTGTAAACATTAGAATGCAAATGAAAGTACAAATTTAAAGAAAAATAAATAATTCATTAAGTGGAAAAGATGTATTCATCTTTTTATCTATAACCTTTTAAAACAAGTGACCAGGGTAATCTTCTCCCTGACACACTTGCTCACACCCTTATTTTCTATGCTTTATGCCTACAACTGATTCTGTTAAAACTTTATTGAGGGAAGACAGATGGTAACATAACTTTCGAAGCTCAGTAGTTTCTTAATATAGCTCCAGTCAGAAACGTTGACCTGAATACCGTCTTCCTCTTTAATGGAGAAGTTTACAGTTATTTCAAGGACTACTTTTTATTTTTTTCCATTTAATCATATTTATAGTTCATTAAATCTACATAATTCAGCTCATTTCCATCATTATAAAGTATTATTATAAGCATTTAGAGAATAAATACATTTGATTTTATCAGGAAGGAAGAGCAAAGGATGAAAGCTGCTGATTCTTGAAATTAAAATATAACTTCTATTTAGTAAAGAAATTAGCTCCAAAATATTCTATGTCCCTGCTTTTCTTTAGATCAGGCCCAAACAACTAGCCAATTTCTTATCCTGGGCTAAATGATAGTTTCTCCTTTCTTTATCCTATAACTTTTTTTACTTTTTCCCCCCTCCCTTGGTCTAATAGTCTCTACAGGTCCGAAACACTTCCCTCTGGATTCTCAGAGACTTTTCTGTGACATTATTTTTGTTCACCCTGAACTCACAGTAATTGTATTTATGAGGTGGTGTCTTATGCTCTTGATCTAGTCATCCTTTTCCCACCTCAATGTCATCAGTTCTATGTTGGAGCTCACCTGTTCTAACATAATATACTGCATAGGACTAGTTCTCTACCTGGAGATATTGGACTATTGAAAGACAAGAACTTACACAACTTTTCATTTGCATTCCAATGAATATTAATAATAAGTATGACAGGATAATCCCTGGGATAAATATTAAATTATTAAGCATCTCCATGAATTACTCATCTGATACTTACTACCACTTTTGCAGTACAGGTAGAGACAAAGAATTGCTATGTAGTTGTAGCTAGTTCCATATTCAATATGGAGAGTGAAAAACTTAAGCCATCATATTATGCCTGGAAGAGATTAAAAAAAAGATAACAAGTTCAAAGAAAATTTTTTTATCATCAGCAATAATATTTTTACACTACCAGGAAAGTAATATATTGATTAAATTTCTTTGCATCCTAATTTATAAAAATGTATTGGAAATTAATATTTCAATCTATATAAATCCAATAAATTTCATATCCCTGACTCTAGCAATAATTAGATTAGATATCAATGTAATGTACATTTTTGTAAAACAATACAGCTAAGTTTATCTTCAGGGAATGGGATAGTTTTTAGAGATAACCTGTAAATATTAGTCTTCAAATGCTGCTTAAAGGAAAAGTTTTAGCTAAAGTAAGTTATAATTATCCTGAGTTAGCAATTAATTTTGAAGTCATTAAAGTTTTTCACAATATACTATGCTAATACACATTTTCTGCCTTTATTTTATTATTCATTTATTTAGGTTTTTTTTTTCCATAGGTTTGCATGCTCTTTTCAGAGAGGGGGGAGAGAGAGAGAGAGAGAGAGAGAGAGAGAGAGAGAGAGAGAGAGAGAGAGAAAGAAAAATGTAGAATTATCCCCTCAGAGAGAATGACTATATTAAAACCTTTTCTCCTCCACTATCCTCTTAGGATTTTGGACATGCACGCTTGATTTTCAGGCCACTGGATCTGGGAAGCAAACCATGGAGTTAACCATGTGGGAGTCCAACACCTTAACCACTGCACAACTTACTAGCTCCTGTCTTTGTTTTATTAAAGTCAAAATGAAGAATCAGAATAAATCTAGACCTGAACTTGATGTTACTTAAAAAAATAAATAAATAAACAAATTCTAAGTTGGTGAATTGGTTCTAAGTGGGAAAACACTTTAATTATATATCACATTAATTAATATATGTTAATTGAATTTGCTGGTTTTATACAATCATTTATATTTATTTGTAATTTATTTTATTATTGTTTAAATGTTATTTAAACAAGTGCTTTGAATCTATTGTTATATGCATTTACTTCTAAATAACATTAAAGTAATGTATATTGACATTGTTATATACATTTACTTCTAAATAACATTAAAGTAATGTATATTGACATGTAGATTTCATTTGGATATCGTTTATATTTCAGCAATAAGAGTCATAAATTGGGGATAACAGAACAGCTAATCTGCGAGTAACTAAATGTCTCAATAAGTAAAGGTAACTTATTTGTTTACCCTTCTGGTAGTACTAACATGTAAATTAAGGAGCAATATACTTACATGGGCAAATTTCTATACTATGACTAGTCAACTAAGAGATACCTCTTGCAAACTAAGAAAAAATAATCCTTTTAAGTCATTACTTTCAAAACATAGAATTGATTGTCTATTGTCTATTTTCTAACCATAAGGCAAGTCACAAAACTGGCTATTTCCTTAGTTCCCCAATAGTTTACACTTTGATTCCCTGAAAGACAATGTATAACAACAAATAACACAAAATATCTTGATATTTTGTCTTATAGTTGCTCATTATTTTGTCTTCTCCACTTTATCTCCAATCAGTGATCAATTCTTTTTACAATTTTAGGCACTGGAAAGAGTAGGAACTCTTATCAACTTTAATGTTGCTAATAGAAATTTTTAATTTTTATACTTTTAATTAATCACGTATATCTGGAATAGACAGTTATTTTGACATGGGATAGTGCAAATATAGTATAGACTTTTACAATCACTAACTTTCACAGTTGAAATGTGTCATTTTTCTATGGACATCTGGTTTTTCATACATGGGAATGTGTGTGTGCAATCATAAATAACATTTTAAATATGCTTTAGCAAATTTAAATATTTATTGTCATCATGGATTATTGCATATCAAGAAGTAATAAATGATGCATGCAATATTTATTCAATTATACAAAAACATCTGTCAGGATTAAATTGAAATAGTAATTGTGCCGTAAGTATTGAATAACAAGCACAGGCAAAACAAAATAAATAAGATGTTAAATTCATAAAAAAGAGCTGGTATTATCAATAAAAAGAGCTGGCTTTTGATACTTGTATAGATGGTTTGGATGTACATTCACAGAAGCCATAATTGTTATTTTAATTAGGCCCTACTGAGATAAAAGAAAATCAACAAGGTATACAGATCTTAAGGAAAGCTTCCCATAGGGTAGATGAATATATGAATTTTTCCCAAAGGCCTAACAGAAAGTGAGAGGTTGAATTTAGAATGGTGTAACATGAAAATGAGTGTGTGCTTAGAAAATAATAACTGTTTGTGAGACTTTTTGTAAGATTTTATCCTCAGTGAAAATTGTCTAGAACTAATATATATATATATATATATATACATATATATATATAGCCATCTTAAGTTGTAAAAATTAATTTCAAGCTATTTTTTTTTTTTTTTTTTTTTTGGAGAGGTTTTTGCTATAGGGCGCGTGCGCTCGCCAGACAGACAGAGAGAGACAGAGAGATAGAAAGCAGGAAATCACCCCCCAGGGGGGATGGCCACGCCGCAATCCCTTCTCCTCCATTCTCCTCTCGGGATCTTGGGCACGCACGCACACGCGCCCGGCGTGAGTTTAAGCCGCCGGGTCCGGGACTCGAACCGCGGTCGACTACGTGGGAGTCCAGCGACATAGCCATTACGCTAACTGCTGGTCCCAGTTTCAAGCTATTTTAATGATATTTTTGGTGGTGATGTTACAGGCCAACCTATACTATTTTTAAATTTGGTATTTTGGAAGTGGTTAACATTTTTATAAAGTATATTGACTTATGATTTATTGTTTAATGTATACATTCTTTGAGACTTTAGTGTGAGAAAGTATTTAAAATATATGTACTATTTTAACAATTTCTTAATTTTTTTTGGTTGTTTAATGTAGAGGGCACACATGTGCGTACAAAAGAGACATAAGTACCCTTGATAAGGCCTCATCATACCTCAGTCCCCTTTCCATACCATGCCAGCTCCTAGGGTCCTGGGTGCCTATACACACACCCGGTGTTTTCAAGCCACTCTGAGAACCCAGACCTGTGGTTGGCCAGAAGGCATCCAGGCTTGTAAGGAACCTAGATTAATTGCTGTGCCACAGTGGCTAGGTCCAATGCTAAAAATTACTTGATTTGTGAACATGGGAAACTGAAAACTATGCAATGCTTACTGAAAACCCTGGTGTAAAATATTAAAAGAGCAGTGTCTTGAGAATGGAGGCATTTTGTTTATGTTTAGTGAAACAGTAATGTACAATGTACGTGGTATTGTTCAATGAGTTCACTTTTACCAAAGAGAAAGAGCTTTTGTCTTACCAACACGAACAGTCAAGACACAGACACATGAAAACGAAAAACAGAAAACAATAAATGTAAATGAAACATTCCTGTAGCCTTTTCTTTGCTTTCCAACCATTTCTGTGGTCATAGACTAATGACAAATGGAGGCTTCAGTGCAGCAATGGAGAGTGGAATTGTTTTTTAAAAAAATCAGTTCCCTAAAGAGTCAATTTTCAAAAATCATGAGTCAAAGGAGAGTCTAGAAGAAAACATGTATATACTGTTTCTTTGATATAATAAAGATGTCAAAACTATTTCCCCATTCATTGACTTTTTACTTGTTTTAAAAAGTTTTATAGTCCAGTAATGTAATTCCTTTTTTTTTTCTTTTTTTTTCATAGAGGTTTTTGCTATAGGGCGCGTGCACTCCCCAGAAAGACAAAGAGAGACAGAGAAATAGAAAGCGAGAAATCACCCCCCAGGGGGATGGCCACATCACAATCCCTTCTCCTCCAGTCTCCTCTCGGGATCTTAGGTGGGCATGCACACACACGTGCCCAGTGTGAGTTTAAGGCACTGGGTCCGGGACTCGAACCGCAGTCGACTACATGGGAGTCCAGTGACATAGCCATTACACTAACTGCTAGTCCTGATAATTCCTCTTTTTAAGATCAGGAAATAGTGCCAATGATTTGGAAATGGGAAAAAATGAAATTTATATATAATATTATACTTTCCCAGTAAGATTAGGTAAATTAATGGCTGGAAGAACCAGAAGATAAGAAGTTAAATTGGAAACATTGGCCTTAAAATGCGTCCTTGTGCATTAATATATAGCTTTGGGCTCATTGCTTCCTCTTTTTCTCTGTATTAAATCACAGAATGGGATTTTGTTTTTATTAACAAATACATGCCAGGCTTTTCAATTTTAGAAAGCAGGTATGGTTCCCTCTTGAGTGATTGACTCACTTTATAAAGATTTAGAACTATTTATTTAGATGCATGTGGGACTGGAAGAATTGGATAGAGTGGAAATGCCAGAAACTTGGAAGAAAATGGAAGAAAGAACGACTTCCTTGGGACCAAAATCACAGCAGGGCTCTTTCCGGTGCCTCTATCCTTTCTCATCATTTTGCTTTGTTTGTGGCTGCCAGAATAATTAAGGGAGTGGGGAAGTAGATTCTGTGACTATCATGCTTTCAAGCTTTGCGCTCAGGTTGATTAATACTTTCTTTACACTTGCACTGTGCTGCTCAACATTTCCTTTGTAAGTAATGCTAATTAGGTTGAACAAGCAGCCTGGTGCTTGCAGAGCTGGTGTTTGTGCCATAATAACTCCTGGGAGATCATGATGCTTCTGGATGCAACTAAAACAGAGAAAACTGGTATGTATTTATTCATTATTATTTTAGCAAATATTTATGGAGAACCTACTACATGTACTTAGGGTAGCTGAACAAAAAAAGCGTAGGTGTGCAAATTGTTGAATGTACCAGCTTTCTTTTACATTCTGAAAAGGCAAGGAGACTTATGTGACTGGAGCTAAGTAATAAGGAAGAGAGTAGCAGGAGGGGAAATCAGGGAAGTGAAAAAGGTAGATATCATGCCAGATTTGGGACATATATATAATAAAGCCCTCTCTTTTCCCCATCCATTTTATTTAGATGTCTGTCATTTCATGTTTTTGAGCAGAAAATATTACATGATATGAATGACATACTTAAAAAAAATTAACTTGTTTACTTCTTCCGAGAGAGAGAAAGAGAGAGAGAGAGAAAGAGAGAGAGAGAGAGAGAGAGATTGAGACAGACACAGATAGAAAGTGTCTCTAGCAGGGGCTTCATGCCAGCCCAGATCACAGGCAGGTATCTATGTACCCTCTGAGCACAGGAGGCCCCAGTACGCATGTCCTGAACCGTCCATGTATTTCCAAGCTATGCTGCTATCCATCCCAGTGACTCCATTAATGTACTAAGAAAAGACAGTAGGGAACCAAAAGCAGAAGTTGGGAGCCTCCTAAATGACAAGAGAGCATTGAATGTGGCAGGGACCAGGGTATCAGAAGAGGAAGGACTGAGGTGTGGCCGATGGTTAGATGCAGAGAATGAGAAATAGATAGAAAGCAGTGTTTTCACTTGTTTGTTTTTTAATTTTGTTGTCTGAGACAATGGAGAGATGGTGCCATCATTTACTGGATAAAGTACAACTTTATCAGAGCAATTTTCATAAGGAGAGAGTGTAATTAGGAGTTTGGTTCTGAATATTCTGAGTGTAAGTTGTCTATTAGCATTTGAATGAAAATGCTGAATGAGTACTTGAATATGAAAGTCAAATTCAGATGTGATAATAATATTAGTGTTTTTAATTTAATTATAATTTACATGTAGTAAGAGCCACTGTTTTTAAATTTGTTAAGTTCTGATAATTATACATATCTGTGTAACCAATATCCATAAAAAAATAAAATTAGGATGTTTTTATTGCTCCAAAAAGTTCCTTAGTGCCTTGCCAGTAAATCATTGCCCAAACTTCCCTCTTCCAACTCCAGCCATGACAGAATTACATTTTGACTTTCATGCTAGCTTTTGCCCATTCCACAACTTCATAAAGGTAAAATTAGATGGCATGGTTATTCATGTTTGTTTTTAGATTTTTCCATAGGGCACATACACTTGCCAGAAAGAGACAGAAAGAGGGAACGTGAGAAATCACCTCCCAAGGGGGATAGTCATGCCACAACCCCTTCTCCATTCTCCTCTCGGGATTTTTTTCAGCATGCACACACACATGCACCTGGTGTGATTCTCAAACCACCAAGTCTGGGACTGGAATCACAGCCAGCCATTTGGGAGTCCAGTGCCTTAACCACCATACCACCTGCTGGCCCCAGTAGAATGTATTCTTTATGTTTAATCCATTTGCTCAGCATAATGACTGTAAGATATTTTCAAACTACAGCTTTTATAAATCATATTTGTATATGGAAACCTATCTGGCTATCATCAGTCTGTAAGAAACATCTTAGAGTTTGCTCTAAGGATTCTGCATAAACAATACATCCAAAAACTCACTAACATAAAATAAACATTTATTTTTCACTCATGAGTTAAAGGTTGCCTGGGATTCCTCTTGGTTCAGCTGTCCTTGACCAAGCTGAGGCTTAGGTCTACTCCATAGGAGACCTTTGGTCTTTTCAGACCATGGCAGAAGAGTAATAGCTGTGTGAAGCAGTCACAGCCCCGTCCTATGGTGGATAGCAAAAGGACAAGAAGGCAAATAGAAAATCGGAACGGATATATTTTTATGTCTTCTCACATATCCTTGGCCAAAGAAAGTTACTTGACCATTCACAAAATTAACATGGTAGGGGAATCTAGACCTCCCAGGGTGTGAGAGAGGAAAAAAAAAATAGATAGAGAATAGTAATACAATCTCACAGATGAGCAGGAAAGAAGTACTAATTTTTCCTAGGAAGGAGAAAAACAGTACTCAGTTCAGAAGACGTAAGTGTCCAATTTAATTTTACCATACAGATGAGACTCAAATCCTTATTTTCTGTTATTTAATCTGATATTTGACCATACAATTTCTCATTTTATTAATAATGTTAGGTTTGGAAAGTGAAGAGAAATAAGGGATTTTGAGACCAAGATGTGAAGAGGATAGAATACTACAGAGGTTTAAGTACGAAATAACAAAATGCTCCTTAACCCTTCATCATTCTTAATTGATCCTCCATTTACTAACTTAATGGAAGATTTATCAATTGAGAACATAATAATTAAAAAAAAAACTCACTATTCTTTAGGGACAGTTATTGAAGCAAACACTGAAGAAAGAGAGATGAGGTCTACTAGAATAGGGTACAGGTTTCCTAATCATGTGCTGAAGACTGTTTAAACATAAAAGCAAAGACTTTACCTTGTGTCACTCTTTTCCCTTATGGCATCTTTTTTCAGTCATCAAGATGCTTGAAAGGAACACAGACAGGTATAAATGCTTGTACTAAGTGCATAAAGTCTTTTTTATTTGTTGCCAGAAGAGCATTTATGTGTGAGAGACAGAGAGAAAGAGAGAAGGCATCCCCACATAGGGCCTGGTCAGGCCACAATCCTTCTTCCTCCGTTTTTTCCCTCCTATAAGTATCCCAGCAGATACACACATGCACCTGACATGTTTTTTTGAGTTTTAGGGGTCAGAATTCAAACCATGGTCTGCCATGTGAGATCCAGCTCTCACTGCATAGGACTTAATCAAGATACTGATTCTCGTCTTGGACCTGGTGGCTTAAACTCATGCCAGGCACATGTGTGTGCATGCTCAAGATCCCAAGAGGAGAATGGAGAAGGGATTGCAGCGTGGCCATCCCTTCTGGGGAGTGATTTTTCGCTTTCTGTCTCTCTGTCTGTCTCTGTCTTTCTGGCGAGTACACACGCCCTATAGCAAAAACCTCTCCAAAAAGAAAAAAAAAGAATTTACAACATCGTTTTTAAAAAGTGTTAAGATGCAGTTATGCCTAGAGTACTAAGAGACTACAGCCCAGGGTTCAAACTGAGATTAGAGGATTGACCCTTACAGGATGAATAGAAGTTTGATACAGCTAAGGTGGAGGGGAATAGTGGAAAACACTCTTGAAGTAGGAACCAGGCTACAGGAAAAGGTTTAACTGTGTTGAGAATTTCGAGTGGTTTGGTATGTCTGAGTAATACGGGAATAGGAAGTCACGGTAGGATAGAAGATTCCATGATGCTTTCAACTTTCCTTTATTCACTCTGCCTCTCTTTTTTTTTTCTAATACATCTCCTAGTTTCCACATCTCCAAGGATCTTGTACACCTAGGAAAACAGTATTGATAGAAATCACAAAACATTCAAATTGGAAAGGCATCTAAAATATAATACATTAAACCTTTTATCTTTCAGACAAATATCTTTAAATACATAAAGTTGAACTTTCAATTTATAAATTGAAAATAGGCATTCAAATATGATCAGAAGCTGAACTTCCTATTTTAATTTCAAATTCCTAATTAAGCTACTAGTCAATATAGTGTCCTGTTTGAAATTCATGTTTACATTGGAGTACCTTGCCATGTTCAAGCTTAAACCCCAGCTACTGAATTAAACCTCTTTTTAGAGTAAAATGTTAAACACCCAGCTTTATTCCATCTAGTTTGAATTATTTGGTTAGAAAATGTCTGTTCGTTGAAACTGGTCAGAGTTGATGGACATGTTTTGGAACTAATTATCCTTGTTCAAAACATTTATCTGAAAACCATTGTCTATGAATTGGTCAACCATATGTCCTATTTTTCCCAGGTAAGGCTCAGTGTACTATCGCTGTCCTAAACATAATTACTAATACTCCCCATCTTTCATTCTCATTCACACACATTTGAACAATAAATAATAAAGTTACTTTCTTATTAGTCAGTCAGAGTCCATGTTATAAAAGATGCATGATAGTCTGAAATTTGCACAAAATATTATTTCATGATATAATGTTAAGCAGTCCACAAAATACAAGACTTCAAAAGTTTGTTGGAAATGGAATTAAAATCAAAGTTCATTTGATGTAAAATTTATTTGAAATTCATGCATAGCTTTTTCGTAATCTGCATTTTCCATAAACTTTTGGAGGACTATCTTATATATGAACAAGAGGGAGGACCTTTATGATACAGGCATTCTTAACTCACCATCAGCAAACAAGGAAATCCCTAAATTGATAGAGAGCAGGAATATGTGGTCTTACTGCACTAGGTAAAACTCAGGGGAAGCATGACCATTAGTTGTGTCTAGGACAGTTATAATGAAACCTTCAGAAAGTCAATGCGGTCTGAGAGCCTTCCAACATGCTTTTAAGGAATTGACTGATTTTCTATGCCATTAACTGTGGAAACTGTATATTTTCTTTTATATCTTAGCAAAAATACCTCTTCCTACCATTGCTCATACAGTGTAAGAGGGAACATAGCAGAGAGTGTAGATCCCTAGACAGCAATCTCCTGCCAGTCTAACAGCTCCCACATAAGAGATATTTTTACTTTACCCATGGAGCTGTTCAGTGTTAATGCCTTCCCTTACTGAGAAACAAAATTTAACCTTCTCAGAGACATGACAAAACTTTTGTGAATGTTTCTCATTTCTGGGTGCCTTTCTATCATCCAAATACAAAACTCCTTGGTCTGTTTTAAAGCATCATTTCTTCTTTCCAAAAATGTGATTATGCCAGTTGTAGCAAAAGAGAACAAAACCCACTCCAACAGAAGCCAACCAACTATACATTCACATATGTAATTAACTAATTGGGGAGAAAGAGAAATATAAGAAATAAATGGAAACTTACATCCTTACTAAAACAGAAAGGTTCTAGGCAGTTCTTTAAGAAATTATTAGTTTATGATATTTCTTTCAGGAGTCAGGGACCATTAAACTCAGCAATGCCACTGACATATTCAATAATGAATAATTTTAATGTAAATAAATCTTCAAGTGAAGTGTGATACAGATACTCATACTTTCAGATACTTTCTAGTAAGTAATTTTTTTAAATGGCCAATTACATACACTTAAAAGGATTAGTACAATGACTCGATTGATGGTGCATGTTTCCCTAAAAGAGTTTTGATGGGTTTGCTTTAGGTTACAGATAAAATTCATTTATACTCAGCAACAATTTTTTCTTTCTAAATTCTATCAACTCAAGTCCTAAAACACTATTGTCCCTTAGCATGTATTAGACATGGCCTTTTTCATACAAATTTTAAGAAGCTTTGGACTGCTTCCATGGTGCAATGATGAGGCACTGCTTGGGAGAAGTCTAATGCAGTGTGGCATCAGAGGTCCCTGTTCCAAATCCTGTTGGTCTTGGACATGCAGAGCAAGCATTTATGTGCTTAATGTGTTGTGGGACTGGAAAAGAGAGTGACTGCAGTATGACTGCACCTTGTGGAGGGTACTCTTCTCTGTCACATACTCTGGCACTCACTCTCACGCAAGTTCTTATTATCATATGCACACCATATGATATAAATGAAGAAAAAAAATAATCTTTGGGCAAGCAAGATGGTGTGGCGAAGGCTGCTGGTTTCCACATGCCCTACTGTGAGGTTCAAGCCCCAAATCCAGCCATTTGAAAAGCATGCCAGGCAAGCATGTATGTGTGCCCAAAATCCTGAGAGGAGAATGAAGAAGGGATTGTAGCATGGCCCTTGGAAGGTGCTTTCTCACCTTCTCTATCTTTCTCTCTGCCTGTCTCTCGCTAGCCAACACATGCACACTAAAACAAATTACAAAAATAAAAAGTAAAAGTAAAATAAAAATTATCTTGGAACCAGCAGGTGGCATAGTGGGTAGTGTGTTAGACTCTCACATGGTCGACCACAGTTTGGGTCTTGGACCTGGTGACTTGCTTTCTCACATTCCCTCTCTCTGTCTTTCTCTGTTTCTCTCTGGTGAGCACACGTGCCTTATGACAGGTTAACATATAAAAATAATTACAAAATAAAATAATTGTTTTAAATTGTCTTCCTTTAGGGTATAATAAACGTTACTTTTCATGTACATATTTTAACAAATTTTTGTTTAAGACATTCGTAAGGAAAAATTATAGTTCATTATTTGAAGAATGACTTTACTAAAACATTGCTAAAGCCAGTCAGCACAGATCTTCAAATAGTGCCTGTCCAGCATATATATATACATATATATTTATGAAAACATTCAGGAGCTGGTGATAAAAATGTGTGCTCTGTGAGACAGACCCACATGTGAAGATGATCACATTTTTGCCTGGAGTGCTCCATATGAGCATGCGTGTGTCCGTGATATAGACTGGCTGAAGCCAGGGATGAATCATGGTGTCAGGGGTATCTCTCTCTTTCTAACTCTGACTCTCATGGAATAAATCCATAATCCTAAAAGAACTTTCTACATCAAGATAATCATACTATCTAATCATTATCAATCATTTATCAAAGATATTTTGCTGTCTGAAGTTTGTCCTTGACACCAACTCTCTCAATCCCCCCTCCAAAACACACATTAGCTCTGCTGATGAGCCATGTAGTATTCCTAATGGGGGTGGTCTGTGACTCACACAGGCTCAGCTCAAGCACATGGTCATTGGCGTCCCCTGCATTTTTGAGGAGGAGGAATATCAGAGCAGAAAACTTCCAATTTGGCCAGGTCAGAATGAGAGGCACTCTGACTTTGGATAAACCCAAGAGAGACCCTGCCTTTGATGATCTCTTTTTCTAATGGATGTTTTCTTTTTATGCTATTTAAAATATTTCTTTAAATTTTAATATTTCTAGGCCAGCCAGGTGGCATGGAAGTAGAGGTAGCTAGATCCTACATAGCCAAGTGTATGGTCTGAGTGCCATACCTGACAGCTGGGCGTGTGTGTGTGTGTGTGTGTGTGTGTGTGTGTATGTGTGTGTGTGCCCAAAATCTAGAGAGGAGAGTAGAGGTGAAGAAATTGTGCTGTGGACATTCCCTCTAGTGGATTCTTTCTCACTTTCATTCTCTGTTTCTCTCCAGCAGGTACACTTCCTATAGCAAAACAAAAAATAAATTAAAAAATAACATGTCTATTCTTAAACTGATAGATAATAATTATATGAATATAATTATGTGTGATATCTGATAAATGCACCACCTCTTTCTTTCTGTCTCTGGTGAGTTCATTCACTAAATTTATTTTACACAAAAATCAATTGATACTCATTCGTTATCTAATGAGTTCTTGCTTGAGTAACTAAGTATGTCCCCACTTAATATATACCAAGTGTCTACATGCTAAATATATATATATACACATATATATGTATATATGTATATATATATATATATATATATATATATATATATATATGAAACCATACTTCTTCTGTTGTTGTAGAGTCATAAAACTATACAAAATTATATGAAATTATATGAAATATTTTGAACATTATCTTTAAAATTCAGTATTTTGCAATTTTGAAAGTTGTTTATAAACTGTCAAGAACTATGGAGTATGAGCTAAAATTTATTGATATGTAAAGTAAATGTTTGTGGAAAAATGTAAAAATAAATAAATGAAAGAAAAAAAAAAAGAAGGATAAGACATTAGTTCAAAAATAACCCCGTGAGTGCAACGTGAATCCTACTAAATTAAAGCAAGAATAAACATTGAATTTATGGAAAAGGTTCGGTGGAGTAATAATGAAATCATTGATGCTTTATGAAAACTTTATGAGGACACTGACCTTAAAATCAGCACTTTAGGGACCAGCAGTTAGCATAATGGCTATGTCGCTGGACTCCCATGTAATGGACTGCATTTTGAGTCCCAGACCCAGTGGCGTGTGCGTGCGTGCCCAAGATCCTGAGAGGAGAATGGAGGACAAGGGATTGCGGCATGGCCATCCACCCTGGGGGGTGATTTCTCACTTTCTGTCTCTCTCTCTCTGTCTGTCTGGTGAACACAAGCACCCTATGGCAAAAACCTCTCCAAAAAAAAAAAAAAAAAAAAAAAAAAAAATCAGCAGTTTACAAATACATAACTCACTTTAGACTGAACAAGATGATGTTGACAGCAATGTATGCAAAAATATACCATCCACCTCATTTTTCCAGGAAAAAAACTTAACATTATATGTGCCTAAATTTAAGAAGACCCATGATTGACAATAGAAACAATGGCCACATCACAGACATCTCCAGTGGTTCAACTTACAAAATTCTGCTTAAAAATTAAACTTGAACAAACTATTGGCTTGGTGAGTATCAAAATTATTGTACCGTGGGACCAGAGTTAGCATAATGGCTGTGTCACTGGACTCCCATGTAGTCGATCGCGGTTTGAGTCCCGGCCCTGGTGGCTTAAACTCATGCCGGGCACATGTGCATGTGTGCCTAAGATCCTGAGAGGAGAATGGAGGAGAAGGGATTGCGGCATGGCCATCATCCCCCTGGGGGGTGATTTCTCACTTTCTGTCTCTCTGTCTCTCTTTGTCTTTCTGATGAGTGCATGTACCCTATAGTAAAAACCTCTCTAAAAAAATAAATAAATAAAAAATAAAAAAAAATTATTGCACCAGGATCAGCTGCAGATAAGAACTTACCTTTCAGTGGAAATTTTAAATAAGTGAGATCAAAACAAAACTCTAAAATTTCTTTGAAGAATTTTAACAAGGGATGATATGTGGCTTTACCAAGATGATTCAGGAGACAAGGACAACCAAAACAACAACTATTAAGAGTTGCAAGTGGTCCAAAAAAAGCCAAATCGAGCAGCCAAGAATAAGGTCATGACAGTTTTTGGGGGATGCTGAAAACATTTTGCTTATTTACTATCTGGAGGCCCATAAAACATCTGCTTATTAAAAAAAATGTTTCTAGAAAATTAGCAAAACCTTTAGCAGAAAAATGTCCCCAAAAGCTTCACCAGATTCTTTCTTCACCAGGAAAATTCTTAGGCTCATTACTTTTATCAAACATTAGAAATTTTGTGAGTTTCCATAGGAAATCATTAGGCATCCACCTTACAGTCTTCAGTCGTCTCCTCTTGACTTCTCTCTGTTTCCTAATCTTAAAAATCTTCAAAGGGTACCCATTTTTCTTCAGTTACTAGTATTAACATTATTGTATTGACATGGCTAAATTTCTAGAAACTTCAGTTCTTTAGGGATAAATTAAATGGCTGATATCACTGCTCACAGAAGTATCTTTAACTTGATAGTGTCAATGGTTGGGAGAGTGTCCAGCTGCATTGTGAAGTCCTTTGGGCCCAGATCACTAAAATGAGAGATCTGTCCCTAGGTGCAAAATGAAACCGCAACTACAAATGAAGTAGGTAGAAAAGAAGATTTAATATGAAGAAAAGAAGTACATCTAAAAGACTCGGGTGGGCAGATTGCCAGGTGGCAACTGACTTTGGGAACTGGTTAATCATTACTTTTATCACTAGAGGTCATTAATATTCATTGGTGGGAGGTCTGTTACACTACCCATGTCCTCCATTTGAATTTGAATCCCTGCGTTTTGTCCTGCACTTGAGTACTTTTCTCACAGGTAAAAAATGAGGAATTTGATTACCTAATTGAGCACGCCCAATGTGAGCCAGTTTGTTTTAATTAGACTGCCTAATTAGTTTATCCCCCTAGTGGGAATTAGGGCATTGACCAAAATGCCCTTTTGCTTTTCTCTTAGGGCTGCCTACACATGACTAACTAACTGCCTACCACAGTAGCACTTAAGTTTAAAAGTAAAGGTTATAATTTTTACTTTTAATCTTTGAATAACATTTTCCATTAATTTAAAAAATATTTTTATTTCAATTTGTTTTATACATTCACTCACATACGTCACTTAGCTTGCTGAGTGACTATTCCAACATGTATACATTTTTCACCAATCCGGTCAGAAATACTATACACATCATCCTCAGTAGACAATAACCCATCTTTGAAATGCCTCTGTGTATACACATATAAGTGTGTTGTGTGTGTGTTTGTGTGTGTATCCTTTGCTGCCTCTTTTATCCCTAGAAAAAAAAATAACATGGCTGTTTTAAGCCTTAACATACCGTTTGCATGAAATGAAATTTAATGCAACTGATATATAATATTAAACATAAATGTACTAAATCATATATAAAATAAAGGCTGCAGATTAGCTAGGTACTTTAAAAAGCATGACCTAGTTATAATTTGTTACAAGAAACTCATTTCAAACACAATTGTTTTGTATATTTATAGATTTCATACTTGCAAATGTACAGTTATGTATAATAATTCAATAAAGAATAGTCAACATATTTAAGTAGTGTTGGAACAACTGGACACCCATGACTAAATAGATAAGTAAATAAAACTTGCCTCATAGTTTATGCAAAAATTAACTTAAAATGGATTAGGAACTTAGGTGTAAAATATGGTCCAATAAATTTAAATAAAAAAATGTAGTTGAAAATATAAGGATCTAGGACTAGGTAATGATTTTTTAAACTTGATGCCCAAAGCATAATTTATAAGTGAAAATTGATAAGTTGAACTTTATCAAATTAGCAGTTTTTACTCTGCAAAAGATCATGTGAAAAGTATGAAAAGACAAATAACAAAACAGGGAAAACTATTTGTAAATAACATGTCCAAAAATTACATAGTATTCACAATGAATAATGCACTCAAATTTTAAAAGTTAATAATAAGAAACTACAAATAACATAATAAAAATTCAATAGAAAATTAGTGAAATACATAGAGATTTTTCACAGAAAAAAAGATAAGTAGGCACCAAGTAAGTACATATAATAGTCTTCAGCATCATTAATTATCAGAGAAATACAAATTAAAAACACAAAATAATATATACCTAAAAGAATAGGTAAAATAAAAATTATTGATGACATGAAAATTCTAGTAAGTATGCTGAGAAACAATCTCTGAAACACTGCTGGTGGAAAAAAACTGCACACTCTACAATTTACCTGCTTCTTTAATAACTCTAAACATATACTTACCATATGATGCAAAAATTTTGTACATGTTAAATTTTTTCCCTGAGATGAAGAACTTTGTTCACATAAACACATGCACATGAAGTTTTTTCTATGCAAAAATGCATCAAGACTTTCCCAACAACACAATATTTTTAATTGATTGGAAAATATAGAGATTAAACTAATTATTTAAGAACAAATAATAAATACTGAGTTGAACTCAAGTTTTTGTGACACAAGAGCCCAAAGACTGAAACCTTGTAAAGCCATTAGATTATTTGAGACTTTTATGACATGTCACCCTTCCTTGTCTCCCTCAAATTCTCTACCATTCTCCTCCTTCCCCTCCTCCTCCTGTCTCTCCTGCATTTAATTACATACACTTTATGTATAGCATGGTGATAAATGCTAGAAATAAAAAAATTATGTACAAAAAATCAAAATTCTATAAGATATGGTCTTCATCTTTGACATAATGCTTTATTTCTTATAAAGTATGAGAATATTTTAGAAGAACAAGTTGGCAGGTGACCTTTATCCCTTATTTTATTTATTTATTTATTTATTTATTTTTTGAGAGGTTTTTGCTATTGGGCTCATGCACTTGCCAGACAGAGACAGAGAGACAGAAAGCGAGAAATCACCCCCCAGGGGAGATGGCCACGCCGCAATTCCTTCTCCTCCATTCTCCTCTTGGGATCTTGGGCATGCACGCACACGCACCCAGTGTGAGTTTAAGCCACCGGGTCCGGGACTTGAACCACGGTTGACTATGTGGGAGTCCAGCGACATAGCCATTACGCTAACTGCTGGTCCCAACCCTTACCCCTCATAAAAGTTCTCCAAAGTTGTGCTAATACACTCAATATATATAATTGAGTTTATATATTATATTTATGTGCATATGTATAATGTATTTGTATGTGTATATATATATATTATGTACATATGAAGACAGTTCAAAACATTTATAGAAAATATAATTAAAACATGAGTTAAATTTTTTAGACAAATCCTTAAAATCCTTGCATATTATTTTGATAATATACATATTTCATAAACTTTTGGAAGACCTCCATGTATATGCATGTCCCCATATATTTTTAAAATTTAAATGTACAGGGGCCGGCAAGTGGCATGGTGGTTAAAGGTGCTGGACTCCCACATGGCCGACCATGGTTCAAGTCTCGGACCTGGTGGCTTGCTTGCTCACTTTCTCTCTCTCTCTCTGTCTCTCTTGGATCAAACTGGATAGTAATAATGATAATAATAATAAATAAAGTTAAATAAAAATAATTCTTAAAAAAACTTAAATGTACATACATAAATGTATATGCATATACACTTATATGTGTATATACATGTACATATGTATATATACATACATGTGCATACATATGTGTATATTTTGAGTATATTTATAGAGAATATATATATATGCACATCCATATAACTTCTATACATATGTATATATATATATATATACACACACATAGAAAAAATTTCTATATATAGTCTCTCTTTATATATATACATATATATATATACACACAATAAATATACATCGATATGTATATATATAGAGAATATATATACATACACATATATGTTCATATATATAAATATATATGTGTGTTTTGTGTGTGTGTGTGCGTGCGTGCATGTATATACCCATATCAGACACATATTTTGGCTATGAGAGCTTTTTCATATCCCAATACTAGGAAGTTAATTAGCTGGAAATCAGGAAAATAAAATTCATTCTTATCAGGCCATCATTTTTCTCAATTCAGGACAGAAAGGAAAATATTTCCTGATTTTATTCCAAGTTCAAAATATGTTCTATAAAAAGGGCATACATGAATTCTTTTAAGATCTAAATTTATAGATATGAAAGTTTGAACAATAAATTTTAAAATATAACTTTTCAAAAAAATTTCTATATACTTTCTGTCTTATAGGAGGCTATTTAATTTCGCTTACTGAATGTGTTAGCCACTGTATTTTTTTGAACAATTATCTTATTTAATCTTATTTATTTTTGTATTTTTAATTTGACCAGAGAAGGTCAGAGAAAGAGAGATAAAGCAACAAAGCAAGCCATCAGGTCCAGGACTCACACCTTGGTGGGCCATGTGGGAGTCCAACACCTTAACCACCACACCACCTGCTGGCCCCAGCCACTGCATTTTGAACATAATGATGTAATGCCTGAAGCATTCGGTAATTAATTTTTTTATGGTTCATTCTGACTGTCCTATAAAATTGTACTACTGAATCTATAGCAATTACTGCAATAGCAGAATTTTTCTCTGCTATTTTCTTTAAAATTATAGAATGATATATCTTTTTATTTTATGAGCTACATCAAATTTACCATTTTAAGATTTGTTGTTCAAATAGAAGGAAAATAATATTTTCTTGAAATGTATATTTACTTCTATTTATAAAATTATTTTCATTTTTACATTGATGTACAATGAAGACATATAAGTAAAGAGTAAAGTCTGTCTTCTTAGAAAGGGACATCTGTCAGATACCCTGAAGCTCATTTGTAGCTGCAGGCTAGGATTTAGTCAGATGAGAAATGGAAAGAAATCAACTTATAGGAAAGTCATCCATGAAAATCACTTCATTTGCACAGAGCAGGTACCTGTCCAGAATTTTATAACTTGGTAAATGTGGGAGCACACTGCATAAAAATGGAATATTTCTATATTTCTTGAATAGAGTGTGTGTATATTTATATACACACATCCATATAAGTATATGCATATGTGTGCATGTATAGTCATACATATTATTTTATTCATATAAATTTATTCATATAAATATATACAATTATATATATATTTATATATTAGTTTATATTGAGAATCTAGTTTTTCAGAGTATTCTATTTTTCAAAAGAAACAAAAATAAGATAAAGTAGGTAAGCTCCAGTGTGCACCCCTATTCACATTCTGCTTACTGGCCTGATTATTGATTCACTGTGTGAAGATGGTCTAAACCTCTTTATTAACTTGCTCATCCACTTCGTCAGTTTCACCAGAGCCACTGGTTTCTTGCCAGCATTTAAATTTTTAGTCTCACTGAAAACGTCCCTCATACTGAAGCAGAATCTGCATAATTCTTATGTATTCCTCAGCATGAGAGTTGCTTTTCTAAACATCTATAGCCCCCTGGATGGTTAGCATCTTGAATCACACCTGGAAATGACTACAAAGCTGGTCCATAAGGCATCAACAGCAGATGTCCTGCACTTCATGTAGATGAATCGCTTTCCAATTCCTAAATCTATGTTTGAATAGTGCGTTTCTTCTATTTATTACATTTTCACTCCATACTGCCAGGAACAATGTGTTAGTTAGCAGATGCAGTGCTAGATCACTCCTGTCTTCTTATTTATCACCAATACTTTGTTCTATCCTTAGAGGAGTGCACAACTGCTGTATTGCTTATAACAAAATGAAAATTATGTCATAAAATTAGTGTTAAAATCAAACATCACTTCCTTTTGCACTCTTTTGGGAGGTGTTCAATGAATGATTTATAGTCACTGACATAATCCAGTTTATGAGTGTTGATAGAATCGGCTATTCAAAATCTTCTGGTCATATGTCGTACATCATAGACTTTAATTACAAGTATATCTGCTTCACTATGTAGTAAATGATGCATGCACATTACTTCACAGTACATACATATCTCATGCTATAATTATGCATTTCACTATCTAAAGTATGCTTTTAATTATACAGAAAAGTTATACAATTCTCAAACTTGGTAAACACAGATAGAAATGCTACACGATTTTGTTTTTAGAAGGGAATAAAAGAAATGTGAAGACAGGAGTTCTCTTAATTTATATTTGAAAAGAAAATCTTTCTCACCTTTATTGCTTTTATGTTTAGAAGCTTATATTTTTTCTAAAAGATCATTTATATTGTATACATAATGTAGAATGTTTTAACTGAGAGCCAAGGTGATTACATTCAGATCTGTAATTCTTACATATTACAGATACGATGGCAATTTTGAGAGGAGACAAACATTTTTTTTTTTTTTTTTGAGAGGTTTTCGCTATAGGGCGTGTGCGCTCGCCAGACAGACAGAGAGAGACAGAGAGATAGAAAGCGAGAAATCACCCCCCAGGGGGGATGGTCACGCCGCAATCCCTTCTCCTCCATTCTCCTCTCGGGATCTTGGGCACGTACGCACACGCGCCCGGCGTGAGTTCTAAGCTACCGGGTCCGGGATGCGAACCGCGGTCGACTACGTGGGAGTCCAGCGACATAGCCATTACGCTAACTGCTGGTTCCCGAGACAAACATTTTAAGTTCATAGAATTTGACTTCTTCACTCTCATTCACTCTGAGATATTTCTTTCTTTTTTTTTATTTGTAAAACCAGGCCACTTTAATGTTTGTTGTACAATTTAATAAATGATCATTTGATGACTGCAGACAAGTAAGATTGGCTATATTTAGAAACATAAATCATGATGGTTTTCCAGATTGGTGTATCATCTTCAAAGATTACAAGGAGTTATTTGTACGTAACTGCTATCAAACCAGTAAGACAGCATTTATGCATCCATCATTTTCAGGATTGTTGGTAACTTGGGCATATTTCCCCCAAATAACCTTGCCTCTTTGTGTCACAAGACCCAACTTGCTCTTGTTCACCTCAATGACAATACCTTTGGTGATAACACCCAAAGTTGTATATAGTGGGGATGAGGGATTCTTCTTTGCACTGAGTATTGGCAGGCAAAAGGTGGCTTTCAGTTCAGGATGTGTTATGTGGGCCTTCTTGAAACGTAAACCCATTGGCCTAATGAATCTTTCATTATTTAGGTGGTTTTCTAGTAAAGACATCTCCAACAAAGCAGACTTTTGTAATCATCATTTTCCATAATTTCTTCTCTTTCCAGTTCAAATAACTTTTAATACTCTGTTTCTCTGTAGGCTCAAACTTTGGGTAGAGGGACTTTCCATCCCCCTTTCTCTTTCCATTTTTGTTTAATCATATTGGAAAGTACTTTAGCTCGGGACTGTCCTTCTCTGTCCAACAGATAGGCAGGTCCTGCTCATTGTGGAGTCTTTTCATCATTCCTTGGTGTTCCTCTTTTCATGCATCTCAATAGTCTTTTTCATTTGTATTTTCTCAGTATGGTGCTGTTTATGATAGAGCTTAGTCTTCAAACAAAACATCTTTTTTACCTTCTTTGAAAGTTCATGAGCCTCCTGACTTTCCTTCTTTCTCTTTTTCTCATGGTAATGCAAACCGTATCAGTAGCATTTATGATGTAATTCAATATATTCATTTTCTGGCATGGTGACAGCTGCAGAGTTGCTGAGAGGAGCATCCCAGATGCAAAGAAGTCAACTTTCAGGTCTTGAGATATTTCTTCATTAGACCTTCTATTTTTAAGTTTCTCAGAAGTTCAGTTCCTACCGTTGCAATTATACTAGCAAAACTAGATTCTCTAGAACGAACCTTGAAACTTTCTTGACCTGATATTGAACCTATTATTATTATTTTTAGTTTTACCAGTTTATTTCTTTCATGAATGAGTGAGCAAGCAACAGAGATAACACTTTGAATAGGGTCTTGATGCCATGATCCGTTTCCTGTGTCAGCCTGCCCCAGATTATGGATGATCATGTGTGCATTGTACTCAGGAAGGCTCTCAACTTGAATTGGGAACCTTCTTCCGAGGGATTACCTTTATAGTGTGCATTTTATTGTTGCACCACTGTTTGGCCCATGAAACTGACCCTGTATGAGCATGTCCTGCAGAACATGCTCCTATTAACATTTCCTTACCTAAATACTTACTTATTTTTTAATACCTAAGTTTTATAGACCAGCTTCTAGCCAAATTGTTGTACTGTTAAAGATTTTCTGTTTTGTTTTGTTTTATTTTTTCTGTTTCTGCTTTAATATTTACTTTGGTTTTGTTTTTTATCAGTTTACCCATTATTTGCTGATGTATAGCTTTCTTTATTTAGTTTGAGTTCATATAACATTTAACAACTTTGGCTTGTTATGCCTGCTAAGTTTTATAAAGCAGCTATTATATTCAATGTAATATTTAATGAGAATGAGGACAGATAAGTAGATAATACATAAAGAAACAAAATGAAATTCTTAAAAAAAATCCTTTGAATGACTAAATTATGTAACAGTTAACACAAAGGATAATTTAAAATATCAGGCAAGTTAACGAGCCATTTAATAAAGTGAACGATAGTTCATAGGTGAATATAGAAGAGAAACAGATATAAATGAAACATTTGACATATATACTTGGGGTTTGAGGAAAAGAAGAGAAAGAGATTAGAAACAAAGACCATACTGGTAAGATCTACTAATACTGGTAAGATCAAAAGCACAGCTCAATTTCTAAGACTCTCAGCTAACTCCTTGAAAAGACTTAAATCCTAGGGGAAATGTGACCTCCAAAAAGTCATGAACAGAATCCCCTTTTATATATTTTTTTCCATATAATAAATGAGTTTTGTACCTACCAGGGAAGTCAGGCCTCTCGGCTGAAGGTTTCCTAATAAGTAAAGCTGTAGAGGAGTGTGTCTGGCATTCTGTTAGGTTTTACCCTTGGGACATTCAACAATTATTTAAGCCATATAAGATAAGGAACCAGAAAGGTCAGCAGAAAACAGGTGGAAAGCTCAATAGCAGTTTTAGAAATATCTTTGAGCTAAGGAGACAGAAATTAGAATTAAAAGTCTGAAAAGAGGGAGAATCTCTTTTTAAGGTAAAACAAGTAGACTAACCTTAATATAGCTTGTGACCTAATCTGGAATTAGTTTAGGACTTAAGTGTACTATCCTAGCTCTATTCCCTGGAAAAGGATATTGTGCATAATTTATGGAGAAATATATTATTTAAAGTATCAAAATTTTTAATAAAAAAAGTCCAACATTTACTAAGAAATTAGCAAGCATAAGAAGGAAGGAAGGAAGGAGGGAAGGAAGGAAACAAACAAACAAAAACCTAGTAATACATGTATTAAAGTTACTAGGCAGATGCATTAAAATACATGTGCTTAATATATTCATAATGGTACATTTCACCAGAAAACTAAAATCTATTTTTAAAGAAGTTCAATAATTGAAATCTCCATAAGTTAGTTGCTAAAAAAAAACCCTCCTTTTAGATACAAAGACACAAATAAGTTAAATGTAAAATGATGGGTAGAAATATCCTTTGATAATAAGACTTTTATAAGAAAGCATGAATGCTGTTTCTCAAACATAATGAAATGCAGAGGAGAGTATATTAGTAGCCATAAAGAGGAATCAATATCTAATTATAAAGAAGTCAGTTCTTGAGGATATTAACAATTTTAGACATTTTGCATTAAATAATATAACTTAAAGTTACTTAAAGCAAAAACTGCTAAAAATACAATGCAAAATAGACAAATATGCAATTGTCAGAGATTTAAAATTCTCACATTAAATAATTTATTTTTAAATAGGCAGGAAGTCAGTAAACACATACAAGGCTTGATGAATGCTATTGACCCATATGACCTAATTGACATATATAAAATAGTCTACCCCAGCAATGCAGAATACAAATGTTTTTAGAAATCCAATTATATTTATCAAGAAAATTCATTTTCTTGGCCATAAAACTACTATGATTTTAAGTACCTAATGAGAGAAAGAATGTTATTTGGCTGTGACGGAGTTACATCAGGTATCAATAACAACAATACTTACAGAATACTTCCAATTATCTGTAAACTAAATAAGACACTTATAAATAATGCAGGAAACAATCAATAAATAAAATTAAAATTTGAAATAGGAATGCAAATATAGTACTTAAAAGTTTTGATAGGCACCTTTAGCAATAACTAGAAGGAAATTTGACACTAAATGCTTTTATTATAAAATATAGAGGTCTAAAATAATACAGAATATATTAGAAAATATAAAGGTCTAAAATCAATGACTTCATCTTCCAAATTACAAAATCTAGAAAAAAAGAACAGATCAGTGCAAAAATTACATAGAAAATAATAAGAAGCAGAAGTCAATGAATAGAAAAGAACTAAATAGAGAAAAATCGATAAAACCAAAACCTGGTTCATTGAGAAGAGCAATAAAAATGACAATCCTTCTGATAGACTGATCAGAAAAAGAGTGAAGGCACAAACTACTTTAAACAGGAATGAGACAGTATTGTTGCCACACATTCTGCAGATATTTAAAACACAAAGAAAAACTAATAACAACAATTTTATAGCAATAGAGTTCACAAGATTGACAAAATAAAAATAAATTATTGGGAACCAGCAGTTAGCATAATGTCTATGTCGCTGGACTCCCACGTAGTCGACCGCAGTTTGCGTCCCGGACCCGGTGGCTTAAAACTCACGCCGGGCGCGTGTGCGTGCGTGCCCAAGATCCCGAGAGGAGAATGGAGGAGAAGGGATTGCGGCGTGACCATCTCCTCTGGGGGGTGATTGCTCACTTTCTGTCTCTATGTCTCTCTCTGTCTGTCTGGCGAGCGCATGCGCCCTCTAGCAAAAACCTCTCCAAAAAATAAATATATATAAATAAATAAAGAAAGAAATTATTGAGAGAGAAAATAATCAAAGTTCACTCAAGAATACATGTATAACCTAAATGTATATACAGAGATTAAACAAAATTATATTTTTAATTAAAACTGTTCTAGAGGGACCAGCAGTTAGCTTAATGGCTATGTTGCTGGACTCCCATGTAGTCAACTGCAGTTCGAGTCCTGGACCCAGTGGCCTAAACTCATGCAGGGCATGTGTGCGTGCTTGCTCAAGATCCCGAGAGGAGAAGGAGGGGTAATTTTTCGCTTTCTATCTTTCTCTCTCTGTCTTTCTGGCAAGCACACACGCCCTATAGCAAAACCTTCTCAAAACAAAAACAACAACAAAAACAAAAACAATAACAAAAACTGTTCCTAGAAAATAAGTCTAAATTTATATGTCCTTAATGTAAAATTCTATTAAACATTAAACAAAGAAATAATACCAATTCTGCATTATTTTTCTAGAATATTCTATTATGCAAGTAAAGAGATCTACAGAATAATAATGCTCATGAACAGAGACAAAGGAAAGTTGGCAAAATTATAGCAAATTCTATTTGAAATATATGAAAAGGATAGTATATCTTGATAAAGTCATTTTTATCTGAGAAATGCTATGTTATCATTAAATCAAATCAGGTTATTCATCATATTTCAAACTAATAACAGAAAGCCATATTGAGGGGTGATTTCCCACTTTCCCTTTCACCATTTCTCTCTCCTACAAGCATATGTGTCCTATGACAAGAAAATAAAAAACCCTTTAAAAAATAATGTGTTCACAAATAACACAATTGTTATAAAGGACATCTAAATAGTTTTTTTATTTTAAAGGGTTCCTAATTTGTGAGTTTAGGAAGATAATGGACATCTAGTTCAGCATATCAAATTTAGTCATATTCTCTATTTCAACAGTAAAACAATTAAAATGCAAAATTTTAAAAAGCAACAAATTTCAACAGGTATTAGCCCCCTAAAAAGAAAATGTTTATCCATATAAAGACTCGTTTCACAAGAGCCTTATTTATGATTGCTAAAAGCTTAAAATAACTCAAATGACTGTATGTTGAATGCATGAACAAATATCAGAATATCAATACAATGGAAAACTATCAATAAAAATTAATTGATACACACAAAATAGACTGAATCACAAAATAATTATACTGAATTTAAAAAGCCAAAGTAAAAGATTTGTACAGTAAGATTCAATTTATATCAAATTTAAGAAAATAATTTGTGGTAACAGAAAGCAAAATAGTGGTTACCTGAGTTAGGGTTGGGGTTTGGGAGTTTGACAGGTGCAGAAAAGAGTGATCAAAAAAGGAACTAGTTATGTAGTTACAGTTAGGAAATAGCTTTGTTCATTAGCTTGGTTGTGGTCAGGGTTTCACTCGTATATACATATAAAATTTGAAAAATGATATGTGCAAATTTTAGTTTATTTGAATTAAACCACTATATACTTGTTAAAAACTAAAACATATGTAAAATATGCAATTGAAATATTCAAATATGCAAATATAGAAATGGTTTATGGAAATGAGCCAGTAGAGAATCATATACCAATGATGGGTTACAGGGCTTAACTTGAGGAAAAACAATATATGGAAGGTAAAATAACATTGAACTCAGAGCCTAAGCAGTAAGATTATCATCAAATTAAAAAAAAAATCATTGTTCAGGAAGGAATGACAGTGACAGGTACATGTAAGTGCATGAAAAGTTTCAGTATGGTAATTGAGAGTATTCTCTTCGGTGAAATCAAATCGTATGAATAAAGGAATATCTGACAGGAAAAGAAAGGTATTGTTCTGTCAGAAAGCAGAAAGAAGAACCTTTTGCACACAAGTTGTAGTGTTAAGAGATTTATACCTCATGGTATAGAGGGGAAACTTAAGGAAAGAGAAGAAATACATGTACTATAATGTGCAAAGGGTTTCGAATATACTCTCATATAATAAAGGCCTTATTAATTTAAACATTATTTAAGCTGAGTCAGTGGTTTCTCCAACACTGTAGTGTTGTTTTTGTCATTTAGTAGAAATAGAGGAAATGAATACGTAGATTCACAAAAATGGAGCTCATTGTGTTTTATTTTCATTATTACTTTGAATAATAATACTTTTATAATATCAGTGCCAATTCCCCTGTTAGAACACAGTCTGGAACAAGAGGGACAAGTGTTGTAAGACCTTTCTTTGAGTGGTTAATTCTACACCTTTTAAATCTGCCCTCTGGAACTGAAGTCAAATTCCTAACAGATGTCCTATGTATCATGGCATTCCTAGCATTATAATTATCCTAAAGCTATGACTAAAATAGGAAGGAGAACACTGTCATCCTCAAACCAGAGTTTATTTTTGAAGAAAAATAAGAGACTAGAAATAGGAAGAATTCAAGCTAAACAGAAAGCTAGTTATCTGCCAATATCCATTTTTCTCTTCTTTCTTAGTAGCACACTTTTGAATGGTCATATGACCACCCAGCTAAATCCTACATCATTTTGTTGTTGTTGTTAGGTGTAGTCACAAAAACAACTTTTGGTCAATCTGATATGTATCCCGGAATAGGTTCCAATACTAGTCCTCATTCACAGCAGGGTTGGTCCTTTTCCCTGTCCACTGGCAAAAAGGTGACAGAAACTAGAATAGCACATTTGATGCAGAGAATGGCGGGATGTCAGAGCAGCCGGAACGGCCTTAAATACTTACCTTGCGACAGTGACCTACCTCTGCCTTGTTTAAGCCATTGTGTGGTTTCGTGGTTTTCTTTCTTTAGAGGTTTTTGCTATATGGCGCGTGCACTAGCCAGACAGACAGAGACAGAGAGACAGAAAGCGAGAAATCACCCCCCAGGGGAGATGGCCATGCCACAATACCTTCTCCATTCTCTTCTCTGGATCTTGGGCACGCATACACACGCGCCCAGTGTGAGTTTTAAGCCACCAGGTTCAGGATGCAAACCGCGGTCGACTACGTGGGAGTCCAGTGACATAGCCATTACACTAACTGCTGGTCCCACGGTTTTCTTATTAGAAGATCAAAGCAAAATTCTCCCAGATTACATTTTGCCTAATAGGTAATAATCATATCAACTGCTGTTTATTACAATTTTATAATACGTCAGACGTGTCTTATGCTATTCATAACTTTAAAACAACTGTCTAGGCTATAGAGAAAACAAGGAGAGGAGCAGTTAGTGTAATGGCTATGTCGCTGGACTCCCATGCAGTCAACCGCAGTTCGCGTCCCGGACCTGGTGGCTTAAAACTCATGCCGGGCGCGTGTGCGTGCGTGTCCAAGATCCTGAGAGGAGAACGGAGGAGAAGGGATTGCGGTGTGGCCATCCCCCCTGGGGGGTGACTCCTCGCTTTCTGTCTCTCTGTCTCTCTCTGTCTGGTGAGCACATGTGCCCTATAGCAAAAGCCTCTCCAAAAAAATAAAAAAAAAAAGAGAGAGAGAGAAAACAAAGAGAAAGTAAGTGGCATGCATAGAGTCACATACCTACTAGGCTGCAGGTAAGGCATGGTTCGGAAACAGATTTCAGAGGTCCTAGTCTCTGTTCTTCCCATTATGTCACAGAATCATTTCAAGTGAGGAAAAGTCAACCTTATAGAGGTAGTAAGCACACAATCTGAAAGATGTAAAAATGAAGCTGAAGTCAGGACTTCCTCATCTTTGCATTTCTGGAATTTCTCAGACATTCAAGAAATAACTTTGTGAGATGTTAAAATAAGAGAAACAAAAAGAAATGCTTTAAGCTGCTTTAAATTATTCAAGAGGAAGAAATTGTACCTTCTCTACCCTAGACAAGAAATATAGCTGAGCTACTTTGTAGAACTTTTTCATGAACACATTAAAAAAAAAGATTCAAGCAGATTTATCAGACAAGAATAAAAATTTGTGGAATACAAGCAAAATAATAAGCCTTGTAGGAATAGAAATAGCAAGCTCAGGATAGAAGTTGATTTCTTCTTGGTCTAACTGTTGTTGCTTATTTACTAAAGAAAGTTCACTGACAATTTATGCACATGAACAACTTTGAATCAATCAAGTAACACAATTCTAAAGTGTTTGGGAACCATGTGCCCTTTAGGGAGCATCTGATGGCAGAGTAGACTCTTAAATCTCTGAGAGTCTCTTAGCACCTGATCTGCTAAAGCGGCCTTGTGCAAAAACTAGTGATTCAGAAGCCACCGAGCATCAGCACGCCTTGCCCACTCTAGATGAGATCAGTGTGGTCCATGCAGTTTCTTAGGCGCATTGAGTAGAGTACAGCTTCTAAGAGTCCACACCCCTAGGAAAAGGGGCAGATAAAAAAAAGAAAAGCTCTTGTCAGGTCATTGCTGGTAACAAAATAGTGACTTACTGATTGCTGCCAGGCCTCAGGACAGTGATCCAGAGGCTGCTTCTATACGCCAGAGCACACTTCATGAAAGGACAGAGCCAGTGCTGCAAACTGGGCCAATTCCCAGAATGCCTGTAAAACTCAGATAAGCCGAACTTCTTTCCTATGGCCTAAGGACACAAAGTGGAGCAGAAACAAGGTTGCTTTCTCCTTTTATAATTTCATTCCGTTTCATTTTATTTTTCTGGTAAGAGGATATGGGATGAAGAAAGCCACTGACTGAAACAAATAATAGCTTGAAGAGATGAAATTTCAGTAAAAGTTATTGAAACCAGGCTTAATTATTTTGTTAAAATATTGCTTTGAGGAAAAAGAATGCTATAATGTTCCAATATTGCATTTGCTTCATAGTAATATAATTTACTGCTTCGCTAGCGGTCTTTACCGTAAGTTACATAGTGAATTTCTATCTAAAAATGATTTTCCCTCACATGAATCTGTGCAGCGTCATGCTGTAAATTATGCCCATAGAAAACATTTAATGAGGGCCAGAAGGTGTTGCAGAGGTTAAGACAGCTGGGTTCCACATGACTGACTGAGTAGCTCTAGTCCCAGCCCTGGTGGGCTGAAAAACACACCATGCACCATGTGCATATGTGCCCAAAATTTTGATAGGAGAATGGAGGAGAAGACTTAGCCATCCCCCCATAGAGTGATTTTTCATTTTTTCACTCTCTGTTTCTCTCCAGCTGGTCCACCTGCCATATAGCCAAAACCCAAAAATAATAATAATAAATAGCAATTATTAAATAGTAATGAAAGGTGTTTTCTTTCACTTCTAACTGATATATTTAACCCAGTATTAGGCTTATTGCAAAAAAAAAAAAAAAAAAAAAAAAAAAAAAAACAATGAACCTTCTCCCAACATACCTACATAACTTCATACCCATCTTCTCCTAGAATAGCATCCTAACAGCTAAAGTGGGAATTAAAACTCACTGACAAATTGTATGGTAAAGGTGAGCACCTTCTTTCAAAGAGGGAGAATACATCACTCCAGAATTTTGCTCTTGGCCTACATATGTACTACCCATGTGTGAAACTCTCCCAAACTGTCTATTTTGAAATATATGTATATTTAAAGATATACATTTATATAAACTCATAAGAAAGAAAAAAATCTCAAAATATCTTTAAATACTTGAATGTGTATAAATTCCCAAGAGAGAATAAAACTCTCAGAAGCTGATGCTTACTCACATTTCTGAAAGATTTTGTGGGTATCAACAAAACTCAGCAACTATTAAGCAACCTCCTAGTGATTAGTAAGGCAGGCATTATTTTACTAGCGCATAATATTTTGTTAAAATATGCACCTCAATCAAATGCTTAGCAGAACATAATGTCCTTGAGTTTCGGGGTTGTCCGTTTGGGATCTGTATTGCCAGCAGCCTGGAGCAGGGCCTGACATGCCTTAAGCACTCGTACTTACGAATGACTCCATGAGTTCCATGAAGAAATGTAGTTCAATGTAAATGAATGCGTGATAGGAAAGACTGCAGAAATAACATTAATTTCAATCTAGATGTTAGGAAGAAACCAGGTGACAAAAATTGAGACCATCCTCCAGGAAGAACATCAAGGGATAGCTCCTACCATATTAGCAGAATTTTAAAATGGAAATATTCTAATTGGGAGAGCACAAAGAGAACAGTGTGAGAAGGGGGCGAGGAATCCACAAGGCAACAAGTCTTTCAGTGTACCATAGAGATTGAGAAATTTTTCCTAAGGAAATGGAAAATCACTGATACTTTTCTTTCTTTTTTTTTTTTTTTTTGAGAGGATTTTACTATAGGGCATGTGCGCTCTCCAGAAAGACAGAGAGAGAAAGAGAGATAGAAAGCAAAAACTCCCCCCCCAGAGGGGTTGGCCACACTGCAATCCCTTCTCCTCTGTTCTCCTCTAGCGATCTTGGGCACGCATGCACACGTGCCCACCATGAGTTTAAGCCACTGGTCCAGGACTCGAACCGTGGTCAGCTACATGGGAGTCCAGTGACATAGCCATTCCACTAACTGCTGATCCCAGAAAATCATTGATACATTTTAAGCAGGGGAGTATGTTCTACTTATTCATTTACTTATTTGTGTTCTCAAAACTGTTTCAATACTAGGACAAAAACATCTTAAAAGAATCACTTATCATTTTCTTCTCTTAGTTTTATCGCTGATAAAATATGTTTATTAGAAATTGAAATAGGCAATCACCAACATTTCCTTGTCTAAAAGTATGTACTTCAATCGGAGAAGTACATTATTTCCTCATAGACCCTAAGTTTAAGCTTTGGCCGGCATTAGATAGCTAGTCTCTCTCTCTCTCTCTGGCTCTCTCTTTCTCTCTTTTAACAGAAATCTTTGCTATAGGTCACATGTGCTCATTGGAGAGACAGAGAGAGACAAAAAGTGGGAAATCACTCCCTCTCCAGGGGGGATGGTCATGCCATAAGCCCTTCTTCTCCAGTCTCCTCTTGGAATGTTAGGCACACATGCACATAGACCCAGCGTGAGTTTCCAGTTGCCAGGTCCAGGATTCTCACTGCAGTCGATTATGTGGGAGGCCAATACCATAACCATTATGCCATCTGCCTGTCTCAGACACCTTCTCTTGTGAGCAGCATAAGCCTAAAGGATGAAGAAATGCCCTCTTTCTAACATTGTGCCTCTGAGGCAAAACTGGTGTTTGAGTTTCAGTTCTTTCGAGAGTAGACGTGAAACACAGAAGGAGAGAAGAGGCACACAGAGAGTTTATTTGCGGTGTATATTTCAGGGAGTAGAGGAAGGAACTGGATAAAGAGTAGAGAAAAGCCAAGAGGATCACTGTGACCTGGTTCCTGAAGTGGACAGAGGAAGCTCAAATGTGGTAGGAACCTTCTGAGTGATTATCTGGAATGCTTCTCCAGATTGCAAGAATATAAACCAGTTTCAATCACTTGTACTGCTATTACTTGAGGGCTGGTTTTGAGAACCTTAACTTCCCACACATTGAGGCTGCACTAACAGGAGGGCTGAGGAAACTTTTCTTCCTTACGAGACAACTCTGTGAAGAAGCCAAGAACTGTCCAATTTGTACCTGAAAGCTGTGAACATGAGCAGTTAAAGGAAGCAGAAAATTATAAAGAGTGAACCTAGAAACTTTGGATTTTATTCTCTTGGAATGATGAGTTCTTAAAGGGGTCTATGTGAAAAGAGATCACCATAGCTGTAATTTAGACTGGATAGCCTGCTTGTAATGGGAAAGTGAGGACCTTAGATGCTGGATACAACCCAAGTATACCTCTACTTCTATAGAAAGAGTCCACATTCCTTAATATAATAAACCATATTCTGTATATTCTAGCTAGTTGGTGGGGAAACCGCCCTAGGGGTGTAACAAACAGCCGGTCAATAACTGCTAACAACAAGTGAAATGGTAGATATACAATCGGGAAACCTTTTGAAAATAAATTCATTTTATTTGAGGACTGAATATAGTATAAGGAAGGGGGAATTATCTAAAATGATTCTCATGTCTTCAGCAGCAGTGTACGTTTGAAACATTAATACAGGGGATACAGAAGAAAATGTTGTTTTTTGTTCTAGCTATAATTTTATGAGGGTAGGCAGTCCAGATTTCGATGTGCTGGTTTGAAATACATGTGAGCACGTATTAATAAGCATTGTTTATAATGCTGTAGGCCTGAGGTTGTAATTGGGCAGGCAATAGATACTTGGAAGTCATTCAAGGACTGTGATATTTTTCACTCAAAGGAACATTTTCTTGGGAAAATCTTAGATTCTAAGTGTAGAACATTAAATATTTAGTGTCAATCTAAAAATATTATCAATTCAGATAGCAAAGAACTATCGCATTTCACTCTAGTCACATCAAAAGAAGTTAGGAGCCAACTGAAAATGTTATCAAAGACCAAAAACAGGACTTTTTAATCATAACTAAGAAAAATAACTGTGATGGATTAAATGTATCAAATATGTTTAAATTTCTGAGATCATGATGGGAAAAAGGAATGTGATTTGTCATAACTGAAAATTCCAAGGAACAGCTAACTGTTTTGAAAACTAGTAACTAATGGGAAAGAATAAGGCACATCATCCTGCTTTTCCTATGCAGATTGTACCACTGTCTAACAAATAGAAGGAAAAGATTCTCATTATAGAAATAGTCAAATGAAAAATGAAAAATGAATAATAAAATTAAACGTCATTTTATAACCACAACAAACTAATGAAGCAAGACAATAAATTTGCTTCAGACATTGATCCTCTTGTTTATCCATAATAGGCACAAGCACACTGTCTATAAACCTTAAAATGAAAGCCAGTATCTTTTTGATCTGCCTTACAAAATACGTCATATATGTTAAAATTGAAGAGACTCTTTTAGCAGTAAACTATAAAATCTTCTTTCTTATTTTTAAAGTATTATTTCCTAAAATAAAACATAATAGAAAAAGAATAATATAAAAACAGTCAATAAACTGAACTAAATAAATACTGTCTAATCATGCCATATGGATATTTAGGAGAAATTGAACATCTGGGCATTACACTCAAGTCCAAAATCAAATCTATCTTTATCCTGTGAACTGGATTCAAGGTTATCTTTATGCTGTAACTACTAAAATCATTCTTTATACTGAGGACTTACTTCCTGAGGTTTCTGTAAATAATATAAGACTTTACCTGTTTTTTCACTATTAGTCTAAGAATAAGAGTTGTTCCTGTAAAATTTAAGATTAAGTAGTGCTATGTGTCAGCCAACTCTTTCATAGACAATTGCTGATGGAACTGGGTGATAGAATGTCATATTTACAATAGCAGTGCATCCATGGATCACTCGCAAAATGGAATAGGGTACCATGGAAATGGCCTCTTATATGGTTAGTCAATAACTACCGTATGCCCGTAATGCAAAAGAGTAATATATACTATACAGCAAAAATAATCTTATTCAGCTGCTTGACATTTTAAATATGTAATCAGACTATTAATGTGACATTTCAAAAAGGGAAATGGTTGTAATACAAAGTAAGTTATTAGATGGAGAGGCAGGGAATTCAAAGAATGTTGGTGTCTGTTAGAATATAGAGAAAATAGATGTTTATTCCAGATGGATTTGCTTCAAATGACATAACTGTGACAAAGAACAGTGTGGCTTCTAAACAAAAGGTGAAAATACAATCTACTATGTGGTAGCCCTATTTTCAGACTCCCTTGTTTTTGCTACAGGGTGCATGCGCTCGCCAGAAAGACAGAGACAGAGAGAAGATAGAAAGTGAGAAATCACCCCCCCAGGGTGGATGGTCACACCACAATCCCTTCTCCTCCATTCTCGTCTCAAGATCTTGGGCACACACGCACACGTATCTGGCATGAGTTTAAGCCACCGGGTCTGGGACTCGGACCGTGGTTGGCTACATGGGAGTTCAGCAACATAGCCATTACACAAAATGCTGGCCCCTATTGTTTTCTCTCTTCATCTTGGAGAAAAACTTTAATTTCAATTGCAGTTTTATAACTATGGAAAAGCAAATACAGGACTGTTATATATTTGAATGGCAATAATTACCTCATCAGATTACAGGCTCAGATTTATTAGCTTGTTAATGGCACATGTGTTTGCAAACAGAAGTTTGTAAATTAAAAACTTAAATCAGACTGATCATCAGTTGTTCATCATATGGATTTTGGCACCTGAGACTTCCTACAATACCTGATAGGAATCATGGGTATCCAATTTATTCTGTCAAAGAAGAATTAGGGATGCTCATCTTCAGCTGGAAGATATCCACAAGAGAACTATAAACTCTTAATTTAAAAGGATATATTTCTCCTCCCCTTGTATTTATAGGTGCTATGACATCATAATGCTGGGAACCATCATATTTATGTGTTTTCTGTAAAAGAGATCACTTACAGTAAGCTTATCACACTAATTGAAATATGGTCACTAAAATTCTGACAATTAGATCCCCTCTTATATGACTAATGTATTATTTGGTTGCAAAACTTCTTTGGGTTATTAAGCATTCACGTTAATTGATTAATATAAGCACTCAAAGAAATGGGTCTACGTAGTACCCAATAATTGTAACTGAAGAAAAAATCAGGAGTATTTTTTTCAATGTATGCGATCTGTGTTTTTGCTGACCAGAAAAACTATCCAATATTTGTTCTGCTCTATTAGTACTTTTACTTATGACAGTTCCTTAGAGAGTTTTGCAAAAGTATTGATAGTTGTGACATGAAATGTAGATTTTCTCTATTCTTTCTGATTGTAAATATCTATAATTTAAAAAATGTTTGTTTTTTCATGCATGTAATAAACTATATGACACATGCTGCAATCTTGAAGGATGCTATGCATATTGAACAGAGAACAGCAGTTTTGAATTGCAGAAATGAATAAAAAAGTAATCCACTTGGTTAGGAAATCTGATTTTAATGAAGTTGCCATTAATATTTATACTAAATGTCATTTAAATCTAAGGAAACATGTTAACATCGGGGTCTGAATACCCTAGAATTGCTTAAAACTATGGTTCTATGGAAATATTTTGTTTTCATGCAAAAAGCTCTCTGATTTCTGCTCAAACATTTATTGTTTCATTTAAAAATGCTTCTCATTTTGTTCCAGATGTTCACAGAGCAAACACAGAACATGGTGGATAGATGAGCATATACAGCTGTAAGCTTTAACTGACTGCTCCATTTACTAACGAGTTTCTCTGACGAGGTCTTCTGATGACTGAAAGCACAATCTTTTTTTTCTGTATGGCTGTTACAGATCACAGTATTTGCTATAGAACTCACAACTTAAAATTTCCTCTTCTTATCCAATAAACAGGCTCATTTTGTCACTCTTAGGAGGTGATTATGGTATTCAGTGTCTACCATTTTAAAAAATTATGTTGCAGTAAAATATTATTAAAGTTTAAAATAGGAATGTTTAGAGAATTGGAAAAATCATTAAAATATATAATCTTTCAAAACTGAGGGGATATGATAAAATGTTTATGAATTGCAACCAATATAATATAGTAAACATGTACAACATTTCAGTGCATCTATCTAACTATCTATCTATACATACCTATGTATACACACACACATACATATACCATTTACATCACATATAATTTCGTTGACCACATACATTTATATCAATAATCTTCCTACAATGATAATTATTTGCATATTATTTATAGTAAACAAGCAACTGTTTAGTTTTTTGTTTTAATGGTTTGTTTTTTCTAATTTACTAGTCTTTTGATGCTATTTCCATGATAGATGTCAATAATCCTTTAGGTTCCTAAAGTGTACTTATGGAAACTTGCCCAGAATGCTGAAAATTGGGTGATTTGCCAAATATGCAACATAAATGCAAAATAATGTGTCCCTCACACAAATCAACAAGAGAATCAACCAGATTTTTTTCAAAGTGTTCACTTTCGAAATGCACATATTTACCTTAATAATAAAGCCATTGCTCAAATGTATTTCAGAACCCCTTTTAGTAGCTGTCTTTAAAACAAGGCTACTAGACTCAGGGAAGTTGTTATTCTTTTCTGTATTCATCATTCTCTCATCCAGGCTCTCCTAATTAAGGAACCCAAAGTTCACACCGATTTTAAAAAGCAATCATAAGAAAATTGTTCTCTCCATGATCACATTACGGCGACAATACATGTGCACTAGAGCAGGTATATTGAATCAGCCTTCAACAACTCCCCAGGAGGCTGCTGCTAAGTGCTTCCCCAGCACTACGGAATGTATGAGCTGCATGGAATTCAGGTTGGATGCTAAGTAGAGCTGGTATGGTCCACAGACTTCCCACAAAAACTTTGAACACTAAGTAAGAAGATATATGTTCTAACTTTCACTGTAACATAAGAATATAAGAAGGAATACCTCTTTTACTCTATTCCATACGGTTATTAAACATGAATTTCTAAACTCAAGTTGTTGCCAGTCCTTAGTCATTATCAGAGAACAGAAAATCAAGTTAACATTCCTTTAGGAAGTTCCTATTTTCCAAACAACACAACTTTGTTGTTTGTTGTTATTTTGGTTGTTTGTTTTCCACACCATGACGTTAACAGTTTGTCATACTGTCCAGGGTTTTTTTCTCAAAATTAATAAAGCACAACACTACAAGCATTAGTCTAATTTTAAAATCAACTTTAATTGTCAGACACTCTCTACATGAAAGATTTCTGATATTTGGTAGCTTGTTCAGATAAATATTTAGGAGTATGTTGATTTTGATATAATGTGTCTTCAAAAAGTAACTGATAGCACATTTTCTTTGTGTTTTGCACTTTCCAGGGAGGATCATTTACATTCCAAGTAAGATGATAGGAACTGAAGAAACTGGGAAGAATATAAACACTGATTTGTCCTGTTTCACAGAACAGTTAAACTAGCTTCCTATACAACTGTTTTCGTCTTTTTATTCTGCTTTTTCTTATTTTCTCTGTTCCTGCTTTTTTACTATTTTCACTCTAAAGATTTTCAAATGAAGCAAATGTGTAACACTTCAATACCCACTTCTGGAAGTTATATTAAACTATTTTTAAATAGCCTATAATCTTTTTCTTTTTTTAGAGAGAGAGTTTTGTTATGGGGATTTTTGCTATAGGGCATGTGTGCTTAGCAGAGAGAAAGAGAGACAGAGAGACTGAAGTGAGAAATCATTCCCTAAGGGGGAGTGGTCACACAGCAATTCTTTCTCTATTCTCTTCTTGTTATTTTGAGCACCGGGTCCAGGATTTGAACTACAGTCGGCAATGTCGAAGTCCAGCTACATGACTACTATGACATCTGCTGGCCCCAATAACCTATAATCTTAACCAATACATTTTTTACTGAGTTTGATATCATTGTGACAATAAAAGGAAATCTACCTTAGGCTGGAGAAATAGAAAGTATTACCTATATTGAACATGAATTCAGATAAAGGAAGGACATTTATCTTTCTTTTTACAAAAAATAATTAAAATAATAGCTATGGATTTAGTTAGCTATCTTTATAAATATTGCTATCTATCTATAGATCTATTTATATTTGTATCTATAATTATATATATGTATTCATATCTCTACGTTTCTGGATTTAAGAAAACCTTCATTTTAAATAGCAAGTATAAAGGTGCTTTTGAGTAGCTTGAAACTTCAAATTGCCTATCTAAAGTAAATGGTACATATTATAAGAATAAACCCCAGTTTTTTTGTATTAAGTGTGTAAGTGTGCTGTTTTATTTTCTCTTTGTTAGATTTGGTCCCAGTAGGATGATAATACACTAAGAAAACCTTACAGAGACATTTTTTTTTCCCAAAATTTGTTCTTCCTCTTGAAAATTTCATTTCCAGTTTACAGATGTGAATTGATTTATTTTTTGCTTAACTCTTACTGAACAACAGTAATACAAGATTTTATTCTGTAAATCTTAAAAATATAGTAGATAGAATTGGGTATCTGACTAAATCTTTGGATAATCAAGGGTACATTTCTTCTTTTTTAAAAAAGGTTTTAGCAGATGGTGCACACACTCACCAGAGAGAGACAAAGAGAGAATGAGAGAGAGCACAAAAGCACCCCTCTTCCACCTTTCTCTTCCACGAATATCTTGGGGATGAAAGTACATGTGCTTGGTATAGTTTACAAACCCCAGGATCTGGGACTTGAACCCCACAGTCAGGCATGTATAATCCAGCCTCCTTAATCACCTTACCACTGACCTGTCCTTGACACTTTTGAGAGAGAAAAGTAACAATTACAACTATTAAATGATATCATTATATAACTCTGATAATATAATTATTATTTAGTGCAGTGGTATTTCCTTATAGTATACATATTGTTAGATAGTTGTAATCATATACTTAGTAGGGATATATTTATCCAATTCTTCAATTATATTATAGAGGTTTTTGATTTAGGCAGTGTGTGCTCACAGAAGCGAGAGAGAGACAGAGAAAGTGAAAGAGAAAATGAGATAACATTCCCCAGAGGGGATAGGCATGCCACAGTCCTTTCTCCTCCATTCTCCTCCTGGGATCATGAGCGCACAACACATGTGCCCAGCATGAGTTTCAAGCCACTGGGTCCAGGACTCGAACTGAGGTCAGCCGTGTTGAAGTCCAGTGACATGAGCACTATGCCATCTGTGTCCCCTCTTCAATTTGTTCTTTTTTTTGGAGAGGTTTTTGCGATAGGGCACGTGTACTCGCCAGACAGACAGAGAGAGACAGAGAGACAGAAAGCAAGAAATCACCCCCCAGGGGGGATGGCCACTGCACAATCCTTTCTCCTCCATTCTCCTCTCGGGATCTTAGGCATGCACGCACACGCACCTGGCATGAGTTTTAAGCCACCAGGTCCGGGACACGAACTGCAGTCAACTACGTGGGAGTCCAGCGACATAGCCATTACGCTAACTGCTGGTCCTTTCAATTTGTTCTTAAAATGATTCTCTTTGATCCAGATAGCACAAATAAAAATATCTATTTCCCATTGTCAGATAATATTAAGGAATGTGTATAGCATCACAGCCTTAATACACCAACGATTTCCAAGGATAACCATATGTTAATTGCTCTTGTCATATATGTACTTTGCATAATATATTTCTCTTTGAAGAATTTGAAGCAGTTTTTAAAACATTTCAATTTATTTTCATCTTTTATGTATAGTACTTTGGTCCTCTTAAGTGTTTATGTGACTTAAGCCTATAGTTGTAGTGTTTACAATCAATGAAGGCCAACAATTTGGTTAAATCTTTAGGGTTAAAGACACAAGTAACATTTAAAGGAAGAGAATCTCTCAATAAAGTAGGGTAAGAGGAAGGGGAAACAAAGAATCAGCAAAAGAAAAAGAGGAAGAGGGATGGAAAAGAGAAGAAAGAAATGAAGAGAAGGGAAGAACAAAGGGAAGAGGAAGAAAAATGAAAGAAAAAAGGAAAGGAAGAGAAGAGAGAGAAAAGAATGGAAGGAGGGAGGAAGCAACCCCAACACCTGCCATTACAGGGAAAGATCATTTCATTTTTAAGTTGCTAGTCAACAGGGAAAATGATCCTCTCTCATACTAGATTTAGATACTGATTCCTTATCATTATTATTACTATTATTATCATTATTTGAAGAGACTAAGGCTATAAGGCATATGTGCTTACCAGAGAGACAGAGAGAAAGTGAGAAATCATCCTCCTTAGAGAATGGACTCTCCGCAATCCCTTCTCCCCCATTCTACTCTCAGGATTTTGGGTTTGCATGTACATGCACCTTGCATGATTTTCGTGCTGCCAGGTCTGGGGCTCGAACCAGTCAGCCATGTGTGAGTCTAGCACTTTAACCGGCACACCAACTTCTGGCCACACTGATGGCTATTACTCTGATACAGAAGCTATTAATATTCTGAGCACATAAAATAATAAACACCCCCTTCAAAGCAACTATTATTTTAATTTTTAAAATGTTATTGTATCTGTTTAATAAATTATATTGAATTCACTGTACATTCTTTTCTCCATTCTGTCACCATCCCAAAGGTAATGTTTCTGAATTCAGTGACTATCTTGTTGTCCTTCATATTTTATAAAAACAAACACGAAGAAAAAGCATGATTTACATTTCTTTTTTTTCTTTCATTTATTTATTTTTACAGTTTTCCACAAACATTTACTTTACATAACAAAAAATTTTAGCTCATACTCCATAATTCTTGACAGTTTAAAAACAACTTTCAAAATTTCAAAATACTGAATTTTACAGATAATGTTCAAAATATGTCTTATAATTTTGTATAATTTTTTTTTTTTTTGGGGGGGAGAGGTTTTTCGCTATAGGGTGCGTGCGCTCGCCAGACAGACAGAGAGACACATAGAGACAGAAAGCGAGAAATCAACCCCCAGGGGGGATGGTCACGCCGCAATCCCTTTTCCTCCATTCTCCTCTCGGGATCTTGGGCACGCACGCACACGCGCCCGGCGTGAGTTGTAAGCCACCGGGTCCGAGACGCGAACCGCGGTCGACTACGTGGGAGTCCAGCGACACAGCCATTACGCTAACTGCTGGTTCCCATAATTTTGTATAATTTTATAACTCTATAACAACAGAAGCAGTATGGTTTCAAATATGTATATATATATATATGTGTGTGTGTGTGTGTGTGTGTGTGTGTATTTATTTATTATTATATATATTTTTATATATATTTATTTATATATATTTATTTATATTTATATATATATATATATATATATATATATATATATATACATATTTAGAGTGCAGACACTCGGTGTATATTAAGTGGGGACATACAATGCCTCTCCTTCATAGAATGGCTTGCTTCACTCAGCAGTAAGTCTTCCATATTCATCCACTTCCTTTCAAAAGCCAGTGTTTTGTTTTTTTTATGGATGAATAGTATTCCATTGACTATATGTGCCACAGTTTTTCTAACCATTCATCAGTTTTCAGAAGCATGGAATGCTCCCTTTGCAGAGAGTGAATTTAATCAATATTAACTATATGAATTTGAACACTAAAAATGCTATCACAAAGTAAATGCTGCATGCATAGCAAGACAGGTGTGGACACAGTGACTGTTGCTGTGGCCTGTTGCAGAGGGCAGCTCTCCTCCAGCATGTGGGACATTCTTGCTTTGTGCACTTCATCATGTATGTGTTCATACAAACCCTAGAATGGACATTGTTTTACCTGACGGTGAGTTTACTTTACTCCGTGCTGTTTCCCAGTCTGGCAAGTTCATTTTTTTGGGGGGGGGGTGCGGGGGGGAGGTTTTTGCTGCAGGGCGCGTGCACTCACCAGAAAGAGAGACAGAAAGACAGAGAGCAAGAAATCACCCCCTGGGTGGATGGCCACCCCGCAATCCCTTCTCCTCCATTCTTATTTTGGGATCTTGGGCATGCACACACATGTGCCCAGCGTGAGTTTAAGCCACCGGGTCTGGGACTCAAACCATGGTCGACTACATGAGAGTCCAGCGACACAGCCATTAAGCCAACTGCTGGTAACAAGATCATGCTTTTTATTGTATGTGCAGTTTGCGATATCATCCATTTAGAATTATTTATTTACTTACTGAACTTCTAAAATACAGAGCACAATCATTATCTGGTACAAACTGTGCAAACTTTCATTCGCAAATTTCCTAAAAATACAAAATGAGAAACCTTGAAGCATTATGAACTGTCCTGAGAAAATAAAATGAGTTTCAGTTCTGTGACCCAAAAATGACTGTGATTCTTTTTATTAGAGAACTCTAAGTTTATGATGTTATCCAATGGCTGGAGATTTAGTAGAAAATATTTTCCAACTTATTTTATTACTATCTTGTAAAAGATAAATTAAAAAGAAGAGTCAGGCTGAAAAGAATTATTCGAGTGTTTCTCTAATCATGATTAGAATTAAATGCTTGGATATCACTTTCTGCTTCTTATTTACATTCTAATTTCTTCTTATAAAACATACCTATCATTTAATATAATTATAAATGACTTTATGTCTGTGTGGCTTAAAACACTATAATAGGACCATATTCCTTATCACCATTAATTTTAATGAAAAATATTTAGTATGTGACCAAACTATAAAAATACTTTTTTTTGGACACATAGGTCAAGGCCCATTTTGTCAGGGACATTGTCTAACTTTAAATAGAATTATAAACAGAAGCTCATAAGAGTAACTCTCACTAACCAAATATTTTGCCACATTTTATTACGGAAGTTAAAGAGCTTGTCAATGGCCAATGATACAGGTTACATGTAACTGACCTCCAGTTATGCAAATCGCCTTACAAAACACTACAGTTGGCACACCAGAGACTTACTTTTGCTTCGACGGTCCACATTCTAAATTACTAGTGAAATCAAAGAGCAAATTGCATGTCCCATAAATCATTAATTTTTTAGCCAGATGACCAGAGAAGAGTTAATAATCGTAGTTGTTTTTAGAAATCTGTTGCATAGAAATGTTGAACAATTTATCATTTAAGAAGAGCCAGGATTTCTTCTTATTGGGAGGGGGATGAAATTTAGCAATTATCATATGTATTATGAATCATTTACATAAGCTTGAATTTTAATGATTGCTGACACCACATTCATCATTCAGGTTGAAAATATTTTATTATTCAATTATTAAACATGGTACACAGTTTTGCATTCAAAATGAGAAATGATCCTGCATGAGCTATTATGTAAGCATATTAGTAGAGTCTGTACATAATTACTTATGATAGATTATACACACTCTCATATTTTATTTTCTCAAGATATAAAAATCAATAAAAACACTTCATATAAGAAAATTCATATTGATTATGTCACATATGCACTCTTATCTATATACTCATATTATAAGAATACAATTGCATAATCCTCATTTTATAAAAAATATTTTTAGAATTATTAATTTAATTTAATTTATTATTTTAATTTGCCTTAGGGTACATGCATTCACCAGAGAGTGAGACAGAGACAAAGAAAAGAGGAAAGTGAGAAAGCAGAATAAGTGAGGCTGCCAGGTTCTGGACTTAAACCATGGTCAGCCATGTAAGAATCCATGCCACCTGCTAGCCCCACCCCATCATTTTTAATATGCTTAGAGCAAGGTTTGTTTGTCATTTGTCATAGATTCACATATCTACACAGACCCCTAAGTGGAGCAAGTCATATTACCAAATTCTGTCAGAATCCTGGCAAGGCACTTTTAAGTTATGAAATATTGCAAATTTTCTTTTTTCTCCTTGATGCCTTGATCTTGAATTTATATATTGACGTGTGACAATTTATTGATGACCACGCCACCCATGTGTTTGATAGAATAATGATCCCTCGAAGATGTTCAAGGTCTAATCCCAGAAATCTCTGACTGTATTAGTTCATGTGGCAAAAAGGACTTTGCAGGTGTAAATTCAATAAGGACTTGAGGTAGGATGGCCACTCTGGATTATCCAGAGGGGCCCCTTGTAATTACAAGGCTCCTTATGAAAGAGGAAGGAGGGCCAGAGTCAAAGAGGTAGGTCTAAGAACAGAGGCAAAGATTGAGATGTACTGTAAGGCTATGTGCAGTGAAGGCAGTCAACCTCTGCCAGTTGCTAGAAAAGGTCAGGATTGGACCTTCCTTAGGGACTCTAGAAGGAACACAGCTCTGCTCACATCTTGATTTTAGTCATTAGTAACCATTTCTAATCTCCAGAAGTGTGAAATAAAAAGATGATATATAGTGATGGAATGTTTAAAAAAATAATGAGAAAGGATTGAGAAGGGACTGTGGTGTGGCCATCCCCCGTGGGGGTTGATTTCTTGCTTTCTGTCCCTCTGTCTCTCTCTCTGTCTGTCTGGAGAGTGCACGCATCCTATAGAAAAAAACCTCTCCAAAAAAAAATAATAATCTGAAAAAATTATAAATTATTTGATGATGATGATGTGGATAGCAATGTCTTTGTCTTGACTGATATGCATGGTATTCCTGCTGGAAAAAAATATATGTCATATAAGAAATATAATGAGCAGATGGCGTAATGGCTATTTCACTGGACTCCCATGTAGTCAACTGCGGTTCGAGTCCAGGACCCAGTGGCTTAAACTCACTTGGGGCTCGTGTGTGCATGCTCAAGATCCCGAGAGAATGGAGGAGAAAGGATTGCAGTGTGGCTACCCCCCCCCCCCCCCCCCGCCCCGGGGAGTGATTTCTCGCTTTCTGTATCTCTGTCTCTCTCTGTCTTTCTGGTGAGTACACGCACCCTATAACAAAAACTTCTCCAGAAAAAAAAAAAAAAAGATTATGATAATAATACATAAAATTTAAAAAAAATATGTTGTTAATAAATGTAAAATAAATAAATTAAAAAAATATGTTGCTGATGCTACTGAGGTTGTAATTATTAGTCCTAGTGACCATAGGTCATGGATATGCTCAGATGCCATGGATACTGTGCTTTCCTCTCTTTCCACTTTTAAACTAATGACCTCTTAGTAATGAAAGCATTCGTAGTTTATATTATCCAGTAAAGAAGGGCAATGCCAGTGAGTCGGGAGTACATGGTGTTCACGGGGTTCTGAGTGATTCCACACAGAAAACGCATTATATTGGCCCAGCTTTATTCATAGTTCCACCACTCTGCCGTCTCAGTAAAGTGCAGGGATTCATAGAGATAACATTAGTTTATGTAAATTTCCTCTACTACTAAGAACTTTCCATATATGTCATCATTTACTTTGATCATTTGACATTATGAAGAGAGAAACTGAGGCTTCATTGTCAAAAAGGGGGTTCCAATCCTTTCTCTGTCCCTCAGTAGTAGTTCTGCAAAAGGAGAGAAACTGATTCCTCTAATTTTAACATTTTATTTTATGTAATTTTTGATTTACATACAGCTGTCAAAACCAACTCTGTAGAGTGACCAGACCAGGTATACTCATCTGTTCTATGTATCTTATAATTTAATTTGAGACTTCCACTTTAAACCGTGGATGCTGTTAAATTTTTAAGGATTTGGGAAATCGGTGGTCTTTCTATTGCTAATTTCTAGTTTCCTGAATTATGATCAGAGAGCATATGCTGCATGATTTCCATTACTTTACATTTCTCCAAGTGTATGTTATGGCTCATGATATCCTTTGTTCCAACGAATATTCCAGGAGGGTTTGAAAAACATACGTATCCTGTTGTTATTTGATGGATTATTCTAAGTCTGTCAATTTGTAGGCTGTTTGCTTTTTTTCAACTATTTCCTTTTGTGCCTCAGTCTCATCATGCACATAGTAATCATTTCTGTATAAAATGGAAAGAAATACTTTTTTTTCTATTGCAGGGGTTTTTGAGAATCACATGTAATAATTTAAGTATAAGTTCTTAATTTAAGTGTAAGTTCTTTTAATAACAAAATTATCAAATGACCAAATATACTCATGACCATCTCTCTGCAATGAATGTTATGAAAATGAGAGCTTTACTTTTGGATGCTTGAAGTCTAATAGTGTAAAGGATATTGGCATAATTACTAGCTGAGAAAAGACTGGAAATTAAGCAACATATACTCAGCTACTGAGCATTCATAAAATAAAAGCATGGCATTTGTGTTCTACCTACTTCTCATTCTTTTGTGAATTCCATATATAAACAAGACAAAACAGACAAGACTCTTACTTTAAATGAACTATAAATGTAAAAATTAAACAAATATTTTATCGTTACACTTCACAATACATTAAAATTTTAAGAACTCTTGGGCTTGCCCTACAGCTAAATGATTAAAGGAGCCATATCCCACAGGACTGACTAAGATCCTAATCCCTGCACTGATGGCTTGAAAAATACTCTGGGCACATGTGCACACATGTCCCAAACCCTAATAGAATAGCGAAATGGAGAAGGGATTGCAGTGTGACCAGACCCATCGTAGTGGAGGGGAGGGTACTTTTACTCTTCCTTTATCTGTTTCTCTCTGATGAGTGTACACATTCTCAGAAATTAAAATCTGTTTCAAAATAACTATAAGGTGAATCATTTACATAAAAAGTTTTCAAAATGTTCATGGTAAATGCATTATTAAAAAACTATTATGAAATTAATGTGTATGATGCGCAGATTCAACTTTTTTGCACTAAAATAAACTCATATTTAATTCAATTTTTCCATGAACCTTTTCTAGATTCAATTGTAACCTCATTTTTTACATCGTATTTAAATTTGATTTACTTTTTCCTTCAAGTTTTCTTATATCCACATTTTTTACTCTGTTTTAATTTTTGATTTGCAATATCATTGAAATATTTAGACACAAAATGTGTGGCACAACCAATTTGAGCAATTGTAATAAAGACAGTCCTTTTCAAACCATATGTGGAGAAAGAATGATACTAACCTATTTCATTTTAATTGCCAACAGACATACCTTATTGTCCACGACAAGTAATTTGCACCACATGTAACTCACTCTGAAAGTTGTATACCTGAATTGCTCTTCAGCGTTATTTACCGATTTGACGGAACATAACTATCACTTCTCCTGCATCTATCTAGTATGGGATGGTACTAAACAACAAGTAATCTTTCAATAGACCCACTCTCAGAAGAATCTCTAACTTAAGCAAACAAGCTCTTTTTAAGACCTGTGTCAAAAGCTGCAACTAGATATGTGAGGTAATGAGATAATGTTAAATCGAAAAATCTACACAAACAACAAAGGGTCATATATTTTATTGTTCTCATGTTTATAAACACTGGTATTCTCCAAAGGGTATTTTGATTGTTTTGTAGGGTTCTAAGCTATATCAAAATTTATAAGCTACTCAGCACTTACATTAGGCTGATTTTGCTGCAAACACAGAACAGATTTAAGTCTCAAGATCTTAGTGAAATGTGGGATTACACACTGAGCAAATAAATTATTGCTGGTAACTATGGAATAAATTAGTATATTCAAAATGGCCTTATACAAACGTATCTCCCCAAGTGTAAAGATGGACATCTGAATGTGTGATGAGTATTCTTTTTTTTTTTTTTTTTTTTTGAGAGGTTTTTGCCATAGGGCATGTGCGCTCGCCAGACAGACTGAGAAAGACATAGAGACAGAAAGCAAGAAATCACCCCCCAGGGGGGATGGCCACGCAGCAATCCCTTCTCCTCCATTCTCCTCTCGGGATCTTGGCGACTCACGCACATGCGCCCAGCGTGAGTTTTAAGCCACCGGGTCCGGGATTTGAACTGCAGTCCACTACATGGGAGTCCAGCAGCATAGCCATTACACTAACTGCTGGTCCCTTTTTAATCTCTTACATAAGTTTCCTTAGAAAGGCATCTAGGCGGGACCAGCAGTTAGCGTAATGGCTATGTCGCCGGACTCCGATGTACTAAACCGTGGTTTGAGTCCTGGACCCGGTGGCTTAAAAACTCACGCCGGACGCATGTGCGTGTGTGCCCAAGATCCGGAGAGGCGAATGGAGGAGAAGGGATTGTGGCGTGGCCATCCCTCCTGGGGGGTGATTTCTCGCTTTCTATCTCTCTGTCTGGTGAGCGCACGTGCCCTAAAGCAAAAACATCTCCAAAAAAAGAAAAAAAAAAAGAAAAAAAAGAAAGGCATCTAGGCAAACAATTTCCACTGAGATGTCTGTAGAAACCAGCTTGCGAGTAGCCAAATGGGCCAGGTGTCCCAAGAAATTAGCAGAACTGGGCCTCTGCTGACTACTTCAGTGGTTCTTAACTGAGAAGTGTATATTTCAGAGATATCCAGCTAACGAAAGTCAAAACACACACAACAAGGTAGATTAAATCCTTTACTGCTCCTTGGGATTTCCAATATTTCTGCTATATTACAGATTCTATTGTTTAAAAAAGATTTATAGTTATTAAAAAAGATGCTGTTTACTTTTCTCCGGTTTTCTGTTCATAGAAACTTATCTGGATTTATCTCTTTCTGTCTTTTTTATAATACAAAAATGATATAAATATAAGCAACTACTACTTTGAGTTACAAAATAAATATCTATTGTTATGTCTAGTAAGCATCTTAGAATAGCTCCAGAAGTAAAAATGAGTCTGAAACATTCTTCAAATATGGTGCATAGTGCATTAGTAGAGGTTAGTAAAGCTAGGCCACTCCAAGAGAATTTGGGGTCCAGTAGTCAAATTGCTTCCCATTTCCACATCAAGAGGCAAAATGCAAGAGCAGATAACATAAGAGAGACCCAGCAAAAACTCAAAATATATTCTTGAAGGCATTAGACAATACTTTATTTAGCAAAATGGTATGGATGGATAATTTTGATGCCCTTCTCATTACCCTCATGTAGACATTTAATTATACATGTGTATGTGTGTGTGGGTATATGTACATATATAAAAATGTGAGATTTGCTTTATCCACAGCCTTGTGTTTGGAGTAACTTAAAATTTGTCTTAACCAATTAATGCATCAGAATCTGATGAATTGTAAATTTACTTCTTAACAATAAATGGGAAAATCTTTAAATACTAGTACCTATGCAGAAGTTTTGGTCTCTTAACTTTACCTACATTTTATAAAAATCTTCATTATTTTAGACTTTATTATTTACTATCTGGAAATTTTAATGAAATAATACACACAAATGTATAGATGGTGCAGTTGTAAAACTGATTTTAAATTTATTATTATTATCTTGCTATATACCCTTTGGTATACAATGCTAAAGTTGTAGTAAAACAAAAAAAAATTTTTTTTTGAGAGGTTTTTGCTATAGGGTGCATGCGCTCGCCAGAAAGAGAGAGACAGAGAGACAGAAAGGGGGATGGCCACACCACAATCCCTTTTCCTTCATTCTCCTCTCGGGATCTTGGGCACGCATGCACATGTGCCCAGCTTGAGTTTAAGCCACTGGGTCCAGGACTTGAACCACAGTCAACTACATGGGAGTCCAGTGACATAGCCATTATGCTAACTGCTGGTCCCAAAATATTTAAGACTGTATAGTCTTAGTGTTCTTTTTCATATTAAGAAATTTGTATTGTATACTTTTATATGAATTTATTTCAAACTTTATTAAGAGCATTTAAAACTTTGTATACTGTATTTTCTTACTTATTTACACATATTTCATATTCTATATCTTTATCTCCTTTTAGAGTTATTTGAGGTATATAGCTTGTATTGATTGACTACTGAACGCTTATTAATCTGAAATGGCAATTTCTTGAAAATATTTTCTTTATATAATATGTTAAAGATATTTCAGAAATATCCCTCTATTGTTTATAAAAAAAATGTCTGACTCTCTAAATATGACATATTTTAGTTTTCTGTCCAAGTGCTAAACTCTAGAAGCATTTCCATTTCAAATCATCTAAAAATTATTTAAATTCTAGTTCTGAGGGCAATATCAACAGAATTGTGAAATACAAGACTGGCAAAACTTTTAAACATTTGCGTGGTGAAATGGGCAGAGAGCACTTCTCCAATCTCAGAAAGAAGTTAAAACAGGGATCGATATAAAGACAGAAAAACCATAAGCAAGAGTCCAACTGCATTGGAAAGTTCAATGGAATAGGAGTAATGGGGGAAAGAAAAGACATTTAATTCAGCTTATCTATTTCAGCTGTACCCATTAGGGGAGATTAGTTTTTAAGAGGATTTTTAAAATTATTATTACTTTCATAACAGCTAATTATCCCTGCATGATATAGGTTTAATAGCAGATATACCACACAACCTTATTTTCATCATTTGAATACTATAACTGATCACAGAGATTTCCAAAATACTTACTCTGTTTCTTGCTGATGAGATGGGATGTTCAAAATTATCATACAAAGTCCACTATAGTCACAAAGATTTGGGGAATTTATCCATTTAATTCCTTTAGATTATATTTTATGTTCTATGCAGCTCATGTTTAATACTTTTACATCACAAAAGCACAGTTTTAAGTTTTTATAAATATGCTCAAAATAACCTTAATTATAGATATACAATATAAACAATTCTGAATATATGGCAAGACTCTTAGTTATAGCCAGCATCCCATCTAGTTCACAGAAGATAGTTGAAGCATATTATCAAATACAGAAAAAAAAATGTTATTTTCAAAACAGTTTGCAAGAATATAACCATGAACTAATAGTGCTTTTCAATGGGAGTACACTCAAATTTTGGTCAGGACAGGTTTTCATTTACTCATTCTATCACAGAATATTCTGTTTTGCATTATAGAAAACAAATGCCAACAGTATTTCCAAGTCAAATGACAACCATAAATTTCCTCTACAGATAATCCAGTCCCTTGGTGAGACAAGGGAGGTGGGTGGGTAAGGTGGTAAGCTTGTAATTCCTGGTTGAGAGCCACATGGTTAGAAGGGCCCCACATACATTATTCTTCAAATGTTCAAAGATGAATAATTTATTTTCTACATCACTCTTTCTTTCCTAATGAAGAAAGGTTTAGAGAAGAAATTGATCTTGTGATCTGCCTTTTATGATTGCTTTTTTCTTTAGGAGTATCTGGTCCTCCCTGTACCAACTTCACCACTTCTTTGAGTGATGAGTTTATACAGAAGGCTCTGGGTCAATAATAGGATAGTAGTTTTCCAGATCCATCTAAGACTAAGAGAAAGAAGTTAATTCTGGCTCTTACTCCTCACTGCTTTTGAATTTCAGAGAGCAATGGAGGTGAATAAGTAATGTGGTCCCTCAAGTCTCAGCTAGTTTGAAAACTTGACTATCAAGAGATCTATGTCTCTTGCAAAAACACTTGCCTATTCTGTAGGACAAGAGGTTATACTGCATCTTTGATTGTTTTGCCAGCAAGTAGAACAAAAGTACCTTTAATCCAAGATTCCCAAATTTCATAGACATTTCCTGTCGCTGTGTGTCTTTTACTTAGCTCATAAATATCTAAAGGCTTTTTTATTTGTTAAGGGAGATTTTTTTACTATAAGACATACATGCTCGCCAGAGAGATGGAGAGAGACGGAGAGACAGAAACCAAAAATCACCCCCTGGAGGGATGGTTATTCCTCAATTCCTTCTCCTCCATTCTGCTCTCAGGATTTCGGGTACACATGCACACGTGCCTAGCGTGACTTTTAAGCTGCCATGTCTGGGACTTGAACCACAGTCGACTACATGAGAGTCCAGTGACATAACCATTATACAATCTGCTGGCCCCGTAAAACCATTTCTTATTTCTTGGATCTCATCAAAGGCTGAAAATGTGAGAGAATAAAGAGTTTTCTGGAAACAATCAATTGATGATATACGAAGTGGATATACTGGCTGTAGATTTAGTACTACAAGAAATAACAGATGGGGGACCAGCAGTTAACATAATGGCTATGTCGCTGGACTCCCATGTAGCCAACCACATTTCAAATCCTTGACTTGGTGACTTAAACTCACGCCGGGCATGTGTGCATGCGTGTCCAAGATCCCGAGAGAGAATGGAGGAGAAGGGATTGTGGTGTGGCCATCCCCCCTGGGGGGTGATTTCTCGCTTTCTGTCTCTCTGTCTCTCTCTGTCTTTCTGGCAAGCACACGCACCCTATAGCAAAAACCTCTCAAGAAACAAAAAGAAATAACAGATGGTCTTTCAGTGCTAACACAACTATCAATAGATCCAGATGAGAAAGATCCTGCATCGCTGTCTCTGAAAATGTTGATTCTTTCCTAAATAAATAATTTTTTTAAAGTACAAATAAAAACATATGAAAAGATAAAAAAGTTTACAATCAAAAATTGCCTGTGTTTTAATCTATATGCACATTTAGAGGCGATAAATGTAGTCTCGGTTTTGCTTAATTTTTATTTTTGAATTAATTAGCAAAATTAGCCACTCGCATTTATAGACAGTACACATGGCACAATATTTGTTTTTCTCTCAGTGTCTTTTTGCATTTCTTTATGTGCAGTTCTCACAACTTGTTTATTTAACTTCTCTATTCAAGCTTTCATTATCTCTAGTCTGAGCAATCTGCTTTGAATCTATTCATTTGCATTCCACCAAGGGTACTTCCCCTTTAGTTATCATCTAAAATATGAAGCTAAGAATATAATTCAAGCCTGTAAAATGTCCAGAGCACTTCAGAATCTGCAAGATAATATCTAAACTCTTTAGTCTCTTTATCACCTGGCCCACAATCACCTGTGGAATTGCTTCTTTGCTTCTCCCTTCTTTCTTTCTTCCTTCCTCTTTTTTTGTGTTGTGTTTTGTTTTGTTTTGCATAGGTGCATAGGGCTTATGCACTCATTAGAAAGAGACAGGAAGAGGGAAACTGAGAAATTACCCTCCTACTCCCCAGGGGGATGACCACACCACCGTCCCTTCTTTTCCATACTCCTTTTTGGGATTTTGAGTATGTAAACACATGTGCCTGGCATGATTTTCAAGACACTTGCCCTGGGACTTGAATCGTGGTCACCCATGTGGAGGTCCAGTGGTCACCTTCTGGCGCCATCTTCTCCCCTTATTCTACAGTTGCCACACAGATTTCTGCAGTTCACGAGGGTAGTCATTGAAGGCACCTTCATCTCATGCATGTGCAGTCTAGTCACCATGGATACTGCTCCTTCTGAACTGGCTGGGGAGTTCCTAAACATGGTATTCCTGAAACAGTCCTTGCTCCACGAAGCATTTTCTGGACTTTCTCAAATGAGCTCCCATATCCTGATGCTCTGTGCTTCTACTGCTCCTGCTTGTAGGTTATACACAAGTTTTAATTCTGTATGCAAACAATTTACCCACTCAACTGGTGTATGAGCACATTTAAGTCACTTTCATTATTTTTTTTTTCTTTTTTTTTGGAGAGGTTTTCGCTATAGGGCGCGTGCGCTCGCCAGACACACAGAGAGAGACATAGAGACAGAAAGCGAGAAATCACCCCCCAGGGGGGATGGTCACGCCGCAATCCCTTCTCCTCCATTCTCCTCTCGGGATCTTGGGCACGCACGCACACGCGCCTGGCATGAGTTTTAAGCCACCGGATCTGGGACGCGAACCGCGGTCGACTATGTGGGAGTCCAGCGACATAGCCATTACACTAACTACTGGTTCCCACTTTCATTATTTTAATCACTTTAATGTCACAAGGTTCGTAAGAGAATTAACAAAAAGAGAAGATGAAGGGAAAACCAAAGCACTCATAATAATCCGACTAACACAAAATAAATATCTTCTTGTAGAGAGCAAATTGGGCTTTTGGAGAAAGAAGTATCATGTAACGTGTTTCACATACCTCATTTATTCATGTCATTCCTTCTCATTAATTTATTTATTCAGGACTGCATTTATCAGCCACAGAAAACCCATGTTGACAAAACAGGAACTATGTTACTGTTTCCTAATGAGAGCATCATGATTAGTGATGCCACTGTATAACTAGAATGAGTTGCTTATGACCAGGATCGTGACTTTAATTAGACAATATTGATTTTATTTCTCATGTGATATTTTAGTAATTTGCTATATTTATCATACATTCTAAAAACATTAAAGAACAGTATTTGGACCACAGGATTTTAAAAGGAATTAGCATGTTCCAGTGTGAGGGATATATAAATTAGAGCTAAGTGCTGTTTATAATGGCAAAATTACATTGTAGTCTATGTAGACTAGTACAGAGAAAAACTTAAAGCATTAAATTAGAACAAAATGAGATAAATGTATGGAACACTTTGTGGCACATGCAATTCTTTCCAAGTCTTAGCAAAATCAGACTTCTGTTTTGAAAAGCTAGATCTACTAATAACACAGAGAATATGTACCAGAAACTCAATGCTAATGAGCAGGAGGATCTTAACACAAATTGAACACAGCTAGTGCTTTGATTCATGTGAGGGTAAATGTCGGGCCAAGATTTGAAGTCCTGTTTATGGGTCAAAAACTGAAATCATGATGTTTCATCTCTTTTTCTGGTCAATGTTTTAGAAGGAAAAAAATATAAATGGTGCATTTGATGATAAATAAAACTGCAACCCATGAATTTTTATCTCAAAACAGTGAGCTCCTGACAAAATATGGATTATGTAGTATGGGCATTTGGGGGCTGGTAGGTGGCACGGTGGTTGGGGTGCTGGACTCTCACATGGTCGACGATGGTGATTCAAGTCCTGGACCTAGTGGTTTCTCTCTCTTTTTTCTCTCTCATGCACACTCACTCTTTGGTCCAATTGAAGAATAATAATAAATGAATAAAATGAAATAAATATTTTCTTTTACAGAAAAGAAATACAAGTTCAAGGGGAAACATGAGACTTTCAAATCAAGAGATGTTTATAAATATATACTACAAATACCTGGCTGAAAAAGTCTCCAATTAATTCTTAGTGGAAAAAGGCATAAAAGAGGGTCCAGAAATAATACTTGTGAGTAAAACAAAGATCCAAGTTTTTAAATAAGAAGATGAGTAGAATTGTATGGTATGCTCTTTGTGAATACAAAGGGACAATAAAGAATGTCTTGTTCAAAGAAGTAAACCTGATTGGGTCAAATGTTAGAATATATCATACTGAATACAGATACATTGTGGAAAGCGTGTGGATGAGTGTAAAATTCAGATCTAGTACAAATGTTTTGAGAGAGTGCTATAGTCCCCATTCTGAAGTAATATTCTAGATTTGATTTTAGAGAACATTGTAGAAAAATTTAGGGGGGGAAACCAAGAAATTATCTTCATTCTTTCTAAGGAATTTGAGGGAAAAAAGCACTAGAATCCTAAATGGGAAACACAAGGAAATTTCACAAGTTTTTTTTGAGAAATTGTGGTAAAGAAACAAAGAACTGATGGGAGAGCAGGTGGTGTGGGAGTTAAACCGGCTGGATCCCACATGGTCAACTGCACGGTTGAGTGCAAACCAGCTACTTGAATAACATGCCAGACAGGTGTGCTTGCATGTTCAAACTCCTGAGAGAAGAATGGAGGAGAAGGAATCGCAGTGTGACCATGGGGGTGTTGTTGATTTCTCAAGGCGCCTCTGTCTCTCTTTCTCCAGCAGCTCATGTTCCCAAGAGCAAACTAAGAACAAAGAAAGAAAACAAAGAACAAAAACCTGATCATTGTATTTGGCATGTCGTTCCAGTAGTTCATTTGTATTTTGTCAGAATCCAAAATTAAACAGTGGCTCTACATTATTGAGAGTATATGTAATTAATTAACTATATCTTACTTTGAAAATAGACAGCCAATCATACAGGTTAAAAAAAAAAAAAAAGGTTCTGAATGGCCAAATGTTTTTACATTTGTATTATACTTGTGAAAAAGTAAGCAGGTATTAGAGAGCATATAAATATTTGGACCTGAAGATAATAAATTATGGGTTTAAACATGCAAACAAAAGGAAATTCTTCGGGGAAAGAATTATGTACACATATTTGAAATTTATAACAAATAAAAGGTATTCCTCCCATTATTCAGAATAAAAGTGTGAATTAGAAATTAGAATGTAATTTGGGAAGGTTTATCTTCCTCTATTAGACTACCTAAAGTAATTTTCTATTTTATTTATGGAAGTATTGAGGAAAACACTGTAGGGATATACATGCAATTATGTACACATGTGCTAAAGTCGAATTGTAATTGAATATCTTATTTCTTATTGAAAGAGTCATTTATTTTATCATTTTTTGTATTTTTCTCAGTCTCTTTCTTTAAAATATAATTTGAATGATTTATCATGAGCAATCTTTCAAAGTTTATGAGTGTAAGCCCTGGCATGTAACTAATCTGAAAATTATCTCAGGTTTTATTTTTTTCTCTACTGATATTTTAAGTCAAAATTCAATAAAGATTTAAATTAAAAAATCTAAAAGAAAACAGAAAAGAGAATTTAATAACATTAACTGTGTATACTCAAGAAGATAAAAAAACTCATAGACAGGAGAAAATTAAAATGAAATCAAAGGGAAATGACAAGAAATATAAGTGTAACGCAGTATCAAATGAAGAGTCAACTGAGGGAAAAGATGATTAAAATCAATAACGAATTGGGAGAAAACTAAAAAGCATATTAAAGAAGTACAGTATTAAAAATTTTAAAAACATGCATGTGAAGTGAAACAAAATACACAATTTGGAAATGTCTATTGATTTTACCTATAAGTTTATGCTCAAAGTACTTGCAAATTTAACTTTATTTTCTCCCTTGTTTCTCTTTAGTAAAATTTTATTATTTTATTCATCACTGGAAAAAACCTTGTCCATTAGGACTTATCTAATCTAGGCCCAGTATCCCCCCTCCCCGCCTGGGCATGGTTATATGTAAATTTAATGAAATAGCATCAGTTTATGTTAAAATGTACATAAATGACAACAAATTATATCCATTGTTTTTCAACTTGCTTTTCTCCCTGAACATTTGACATTTAAAAAATACAACCTCTGATACATACAAATGCGATTTATTTAAATGTAGCATATTGGGACCAGCAAATGGCAAAGCAGTTACGTCGCTCGACTCTCACATGATCGATTCCCAGATCTGGAGGCCTGAAACACACCAGGCACATTTGTGTGGGTGCCCAAGCTCCTGGGAGGAGAATGGAGGAGAAGGAATTGTGGAGTGGTCATCCCTGGGGCTGGGGGTGGAGGGGCTGTGATTTCTAGCTTTCCTCCCTCTGTCTCTGTCTCTCTCTCTTTCTTTCCGGTGAGTACAAGTGCCCTAAGGTAAAAACTATATATGTAACACACATAAATAATAAATGAATGCAGAACATTTTTTTTTTTTTTTTGGAGAGGTTTTTTTGCTATAGGGCGCGTGCGCTCGCCAGACAGACAGAGAGAGACAGAGAGACGGAAAGCAGGAAATCACTCCCCAGGGGGGATGGCCACACCGCAATCCCTTCTCCTCCATTCTCCTCTCGGGATCCTGGGCACGCACGCACACGCTCCCGGCGTGAGTTTAAGCCGCCGGGTCCGGGACTCGAACCGCGGTCGACTACGTGGGAGTCCAGCGACATAGCCATTACGCTAACTGCTGGTCCCCAGAACATTTATTTTTAATGTTCTGTATTAAGTATTTCACTTTAGCAATATAAATATGTTAGCTTTACTTGATAATATTTACTGTGACTTTAACGTGCATATATGTATTTCTTCTATGCACATAAAAATATATTCCTTAGAGGTGTAATTCTTGGGTAAGCATATTTAAATTTTTCTAAATTTTACAAAAGTGCTCATCAAAATCGGGGCCAGCAGGAGGTGTGGTGGTTAGAGGTGCTGCACTCCCACATGGCTAACTGTGATTCAAGTTCTGGACTTGGCAGCTTGTTTTCTCACCTTCTCTCTTTCTTGCTTGCTCTATCCTTCTCTGGTCAAATTAAAATAAATAAAAAAAAATGAAGTTCAATAAAATATTTTTTTGAAAAAGTGCTCACCAAATAGTTCTGAAATCTTATGGTATAGTAATCTCTTGGGTTATCTGTGTTGGATTGGTTACCGGATACATGTGGATACCAAAATTTGTACCTGCTCAACTCCCTTATATAAAATGGCCCTGTATTTGCATATAACCTATGCACTTTATCCCAGGTACTTGAAATCATCACTAGCTTATTTATAAATAATCTTAGCATCGCATATAAATTGAAAGGAAAATATGTAGAAAACTCTTTAAGTATCTCTTTTTTATGGAACCATCCCTTCCTCAGTTTTGTAACAATTGATTTGCATCTGAAATGGTGGACTGAATCTGTGGATGTGAAATACTTGGATAAAACAGTGTCTGCTCTATTACTAGAAGGGCATGCAAAGTCCAATTTCCAATAATCTTTCTAGACAACTGCTATAAGAAATTTAAATCCCAATACCTTATGAATGTAAAAAAAAATGTTTTCATTGATACTTCTTTTATTACTGATCAAGTGAGCACATTTTCACAAAAGTTTTGGTCAAAAATTTGTCCTATTCAGTGAAATATTTGTTTGTTTGTTTTTTATTTTGGACTTGTAAAACCTATTTATGTATTCTATTTCCTACTATTTTTCTCTGTTTTGTAAAATACATGATATGTATCCCTTAGCTAAAATTCTAGGGACCAGAAGTGTTTTATCACTTTTTTCAAATTTTCTCAGATTTCAGAATATTTGCATGCATGTAGTAAGTTATTCTGGAAATAAAATCCAAATCTAAACATAAAATTAATTCATACTTCATATATACCTTATATATAACCTGAAGGTTATTTTATATAATATCTTTTGTTTTCTTAATAGCAGTTTGATATTGTTTTATTGGTTTTTCTTAAGTTTATCTATTTCTACATTTTAGATAGATCTCATACTCAATAGTTTTCAAAAACAAGTTCCAAATTCTTTTTTTAAGAAAGACATGAGTGTGGTGAAGGAAACCAGTCTTTTGATTGATATGAAAATGGTGTTGCTTAGACATTGCTTGCATAAAAGAAAACAGAAAAAGAAAGGACAAAGAAAGAATATATTAATTTTATATGATTGAACATAGAAAATATACCTCAGATTATTTAACATTTGTTTAACAAACAAACTCTTCCTGTGTTTTGACTTAGAGTACTTTGCCTAAAATGTATCATTTTGTTTTATTTTTTTCCACTATTTGTATACGTATATATACACATACATATTTATATTCACATAGTGTGTGTAGGGGTTAGGATAGAGGAGAATTTGTATTTGATTCAAATAGTTGTTAAGAGGATATTGATAAAGAAAACAACCAAAAGAAGGTAAGATTTGAGGACAGAATCTTCATTCATTGCTTACTAAAAGCAAGATGGTAATATATCAAATAGGTATTACTTAAAATTGAATCATTCAAAATCCCAGGCCCATATTATTTTATTATTGAATATTCAGGTCATATGTCAGGCTAGTTGGAGGCAGAAACATAATTCGGGAGGGTAAAAAATGCTATATCAAAGAAAATAGAGCTTCATTATATTAATCAACCTAAGAAGAGTTTAATTCTTGCCAAGAAATGTGGCAGATCTTAGAAGATGAATTGTATGTAAAGAGCCAATTTCTACCGAAGCATTTCTGATGGTGTAGATCAGTCAGCACCAACCCTAGGGAAACTATGTATTTATGGTCTCATCTATTACCAGATTCTCAAAAAATGTTATTGCTAACTATACTTAAACTCGGTTGTGCTGTAGGAAATCACTTAAAAATGCAGAGGCTCTTCCATATTTTACAGTAACACATGTAAAAGAAAACTTAGAAAATGTCATTGGGTATGGTAAAGACAGCTTCTTCTGATAAGTAGACACATGAGCCAAACTAATTTGATTACAAAATGATAAGATCTGAAACAAAAGAGACAAAATGTAGACATTTGCTAATCCAAAGTTGTAATTAAAGGGGCATTTGTTATATTACTCTCTGTTCTTTTTTGTATTATGAAAAATGTCATAATTAAAAAGAAGCATAAACTTGTTCTACAGTACAGACTGAGGTATAAAACCTTCAGAGTAATGCACATCATTTTGTACTGTAATTATTTTCATAAATTTAAGTCTGTGACTTTACAAAACAGTAGAAATCATAACTTATTTATCTTTTTTATTCCTGAAACCTTTAATAAAGCATGAAAACATACAAAATAATTGCATAAATTAGTAAATGAGTGAATGAATAAACAAGACAAATAACTGGAGAGTAGGGTGTGTATTCCATTTTTGTTAGTCTATGAGTAGAAACATTGATCTATGTGAAGTATTTGGGTAGAAATAAGTCCAAGGTTCCGTATACCTGACTGAAGATGCAGACTTAATTCTGAAAAAATAATCTTGAATTCCTTTGATCTGGATTAATTATGTGCAAAATAATAACATGTATGTGTTTGGGAAATATAAGATGAAGATGAATTGCAGAGGACATTACTTTCTTGGAATGCAATTGAAAACAATTTGAACAATCTAGATATGGGAAATTAAGAGTTTGGACTCTTAAGTAAGTAAAGAAAATAATAATAACTGGGAATAATGCCACAAAGCAGGTAATATAATTACCTTTGTTTCAAAGAGAATAAACTTATGTATGAAGTTTTAAGTAACTTGTTTAAGATTTTTATAGCTTGATATTCTTGTCCTAAAGTCTGTTTGTCATCAGGAGTTAAATAGCATAGCACACTCCACTGGAGGAAAAAAAACAAAAACAAAACAACAACAACAAAAATCAATAAAGTAAAAGCTTAGACATTTGAAAATCATCAGAATGCTACACAAAGAGATGAAGTAGAAAATATCAAGTAAAAAATAAAAACAGAGGGCTGGCTCCTAAGCACAGCAGTCATGTGCGGTCCATAGAAAGCAAGGTCCGACATGGCCAACCACAGCGTGAAGGCCAGTGCTGGTAACTTGAAAAACATACCAGCCATGTGTCTGTGCATGTCCCAAATCCGGATAGGGTGGAGAAATGGAGGAAAAAGGATTGTGTTGTGACCAAACTCCATTGGGAGGTGCTTTATTTCTATTTCTCATTTCCTCAGACAATTTTTTAAATAACAAATAAAAGAGAATAAAATCATAAATTTAATATATGTCTAAGAAGAATTTAAATTGGTAAAAAAAAGGATGAAAGGACATTATTTGAAGAGGTAATGACAGAATTTTCTAGAACTAGAGAAAGTCATGTCTTAGCAGAATTACGTTTCAAGTCAGGTTGAAGTGAAATAGCAAATATCTTTATACCTGGACATAGAGTAGTCATAAAGTATAGAGTAGTGCTTCAGAAAACAATGAGTAAAGAGGAAAAAATAACCTAGGCCTAAAGAAATAGTAAGATTGACATGAGATTATATATTATATATATATATATATATATATATATATATATATATATACATACATACACACACACACACACACACACACACACACACACATATTCAAATTCAAATCAGCCGAATGTCAGAAAAAGAAAAGATTAAAGATTATCTTAACTATGCTGTGAAAATGTAACTTTGATTCTGTAATTTTCTTCATAGCCCAGTTATCATTGAAGAAATATTGTTAAAAGTATCTGTCATGGTAGTGAAGAGAAAAAAAAGAGTGTAGAATCTCCATCGTCATTATACACAACTCCGAAATACTGGCTGAACAGTGAGAAGGAATTGAGGACTGGCCTCTCACTGCGTGCCCTTAGTTAATCCAAGACTAAGGTCCTGAGATGATGCTCTCATCTGTAAGGACCTCTGAGTGCTAACACTAAGCAAGGCAGATGGTTAGTTTGGGATGTCCACTTGACTGGACTAACAAATCCCTAGAAGCAAGATAAAACAGTATTCTGTAAGAAGGGTGCTTACAGAGGAGATTAACAAGTAAGTCTGAGCAAACTAGAGGAGGATGACCCAACCTCAGTGTAAGCTGTCACCATTAAATTAATGAGGGGTCCGAAAAGAACAAACACATAAGGCAGACTGATCTCTTTTGAGAGAGTAGGATAGACTGCTGATTCCTTAGTATCAAAACTCAACCCGACTTTGGATTTCAGGATTTATACCAACAATTACCTAGGTTCTCAGACTTCAGCCTCAGAACGATGTCTCAGGTTCTGAGACCTAGCTTTGAGTTCTTGGAAACTGGACTAAACCAACTTTCCTTGCATCCCAGGGTATCCAGCTTGAAGATAACCCATTTGGGACTTCTTGGCCACCATAACTACACAATGCTCAGTCTTCTAAAATAATCCCTCTCATGAATCTATATAGATATCATAATGATTCTGTCTCTTTACGGACCCCTATCCTGAACACTATATAAAGCCAGGAAAAACTATTGCCAGCATAGTTGTCAGTAAAGGGAATATATGAGCTTTACTTCTTTGAAAACTATTTTAATTAAATGTTATTAATTAAGCATCACAACATGAGCTTGCATTACTTAACTATTGAACAAACGATGCCTAAGACATATACTCTTCCTTTTAAAGAAGTTAAGTTCAATAAAAAGACTGACATGCACAAAAGTAATCTTCGATGCAATGCCTGATAAATAGTCTTCCTTTTAAGGCAGTAAAAACATGGAGCCCAAGTGCTTTCCAGAATTCTAAGAACCGAAGATGGAGTGTACTCATGGGGTTGACCAAACTATACAGCGTAGAAATCTCTAACTCACAAATCCATTCCACAGTGAAATTGGATTAAGTAAAATGCTTTACCTGTGAGACTTGGGAGAAAGACAGGATCCAAGAATAAGAAAATATGCTGAGAAATGGAGATATTTGAAGAGATGATTTCAAATATATTCCAATGAAAAATAGTATACATAGATTTTTAAGTCAAAATACATATTTTAGTTTTTGTTTTGATTTGGTTTGTCCTAATAAAAGTTTTGTCTGGTGAAATAAAACCATAAAGTCTGTTTTGGCACCATGACGTCAGTCATCTCAACCCTCACTACTACTTTTCTTCAGTCACATCTTTCACTCTTTTGGTTGGTAATTGGATTGACTCTCTTTCTCAAGTTTATAACTATCATTTATACACACACACAAACACACACTCTCAATTACACATGTATTTTTAATTTTAGTAAAGGAATCTATAAACTACTTAGAATAAATAGAAACCACTAGAGGTTGTCTCTTCTAATGTTCTTCCTCCATGTCTATGAATATAAATGAGAACATGTCTTTTTTTTCCTTTCCATGATTACACTGAAAATGATACCCTTTTGCCAGGGTTACTCTGCATTTCCAGAATCCAGGAAAAGAAAACTCAAAATCGAACTAAAAGTTACTAGCAAAATATGTCCACTTTTCTCTCTTGGAAAATGAAACTGTGATATAACCTCAAAATAAGATTTAAATGTAGGTAATTTGGACTCCTCAGATTTCCTTACAGGAACTTGACCACTCAGGGAAAATGGCAGTAAAGTCCACACATTCTATAAAATTCCTCTGTTCCACTTCTCGCCGCACTCCACTTCCCTTATCAACCTTCATTAATTTCTCACCTGAAGGTCAAGCACTTTGGAAAGACATTTGTACATCCTCGCCTTTCCTCCAGTTCCACAAAGTGCCATTTCTTGGCTGGTGTGAGGCCTATGTATGCTTAGACACATTAGTAAAGCTGTCTCTTTGAAGGTGGAATAGACTAAGAGCTGGTCACGGGCTCTAGATGAGGATGTTTGTCCCCTTGGTGTCAAGGACTCCTCAACCTTTCACTGTCAAGCCTGGGCAAAGGAGGCCCATAGAGATATCAAGAAATTAGACATAAAATTTTAGTATTACAATGACTCAAATATTGCACAAGAGATATTAATACTAAAATATTCATTGTTTATCAGAAATTCAAAATTTGTTAAAGATCATGTATTTTTTATTAGCTAATATTTGCCATCCTGGTCCAAGGGCCAAAATATCTCCACCCATCTAATGCCTATCTTTTTTCTCAATCATTATTTAACACTATCTACTTTTTATAAAAAATGATTTTTTTAAATTTACATTTAATCACTGTGCATCTTTACAGTATACAACCTGTTTTTCCCAACATGAATATAGTACATACTAGTCAAAGAAAAGACATTGCCATACATATTATCATCAGCAGATAAATTTTCATTTTGTGTCTATTAAATGTATGGTTTGTTTGCTTTTTTCACTGTATTTTCATCACATACTGTTTTCTAGGAAATGCTACTTTACTGATTACTGTTGTCTCTGTATCTTCACACTTCTAATTCTACAAAAAAAAATTCCTGTCATCTAAAAATTCTACTAATCACCCCAACTTTTTATCACTTAAAATATTACCAAATTATAATATTCTCTCCCAAATCTCTTTTTAAAAGAATTATGTATTCAAATGTTTATTATTATTATCATTTTTAATTTGCTATAGGTCATGTACACTCACTAGAGAGACAGAGACTGAGAGAGACAGAGAGAGAGAGAAAGTGAGAAAGCAAACTGCCAGGTCCAGGACTTGAACTGCAGTGAGCCATGGGGAGTCCAGCCCCTGAACCACCACACTACCTGCTGGCCCCATTACTCTCTTTTAAAATTACCACTTTAATCCATTCTGTCTATTGCTGTCAAGTTTTCAAAAGAGTTATTTACATTGATCATATTTCTGCCCACCAACTCAGTCCGTTCTATTACTACTTCTCATTACTATAGCATTTTTCATGTTTCTCCAGTGCCATTAAATCTAATAAAGGGTTGGTACCAGCAGTTGGTGTAATGGCTGTGTCGCTGGACTCCCATGTAGTCAACTGCAGTTCGAGTCCGGACCCGGTGGCTTAAACCCACGTCAGGCACGTGTGCGTGCGTGTCCAAGATCCCAAAAGGATAATGGAGAAGAAGGGATTGTGGCGTGGCCATCCCCCCTGGGGAGTGATTTCTCACTTTCTGTTTCCCTGTCTCTCTGTCTTTCGGGCGAGTGCACGCGCCCTATAGCGAAAACCTCTCCAAAAAAAAAGAAAATCAAGCTCAGTATGTGTGAGTGTGTGCCCGAAATCCTGAAAGGAGAATGGAGGAGAAGAGATTGCCCTGTGATTATCCCCACCTCCCAGGGAGTGTGATTTCCCACATTTCTTCTCTCTTTCTCCAGTGAGAGCACATGCCCTATGGCAAAAATCTTCAAAAAGATAAAAGAGGTTTAATTCTGTAATATTTATAGCTTTCAAATTCATAATTATCTTTTAAATTTGGAAGGAGTTTTATTTCCCCCCCCACTGTTTGTATATGTATATTGATGCCTGGAATCTGTTAATTTAAGGTCTAAGTGAAGATTAAAAAATAATTAAATTGCACAATTGCTTTTTTGGATTAAAAATCTTATTGAGATACATGGCATCATTTGACTGCTCTCAAGTATACTATCAGGTACTTATGTTTATTAATCATACTTGGTGATTGTTCATTACTACAATAGTTAGTGGACTTCTTACAGACTAAAATAAAAGTGTGGAAATTATAAAACCATATGTCTTTGTATAAAAGCAGGTTTTTTTCTCTGTAGAAAAAAATCTTTATAGATTACACAGAGTAGAAATTGACTAAAATAAATTCAGTCCTAAATAAGAATGACATACAGTATCAATGGCTTTTCTTCTGATATATCTTTGTTCTGATAATGAATCTAAATTACAGTACTAAAATATGTTACTGTGTAGTCTGTGAGAGATAGCAACTACTTTTACTTATTATTTTCTTTCAACCCCTAAATTTTCTTAAATAACATGGTTTTTGGAGTCTGTTATAAAAATGTTTTCCCAAGGAAGCTCTAATTCTATCTTCTGGCCATCACTGATAGCACTACCTATGTTTACTTACGCCATGTCAGATTATTGAGATTGTCTTTCTTAGGAAGAAACCACATTCTGTCAAGTTCTGTTGAGCACATGAGCTTAAAGTCAGTATAATGCCAAGCAGCCGTTTTTTACCACATGCCTAAAGAAAAGAATACATGCAGAGGAAGGAAGGTAGAAAGAACACATATGAGCCTTGACTCTTAGTGGTTTCACTCTTTCTGCTTTTTGTACTTTGGAAAACATTTTGATATCACATTGATGACAAAATGGTTTTTTTTTGAATTTTTTGAAATTCTGAATTTTTCCTAGTCCTCTCAAATTCTTGATAATTACAGTAGTCTGGAGAACATTTGCCACTTCAATCAAACTAATAAGAGTGAATAGTTGATTTTTATAATGAAATGATTCTAAATTAAGATGAATATCATTATTAAATAATATTCATTAATATTTAGTAGATAAAGAACATTGAAGAGTATTCATTGAAGAGTATTCATTGAATAAAAAAATTGTAAAAAGGAAAAATTACCAAAAAAAAAAAAAAAGAGGAGACAGGAGCAGAGACAGACAGAGACCTCAGAGACACAGAGACAGAGATAGAAGGCCAGAGGGGCTCCCTACCACGCTAGCTTTGCTTGCTGGAGGCTAAATTATGAGTAGAAAATCTTCATTTCTCCTGTCCCCTGAAATATCTAGTTCCCAGGAGCCATGAGGAATCTTCTCCATATCTGGGTCTTAAATCTTGCAGTCAGCCATGAGATACCCAGCTGCCTTAACCTCCATGCCAACTGGTGGATCCAAATTAAAGCTATTTTTTATTCCTGAAGAACACCTGTAGTATGAGTAGCCCACAATCAAAGATGGTAATACCCTTATCTGGATATGGTGTTAGGTTTCCTGTGATATTTCACTGTTACTCTGGAAAAAATTACTACTTGAAAAATACTTTATTTTTTCCAGATATCACATGGCACAAAATATAATTTATTAATGAATTCATTCAGATAAAATTGTATCTGTGCATTTTATTTGCATAAATCTATATACACCTATTTTTTTTTTCCAATCTGAGAAAAGACCTAACTGTTCAAAGAGTTAAACAGCAGTGGATATGTGTTACAACATTTTCCCATGAATGACCCAAATGATTCCCACTAGGAATGTCAAAATTACTTACATTTCAGAAAGATAAATCATGTAGCTTAACATGTAATCACTTATGTTTATTATAATCAGTAGTTCATCATTCTTAATAATATTAATTTTGGGACCAGCAAATTGCATAATGGTTACATCTCTGAACTCGCATGTAGCCAACCAGGGTTCGTGTCCCAGACCCATAGGCTTGAAATTCATGCCAAGTGCATTTCTGTGTGTGCCCAAAATCCCAAGAGGAGAATAGAAGAGAAGGGGTTGTGGTGTTGCCAGCCCTCCTGGGGAGTGATTTCTCACTTTCTGTCTCTCTGTCTCTCCAGCTAGCACACTTGCCCTACAGCAAAATCTCTCTAATAATAATAATAATAATAACTTTGTATCATTCACATAGTTTAAATTATTATAATATGTCCATTTCAAAGATAAAACATCTTGGGAACCAGCAGTTAGCGTAATGGCTATGTTGTTGGACTCCCACGTAGTCGACCGCGGTTCGCGTCCCACCTGGTGGCTTAAATCTCACGCCGGGCGCGTGTGTGTGCGTGCCCAAGATCCCAAGAGGAGAATGGAGGAGAAGGGATTGTGGCGTGACCATCCCCTCTGGGGGGTGATTTCTCGCTTTCTGTCTCTCTGTCTCTCTCTGTCTCTCTGGCAAGTGCACACGCCCTATAGCGAAAACCTCTCAAAAAAAAAAAAGATAAAACATCTTCATTTAAAATAGACATAACTGAATATTTGTTTCAGTTCTTCATATGAAAAAGAAACTGTAGAATAACTACGAAGAATTTAATGAGATTAAAGTATTTATAATTAAGATGAGACTTAATCATTTGAAACAAGAAGTTCTTCCTACTTAAACAACAACAATTTATTATTATTATTATTATTATTATTATTATACAGGAAGTTAATAGCTTACGATTGTTCCATGCATGGCCTTTTGACTTCATAATTAGTTTATCAGAGTATTACTATTATTTTTTTTACATAGGGTGCATCTGCTTGCTGGAGAGAAGGAGAGAGAAATACAGAGTGGAAAAATGAGAAATCATTCCCCAAGGGGAATAGCCACACCACAATTCCTTTTCCTCCATTCTCTTCTCGAGATTTTGGGTACTCATGCACACATTCCCAGTGTGATTTTCAAGCCACAGGTCTGGGGCTGGAATCATGATTGGCCATCTGGGAGTCTAGGGCAATAACCACCATGCCATCTGCTGGCCCCATATTTTTGTCTTTTCCTTCCTTCCTTCCTTCCTTCCTTCCTTCCTTCCTTCCTTCCTTCTTTCTTTTCTTTCTTTCTCTTTCTTTCTTCTCTTCCTTCCTTTCTTCTTTCCTTTCTTTCTCTTTCTTTTTCTCTTCCTTCCTTCCTTTCTTTTTCTTTTCTTTCTTTCTTCGTTCTTTTACATTTTTACTTGTTTATTCCATAAGAGAAGTAGACAGAGAGAGAGGCATTCTGATTGGGTCTTTATGTCATGGTTTTACTCTCAGCCTCAGTTAGCCAGAATCACAGCACATCTACATGCTCTCAACACGCACAGGGAGAGCTGAGACACAAACCCTGGACCTTCCCAGGGCCTCAGCATCACCAAGCATTGTGCTACTGCTACGCCAGTGTGACTGACCTAAGTGCATTTTTTTTTATTTATTTTTTTATTTTTTAGTCTAGCAAGTGGAGAGTTTATTGAAGGAGATGGAGGGAAGATCAGAGCTCACAAAAAGTAGGGAGGGGGTTCTAAAATGGGCTTTTAAAAACTGGGCAAGGGGATATTATCTGGGTCAGAGGGGCCTTGTTACGACTTGGTTTTAGGTGGAGCTCATGCGTACACTCCCTTCGTGGTGGGAGTAGTGGGGGGGCACATGCTGGATGAGTCCTGTTTGGAGTGAGTATGAATGTCAGAAGATTCTTTGTCCAGAAGCTTTGGGTCATAGAAACCATGATCTTATCTTCTTCCCTAAATGTACTAAAAACCTTTGTTTTAGGTCTAGGTATGTTGCTCAGTCAATCACTGAAAACTGCGACAGGAGGTCTCTCCCAAACAATCAGCAGAGCAGCTTGACTTATGATATACCTTCTCTATTTAGGATAAGTTTATCAAGGCATAACCCAATTACAAGTTGAGGAACATCTGTAATGACGAAGAAGATTATAGCTGAGTTTATTGAGCATTAATATGTGTTTTACATATACTAACTCATTTAATCTATGTATCTATCTTATTACCTTGATTTTAGAGAAACAGTAGCTGAAAAATGAAGATGTTAATATGTCAAAAAAGTAATTGGTAGAAATAAGATTCAAATACTGAAGGCAGTTTGACCCCAAATTTTTATTGCTTTCAGACAGAAAGGAAAGGATCTTTAGTATATTTAGGCTGATGCCTAGTACCACTTCATTCTTATCTATTAATTCATCTCCAATTACTGAGAATTCATTATCTTGATTCCCTAGCCAGGTCTTTGAAATAACAAATGAATCACAGAAATGTCAATAAGAAACGGCAATGGTTCTGCAGTCTCATTTCACATAAAATTCAGTTTTAAAATCCCAGAACGTATCCTTTTATTTCTTCAGTATTCTGGAGGTTTAGTTACTCTCTATGGGTGCTATTATTGCTTTGTTGCTGTCACTTTTACTCTGTCTCCCAGGAATCCAAAGATACTGCTGCTGCGCTCTGGTCTCATGTCTGCAACATCTGTCTCATAATTGCTGATGTCGTTCTAAAAGCTCTCAGTGTCCCTCGCCCATAGTTTCCCAGTTTTGTCATGTCTGTGATGGTGAGAGTCTCTGTCCATACACGTAATTCTCAATTTTCATTTGTTTCTCCTCCAACATTGGTTTTCGGTCAACCTTGTTAATTCCTATCTTTCTTGCTACCACAACCTTTTATAAAAATATAAAATTCTTGTTACAGTAATTGTAGCAACATTTGCTGGGCACACTCAGGGATATATAGAAAAGCACTCCTCCAAGTTGGAGTTCACCAACTGCCCTGGCCTCTCAGCTTCTGAACCTTCCCCTGAACACCCAGGGTACTTCCTGCCCCCCTCCTTAAAGAACTGATCTGAGTTCTGTCCTTTTCTTATTCAGGAATTTTAACTTCTGGATCTTCTCAGAATAGCAAATGTTATTTCTCTGTTTTTCTGACACTAGAGTGTTCTTTTTTAATTCAAGAAACAGAAGTAACAAGTATTGAGTATTTAGCTCTTTCCAAGAATGGTGTACTTATTATTAAGAATTCAATGCTTACCAGGTACTTTACATAAATTTTTGTCATCTTGTTTTTACATAATACTGTAAGAAAGGTATTAACACAGAAGTTTATCTATTTCTAATTACACCCAGTGCTTCACACTTCCTGTGCTTTGATGAGTCTATTGGAATTTCTGAGAAAACATAAGTAAAGAATTAAGGACAATTTACAGGGCATGAGCTGAAGGTTGAATACTGTCGTCACTAGGAGAAAAGTATCAGAAGACACCATAAAATTAAGATTTAGTTATTTCCATCTCTATTCACTTCTCATGCATAAATATATTGTTTTGCTCATTAGGCTTTAGACAGGTAATTGTTTCTAAATGTTTTAATGCATATTAATATGCAGAAGTAAGAAAGGAATATATTACAATGCTAAGAAATAATTTTTGGTCACACATTTATGTACCAAATCGAGTAACATTATGTGCTTGCCAAAATCTCTACATCAGCAATCATTATATGTGTATGTGTGTATGTTTATGTGTGTATTTCAAACAGTTCATGTAAATTGAATTAAAAGATAAAAATAAGAAATAAATACTTTATTTCTCAACATAATAAGCTCCATCAAATTATTGAGTTCAAGAAACTTTTGTAAGTGGTGATACCATCTACTCCATTTAGTTCATACTTAAAGAACTGATGACCCTTGGAATTTAACCATATCCATGCAGTTTTTTTCTTTTTTCCCACATTAATACTAAAGAAAATTAGTTGCCTTTTAAAGATTTTTTTTTAAAGTTAGAAAACAAATACTCTGGGCTGATAGGCACTGTATTTGTGCTTGGAAGAACCATGTTATACACTGTAAAGATGTACAGTGATTAAATGCAAATAATAAATACATATTTTTTAAAGTTCAGAAATAAAAAGATATCAGACAGAGTCACATCAGGACTATAATATGGGTGCCTAATCTCATTGATGCTGGTAAAATTATGTATGTGTATATGTGTATATACAGATATATACCTCCAAATGTACATATAGCCTATCTCACTCTAACCAAATAGAGTACTATTAATTTCCCTATTAGCTTAAGATTTTCCTAAAGTTGGTCCAGCAGGAGGTGTGGTGGTTAAAGTGTTGTCATTTCCACATGGCCAACTCTGGTTTAAGTTCTGGATCTGGTGGTTTGCTTTCTAAGTCTCTCTCTCTTGGCTTTCTTTCTTTCTTTCTTTCTTTCTTTCTTTCTTTCTTTCTTTCTTTCTTTCTTTCTTTCTTTCTTTTAAAGAATTATTTTATTTATTTATTTCACATGAGTTTTGCCAGAGATAGAGAGAGAGAGTTAGAAAGCAAGTCACCAGGTCCAGGGCTCGAACCACAGTAGCCCATGTGGGAATTCCAGCACCTTAACTACCAAAACACCTGCTGGCCCCTTGGCTTGCTTTCTAACTCTCTAACTCTCCATCTCTTCTCTCTCTCTCTCTCTCTCTCTCTCTCTCTCTCTCTCTCTCTCCGTTTCTCTGGCAAAATCCATGTAAAAATATAATATCAATGAATTAATTAATTCTTTAAAAAAAAAAAAAACAGCTGAAACTGTTTTTCTTCTCTGAGATCCAAACTAGTGGGCCACTTTTTACTTCATTGATTTAATTAGTTAATTTGCTATATGAAGCATGCACTTATTGAGGACAGAGAGAGAGAGAGCACTTGTTGGGGACGGAGTGGGTGGAGAGAGAGAAAGTGAATGTTCCGCCCCTGGGAGGATGGACACACTGTAGTTCCTTCCCTTTCATTTTCCTCTTAGGATTTTGGGCAAAAAGGTATATACACCTGACGTGATTTTCAAGTCAGTGGGTCAAGGATTTGAACCACATAGCTGGCCATGTGGGAACCAACTGCCTTAACCACCACATCACCTGCTGGCCTCATGGGCTATTTTTTAAACTAATCAATTATTTCGCAATATTCCATTTCAATAAAATAATCTAAAATGGACAGGTCTGAGTATGCAAAGATAATAGCATTTCATGGAGCAATTTAATTAAGGATGTTTCTTTTCTGTTTTAATCAAATCCTGTGAATAATAGAAGTTGTGTGTAATTTGAAAATTTGACAATTAGCTATGTTTAAATTTGTTATGCTTTTAGAAAAAAATGGCATTTTTTTCCTCAAAAAATACTTTTAAGTCAAAGTTATCCCATGGATTCTGAAATAAACAAATACATGTATGTAAGGGAATTGGACATATATATGCCACATGCATTTTTTAAAATAATTGTTAGGCTTCCTAGGAAGTGAACATCATTTATAATTAGACCGGGAGGATTGCTTTCTAACTCTCCCTCTCTCTCTTCCTCTCTCTCTCTCTCTGATCAAACTGGAAAATAACAATAAAAAAAGTTAAATAAAATAATTCTTTAAAAAGAAAAAAAAATGAAGATCCACTCTGAAGCCCTTAATTGGAATTTCAAATCCAAATGCTATGTAAATAACTTAAAAGCAAGAAAATGACAAAATTTCATAATATGGACACACTTGTTATTTCCTCAATAAAAGCAGAAAAATAAATTTTTGCTGGATTTTGATCTTCTTCCATTACATGAATAATCAAATATAGTCTCATGAATATTTCACCTCTATGCATGCATTTCTTCTTACCAATCCTACTATTTCCACTACACTTCAAATTTTAAATCTGTGACAGTATTGAAGAAAATACATATTCATATTTTCAGTAGAGAATTAAAGTGATAGTCCTTCCAGTATAATAGTAATTTTTATAGTTAAACAAAAGATAGCATGTTTTTTTTCTGCATATAAAGTCATTAATACAATGCTAATAAATGAATTTTAAAAGCCAATAAAAGCAAAGTTGTATCTTGCTTGATTCCATGTATGCCCACCCTGATCTCTGGGAAAACTGGACTGGTACACATATAAAAACAAATGATCCAAAAAAAGAAATTTTCTTCTTTGCTTGTTATAATACACTTGAAGCTAAGTTATTTTTTGCTCATTCTTTAATATGAAAATGTGTGCAACGTTGTAATAATTGGGAAGCACAGGTTTTCTGGACGAGAATACCCTTAAAATTTTAATCTTTCTCTCTCTCTTTACCTTTCATTATATTTTATCTCTTTAAATTTTCTCTTTGATGAGATCATTTGTATGAAATAATAAATACTTTGGTGCTATGACATCAGTCTGAAGTCTAGTTACATTTCCAGGTGGTTAGTTTTCTTTTGTATCATGTTACTCTGAAATACTCAGAAATAGAGAATCTAACACAGAGTTGCTCCAATTAATCTTGCGTATCTCATGAAAGGCCAATTCCATCTTGCTAATTAGTGGGCAAAACCTAAACTAAGCTACAATCATCTCTATTCCCTCCAAACAGTTGAAAATCTGTGGCTACTCATGAATCTGCAATGGCTTCTCATTTTCCTAAGACTAAAAGCCAAAGTCTTTACAAGGTCTTTCTGGGTCCTAGGTGGACAAGCCTCCATTACCTGTTTAACTTCATCTCTTGTCTTTCCTGTAGTTCCTTGAATATGTTATAGATATTCTGACTTTATGACTAGGGCTTTTGTATTGGCCACTACTCTTCTACTCTTTTTTTTTTTTTTTTTTTTTTTTTTTTTTTTTTTTTTTTTTGCTATTGTACACTTATGCTTGGTAGAGAAAGACAGAGAGGGAGAGTGAAAAAGTGAGAAATCACTCCCCATGGGGGATGACTATGTAAGATTCCTTGTCTTCTATTCTCCTTTCTGGATTTTGGGTATGCATGCACATGTTCCCAGAGTGTCTCTCACTCCAAGTCCATTCTCAAACCATACAGCTGGCCATCTGGGATTCAGCCACCTTAACCTCCATGTCACCTGCTGGCCTGGCCATTGCCTTTTAATAGAACACTTCTGTCTTAGATACCTACATTGCTAACCCTTCTTCTTACATAAAGTCTTATCAGAAGACATGTTAAAACTGAGGCTGTTTAACTATCTTGTATAAAATTACAACATCCCTCTCTTCCTGTTTGTCAACAGCTAACATACTGTATGCTTTTCATTTTTTTAAGAGGTTTTTGCTGTATGCTATAGGGCACGTGCACTCGCCAGAAATACAGAGAGAGACAGAGAGATAGAAAGTGAGAAATCACCCCCCAGGGGGATGGCCACGCTACAATCCCTTCTCTTCCATTCTCCTCTTGGGATCTTGGATACACACGCACACACACCCAGTGTGAGTTTAAGCCACCAGGTCTGCTTCTCAAACCATGGTCAACTCTATGGGAATCCAGCGACATAGTCATTACGCTAACTGCTGGTCTTCTGTATGATTTTCTGATGTTACTTACTTGATGTAATCTTTCACTAGGAAGTAAGATTGAAGGTAAAGGACATTTGTCTAATGTTTGCTGATGTACCCTGAACACAAAGATTGAGGGAGATCTATTTTAAGTGCTTAGTGAGTAGATGTTAACTGAGTATGTGAGGAGATGAATGAATTTATCTGTGTGAAAAAATTCATCCTCAATGTCTCTTGAAATTTCTTTCATGCCTTTGTACATTCTAGTAAAACAACCAATTTTGAATCTCAGTTGATGCAATGTGCCACAGCAGCTAATAGTACCATAGACCACTGTCCACTTTAGCATTAAGATGGACCGAGAGTGTGGGACAGCAAACATTTGGACACTATAGGGTTTCTCCAGGATAACGGGATCTGCACATGATCAACAGACATCAAATGATAAGAGTCAGTATTAAGAATAATGAATTCAGAGTGCAGAAGTGATTTTTTTTCCCAATTATACAGTATGCACTTTTTTAATAACCTTGTCAACAGATACTAAGAGAAAATAAAACTCACTAACAGTAGATATTTATTCTTATTAATCATAAGGAACACAATGGTTAGGTTTAATATTTTAACATGTTACAAATAAATATAAAATTCTAATTGGTCTGAGTTGAACTCCTTACAATAACCCTTTATTATTATGACTGCTATTCAGGTAACATATTTTTCTACTGAACTTTATACAACCGAGTATATATTCCTTTTATCATTCATAAGTGGGTTATTAGCATTATGGAACTAATTGTATAATGATAAAATCATTCAATGAAGATTGTTACCTAACCAAGAATGAAGGGTGTGCTTTAAAAATAGAAGAAGAGAAAGATTTTCTTTTCAATATTTATATTTTTGAGATTGTAAACCTGCTTCTCCTCTCTAAGTTTTTTGTTTTTTGGAGAGGTTTTTGTCTTAGGGTGCGTGTGCTCACCAGACAGAGAGAGACAGAAAGCGAGAAATCACCTTCTGGGGGGATGGCCACGCTGCAATCCCTTCTCTTCCATTCTCCCCTCGGGATCCTGGGCACACACACACACACACCCGTTGTGAGTTTTAAGCCACCAGGTCCGGGATGTGAACTGCGGTTGACTACATGGGAGTCCAGCGACAGCCATTACGCTAACTGCTGGTCCCTCCTCTCTAAGTTTTTTATAATGTACATACTTTTTATAGAACTATAACAGGCATTTATTTATACTACTACTATTTCTTTTAAAACACTGTTTTAACACATAACCTAAAGTTAAAAGGAATAAAATAAAATTAGGATTTGAAATATGAGAAATAAGTTTTGTTTTTTAGGTGCCTTGGCATTTTCAACATACCAATATCATTGTCCACTTGTGAAACTGTCATCAGTTTTGAAAAGGTCACCAAATGGCCACTTGAAGAAAGTGGAGACACTTAAACCTCTGCTTGCATTTAGAAACAGAAAACCATTCATTATATTTCACATTCCCTCTCTCTGCTTGTCTTCAAACAGAACAGTTTTAATGGTTCTAACAAGGTTGTACTCTGGCTGTTTCGGGAAAGCAAGTAGAGCGGTGTCAGGTAACCGCTCTTCCTATTCACGGCTTTTGGTTTTGTGCTACAGGTATTTTTATAATCATTCTCAATGTAAAATATTACTGTGTGGATACTACAAGCAAAAAGCTCCATACAGCCTTTTCATTTCAAGTATTGTGGTGTTATTCATAAGGCAGCTCACAAATCATAATTTCCTGGTTACTCTTAGCTTACAGAATGCACTCAGTGTATGCATCCTAAAACTGAAATTTGCTTATACATACGGTAAGATTTCCACTTTGTTTCCTTTTCCTTCAGATTCAATTGGTTGCAATTATTGTGGTTTCCCACCCATATGCACTAACCAACTATACCATTATTTTCAGTTCATTTAAGTGTCTTAATCTCTGACACCAAATCACCTCTAATCCTCTTTAAGTGCCACAGACAATACTTAGCAACTCTGCATTATTTTCTATTAGTCTGGCCTTTGGCATGTTTTCTCTTTCTTTCTTGTGTCTTAGAATATTTCTAAGATTTACTAGCATGCAAAAATATACATTGTTAAGAATAATTTTCTAAATTTCAGTATCATCAATAAGCAATTTTGTTTTTTTGAGAGGTTTTTGCTATAGGGTGCATGCACTCACCAGAAAGACAGAAAGAAAAAGAGACAATTAGTGAGAAATCACCCACCCGGGTGGATGGCCATATCACAATCCCTTCTCCTCCATTCTTCTCTTGGGATCTTGGGCACACACACACACGCCCAGCATGGGTTTAAGCCACCGGGTCCAGGACTTAAACCACTGTTGACTACATGGGAGTCCAGTGACATAGCCATTATGCCAACTGCTGGTCCCACCAATAAGTAATTTTTTAAACATTGCTGTATTCGTTTCACATAAATTTCCTGTGGAAACATATGTAATCACTTTATCAAAATTAATAACAAAAAGGGAATCCTGTAATTCATGGAATTCTATAAACTTAATTCCAATATTTGAATTATAGTAAAATAGGAAATAGATCATTATATTCACTGTTGGGCAATTTATTTTTCTTTTAATCAAATTGTTAGAGTTTTTTTTTTTCCTCAAGTTTTGACATGTCATCCCTAAATTAATAACAATCTGGAATTCTAAAGTTGAAAAAGACTTTCAAAAGTTAAGAATATAGAGATTAGTAAACTAACAAGGACAAACCTGGGGTTCAGAGAAGGAAAAGATATTTTAAGGTCATAAATCTAGTGAATAATCAGAGGTGAAACCAATAGTGTATAACGTTTCAGTTTCAGAATTTATTGAGTCATAAGCCTATTTTCCTCTAAAATTGTTCAAAATAGTGTGTTCTGTTATAAAACCTGACATCAATAGTTTCATTTGATGAGTGGATTACTTATTCTTCTTTAATATTTTATTACTGTATAAAATATAGTCAGTAATATGTAGATTTCTCAAATGAACAATCTAACATATACTTATACTAACCAGACACAACCAGATTAAATCAACAAAATTAAAATGCTCTCTCTAATTACAATCTTACCTCCCTACTAGGGGATAATTCTTACCGTTACTTCTAAAATTATGGATTTTTTTTCTGTTTTTGTATTATCACATAAATGAAATCCTGTGTGTGCTCCTTTCTGTTGGCCTCTTTCTGTTTTCATTTTTGAGATTCATCCATAGATTGTCTTTTCTTTATAGTAGTACATATATCTAAATTCGTCTATCTATTCATTCTATTTGTTACATTTATTTGGATAGTTTATATTTTGGAAATATTATGAATAGCAATATAATAAACATTATTGTACAAGATTCTTCATGAACACATGCAAACACTTTTGTCAAATATTTGTAGGCACTGTATTGTGTCCCCCATAATTCATGTGTTAGAATCCTAAACCCCAGTACCTCAGAATGACACTGTCTTTGGATATAAAGGACTCAAGTTAAAATGAGCACACATGGATGGGCCTTAACCTGCTATAAGCAATGTCCTTAGCAGAAGAGAATATTTAGGGACCAGCAGGTGGCATGGTGGTTAAGGATGCTGGACTCCCACATGGTTGAGTGTGGTTCAAGTCCTGGACCTGGCAGCTTGCCTTCTCATTTTTCCTCTCCCTCTGTCTCTCTCTCACTCTGTCCCTCTCTGGTCAAATTTTTTTTAAAAAAAAAAGTATAAATAAATAAAGATAAATAAAATAATTCTTTTTTTTTATATTTAGACACAGACACAAAGAGAAAGAAGTCTATTTGCTGATACAGGGTGAAAACAGCCAATTCAGGCCACAGAGAATCCTCCTGGCCCTCAGAAGAAACTAACTCTGAAAATCTTTTCATTTATTTATATATTTGCCTGAGGGAGCATTTTTTAATCAGAAACAGACAGACAGAGGATAAAAGTACCCCCAATAGTACGTGAACATACCTCAATCCGTTTTGCTCTATTTCTTTTTATACCAGTGGGATTTGGGGCATATCCACACATGTGCCCACCATGTTTTTCAAGCCTCCAGGACTAGGATTTGAATTGAAATCAGCTATGTGGTATCAGCTCCCTTACCCACTAGACTACAGGGATGGCTCCCTAACTCTGAAATTCTTTATTCTTTTCTTTTATTTCGAAACTCTGAAATTCTTGATCTTAGACTTGTAGTCTCCAAAACTATGAGAAAAATATATTTTTGTTTTTAAGCCTCCTAATCTTTGGTACTTTTTGATGGCAGCCCTTCGTAACTAACTAATGCAAGTATATTCTAACAGAAAATAGCTGAGCAATGTGTGTGCGTATGCTCTACTATAATGTCAAAGGTTTCTAAAATGATTGTACAGATCTATACTTCTAGCCATGTATGCACATTTCATCTGCTCCCAAGTTTTTCTACCTCTTTACATTTTCAAGAATCCTTTCTGGCTAGGGAACCAGCAGTTAGCGTAATGGCTATGTCGCTGGACTCCCACGTAGTCGACCGCGGTTCGCGTCCCGGACCCGGTGGCTTAAAATTCACGCCGGGCGCGTGTGCGTACGTGCCCAGGATCCTGAGAGGAGAATGGAGGAGAAGGGATTGCGGCGTGGCCATCCCCCCTGGGGGGTGATTTCTTGCTTTCTGTCTCTATGTCTCTCTGTCTGTCTGGGGAGCGCACGCGCCCTATACCGAAAATCTCTCAGAAAAAAAAAAAAAAAAAGAATCCTTTCTGGCTAGTAACTCATGGCTGTATTTAACATTTCCATGATTACTACTGGTGGTGAGCACGTTTGTCACAAGCTTATTGGCCACTTGAATATTTTCTTTGATATTAGACCTCTCACCATTGCTATGTACTACTTTGAATGCTAAAATTTAGCGAACATTAGCTCTAGCTTTGCTTGGCTGAGTGATAATCTCTTTATATCCAGCCTTACTGTCAACATTACAGACTATCCTTTACAAAGTTTCCCATGTGGGAAAAACATGAAAGTTTCAGATACATTTTTTATTATAATTAATAACTTCTGGTTATGGTTAATCTTTGACATCATCCCTTCACTGTATTATATTTTCTTCCTAAACCAAGGAGCTAGTATTGATCCTTTTTGTGTTTTCTCATTAAACCATTTGTTAGTCTTCCAGTAAAATATGTTACTCTATAGTGTGCAGCTACCACACATTTTTAAAAATGATGATCACTGATCTCTTTCCAATTAGAGATTGATTGGACCTTTTCTTTTTGGATCCTGTTGTATTTCGACATTAAATGAACCTGATGGAATTATACATTGAAATAAGTCAACTAAACATCTTCAAAATTAGAAATGGTTATGATGCGAAACAAGTATTTTTCTTTGAGTCTAATTGTTTACTTGCTTGGATATAAGCAAACAATCTTTGAAGCTCTTGAAGTAGATATAATGAAAGTAAAAATAACATTAAAAGCAAGGATTTTTCACTTATCAGTTCTTCAGTAGTTTATAATTAATAGATTTTTAATTTATGACGACCATTTGATTTATTTCTTGGCATAGCAAGTGTTTAAGTGCAGTCTTGTTTTTGAGTGCATTTCTTTAAAATTAGACAAGATCACCATTTATACACAAAGCACTCTCAGTAAAACAACAGTTGAATTTCAAAGCAGTACATTTATTTTCAAAATTATTTTTATGCGCTCTCAACATAAAATTTGTCATTAGTTCTCTACTATTCAAAAACATATCATGTTATGTTAAAGCATTTCTTTCCTTTTTTGAACTCTGAAATGCTTTCTGGAGTATTATCTAAATAAAGTAGTTTATAAAATTTTACTTCTGTTTTCACTTATTTGTTTCCTCTAAAAAGTGTTTTGATTAGTGTTCTTTATAAGTTTGTTGCCTGATACGAAATACCAAATTAGTTTCATAAAATATTATTACAATTGGAGAAATATTTAGAAATTCAAGATACATGTGTATTTTCGTTCACTATACAGGTTCTAGTTCAAACACATAAGCTGAAATTAGTTTATAAGCATTTTTGAGGTTTTTGTTTGTTTGTTTGTTTGTTTGTTCTTTGCTATAGGGTGCAGCCACTTGCCAGAGAGACAGAAAGCAAGAATTCCCTGGCAAACTCCCCTAGGGGGACCCCCAGGGGGGATGGCCATGCTGCAATCTCTTCTCCATTCTCCTCTAGAGATTTGGACATGCACACAAATGTGTCCAGTGTGAACTTTAAGCTGCTAGGTGCAGGACCTGAACCATGGCTGATTACGTGGGAATCTAGCGATGTAACCATTATGCCATCTGCTAGTCTTAATTTATCAGCATTTTTAAAGACGAACAAAAACCAGTATTCTATGTGCATATATGGAATTTTATGCTGTCCTCTCATGTTCTCTTTGTAACTATTTTATTATATTGGTTACTGCATAAAATATATATTATGATGAACAAATTTAATGGAAACAGAATATAATTACCCTTATAAATGGCGATCTTTCGTTTGATATTTAATGCTGTACGTAAGAAAGTATAGGGAAAAAATCTTGTTATGAGACATTCTTCACCTATCTACTTGACCCAGTAATTCCTATTTCCCTTTCAAAAATGAAGAAACCTTAATTTACTGTTCAGGATGGAAGGTAGAAATACTAAACTTTTTTCAGCATCAATACTATTGAGCTGTCTGAAAGTCATGAAGCATTTTTGTCCAGAAAAATGGAAAAATACGTAATGACATTTCAGACAATCCAATATATGATGGTTTGTCTTATAATTCCTTTTTATGTTCTGCAGAAATAACAGGTAGCTTGTTGGATAGAACTCTGGAAATTTCCACAAAGAAAATCTCAGCAGAACACGTTAATTGAGGTAAATGTTTGTCTTCTTCTGCAATTAAATATAATTACTTGAGAATAGATCTTGTCTTGCTATTGGGCACTGGTAAAAACTGAATTGTAATAGTGGAATATAAATAGCCATTGGCACCTGACTTGTTTTTTTATTAACAGGGCTTTTTTAGAACCTACTAAATAATAAATTTCAGTGAAGATAGCAGAGTTTGATTTTAAAGAGGAAGTGGCATATTTGATATCAGGCATAAGTAGATCTGAAAGTGCAAATAAACTGCACAAGCAAGTTTCTTATATTTACACATTAATTATAGCATGAATGTGGAGCCCTGAAAAATGAAATTAGTGTTCTTATACAGGAATCCTAGAGCAATCTTGGACCTCCTTTCTGCCACATCAGACATATCAGGAAGACAGTCTTCTATGAACCAGAGAGTGGGACTTCTTCAAACACTGCACTTGCTGTGTCTTAAACTTGAGCTCCCTAGCCTCTGGATTCTGGGAATTATCATGTCAATATCTTTGGGAGTCATTATTTTCCCTAACAAACATAGTATTGTCCAATCTTCTGGTGCCAGTTAGAAGTAGACTGCCAAAATAATATAATCACATTCAGATATATTCCTTAAGATAATGAGAAAAAGAATGTTCCAAGCAGGCAGAACTTCAATTGTTGTATTTTGTTATCATTTATTATGGCTGAATAAAGGGACAGAGATGTATAGCTATATATAAATTTGTGATTATTGACTAATAATTTTCCATTTGACCATGGATTTAAAAATAACAGAATTGGAGAATTAGCAACAAGTTGGTCAGGGTAACAGATGTATGGGCAGATCATTCAAATTTTGTACAGAATGAGAATGTGTCTAAAACAAATTATAAATCATTATATTCTGTGCATATAATATCATTAATTATGTAATAAATTAGTCTCTTTTTTCCAGACTTATGAGAGATTTCTCAATGGACTCACATGCAAAGCAGTCATGGTAGCAGGAATGGAGTTTATGCACAAACTCAATGACATGGATTACCTCTCTCCAAATGTCATAGGTTTAATGCACTGCTAAATGTTAAAATTATGCAGAGTGGAGTCTAACATTTAACAGTAAAATTATTTTATTCTTCAGTTTGGAAACTAGACTGGTAACTGATATCAGATCCTCAGATTGGATCCATTAAAATGCAGTGAAGACAGGAGCATTTCAAGCTCATCCAATACAAACTGGTCCAGTATCTACATTCCAACTATTTATGTTATATGAACCTGAACTGGAGAAGGGATGGGTAGTTGCTAATTGTACAAAAATGGAATAATTGATGTTTTTGGTTATAATGCCATATAATTATAAAACAAAACATATTTGTATCTCTCCCTTGGAGCACACGAAATGATATAGTGGATACAAACAAACAAACAAAATTAAATAAGCACACAAAAAACAGCATGAGTTTTAGCTACCCGGTCTGGCAATTGAACTGTGGTGGTGGGAATCTAGCAACATAAACATTATGCCATTTGCTGGTCCCTACACTGCTGCACTTTTAATTGTTGATATTTTATTTAAATTATATGAGATTTTTAATCCTCATTTTTCCATTTAATTGAGTAAATATCTGCTGTTCTTCGGACTAAAAAATACTAGCAATATATTGTATTGTTTTCTAAAAATAACTACTTATTTAATGTGTCTCCTGGGAAATTGGTTCCCTGGCACAGACCAGCAGTCAGAGGTTACTTGGAAAATTGAACATGTAGGTGATGCTTTTTTACTTTTTAAGAACATAACAAGAAATACAAAGGCCATGTTTTTTCAGGTCATAAAAAAAAGCAAAATTTCAGTGAACCCATAACAACACTATTTTTTTTTCTAGTGGTCCATTTGCTTGAGAGAGAGAGAGAGAGAGAGAGAGAGAGAGAGAAAAGGAATGTGAAAAATCACCCCTTTGGAGGGATGACCATGCCACAATCCTTTTTCCTCCTGTCTCCTTTGAATTTTGGACATGCACACACAGATACAACATGTTCTCAGTTTGATTTTTCAACCTGGATCTGGGACTCAAACCACACAGCTGGCCATGTGAGATCACGTGTTTTAAACGCCACACAACCTCCTTGCCCAAATATATCACTTCAATGATGTTATACCAAAACAATAAATAATTACCAGGTATTTGCTACATTATGGAGGCAAATTCAGATATAAGCTTTGAATCGATTGATGAGTCAGTTAATTTATCAATTAAAGATTCAACTCTAGGTTGGCTTCATGGCCTAGTGATTAAGATAGCCAGATCTTACATGGCTAACCATGTGATTCAAATTCTGGGCCCAGCAACTTCAGAAACAGATCAGGTATGTTTGTATGATGCATGTATGTGTGTACGTGTTTGAATCCAAAATATCAAAAGGAGGGAGAGATGGAGGAGAAGATGCTGCAGTGAGACCATTTCTCATGTACTTTCTCTTCTCTCTCTCTAAGGACACACACATTTTAGCAAAAACCAAAAGCAAATTAAACTAAATATATTAATTAAATTTTAAATTAAAATTTATATTTGTTTCTATATATAAAAAATAATTGGTTCATAGTTCATCTAGGAGGAAACAAAGGCTTAGAGGGACTATTTTCTCATGGTTCCCTTTTTTTTGGTTTGTTTGTTTCTTTCTTTCTTTTTTTATTACATTTTCTTTTATACATTCAATCACATTATTTGGCTTACAAAATGGATATTTCAACAGGTAAACATTTCTCCCTAGTACAGTTGATAAAACTATAAATTATCTTCAACAGATAATACCACATTTCTTTTTCCCATTAATGCTTTGCCTCCCTATTTTTGTTCTAAATGTCCTTCCTTGTGGGAGGCTGTGCACCCGTCAATCTGCCGAGGTTTCTCAAAGAGCAAACAATTGCCTTGATTAGCCACTAGAATCCCTCAGATTTGCATATCTGGCACCTCATGATTGGTCCAAAAGCAACCAATCGTAACCCACCATTTACAACCAATCAAGGCCCACTGTTTGCAACCAATCATAACCACCCTTTATGATCCACCAATGTGTATATAACCACCATGCCTGGCCCACAATAGCCAGACGACCAGGAAGACAACGAAGATGACACAGACAACCAGGAAGACAACGAAGACGACACAGAAGACCAGGAAGACGACGACCCTGGAAAGCCTGAAAAGCTGAAACACCGCACAGTCTCCAGACGACCCTGAAGACCCTGAAGAGCTGTAACACTACCTTGTCTCCAGACGACCCTGAAGAGCTGTGACCCCGTGTCATCTCCGTGCTGCTCACAACAGACGACGCTACCCTAAAGAGTTGTAACCTGCGTCGTCTCCGTGCTGTACCGTGCTGCCCACAATAAACAGACGACACTGTGTCATCTCCGTGTTGTGACACTGCACCGCTTGTCCCGGCTCTCACTCCTTCCCTCAGGAAACCTGTTCGACTGTCCCCCCCCCGGGTCGGGACACGTGGCGCCCGAACCAGGTCGGGACACTTCCTCAGACCCTCCTCTTTAACACACACTATATCTGGTATTTACATCTATATACTGTGTTTCTATATCCTTTAGTCAATGAGTTTCAGTCATAGAGTGCAGACACTGTATATATTAAGTGGAGACACATACAATGCCTCTCCTTCATAGCCTGGCTTGCTTCACTCAGCAGTAAATCTTCCATATTCATCCATTTCCTGTCAAACACTAGGGTTTTGTTGTTTTTCTATGGCTGAATAGTATTCCATAAAGTATTTGAGTCACAGTTTTTCTATCCTTTCATCTGTTCGTGGGCATTTGGGTTGTTTCCATGACTTAGCGATTGTGAATAGTGCCATAATAAACAATGATGTGCAAGCACTTTTCCGATTAAGTATTCTTCTGTCCTTTGGGTAGATACCAAGCAGTGGGATTGCTGGATCATATGGTAGTTCTATTTTTAGATTTTTAAGGAACCTCCAAATTGTTCTCCACAGTGGCTGGACTAATTTACAGTCCCACCAGCAGTGTAAGAGAATTCCCCTGTCACAACCCCGCCAGCACTTATCATTTTTTGTTTTTTTAATTTTAATCATTCTGACTGGGGTTAGGTGGTATCTCATTGTTGTTTTGATCTGCATTTCTCTTACAATGAGGGATAGCATTTTTTCATATGCCTTTTAGCTATTTGTATGTCATGTGTGTTTTTTCAATTTATTCACCCATCTTTTAATAGGATTAATCTTTTTTTTCAGAACAGCTGCTTGCGTTCCTTGTGAATTCTGGTTATCAGTCCCTTGACTGACACATAGTTTATAAAAATATTTTCCCCTTCTGAGGGTTGTCAATTCACACTAATTACTGTGTCTTTTGCCATGCATAAATTTCTTAGTCTGTTGTAATCCCACTTGTCTATTTTGGGGATTATCGACTCAGCTTTAGGGATCTTATTTATGAAGTCTTTCCCTACTCCAATGTCTCCCAGAGTCTCCCCAGTGTTTTCCAGGGACAGTTTCATAGTTTGAGGTCTTAGATTTAGATCTTTGATCCACCTTGACTTGATTTTCATCAGAGGTGAGAGGTAGGGGTTCAGATTCATCTTTCTGCAAGTGGGAATCCAATTTTTCCAGCACCATTTGTTGAAGAGTTTTTTCATTTTCCCACTGCATTGACTGTTACCCCTTGTCAAAAAATCAGTTGACTGTATGGGAATTTATTTCTGGGGACTCTATTCTGTTCCACTGGTCCACGTATCTGTTTCTGTGCTAGTACCATGCTGTTTTGATTACTGCAACTTTGTAGTATATTTTTGAGTCAGGGAGCGAGATGGCACTCACTCCACTCTTTTTGTGCAGAACTGCTTTGGCAATACGGGGTCTTTTATGATTCCAGACAAACTTTATGATTGTCTTTCCTAGATCTGTGAAGAATGTGTCTAGTACTTTGATTGGCATTGCATTAAATATGTAGATTAATTTAGGTAGAATTGCCATTTTGATTATATTAATTCTTCCAATCCAGGAATATGGAATATCCTTCCACTTTTTTGTGTCATTTTCAATTTCGTTTTTTATCTTCTCATAGTTTTCCTTGTGGAGGTCTTTAACTTCTTTGGTTAGATTTATCCCTAAGTATCTTATACTTTTTGTGGCTATGGTAAATGGAATAACTTTTTTCAGTTCTATCTCAGTCTGCCTGTTGTTCATATATAGAAATGCTATATATTTCTGAATATTAATTTTGTATCCTGTAACTTTACTGGATTCATGTATTACTTTCAGAAGTTTTTTCATGGAAACCGTTGGGTCTTCTATGTATACAGTCATGTCATCTGCAAATAGAGATAGTTTCACCTCGTCTTTTCCTATTTGAATGCCTTTTCTTTTTTCCTATTTTCTGATTGCATTGGTGAGGACTTCCAGTACTATATTGAAAAGGAGTAGAGAAAGTGAGCATCCTTGTCTTGTACCCGTCTTTAGTGGAAAGGCTTTCAGCTTTTCTCCATTGAGGATGATGTTCGCTATTGGTTTTTCATAGATAGTTTTTATTATATTGAGAAATGACTCTTTGCCATTTTGCTGAGTCTTGATCATGAAGGGCTGTTGTATCTTATCAAATGCTTTTTCTCTATCAATTGATATGACCAAATGATTTTTATCTTTCTTCCTGTTAATATGCTGTATTACATTTATGGTTTTGCATATGCTGAACCAACTTTGCATTCCTGGAAGAAAGCCTACCTGATCATGATGTGTAATCTTTTTTATAAGTTGTTGGATATGATTTGCTAGTATCTTGTTCAGAATCTTTGCATCTATATTCATCAGGGATATTGGTCTATAGTTTTCCTTCCTTGTCCTGTCCTTATCTATTGTAAGGTTCATGGTGATAGAGGCTTTATAGAATGAATTAGGGAGAGATTCACCCTTTTGGATCTTTAGAAATAACTTGAGCAGAATAGGGGTTAACTCTTTGAAAGTTTTGTAGAAATCAGAGGTGCAGCCATAAGGGCCCGGGCTTTTCTTTGTTGGGAGGTTATTTATTACTGACTCAATCTCCTGGCTTGTTATGAGCCTATTCAGACTATCTATATCCTCCTGGCTCAATCTTGGTAAATTATATGTGCCCAGGAATTTGTCCATATCATCCAGATTGTCTTTTTTCTTGGCATACAGATGTTCATAGTATCCTCTAATAATGTTTTGTATTTCTACTATTTCTGTTGTTATTTTGCCTGCTTCATTGCAGATCTGATTAACCTGATTCCTTTCTCTCTTCTTAATAAGTCTTGCTAGTGGTGTATCAATTTTGTTTATCTTTTCAAAGAACCAGCTTTTGCTTTCATTTATTTTATGTATAGTTCATTTATTTTCTATTTCATTTATTTTTGCTCATATTGTTATTATTTCCTTTCTCCTCGAGTTTTTTGGATCTTTTTTTGCTGTTGCTTTTCCAATTCTCTGAGGCATAATGTTAGGTGATCCATTTGCATTCTTTCCATCTTCTTCCTATGTGCACTAATTGCTGTGAACTTCTCTCTTATGACTGCTTTAGCAGTGTCCCATACATTATGCCCATACATTATGGAAACTCATGTCTTTGTTGTCATTAGCTTCCATGAATGGTTTGATTTCAGTCTTTATTTCTTCAGTACTTGTGGGGTCATTCAGGAGTAGGTTATTTAGTTTCCATGTGTTTGTGTATTTTTGAGGATTTCTCTTGCAACTAAACTCAAGTTTAATTCCATCATGGTCGGAGAAGATGCTTGATATAGTTTCTATGCCTTTGAATCTGTAGAGGCTTGCTTTGTGCCCTATGATGTGGTCAGTCTTCAAGAAGGTTCCATGTGGGGGTGAGTAATAAGTGTATCTTGTGGGTTTTGGATGGAAAGTTCTATAGATGTCTGTTAAGTCCATTTTATTTATGGTATCATTTAGATCTTTTATCTCTTTACCTAATTTTGTCCAGATGATCTGTCCAGAGGGGATAGTGCAGTGGTGAGGTCTCCAACAATTAGTGTGCTGCAGTCTATCTCCCCTTTCAGATCTTATAGTCTTTCCTTCACATTTTTCGGTGCTCTTGTGTTAGGCGCATAGATATTAATAAGTGTCATATTTTCTTGATCGATTGACCCTTTTACTACAATACAGTGCCCTTCTTTGTCTCTTTGAACAGTTTCTGTTTCAAAGTCTATTTTGTCAGAAATTAGTATCGTGGATCCAGCTATTTTATGGTTCCCATTTGCATGGAAAATCTTTTTCCAACTCTTCACTTTCCCTTTTAAAGAAACTCTATTCAGGGACCAGAGAGTGGCACAATAGTAAAACAGAATACTCTGCAAGGCAGATCCACATGGGAAGGTCCAAGGTTTGCATTTGGAGATCTTGCTGAATATGTAAAGATGACGGTGGCTCTTGGCACCCAGACCCTGTTGAGGATACTGTCTTTCTGTCTACATCTCTCACTCGTGGAAGGTTAAATAAGTAAACTTAAAAAAAATTTGGAAGAATATATACAGAAATAAACATTTGAATGGTAATGTCCTAAACTTGTAATAATATCACAATAAAAGTAAGAGTTTGGAGAAATGAGAAATAAATCTGTAGACCAAAACAAACAGGGAAGAAGAAGAAATTCATTTGAGGCATTGAAAAATGGACAGGATTTTTCTGGGTAAAGAATTTGTTTAAGAGTTGTCTTAGTCTATTTGTGATACTATAACTATACGCCACTAACTGGATAATTAATAAACAATATAAATTTATTTCTTACTGTTCTGAATTCTGGAGAGTCCCAGATCAAAGTATTTGTTGCATGACAAAGGCTGCTATTTACTTCCAAGATGGCACCTATTGCTGTGTCCTCTTGAGGGGATGAATACTTGTCCTCCTATGGCAGAAAGTGGAAAAGCATATAAAGAAACAAACGCTGTGTCCTCATATGTCTGAAATGCAAAAGAGTAATAGAAGTGAACTCTCTCTGAAGCCTCTTTTTAAAATAATTATTTATTTTATTTATTCATTCATTCATTTATTTTTTTTTTAATTTGACCAGAGAGAGACAGAGGGTGAGAGTGAGAGAGAGAGGAAGTGAGAAAGCAAGGCACCAGATTCAGGACTTGAATCCTGGTTGGCCATGTGGGAGTGTCCAGCGCTTGAACCACCACACCACCTGCTGGTCCCTCTGAAGCCTCTTTTACAAGGGCATTATTTTATTCTTGAGGGGGAAGTACTCATAAATTGATCGGTTTCTAAATAGACCTTTTCTCTTTTACCACCAAAACGAGAATTAAGTTTCAACATGAATTTTGACACAGACATGCATTCAAATAATAGCAAAAGCATGTGTACATTTATATGTGTACCCATGTACCTCTGAGTCTCAAAGTGAGAAACGTATGCTAAAAGATTTAAAAATGGTAGTGTTTTGGGACCAGCAGATGGTATAGTGATTAAGGAGCTGTACTCACACATAATTGACCCCGATTTGAGTCCTGCACCCAGCAGCTTGAAACTCATTCTGGGTGTATGTCATGCGTGGCCAAAATCCCAAGAGGATAGTGGAGGAGAGGAGATTGTGGCATAGACAATCCTGCTGAGAGGTGATTTTTCACTTGCTGTCTCTCTGTTAAGTACACATGTCCTATGGAAAAATCTCTCAAGAAAAATACATGTAGTAGGTTTCTACTCATTTAATTGGTATTAAAAATCTAGTACCAAGTGGCTTTAAAAAGTTGATAGAAAGTGGAACTCAGGTATTTTAGTGAAAAAGTTGTGAAATCCATGCAGGTTTTTTTATAAAATACATTTACTATGAATATTTAAAAACCTCTCATATATGTCATATTTTAGGCAAAGTGAAAGACATGAAATATCTGATAAGAGTTGATCCGTATTATAAGGAGTGGGAAGACTAGGATCAATGATTTATACTGTATTGTAATAAAAAAGTATGACGGAGACAAGAATGAGATAGGGAACCAGCAGTTAGTGTAATGGCTATGTTGCTGGACTCGCACGTAGTCAACCGCGGTTTGCGTCCCAGACCTGGTAGCTTAAAACTCATGCTGGGCACGTGTGCGTGCGTGCCCAAGATCCCAAGAGGAGAATGGAGGAGAAGGGATTGCGGCGTGACCATCCCCCTGGGGGGTGATTTCTCACTTTCTGTCTCTATGTCTCTCTCTGTCTGTCTGGTGAGCGCACGCGCCCTATAGCAAAAAAACCTCTCCAAAAAAAAAAAAAAGAATGAGATATAATAGAATTATTTTTTTTCTATTTTAACATTTATTTATTTATTTTTACATTTTCCTACAAACATTTACTTTACAAATCAAAAAATTTTGGCTCATACTCCATAGTTCTTGACAGTTAATAAACAACTTTCAAAATTTCAAGAAACTGAATTTAAAAATAATTATTAAAATATTTGTTATAATTTTGTTTGTGAATCTATAACAGAGACAATATGTTTTTAAATATATATACATATATATACACATATATATTATACATATATGTTATACATATATATTATATATATTATATATATATAAAATATATATATATAATTATAGTTTGTTTTGAGAGTTTTTTGCTGTAGGGTGCATGTACTCACCAGAAAGACAGAGAGAGTCAGAGAGACAGAAAATGAGAAATCATCCCCCCAGGTGGATGGCCATACCACAATCCTGTCTCATCCATTCTCCACTGGGAACTTGGGCACGCATGCACATGTGCCTGGTGTTAGTTCAAGCCACTGGGTCCAGGACTCGAACCGCGGTCAACTTCATGGGAGTCCAGCCATTACGCCAACTGCTGGTCCTGGTTTTAAATAATTTTGATAAAATATTTATGTGTCAACTACTCAGACTGTTGAAAAGCACACTATTCACCCAACACACAATTCACACATAAACCTTCTCAATTCAGCCCTGCCTACCATGTATTCTGTGACATGCCATCTACTAGCAAAGATCAGTCTCTTTTTCTTCATTCAAAGTCTTCCTCAAGATAAACCTCTAGTTGTGACTGCTCTTTTGCAGTCTCTACTAATTACAATGCTGGACTGGAAAAGTCCACGTTATTTTATGGTGCAAATTCTTTCATATAGATTCTCAAATCCTCTCTGCCAGGCAGAACTGTTCATGGTGCCAGGCAATCCTTTTCTTTTCTTTTCTGTTCTTTTCTTTTTTTCTTTTTCCTTTTCTTCTTTTAATTAAATTTATTTATTTACATTCATTCACTATACATCATTACAGCATACAAAATGAGATTTTCCATCCAGAGTACGCTGTGTATTGTCTCAATCAAGCACATCAACATACGTGTTATTGTCAACAAATAATTTTCCATTTCTTGTTTCCTGTATATTTTGCCTTTTTTCCTCATCCTTGATTCCCTATATCTCACCCTCTGCCATGTCCCACTCTCCTCCCACACTGTCTCTAGTATTCATGGTTGCTTTCTATGCCTTTTTCCTCCCACATTTTATTGATTCATTAAAGATCTTAATTAATCTAAATGCTTTCAATAGCAAGCGCAGCTGATATATACATATCCATGAACACAGGTCTGAGTTTAGGCAGAAACCTCAGTGAGTAGAATGAACATACTATAAAGTAGCACCTAGCTGGGGCTACATATCTTACTGCAGTCATCAAGTAGGTATTTTTAATCTATTTTTTTAATTTCAAGAAAAATAGGTTTTGTGTTTTATATTTTTCTCCTGAAACTTTTTTTAAATTAATTAATTTACATTCATCCCCTAAGCATAATCACAGCATACAAAATGTGGTTTCCCAGCTAGAATATACTGCATAGTGACTTAATCATGTATGCTATCATCAATAATTTTCCATTTCTAGTTTCACATCTATATCAATATCTATATCTATATGTATATTTACCCCTATGTCTGACCCTCTGCCCTTTCCCACCCTCTCCTCACAATATCTCTGGTGTCTACAGTTGTCTTCCTTTCCTTCCCCCCCACATTTTATTGATCACACAATTTTTAAAATAATCTAACTACTTTCAATAGCAAGTTCAGCTGGTAATTTCAAGAAAAGCAGTTTTTAAACGGTAAGGAAATTTACTTAAAACTTAAAGCATGGAAACAGGTTCTATTCAAATGGTAGGTACATGAGCCTATTGACAGCTCAAGACAGGACAAAAACACTTAAAACCAGACAACAAAGCCTAGAAGAAAAGCAGGAATATTTTAGTCAAAAGTCACAGAATGTTGTTTCATCAGTTCAGTCTCATGTATTTAATCTATCTTCTGTTGTGGTTCGATCTTCCCGATTGAATTCTAGGATATAATATTCAACTCCAGACTTGTCCCTAAGATTAAGTTGGCCATTTTCTTAGTTTTTGAAATCTTATTTCTGTGTATTTGTATTTAATTTTCCTGATATAGCACTCCATTGAGAACTTCTTGGAGATCTGGTCTGGTGTTGGTTAATTCTTTCAGATTTTGTTTATCTAAGAATGTTCTTGTCTTTTATTCCCGTATGAAGGATAATCTTGCAGAGTACAATATACAGTATTCTTGGTTGAAATTGCTTTTCTCTCTCTCTCTCTTTTTTCCTTTTCTTTTTTTTTTTGGGGGGGGGGGGGTTTGCCAGACAGACAGAGAGAGACAGAGAGACAGAAAGCTAGAAATCACCCCCCCATGGGGGATGGCCATGCCGCCATCCCTTCTCCTCCATTCTCCTCTCGGGATCTTGGGCATGCCCGCACATGCTCCTGGTGTGAGTTTAAGCCACCGGGTCTGGGACATGAACCGCAGTCGACTGACTACATGGGAGTCCAGCAACATAGCCATTACGCTAACTGCTGGTCCCAAAATTGCTTTTCTCTTAACACTCTGAATATATTTTTCCATTCTTGCCTCGCTTGTATTGTGTCCGATGAGAGGTCTGCTGTTAGTCTGATGGGACATCCTTTGTAGGTAACTTGCCGTTTCTTTCTTGCCAATCTTTGTATCTTGTCTTTGTCTGTGGTTTTGGTCAGTCCGGCTATAATGTGTCTTGGAGAAGATCTTCTTGGGTTGATTCTATTTGGGGTCCTTTGTATTTCTTGGGGCTGGATCTTTGAGTGCCTCTCTAGGTTTGGAAAGTTTTCTTGCAGGATTTCATGGAACAGATTATCAATGCCCTTATGAGTCTCTTCACCTACTGGAATGCTGATTATCTGGATGTTTGAATGTTTGATGGTATCTAGTACTTCTCGTGTATTATTTTCATTTTTTTTTTTTTTTTTTTGGCAATTTTCTCAGTCTTCGTGGTGGATTTTTCTACTCCAGTAATTTTCTCTTCTACATCTGAGATTCTATTTTCTGTATGATCTAGTCTGCTTTTAATACTTTCAAGGGAGATTTTGACTTCCTGTATTATAACCTTCATCTCTAACAGTTTCATTTGATTCTTTTGTAAAGGTGTAATTCCTATTTTAGATCTTGCAAGAATTTCCTCACCTCCTGGAACTTGTCAACTCCTTTCTCCTTTCTCTTCTGCAGTTCATTGTCTCTCTTCTCTTCCATCTCTGTTAGCTTCACCATTATGAGTGTTCTAAATTCTTTATCAGACATTTCCATGATTTCCATTGAACAGTCTGTGGATGAAGAGGAGTTATTCTTTTCCCTTGGAGAAGAGGTATTTTCTTGCTTTCCCATATTTCTTGTGGCCCTGCGGTGATTTCTAGTCATGTGATGGATGGTGTGTTTTCTTCCTAAATTTGAAGTTCAGTCACTCGAGTTTGTGGGCTGGAGGCTGAATTATCAGTGGAAAATCTCAGTTCTCTTATTCTCCTGAAATCACTAGTTCTGGGAACCAGCAGTTAGCGTAATGGCTGTGTCGCTGGACTCCCACAGAGTCGATCGGGGTTCGCGTCCCAGACCCGGTGGCTTAAAACTCATGCCGGGCGCGTGTGCATGTGTGCCCATGATCCCGAGAGGAGAATGGAAGAGAAGGGATTGCGGCGTGACCATCCCCGCTGGGGGGTGATTTCTCGCTTTCTGTCTCACTAGTTCTCAGGAGCCAAGAAGGTGTCTTCTTTACTAAGGGTGAGGATAAAATAATTAGGTATGGTTGCATATTAATGTGTAAAATATTGGATAGAATAAACTGTTCATGCATATATATTGGGAAATAATTAAGCAAGATTATTTAGGACCAGATTCTGAAAGTTTGTTTATAGTTTTGTGTTTGTTTGTTTTTTTTTAATTTTCTCTTTTTTCATTTTATTTGTATTTCTCTTCTTGAGTAACAATGATTATGCATTTTTAAACAAATATTTTAGCATGCAGATTTGGCATTGTTTTATTGTGGTTAAAATATATAAGATGAAATTTACTATCTTAATCCTTTTTAAATGTTGATTTCAGTAGTGTTAAGCACATTCACATTGTTAAGCAACTGATTTCCCCAACTTTTTTATCTTGGAAAACCAAAGCTCTATATCTATTTAACAAATGCTCTTGTCCTCATTACCTAACCCTTGTAGTCACCATTCTACTTTCTGTTTCTATGAATTTTGCTTCTTTAAATATCTCATGTAAGTAGAATCATACAGTATTTTTCTTTTTATGACAAGTTTATTTTACTTGATAAAATGCACACACACACACACACATATATATTTAAAAGCAGCAATATTGATGTATCTTATAATAATTTTTTGCAATCATATTGCATCATTACTCACCTTATAGATATCCATTACTCTGTAGAAGAGATGCTAAAAATTAAAGTACAGCGAGAGAAGGAAAAATGAAGACTTTGATTATGTAAGCTATGATCAGAGTATGAAATACTGCATTGCTAGGAAGCTCTTAAGTGATGTTTGTGTAGCTGATCCTAGGACCCTACTCTGAATAAGAATTTACTTCAAGCAAGGACCTGCAAATACTTCAGTTATTTTTTTTACTCAGGAATTTAGTTTTATTTATAAAAAAGATTGTAAATATAACAATAATTTTAAGTTCTACATCATCTTTTGTCATGTATTCTCAGTAAATTTTAAAAAAGGTTCTTTATATTTAAAAACTCTGACCAAAAGATGCATATTTAAAAACTCTGATCTAAAGATGTTCATCAATATTAAACTTCTTAGTTTTGTGTCTTGATAAATAATGTGGTAGCTCACTGTAATTCCCTGAAGATTGTTGTCTTATATGTTAATAGGCCCTTTTTTTTATTACTAAGTAGTGTTCTATGATTTGTATATATTACACTTTCCTTAATAGTCACCTGCTGAAATGTAAGTTGGTTACAGTTTTGGTTCTATAAAGAAAGTTACCTAATAATCATGCACAACTTTTTATGTGAACTTAGTCTTAAAATTTCTGGAATTAAGGTCCAAAGAAGCAATTGCTGGTTTACAGAATACTCACAAGTTTAGTTTTATCTAAAATTGCCAAACTATTTTCCAGAGTATAACATTTAGTAGTCTATAATATTTTAGATTCCAACCAGCAATGTATGAATGATCCATTTTTTCCATATCTGTGATAACATTTCGTATTGTCATTATTGTTCCTTTTGCCACTCTTATATGATATTCTTTATAGTTATGGTTTTTGTTTCCCACGTGGCTAATGATAGTGAAAATATTTGGGTTACCTATTTGCCATCAAAGTATTTTCTTTAGTAAAATATCTTTTCTTGTGTTGTGTTAATTTAAATGGACTTTTTTAACTGTCAAGTTTTGAGAGTTCTTTATATATTCTATGTATTTGTTCTTTGTTAAATATATAATGTGAATATATCTTCTTCCCCTGGTAACTTGTATTTCCGTATTCTTCTCATTGCTTTTTATATGTCAAAATCTAATTTAGTATGTTGAATTTAATATTTTTTTTAAAAAAATGCTATAAGTCATGTGCACTTGCTGGAGAAAGAGAGGAGAGAAAGTGAGAATGTATTCATGGTGGAGTAGGCTATACCATAATCCCTTCTCCATTCCTCTCTCATGACTTTGGACACACAAGTACATGACTTCAGTTTGTTACCCAGATCACTGGGACTTGGAGGTCAAACAGTTGGACCTGTGGGATTCAGACTCCCAAATCATAGCACCACTGACTGGCCCATATTTATCATTCCAAAAATTTTATTAACTTGTTTCTGTGTTAAATATAAGAAATATTGGCAATGATTTTCACCTATTTTTTTCCTAAAAGTTACATTTTAACATTATAGTCTATGACTCATTTTGAGATCATCTTCTTATAAAATGTGAGATTTAGGTGAAGGCTTATTTTTGTGGCTATGAATGTTCTATTCCTCTGGCTCCATTTTTTTGAAAAAAAAAGCTACTTTTTTTTCTATTGAATTGCTTTTGCTACTTTAAAAAAACTCTACTGAGTATATCTGTGAGGGTCTATTTTTGATTTCTTTATTCTGTTACATTGATCTATGTGTCTATCCCATTGCCAATATCACACTATTTTCATTACTGTATATATAGAGTAAGCCTTAATATCTGATAGAGTGACTTTTTCCACTTTATTCTTTTTTGTTTTAGCTATTCCAAGCCCTGAGCCTTTCCCAATAAATTGGAAAATAAGCTTGTATATGTATTCAAAACTCTTGTGGGATTTTGGAAGGCATTGCTTTAAACATATACTGAATTTGGAGAGAATTGACATTTTTTACTATGTTGAATCATCCACTAAAGAAACAAGTTTTATTCTCAAGTTACTTATGACTTTTTAAATTTTTAATCAGCATTTTATAATATTCCTATGTAAATCTTATACATATTTTGATATGTACATAACTAAACATCTTTTAGGAGTGATTGCAGGTTGTATTTTTTTTTCAATTTTTGCATGTTCATTGTTAATATATAAAAATGTGATTATATATACATATAGATAAAAATACACATACATATATGTATATAGACAAACACATATGCACGTGCGTTCACACACACACACACACACACACACACACACAAAGCAATATATCCGTGAAAGGGCTTAGGAGCCTATTAAAGAATCTTTAGTGGAACAAAACAACAAGTAATATCTACACACACACACACACACACAATAACTGCTAAGTATGAACCACATACTGGGAACCACTATGGTCTGCAGCAGCAATCTATAGAGAATAATTTCATCTTTTTCCACTGAGGTAATCAACAGCTATTCCCACTGATGGATTCCAGAGAGAAAAACACAACTGCACACTCTTCACTGAAAGCTGCCTCAGTTGGGCCACATCAAGAAAATGATCACCACCTCTCTGAAAAACATGTGTGCCCTGATCACTCCAAACCATTTATATTCACACTCTAGTCCCAGGCTCTGGAGAAGCATAGCACATTACAATGTCTCAGACCCCAGAGCCATCACCATAGTGAGCTAGTTTATACTCTGGATGTTGGAGCCAAGGTCTTTCTGAACAGCCTCCAAGCACCATCTCAACCATTCTAGCAGAAACTTCTTCAAATGCAGAGTCACTGTAATTCTGTTCATATAGTTGCTCCTGTTCTTGGCTCCCTGGCTGCTTCACAAACATCCTTGCCTTATATACTATTACTAAAACAGCAGTGAAAATTCCTGTGCTAAAAGCATCAATACCTTATTGCCACATATCCCAAAGCTGTATTTTCTCCATACAGGCCCACATGTCAGGTTTCAACTCCATGGCTATTTCAACTCCATGGCTATTCCACTGATATGATTTTGCAGGTAATGGTGCCACCACCAGAAGTGCGTTACAAGCCAGACCTAGTGACAAAACAAATTCATTCAGCTATAACATGTTGGTGGGAGAAAAAGGTATCAGGAGGATGTTAGCACCTGTCCCCATCAAATATCTCCCACAACTCTGACTTTCACTGAGGACATTCACAGCAATGGCCATTAAGAATCCCTGAAGTCTTTATCAACATCAACTTCAGATGACAAAGTTGTAGAGAGAACATGCAACTGTGTGTTCACTCTTTTTAGAACTGTTGCACCACCATCTAGCAAGAAACCTTGCTTCTTCCAGTAAGGAAAGGTCTTCTCAAACTGAAACCAGACAGTGACATCTGGAAGAGATGACTGCTCCACCAAGTAAGAATAATGTAAGGCAATAAGGAAAGGCACAGAGAATAAAGGAAGCCAACAAGAAGGATAATGAAAACAATAAATATTACTACCAAAAGAACCAATAATTACCAGTACCTGACCTTCAAAAATAGAGATCAATAGACTGCCTAACAAAATTTTAAAATAATAATTTTAAGGACTCTTAATGAAGTTCAAGAAAATGAAGAAAAGCAATTCAGTCAAATCCAGATAATAATAAATTATCAAAAGAGAACATTTAACATACAGACTTGAGGTAATTAAAACAAAAAATCCTATATGCAGTAATTATATAGCTGAAAAATACATGAATGAAATGAAAAACGTAATAGAGTGTCAACAGCATAATTGATTAGGCAGAAGACAAAATATGTGAATTTAATGACAGGCCATTTGAAAATGTACAGTCAGAAGAGAAAAAGAACAAAAATATGAAAAACAATTAAGATGTACTTTCTCAGACAAATGTACAGGACATTACACAAAGAAAAAAATATTTAAATTATTGGTGTTAAGAACAGTGACACAAAGAAACATAAACTTATTTAAATTAATAATAATAAAAACCTTTCTAGATCTTGGAAACAATATAAATATCCTAGGAAAGTCAAAGATCTCTAATGAGATTTAACTTACACAAGCTGCCGAGACATATGAAAATCAAACTGACAAGACAAAGAGATATTTCTAAAAGTAGCAAGAGAAAAGACACGTATCACATACATGGGAGTTTCAATTAGACTAGCAGCAGATTCCTCAGCAGAAATCTTATAGGTGAAGAGTTAAGAGTTAGTGGGACAATATATGCAATGTGCTAAAAAAAAATTAAAAAGAAAAAGAAAAGAAAAGAAAAGAAAGAAAGAAAGACAAAAAGCATTTTGCCTCACACAAATGTCCTTCATTTCTCTCTCTTTCTTTTTTTTTTTTCTTTTTTTTTTTTTTTGAGAGGTTTTTCGCTATAGGGCGCGTGCGCTCGCCAGACAGAGAGAGACATAGAGTCAGAAAGCGAGAAATCACCCCCCAGCGGGGATGGCCATGCCGCAATCCCTTCTCCTCCATTCTCCTCTCGGGATCTTGGGCAGGCATGCACACACACCCAGCGTGAGTTTTAAGCCACCGGGTCTGGGACGCGAACCGTGGTCTACTACGTGGGAGTCCAGCGACATAGCCATTACGCTAACTGCTGGTTCCCACAAATGTCCTTCATCTCTTCAGAAAGGATGACAAAAGGTGACCAAAAACTCACTGATTAAATCCAGAATACTCTAATATTCTAAAGTTGTTGTGAATATTACTTATATCTTTTGTATAACAGTTATAAGACAAGTATATTAATAATGAGTATTAAAAATAACAACTGCAAAAAATTTATGGGCTGTGTAATATAAAAAGCTGTAAATTGTAACATCAGAAACACAAACTGTGGGACCAGCCTTGTAGCCTAGTGGCTAAGGAAGTAAGCCCTCACAGAGGTGACTATAATTTCAATCTGGCCCAAGTGACTTAAAAAACTTGCCAGACATTCGTGAATGCATGCCCCAAATTCTGACTGGATGGAGAAATAAAGAAGGGATTGTTGTAGTGTTCTAACCACACTGGATTGGGGAAATTTTTTTCCTCTCTCCATCTCTCTGATGACTACACATGCCTTCTGGTAATTAAAAACACAAAACAAAGCAAAGTCCAAAACTACATAAATAGTTTGGATAGGTAGAGAACAAAATAGTTTTTTTTATTCCTTCATGTGATAAATTATCAGCTTAGAATGCACTGTTATGTTTTATATGAATCTCATGGTTACCACAAAATAAAAATCCATGGCTGATACATAAAATGTAGTAAGTAAGAAGTTAAAGTACATCACTAGAAATAAATTGTCCAATCACAAAGAAAGACAGTAAGAGACAAGAAAAGGAACAGGGAATACACAAACTGATGCGAAAACAATGTACAAAATAGCAGCACTAAGTCCTTATTTATCAACTTCCTTTATTGTACATGGGTTCAATTCTCCAAATAAAAGAAATAGAGTAGTGGAATAGATTTTAAAATAAACAGACCTAACAATATACTGTCTATAAGAGATCCACTCACCTTTCAAGGACAAATGTAGATTAAAAGTGAAAAGATATTCAAGGGGAATAAAGAAAGAAGTAAAACATTTAACAAACACAAAATAAAAAATTATCTGTTAAAGATAATATGTATGGTAATATCTTGGATTAAACTGAAATACAGTGAATTCTGAATGGGAAAAAAACATTTTTTGCATGCAGTAATGATATACAGTGAATAAATGTAAAATAAATTTAAAAAATAATTTAGAAATTTTAAAAAGATATTCTCTACAAAGGAAAACTAAAAGAGAGCAGAGGTCCCTACATATATATCTGATAAAATAGATTTTACTAGTAAAACTGTAAAATGAGGCAAGGGCTATTGCATAATGCTAAGGGTATCAATTTACCAAGAAGAAATAGCAGTTATAAATATATACACATCCAGTAGAAGACCATCTAAATATATATAAAGAATATTTATTACATATTGTTATAACAATAATAGCAATTACTATTACTGCTGAAAACAGAAAGAGATTGTGCTAATATAATAGTTGAGGACTTCAGTTCTTGACTTTCAACAGTGGACAGATCATCAAGACAGAAAATCAATACAAAAATATTGGACTTGAACTATCTGTTAGACTTAATGGCTCTAAGACATGTGTTGAACATTTCATCCAACAGCAGTAAAATACTTGTTTTTCTCAAGTGCACATGAAACACTTTTCCAGGATAGCTTATATATTAGGTCTCAATTTACTAAAACAAGTCTTAATAAATTTAAGAAAATTAAAATTATATTAAGCATCTTCCAACCACATTGGTTAGAAAAAATATAGAAGAAATTTTAGAAAATTTACTACTATGTAAATATTAAATGACATGCTCCTAAACTACTAGAAGTCAAATAAAACGGTAAAAGAAAGATTTAAAAATATCTTGAGATGAATGAAAATAAAAATCGTAACATATTAAAGTGTATGAGATGCAGCAAAAACAATTTTAAGAGGCACTGAGAGCAATAGATGTCTATGTTAAAAAATAAAATAATCCCAACTAAACAATCTAATGTAACGCTAGAAAAATTAGAAAAAGAATGAATTAATTACACATTTAATGGAGAGGAAATAGTAAATATAAGAGAAAGATACATAAAATGGTGGCCAGAACAACCAATAAAAAGATCTACAAAACTAATATTATTTGAAAACTAAACAAAATTGACAACCTTTTAGTTAGACTAAGAAAATAATACTCAAATAAATTCAATCAGACACAAAAGAGGAAACATACAACTGTTTCCACTTCCCTGTGCCCTGTTCCCTATACCCTGTGCCATTGGATTTCTCAAGGTCTCAATGAGTGTGAAGAAACAGTCATGGTAGAAGAAAGTCATGGGGTAGGAGAGAGCCCATGACTCACCTCCCCTTACTCATTTTTAAAGTAAAGAAGTATATAACCTATCAGATGACCCAGAACCAGTGCAGAAGCACAAAAAATATGAGAAAATAAGGGAATCTCTCTCTCTCAAGGAAACATAAAAACTTCCACAGATTACACAATAGAACCTGCAGAAATGTCAGAAATATAATTTAGAATACTCTCAATGACAAAACTAAATGATTTACAACAGAAAAGAAACAATGAACTCCAGAAGTTGAGTAAGTCCTTCCACAAGTTGAAAGAGGAGATATACATCATTAATTAAAAAAAAAAAAACAAAACAAAACAAAAAAAACAGAACTTCTACAGATGATTTCTGTAATACAGGAAATCAAAACATTCCTAGAAAGTATTGATAGCACAATGACCAGATATGCTTTATTCCAAGGATGCAAAGATGGTACAACATGTGCAAAACTATAATGTAGTACACCATTCTAACAGAAAAAAAAGAAAAAAAAAAAAAGACCATATCAATTGAATAAGAAATAGTGTTTGATAAAATACCAGATCCCTTCACTATTAAGATACTCAGTAAAATCCATATAGAAGGGGCATTTCTCAACATGATAAAATCCATATTTTAAAAAGCCATGGCTAATATTAAACTGAGTGGGGAAAATCTGAAAGCTTTTCCACTAAAAACTAGAATAAGACAAGGCTGCCACTTTCTCCACTCCTTTTCAATATAGTTCTGAAATACTTAGCCAATGCAATCAGAGAATAAAATGAAAGGCATTCAAGTAGGGAAAGAAGAAGTGAAATCATCTCTATTTGAAGATTCCATGATTATACACATAGAAACTTTCAAAGAATTCACCAATAAAACTCCTGGAAGTAATAAATGGATCAAGTAAAGTGGCAGGATACAAAATCAATATGCACAAATCTATAGTATTTCTTTTTTTTTTTGGAAAGGTTTTTGCTATAGGACCTGTGCGCTCACCAGATAGACAGAGAGAGACAGAGAGATGGAAAGCGAGAAATCACCCCCCAGAGGGGATGGCCACGCCGCTATCCCTTCTCCTCCATTCTCTTCTTGGGATTTGGGCACGCACGCACACGTGCCCGGCGTGAGTTTAAGCCACCGGGTCCGGGACTCGAACCACGGTCAACTATGTGGGAGTCCAGCGACATAGCCACTATGCTAACTGCTGGTCCCCAAATCTATAGTATTTCTATACTTGAACAAGAAACAGACTGAAGTAGAATTGAAGACAGTAATTCTATTTACAATAGTCATAAAAATTATAAGATACCTACAAATAAACCTAGCTAAAGAAGGCAAAGATTTCTACAAGAGAAACTTTTAAAAAACTAAAAAAGAAAATTGAAAATGACCAAAAAAAAAAAAAAAAGTGGAAAGTTATCCCATGTTGCTGTATTGGAAGAATTAATATAATCAAAATATAAGTTCTACTGAAATTGATCTACAAATTTGACGCAATACTAGTAAAATTACCAGAGATATGTTTCACAAATTTAGGGTAAAAGGTGATCATAGAATTTTCCTTGGGTTATAAAAAAAATTGTATTGCCAAATCAGTCTGTACAAGAAGAGTAGAGGATGAAGCATCTCACTTTCTTACTCCAAAATATATTATAACGCTGTGATAATAAAAGCAGCATGGTATTGGCACAAACAAAAAAGTCATGAGGATCAATGGAACAAAATAGAGACCCCAGAAATGAAGTCCAAAGCATACAGCTAACTTATTTTTGACAAAGGGCACCAGTCAATCAAGTGTGTGTGGGGGATCTGTTCCAAATGGTGCTGGAAAACTGTATATCCACCACAGAAAGATGAAACTGGACCCCTATCTCTCACCATTAGCAAAAATCAACTCTAAACATAGAACCTCAAACTCTAAGTCTATTGGTAGATAACGTAGGGGGAACTCTTGGAGACATGGTAGTAGGCAAAGGCTTCTTAGATGAGACACTCAAAGCACAGGCAATAATCCCCTAAATCGAGAAGTGAGATTACTTCAGCTTTAAAAACTGTTGCACAGCAAAGGAACAAGAATTAGAGTGAATGGCAACCATTGCAATGGGAGAATATGTTTGCAAACTGTACCTCAGATAAGGGACTGATAACCAGAATACACAGGAAATCAGAAAGCTTTCCTAATTAAAAGATAGGAAAATGAGTCGAGTAGACAACTTTCCAAGAAAGACATACAAACAGCCAAAAAGCATAAGAAAATATTCTTAACATCTCTTATCATAAGGGAATTGTAAATCAAAATCACAGTGAAATACTGCCTAACTCCAATCAGAATGATCAAGATTTAAAAAGTTAAAAATGATTAGTGCTGTCAAGTCTGTAGTGAAAAGGGAACTCTCATACACAGTTGGTGGGAATGTAATTAGTAGAACAACTCTGGAGAATAATATAGAAGCTCCTTAAAGACCTACAAATACAAATAGGATATGATCCATCAATTCCACCTCCTACCCAAAGGATAGGAAATACACCTGGTCAGAAAAACACTTGCACATACGTGTTTATTGAGGCATTATTCACAATTGCTAAGGCATGGAGTCAACCCAAATGTCCATAAACAAATGAACAGATTGAAAAAGTATAGGATATATACACTGTGGAAAATTGTTCAGCTATAAAAAACAAGACTGTCATTTGAAAGAAAGTGGACAAATATGGAAGATTATTGGTAAGCAAAGCAGGTCAGGTTATAAAAGAGAGAAAATGTGCACTCCCACTTAATACATATGGAATGTCCTTACTGTATGGCAAACACTGAAAACTTGGAAGACATAATAGAATGGAGAATAATTTGGGATATTAGAGGTAGTGTGGAAAGAGGGTAGGAAATAGGGGAGGGTGAGAGAAAGGGAATCCAGAAAAAGAAAGAAGAAAAAATATTTAAGGTATAGAAAAATGGAAAATTATGTGTTGACGATAATTGTATGATAATATCATTAACTGGACTAATATGGAGTGTCTTCATGCTAGGAAAATTCTTTTACAAGCTGTAATGATATAAAGTGATCAAACGTATAAAATAAAATTTAATTTAAAATTAGTTCATTAATTATAAAAGACAAAAACAGCAAGGTACTGGCACAAAATCAGGCTATAGAGCAATAAAATAGAATAAAGACTTCAGAAATAAACTTCAAAATAGGCAGTCAATTGATTTTTTTGGGGTGGAGGGGAGAGGTTTTTGCTATAGGGCGCATTCTCTCGCCAGACGGACAGAGTGAGACAGAGAGACGGAAAGTGAGAAATCACCCCCCCCCCCCCCCCCCCCCCCCCCCCCGGGGGGGATGGTCACGCCGCAATCCCTTCTCCTCCATTCTCCTTTCGGGATCTTGGGCACGCACGCACACGCGCCTGGCGTGAATTTTTTTTTTTTTTTTTTTTTTTTTTTTGGAGAGGTTTTTCGCTATAGGGCGCGTGCGCTCGCCAGACAGACAGAGAGAGACAGAGAGATAGAAAGCGAGAAATCAACCCCCAAGGGGGATGGTCACGCTACAATCCCTTCTCCTCCATTCTCCTCTCGGGATCTTGGGCACGCACGCACACGCACCCGGCGTGAGTTGTAAGCCACAGGGTCCGAGACGCGAACCGCGATCCACTACGTGGGAGTCCAGCGACATAGCCATTACGCTAACTGCTGGTTCCCTGGAGTGAATTTTAAGCCACCGGGTCCAGTATGTGAACCGCAGTCGACTACGTGGGAGTCCAGCGACATAGCCATTACGCTAACTGCTAGTCCCTAGTCAATTGATTTTTGACAAAGGCATCAGTCAATCCAGTGGGGAAAAGAAAAACGTTTTCAGCAAATAGTGCTGAAAAAACTGGGTATCCAGTTGCAGGAAAATGAAACTGGACACCTATCTCTCACGATCTACAAAAATCAATTCAAAATGGATCCAAGATTTAAATATTAGTCCTCAAACTATAAAACTACAGTTGAAAAACACTGGGGAAACTCTGAGAGACATTGAAGTAGGCAAAGACTTCCAAAGGTAGAAAAAAAAGTAAGTCAGAAAAACTCTGGCACATCATGTTTATTGTGGTGTTATTCACAATTGCTAAGACATGGAATCAACCCAAATGTCCAAGAACTGATGAATGAATTGAAAAAGTGTAGCACATAGACACTATGGAATACTGCTCAGCCATTAAAAAAAAATGAGACTCTGGGATTTGATACAAAGTAGATGAATATATAAGATCTAAGGCTAAGGAAAGCAAGCCAGACTATGAGAGATAGGCATATGTCCCTAGTTAATATATGCTAAATGTCGGGGTTAGCAAGTTGCAAGGTAGTTATGGTGCTGAACTCCCGTATGCTGACCACAGTTCAAATTCTGGACCTAGCAGCTTGCTTTCTAGTTTTCTTTCTTTTTCTTTCTCTCTGTCTCTCTCTGGTGAGTACATATGCATTACAACAAAATGTAATAGTAATAATAAATGTTATTAAATAAATAATTATATATATAGTGAGATATATAGAGAGAGATACACACCAAATGTCTATATCCTATGGCAGAAACTGAAAGATTGGAAAGTATGAAAACTTAGAGAACAATGGGGAAACCAGCAGTTAGCGTAATGGCTATGTCGCTGGACTCCCACGTAGTCGACCGCGGTTCGTGTCCCGGACCCGGTGGCTTGAAACTCACACCAGGCACATGTGCGTGCGTGCCCAAGATCTCGAGAGGAGAATGGAGGAGAAGGGATTGTGGCATGACCATCGCCCCTGGGGGTTGATTTCTCGCTTCTCGCTTTCTGTCTCTATGTCTCTCTATCTGTCTGGTGAGCGCACACGCCCTATAGCGAAAACCTCTCCCCCCCAAAAAAAAAAAAAAACTTAGAGAACAATGGCACACACTAGAGACAGTATAGGAGTAGGGTAGAAAATTGGAGTGTTTGTTAGGGAGTGAATCAAGGAGAAAAAAGAAGCAAAGCATTTAACAGTCAAAAAAATGGAAAATTATCTGTTTTGGTAATGTGTATGATAATATTGTTGACTGGTCTAATATACAGTGTATTCATGCTGGAAAAATTCATTTGTGTTTTAAAGATATTCAGTGAATGAATGTAAAAATAAAATTAGAAAAAGAAAAAAAATGCTCAGGAATACTGTACATGATTAGACACTAGCAAAAGAGAAAACCTTGAATAAATGGATAAATTCCTAGACACAAAAAAATCTACCAAGACTGATTCATGAAGAAATAGAAAATGTAAACAGACCAACAGTAAGGAAATCGAATGTGCAACATGTATTTTTCTGAAAAAAATTATTAAATAAAGCCTGTGGTTTGATGTCTTTAATGCAAAATTCTACCAAACATTTAAAGACTAATACCAATCTTTCTTAAACTCTTAACAAAAATTGAAGAATGGGGAGTACTTGCATACTCCATTACAAAGTCAATGCCACCCTAATACCAAAGAGAAGGAATTATAAGAAAAAAAATTAGAAATAAAGTAAACGCCAATATCCCCAACTAACATAGATGCAAAAGTTCTCTACAAAGTTCTAGCAAAATTATTTCCAATGTACATGAAAAAAATTATCCACTGTGATCATGAAGGATTTATCCTAGGTAGTTTCACATGGAATTTTTTTTTCAGGATTTTGCTATAGTGAGCACATGCTTGACTGAGAGACAGAAATAAGGTAAGTGAGAAATTGCCTTGGTGGGGAGGCAGGGAGGAGAGGTGGTCCTGGCACAATCCCTTCTCCTCCATTATCCTTTTGGGATTTGGGGCACATGCACATATGCTCCCAGAATGATTTTCAAGTCCCCAGGTCTGGGACTCAAACCACAGTCAGCCGTGTAGGAGTCCAGCAACTTAACCACCATGAACCCTGCTGGTCCTTTGCATATGCAATTTTATATTCATGATATACCGCATTAGCAGAGTAAAGTAGAAAAACCATATGATAATCACAATAGATGCTGAGAAGGCATGTGACAAAAATCAACATTCACTCATCATAAAAACACAACAATTTATGTAGAGAAGGAACACCCTCAAAGAAGTAGAGGCCATATACAACCAAACCATAATTAACAATATACTCAGTGGTGAAAATTTTAAAGCCTTTCCTCTAAGATAAAGAAGACAAAGATGCCTATTCTTAGTATAGCACTGAAAATGCTAGTCAGAGAAATTAGGCAACAAACAAAAGGCATTTAAAACAGAATAAAAAAATTAAAATGTCTCTTTCTACAGATAGTATTCCACCAAAAACATTAAAATAATAAATTAGAGGCCTATATGCAGCATATTCTTACATGGTCAATCGTGGTTCAAGCCCCAGACCCAGTGATTTGAAACTAAGACTGGGTATGTGTGCATGCATGCCCAAAATCCCCACAGAAGAATGGAAGAGAAGGGATTGTGGCATGTCACCTTTCCTAGGGGTGGGGTGATTTCTTGCTTTCTGTCTCTCTGTCTCTGTCTCTCTAGTGAGTGAATACAAACTAAAGCAAAATAAAATCTCTCAAAATAATAAATTAAACCAGTGAAGAGTACAAAACCAACATACACAATTAAATAACATTTCTATACACTAACAATGAACTATCCAGAGAACAAATCCAGAAACAATATCATTTTTAACAAATAACACAATTAATACACACAAAAATAAAAAGTTATCTGCTGATGATAATGCATTCGGTACTATCTTTGAGTTGACTAATAGTCACTCTATTCATGCTGGGAAAAGCATGCGGTACACTGTGAAGATGTGCAGTGATTAATCGTTATTTTTTAAAAAAATACCCTTTCTAGCATCTACAATAAATAAATAAAATATTTAGGAATTAATTTAATGAAAGAGGTAAAAGATCTATACTCTGAAGATTATAAAACATTGATTAGGAAAAACATGAACAAAAAATAGATACCTTGTGTGCATGGATTGAAGTAATTAATATTGTTAGCATGACCATACTATCCTGAGAAATCTATAGACTCAATGCAATACATGTCAAAATTTCAAAGATATTTTCACAGAATTAGAAAAAACAATTCTAAAATTTATATAGAATCACAAGATACCCCAACAGTGGAAGCAACTGAGCAAAATACACACACATACATACATACACACACACACACACACACACACACACACACACAGAAGTTGGAAGTATCACATTACATAATTTCAAGTTCTATCACAAAGCTGTAGAAATCAAAATAGCATGGTACTAAAATAAAAACTAATCCACAGACCATGGAACAAAAATAGTATCCAAAGACATATTTATGCTTTTATAGTCAGTTAATTTTTAACGAAGATATCAAGAACATAGAATGGAGAAATGAACATCTCTTCAAATGAATGGTGCTGGGAAAATGGATTTCCACATCAAGAGAATAAGATTGGATTCTAATCTTATACCATATACAAAAATCAAATCAAAATGGAATAAGTACATAAACATTAGACTTGAAACTGTAGGAGTTCTAGAAAATAATGTCAAGAAAAAGTCATCTGAGAAATTTTTTTTTGATATAATCACAAAATCACAGTCAACAAAACCCAAAAGAGGCAAATTAGATTCTATCAAACTAAGAAGTGTCTACATAGCAAAAGAAATAGTTAACAGAGAAAATATACAACCTACATGTAGGAATTGGAGACTATATTTTCCAACTATACATCTGCTAAGAGGTTAATATACAAATATATAATAAAATCAAGCAAATAAATAGTAAGAAAACAAATTATTCAATTAAAGTATAGGCAAATGACCTGAATAGAATTTTATTAAAAAAGAAATATAAATTATCAGACATATAAATTATAATTAGTGATTGCTCAGAATCACTAATTATAAGAGAAATGCAAATTAAAACCACAATAAATTATTATATAACACAGTTTAGAATGGCTATCACATGTTGGTGAGCATGTATATAAAAACAAAACCTTATGCACTGTAGACAGAAATGTAAATAAGTACAGAAAATTTGGAAAATGGACGTTCTTTTTTTTTTTTAAAGAATTACTTTTATTTAACTTTTTATTTATTATTATTATCGTTATTGCTTTCCAGTTTGATCTGAGAGAGACAGAGAGAGAGAGAGAGGAAGTGAGCAAGCAAGCCACCAGGTCCCAGACTTGAACCATGGTCGGCCATGTGGGAGTCCAGCGCCTTTAACCACCATGCCACTTGCCGGCCCCATGGACATTCTTTTAAAAAATAATAATAGATAACCTTATTTTCCAGTAATCCTATTATTATCTTCCAGAAGACATGAAGTCAGTATATTGAGATATCTGCACTCCAGTTTTCATTGCAGCATTGTTTCTCCTATCTCTCACCCCTGGTATCCAGTTTCCTATTCTGTTTTTATTATATAGACATTTTTAGATTTTGTATACCTGATATTATGCAGCATTTGACTTTGGGCTTATTTTGCTTAGTATAATGTTCTCCAGCTTTATACACGTTGCAATGAATGAAAGGATTTCTTTCTTTTTAAGACTGAATAATATTTCATTATAAATATATAAATATATATATATAAATATATAATATATACACACATATACACACGTCATTTTTTGTTTGTTTGTTTGCTATAAGACATGTGGTGTGTTCACTGGAGAGAGAGAGAATGGGAAAGTGAGAAATCACCCCTAAGGGAGAAAGTCACACAACTGTCCCCATCCCCATTCACCTCTCAGTATTTGGGACACACAAGCATATGTGCCTGGCATGTTTCTCAAGCTACCAGGTCTGGGACTCAAACCACACAGTTGGCCATATGAGATGCATCTGCTTTAACTTCCTCTCCACCTGCTGGCCTTATTCATTCTGAATCTTTCAACAGATACTTCAGTTGTTTCTGTACTTTGACTACTGTCGCCAATAGTTCTTTTTTTCTTTAATTTTTCTATGTAGACAATGTTGTTTCTATACTTTGACTATTGTCAATAATAATTCTTTTTTTCTTTAAATTTCTATGTAGACATTTATGTCACCTGCAAATAGAGGAAGTTTTATTTCTTACTTTCCTATTAGTGTGGATTTTATTTCTTATTTTTGCCTTATTTCAGTAGCTATCATTTTCATCACTGTGTGGAGTAAGACCAGTGAGAATAGACATCCTTGTCAATCTTGCTGTCAATCTTAGAAGAAAATAATTTAGCTTTTCACCATCATACATATTAGCTATATGGTTTTTGTGTATGTTATTCATCAAGTTGAAGAATTCCCATTCGTTACTAGTTTTCTAAATACTTTTATGATGAATGTTGAAGCATGTCAAAACCTCTTTTATTTTCATCTGATTTGGTTATTTAGTGGATTACATTGATTTATTTTCAAATATTCAGCTAGTCTTATATATATATGTGACAAACCCCACTTCGTTGTTTTGTGTAATTATTTTTATACAATTCGGGTTTCATTTGCTTATATGTTTTGTGGAGAATTTTTATGTCTAAGTTTAAAGGAAGATATTTACCTGGAACCTTCTTTACTTTTTTCCTCCCTTCTTACCTTCTTTTCTTTCTTCCTTTATTTTTTTCTAGTTTTGGTAAATAATGACCTCATAAAATTACTTGATAAATGTTTTTAAAGTTTATGTTCTGGGAGAGATTATATAAAATTAGTATTAACTCCTTGTTTTGCGTTTTAATATGTTGTTTCTATTGTTTCATTTTTAAGCTCACTGATTATTTCCTTGACCTTGATTGTCTTTTGATAAGTCATTTTTCATTTCCATTACAGTGTTTTTGATTTATAAAATTTCCTTTTTATATTTTTAGACTTCCCACTTCTCTGCTTACACTATTTATTCTTGCCTGTTTTCTACTTTTTCCACTGTAGCCCTTAACGTACTTACTGTCATTATTTTAAATTCCCTGTCTCCTAATTCCAAAATTCATGCAATTGAATGTGAGTCTGGCAATTGTGATCTCTCTTCAGGCTGTATTTTTTCCTGCCTTTTTGCATGCTACATCAAGTAATTATAACTGAAGTGTTTTGTTTGCTACAGGGTGCTGCACTAGCTGGAGAGAAGCAAAAGATAGATGGTAAGTGAAAAATAATCCCCAAGAGAATGATCCTACCACAATCCCTTCTCCTCCATTCTCCTCTCAGGACTGCGCGAGCACGTGCACACACACACACACACACACACACACACACACGTCTTCCTTAAGCTGTGTCAGAACTTGAACTACATAGCCGGCTATCAAGATTTTAGAGTCCTTCTTTCATTCGCATTCTCCTCCTTTTCTTGACTTTGGGTTTCTCTAACTACGTGTTGGAGAAAGTCTGTCCTTGTAGTATTTTCATTTGTAACCTAATGATACTAAAAAGGAGGCCTGATGTATGGGAGTAAGAATGTGAATGAAGGGAAGGATTCCATAATCCCCAAATTCAACCTCAGGCTTTTAGTGGGCTCTTTGACTTACTCAAAAGTTCTTTGTGTATTATAGATTGTGCCCTTTACCTAGAGCAGCAGGAATTTTCTAAGATCTCTTGCCAAGTATTTTGTCCTGAAGAACAGACCTTTGTTATACAGCATGCTCTAGACAGGTTTCACACTGACATCTCTTCTCTCCTACCAATGCTAAGAGATTTCTTTTTTCTTTTGCAAGGGTGCATGCGTACTTTCCAGAGGATGTAAAAGAGTGGGAGAGAAAACAAACAAAGAAACAAAAAACCACCACCCCAAGGGAGTGTGGTCACAGAAAAATCCTTTTTCCTTTAAGAGAGATTTTTTTGCTATAAGGAGTGTGTGGACTAGCTGGAGAAACAGACACAGAGAGACAGGAAGTGAAAAACCACCAACCAGGAGGGATGGCCGCACCACAATTCTTTCTCTTATAGTCTCATCTCTGGATTTTGGGAAAACATTCAATGTGACCAGCACAGATTGCAAGCAGCCAGATCTGGGACTCAAATCATAATCAACTTTGTGGGAGCCCAGTGATGTAAGCATTATGCTATCTCCTCATTACACAATTTTTCTTTCCTGTCAGGATTAGGGTAAATGCACACATTCCCAGTGTATTTTTCAAGTAGCTAGTGCTGAGATTTGAACCACTGTCAGCCATATAGTAACTGGCTCTCTAAATACGTGGCTTAAGTATTGCACTATGGGCTAACCAAAGAGAGATCTTTATCAGAGCTTATCTGTGAGATCCCTGTTAGTTTCCTAAAACTAAAACCTATTAAATTGTGGAATCCTGCTTCAGACTGAAACTCTGGGTAGTTTTTATTCTAAGTCTGTTCCTCACTCGGTCTCTAGCAATTGAGTGTCTGTACTCTGTGACTGAAACTAATTGACTAAAGCATATAGAAACACAGTATATAGTTGTAAATACCAGATATAGTGTGTGTGAAAGAGGAGGGTCTGAGGAAGGACATTTTGAAGAAAATAGGGAGGCAATGCATTAATGGCATAAAGAAATGTGTTATTATCTGTTGATGATATTTTGTAGTTTTATCAGCTGTACTAGGGAGAAATGTTAACTGTTGAAATATCCATTTTGTAAGCCAAATAATGATGTGATTGAATGTATAAAAGAAAATGAAATAAAAAATAAAAGAATTTAACAATTTTTTTTTAAATTAAAAAAAGAGTTCTGCCAGTTTATGACTCTAGAAGTTTCTGTCTCTCTGGATGTCCCTGTCTCTCTGAATTTTCCAGAGATAAAAATTTCCCTTGCAACCCCAGCTCTCTGATGCACCCAATAGTAATGACTTTATATGTCAAGGCTAAAATCAAGTCTTTACTCTTTAAAATTTAAGTAGAAAAAAGTTGGTAATAACAAAATTTTGTAAGGTCTCCTATAATTATTCTTGAGTAGCTACAGATACACATTTTTATTTAAACAAACACATAAAAGGTTTGGTAAACATGTTTCAGTAAATATACTATTAATAAATAGTCATTATAAGTCTTCCAAAAAATTCAACTAGTAAATGTACAGAACTACTCCAAAAATCACTGTATAAACCTTCTCAAAACTGATTATTCAATTCACGGATTCTAGCTCAGCCTTTAATTAAATACTGTATGGTGCTCTATGCTTCATGTGTGTACTAATTTATCAATTCCTTGGTGGAAAGATCTGCCAATACATTTTATGTATCACTTCAAACATCCAAAATATTATTGAACACACCATATGCTTCATAAAATATTGTCAAAATATTTTCATACGATAATAAACTCAAGTATGTGTATGTTAGGTGCTGGGGAAGAGCAAATGTATCTTCTCTAAAGGTGTTGCCTTTGAACCCTTGTCAACAACAGATGGTTGCTTCTAACCCAACTTTTAGAATGCTGTTTTGTAAAACTCCATTTTTATGTATATATAAGCATATTGGCGGATTCCAATAAAGGGTATTTCAATCATATTTTTCTTTATATACATTACTTATATTCATAATGACATCATCAGTCTAACTTGAACACTGACTTGCTATTTGTATTCTGCATAGGAAAGAAAGTTGGTTATTAATTTCTTTATTCAATTATATGTCTTTAAAGGAACTTATTTTATATATTGAATTAATGATAAAAAAATTAAAGTTATACGTAAGGCTAGCTGGTTTGTACAACACAAGGCTATAAAATGTGAACATTATAAATGAGTTTCTTAAGTATACTAAAAGAAGCATTAACATCTATTACCAAGTACTTATGACACTTTCAACTTTGATATTTTCTCAATTGAAAGAAAGAAGCTTTACTAAATTTCTTCCTTTAAAAACATTTATTTATTATGATTAGCAAAGCTATTCAAATAATCATATATAGTAGAAATGGAATTTTGAGCTTGGAAAGTAAAACTATTATCAGTTGTGCATTATGGTGTACCCAGGATAATGGACATTTTCATAATATGAACCATAGCGAAGTAATATTTGTTATGATTAATATGATAGTTTTTGAGGAAATGAACTAAGAGCTAAAAAATAAAAATCTATTTGTGCTGTGAAAAACCATGCTTAACACTGTAAAGAGGTATAGTGTTAAGTAAATAATAAATATATATGAAAAACACCACACATACAATATGCTTAATGCCATTCTACTGATAGACTGATTTGAATATGTATGATCTATTTGGTATACATCAATAAATTTTCCTGAATGAAAAAAAGGTAAATATAACAAAAATGAAATGTAAGTAATTGGCAAAGTTAATAAAAATACTATATACTAGTTGACAAATATTTATCGAGCATTTATTATGTAGAAGATTCTCTGGAAATTTCAGTGCTAAGCCAGCATGGACTGTACACCAGTAGAAGAAGAGAAGAGAAAATGATAATTGACTGAACATCTAATAAAATAGATATTCTGCTAGGTATTTCACATAAACAATTTTTTTGTATTGATACATAAAAACTTGTTCAAATTAAATGAACATATTTAAGGTTAGTTACTTGGCAAAAAATGAAATGATTTTTTTTTTTAAATAATTATTTATTTAATTTTATTTATTCATTCATTTATTTTAATTTGACCAGAGAGAGATACACAGAGAGAGAGAGGGAAAGTGAGAAAGCAAGCCACTAGGTCCGGTACTCGAACCGCGGTTGGCCATGTGGGAGTGTCCAGCACCTTAACCACCACGCCACCTGCTGGTCCCAAAAATGAAATGATTTTTATCCAATAGTGGCATCCAGGGTTCTAGCTTCGATATAGAAAGTTAAGTTTACCTTCAGAAAATGTATGGATCCTAGGAACATTTAAAAAGTAAATGGTGCTTTAAATAGGCCTAAGAGATAAGATTTGCGTATGTCATGGTGGAAAGACATTTCATGATTTGTTTGCAAGTAGGGTCTTGGAAATAGTGAAAAAATATTATGAAGCAAGTAGCTTTGAGTCAGACTATTAAAACACTTGATTCCACTTAGGCTTTCAACTGAATGCTGTCGGAAAGTGAAGCCCCTAGAGTTTTTCAGCTGATCTGAGCCATGAACACACATGTGGCTCAGGACATTCGGTCTAGTATTCTAGTCTACTAGACAGAGAGGCTAGCGGTGTGTGAAATAAAGTGAGATAGGAAGTGACTAGGAGGACAGAGGTAATAATAGCCTACCTTCTGTAGAGGCATAGGAATAGAAAGGTGGACCAAGGTAAGATAAATTATCAGGCAACAGGCTCATAAACAAGTTTCCTATTCTGTGTATCCTGCTCAAATACATGGCATTTATTTTTTTACTTCCTTGTGTGAAGGCAAATTTGAAATTACTTTCTAACATTATTTATTCATTCATTTTACTTTGTGAAAATCATCTTGTAGTTTTCCATTTTCTTACAAATTAGCAGTTATAAACCATAAATTGAGTAACAGCATTTTGCAACAACCTAAGTACACTCTGTAAGCCAAGTAGCACGGTTCACAATGACAGTGTTAAAAAACAGACTTATTTTAAATCTCCTAACATTGTGGATATGGGAGTCTAAATTTGTCCATAAGTTACACGTGAATTTCTATTTCTTCTTAATTCATTTTGTATTAGATATTTAATCAAATTTATCAGTACAGATAATTTGCTTTGCTTTTCTAGTGTTCATATTCAAAATGTCTATGGTTTGCTTCGTATAACTTCCATGAAAGATAATACTTTGACTAAAACATACTAAGGGGTTATCATGAACATATAACTCAGACAAATAAAGCAAATGTCAAACTCAATTTAGCAAAGCAATAGAGTACAATACTCAGACACAGGAAGAATATGATTCTATTGCTCTCTCTACCCATTAAAAATTGTCATAAGAAGATGTGCTGCCTCTGACTTGATTAATGGAAAATGATATGTTTGTTCTATCACAGCTCCCTAGAATTTTTATGTATCTAGCAGAGTCTCTAAATATGATAAAAAGGAAATGTGAAACAGTATTGTGTCCATGAGTATTTTTGAGATAATTCTATAACATTTACAAATTTATTAAAGTATAGATTCCAGTTCTCTGTAAGACATTTCATCTACCCTCATTCAGCTTTTAAAACCTATCCTGAATTTCTGGTGATGTGTACAAGAATGATTGGCAAGGAAGAAAAGAAACATTGAATGTATACATATTACTTATTTTTCATTTGCTTTTTATGTATTCTTTTTTATTTATTTCACAAAATTCATTTTAGAAATATCTCATCTCAAGGTAGTGGCTGAACTGGTTTTATTTCTGGGTAAAATAAGAAAATTTTATTAGTATTTCCTGAACTTTTTAGCCATTTGAGTAATATTTGTCTTAGTCCATTCAGGCTATTATAACAGCATATCTTAGACCAAGTAATTCATAAGCAACTAAATTTTATTTCTTATAGAGTGAAGAATGGGATGCCCAGGCTCGAGACATCAGAAGTCCTTTTTTTTTTGGAGAGGTTTTTGCGATAGAGCTCATGTGCTCTCCAAAAAGACAGAGAGAGAGAAAGAGACAGAGACAGAGACAGAAAGCGAGAAATCACCCGCCCCCCGGGGGGGGGGCGTGGCCATGCCACAATCTCATCTCCTCCATTCTCTTCTCGGGATCTTGGGCATGCACGCACACGTGCCCAGCGAGAGTTTAAACCACCAGTTCAACCTCAGTCGACTACATGGGAGTCCAGCGACAGAGCCATCACGCCAACTGCTGGTCCCAGCACATCAGCAGTTCTGGCATCTGAAATGAGCCCTTTCCTCATGTACACCAATTTCTAGCTGTGTCTTTACATGCTAGAAGCAACCAGGGAGGCCCTACAAGCCTCCATTATAAGAAAACTAATTTCATTTACTAGCTCTACAACTTCATGACTTTGTCACCTCCCAAAGGTCCCACCTCTTTATATTTTCACTTTGGGAGTTCCATTTCAAAATATAAATTTTGGAGAGTTATATCCATTTAGACCATGAAATACTGAGCTTAATAATTACATAAAAAAATTAGAAAGTTTCTGAGGCTCTTGCTTCTTTATGCAACAACTATAAAGTGAAAGCTTCTCATACCATTGTATTTACCTAGTCAAAGGATGAAATAATACTTCTATACATCTAAGTATTAAAATAAGCAATATTACTTGTACAAGAACAACCTAAATTGCTTCCAAGTTTTCTAATAACAGTGATTTAAGTGTATAAATGTATTGTGAATTGAAACATTATAGGGAAAAACATTTTGCTGAATTATATTTTTGCATTTTTCAAAGATGTAAAAGCTATGTGCCATATATGTTTTGTTTAAATAAATTTTAAAATATCTTGTCTAAAAAGCATTAAATATTAGGCAAAGTCATCCAATCAATAAATTACTAGACTTTTAAAAAATTAAAGACAGAAAGAGAAAGGAAGCAAAAAAATAAGCCACCAGGTCTATACTCAAACCGTGGTCAGCCATGTGGGAGTGTCCAGTGCCTTAACCATCATGCCACCTGCTGTTCCCTAGACTACCATATGAGAACTTCTTCAGATGAATTCTTATACAGAAGGCTTATAATGACTATTTATATTTACTGTGTTTTCTAAAATACGTTTACAAAGCTCTTATATTTATTTACATAAAATTATTCATTTTATATCTACTGAAAGAAATTCAGAGACTTACAAATAGTTAATTATTATTTTTGTATTACCAAACTTTTTATACTCAACTAAGCCTGACAATCAACTCTTGAACTCCTATTAGTCTTATTTACAGGTAGGAGTAATAAAGTCATATGGCTGGAAGTAGTAGGCAGTACAAAGGCGAAGGGAAATGAGGCAGGGTGCATAGTAATTGGCGCACAGAACCAAGTAAGTCTAAAACTTACATCCAAATGATATTGTCATCTTATAGTTCAAGGTTATTGTTAACAGATATACTCTTTTTAATTTAAAATAATCCAGAAGTTCTTATCTTTAAAACTAAAAATTGAAATATCAAGATTTTTCATTGCATTTTTTTTTTTATTCAAACAAAATTCGCTCTGTGTCACTACGTTTTTACATAAGCAGTGAATTTTCCCAGAATACCCACTGAATTATCAAAATTATTGGATATAAAATCTATGAGTAATTAAGTAATAAATTTAAATACTGGATTTCCAAATTGACAAATAATCCTATTATAGTATCCAAGGTCATTTGATTATTATTAAGAAGTCTCTATATCTAAAAAGTTAATTTGTTATCCAAAAATATATTAAATTCATCAATTAAATTTCTTTTGTTTGTTTGTTTTGTTTTTGCTATAGGGTGTATGTGCTTGCCAGAAGGATACAGAAGAAAAGAGAGAGAGAGAGAGAGAGGGAAAGTTAGAGATGGCCACACTGCAATCCCTTCCTCTTTATTCTCTTCTCAGGATTTTGGGAATACACACACACACACTACTCTGTTTTTCACACCAGGGGCGGGCCAGGGACTTGAACTGTATAGTTGAGATTATGTGTGATCCAGCTCACTAACTGTATACTGCCTGCTGGCCCTCAATGAAATTTATTAATAATCATCACAGCTCTGGGTTGTTATTGAATTTTTTTCCCTTTGTTTAGAATTAGTAGAGAAAGAAAATTGTGAGCACAGGACATGATTCGTCCCTGCCCGATTGGTAATGATGATGTGAGCTATTAGGGTTTAGAGGGAATAGAGGAAGGGGGCAAGATTGTGTCTGCCAAGGAACTTGGGAAAAGAAAACTGGTGGTATTTTTCTTTGTGTTACTCTTTCTTACTTCACATTTGCAACTATTCATCAGGCAGTTATTACATAAAAATAAAGAACCCAAATTGTTTTTTAGGACTGAAAGTCTTAACAGTGTGTATCATGCAGTATGTGCTATTTGCTCTTTAGTGCATGGTTGATCACTATATTTAGAAATTTGTCATTTTTTTGTGTATACAAATCTACCTAATTGAAATGAACTGAATTATAGGCTTTGGCACTCACATCTGAGTACAATAATACTCAGTCCCAGAAACCAAATAAAATCAGTTCTCTATCCCCTTACCCAATAAGTAAAGCAATGTTTATAAATTCTAGCTATCTTATTACAAGAGTTATATTTGTACTATAAGATATTTGCTTGAAAGATAATACACTTTTTTTAGAATACTATACACATTCACATCAACAGGTAATAAACCATTTCTGTGTCTCACAAATGTCCTGCCTATTTTTTCTCCCTGATTTCCTTCCCTATACTCTTTCCCTCTCCCACCCTCCTTCCACATTCACTCCAATGTCTATAACTGTTTTCACTGCTTTTATGTCCTCCAATCTCTCATTCTCTACCACAGAGTACTGACAGTCTGTTTATACTAAGTAGAGTCATCCAATGATACTTTTTAAAACTTATTGGGGAGATTATGAAACTCACAGTGTGATGCTGTTGTGACTGTGGTCTTCATCTTTTGCAACACGTTACCAGATTACTTCTAATGTCAATTTAAGATGTCTCAACAACGTAGTCCTCCACCCAGATATGTGGGGAATATTTGATGTGCTTGAAATAAGCCTGTTTCTCTAAAATACTCAGAGAGGAGGTGAAATGTGGAATTAGTTACTGTAATTCTCAGCTCTAATAATTTACAAACCTCACCATGGTGCAAATGGGTCCTCAGTTTCATAAAACAGTTGCTTTCTGATTTAAAATGTTGACACCCAAGAGGAACTTCAAGGATGCCTACAGTGTCTGTATATTGCATTATTTTGCCTATTCAGTGAAAATGTTCACAAGCCTAGGCTGGCTGTTAGGTAGGAGGTGCTATCAGCAGCTTTCTGTTGTCCTTATACAATTGAACAGCTTCCTATGTTTTCCAAGATGTTCTATGCCAGTTCCTCACCTCTATAATGCTGTGCCTTATTGTAACTTTGTAACACTTTACATTGCTTTCAATGGAGGCATTACTAAGTATGCCCAAAACGGAGAAAAACAACTGACACATCCTTAAATCCCTCATTTTGGATATACAATTTTTTCCCCCTCTGGACGGTCCCTTTGCCATTAAAAAAGTAAAGAAATACTAAAGAGATTCCCATACTAAGTAAGAAATTTGTATTTATAAGCCACTCTCTAATGGTTAAATTCTTTAGTTTATCTAAATCTTAGTTTTCTTCTACATAAAATAATAAAGGGACTAAAAATACATTGGTTTGTTAAAATTAATATCAGCTTAAAATGTGTGTGAAAATATTTTTAGAAAACTACAGAATAATTATCAGGCGATATCCAAATATCGCTCTGAAGATTTATTACATCTTATACTCTGACAATGAGAGATTGTGAGTTAGGCAACAGAAGATCAATTTGAATAGATATGCCAGTAAGTGGCAGGAGCGATTCTAAATGAGATCAAATGGATATTGATATTAAATAAAATTTGCTTTCCCTTCTCATAAATTCAGTCCTGGTTTTACGGATCTTCTGACATAAGCTAGTTTGGTGTGAATATTTTGGTGGCTGTTCCTCTTGACTTTGACTCAGAGGCGGTTGAGAAGATAATTCCAATGGCATTTAGAAGAAGCCCTATAGACGTTGAGTATCATTTAAGATGATGGCACTGCTCTTCTGCCTGAATTTTAAAATGTCAGCACACATATTCTTCATCTGTATGTATTCAGGACCACTTGCTGCCCTTTAAAAGAAATAGACTAGGGCTGGGAATATTGGCAGGTCTTAGTATTATATCCAGCACCTCTTAGATAATACGCTTTCACTTGATTGGTTCTTGTTCTCTCCTGACATTGGACAGACCTTTAGGCTCTCAGGTCTGCACTACAGAAAAAGCAGTCAGGACTCTACTCACATTAAGAAATCTTTGCTCTTTCACTGTCCTTTGCTTATATTTCACTGTATACCAAAATAATATGCTCTGGGAACGCTATAACTTCAAAGTGCATGATTCCATTCTTCCACAGGCTAGCCAATTCTCAATTCATTATTGATATTTATTTATTCCAAGAGATATTTTTCCACAGTGGTTTACAAGGAACAATGTATTCTAAAAGGCAAAATGTAACCATGTTCTCCCACAGACCACAAAAGGGATAAGTTAGAAATACTTGGTTTTCCACTGTAGTATTAAGTTCAGTTTTACTTTTTAAAAAGTTATACAGCTTCCATTTTCATAATATAAATTAAAACTAAGAGAAAAAAAAGAAAGAGTCATTATAAGTTATGAGAGTTCACTTCCTGGAATTGTCACTGTTGCCTTTTTTTTTTTTTGGTCTATAGGGTATGTGCACTTGCCAGAGAGAGACAGAAAGAGAGGAGGTAAGTGTGACAGCACACCCCAGAGGAGATGAGCATGCTATAATCCCTTCTCCTTCATTCTTTTCTTGATTTTTGATAACACACCCACATGCATCAGGATGCTTTTCAACCTGCAGGTCCAGGACTAGAACCTCATCATTAGCCTGGATTTAGCTACCTTATCCACCATGCCAACTGGTAGACCTTGTTTTATTTTATTTCTTTGTAAAGTATTTTTTTCAATGCTTAAGCTGTGCCTAGTCCAGGACTCAGTGCTGTTGCAGATCCAGAAAAGAGACAGAGAGAGAAGTGAAAAAGGTAGTTGACTACTAAGACAAAGTTTTCCACTTAGGTAAGGAAATCACCCAGAGTCACCATGCTGTACATTAGATCTCTTGAATTTATTCCTCCTTTTAGATCACTCAAAACTGAACTTTTAGAGATTTCATCCATGGGGCATGCTAGTTAAAAATATAAAAAAGAATAGAAAAAAAATAGCAACTCAGGAGTAATTCTGGAAACAGCAGAGAGAGTGTAAGCAGCATCGGAAGTAAGTCCTTCTATTGGAAACATTTTACTGATGTAGTTTTCAGAGTTAGATACTGTAATGCTACATGCTCTTTAAAATACATAATCCAGGTGTGTGCATGCTTGTGTGTGTGTGTGTGTGTGTGTGTGTGTGTAGGCACATAAGCATGTATTAACTTTTGACAATTAGAACTATCACAGCCCTATAATGCCTTGTAAATCACTGGAGTTTATTTATTTATTTATTTATTTATTTTTCAGGTGATCAGCATGTCTTAGAAGTATGCAACAGCTCAGAATTGATTCCAAATTTCAGCTACTTGGATACACCTGAACTCACTTTTCAGATGATTAGTATGTAGTACAAGCTTACTGTCCTTCAAACATTAGTGACCTGCATCTCTTCCTTCTTTTTTCTTTTTTAATGTAGCTGGCACCTGAAAAACATTGTTATTGAAAAAAGAGGAAAAAATTAAACACATAAACAGGGGCCCAAATGCTGTGGGAAAAACATACCATGATATTCTTAGACACTTAAAGGAGTAACTCTTTGGATAAGTGCAATACTGAGATGGGAAAGTTTTGCAGAACTCAGTGAAAACAATCAGGGCCATGGGTCACATAGGATTAAGCCTAAATCCAAGTCTGTTGATCATATTCCTAGCATGGTGACAAATTCCCTCATCCATCCATCAGTGGTCCTTCTCAACTTCCTGTCATTTGATTGGTGGACTAGATTTAAAATTACTAGTTAAATACAGTAAGAATTTTTTTTTTTTTTGAGAAGTTTTTGCAATAAGGCACATGCTCTCACTGGAAAGACAGAGAGAGACAGAGAGACAGAAAGTAAGAAATCTCCCCCGGGGAGAATGGCTACACCACAATCTCTTCTCCTCCATCCTCCTCTCGGGATCTTAGACATGCACGCACATGCACCTGGTGTGAGTTTAAGCCACTGCGTCCAGGATTAGAACCGTGGTGGGAGTCGAGTGGCATAGCCTTTATGTCAACTGCTGGTCCCAAATATAGTAAGAATTATTATTATTATTATTATTATTATTATTATTATTATTTTGGAGAGGTTTCCGCTATAGGGCACGTGCGCTCGCCAGAAAGACAGAAAGAGACAGAGAAATAGAAAGCGAGAAATCACTCCCCGGGGGGGATGGCCACGCTGCAATCCCTTCTCCTCCACTTTCCTCTTGGGATCTTGGGAACGCTCGCACATGTGCCCGGCATAAGTTTAAGCCACCGGGTCCAGGACCTGAACCGCGGTCGACTACATGGGAGTCCAGTGACATAGGCATTATGCTAACTGCTGGTCCCTATAGTAAGAATTTTTAACAGCTTCAAAATCTGTACAAATAAATCTCAAGGGTGAGTCCTAAACCATAATTTTTCCTTTCCTGTTGTTTCAATCTTTTGCTTGTAGAAATTATCCTTTCTGTTTTACAACCTTTCCTACATCTCAGTGCTACAGATTAAGCAGTGTATGAGCACAGCAAATGTGCATAGGATTTGTGTCTGTACAAAGAGCCAGTAAAGGTCATTCTAAAAGGAGATGAAAAAACTTCACTGGGTAAAGTGGACAAACGGTTGGTAAGAATATTGGTATGATGCAATGTGATGTGGGGGCTCAGAATACAGGAAAAGAAACAAGTCTAAAAAATAGAAACCTTGAGGGACCAGCAGGTGATGTAATGTTCACATTGCTTGATTATCATGTAATCAACTGTGATTCTAGACCAGGGCCCAGGGCCCCCAGCTTAAAATTGACACTGGGCATGTGTGCATGGGTGACCAAAACCCTAAGAGGTGAATGGATAAAGAATTGCAGCAAGACCATCCTTCCTGGGGGGGACGGGGGGGGGGGCGGGGAGGGTCATGTAATTTCTTACTTTCTGTATTTCTAGTGAGCGCATGGGCTCTATAGAAAAAAATTTTTGCTAAAAAAAAAAAATAGAAACCTTGACTTTTCATTCTTCATATTTGCTTAGGAACTGAGTGAATGTAAGGTCACACATTTTTTCCTTTTAGAGATTTACTTTATTTGAGTTGTAATGTGTGCCCAATGATTCTCACTGATGACTTATGACACTCAGAGATAATATGTCCTATCTACAATATCTTCTGTGTGTATACCTCCATTTTTCCCAGTAGAGATAAGCCTAGAACTGCATACAACAATAAGTAAAAATAAAGGAATTGGGCAAAGACATATCTGACCTCTTGTTTAATGTAATTACTTACAGTTGAGTGATATGGGGTGGACCCTCTAGCTCTTTTAAATAAAAGAAAAATATTAGCATTTCTGTTCTAGTTCTATCTTCTTATGGTTTCAGGCTAAGTTATTATCAGACAAAGAAAATTTTCCGAGGCATTAAAATGTAAAAGAACAGATAAAACATAAATACAATGCAACAGTATGTTCATAAAATTTTGAAGTTCTCTTTAAAATGTAATTTAAGAATTCACATGGACTTTTTTCTATTTCTAGAATATCCTTATTTAACATTATTCATGGGATCAAGTGGAATTTCCACTCTTTAGGCCATGCATGAAAACAGCCTCACAGAAGCTCTCTATATAGGTATCTCTCCTGTCCTTCCTTTTTTACCTAAGCTTCCATTCCCTCTAACACATTCTTCCCATGCAAACGTATTTAGTTCTCTGTGTTTCAGATGTTACTGTCTAAGAGTCTTCATTGTTTAATGGATATTCTTGAAAATCAATGATCTATTGATATTCTGATAAATTGCTAAAGGCGAAGTTTGAAGCTCAATTACAGTAGAAAATGTATTTTTGGAAATGGGAAGTTCTGTCTTACATAAAATCTCCAAAGTAAATTATATATGCATCTTAAGCCTTTCATTTGTTAGCTTACCCTGACAGCTAGCTTGTCATTATGAATAATTGTCATTTTTTTATAACCAAGATTTTTATTCAAGGAAATGAATATTCTTGAGATAGTTCCTTCATATAGAGTAGGATATTTAGATCCCATATAAGTGATGAAGGAATCTGAGTGTTTAAGAAATATTATTTCTTATTTCTTATTTCTTATTTAATGCAAATTGAATTTAACATTGAACTAATATCATGTAACAAAATATACTTTAGGTGGGATTTAGTCTTATTATTTCTACCATCTAGCATTTGATATTGCCTAGTTGTTTATATTTATAACACACCATCCTTCTGCCCTAAGCAACTATGAACTTACATACAGAAAATAAATATCATGGTTGAATTCAGGTACTAATTTTGTTGAACAAACTCTTGAGGGCCTTTAATGAAAAAATACCTTGACTATCAGTGCGGGCTATTCTCAGTAGAAAGTAATTTTGCCCTTTGCTTTCAAAGTAGAGTAGCATGGATCCTCAAAGTAGACTACCTCATATCCTCAAATGAGAGTATCATTACTTCTACTTAATGTGTTTATTTTCTTTTTATTCTTTCATGGTAACATGAGATGGTATAAAATGCTTTATTTACCTGACTAAACCTGTTACTCTTTCATGACTTGAATATGTATTCAGGATGTTCCATCAAATAACATTTCCTCAGGCTGTGATACACAATGTAATACAGTTGTGAAAAGCTTATTTAAAAATCACATCATGTTTTTAATTTATTACATGCTGCTGGGTAAAGAGAATTTTTGAGTGCTTGCTTCTTTTGAAAATGATCACAGTTTCTCAAATAATCTCTGACTTGATTCATTAACTATCTAGAATTTTTGTTATGTTTAGGGGTAACAATTTGGTTGGAAGCAAAGAAATAGAGATTTTATATTGAAGCTGTATTTACATGAGAAAACACAGTATTTTTGTTTAGAATATATACATATCAATTAATATGACAATATTCTAAATCTGTTTTTTATAATCACTATATGAGATAGTGAGAAAGCCTAACTAATCACAAACCAGTATCTGATTTAGGGTATATTTAGGAAGTTTGTCCACATTGGGGGAGCAATAGCTGGAGTTTTCCACTTCCCTATTCCTGACTACTTCTGGCTATGATTACACTGGAATCCACATTCGACGTGTCTAACCAATTAACATAGGTTATAGTTCAGGTCACTCCACATCCCTACCCAACGCTAATAACTGAGAGAATTGAATTTGAAGGTATATCAAAGATCACTTTTGAGAGAAAAGAAACTGACATTACTGGCTAGTTGATGGCATGGTGATTAAGGCAGCCGGATACCATATAGCTGACTATAGGGTTCAAGTCCTGGACCCAGCAGCCTGAAAAACATGCTTAGCATGTGTTAGAGTGTGCCCAAAATCTCAAAAGTAGAGTTGGAGAAGAAGGGACTGTAGCATGGACATCCTCCGTGAGGGATACTTTCTCATTTTCCCTCTTTGTCTCTCTTTAAAAGCACATGTTCCTTTTAGCACAATTTTATTTAAAAGAAAGTGATATTATACAAATTTTGAGCGGGCCAACAGATGGCTTGGTAGGTAAAGCACTGGATTTCCACATGGCCAACCACAGATGGAGTCTCAAACCAGGCAGCTAGAAAATCAACACAAATGAATACATAAATAAACAAATATTTTAAAAATAATATTGGTGTGTATGTGCATGTTAATTTTGTAGTTTTCATTTACTAGTGTCTTATAGGGAACATGTAAACCTGATGCAATTATTTATTTAGTCATTTGAACTGTTAACAGTATTTTTAATTATTCAACGCATAGCCTGAGGAACTAGTTTACATAATTTGCATATTTGAAGTGGACACTTTAAGGAAAAGTCAATGAAGTCAATTTTGAGTTACTTTAAATAATAAATGTAATTTAATTTAAATAACATTTTAATTTGAAATTAGTATTGATTGTAGAATGATAATAGAGGTGGTGCTGGGCCTTTTGAATACATTTTCAAGACTTCACTGTTGAGTATTTCTTTTCTAATAAACTAATCAAATGGAATACAGTTGATTCTCATAATAAGCAGATTCTGCATTTTTAAAATTTGCTTACTTGTTAAATTTTTGTAACTCTAAAATCAATACTGGCAGTGCCTTCGAAGTCACTTATGACTGACACATCTGCAGAATGGCAAAGCATTTGAGTTTCCTGGGCAATTGTGAACTCAAACAAGACAAAGCTCTGTTTTCTTGTTTCAGCTCTCATACTGTAAATAATTTCCTGTTGTGGTCAACTTCATGCACATTTTCTGTGTTTATGTGAGTTTTGCTAGTTTCGCTGCTTAAAATGTCCTTTAAGTGTGGTTTTAAGCTCCTATCTAGATTGGCTAAGTTCAAGCGGGCCATGATGTGCCTTATTACACATCAGGAATTACACGTAAGATAAGCTTCCTTTAGCCATGAGCTCTTGTGCTGTTGGCTGTGAGTTAAATGTTAATGGATTACCAGTATGTGTTAAATAAGATGGTTTAAGCAGAAACCCACATGACATAAAGTTAAATATGCATAGGTCGGTGGAAATGTAATCAAAAGCATTCAGTTACCTAGCTCTGTATCTTCTGCCTAGAGGCTAATAATTCAGGGCTCACTAATTCATTGTTTCAGGCAACTTTATTGACCATTGCTACACAAACAAGAATGGTCTAAATATAGCTTGAGCTTCTAAGCACCAGTGACTTGTGTTGGTATGAGTTTGCAATATGCAGTTCCCTATACATGGGCTTTTGTGGGAGTATATTCAGTTTAATGCATCTCATACAACGGCATCAAGTACCATTTTCCATTTTTAGAGATAAGATAAATAGAAGGTTTTAGTTCATTTTGTATTTCTACATTGATCTCCTGTGATCTTTAAATGTTTCATCACAGGCCAGATTATAGATATGAAGTGGAGAATAGCTTCAATTCTGTAAAAGGTATTTGTAGCTTCACTTGCTAGAATGGATTTTATACCTTAGGATATAAATTAATTGCCACCTGGAATGAGAAAGGTGTTCGCTTCTGTCCCACCTCATGATATACTTTGAACAGTTATATGTGCAGGGTTTTTTTTTCTGTTTTATTTGAGGAATATTTTATAAAATCTTTTTTTGTGATAAGACAAAAGAATTTACCACTCTGGTCAACACCACAATTATGTTTACCGGGTCTTTTCCTTCCCATATGCATTGCCTATAGTAAAAATCTCCCTCATGGCTATTTTTTTATTCATGGAAAAGTAACGAAAGACCCTATCAAGAATCATACTTCTAACATAAGCTTCAGAAATCAAAAGCCTATAAAATACAGGTCTTAGAAACTCTTCATTAGCTTTGCTTTGGTGACTGAGTCCATCCAACCATCAAAGAGAAATCGTTTGCTGTTGCTACAAATGATTCATAACTTTAGATCTAAAGGCAGATTTGTATTTGTAGAGCTACATATGCAGTCGGATTTTATGCTTCCTTTATTGGTACCCAAAGATTGGTTTGTAATTTACTGCTACCTTTGCTCTCTTGAATTAGATGTCTGGAGAGAGGAACTAAGAAGCTAGAGTCATGATTTCTTCTCCAAGATTTTGGAAGCTGTTTACTCCTCCAATATTCCTTTGTTTTACTATTGCGGTATAAAATTGAAGAGAAAAAAAAGTTAATAGAAAAAATGCTGATATGGCCCCAACCTAAGCAGCGTGAATAGTGGTACTATAATAACTTCTATGTATTAGATAACAATCTAGCTATCCAGGTAAATAATATGATGAACTGGAAAGTCACTAAGGTCTTTGAACTAGCTAAGGTCTCTTCATCAATAAATACTCTCTTTTCCCAGATGGTTCTTTATACAATTTCAGCGAGTGAATAATTAATTATATTGCCACGTTTAATAGTGCATTGAGCTATATTATATAATTTTAAAGATATTTTCTAATGGTTAGAAATTAGGGTTCCACATTTTAAGATTTTGATTTATTGTTACAAAAACACTAACAGGGTAGGTAGAACTGAAGTCAGAGCCCAATAGTATATTTCTTTTTATAATTTCTTATGATTACTTCTCCAGAATGCCAATATAAATGCTGATAACTTTCAAAATTTTATTGTAACTTTATCTACAACAATTTAAAAAGTAAATATTCTGCTTTCTAGTTGCCTTTGGCATGCACAGATCACACTGAAATAGAATCCATTATTACCTGCCTTTTGGGGGCAAATATGTACAGTCATCAAGATTTATAATTATGTCCAAATTTTGCCAATATGGTAATTAAGGCAATCGTTTTTTTAATCAAGAGAGAGAGAAGGAGAAAGAAAAACATAGAAAAAACAAATCTTCTATACTTATGGAAAGTCAAGAATGTTTTAAGAAAAATTGCTATTACTTCCCTTTCTGTAGTATAGCAATATACGAATTTATGATGTCTGTTTCCCTGTCTTTCAAACACATGCTCAGTGGTCTGTGAGGAGCACACATACATGCCATTGCTGAAGCTCTCAGCCAATAGGGTTGCACATTGTCTGAGGATGAGACTTGGCTATATTAATTCTAAGATGCAATCTACAAGGAAAAATTTTTGCTCTTCAATTCAGGACCTTTCATATCAGGAATGTTTTAAAGTTCTATCTCTTGATATCTGAGGCCTTTTTTGTTTTTTGCTCTAGACTTTCATTTGATATGTGAATATAATTTAGTTTTACTGTACCCTTTAAGTAATAGTGTTCATGTATCTTCTGGCTACTTCTTTGACATAATGTTTAATCAATTCACCCTGCTTTACTTCTGCAAAGTGTTCTTTCTATTATTCTTTATAATTTTTTTTCATTTTTTGAAAATTATTTTAATTTACATTTAATCACGTTCATCTTTACAGTGTACAACATTGCTTTTTTCCAGCGTGAATATGATGCATATCAGTCAAGACGAAGACATTACTATATATATTTTCATCAGCAAATAGCTTTTCATTTTTTTGTCAATTCAACATACTTTTTTTTCCTTTCCCTGTTCCCCTCCCTCCTTCCCTTCATTACCCTCCCCCCGCATTACCCCTATCTTCATACCTACTTTTCCTGCTATCAAAAATTATTTTGAGGGTATTTTTATGGCTGTTTCTGTAGTTCATTCATCATCTCTCTAAAAAGTATTTTCTATCCACACATTATGCCCAATAGAATTATAATGATTTCTTTTTTAAAATTAATTTGTATTTACATTTGATCACTGAACATATTTGCAGTGTAAAACATGTTTTTTTCCCAGTATGAATACAATGCATATTAATCAGTTCAAAGACAGTACCATATACATTATCATCAACAGGTATCTTTTTATTTTTGTGTCTATTAAATGTTTTGCTCATTTTTTCCCTGAACTTTCCCTCCCACCCCTGATAACCCAGCCCCTATTACCTACCCCCCCACTCTGTGTATAGTGTATAGAGTTGGCCTCTCTGCTATTATAGATTTCTGTCTTTCAGTTTCTGCTATAGGGTACAGACATTAGATATATATTAAGTGGGAATATACAATGCCTTTCTTCCATAGTCTGGCTTGCTTCATTTAGCATTAAATCTTTCATATTCATCCACTTCATGTCAAATGTCAGGGTCTCATTGTTTTTTATGGCTGAGAAGAAATCTATAGAGTACATGTGTCACCTTTTTTTCTAAGTTATATATGACAAACCCATAACTAGCATTATCCTAAGTGGGGAAAAGCTTAAAGCTTGTCCAATAAGAACTGGAACAAGACAAGTCTGCTCACTTTCTCCTATCTTTTCAACATAGTACTGGAAGTCCTAGCCAATGCAATCACAGAAGAGAGTAAAATAAAAGGCACTCAAATTGAAAAGGAAGAAGTGAAATTCTCTCTATAGAATTTCACACATAGAAAATGATGATAGAATTACACACATAGAAAATCCAAAAGAATCCACACTAAAATACAAAACGTGATAAAAGAACATAGTAAAATGGCATGACACAACCGCAACATACAAAAATCTACAGTAGTTTTATACATAAGCAATGAACAAATTGAGGTAGAATTGAAGAAAGCCATCCCATTTACAATAGTCACAAAACAATAAGATATCTGGGAATAAACCTAACTTAAGAAGTCAAAGACTTCTACAAGGAAAACCATGTAAAACTTACATTTCTGTTAATGAAATCATATTTTTATGGCAAGTTGGGATGTCTCCAGATACACAAAATCAGTGAAAGTTAATGCCTCGCTTTCTTTACATTATATACACAAGGTTTTATGCTTAAAAGGCATGTTAATCACAGAATGTTGGTCAACCTACTTGACATCCAGAACTGCTTACTCCACTGTTTTACTATAGGACGGAGTTGTAGCTCAGTTTTATGGCAGTGGATATCAATTAAAAATCTTCTCAAGTCTCCATCTCAGTCCAAATGTTTATCCATGACCCACGTTTTCTCTCTGACATGCAATCCCATATTTATTCAGTCTCTCACCATCTATCAATCTCATTCATACCTTTTTTATTTTTTGAGAGGTTTTTGCTATAGGGCATGTGCACTCACCAGAAAGACAGAGAGAGACAGAGAGACAGAAAGTGAGAAATTACGCTGCAATCCCTTCTCCTCCATTCTCCTCTCAGAATCTTGGGCACACATGCACACTCCTGGCATGAGTTTAAGCCACAGGGTCCGGGACTCAAACCATGGCCAACTACATGGTAGTATAGCAATGTACCCATTATGCCATCTGCTGTTCCCCTCATTCATACCTTTATTTCCACCTTTTTTGCCTCCTTTCTATAGATCTACAATAACATCTCAGATCATCCCTATGGTTTTAATCAGGACTTATTTTTTCTCCTTTCTCTGGTTCTGCTACCTCTGCTTCTGAAAATTGTGACCATCTTGCTCAAATCGAGATAATCTGATATAAGAACAGGTCTCCCAGACAGTTTCCCAGTTATCTTATCCTGATTCATCTGGAGATAAGATCATCCTCATAGGACACACATACACTCATACACTATTTTTCACAGTTCTCCATACCTAATGACAACAACATAAATATTAAGTTCATTGCTCTAAAATCATAAACACTAGTTCTTCTTTGAGAATTGTCTCATTTCAGATGATATACTTATATTTAAAGGGCCCCACAATGCAGGCATTGCTCTTTGTTTTTCAAATAACCTTTTATTTTAAACAGCCATTGAGTAATAATAATTCATGCTGAGGAATAATGGTCTTAGTGCATGTTTGTTTAATATGGCAATTAAAATATGAACATAGAATTTCTGAATATTCTTCTTAGCCTTGCATAACTGATTATTGGAATATGGCAATACTTTAGGTTTGAATGACGGACTATGTGTTGCTACCTTTAGAATTAATAAGTAAGCTTGGAGGGAGAAAGGAAGAGTATAGAGAAGGATAACAATAGAGAGGCATGATATTAGTGGGTCACAGAAATGATATATTACCTGCTGATGATAACATGTACAGTATTGTCAACTGGATTGGTCTGAGAAGTATTTCATCTTGGGTAAATTCTTTATACAAGCCAAATGATATACAGTAATTGAATTTTTAAAAATTAATGAGAATAAGGACCAGCAGTTGGTATTATGGCTATGTCGCTGGACTCCTATGTAGTCAACCACGGTTCAAGTCCCAGACCCGATGGCTTACACTCACGCCAGAAGTGTGTGTGTGCATGCCCAAGAACCCAAGAGTAGAATGGAGGAGAAGGGATAGCGGTGTGGCCATCCCCCTGAGGGGTGATTTCTCGCTTTCTGTTTCTCTCTCTCTGTCTTTCTGGGGAGCACACACACCCTATAGCAAAAATCTCTCAAAAAATGATGAGAATAAATAATAATAATAATCTGAAAAAAATTATGAAAAGCTATTTGATGATGATAATGTGGATAGTAATGCCTTTGTCTTGACTGATATGCATGGTAATCATGCTAGAAAAATAAATGTCATACACTGTAAAGATATATGGGATTCAATGTAATAGAAAAGGATTATGAAAATAATAAATAAAATAAAAAAAGAATTAATAAGTAGGCTTGAAAGTATGCAAACAAGTAGGTAGTTCTTTTTTTTATTTTCTTTTTTTTTTTTGGAGAGGTTTTTGCAATAGGGCACGTGCGCTCGCCAGACAGAGAGAGACAGAGAGATAGAAAGCGAGAAATCACCCCCCAGAGGGGATGGCCACACTGCAATCCTTTCTCCTCCATTCTCCTCTCGGGATCTTGGGCACACACGCACATGCGCCCAGCGTGAGTTTAAGCCACCGGGTCTGGGACTCAAACCGCTGTCAACTAAGTGGGAGTCCAGCAACATAGCCATTATGCTAACTGCTGGTCCCAAAGAAGTAGATAGTTCTTATAGTCTTTTTATTATTGAAATTTATATAACTCCTCAGCACAATTGATAATTTCAGATGCTGAGTATCACCTTTGTGTTTTGACTTTATCAACTATTATACCTGGAAATACCAATCTCTGAAGTTTTTGTGAAGATTCAATAAATTGAAATATGTAGAACACCTAGTAAATGCTCGGAACACAAGGAACACAAATATATATTAGATAAAATTGTAATTGTAATTTTCAATACTATATCACATTTTATCTATATTTAAACCTTAATCAGTTTTCTGGAATTAAATTTACATAGTATAGATTTGCAGGAGGTAATTTTCTCTAAATTATAAAATGTAATTCTGTTTCTTTGAGTATAACAAGTGTGAAGTGAGAAGGAACTAAAAAGAATCGAAGGCTGTTTTAAGAGCTACTATAATTCTCTTCTAAACATATAATTTAGAAAAAATAAAAATCTTATTTTCCATATTATGCCTAATAAAGAAAGGAAAACAAAGGACAGAATAAGTTATGCTGCTTGAAATGGAGGGATGAAACTCCTAATGTAGTTTTCCTAGATGTGTTCAAAGCATGAGAAATGAACTGTGTTATAAACCTGTAGTAAAAGAATTCTTAAATTGAAGACTAAAAGGAAATGAAGTGAATGAGAAGATTTCCAGATTCATGAATGCTTTTGAAAAATTGTATCTTCTCTAGGAGACATTCTTATATGCCTTTGTGTGAAGTAGAGAAAACTAGTATTATTCGAAGAATAGAAAAAGATATGAGTATCTTTAGCAAAGCACTTTATCATTAGTGAAAATGAAACATGGAGAGTCACTCCCATCATAGAGGTTTTTCTTCAAGTCTGATTACTTCTGGAACAGAACATATATATAAAATGCAAGGAAAATATCTATCTTTGTAATAAGTTATAAACTTGATTTGGTACTCAGGACCAGCAAGTTTTGCAGAGCTCAGTGTAAAACTAATATGTGAGCTCTTTGTAAAAAAAAATTATTTAGAATTTCAAGGTGGCAACAGTAAGTTCTTAAATCATGAGCATAACTCTTCTAAGTTCATGGTTACTGTTCAGGACATGTGGGCATGAAGCTGGCCACCTTGGTACCATCATGATGAACAACCAGAAAATAAACTGGACAGAAATCCCAGCACAGAAGACCTAACAGTATTTGATCTTAAACTATCCTTTACTAATAAGTAAGTGCAATATATCAATTTATCAGGGGAATTAAACTGACATATTATAAAATCATGGAGAAAAAACCTCTAGAGCACTGTGCATTCATGATGATAAAGGAAGAGTATGAAGATATCCCCACATTTCTAACTTTTCTCTACATGCCTCAAACTAATCATAGAATACCTGCACAAATAGTTTCTCTAGATGTGAGGACTCCCTACACAAACCCATGAAAGTTTACCTTAAAGTTGGTTCTTTGTTCTCCCACATGAGAATACCTGCTGAGTACTTGCACATTTTTAGATCTCTGCCCTTTACCCTAGAGCGATAGAGATAAGGTTTCTGGGTCTGGGTCTAGGATATTAAACTTTTCACAAGTTTTAGTGGTGATATTTATAGGCACAAAAGAAATCAGTGACCAAAAAAAAAAGATGAAAACATTAAAAACAAATGAGTCTTAGTGCTGGTGCAATATCTGAACCACCCTCTGTGTTAGCTTTAGCTGCCATCACAAATGGCCATAGTCTGAGTAGCTTAAACAACACTATTTGTTTCTCACAATTCTGCAGACAGGAGGTCCAAGAACAAGATGTCCACAGGTTTGGTTCTTCCTGAGGCCTCTTTCAATGGCATGCAAATGGTCACCTTATCAGAGGGTCCCCATATGGTCTCTCTTCTATATTTGTGCAGTCTTGGTGTGTTCTATTGTGTGTCCAAATTTTCTTTTCTTCTGAGGACAGCAATCATATTGGATTAGGGCTCACCCTAAGGACTTTTAATTTAATTATCTGTTTAAAGGCCCTGTCTTCAAATATGAGGAAACTCATTTAGTAACTCATTATTAAAGAAATGTAATAGTATTATATAAATATAATTTTAAAAGTTTGTGAAAACCTGGAATGAAATATGAATTTAATTTTGTGCAACACATTCTAAAAATCCATGCATAATTTTTTGTAAGAAGAATTTTTCCATTAATATTCTGAAGACCCCTCAAACAGTCACATTCTGAGGATCTTAGGGTTAGGGCTTCAGTATACGCATTTTGAAAAGATACATTTCAGTTCCTGTCTGCATGTTTAATATCCCAACCTCCTGCCTTATTAGTTTTGCAAATTGTAATACATTGGAAAATATCTTAACCTCTCTGCTTTGCCTCTCAATTAAGACTGCGAACTATTAAGATCTTTCTGTAACAAGAGAGTTCATAGGTGTGTGGGAGGAGATGAGTCGGTCTCTCTGCAGCTACATTTCCCTGACACTAACACTGCAACTTTCAACCATCACTGGAACTGAACATGCCCAATGGCATGGGGACAAGAAAGAGTGAGACTATCCAGATCACAGTTAACACACCAGAAAGTTCAAAGGTATGCCCAAGGAGATGAGCCTAGGTCTCTATGCTCCATCTCTCTGACATTCACTCTGCAACAAATGATGCTGGAAAAACTGAGTATCCACCTGCAGAAAGATGAATCCAAGGTCCTGTCTCTCACCATTAACACAAATCAACTCAAAATAGATAGAAGATCTAAACCTAAGACTTCAACTATAAAACTACTTAAACTCTGGCAGACATTGCAGTAGGCAAAGACTTTTTAAATAAGACGCCCCCCCACCCAAGCATAGGCAATAAGCACAACATAGACAAGTGGGATTATCAGATTAAGGAGCTTCTGTACAGCAAAAGACACAGTAATTAATGTGAATCAACAACCCTCAGAATGGGAGAATATTTTTGTAAACTATGCCTCAGATAAGGGAATAATAGCCAGAATACACAGGGAACTCAAGCAGCTTACCCCCCCCCCCCCCAAAAAAAAAAAAAAACAAACAAAAAACAAAGATCAATCCAATTAAAAGATGAGAAGCTGAACTGAACAAACAACTTTCTAAGACATATGAACAATCAAAAGCCTATGGAAAAAATGCTCAACATCCCTCATCATAAAGGAGATACAAATCAAAACCACAATGAGATGCCTCCTAACCCCAGTCAGAATCTCTAAGATAAAAAACAAACAAACAAACAAACTTGCTGTTGAGTCTGTAGTGAAAAGAGAACTCCCCTATACTCTTGGTGGCAATGTAAATTAGTACAGTTACTGTGGAGAACAATATGGAATTTCCCCAAAGACAAACAAATAAAACTACCATATGATCCTGTACTTCTACTCCTGCGTATCTACCCAAATGATAGGAAAATGCTTAGTTGGAAAAGTGTTTGCACATTTATGTTTATTGCAGCATTATTCACAATTGCTAAGACATGGAACCAACCCAAACGTCTATGAACAGATGAATGTATTGAAAGAGTGTGGCACATATACACTATGTAATATTACTCAGCCATGAAAAACGACAAGACCCTGGCATTTGATAGAAAATGTACAAATATGAAAGATTTACTACTGAGTAAAGCAAACCAGGCTATGGAAGGGAGACACTGTATATCTGTACTTAATATATACTGACTGTCTGCACTCTATGGCAGAAACTAAAGTATTAGAAGATATAAAAGCATGGAAAATGGTTATGGATACTAGATATGATGTAGGGGGTGGGAGGTGGGGGAGAATGAGAAGAAAAGAATCAAGGAGAAAAATAGAGAGGCAAGACATTTAAAGGACACAAAACTGGAAGATTTTCTGTTGATAATAATGTATAGGATATCTTTGACTGAACTGGTGTTCAGTGTATTTATGTTGGGTAAATTCATTCTATAAGTTTGTAGTGATGTAAAGTGGTTTAATATATAAATTAAAAAAAGAAAAATCTGTCCGCAACCACTTTCCTTGAAAAGTTTTAGAAATGGTTTCCTGAAATAAGGAAATTACTTTTCCCGGACTTCCTTACGCTTAGGTTGCCTTCATCTGGAACTGAGAATGCATAATGAATCTTGTGCATACACCTCCCTGGACATAATGTATATCATCTCTTCAAAGAATCAATGAGGATTAACTGATATTAGTGTAACATATATGTCTCCTCACACGCATCACCTGTTCCTCCTTTCCCCTGATCTAATTGTTGTTACTGTATAAATGTATAAAATTTCTTTCAAATGCCAGAAGTCTAAGGCAGTCTTATTTTCCTAATGTCCTTTTTCCTACAGTAAATATAAATGTTTCTCTTTTCTCACCTACTTTATGGTGTTCTTATTCTACAATCTCTAAAAAGGATATTGCATTTGGACTTTTCCCATAGTAGACTAAACCCTCTTATTGTTTGAAACAACCACCTTTGCGAAAGTTAATAAATGCTGGCATCCTTAGTAATGTCCCCTTCTCCAGTTTCTTCTCTCCAGACTCTGAATGAAATCCTGTTCTAAATCTGTGTCTTGATTTGTTTCGTACGAACACTGAAAAAAAATAATCAATTAAATCTTCTTTTCCCTGTGGTATTATAATTTTTCAATAAAACCTATAAATTATACATTTTTTAAAAAGTTTATTTATTTCTCCCAAGAGTGAGAGACACACATGGAGAGAGACATAGCAGCCTGACAGAGGCCCCAGTGCTACATTCCACCCTCAGCCTTATCCAGCCCTGAACCACGGGCACACGTATGCCTGGGATACTCAGCGCTTTCTAGACAGGAAGGGCACCCCTTCCATGTGTGTCTGCCTCACTGAGTATCTCATTTCAGGTGACGCCATTGTTTGACCCTTATTTATGTTTTTCTTTTCCTTTCTCTCATCTTCCAGAGTTCTTTAGCTAAGTGAGATAGAGTACGCGTGAGATCTGATTTGTCAGCTTTTCAGAAACTATAGGAAGCACCTCATTTAGTAATGTCTTCTGGTTTTATATAATCCCACTTCTCTTGAAATGAATAGTGTTAAATATCTGAACTAGAGCACAATTAAACCAGTAAAAGTGAAAAGTCATGGTGGCATAGTCACTTTTTAGAAACTTTTAACAGAAAAAATAATCATGCCTTAGGAAAACAAACAAAACCGTATGAAATTTTAGAGATTTTGTTTTTGTTTTGAGAGAGATTTTTGCTATAAGGCGTGTGTACTTTCCAGAGACACAGAGAGAAACAGAAAGCAAGAAATCACCCCTGGGGGGATGGCTATGCTGCAATGTCTTCTCCTCTATTCTTCTCTTGGGATTTTGGGCATGCACACACACAGATCCAGAATTAATTTTAAGCCACCAGAGTTGACTACCTCGGAGTCCAGCAATGTAAACATTGTGCTGGTCCCTAGTCCCTGTAACATTTCTGTGTTAGAGGGCACATGTGCTCACAGAAAGAGAAAGTGTTGGGTGGGGCAAGGAAGTGAGAAATCATGTCCCATCGGGATGTCCATGTCCCAGTCCCTTCTCTTCCATTTCTTGGGATTTGGGGCATGTACGCACTCATGTCTGGAGTGTGATTCAAGCCAATGGATCTGGGACTTGAACCATACAATCAACTATGTGAGTGAGATCCACCCTTCTTAAACCACCACACCAACAGCTGGCCTTGTATCTGTGTTTAATATGAAAATCCTCACCCTAAATTCTATACGTCCTAGATTAATAATAACATTTGAATTTGTGGCTTCATAAAATTGTCAAGGCTACAGGACATTGTTGAACATAGTGAAAATTGCTCTTCCTTCTACTTCCCCTCCTTTTCCTTCTCCATCTGTCTTTTTCTGTCTTTCTCTCTCTCACACCTTTATTTTTCTTCTATACCTGTTTTTATCCATTTCTTGGAAACGGAGAAATAATCGAATAAAGCATGGGCAATATTTGTGTCTACTAAAATTTGTCAAGATAGAATGTTAGGAACTTCTAAAGGAATAAGAAAAAGTAAACAATTTTTGTTTCTGGAGTTTTAAAAATGTTGACTTTGTAAGAAATTTTCTATTGTAGAATTTGGATTAACAAATATAATTTAGTTGTCACTAAAATAAGAGTTCTAGTTCAAAGATAAAATAATAAGTTATTTTAAACATTGTTTAAAGACTACAAAATGAACACTGGTATTTATAAATTGTATTACATTTTTTAAGAGATTTATTTTTACAGTTTGTGCACTCACTGGAGAAAGAGAGAGAGACAATCAGTGGGAGAGTGAGAAATCAGCCTGCAGGGGGGGCAGTAACCACACCACAACCCCTTTTCCTCCATTCTCCTCCTGGGATCTTGAGCACGCGCATACACACACGCCCAGTGTGATTTTTAAGCCACCGTGTACGGGACTTGAACCATGATCAGCCATGTGGGAGTACAGTGATGTAACTGCTATGCCATCTGTTGGCTCCAAAAAATTGTACATAATAGCCATGATAAATAGAGAAATCTTTGAAAATATAGAGTTTGTTAATAATTTTGATTTAGGTTACTTTTATCTTTTAATTCATTTAATTAAATAAAGTCAATATAATATTGTAGATTGTGAAAGACTAGGATCAAACTGTTCTTGATTTTAAATTTCTAAATTTCAATTTTATGAGTCCTTCAAGTTACTCTTTTTTCAAATTAACATTATCAAAACATAGAATTGTGATTAACTGAATAAGTTTAAAATTGATCCATAATTAGTTAAGTTTCAGACCATGAAAAATTTTAAGTTTAGGGCCTGGCAGGTGGCATGGTAGTTGGGGTGCTGGACTAACACGTGGGTGACTGCGGTTTGAGTCCTGAATCTGGCAGCTTCCTTTCTCACTTTCCCACTCTCTGTCTCTCTTTGGTCAAATTTTAAAGTAAGTATTATAATAATGACAGTGAATAAAATTTAAATAAGTAATTCTAAAATAATTTAAAGTTTAACTCCTTGGTATGTAATATTTGGATTTTTTTTCAGTTTATTTATTCCTTAAAAGAGGGAAGGAGACAGAAAGAGAAAAACAGAGAGAGGACGACTGACCTATAACAGGATCTTAACACCATGATTCCAACACTAGTTTCAGCTAGAAGGATCAAGACATGTGCACACACACCTGGTGTGCACAGAGAGGCCTCAGGATGCAAACCTAGGACATTCTCATATGATCGCAGTATTACAGAGCATTGCATTGTGTTACTACAACACCACTGAAGCTAGTTTATGGAAAATATTTTGGTATAAAATTTTGGTGACTAAAATTATTTCTCATACTTGTTTTGTTTTTGTTTGGTTTGGTTTTGGTTTGGTATTGCTATAGGGCATGTGCTCTCAATGGAGAAAGACAGAGAGAAGGAAATTGAAAAATCATCCCCCAGGAAGGATGGCCATGCTGCGGTTCCTTTTCCTCCATTTAATTCTTGGGATTTGGGGCCTGCCTATGCACCCAGCGTGATTTTCAAGCTGCTGGGTCCAAGACACAAACAGTGGTCAACTTGTGAAAGTCTAGGGTCTTAAACACCATGGCACCAGCTGGTCCTATTTCTCATATGTTTTTTTATTGATCACTTGATGTAAATAATTTTCCTGTATTCTATTTTTTGTCTCAGGAGGAAATAAAAGTTGGTCACTTTGTTTTAAAATAATAATTAATATGAAGATTGAGAATATAGTAGATATAATAATTATAGAAAAATAAATATACTCACAAGTCAATGAACATGGTATGACAGTTTATTTAGGTAATTGCTAAATTAATTATAATTATAAATTCAAATAAAATATATACTTCATTTACTATGCTGGTAAAGTTAAATTTAAAGCAAAATGCAAAAGCTTAGCTCTATATCTATTTACTTAGGTACGTGTTTGTATATTTCTACCTATGTACATAAAGTTACATTAAGCTAGCATAAAACTTCTGAATAGTAATACAAAATTTTTTTAAATCTTCAAATATTTGATAAAATTAGCTTACTATTAATGATTTAATTAATAAGGAGAATATTTAGTAATAAATTATTTCCTCAAGTTTTTATATAGAAGATTACAAAATGGGAAAAAATTAAATTTGGACTTTTCTTTTATGAGACCATTATTTTGTGTTTAGAACAGAGTTCTTATTATCAAAATATTGTGTTAACTAGCTGCATTTCTGATAGTCTTCTGAATAATTTTAACATTTTTTTTTGTTTTTGAAAGAAGGATAACTTCAGTTTCACTAATTGTTTAGTTTTCCAAGATTGCCTAAAATTATTTCCTAACCTTGAGAAATTATTGCATCTTCAAATATTTTCTCTCTTCTCAATTCTTGATGTTTTCTTTCTCAAACTCAGGCTTCAAATATAGAATCATAACTTTAATGACTTTTTTTATATTTCAAAATATTTTTTTGCTGCCTAGAATGGTCATTGGTTTATCTAAATGTTAGTTTCTTCACCTTTTAAAAAGGAAGAAAAATAAAAATAAACTTTACCTTGGGATTCTATTAATATCAGTGAATTGAAAGCTATTATAAAAGTTAATTTATGTCCCAAATTTAGAATTAAGGAGGAAGAAACTCTGACATAAAAGAATAAATTCAACCTTTATAAATTTACTATGTAACATGTATATTATGCATATGGCTCAGGCTGTGTTAAATAAAACATTGGCAAGAGCAGTCCCTGATCTAGCAATACTACTTCTGTATATATATCCAAAGGAAATACAATCACTGTCTTGAGGAGATATCTGCACGCTCCTGTTCATTGCAGCATCATTCATAATAGCCAAGCCATGGGAAGAACCTGTCAACAAGTAAATAGATAAAGAAATGATAATTCACATGCCGAGAGCACAGTATTTAGCCTTTAACCATTTTATTCACCAATTTTACCTCAAGAAAGCGGGGAAAGAGTGAAAGAACAATCTCAAAGACTGCCTATTGCTTGATTTTCTTTCTACGTGTCAGCTGTCTGTCAGTCAGGGAGAGTCAGATACCCAGCCCTACATGCTTTTTATCCTGAAGGTTGGCCGGTGTCCTTGCCATTTACAAAACGCTCTTATCCTGTTGTAGCCATGGACTACATCATTCATGTGCATTCCACAGCACGAGAAGGTTTCATTCTCTTCCCTTCTGATAATGCGTGTTCATATAATACAACAGCACTAGTTGTTCTTGGCCTGATGCCCTTTGCTCTTTCTCCATTGTGTAATCCTTTGACCTCAGGTGGCTAGTGATGGTAGTTGCCTGCAGACATTGACACGGACAACGAAGCATGAACTTTAAAGTGTTTTGTTCCATCACTACAACAGATTTCCCTGATACATACGCAGTCGTTCATTTAATTGCCCTGCTTCCCTTTTAAACAGTCGTGAAAAATCTGGAAATGATATTGCTGAAATAAGAATAAATATTTTCCTGTTAAAAGCTTAATGTGTTCTACACATTGTTTCTATCTATACTGATGCCTTTACAAGACTCCTATCCAGCACGTGGGTAAAAAAAATAATTTTTTAAAAATTTATTAATGATGAATGATCACACAATTCAGATACCTGCAATATTAAACAACAACAACAACAAAAAAGGATTGCTAATCTTTTTAAGCCTATTGTGCTGTGATGAACCATTGCCCAAGCAGTCACTAGAGATTTAAAGGTCAGAGCTGCTGTTTGTGTTTTACTCCCAAAGCTGAACTATTTCACTCTCTTTTTCCCTGTAATTTTAGCTGTTGTAATTATGTGTTCCTGCTGAGTAAAGGGCAGTGAGAAACTTTCAATATATCAGGTAACCATTACTACTTGTACAGCACGCTAACTAAAGCAGTTTTATTTTTTTTTCGTTGTTTAGTGTATGTGTATGTGCGTGAACATGTGTGGGTTTTCCCTGTGGGATCATTCATCAGTTCAGCATATCTAATTGTTATTAATGTTTTCTCACTTTCAGGTCCCTTCTCTGTTTCTATCACATTAATGCAATACAAATTAAAGCATAGAATGCATGTAACTTTTATTTTCTCAATGAAATGTTTCTGCTCTGTGATTTAACTTTTTAGGATATAGGAAAATTAAAATACTTTGTTGGGGGGGTGGGGAGGGAGAGAAAATTATATCAGGGAAGTTATTTGTTCTAGATGGAGAGGAATTTTCTTAAGATTTAGAAGCCTATACCAGTCTGAGAAAACACATAACATCGTAGAAAAGCCAGATTTGAGCAAATAATTAGATGTGAGTGAATGATTAGGTGCAAGTAGAAAATCTAAAATTGTAGGGTCTTCATTTAAGACAATTCTGTAATAAAGACTTAGATTGTTTTAGATTGTTTTAAACATGACCAGTTTGCAAAATAAACTTTTTTTTACTATTGCTACCCCACTTTCTTCCTTCTTTCCATCTGTAGTAGTCCTCTATATTCTTGGACACATCAGTTGATTTTATTAAGCTTTTAATTCTTTGCCATACCATATTTAAATTTTTAAAATCTTCATCTTCCATGCAGCAGACACAAAGTAATGAAGCAACCTTGTAAAAAAAAATGGCTTAAAATAAAAAAAAAGAAAGAAAAGATATTATCTATTTAAATTATCAGAGAAAAAAATTCTCCCATTTGGAAAAAAAAAAAAAAAAAACAAAAAAAAACGGAATTTATTCTTAGGGAGTGCCAGCTTCAAATCCTGAACCTCACCTCCTCCCTCAAACACATGCCATCTAATTTTGTTTCTTTCGAAGACCCTCACACTGCAGGGACTCTGATACATTCAAATAAAACTTCATGAAAACAATATTTTGCATCTTTTTCCTGTTGTACCCTAGGCAAACACTCCCAGTGGATATTTGAGTTGTTCACTAAGAGTATGTAAAGTGATTACTTTGAACTCAAAATGTTTTTGTAGTCAGTTTTTGTGTGTGTGTGTCAGTATGTGTGTGCCTGGTTGGGGGTGACAGTTAATAAGGTGGTTAGATCTCCAGGCCAGTTACTCAGAGAAAAAATGTACTGAAGATGAAATTGTTTTGTTATTTTAACTTAGTGATCATTAAATCACCTGAACATTAAAATTTACTGTTACAAGCTATGCAGATAAAACAGATTTCTGTTCTACTACTGCCACTCTCTTACCCTAAAACAACTCAGCTTATTTAGAGAATAGTTTAGTATAGCCTGACTCTTAAAAGAAACTTCTAAAGGAAGTTACTATTTTAATGTTAAATATATTATACATACTAAGGAGTGTAAAATATTAAATATAGTTGCATTTATCACTTAGCTTAACAAAGAATATTCTTTTTTTGAAAACTTCGTGTAAGACTATCCTTGCATTGTTCTTTTCCTTCATAGTTCATTAAGTAACACTAATCTGAATTTTTTCATCTTTCCCTTGCTTTACCTGATACCATTCTGAAGCATATGTATCTATTTAGACAAATGGGTACATATGTATTTTGCTGTTTTGAAAGTTGGATAAATAAAAACATAGTTTGTGTGTTTCTCTGTAGTGGATTCTTTCAGATAACATTTGTTTTTAAGAATTATTTTCTTTAACCTTATTTATTTTTACATTTTAATTTGACTAGAGAGGGACAGAGTGAGAGAGAAAGAGAGAGAGAGAGAAAGTGAGAAAGCAAGCCACCAGGTCTGGGACTCAAACTATGGTCAACTACGTGGGAGTCCCAAGCCCCTAACTACCATGCCACCTGCAGGCCCCATCATTATATTTTTTTGAGATGTACCTTATTTAAATCTGCATGAGTTCATGTTCAATATCGTTCTATATATTAAAATGTATTAATTTATACTATTTTAAGAGCTATATGGATATATAGTATTTGTAGGCAGAAGCCATTGCTAAACTCTGAACTTTTCAAAAATATACTTAACCTGCATATTTTTAAATTATATCTGTAGGCAATTTTATCAATAATTACTGCCAGTTCAATTTTTATTTTTCAATAATTTTCCATTTAATTTCTTTCCCTTATAATATTGCACTGTCTAGAGTCTTATTAATCCAGATTTTCTCAAAAATGCCAGTGGAGTCAATAAGTATAAGCTAATGTTTTAGAGAAGGAGGATGTCATACAAATGTGAAGGCAAAATGTTAAGGAAAGGAGGAAAGTAATTACATTGTAGTACGTTATCTAGCTTTTAACAAAATTAAAACCATCAGATGAAGAAGAAACAGACTGCTTGGCGTGAGAGAAGTCTCTGGAGATGCCACAGGGTAAGCTCTGTGTCTTAGCGCACTCTGTACAGAGGACAAAGGGAGCAGTGTGGATCTCCAGCTCTTTGCTTTGCTTTGTCTATCATGTTGTTCTATAAGTTCTAACTCTCTTAAAACTTTTTCTTAGTTAACAAATAATAATTACATGATTTTATGGGGTAGAATATAATGTTTTTACATATTCTTACATTGTGGAACAATTAAATCAAGCTAACTAATCTATTCATCACTCCTAAACTTTGAGTTGTGTTATCAGACAACTCTAGGAGAGAAGACCTAGAATCAGGCATGGAGAAGCCTGCTGCGCTGTCTTACGTTCTCGTGTTTCATACAGAGCTTTAAAAGGTTGGTAAGATAAAACTTCCATGGGTGCAACCAGTTCTACCCTAAGTGTGATTTCCTTGTAGCTCCTATCAGAGCTGGCACAATGGAATCCAGGGAAAGATAGTACGTGGCAATAACTGGAGATAAGAGACAGGAAGGTGTCAGTGATCTGCTGAGCAAGTGGTCAAGATGGAACAGAGACATGAGAAGGTGGGTGAGAAGATGAGAGTGATTGACTCTTGCACAAATTATGTCAAAAACATATGCCTAGTATAATTTGCTTAAATTATTTTATTATTTCTAATTTGCTTTAATAGTTATACTTCTGTAAGGATACAATGTAGTTTCTCAAAAGATATTCATGATTTGGGACCAGCAGATGACATAATGGTTACATCACAGGACTCCCATGTAGTAGACCATGTTTCGAGTCCCAGATCCAGTGGCTTAAAAACTCATACCAGGCACGTGTGCTTGTGTGCCCAAAATCCCTAGAGGAGACTGGAGGAGAAGAGATTGTGGTGTGGCTATCCCCTGGGCAGTGCTTTCTCCTCCCCGATTTTCTCTCTCTCTCTCTCTCTCTCTCTCTCTTTATTTCTGTGTATGCACACGTCCCCTAACAATTAAGAAAAGTAATGGACCATTTCTTAGCAGATCCAAGATATTTTTAAATTCATTGGCCACATGATTGGCCCTTTTGCTCAATTAAAACTCAGGAAATGCAGAGAATGATCACAAAAAGAAGGTATGGTTAAATATCAAGAAATATTTGCTGCGAAAAAAAATACAAGGTAAATTGGAGGATAAAAACAGTTTGAGGGAAAAAAATTACTTATGTATAAGGTTAAGTTTCTAACATGACCATTTCATTAAAGGAATAGGGTAGTGGTGGGACCAGCAAAGGGTGTAATGATTACTTAGCTGGATTCTCATGTAGTCAAGTGTAGTTCAAGTCCCAGACCCAGCAGCTTTAGGCTCATGCCGAGCATGTGTGCCCTAAATCCTGAGAGAAAAAATGGAGGAGAAGGGATTATAGCATGGCCATCTCCCCTGGGGAGTGATTTCTCACTTTCTGTCTCTTTGTCTTTCTGGTGAGCTCATGTACCCTAAAAAATAAAATAAAAAAGGAATAGGGTAGTGGTTTTGAAGTTGAGAATGCAAGGAAAAATCAATGGCTGAAGTTGCTGAAAATGGTGAAATTCTCGGGTTGGCAAGGAATTGCAAGCATAAAGGGTGATTTTTATTTTATTTTTCCTTAAATTTCATCATTATGTTTAAACACCTGTATGCAGTAGTCATGCATATGACAATACAGAGGTGATGGGTTTGGGAAGGTGAAGCAGACAAGTATGTTGAATGGCATAAATAAGAAAGAAGGAAACTAACTTGGAGAAAAAATGAGAACTTCTTTAATTCTAGATAATAGAAGCAAATTATTTCTCATGGTTGTGTCTACAAAAAGACCCATAAACAGAGGCAAAGATAGGCTTAATCACAGTTTTCCCTCACTCTTACAGAATCTTTTCTTCTTCATTGGGTGGAAGTGTGTGTGTGTGTGTGTGTGTGTGTGTGTGTTCATTAATGATATATATACCAGCAACTTTCTCATCAACAACAAAAAATTCTATGTTCAAAATGTTTGGAAAAAAAGTTACTGGCACATCTTAACATCAGGAATTGAAGTCATTGTCAGCAGGTGGTAAACATATTAACCTTAGTTTAACTGTAATCAACCAGAGAAACATGTCAGGCAATACGATGCTCTCACGATTTCTCTGTTTTCCTAGAATACAAAAAAATAATCAAGAGAAAACTGTAATGCATGTAATGCAGAAAGGTTAATGCACAAAATCATTTTGAATAAAGAGGCTATCTTGCAAATACTATAAATGAATGACAATGAAACAGGAAGAAGAAAAAATACCACATCAGCTTCATTAGATTACACTAATGCTAACAGAGGGCTTGTTTTGCAAGGTCTTTACTCTTCCAAAGTGTGGGTTGATGCAGGGAGTTGGAAAAAGATGCAAGTCATTGATGTTATGGTATTATTGGCTGAGTTCAGGGGAAGCTTACAAAGCTCTTAGTAGGCTCCTAAAGCCCATAACAGTGCTTACAAGTGCTTCCTTTCTCTTGAAGGCTTGTAACAGGCAAAGAGAACACTACAGGGCACTTTGCTCCCTCTTGGAGTTCACAGTGGTCAGAGCTGAGCTGAACAGAGCCAAGGCAGAGCCAAGTCAAGGCTACCAGGGCTCACCAGTCTGAACCAAGGCTGAGCAGAGCAGGGCTAGCAAGCAGGGCAGAACAGCACAGGGCAGAGCTGAGCTGGACTAGCTGATCAGGTGCTCCCATTCTCTTAAAGGGGCTGCAACAATACTGGCTCGTTGCCAAAACCAAATGGTCACACACACACACACACATATGTGTTATATTAAATGGCGTAAAATAACAAAGTCATCTTTATATAACAAGGACACAAGCACACTACAACAAATAGCATAAATTGCTTACCCTGTGGTCTTCAACCATGATAAGATAGGAGGTGAGGGGGCCAGAATGAGTCATTCTGACTCCATTTGCAATACAGGGCTGTAAGAAAAAATATTCATTTTGTTATACTTTGTATTGACCAGCTTTTCAACCTATCCTTTTACTTGATACAGGTAAATCCCTCCCCGCCCCCCCCCTCCCCCCCCCCCCCCCCCCCCCCCCCGCATGGTGCATGTATGTGCTTAGTGGCAAGACAAAGAGTGGGAAAGTGTGAAGAAAGTGTGAAATTACATCCCATGGGGGATAACCACACTGCAATACCTTCTCCTCTGTCCTCAACTTGAGATTTTGAGCATTCATGCATGCATGCCATATGATTTTCTTTTCCTTTTTCTTTTTTCCTTTTTTATTATTTTTTGCCATAGCGCACATGCTCATCAGAGAGACAGAGAGTGATAGTGAGAGGGAAAGTGAAAAATCACCCTCCTCCATCCCCCACTATCCCCCGGAGATGGCCACACTGCAATCGCTTCTCCTTCATTCTCCTCCTTGGATTTTGGATATGCATGTACAGACAGACACCCAGTATGATTTTCAAGCCATCAGGTCTAGCACTTGAACCGCAGTTGGCCATGTGGGACTCCAGTGCCTTAACCACTGAGTCTTCTAAAGTTCAATAAAATGATAGTATTTTATAGAAATTTTGTTTTTATCTTCTATATTGGACTTTTAAATGTAAGTACTGATATTATTTATATTCTGCTGACATCTGGTGGATCTTGGCCTGGAAATAGCAAGGGACAAGCAATGACTGGTAACATCCACCTAGGTCAGTTGGACAAATCTATGGTAGCCTTCAAGTCACACACTGAATCAAACAAGAATGAAAACATCGTTTTAGTTTCTATCAACACCCCTTCATTTCCAAGGAAATAGTTCTTGACCATACAAAGACGCTGAGTTAATAACCTAACACATGTCCAATATTTCCCATCTTCGTGGTCAAGAACTATTTCCTTTGAAATTAAGTCTGTAAGAGAGGGTCACATGAGAAGACTGTTTTCTTACGTCTTAAATTCTAGAAATTTTTTAATTTTAAATTTATTTTACATTCACTCACTGTACATCATCACAGCATACATAATGCCATTTCTCATCCAGAATACACTATATATTGGCTTAATCATACAAGTTGTCATCAACAAATAATTTTGCATATTTTATTTCATATATATATATATATATATATATATATACATGTATATATATATATATATTCTTCTCTACTCTTAACCCCTGTCATTTCCTACCCTCCTCTCTCACTGTCTCTGAAATGTACAATTGCTTTCTATGCTGATTTTCTCCCACATTTTATTGAGTCACAACATATCTTAATTAATTTAAATACTTTCAATTATAAGTTCAGCTGGTCTATACATATCTGTGAACACATGTCTGACGTTAGGCATGAAACTCAGTGAGTAGAATGAGCATACTCTGAAGTAGCACTGCTCTGGACATACTTAGATATACAAAGGGACTTCAAAAAGTTCATATAAAAATGAAACTAAAATGAGTTTATTTTGGTGGAAAAATGAAACTTAGACATAGTCTTTTTTATAATACCTACTTCCTATTAATTTTTTTTTGAGAGGTTTTTGCTATAGGGCATGTGCGCTCGCCAGACAGACAGAGAGACAGAAAGCGAGAAATCATCCCCCCAGGAGGGATGGCCACGCCGCAATCCCTTCTCCATTCTCCTCTCGGGATCTTGGGCACGCACGCGTGCCTGGCGTGAGTTTTAAGCCACCAGGGCGGGACTCGAACCGCGGTCGACTACGTGGGAGTCCAGCGACATAGCCATTATGCTAACTGCAGGTCCCCCTATTAATTTTTTAAAGACTGCGTATGTGTGTGCATAATAGGAAACCTTTGTAATATTACCTGAAAACAATTCAAATATGTGTGGAATGAAGGAATTGCACATTTCAAAATGATTAAATTCACTTTTATCCTTTTTCTTTTTCTTTACTAAATTTTTTTTAGCCAAAAGCTTCATGAGTAAATGACTACATGAGAAAAAATGTTTTCACCCAATATTTTCTTTAGTCAGAGTACTGGGACCCACCTCACACACTCATTAGAACAAGAAAGAATCTAAATCAACAACATCCCCAAAGTTTTTATATTTAAGAAAGTTTTTTTAATGTTATTTCATCTCAAAGGATTTCTTCTACTGTTCATAAGTCATTGAGGAAGAAAAAAGTATAATTTTTACCCAGTCGTGGAAAGTAAATTATAACCATAAAATATATTTTTTTCAATAGCATTAGTATTCCACTATAATTGAACTACTAATCCAACATACTCTGGTCAAAGCTATTAATTAGAAATGTGTCTGGGTGTTTGGCACATGGTCTGGTATTTAAGGGAGCTGATTCTCACATGGCCAACTTCTTGGTTTGAATCTGCTCCCGGCTACTTGAAAAGTATGTCAGGCATATGTTGTTTGTGTACTCCAAGTCCCAACAGCATGGAGAAATGGTGGAGAGGGGACTACAGCAACACGATACCAAATTGGGGGATGCTCTCTCCATCTCCCTCTCCCTCTTTCTCTTTCTCTCTCTCTATCTTTGGGACGCATAAGCATCCTCTTGCAAGCAAAAAAAAAGAAAAAGAAAAGAAAAAGAAGAAGAAAAAGAAAAAGAAAAAGAAAAAGAAAAAGAAAGGAAGAAGAAAGGAAGAAAGAAAGAGAGAAAGAGAGAAAGAGAGAAAAGAAAGAAAGAAAGAGAGAGAGAGAGAGAGAGAAGGAAGAAAGAGAAAGAAAGAAAAAGAAACAAAGAAAGGGAAGAAGGAAGGAAGGAAGGAAGGAAGGAAGGAAGGAAGGAAGGAAGGAAGAGAGGAAGGAAGGAGAAAGAAAGAAAACTGGTTGTTTACATTATTCTAAGTGTGTTTAACCGGGCTGCTCATCTCCACTTGTGTAGAATAGTGCTTGTACCTTCACTGTACACTAAACTCCTGAAATACTCACAGGTTCTTAGAACAAGTGTACAATGGTGTTTAATTGCATCAAACCCCCCCCCCCCACAAAATTACTGAATTAAAGAATTGTTTAGCAGATATAAATCACACAATTTTCAGGTTAGTATATGTCAAAATAGCTTAGTGTTAGGAATTCCAAATAATTTTGAAGAACTAAACTTTGGTTAGGGGGTACTTATCTAGCAGGTCTTTAGCAGAGCAAAGGTATAATTTACAATGATAAGATAAGGAAATCAATAGGTCTATGACCACAGGAGATTTATTAGGGAAATTTTAATTTAATTTAATTTAATTAACTAATATAAGTAGTGATTTAGTCAATAAAATAATCTACTATTTGCAAGTATTAAAAACAAGCATTTATTTACATAATGTATATAGATATCAGTGTAGCATAGCTCACATATAAACACTGGATTTGGAAATTACTTGGTTAATTCCATTAATGGAATATCTACTTTGAGTTAAATAATTGAATTTGAGAACATGGGCTAATTGAATAAACTAAGTAATTGTAAATTTAGTCAATCATTATATTTTTTGTAAACAGTTTTCTTCGTATCTGTGGAGAACTGGTTCTAGGAACCCTTGCAGATACCCAAATTTGCAGATGCTTAAGTCTCATATAAAATGGCATAATACTTGCTTTTACTCGACATGCACCCTCTAGTATATTTTAAATCATTTCTAGATTACTTATAACACTGAGTACACTATAAACGCTATGTAAGCTTTGGTTATACTGTCTTTTTTTAGGGAATAATAGCAACAAAGAAGGTCCGTATATGTTCAGAAAAGATGCAGCCTTTGTAAGCCTAACTATATAGTACACATAAGCAACAACAGTACTTTAAAAAAAATTTATTTATTCATTCATTTATTTTAATTTGACCAGAGAGAGACACACAGAGAGAGAGAGAGAAAGGGAAGTGAGAAAGCCAGTCACTGAGTCTGGGACTCGAACCGTGGTCGGGCATGTGGGGGAGTGTCCAGCACCTTAACCACCACACCACCTGCAGGTCCCAGCAGGTTTTTGATTGCTGCATGGTTAAATTTATAGATATGGTACTTGTGAATGTGAAGAGTTGATGGTATTAATATCCTTATATGAATCTTACATTTTTCTTTTAGCTCATAAAATTATTTAAAAACTAAAATGCCAGCTATCTTTCCTGAAATGCTCATTTTATTATTTTATTGCCTTTCATTTTAAGACTTCTAGATATAATTGTGTCAATTCTATTTTTGTCATTTATATTGTTTAAATCTTAAGAAAGAATCTTATTATCATGCTGCTTTTTTGCCTTTTATGTTCAAATGTGAAATACTAAGTTATTACGTTCAATGTTGGTCCTAATGAAAAAGAAATCCAGTGAGTACTTTTTAAAAGTCATTCTAGAGCTCTTAACTTGAGTTAGTGAGAGTAAAAAGACATTCATAAGTATAACTGTTTAGCACTTTGTAAGCAAACAAACACATAGATTATTGCTGTGGTTGTTAACACTGAAGGCACCAGCTCACGTTAGTATTAATGTACGTAAAGAAAAGATAATCACATATTTCTTTATTAAGATTTTACTTAACAGAAGAAAAATTGTGTGTTAACTGCATTGTCATCTCTTTGATAGTCATTTTCATTGCCCATGCTACGGTAAATCAAAACGTGTTTTAACTAGCAGCAGTGGCCTCGTCTTCACAAACTGTACTAACTTATATGACTTGGCTAAAGAGTCTTTACTACAAAGGGATTATACATTGTTGAAATAAATATTTTTCAGAAGCTTTAAAATCAATATGTCCTGATTTTACAATAGAAAAAAAATGAAACTTAGCAGAGTCACTTGTCTCAAGGTAGTGAGATACACACTATGCACAGTGATAAAGCAACTTTCAGAGCATGGTTGAAATGCCTTGGATTTTTTAACCATAAACCCCTCTTAACATCATATCCAGTGTCAAGTATTGCTGGGACCATGCAGTTAACACAAGCTGAGTATGAAAGAACTGCCCCTCATGCCTAAGAGCAAGGACTTGGCTGAGGAGAACTGTTTGCAAGGTTAACAGTTTTATGGGTTCTGATCCTCCATTGTGTTGCTGTACTGGCCTGAACTTAATTTTTTTTTTTGCCATGGGCCTTATTGCCGCACCCTGGTACCCCATAAAGGCACCCCCTGCCTTATTATAACTTTTACAATAAACCTAAAGAAATACGGATCCACCAAGGCGGCGGTTGCAAACGGGAATTATTCCCATTAGACTCACCCCACCCTCCTGGAAAATGTCAATAAAGAATGCTACATTCACTTCTCCTACTGGGAATTACATAGATAAGCATTAGGAAGGTTTAGGTTAAAGCTACTAAATTGGCGAAATGATCTCAGTAGCTGGGAGGAGCTCAGGGACTTATCCATGAGGTGCTGCTACCCCAAAGACCATGAGCCACCTTTAATCTCAGGACAAGGGAAGATTGCTGTTCCCCAAGCCACAGTCATTGTATAGAGCAGCACATAGAGGGTCCCAAGTACACAGTAACCTTTAGGTCAGTCATTAAGCTGCTCACAAGACCATATTCCTTTCCCATGTAGACATTAGACTCACCCTCTTAGCTGTGGACTACCCCAGAAATAATATAGGTATCCCACTTTAGTATATATTAACCTTGTCTTTACTTAACCAGACAGGATTTATTTCATGGCCCTTGTAACCAGCAATTTGCTGCCACCCTAGCCTGAGGCTGAAGTTCTCAAAGCTGACCTGGAGATCAAGTTTTCAAGCCAATCTGGGACTGAAGTTATCAAGCCGGCCTAGGACTGAGGTTATTAAGATTCCTGGGAGCCCTCTCATCCAAAGACCCTCCCTGGTAATCAAGATCTAAGAAGAGAATGCACCTGAAAAATGGACTTCCTCATTCTAAAAGTTATGACTGTTTATACCTAAACAAAACAGACATTATGTTTTATGATTACTGTTCCTATACTTTGAATGCTTTACCTTTTGGAGTAAAATCTTTCACTTAGTTCCCCTCACCCATCCTACTCCTGTAAAACTCCTTCTATAATAAATACGCATGACTCCTGGACATCAGGGCTGCAGTCTTGAGTTTACTCTGGCTGTAGCCGGCTGAGAACATGCTAAGGGGCATTGAGGTCTTGGCCTGATTTTGTTCACCCGTGTCTCCTTCCTGTGCACCCACCGCGGCTGGAGCACAGCTTCCAGCAAAGTATTGTCACTGCTATTGCAAATTACCTTAAAAGAAAATGCCAAGTGCAATAACGCAGAGGTACTTTAACAAAACAAACAAGTGGTAGTAACTATAAATGACTTCAAAAAACCTTATATCTTTGACCTGATTTTCTTTTTTTTTTTTTTTTAAGAGAGATTTTTGCTATAGGTTGTATGAGCTCATCAGAGAGACAAACAGTGAGAAATCACCCCCCCACATCCCCAGGGGAAATGGCCACCCTGCAATCCTTTCTCCTCCAGTCTCCTCTTGGGATATTGGACATGCGTGCACACAAGCACAATGTGAGTTTTAAACTCCCAGGTCCAGGACTCCAATCACAGAGGACTGCATGGGAGTCCGGCGACATAATCATTACACCACCTACTGATTCCCCTGACTTGTTTTTTGTTTTGTTTTGTTTTGTTTTCAGAGAGAGAAAGAGAGTTTTGCTATCAAGCACATGCTCTCACCAGAGAGACAGAGAGACATAGACAGAAATCAAGAAATTATCCCATATGGAAGATGGGCATGCTCCAATCCCTTTCCTCAATTTTTTTTTCCTGGGACCTTTGGCTTGCACACACACTCACCAGGTATGAATTAAACCAGTGGGTCTGAGACTCAAACTGTGATCAACTATGTGAGAATCTAGTGATGTAACCATTATCTCATCTGCTAGTCCCTCCACAGATCTGTTGTTAAAGTAAAGATAAATACCATACTGGTTGAGGTGCTGGACTCTCACATGGTCTACCACAGTTCAAGTCCTGGATCTGGTGGCTTGAAAATCAGTCCCCGGTGCATGTGCATTTGTGCCCAAGATCCCTGAAGGAGAATGGAGAAGAATGGATTGTTGCATGACCATCCATTTGGTGAGTGATTTCTCATTTTCCCTCTCTCTGTCTCTTTCTGTCTCTCTCCAGAGAACCCACAGGCCTATGGCAAAACAAACAAAAAAGTAAAGATAAATAAACAAGATATAGTCTATCTTTATAAGCAGAAGCAGACTAAAACAGGGCACCAATAGAAGGATAGTAAAAGGATACTTTGGAAGCTCTAAGTATAATCACTAGCTTTTGATCACACTCCAGTCATATCCACTAAGTTGTGTAAAATTCGAAAATATAAAAATTTTAATATTTATCAATATTTGCCAAGCTTTCCCTCATATGAACTGTGTTGTAGTCTATACAGTATTAGACATGGGTGTTAATAAATCCTCAGCATAAAAACAAGTTTTCCAGAACTGTATTTAATAGAATATTCTGGGGACAGCAGATGGCATAGCAGTTACATCTCTGGAGTACCACATGGTCAACTGCAGTTCAAGTCTTGGACCTGGTGGCTTAAAATTTATGCTGGGTACATGTGTGTATATACCCAGGATCCTGGAAGGAGAATGGAGAAGGGATTGCACCATGACCTCTCTCCGGGGGGGGGGGGGGGGGGGGGTGATTTCTCAATTTCCCTCTCACTCTCTCTGTCTCTGTCTCTCTTTCTCTCTCTGGTGAGCACATACATCCTAAGGCAAAAACCTCTCAAAAAGAGTATTCTGACTACCACAGCTAAAGTGTAATGCTACACCACCAGCACCCAGTAAGCTATTCAGATAACTGTACAGTTGCTTGATTGAAGTAATAATGACACTAGATGCCATAAGTTGAATATTATGTAGTTCATTGTGAATTTTCCAGCTTTGTTTCACTAGTCAAATGTTTATTTTTCCTTCTATTACTTAGCCAGGGTGTATTTTCTGAAACAAATATGTAAAGAATAATCACTGTTTAATATCCCTGCTTCTAGTCAGCACAAATGTAGCATCCTGGCTGCCATCACCTGATCTTTATATATTCATATATGCCCATGTGTGTGTGAGTGCGTGACCTAATTTATGTATACTGGGAGTAAATCCACTACAGTGAAGATACCTGCTTCCACCTGAGGTGGAAGGATGCAGTGTGAAGAGTCAGGACTATGCAGAAACTTCTTAGTCTGATGTAATCCCATTTGTCTATTTTAGGGGACGATTGACTGTGCTTTGAGGGTCTTCTTTAGTCTTCTTTAGAAAGTCTTTCCCTACACCAATGTCTCCCGGAGTTTCCCCAGTGTTTTCCAGGAGCAGCTTTATAGTTTTAGGTCTTAGATTTTGATTGAGACAATATACAGTGTACTCTAGATGGAAAATCTCACTTTGTATGCTGTAATGATGTACAGTGAATGAATGAAAATAAATAAATTTAATTAAAAAAATAGAGTCAGGACTATTTGTAAAACCCATTATCAAATCTTATAGCTGTGTTGACATGAACGTCTGATCACTGAGACTGGACATTGAAATAAGTGACTATGATGAACTAACTGATTTAGAGCCAACATTAGGTATTCAAATCATACAATTTACATTTTTTTTAGATCATCCAAATAAAAGATGCTTTATTCCATAGGCAAGGTAAAACATACAGTTCTATTTTTCCAAACATTCCAGCTCAGAGCAAGGCATTGCTTAATTGAAAGAAGCAAGAAATAAATTTTTAAATAACCCTGGATTTAATCACGTCCATTTCAGGGCCAGCAGGTGGCATGATGGTTAAGGGGGCTGGACTCCACACGGCTGACTGCAGTTTGAGTCCTGGACCTGGCAGCTTGCTTTCTCACTTTCTCTCTCCCTCTCACTCTCTCGTCAAATTAAAATAAATAAATAAATAAGTAAAACAAAGCTTAAAAAATTAAAAAAAAAATTATAGCCCATCTTGACATCTTGGACAATTTATATAGCTTTTCTAAAGCAGTTTTCTCATCCAGGGGACCGGCAGTTACAGTAATGGCTATGTCACTGGACTCCCACGTAGTCGACCGCGGTTCGCATCCTGGACCCGGTGGCTTAAAACTCACACCGGGCGCGTGTGCGTGCGTGCCCAAGATCCCAAGAGGAGAATGGAGGAGAAGGGATTGTGGAGTGACCATCCCCCCTGGGGGGGAGTGATTTCTCGCTTTCTGTCTCTCTGTCTCTCTCTCTCTATCTGGTGAGCACACGCGCCCTATATAAACCTCTAAAAACAAACAAACAAACAAACTTTATGGATGAGCTTTCTCATCCATAAAGTAGAAGTGAAAGTATTTCTTGATCTTCAGCTTAGGTTTCTTAATAGCAAATATGTAATTGTATCAGCTATCTATTACTGAGTAACAAGTTATTATACAATTAGGGCTGCAAACAATACACATGTGTTATCTCTGTGAGTCTGAAATCTGACATGGCGAAGCTGATTCCTCTGTTCAGGGTCTTTCACGGGCTACAATCAAGGTATCGCTTAGGGCTGGGATTTCATGTGAAGATTCAAGCAAGGAGGGATCTGCTTCCAAGCTGATGTGATTGTCAGAAGATTCAGTTCCTAGCTCGTTTTTGGGCAGAGGGCCTCAATTGCTTGCTACTTGTTGACTGGAGGCTGCCCTTAATGTCTTGCCAGATGGATTTTTCCGTATGGCAGCTTGCTTCATCAGAGCTAGCAAGGGAGAGAGTTTGGTAGCAAGACAGAAGCTACAATCCACTGCAGCCTAATTATGGAACAAACATCACATCACCTCTGCTATAATATATTAATTAGCTCCAGTTTGCTAGGACTAAGAATCTGTCCACTAGGAACCTAGGCTGGGATCACTGGACTGTCTAAGAATCTGTCCACTAGGAACCTAGGTAAGAAGACTCAGTAAGTTTTTAAGAATTCAGAAGTGTAAATGTTTAAGGTATATTTCTGAGAAGATTACCTTTACTCTAGCATGTAAGAAAAGCTCTGTATGCCCACATTTATAATATATACTCCAATATACTTTTCCATTAATATGTACATTTTTTTTTTTTTGGAGAGGTTTTTGCTATAGGGCGCGTGCGCTCGCCAGACAGACAGAGAGAGACAGAGAGATAGAAAGCAGGAAATCACCCCCCCGGGGGGATGGCCACGCCGCAATCCCTTCTCCTCCATTCTCCTCTCGGGATCTTGGGCACGCACGCACACGCGCCCGGCGTGAGTTTAAGCCGCCGGGTCCGGGACTCGAACCGCGGTCGACTACGTGGGAGTCCAGCGACATAGCCATTACGCTAACTGCTGGTCCCAATATGTACATTTTTAACTTTCAGAATCGAGGAATTAGATATACACATTTTATAGCATAATGGTTCAGTAAGTTGGCTTTGTAGTTAGACAATCTCTCTCTCTCTTTCTCTCTCTCTCTCTCTCAGGAGAAACAAACTTTTTTTTAAAAAAAATTGTATTCATTTATTTTAATTCGACCAGATTTAGAGAGAGAGAGAGAAAGTGAGAAAGCAAGCCACCAGGTCTGGGACTTGAACTGTGCTCAGCCATGTAGGAGTCCAACACTCTTAACCACCATGCCACCTGCTGGTCCCAAAACAAATAAACCTTTACAAATCTTACATTTTTAGTAGTTTTATTATTATTAGTGTTGTTACCATGTGGAATATCATGTTTTATGCTTCTTATTATAGACTAGCATATATGACAGTAAAAGTATAAAATTATTTACTCCATTTCTAAACCTTAACTTTTTTCTTCTATGTTCAGTTTTAATGGTGTTTCATCATTTAATATGAAGGTAAGGAATTACATAAAACATGCTATATTTTTGTCATTTGAACTAGTAGTTAGGAAGGGAGCAATGCTTTTTTGAGTGGAGCCACCAACGACCATGACAAATGTGAAATTGTGCCTTCCTTCCTACTATATTTGAAAAATCCTGATAATTACATGCTTCTTGAGGAGAAGAGCTGTTTTGGCTGGCGTGCATACGTTCAATTTGGGGGTTGGATTTATTTGAAAAATGAGTAAGTTATAAATTTGCCTTGATGACAGGGGCTGAGAAAAGTAATTCTGAAATATTTGGCTTACAACTATTAATTATTAAGAATGTCAACTTTAATGTTGCATTAATGTAATATTTAAATTGAACTCTTTATGAAATTCAATTTTGGCATTATGTGGTTTGGCAAGTTCAGGAGCACGAGGTCACTTGGAATTTAAACAGATTTGCACTTGACCTGCTGTCCAATACTTTTCACTCTATGTTAAATTTCTCCTTTAATGACTACAATGACACACATATGCAGTAAAAATTGAGCTTGAATTCCACAGTTATGCTGAAACAAGCACTCTTTTAGTTTGCATGTTATAATGACCATAGGAAGAATATGATGAAACAACCTTATTCTAATTTTCTTTACGCCTGAGTTTAATCAATATCCTAGAAGTTCTAGATGTACTTCTATAATACTATAACACCTATCTTCTTGTACTTCAAAGGATAGTGCATGATAGAATCATATCATGGGTATCATGATCAGACACAAAAGTAGATAGCAGTGAACATAGCCTGATGAATTCAACCAAAAAATACATTTTTCAGTTACATGAGTCTGAAAACATTTCAAATTTGAGATTGCATCTGCCCCAGAAAAATACCACTGTGCAGGTTCCCAGAAATTAAATAATGATAATTAATGCAAGACATGATTTAGAATTGCTTGCTTAGGTTCATTCTTTAAAATTCAGTTTTGACATATTCTAAAAGCTCTGGTCAAAGTATTTCCTACTGTTGAGTGAAGCCAAAAGATAGGTTGATTGTCTTCTAGCACATTAAAGAAAATGTTTTTGTTAAGAAACAAATTGAATTTTATTACATTAGGGATTCAACCTCTGCCTCTGTATCAGGGTGATCTTTAATAGTTCTTAATGTTATGAAATAGATGCACACTCTACAGCGATTTGATTACTTCCATCAGGATGCTTATCACTGTGGAGAATAAAAGGAAGTAAAAGCCTGGGACCCTGACCTCTAGTTGCTTATTGCACTAATAGTGAGCTCAAACACTCAATCATTTATTGTATTAAAATGTTCCCCACATCACCTACACCCTCTTAAAACTGTCTCTGTTTTTCCATCTTATTCAATGGTTACTATGCAAAGAGCAGTTCTCAGATTGCCTTAGCAGTATTCTCAAGTCCAGCACTTCTCAGTAAGCATGAAAGAACTGGCATGTTAAATTTGCATAGGCTACATGTCTTACAAATTCTTAAATGGGCACTTACTGATGCAATACTGTGGAAACCACATACATGGCCGACCATAGATTCAGATACTGAGTTGAGCAGAAATATGCTGGTTGTATGCGCACCCAAGATTTTCACTATTGGGGGGCTGGAGAAAGAAACCACCATGTGATGAGACCCCATTGAGGGTGCTTGTCTTTTCTCTCTCATTTTTAGGTGTTTGTGTGTGTACATGCATGATCTCATTTTTGGGTGTGCATGCTTGCACACACACTCAGGAAAGATCTGGAATAAGTAAACTTGAAAAAAGAAAGTTAAAATGGAAATGAACACTGAGATTATAGAGTACTGTGAAAAATCTCAAGGCCAATAGAATTTTTGAGCAGAAGGAAAAGGTGGGAATTCATATAGAAAATCCCCCATCATTTTTTAAGAAAGGAAACTGCAGTTGAAAGAGAGTGAATATATTGGACTGAAAAACCTACCAAGTGCATGAGAGTTCCAGGATTAAATATACATACCCCTGCTGTCTAACCCAGTACTGTTTTTCACATAGCAGAATGCATCTACGGCGGAAGTAAATTTTTAACCAGGGTTACAAAAATGAAATTTATTTTGGGAGTATCATGTCCCAAAGTTAATACTAATATGATACATACATATCTTACACTGGTGTGGGTATATTTGATTAAAAGTGGCCATTTTATTAAAAATTTAATAATATTTTTATTAAATGTTATCTATGTTACAATTCTATAGGAGTAGATTTTCTCTCTTTGCCCAATTCTGCTTTCCTTTTCTTCTGAGGTGTTATTCCTAATAGTGCTCACAATAAACCTCCCACAGGCAGATCTCAGAGTCTTAGATTCTACTTTTCGTGGAACCTGATCCACAGGTTCCTTCCACTTTATTAAAATCGGCTTTAGTCAATCAGGACCAACTGCACTCAAACTTACACACGAATAGAATATTTTGCTGAAAGAGTTCTAGCCAGTTCGCTGAAACAGGGAGTACAACCAATTGTATGTTTTCAAGCTGAACTTCTCCAGTTCACTGCTTTAACACTGTGGTTTAAACAACTGAATTACCAGCTCCTCACGGGCCATGTATCACTGGTGTTCTCCTGTGTGTCTCCATCAGACACAATGCTGGAGGGTACTAGGAACTCACTGACTATGGGTTAGGAATAGTTTAGTAAATCACCTACCTCATCATCACAGTGATTTCAAATGAATCGTTTTGCCTTTGTGCTACTTTCTGTGCTATTCCACATAATCAGCTGGAATGTGACTGAAAGTCAGAATTAAAAACAAAAACAAACAAAAAACTCCCAGATTTTTTTCTTGACAGGATGAAACTATATTGCACCAACTCTTAAAGATATACTAGTTTATATCTTATTACAAACAAAAAAATCTGCATCAAAGAAGTTGTATGAATTTACAAAATTATGCAATAGCTGAAGATAAAGAGGGGATTAAGCTAATACCATTTGCATTTCTATGTCATTACTTAGACCAAATTAGCCATGTTGGCAAATACGGTGCAATGCTGAACCTGGTCCAAGCTCCAGAGAAAAGCCCTTAGTAAATATCTATTAATAAATTGATGAAAATACAGTGCAATGTTGTTTACCATGATAATTTAGACATTTCTCAGAGTAAGCATCTTACAAAAGGAGATTTTGCTGCCACCTGTTTTTCGCCTCACCTTCTGTTTAGTTTTTGCAACTAACAAATACTCTGCAAATTGTCTACCCCCTTGTGATCTTCTAAAAGTACATGTAAGTCCAGCTTTGGGAGTGGAGGCAGCAGTGCACTGGTCTACAGTGCTGGAAGCCACATGGCCAACTGTGGATTCAGATTGCAGGTTTTTTGTGTTTTTTTTTTTTTTTTTTTTTTTTTTTTTTTTAAGACTTTTGCTATAGAGTACTATAGAGTACGTGCACTCACCAGAAAGATATAGAGAGAAAGAGACACACAAAGCAAGAAATCACTCCCTGAGTGCGTGGACATGTCAGTCCCTTCTCCTCCATTCTCCTCTTGGGATTTTTGGCATGCAAGCACACACGCACAGCATCAGTTTTAGGCCAGCAGATCTGGGACCTGAACCATGGTCCAACAACATAAGCATAACAGATATATATGAATCATGTCAGGCACACTAAGATCCTGACTTGTTGGAGAGTGGGGAACCATGTTACAGGTGCCCTCGTCTTTTTCTTTCTCTTGTGCATGTAAATTTACTCATGCTCTCTTTCAAGTTATCACAAGAAAAAAAATGAACTTTGAAAGAAAAGTGTACATAGCCTTCAATATTAAACTCAATGGGAGTTTCTCTATTGGCCCTTTTCCATTTATCACAATTTACACTTTGTTTACTTCCTTTTATACTATAAAATTTACAACCTTATTCTATGCACTTGACAACTATATTATGGTCCAACATGATTAATAATTTTTATGTGTAAATGACAACAATTCCTTATGTACTGTGTTTCCTTCCTACTACCTACTATGACAATGTTTCCTTACCTTACCTACTGCCATTTTCTTACCTACCTTGTCCAAAATTTCTGTTTATGCCTAAGGTTAGTGAAGGTATTGTTGATGATACCTTTGTGAGAAATTTTAAGCTATAATTCTATGACTACAGAAAACTGCATTCTTTGTCTTACTTGGGTTTGTTCAAGAAATAATTTATATCTAATTTTTAGGACTCAAGACAATTTGGCATTGTAAAAAGTAGATTAAAAGTGTTTTCTCCACTTTTAATCAGTTCTAATCTTTAGTTACATTCATGACTTTGAACACTGTTCGAATATCTACTATTTATTTGATAACATTCAGACAAAAGACAAGAGGGCAAGTTAAAATATAGCTCCCATAAATGCAGTGTCATGTTAGAGTGAAACAGGAGAGAGGCGTCAGCGTTACTACGTAAACATGATGAACTGGGCCGGTAGGAGGCATGGAAGTTAAGTCGGCTGGATCCCACATGGCCAACTGTGTGGTTCGAGTACCTATCGGAATGGTGACTAAAAGTCACCCCAGGCATGAGTGAGTGGGTGCTTCAAATCCTGAGAGAAGAATAAACAAGAGATTGTGGTGTGACCATTACCCAGGGGGGGTGCTTTCTCACTTTTCCTCTCTTTGTCTCTTTGTCTCTGTCTCCAGTGAGCACACACACACACTATGGGAAAAGCAAAACACCACACAAAATAAACAAACAAACAAACAAACAACCAAACTGGCAGAGGATGTACCAAGTTCTAAGAACAGAAGAAATGAAATAAGACAATTCAAATGCTAGAGATTAAGATGCTACGCCAAGACTTGGGAAAAATAGTAGCTTAAACAAGGGACAGAAGTTATGTAACTTTTCAAAATCAGAATGGCCCCATGTTTCTGGTGACACTATTTACTCATAACCTATTGTTAAACTGTTAGGATATCAATTTTCTCCACATGGTCAAAGATGGATCAGCACCAAATCTACTGGGTTCAAATTTAAAAGAGCAGAAGAAAGGAAAGGGGAATGAGGAACATACTTTTCCTTTAAGAAAAGCATCTGGAAATTATAAACATTGTTTTACCAATTGCACTGCCTAGGACATAGCTAGAGTAATTCCCAGGTATAAGTGATGTTGAGAAATGTCAGAAATGTCTTCTTTAGCTTACAGAGAGAAAGAATAGAGAGCTGATGCTAAAATTCAGCCTGCACTATGTATTTGTGGAGTAAGAATTTAGAATTTTTTTATCTGAGTCCAAAGCATGCTCTAAAACAAGGACAAAATCCTCGGCTGCTCATTTCTGTAAACAAGGTTGCATTGGAACTCAATTACACCTGTCCTTTCTGTGCTCTCTGTAACTGCTTTCTCTGTTCACAGGCAAAGTTGAGTTGTTAGAATACTGATTGCATCATCAACCAAACCTAAAATATTTACTTTCAGGCCATTCACAGAAACATTGCTCAGCACTGTCCTAAACCACAGAGCTGATTATTCTTGTTTATTTCCCTTTGTCCACCACCCTCACACATATCTCGACTCCATCCCTTAGTGTCCTATGCCTTGAAGAGGGGAGATTCTGACCCTCAAGGCTCTTTTTTTTGTCTTCCTTAGTTCTTGTTTCCTGTAGGACCTGGCTGGAGGGATTAAATTGGCAAGATCAAAGTGCTGAAGAAGAGAAAGTTGAAAATATTTCCTTTCCCCACAGACGAAATGGGTTGTTCCCATGGTTCTGAGTAGAGCTGTGTTTATTGACAACTACAATTCGGGTTAGGCAGTCCACTTCTATGTTTCAAGTTCACCCAAGGCTCCAGGAACATTCCTCTCCTCTTCACTGTGGCCCTAGGCTTGTAATGTGGAGCCCTATTGCTGTTAAACTTTAATGCGTTACTTATTGCTCTCCTCGATAGCTTTTCTCCTCTTTTGTTTTTTCTTTTTGCTGATAACCCTGACAGTTATGACTCTCCAAGGACTGACAATTCTTCTAACTCTTTAGAGTATGACAATGTATGTTTTCTTGAATAAAACTGATAATGATTAAAATAAGCAGAGCTGAGAAGCCTAAAATATTGGAAGGATAGCTCTCACCCTACTGTAGATGATGTGAATCTCACCAGTTAAGTCATATGAGTCTTTGAAAGTAGAAAAGGAAAGCAAATTTTAGGGTAAGTGATTCATAATGGAACAAAAAGGCAGGAATTATTTAAAGTGTGGGAGGAAATCCACCCACTGTTTCTGGTTTTCAAGATGGAGAAGGGGGAACCAGCAGTTAGTGTAATGGCTATGTCGCTGGACTCCCATGTAGTCGACCACGGTTCACATCCCGGACCCGGTGGCTTAAAACTCACGCCGGGCGCATGTGCGTGCATGCCCAAGATCCTGAGAGGAGAATGGAGGAGAAGGGATTGCGGCGTGGCCATCCTCCCTGGGGGGTGATTTCTCGCTTTCTGTCTCTCTGTCTCTTTCTGTCTGTCTGGCGAGCGCACGTGCCCTATAGCAAAAACCTCTCAAAAAAAAAAAAAAAAAAAAAAGATGGAGAAAGGGAATCAACTCATCCTTGCTGGCTTTGCACATGCCAAAGGAATTGGGCAACCTCCAGAATCTGGGAACACCTGCAGGAAATGGGCACCTCAGTCCCACATATGCAAAGAACCGAGTTTTTTCAATAATCTAAATGAGCAAGGAAATAGATTTTTTCCTGGAGCCTCTAGGAGAAATGCAGTTTGGTAAGACTGATGTCAGACTTCTCACCAAGAGAACTGTAAGGTACTAAATTGGCATGATTTTATGTCATTAACATTATGATAATTTGTCAAGTGACAATATCAAACTAATGTAGATTTAATTCACTTGAGTTGAATTTTCATAAAATTGCATGTAGACAAAAAGGAGTCCTCATATTTATTTACTATCTATTCTTTAATATGATGCATAAAAACACACTTATGGGGACCAGCAGATAGCATAATGGTATGTCTCTGGACTCCCACATAGTGGACTGTGGTAAGAGTCCCATACACAGTGGCTTAAAATTCATGCCAGGTGTGCATGTGTGCCAAAAATCCTGAGAGGAAAATGGAGGGGAAGGATTTGCAGCGTGGCCATTGCCCCGGGAGGGGTGATTTCTTGCTTTTGTTCTCTCTGTCTCTCAGCGAGTGTACAAACCCTCAGCAAAATCTCTTTCTCTAAAAATAAAATTAAAAACGCATTTATGAAAACAGATGAATATGGATATTAAGATTAAGTGTAGGGCTGCTTCCATGGCCTGGTGGTTAAGACAACAATATCCCACATGATCAACCACACAGTTTGAGTCAAAACATGGCAGTTTGAGAACTACCAGGTGTGTTTGCATGCAAACCCAAAATGATGAATGAAGGGAGAAATTGGAGAAGCAACATGGTCATTCCCCACAGGGAGGGGTGCTTTCTCTCTCTCTCTCTCTTTCTCTCTCTCTCTCTCTCTGTTTTTTGGTGAGTGCACAAGCCATGTAGGAAGAAAAAAGAAAATGAGTAGATATGAATACAAGTGTTATTACTATGGTCATATATGTGATGCGATGGGCTAATACAGATCATCAGGGAATAGATGGGGTAACGAACAAAGGAAAGAAAAACAATACAGTCAATAAACCACAGAGTTCAACTGGTAGAAATCAAGGAGGATAGAGATTAATTCAAACTTGGAGCAAAGGGAAAGTAATGTAAAACTGGTGAAAACAAATCAATCCAAAGAGAGCTTTTTATATCAAAAAAGAAAAGTAATAGAGAGGGGATGAGAGAATAATAAAAAAAAGGAAGGTAAGATGAAGACAAAGATGAAAAGTTAAAATATGAAAAGTGGAAGAAGCAGAACTAATAAAAAAAATCTACTTTGTTTGAGAATGCTGATGAAACAACCCTTAGTTCTAAACTTCTTCCTAACTCACATGCAGAGTCTGTCATCTTCCTTTCCTGGACTTATATTTATCAGGAGTACAAGAGCCTACATGCCCTTAAACTCTGTCTATTCATTCTGGCTGATTCAACTTTCACGCTTTATACTCCCTCAAATGCTCACTCAGTCCTCAAAAAGTACCACGTTGCACTTACACTTTTTGTAGGACGACTTAGGTTTTCAGTTTATCGCAGCATCACTTCCTGTTTGACTCTTTCCTACTCAGATGTGTTTGGAAAAGAGATATTTGCTCTCCTGAAAAAAATGCAACTTGAATCAGCATTGCAAGGATCCAAAGCTCCAAGAGTGCCAGGCAGCCAGGCCTTGCGATGAGGACAAATCAGGGTCACACGGATGTCAATCCTCTGACTAGACACATAATTTCAGGTAGCTTCATCTCTTAGATACATACCAATAAAACACTGATAAAGTGCACTGCTTTGGAAAAGGAAGAGAGCAGTGATTCATTTTGGTAGAGGGAAAACCCTGAGTGCACAGAAGATTGGAGCTAGGTTATTCTGGCGAGTATTAACATTACAGGGACAAGGTTTCTATTGCGATTATGTCAAGCTGGGTATTATTATGTAGCAGATATTTTTAGTGTAACAAATCATAAGAATCTAACTAGTAAAACTCATGTTTGGGATCATTTTCTGCATGTGTCAGCAATTCAGGAAAGTATACATAATTTGATCAGGTCCTGTATAAACAGCTATTTGCCTATTGCAAGTAGTATAGTAATAAGTGATCTATTTCACGTTCTGAATCAGGACCAAGTATCCCTGTATACTTTTTTTTTATTTGATTTTCATTTTCATGCTGATAGTTTTGGGTCTCCGTGTAATTACATGAGCATTTTTCACATGTAAATCTAATATATCTGTCTTGGAAAATCATTCACATTTTTAAGAATGTTTAAAAAATCCCAATGTGAGACCAGAAGTTGGAGTAATGGCTATGTGGCTAGACTTCCACATAGTCTACTACAGTTCAAGTCCCCGATCCAGTGGCTTATACTCATGCTGGGTGCATGTGCGCGCATGTCCAAGATCCCAAGAGGAGAATGGAGAAGAAAGGATTGCACCATGGCCATCCTCCCTGAGGGGTGATTTCTCGCTTTCTGTCTCTCTGTCTTTGTCTTTCTGGCAAGCGCACGTACTCTATAGCGAAAACCTCTCAAAAAAAAAAAAAAAAAAAACCTCAATGTGAAGCAAGCCTGGATTTTTTTCACTCCTTTTTTTCTTGTGATAAATATATATAACATGAAATTTACAAGTTTAAGTATCGTTAAGTATACAGTTCAGTGGTTCAGTGTCAGTTAAGTGTACTTATATGGTTACACAAACATTCTCACCATCTGTCTCCAGAACTTTAGAACTGTCGCCCCACACTGAAACACTATACCCACTAAACAATAAATCCCCATACTGCCTTCTTGCGGTTCTGGAAAACATCATGCTAGTTTCTGTCTCTATTAATTTAAGGTACTCTAGGTACCTCTGACAAATGAAATCAGAAAACACTCATCCTTTGGCCTATTACAAGATGTTTCAAAGTTTCAAAGATGCTGCAGTGTGTGTCACAATTCCATTCTATTCATAGCTTAATAATAATCCTTTGTATGTATAATGTATATATCACATTTTATTTGGAAATTCATCATTGCAAATGTATGTTTTCCACCTTTTGGCTATTTCCAATGATGCCGCCATGAATGTAGGTGTATGTATATATATTCAAGTCTGTTTTCAAGTATTTTGGGTGTAGGATCAGATGTGAAATTCCTGGTTCATGTAGTAATCTTATGTTTAATTGTTTTGAGGAACCAGCATAATGTTTTCCAAAGAAGTTGAACTACTTTACATTTTCACTAGCGATGCACAAAGGTTCCAATCTCTCCAAGTATTTACTAACATGTTATTTTCGGCTTTTTAAAATTCTGATTTGTTGGGACCAGCAGTTGGTGTAATGGCTATGTCACTGGAATCCCATGTAGTAAACCACAGTTTGAGTTGCGGACCCTGTAGCTTAAACTCACGCCAGGTGTGTGTGCGTGTATGCCCAAGATTCCAAGAGGAGAATGGAGGAGAAGGGATTGTGGCATGGCCATCTTCCCTGGGGGGTGATTTCTCCCTTTCTGTCTGTCCTTCTCTGTCTTTCTGGCATGCGCACATGCCCTATAGCAAAACCTCTCAAAAAAAAAAAATTCTGATTTGTTAGAAATGCTCAAATTTCCTGTCATACCCTAATATATAAATCCTAAGATCTAGGATATTAATATATAAATATTTGCATTATACTATATATCATATTATATTACATTATATACTAATGTATTAGGTCTAGGAAAATTCCTCCACCAAAATTCCTTCAGTTAACCTGAGGCATTATATTAGACTAACTAGTTTAAACTCCAGGGAATCCTTTATACTCCTTTCAGAATGCTCTAATAAGCAAAGTAAGATTTGAGACAGAGTATTGGAAAGGAGGCTTTCTTACTTTGGTCTCACCATATACAATAACTTTAGGAAAGTCATAAATTCTTCCCAGTCTTAACTGACAGAATTTAAAACTCTGACTTATAATACTAAGTCCTCTAACGTACTTCTTCCTGAAATGGTATAAGGATCAATAGAGATAATACGTGTGCACTAAATATTCTATAATGCATAAGTTTACTCTGAAGAGTAGTATTTAAAAAAAAATAGAATTCAGCTGGTCATTTAGAGCTTTGCAAAAGGAAAAAAAAGCAATTTAAAATAAGCTTTCAGAAACTGAGAACTTTTCTAAAAGCATACAGTGGGTGAGCAGTCAATAGAAGTAACGTTGCCTAATCATTTGAAATAATTGTCCAATGGTATAGCATTCAGATTCCACAGTGTTTCTGAGAAATAGAAACAATGTCCTTTGTATAACTCTATGCCTCTAGGAGACAATTTATAACAATTTACAGACTGATGAAACTGATTCAGGGGACACCAGTAAACCTGTACTCACTAGTGTAGTGTGTAAAAGAATCTATTAAGTTTAAAACAATCACTTTAAAAATAATAAACAAAGTACCTTAACCAAAATAAAGTATAATAGAGTGTGTGTTTGTTACTGAAGTACTGATCCAGTAGAGCTCTGTGAAACCATTAGACACTGCACTCAATTTAAAAAAGATTCCATTTTCAGAACCTTCGAATTGCTGCCTGAATCTGGCTCTGTGAATGGTATTCCTTGGCTCCAACAAAACACTCCATCTCCAGAGTTAGAAATGTCCCCTGCATCTGACCTATGCATTATGCCCAAAGCTATAAATTGTTGTTGAGTTGTAATGTTCACTTACTCTGCTTTATTAGATACAAAATGATTATCATTCCTCAGGCTATAATTGCCTTTATCGAATTCAGCCACTTGAAGACAATTGATGAGAGATACTCTATTGCTTGCATGGTGTGACAGATTTTATTAAGAAATGCCTATCTATTCCAGCTAGAGCAAAAACTTTATGAGAAGAATGGCTGAAAGTTGACACATTCTAAGTCACATTCTCAGAACTTCAAAATCATGTTATTACATATATGGGCTGAAATCGTTTAATGCTTATTTGTGGTTAGCCTTAAAATATTAATTTTTGTATGCAAAATGTGGTCATACATGCAGTGCATGGCATTTGTTTAATTATTTTCTCATTGAGTATTTTAGAATACAGGGACATATTATATTACTTACAATAGGAAAAATAAGCGAATTATTGGTAATATGGTCAAATTTTCTATTCAAAATTTTGCATTTTATAGGTTTTAAACTAGACAAGTAAAAGACACTATTTGTACAAATAGGTAAATATCACGGGGAAAAGGTACCTATACAAACTGGCTGTCTTTCAAATTTCCATGTTAATTGATACTCTGAATTGTTCTCCCAAGGCTGTTGTAACAAATAATGGCAGTTCGGAAACAACAAAAACTTATTTTCTGACAGTTTTGGAGGTTAAAGCCTCTCTGAAATTAGGGTATGGGCAGCACCATCCTTAGAACACGGGCTCTAGGGAGAAGCCTTCCTGGTCTCTTCTGGCTTCCAGAGGCTCTAGCTGTTCCTGGGCTTGGAGCTGTATACTTCCAGTTCCCACATCCCCCTTCCCTTTGTTGCTTCTACGTGCCTCTGTTAACCTCTGCCATCAGCTCTCCCTTTGCCTGTGTCTTCTAAGGTCTTATAAAGGTTCCTGTTAAAAGATTTAGGGCCTATCCGTAAATTCAAAATGATCTCATCTCACCCTTTTCACTTAAGGCCACCCAGGTTTTAGCGAAAAGAAAGTAGTCATAACCTATTTAGGTGGGGGAACTACAAAGTTTTCTGCATTTTTTCATGTTTGGGAGATTATCTGTATAAAAGCTATACATTTAAAAAATAATTTATGTCCACCTAATCTATGTTTATTAGTTGCTCTATCTCCATTATGGGGAAGGCATTATAATAAATAAAATCAAGATGAGATTAACCAAAGGGTGAAATAGAATCAGAGAAGTGGCAGGATCAAGATTAAGTATTTATAAAAATCACATGGAGGAACACAACATAGAATTATGCCTGCAGTTTTCTCATTTGTAATTATTATTATTATTATTATTATTATTACTATTATTATTTTGGAAAAGGTTTTTACATTTGGGTGTATGTGCTCACTGGAGAGTGAGAGACAGAGGCAGTGACAGGGAAAGTGAGAAATCACCCCTCATGGGGGATGGCCATACCTCAATCTCTTCTCCATTCTCCTCCTGGGATCTTGGGTATACTCCCCCCACCCAATCCTCCCCCCCACCACACACACACTTTTGGTGTGAGTTTCAAGTCACGGGGTCAGGGACTTGAACATAGCCATGAGGAAGTCCAGTGATGTTACCTCTACACCAGTTGCTGACTCCTGTAATTTTTTTTTTTTCCATTGCCAGAGGAGGGTTTGTGCATTTGACATGGCGAGACAGAAAGAGGTAGAGGGAGAAATGAGCCCCCTAAACGCATGTAATCATGCTGCACTCCCTTCTCCTCGATTTCTCCATCCAGTACGTGCCGGACACATACTTGTGCCAGGCATGTTTTGCAAGCTACAGGAGTGGGATTCAAACCAGGGATAGTCATGTAGATTCTGACTTAAACCCTAGATTTGGAACCAGCATTTTCTTTGGTTTTGATAGTCTACTCATTTGCTTGAAAATAATAAGAGAAAAAAATAATAATCAATGATAATCTTCATGTAATGGACTGGACATATAAATTAGATGAGGTGATATACTTCATTTGAAGTATATACTGCGTGGAAGTGTCATAAACACTGAAATCCCTTAAAGTATTCTTAATAGCTTTAATAGGCATAAGTATTCATTTCATTCACCTTGTCAGCATTAACTCTTCTCATGATATGGTTCAATTTTCTTCAAAAATTTTACTTAGATTGTCATTAAATTCCAACTATCCTATAATATTGTTATATTACTTACAAGATAAAAATATGTTTTGAAGTGTGTTCTTCAAAGCATGTTGTCTTTTGTCAAAAGTATAGTTTATTTTTAGAGTAGATTTTCTGAGAAATTATCTAACTGCAGTTATTTGGAAAATTCCTAAATTACATTGTGTACTCTGGCAACTGACTTGGATCTGCTTAAGTTAGTTCCGAGAGATTTATACCTGTTAATACAGAAAGATCAAACTTCAAATCAGAGTCACATATTTTCACTCATCAAAAGGAATACATTTATAATCTACATATTTATATTTGGAAAGAATATCATCTTGCTCACGATGTGACTTAAATGCAATATAAAGTCTGTCTCTAGAAATTATTATCTATTGATTCCTATGCCTACTTACATATTTTGACACTTTTGCTATAATGACAGGAAGTCTTTAGAGGTTTATATGCTCATACAGATGACTAATATCCTCAGATTCCCCTCCCCAACATACGTTTATGTTTTGGCTTAGCCTAATGCTTTGGGAACCTTCACATTCTGAGAGTCTCAGTAACCCGGTTCCTGGGTTCTATAATTGTCAACTCTATCTTTTGTGCACTCAGGGTCATACACAGAACGGTCTGCCGCTTTATGTCTCCCTGGAAGCTCATGCTCTTATTCTACCTCTATCACTCTAAACTTTTGAAATCTGAATGAGAATTGGATGGTTATCCAAAATATCCATAATTACATATAATATAAAAATTATTCTAATTAATAAAAGAGAAGCAAATTTTTTAAAAAAGTAGAAATACTAGTATGCTTATGTGAGAAGGTGTAAAAGCCAAATCCAACCCTCTGAGCTGGCATAAAAATTGGTTGGCTAGGTTGCTATCTCCTAATTTTTATATAAAGTTGCTTTTTGTCAGGTCCTGACTAAAAGTTAAATATAACTAATAACGTTCATTAGAGATCATCAAGTTAAGCCTTTTTTGAAGGTCAAGGATAGGAGCTAATATGTCATTTCGTGATCCCCAACAATTTACATCATTGCTTCTAGATCAGAGAGAGAGATACATTTTTTAAAAAGTAGCTAATGACTTTCTTCTTATCATCCTTAGGTATCAGAGTAGTAGGAAGAGAAAAGTCAGCAGACTTGAATCACACTGTTGATAATGAACACTCTTCATTCCCGTCTTTGCTTCCAGATTGTGTAAATTAAAAATTCATTCTTCTGAAATTGTCAAGCTTTTCAGACTTTACAGGCTCCCAGAAATCAAGCCGTGTAAAGTTTTTCCTCATTAAAAGAGACCAGGCAATGGAAGTTGATACTCTTGTAATATAAAGCTTTTACATGACTCCCAAAACACTTCAGATAGCCAGCCAACCTTTTTTTTCTCAGCCACTCTTGGCAGCTGGTACGCGATTTCCTTGTCTGCTCTTTATTATGCTTTAGGAAATATGAACCTTATCAAGGCTGAACTATGCGGCTGTCTCTTCCTCTAACTTATTAGTTGAATCAAAAGGGATGTAGTTGTAATTTGCAAACTGTTTTATGACTACAACAGGGCAAGTCAGGCTTGGGTTTCCATTAATGATCTCCTGAATTTAGATCTGTGTTCCTCTGGTGCTTTCTCAAGTGATGCCAAAATCAAATAAAGCATTCATAGAAGCAGGCACGAGCGAAGGAGCTAATAGATACCTTTAACTCTTGACTAGAAGGATGTTCTATCACATTGGGAAAACACATAAAAATTGATCTTTAATGGGTACCTCAGTGGAATCTGACTAATGTATAAATATGAAAGAATAACAACTAACCCAAACAGATTCACGGAGCTGCTTCTCCTACTTAGTAGCAGTCATTTTGAGATCCCTGAGTCATAAATGAGACTATATAATCTACTTCATAATGGGAACATCTTGTCAAACTGGTACCTTTGAACATATACATTATACATTATGCTACTGCATTCTTGTAACTTTTTTTTAATAAATTCTAGTGATTCAAAATTGATGGCACCTTCATTTTCGAGAAATTGCTTTTTATTATTATTCCTTATTTTCCTTTTTCCTTTACACTAACAAATATATAGAGAGTTGTTATATGTCAGGTATTCTGACAGGCTCTGGGGGGAAAAAAAAAGGATGACTAAAAATAATCCTTGCTATCAAGAACTCTCAACTATTGCAGAAACCGGGTAAGGAAACAAGGGATCATTGATCTTTTTAGTTCAAATGGACATAAAATATATTTATAAACCTATTCATAAATACTGTTCTTTGGGGAGGGGCACTTCTTTCTCGCTTCCAGATAAATCCACCTTTACATGTATGAGTCTGTATGTGTATGTGAGAGAAAAAGAGAGAGTTGTTTTTTGTTTTTGTTTTTGTTATTTTGCTAAGTCTAGGAATTCTCAGGAGGAATAAAAATGACAATATATGAATGAACTCTTAGGAATATAGGCCTTATTGTTACACATTAAATATGATATCTTAGCAAACTAAATTATTAGAGTAAGTGCATGTGACTTTAGCTTTGTATCATGAGAAGTCACCAATCCTTTCAGCCCCATTAAGCAAAAAAAAATAATAATAATTAAGAAAACATTGCCTGATGTTGTAGCTACCCCTATCCCAACCAAGGTGTTTGACATCCATAGCAGATTACTCAAAGCCCCATGTATTTGTTTCTTGGGACAACCATAACAAAATACCAAGATTAGTAGCTTAAGTAACAGAATTTTATTATCTCACCATTCTAGAGGTTATAAATCTGGAGAGATCAAGTGTCCTCACAGTTGGTTTATTCTTTTTATTAAGTTGTTTTTCTTTATCTTTATTTATCCATTTATTTTAATTTGACCAGAGAAGAAGAGAGAGAGAGAAAGCCACCAGGTCCAAGACTCCAACCATGGTCAGCCATGTAGGAATCTAGTGCCCTTACCCACCATGCCACCTGCTGGCCCCAAGGTTGATTTATTCTGAGTCCTCCTTGTTGAAGGCTTGTCGACGGCCATTTTCTCCTGGTGTATTTACCTTCTGTCTATATGAAGGTTCTTTAGAACGTTCACATCAACAAAATTAAAGGTCAAGTTTATTTTCGTACAAACATGTTTGAAAATCCACTTATAGTTTTCTTCATAATACATAATTCTTGTGAACTTTTTGGAGGCACTTCCTATATATGTCTTTTTATAAATATGTCAGTTATGGGGTTAGGGCCCCCGATAGTGACCTAATTTGAACTTAATTCCCTCTTTCAAGACCCTATCTTGAAATGCATTCAGGGTACTGAGAAGAAGACACAATGCGAACTGAGTCGAGGAGGGGCACAATTCAGCCCATCACAGCAGATTCTGATGCTGGTGGATTCAGCTCTCTGATAAAATACTCTTCTTGTATCAGACATAAGACCAGAATTTTTACTCTTAATGCCCTAAGAAATATACTTAATCATTCACTGTCCTTTGAAATGTTGAAGTGTCTCGGGACCAGCAGGTGGCATGGTGGTTAAGGCGCTGGACACTCCCACATGGCTGACCACAGTTCAAGTCCTGGACCTGGTGGCTTGCTTTCTTGCTTTCCCTCTCTCTCTCTGTCTCTCTGGTAAAGTTAAAATACATGAATAAATAAATAAAATTAAATAAATAATTCTTTTTTAAAAAATGAAGTGTCTTAAAAAAAGGCGATAGCAAAAAATTAGATAACTTAATACTTAAGACAGCTAATAAGAACATTAGAAAGAAATGTTGGTGGGACTAGCAGTTAGCTTAATGGCTATGTCGCTGGACTCCCATGTAGTCGACCGCGGTTCGCATCCCAGACCTGGTGGCTTGAAACTCATGCTGGGCGCGTGTGCATGCGTGCCCAGGATCCCAAGAATACCCGAGAGGAGAATGGAGGAGAAGGGATTGCAGCATGGCCATACCCCCTGGGTGGTGATTTCTTGCTTTCTGTCTTTCTGTCTGTCTGGCGAGTGCACGTGCCCTGTAGCAAAAACCTCTCAAAAAAAAAAAAAAAAAAAAAAAAAAAAAGAAAGAAAGAAATGTTGGTAAGCAGAAGCTTAGAACTTACAACATAATAGGTAGGAAAAAGTATTCGTCTAACCATAAATTATAGCCACTAAAATTGCACCATAAAGAATTTACATCACTGTGTATAAGTGCTAGACATTCTCATGTTAAAGTGGAGAAGTCGCCAATTTTATATGATGCCTAGAGAAATAAGTAAATAAAAATTCTAGCATATTAGGTATCATAAATATTTATGATTTATGGCTTATTTGTGCCAAGCTGTGAAATTATTTCAGTTCAAAAACTGCACTTCCAGTTGCCCTTCCTATAATGAGATGAAGGATAATATGCTTTATAAACAATATTAAGGTTTAATTACCAGTTATACACCAAGACAGGAAGTGAAGTAACATTACTCACCCATCTGCCTTCTCATTCCTGATATGGGAATGAAATTATTGACATTCTTTAAAGAGATGCTATGAAAACATCTTCATATTTATGTCAAAATTATTGCTATCTATAATAACTTTATGAACCTACATTTAACTATATTTCACAGTTATAAATAGGGAAAGTATGTGCGTGTGTGTGTATGTATATATATATATATATATATATATATATATATATATATATATATTATTCTAGTACACTGGGAAGCATTCTCATTAGGTATTTTTATTTTTCTTATATAGTATGGGTTGGATACGGAGGACTGGCAAAATGGGTCATTATTCTGTTCATTTTAAACAGTAAATTGATTTCCATCCATTAAATACATTTATGTATAATTTGAAAGGTAGATGTCAACAAAAAGAAGCCATCTATTTGCTCTTTTTCAGACTTTTTTTGTTTTGATTGCAGGAAAATTTTGTAAACATGAAAATTTTATACAACTACATTCCAATATCTATCTTCCAGCTTTTTGGGTGTCAAAAGAGAGTCATGGTAATAATGATTACTTTAATTTCTAAATTCTGGAATCCAGTGAAGGGCACAGAATCTATTCTTCAATTTAAATTCTGTTGATTAGAGTAGGTTCCTGGAGCAGAGGAGTCAGTTCTAGTAGACATTTCTGGAAAGTGAGATTGAGGTGCGCTCCTCCTCAAATCCTTCTACTAATTTTGTAAATGTTTGGATCTCTACATTTCATTTAGATTAAAGTACCTAAAGTGATTCCTGGTTTTATTCCATTGTATTTGGACTGAAACAGTATTTATCAGTCCACCTTTAAGGAATGAAATCTGGTTGAGTATGACAGGAGAGAGCATTCCCTGACCCCTGAAAGGGAACTGGTATTGATGTGTGGTGTACAATGGCAACATAGTTACCCAAACTATCACATGGAGTTATTTGGCATAAATAATTTACTGAAGGCAAATTAAAAGTAGACCTAACAAGATCAGCAGTTAGGGTAATGGCTATGTCACTGGATTCCCATGTAGTCGACCACAGTTCGTGTCCTGGACCCAGTGGCTTAAAACTCACGCCAAGTGCGTGTGTGTGTGTGTGTGCCCCCAAGATCCCAAGAGGAGAATGAAGGAGAAAGGATTGCGGCATGGCTATCCTCCCTGAGGGGTGATTTCTTGCTTTCTGTCTCTATCTCTTTCTGTCTGTCTGGCGAGTGCACATGCCCTATAGCAAAAACCTCTCCCCCCCAAACAAAAAGTAGACCTAACAGAAGACCAAATGACAATTATGGTAGATAAAATGAGAATGAAGGAGAAACCTGAAATATTGAGTGTACTTTAAGGGAAAATGTGGGCGTTATAAACCTCGGATAAAGATACAGTCAAAATACCAGAATGTGTCTATGAATATTCAAACACACACACACACACACACACACACACACACAATTTGCACAAGCACATTATAGTCACATTATAGGGACAAGGTCAACAAAACGAAGTATCAGAAAGCTTCTAATCATGCAAGTTGCTTAATTATAAGAGGATTCTCACCTTTTTCAGAATGTTTCTGTAAAAGCTGAAGCATGTATTGGAAATAATGTAACAACTGGAATGAAGGCATTTGGATAATGTTGATAGTCCATTATTCTGAACACCCTGATCTCAAAACACACTGAACATAACTTAGCAATCATTGTCATCCCTAATTCCTTTCTAAGATATTGATTCCTGCCATGCTTTGTAGCCTCTGATAAAGTATTTTATTGTCATTCAGTTTGATTTTTTTTGTTTGTTTTAGCAAATTAACAATAATTTTCCTGATGACTAATCCGCACCTCTTACTTTCTTCATTCAAACAACTGGACAGAGATTCAAATGTTCTCTAAAGGAATTCAGAAGGTAAAAGTTTATATGGCAAAGTAATCATAAAATTTTGCTACATTGCAAATGCAGGCAGTAATGCCATCCCCGTGTTTAAGAATATACTTTATTGGTGCCAGAAAAAGGCAGAAAGAAATACAATTTTAAATGAAGCCAAGTGTATTAGTTTGGGTATACTTTCCACAGTTTCTGGGAGAGATTCTAACAGATTTCTCAGCTTTTTGGCAAGTAACCTGGACCCAATGGTTTACTACGCTAAATGAAGTGGAGATTCCAGAAACTCACTGGGATAATGGAAAGGGAAGGATCCAAAGCCAGATTGCAAGCACTGTAGATGGGATTGACTATGTGCTCACCTATTTGATACGTGTAACGCTGAAAGATTCAGAAGACTCTCTTCTGGTTGTTTTAAAACGCTTTTTATGAAAATAATTAAATACATACAAACGGAGAGAAAATATGCAGTGGGTTTCAAATCTGAGCATCAGAATTGAATCGCCTAGCAGTATCTCATGGAGACCTTGTTAAAAAGGGGATTGTTGGCCTTCATCCTCCAGAGTCTTGTCTTTTCTTTTTTTCTTTTTTTATTGTTGTTTCTTTTATTTACATTCATTCACTGTCCATCATTACAGTTTAGAAAATGAGATTTTTCATCCAGAATACACTATATATTGGCTCAATCAAGGATATTACCATACGTGTTATCGTCAACAAATAATTTTCCATTTCTTGTATCTTATATATTTTGCTTTATTTTTTTCCTCTTTGATTCCCTACATCTCACCCTCTGCCATTTCCTACCCTCTCCCCACACTGTCTCCGGTATCTACGGTTGCTTTTCATGCTTTTTTTTTTTCACATTTTATTGATTCACTAAAGATCATAATTAATCTAAATACCTTTAAGTGCAAGTGCAGCTGATACATGCCTATCTATGAACACATGTCTGACTAGGTGTAAATCTCAGTGAGTGAAATGGACATACTATCAAGTAGCACCTAGCTGGGGCTATGTAGCTTTACTATAGTCATTAAATAGGTATTTTTAATGCATTTTTTAATTTAAAAAATTAGTTTTAATAGATTGAAATAGAAAAATGTTAAGAGAAATTTGCTTAAGACTTAAAGCCAGGAAAAAGGTTAGGATTCAGTTCAAATAGTAGGTAGATGCACCCATCAACAGCTCAAAACAAAAATCCTTAAATCCGGAAAACAAAGCATAGAAGAAAATAACTAATTTTTTTTTAGAGGATTTTGCTATAGGGTGTGTGTGCTCACTAGAAAGACAGAGAGACAGAAAGTGAGAAATCACCCCCCTCCCCAGGGTGGATGGCCATGCCACGATCACTTCTCCTTCACTCTCCTCTTGGGATTTTGGGCATGCACACACATGTGCCTGGTGTAAGTCTAAGACACCTGATCTGGGACTCGAACCACAATCAACTACATGGGAGTCCAGCAACATAGCCATTACGCCAACTGCTGGTTCCAACTAATGTTTTATTAAAGGTCATAAAATCCTATTTCACCAGTTCAGTCTCATGTAATTAATCTCTCTTCAATTGAATTTGCAGTTACTGTGGCCTGATCTTTCCGTTTAAACTCTGGAAGTTAATATCAACACCGGACTTGTCCCTACCATTAAGCTGACCATTTTCTTTGTTGTTTTTTTTTTTTTTTTGCTCTTATTTCTGTGTGTCTGACTTTAGTTTTCCTGGTATAGCACTCCCTTCAGTACTTCTTGGAGAGCTGATTTGGTGTTGGTAAATTCTTTCAGTTTTTGTTTATTTGAGAATGGTTTTTTGGCTTTTTTTTTCCCCATATGAAGGATATTCTTGCCTTGTATAGTATTCTTGGTTGAAATTGTTTATCACTTAACACTTTGAATATATTTTCCCATTCTTTCCTTGCTTGCCTTGTTTCTGATGAAAGGTCCGATGTTAGTCCGATGGGATATCCTTTGAAAGTAACTTGACATTTCTCTTTCCAAATTTAGTGTCTTGTTTCTGTCTGTGGTTACAGTCAATGTGGCTATGAAGTGCCTTGGAGAAGATCTTGGGTTGATTCTGTGTGGTATCCTTTGTGTTTCTTGGGTCTAGATATTTGAGTGCCTCTCTAGTTTTGGAAAGTTTTCTTCCAGGATTTCATGGAATAGATTATTGATGCCCTTATTAGTTCTTCACCTTCTGGGATACTGATGATATGGATGTTTGGGTGTTTAATGGTTTCTAGTATTACTCGTATATTATTCTCATTTTGAAGGGCTATTTTCTCAGTATTTTTGGTGAATTTTCCTAGGTCAGAGGTTCTATCTTCTACATCTAAGATTTGATCTTCTGCATCATCTTATCTGCTTTTAATACTTTCAAAGGAGGATTTGATTTCCTGTATTACAGCCTTCATCTCCAACAATTCTTTTTGATTAATTTTTATGGTGTATATTTCCTCTTTGAGATTGTGCAAGAACTTCTTTACCTCCTTAAACTCATTTTCTCTTTTTCTCCTATATCTTCTGGAGTTCGTTGTCTCTCTTCTCTTGCATTTCTTTTAGCTTCATCACTATGAATATTTTAAATTCACTGTCTGACATTTCCACAAGTTCCCTTGTATTGTCTGTGGAGAATGAGGAATTATTCTTTTCTCTTGGGGGAAAGATTTTTTTTTTTTGGCTTCTCATATTTCTTGCGCTTTTGCAGTGGTTTCTGGTGATCTGATAGATTATACCATCTATATTTGAGTGACTGGTGATTGATTTGTCCTGGCTAGATCTTGGGGGTGGGGGGGCAGGAGAGTGAAGTCTGGGCAGAAGATCTTTAGTTGTTCTAATCTCAGAAGGCACTCTTTTCATTTAAGGTTTTTGCTGTGGCCATCCTCTGCAAGATGGAAGCAAAATTATGAATGTTAATATTGAAATGAGATCTTCAATTAGAATGGAGGTTATATAATTTCAGAATGACAGAAGATAAATTATTAGTATTACTCACCAGTATAGATGAGTCTGATCATCATAACGGGGAATGGGAAGACAGTAATGAGCATAATACTCCATTAGTAGTTAATTGATCATGTTTTCACTAGGACTGAACTGGATTATAAAAGGAATTAAGGAGACCAACAGATGGCATAGTGGATACATCGTTGCACTCCCATGCGGTCGACCACTATTCAAATTGGTGATCCAGTGGCTTAAAACTCATGCCAGGTACATGCGTGTGCATGCCCAAGATCCTGAGAGGACACTGGAGAAGGAATTGCTGTCTATCTCTCCTGAAGGGTGATTTCTCACTTTCTGTCTCTCTGTCTCTCTTTGTCTCTCTGGATAGTGGATGCACCCTGTGGCAAAAATATTTCCCAGAAAAATAAATAAATAAAATCTATTAAAGGTGTACTTGGTTGTAAACTTAAAAGTGAAATTAAAATTATGAAGCTTTTGAACAGAGTCCAGGATGAAAAGTCATGAACCTTCACCTAATTCTTAGAATTAAATCATTTCAGAGACCTTGGCCCTTTTGAATAAAGAGAGAACAGAATATATTGAGAAAAAAACTTTTTAAAATCACTTTAAGAATAGTCTCTAAATTTTCCACTCAGCACTTCCTATAATGATCAGAGTCTATCTATGAGTGTGAACGTACACTGCGAAAAAATAGCAAGTGGATGCTGGTTCTACGTGAATTTCAATCCCCAGGTGTCAGGACAGAACTTCAATACACTGGTCAGAAGAATACCATGGGGGCCAGGAGGTAAAGATGTGGCAGATTAAGGTAATTCTATGCCTGTGCTGTTGGTTGAATTTTATTTCGATTATTGTGTATATTCTCCAGATTCTTGGGATGTCTCCATTGTAAACCATATGTCAGAAATCCTTGTGCCTTAAAAAGCTACAGAAGTCAAAGTATTCCTCCCTCTCTTCCTTTATTGTTATTATTATTATTATTATTATTATTATTTATACATTCAATAACTGTAAGTTATTTAGATTTTAAAGAGATTTTACCCAGCATGATATACACGTTATTGCAGTCCAGTTGAGAATACTATACAAATCCTCATCAATAGATAACAAGCTATGTCTGTTTTCCTTTCTTACAATAGTGAATATTTTTTCTTGTATGCTCCTAGAATGAGGAATTTATCCAGGTTTTCCAATCAGAATTTGAGTTTTTCACAACAAGGTTGGAATTTAAACATTTTACAAAAAGCTTTAGAATATAAACACTAGGAACCCAGACAGATATCTTCTTGGATCTCCTCCTTTAACTTGTTTCTTATGCCTCCTCTGTGTTAATGTCTTTGATCATATTGAAAGTTAATTGGATGTGGTTGTCAATGCAACTTTGGTTAGATTGAGCCTTTCCAATACTTGGAAAAAATATTGGAAACAAAAAACGGCCTTTTGTTTCGGTATGACCACATTAATAAATACTCTGAAATGTATAGACCTTCAAAGAGTCACAATAGAAATTGAATAGACTTCAAAACTGGAAGGACCAAACCATGCAAGACTTGGAGTTTATTAACTCTCACGATTATGAGAACATGCTATTTTATACTGAGAATTTAGTGGATATGTGATTTTTTAAGAGAATGTGTAATTGTGAGAGTGCACATTAAAAGAATGGCAACTGCACTTTTTAAGTACAGAACTTGCTTCTTCTCTCTAGCCTGGTCCCTAGTCTCTTCTTTCATGGTCAAATTTACATGTATGAGAATCACTTACCAGAGAGCATTGTCTTTCCTTTGGATGTTAAAATGGATTAAAAACCACCACACCAATTGATTTGTCAAAATATTGGCTCAGATCAGTCCATGGCATGGTGAAATTTACTAGATTCCAAGTGGCTAACAGCACAATTTGAGTCTTAGGCCATGTGGCTTGAAAAAACACTCCAGTACGTAGTCAATCGTGGTTTTATACCAAAGCTGGTGTATTAAAATACACCCCAGACACCTGTGCACATGTGCCCAAAATCCTGAGAGGAGAAAGGATTGTGGCATGGTCAGGTCATCCCCTCAAGGTGTACTTTCTTGCTTAGTCTCTCTGTTTCTCTGGTGAGTGCAGGTGCCCTACTACAAAAAATATATTAAAAAAAAAAAAAAAAAAAGGAAGAAAGGAGGGAAGGAAGGGAAAGAAAAAAAACACTTTAGGTACAAGTGTGTGCATGCCCAATATCTAAAATCTCAAAAGGAGAGAGAAATGAAGGAGAAGGGATTGTGACATAATCATCTCTCATAGGCATTGTTTTTGTTCTCTCTCTCTCTCTCTCTCTGTCTCCATGGAGGGCAGGTGTCCTCTGACAAAATTTTAATGAAAGAAGGAAAGAAAGTATTGGCTGAAGAAAGGCCCAGCTACTGGAGTGCATGCTGGTAGATGCTGCTACTTGACAGGCTGAGACCATGTGGAAGAGCTGTGTTCAGCTGATGGCTTGGCCTAAAAGCCAGGCATGGCAGTGCACACCGCAGTCCCAGCTACACAGGAACGGAAGCAGAGGGAGATCCTGCTCCTCTTCTGCATCTGCCCGGCACCAAGAGTATCATCTGGCCTAACGCATAAAAATCTTTTTCATTCATTACTCATCTCACCATGGCTCATTCCAATGGAATTCAGCAATTTTAAATTCATTTCCATGTCTCTATTATGGTTTTAAAGAAAAGTATTTTTAAATATGTCTGGTAAGTAGGCCATGCCCTCTTGGAGAGTGTTTTCGCCTTTTCTCTCTCTGTCTCTCCATCTCTCCCTAGCAAATGCATGTACCCGCTGGCTAATTTTAAAGATCTGGTGATAAGAAAATTTTAATATCCATTCATTTCCTAAATAGAATAAAACCTTTTAATGCATACAAATGTTGTAGTTGTACTAGTCAGATTTCTCCAATAGCACAAGTTTTGTTTTTAATTTTCTTTCATGGAACTTTTTTTTCTTTATAAATTTTTTCATGAGGAAAAAATTAAAGGTAGTGCTATTCAAAAATGACTAGCATAATATATGTCAAGAACCTCTCAGTTATTATTTTTCTGAAACATTATTTTGACATTCAGTAAGTCGTATCTAAAAATAAATGATTTTTTGTAAATGATTTTTATCAATAGATAGCAAAAAATATTGGGCTGTTGGAAAAGTCATGACGTATTTTTTTTTGTTTTTCTATACAAAATGATCATGACTTTTCTGACAACGCACTATTCAGCTAGTGCATTCTAATGCCTATGTCATGCATTTTTTTAAATCACTTTTAAATAATGTATGCCTGGAGAGTTTTAACACATTTTAAGTAAATGTTACGATGTTAGTTGGTAAAGAACTTTCTCTTTCTGCCTCTGTGAAGATACTCTTCAGGACAGAGATCAGGAAGGTTTTCTCATTCACATAAGGCTGCAGTAATTATGAGAGTGAACTTGAGAACCTGATGTTCTGGGTTCAAATTTTGAAATTACAGATGATGCTTTGTAATTTTCACTGATTCAATCAACTCTCTACTCTCAGAGTTATTTATCTATGAATTTGACAAATGCTTTAGAGTATTATATGGAATAAAATGAGGAAATGCAGGCAAGACACAGAAATGTTCCAGTAAAGAAATGCTAAATAAGTGTTAAATAAAATTACTCATAGAACAGCAAGAAAAAACCCATGTCTTTATTTTTAAATGGTTTCTTAACTGCTATGCCTGCATTCAGTAGTCTTTCCTTCAAGCTCATTCTCATTATTATCTGCAGAGTGATAAGTCTAAATAAGAATATATCCCTGCCATTCCCTGATTATTGACAGGCTTATTGATCCTGCTGCTGCTTCTTTTTTTTTTTTAAAATTATTTATTTATTTATTTATTTATTTTATTTTTTAATTTGACTAGAGACAGACAGAGAGAGAGAAAGGGAAAGTGAGAAAGCAAGCTGCCAGGTCCAGGACTTGAACCATGGTCAGCTATGGGGGAGTCCGGTGCCCTTAACCACCACACCACCTGCTGGTGCCCGATCCTGCTTCTTTTAAGATATAATACTGGAGGCTTGGAAAAATTATGATGCATTTTTGCAACAGATGGGTCTAGTTCAAATATAGAAGTACTGGAGTCATTCACATCCATATATATTATTGGTATGTCATTTGACAGCTTCATTCTTAAAAAATAAAAATTCAGTGATTTGGTTGCGTTTTGAAGATTTGACAAGTTGAAAATGGAAGACCAAACTGTACATTTTTTGCCATATTTTACTGTTTTAGTTCTGTAAGAAATGTATGTGTCAAACTTGTGAAAAGTTGTGTAAGGTTTATGGTGACAATGCTCTACAAGAATGTCAGTGCCAATGATGATTCACAAAACTTTGGTTTCTTGATTTTGATCTCAACAATGCTTTTCCGTTGAGAAAGCCCCCAAGGTTGATGACAACAAAATAAAGGCACTGATCAAGTCGAATCCACATTACATTACAGAAGAGAGTGCAGAAACATTGAAAATCCACCTTTCAGGTGTCCATAACCACCCTAAGTAGCTGGGATATGCGAGAAAGCTTGGTATTTGAGTTCCTCATGAACTCAAAGAAGTTCATTTGACTCTCTGTATAAACATCTGCAATATGCTCATTAAACGTGAGAAAAACAATTCTTTTCTGAAGAGACTGATAACTGGTGATGAGAAGTGGACCGTTTACAACAATGTGGTGCACAACCGGTCTTGACCCTGGCATGATGATTCGCCTCAAGTGATACTGAAAGCAGACTTTCATCGGAGGAAGAGTTGACTCTCAGTGTGGTGAGATTTTAAAGATGTCATGTTACTCAAGTTCCTAACAAGGAACCAATCAATCAAATTGAATTGTGCTGTCGGCAACTGGATGGTTTGAATGAACACATCATCCAGAGCTTGTTGATCGTGAAGGAGTTGTGTTCCATTATGGCAATGCAATGCCACACACAAGTTTGATCACCTGTCAAAAAGTATTGGTGCCTTGAATGGGATGTGTTGCCATAGCCACCAATCTCACCTGACCTGGCACCATCAGACTTCCATCTGTTTTGTTCTCTTCAAAACTCCTTGCATGGTATAATGTTCAGTTCAGAAGAGGCTGTAAATCAACATCTTGTTCAGTTTTTGTCAATAAAGATAGACCTTTTCTATGAACAAGGAATTATGAAGCTCACTAAAAGATGGTAAAAGGTTATTGAGCAAAACCGGCTATATATCATTGATCTTTGTACTTTATATAAATAAATGACCTTTGAAAATCATTGAAAAAACGCATCATGACTTTTCCTACAACCCAATAGATGTTTTTTTTTTTGTTTCTGTAAACAAAATTCTAATTATTTAGTAGTCTTTCTTAATTCTTCTAACTTGCAGAGAAAAAAATAATTTACTAGAAAAAAATAGAAACTAAAATATTTTCTGTTTTGAAACCAAATTCCATTGCATGTTCTTTTCAACAGTAATGTTCTTTTAGATGCATGCAATATGTGTCAACTGAAAAATTAAAAGATGTTTCAAACTTTGGAAACAGGCCAAAATATATAACCTAGTAAATTAGGCTATCATGCAATTTCATATCAACTAATCATGTTGCCTCAGATTCTCTTCTTGCTTAAGTTTCTTCAGTCATAAATAAAGAAATATTTTATTTTGGTCCCTATGGTTCATTTGTGTTTTTAAATATTTTTAAAACAAATAATACTTTCTCCTTGTGACTAATCTTTAAAAGACAGTTTAATTTAGTTAAATCTTGGTGCTCTGATGATTTTATTTAAATATTGATTGATCAAAATCAGTAACATTTTGGAAAATACCTAAAAACATAACTAGCCATAATTAAAGTATAGGAATTTGGATATCTAAGCTTTCTCTAAAACCTAGAGTGGGTGGGAAAATTTGTGGTGTGGTGATGAAGGCACTGGATTCTCACACGGCTGACCACAGTTCAAGTCCTGGACCCAGCAGCTTCAAAATCACATTGAGTATATGCGTGTGCATACTGAAAGGGAATGGAGGAGAAAGAACTGCAGTGTGTTGCCATCCTCCATGGGGGAATATTTTTCACTTTCCCTCGCAGGTGAGTGCACACATTCTATGGCAAAACAAACAAACAAACAAACAAACAAAAGAAAAAATAAAAAACAGACTGGTCATTCCTGAAAATTGCTCTTTGTATTGAAGGAATAAAAATTACTATAATAACAACATTATTCATCAAGGCTTATTTAAGAATGTAACAGTGACAAAAAAAATAGTACTTTGAGAATTTAACTTATAAGGAAAGAAAAATTGGGGCTTAGAATAGAGTCCATGCAGTACAACTTACCTAGAGCAAAGATTATAATTTTTTTTTCTTTTTTTTTTTATTTTGGAGAGGTTTTTGCTATAAGGGTGTGTGTACTCACCAGACAGACAGAGAGAGACAGAGAGACAGAAAGTGAGAAATTGCCCCCCGGGGGGATGGCCACTCCGCAATCCCTTCTCCATTCTCCTCTCGGGATCTTGGGCATGCACGCACACACGCCCGGCTTGAGTTTAAGCTGCCTGGTCCAGGACTCGAACCCTGGTCAACTATGTGGGAGTCCAGTGACATAGCCATTACGCTAACTGCTGGTGCCAAGATTACAATATTTGATCTCTCCCCTCCCATAATAAAACTGAAGGGATGCCACACCAAGCTCAGTAGATTTCACAAACACTTACGTTACTTCATCAAAGTAATGTGCTCGCCCTTGCCACCAATAGCATTACACGACTACATTCTGCCCGGGAGACAGGAAGTGAGTTTACTGGGCAAAAGCGAGGTGTTATTTGGATCTTATTCAAATGTAGCTACTCACTTTTGAGAGATGATTAGTTCCTCTTTCTTTTATTATTATTTTTTTAATGTAAACTAGGGGGAAAATACAGTCAGTAATCTGTCTGTGTTCTTTCCCTGGCCAGAATTTAATATTCATTACTGTAGATATTGAGTATAGTCAAAATATTTATTTCTATAACAGAAAAAAATTAAGCTATCAGCAGATTATATTATAAAACTGTGCATGTATTTGTGTACCTACCAAGAGAACTGTTTTCATGAAAACTATTATCATCAGGGACCGTAAAAACATTTACCTGGTACCAGCAGATGGGCATAATGGTTATGTACCTGGACTCCCACATGACTGACCACAGTCTGAGTCCCAGACCTAGAGGCTTGAAACTCATTCCATACGTGTGTGTGTGTGTGTGTGTGTGTGTGTGTGTGTGTTTGTGCGCGCTCAAGATCCTGGGAGGAGAATGGAGGAGAAGAAATTGTGGCGTGGCCATCCCTGTGGTTTTTTTTTTTTTTTTTTTTCCTCACTTCCTGCCTATCTTTCTGGTGAGCACATGCACCTTATAGCTAAAATCTCTTTAAAAAAAGATTACCGAATGATAGTAAACATTTTTATGGATTCATGGACTTGGGAGTTAAAATTATTAAAATAATTTGTCAAATATAGGCTATGAAAGATACATTGCTTTTCATTTATCTTACCTCAATTCTCTTTTTATACTCTTATTTTCTGCTGGGTGTTCCTCAGCATGATAACCTGTCATTAACATTCCCAAGTCACATGATTATGGTTGAATTCTCACTTGGGAGAAATAACACAGGGATAAAATGGGCATTAGCTGAAACCTTTATGTTGCATTTAAAAACAAAAAATAAAAGATAACAGAAAAAAATTGATACAACAACAAGAACTCTCTCCATCGTTAAATACTGTCAAAATCTTAAAACAATTTAAGGTCTCAAAGGTAGATTCTTAAAGTTGAAGCCTATTGCTTAGTTTTATTATTTTGTAGAATATGTACATGTGTAGAATCTATTACACTTTGAATCTATTATACTATTCACTTGATACTTTAATTAGTTGCCAAGGTAAAGGATACAATGAAATTCATTGCATGGTTTCAATACATAGACATTATTCTGAAATACAGAGGCAGTATATCTCTGAGGCCCGTATGTAATATGTTCAAGAACTTTCACTGGTTCATTCTAAAAGTTGGTATAGAGTTGGCTGATACTATTATCTGAATCATGCTCCACTTTCAGAAATTCCTGTTTTGGGACCAGCAGTTAGCGTAATTGCTATGTCGCTGGACTCCCACATAGTCGACTGCGGTTTGCGTCCCGGACCCAGTGGCTTAAAACTCAAGCCGGGCGCGTGTGCGTGCATGCCCAAGATCCCGAGAGGAGAATGGAGGAGAAGGGATTGCAGGGTGACCATCTCCTCTGGGGGGTGATTTCTCACTTTCTGTCTCTCTGTTTCTCTCTGTCTGGCGAGTGCACGCTGCACACACCCTATAGCAAAAACCTCTCAAAAAAAAAAAAAAAAAAAAAAAAACAATTCCTGTTTTACCCCTAACCCTCCATGTGATTTTATTTGGACATGAGGATGTTAAGAGGGTAACTAAGATTAGGCCATAGAATAAAGCCCAAATCCACTAGACAATGCCTTACAAAAAGAACATTAGGAGCATGCTTACATAGTACAAAGGCCTTGGGAGGACACCATAAAAAGACAGTTATCTGAAAGCCAAAGAGAGAAACCTCGCCAGGAACCATCCCTTCCAAACCATGGTCTTGGACTGCCAGGTGCCACAACTTTCAGAAAGTGTTATTTAAGTGGCCGAGTCTCTGGTATGATGCTTTGGTAACCATAACCATCTAATACGTAGGTGTTCTTGGCTACAAATTCATAGACGCCAACCAAGGCTGCGTTACTAACATCTATCAGATGAATGATAACCGTTAGGAACATGAGACACTGACGGAATATTTCCTTGTACTGTTTTCCTAATAGTTGGCCCTGGTAAAATGAGGAAGTCTATTGAATACTGCTTTCTCTAGATACGTTAATTTTCCAGTGTTTCTGGAATTTGGCCAGACTCAGTCATCAGATTTCAGAATTTGCTAGACAGACATAGTACTCCAGGTTCAACCATGACCCAATAGGGTAATGGGATGCCTGAAAGGTCTATCATTGGTATTGGTTTATCTCAATTAACACAAAACAAAACCCATTTACTTGAGCATAATTCTCTGCTTATGGACAGAATTTCTTACATAATGAACTCTCATGTGTTAAGCATCCGGCTCAAAAGCAGGTGCCCTTTGGTATTAAATCTAGATGCTTCATGGATAAAAGCTCATGACAGTCATCATCTGTAAAAATTATGAAATAAAAGTTGAATATGGCCCATAAGCTATCAATTATTTGATGGAGAGGCTCTCACTTTAACATTCTTACGGTCTATAGACTTTCATAGAACTAAATTCAGCGTTTTGATTCTGTGATTCTGGATAGCAGACATCAGTAGGAAAACATTAACAACTGTTCATCTCAACCCTGGAGTTAGTGTAAAAATATGAGATTATCAGCAAATGACAAGTACATCAAAACCACCATTCTACTCTCTATGTTTCATTTGTTTTTCTTTACTTACGATTGTTCAACAGAGACCTCTGGCTTTTTCTTTGTCTCCCACTCTGGTACGTATAACCCAGTTCAAGATCTCTTGACTTTGATCATATTTGTTTCCCTTGAGATTTCGCTTTTCAAAATTTTATTTTATATATGCAATTTATCAGTTCACAAATGTATCCCATGGCATATAACCCCCACTAGAAACTTAAAGTTCTAATAAAATTTTACAGTATGTAATTTGTAAATGTTCTACAGACCAAATTTATTACAAGACATCATTACCAAAATATATAAGTACATGAGGGGGATCAAGAGGGTGAATATATTAAGGAACATCTTATCCCCTTGGTAAAGATCATTAAATATCATACCACATACATTTTAATTATCCATGGTGGGTATGTTCCTAAAAAACACAACAAGCAATAAAATAAGGATTACAGGGATCTTCTCATCTATGCAAAGTGCTCTAAGTACAAAAACAGGATGGTACCAGACTAATGTAAAAAAGACATTTTCATGAAAAGGATAAACTAGGAGCCAACCGTGGGCCTCTATTGCCTCTGAAAAGCATACTTGTTGCCATATTTCCTCATATGTCTACTTATTTCCTATACTCATTATACAGTGGTTCTGAAAGCTGAGGCTCTTATGTGATTGGTGCGTGGTAAGATATGGCAAATAACAATGGGGAAAAAGTCCCAATAGCTATTTTTAAAGGCAACAATAGTGCTTCATTTTGCTCTTCTGCCACCATATTTTGTGATACACATAAAATATTCACACTAAGTGCTCTTTAGACATCTACTCTATTCACCCTCTAAGCCTTACTTCCCATGTTACCCCTTGGGTAGTATTTTTAAAGTTTAAATATAGCCATATCCTTCTTTAAAACACTTAAATCCTTATTGTCCTTGGGATAAAGACATTCATTATTAACATGCTCACTTTATAGTCATTGTTTATTTCTTTGTCTTCTTCTAATTCCATGTCCTCCTTTGCACCGCATACTCCAGACACAGCAGGTCTCTTTTTTTATTCTCATAATGTGTTAGGCTCCACTCTTTGCATGACCATTGCACGTGTATTATACTGAAACACTTACATCACCTCTTCCCCTTTCTGTTCCCCCCTGCAGTACCTTTATGACCTCATTTAAGTTTAATCATGTGCTATGACTTTCCTGACTTCCAAGTTTAAGTCAGTAATCTTTAATAACTTATAGAACCAAGACCCCCCCACACACTTTTTCACATAGCAAATTGCATATACACATTACTGAGTGACTACTTCATTAATTTATTGTTACCTTATAGAATAGGGCCATATGTAAAACAATGGTGAGCAAGTGTTTGTGAATAAGTGAATGAATGAATAAATTTATACTTTAACAGATTATGAACAATAAATATTAAACAGCACCAGTTAAAGGAGATAAATCTGCTGGTAATATACAGTTAAACTTTAAGAAAATAGTTTTATTAGTATGCATTGTAAGTAACAGGTGATGAATTATTGAGGTAATTAAAAACAAAAACATACTTAAGACATTGGAAAAATTGATGAAATCTACATAAGAAGGTGTTATTACTAACAGCAGCTTTAATAGATACTGAGGATAAGAACAGGTGACTATGGACCTGAGTATTGATGTCAACATAGTTTTTGTTTGTTTGTTTGAGTTTTTGCTATAAGGTGAATGCACTTGCTAGATAAGAGAAATTACCAAGTAGGGGTGATGGCAATGCTGCAATTGCTTCTCTTCCTCCCATCTTCTCTTGGGATTTTGGACATGCACACATCCCCAGTGTGATTATTCAAGATGCCAAGTCTCGGACTCAAATCACACAGCCAGCCATGTGGGATCCAGGACCTTAACTTCCATGCCACCTATTGGCTTCCATCAACATAGTTTAATGCAATAACTCATATTTTAAAAATTTGCTATAGGGTACATGCGCTCACCAGAGAGAGAGAGAAAGCACCCCCAAGGGGGATGGCCACACCACAGTCCCTTCTCCTTTCTTCTCTCAGGATTTTGGGTGGGCATGCACACATGCCAAGTGTGTGTTTCAAGCTGCCTATCTGGGATTCAGCCATGCAGTCGGCCATGCAGAATCCAGCTGCCTTAATCACCATACCACCTGCCTGGCCCACAATACCTCTGATTTAAAATCAGATTTAAAAAGTAATATTTCCTCATAAAAGAATATTTTGTAGAATCAAACTGTCTATGAGAGCTGAAGACAACCTTTCTTCCTCCCATATACATATATATATACCAAGTTCCTGCAACTCCTTTGAGTGAAAATAAAGAAGGCCTGGCTCAAAGTTTCAGCTTATTGTGGACATAATTGCCAAATTTGTACATTAAGCAAATCTAGAGCAAGAGATACATCATTCTTATTCTTCATAACAAGCAGATGTTCAGAGCAGCCTGTGTCCAATTATGATACAAATCTTTAAAATCCTCATTGATATACAATCTTCAGTCTTTGTACAAAGACAAAAAGATGAGTATGCTTTTTCATAGATTTTATTTTAATGATAATCTAATGGATAGCACAAGCTACACTGAATAAAGTCAGTGTTGACAGGTGGCACAAAATCCACAGATGAGCTCTCTTCCCATATTCCTCAATGAGGGTTTGGTGGCTATGTTTTATTCACACTACTTCTTAATATTGTCTAACCACAATGGCCACAGCAACCACATATCACTTCCAATATTTTTCTAACTTATGTTACAGAGCAAATGACTTATAGTAGACTCATGGAAAGCAACCAAAGTCATAAGTGGTTATAATGAGAGAATCAATAGCCTCCCTTAGGAAAACAAAAGCAACAGAAACTAAGATAATATGATCAAAAGACTCAAACATTGTATAGATTGTACAGAGTACCTTCAGGTTTCCAATCTGCCGTTGCTATAGAAAGATCTGGATGTGTCGATGTGTACCTATGCATGGAGTTTGTGATTTGTAGACTTTCTGGACTTCGTAGTAACCACCTAAATGGTTGTCAGTCCAGAATTTTCTTTACCAAACACTCTGTTACGATTGTGGTATGCCTAGAAAGAGCCTTAAAGTCAGACACTCAATAAATATTAGTAGAATTATAGTTTTTATATCCTTGGTTTACTGACCTTTCCTTCTTCAACAATTTACTCATGAAAACTGAAATTTAACTTAGAATAAAGTCATTTCTTAAGAACAAAAAGCTTTTTAATATCTTAAGATTTTTCTGTCTTCAATTCTGACTTAATAAATTTTTAATCTCATCCAGCATCTACATTTTGATAAGATTGTTTCATTTATCAAACAAGATCCATAATCAATATTGATTATTTGAATAATTAATTTACCAATTAATTTTTAATTTTTTAAAATTAATACGATTTTTTATCATACTATGTTAAAATTTTTGAATGTACACTCTAGTGTAAAGAAATAGTGTTCTTTTTTTGTTTTTCTGCTATAGGGCCTGTGTTCTCACTGCAAGGAGACAAGAAAAGACACTGAGAGAGGAAAAGTGAGAAATTGGGCACACACACCTGGCATGTTTTTAAGCCACTGGGTCTTAAACTTGAACAGCACAGTTAACCATGTCAGATCCAGCATCTAACTACCAGGCCATCTGCTGACCCAAGATTCTTTGTTTTTTTCAAATCAGTTCTACAAAAGTTTGATAAATTTTGAAGCCTTATTTAATTATAATTGACCCAACAACAGTTTATTTTTCCAACAAAAATTTTTAATGGTAATTTTTTACAGAGCACTAGTGATATGTATAAAAATGAAAGTATGGCAAGTGGAACGTTAGGAAGAGCTTTTATATCTAATAAGTAATAAAGACCACATCACAGCTCTATAAGATAATGTTTGTAGAGATTAATTTCAAATTATGTCAGTTTATACAATAATTACTTTATTAATTGGGACAGATAACTCCATATTCTTTTCTATGTTTTTAAAAAACATATATATTGTTACCAGCAGATAGTATAATGGCTATGTTGCTGGACTCCCATGTAGTCAACCACGGTTTGAGTCCCAGACCCAGTGCCTTAAACTCATGCCAGGTGCGTGTGTGTATGTGCCTAAGATCCTGAGAGGAGAATGGAGGAGAAGGGATTGCGGCGTGGCCATTCTCCCTGGGGGGGTGGTGGGGGGGGGTGGTTTCTCGCTTTCTATCTCCCTGTCTCTCTCTTTCTTTCTGGCGAGTGCATGTGCCCTATAGAAAAAATCCTCCCCCCCCCCAAAAAAAAGTACATATTAAAAAAAATGCTTTACCTTAAAAGCATTTCTTTGTCTAAGGCAACATTTTTATATCTATGTTTATATAGACAAAGAATAATAAATAAGGAGGATTTACTTAAAATACTTGTATAATGAAAAGATAAAGTAGAAGTAATTGGTGTGCTAATTGTTTCCCCATTTTTAAGCATAACCTAAATATTAGGTTATAGAAATACGTATATTGTATTTCTTTAATTTGTGAGAAAATTTAATGTTTTTGTGCATCTACGTTTAAATTGTTTAGGTGGAATACAAAATACTGAATTACTACCTAATTTACCACCCCACTAATAAGCAGACAATTATGGGAAGTTCTACATAAAAATTGGACTCCAACATGATCAACATGGTTAAAGTCCCAGATCTAGTGGCTTGAAACTCCCTCAAGTGTGTGTGCGTGTGTGCCCAAGATCCTAGGAGTAGATTGGAGGAGAAGGGATTGTAGCATGGTCATTCCCCCCGGGGGGAGGGGAGTGATTTCTCACTTTCTCTCTCACTTTCTCTCTCTCTCCCTCTCTCTCTATCCGCCCTCTCTCTCTCTTGTGAGTACACTCACCCTAAAGCAAAAAACTCTAAAAAATAATGAGATAAACTACTAAAGGGCAATTCTAATGATCAGTATGATGTTGGTATGACAGCGGGACAAAATTATTAAACTGTCACTGTTCTTAGTATCTTCCTTCTTCCCCAACACATTCTTAGGCATTAAGAAAAGCTGAATAGGAAAAAAATAAGAAGTAAAAGGGAAATTTGTTTCAGAATAGGGTCAACATTACTTAGGAGGTCTCTAAGGAAACTATAGAATAAAATAGAAATGCCAAAAGAATTGCATAACAAAGTTTGTTCATACCATTAAAATACGAGGAGAAAATGTCACATGTAGAGGAAACTGAGTGGGGGAGAATTTAAGAAAAGTTTTAAAGATTTTTTTCATGCATCAGAATTTTTATTCAGAATTCTGTGTCCTCAAGTAATAGTCTAAAGAGTCAAATGAATTTTAACTGAGGGGTCTTGTGTTGTTGTTGATTTGTGTTCTTTTGAAATGATAGTATTTAAGGGAGTGGGCAACAGCATGGCTACTTCTTTCTTGGTTATAAGTGCTGATGTCTGCAATGGAAACAGCATTTTACTTCAATAAAAAGTCCACCATTCTTAAGGAGGAAGTTAGTAGATTACTTTCTTAGCCTAGTATTCCTTTTATTAAGTAGACATTATTGCTGTATATTTATTAAAAATAAAATTTATGTAAAATACCATTGGTGGTCTCACATAGACTAAGTTAATTATATTATGACAGAAAGTTAAAATGATTAATCTTATCCAAATGATTACAATAGCAATAGGAACTAACACCTATGACATATTTTACGTGAGTTGGAATAAATAGACACTGTTACAGACAAGGAGCTAAGAAAAATATATATCAATATCTGTCAATCTCACCTAATTTATATATGCATATCTTCTTTATCTCTGTTTTTATATCATCTATCTATTTCTCTCTGTTTATAGCAGCATTTTTTTTTTGAAGTGGTTTTTGCTATAGGGAGTGTACACTCACCAGAAAGACAGAGACAGACAGAAAGACAGAGAGGCAGAAAGCAAGAAATTACCCCCCAGGGGGAATGGCCAATCCCTTCTCCTCCATTCTCCTCTCAGGATGTTGGGCACATTCGCACATATGCCCAGCATGAGTTTAAGCCACTGGGTCCAGGACTCGAACCATGGTTGACTACATGGGAGTTCAGCAACATAGTGATTATGCCAACTGCTGGTCACTATAGCAGAATTTTTCAGAGCTGCAAAAATATGAAAAATTCTCAATGCTTGGTAATAAGAAATAATACATAACAGAAAACAGAAAAGAATGCTTTTTTGAGAGTTTTTTTTTGTGTGTGTTTTGTGTGTGTTGTGTGTGTGTGTGTGTGTGTGTGTGTTTATTTATTTATTTATTTATTTATTTATTTATTTATTTATTTATTTGCTACAGGATATGTGCACTCACTGGAGAGACAGACATAAACCAAGAAATCACCTCCCCAGGGGGTTGGCCACTCTCCAATTTCTTCTCCATTTTCCTTTCAGGACTTGGCTATGCACACACACGTGCCCAGCATGAGTTTTAAGCCTCTGGGTCTGGGACTCAAACTGTGGTCATTCTGTGGGAGTCCAATGATGTAATCATTATGCCATCATTATGTCCCAGTAAAGAAGGTTTTAAAAAGACAATATGATTGAAAGTATATACAAAAATAAATAAATTAATTAATAATAAAAAAAAAGAGAGAGATATTGGGACCAGTAGTTAGTGTAATGGCTATTTCACTAGACTCCCATGCAGTTTACCACGGTTCAAGTCCTGGATCTGGTGGCTTAAACTCACGCTGAGTGTGTGTGCATGTGCCCAAGATCCCAAGAGAATGGAAGAGAAGGGATTGCAGCATGGCCATCCCCCTGAGGGATGATTTCTCGCTTTCTGTATCTCTGTATCTCTCTGTCTTTCTCGCAAGGGCACGCGTCCTATAGCAAAAACCTCTACAAAAAAGAAAAAAAAAAAGGGGGGATATATCTTCATGTATTTATCAGAAAGACATCCGTAATTTTTTTTTTCTTTTTTTTTTTTGAGATTTTTGCTATAGGGCCTATGCCATTGTCAAAAAGACAGAGAGCGGGGCCAGCAGTTAGCGTAATGGCTGTGTCACTAGACTCCCACGTAGTCAACCGCGGTTCGCGTCTCGGACCCGGTGGCTTAAAAACTCACGCCGGGCGCGTGTGCGCGTGTGCGCGTGTGCGCGTGTGCGCGTGTGCGCGCGTGCCCAAGATCCCAAGAGGAGAATGGAGGAGAAGGGATTGCGGTGTGGCCATCCCCCCGGGGGGGGTGATTTCTTGCTTTCTGTCTCTCTGTCTCTGTCTGTCTGGCGAGCGCACACACCCTATAGCAAAAAAAAAAAAGAAAAGACAGAGAGAGACAGAAAGCAAGAAATCACCCCACAGGGGGATGGCCATGCAGCAATCTCTTATCCATTCTCCTTTCGGGATTTTTTTATTTTTTTTTGGAGAGTTTTTCCGCTATAGGATGCGTGCGTTCACCAGACAGACAGAGAGAGAGACAGAGAGACAGAAAGCGAGAAATCACCCCCCAGGGGGGATGGCCACGCCGCAATCCCTTCTCCTCTATTCTCCTTTCGGGATCTTGGGCATGCACACACACGCGCCCGGCGTGAGTTTTAAGCCACCGGGTCCGGGATGCGAACCGGTCGACTACGTGGGAGTCCAGCGACATAGCCATTACGCTAACTGCTGGTTCTCCTTTCGGGATCTTGAGCATGCACACACAAATGCTCGGCGTGAGTTTAAGCCACTGGGTCTGGGACTCGAACCTCAGTCGACTACATGGGAGTCCAACAGCCATTATGCTAACTGCTGGTCCTGTTAAGTTTTAAAAATCAGATTTTGTAATTGTGAACTATTATCATGCTATTAATTGCTAAAGAAAGTGTCTATGAATATGTTTATGCATTTAAATATTTTTAAAAATGGACAATTCTATAACTGAAAGCATATCAAAATTTAAGTAATTTCAATTTTAAGAAAAAAGAACTTAAATGAATATGTGCATATTACTAACTTTTTCTTTATGACTTCCATAGAGTTTGATTTGTTACAATTAACATTCCTCCTTTGTCTTTTTAAAAAATTCAATAAACTGAAAAGGGAAAAACATTTCAGGTAAGTGAGATATTGGTAGTTACTATATAATTTTATACTGCCTAGTTAATAAGAATATGTAACCTAAGTACGGTTGCTTCAAATTTAAGTGGCAAAAGTAATCCATTTTCTCTTATCATTTCCAAACAGTAAATATCTGTCATTACTGGTTAGATTATGAGCTTAAAAACAACTTTCTTTTTGAGTGCAATATTCCAGTTAAATTATACTTCAGTGGAGGTTAAGTTTCGTGATTATCTATCTCTTTCCAAATACCAGATATTCTGTACATTACATGAACAGCACCTTCCAATATTTCGAAAGTAGTAGTGTCTACTATGAAATGCCAGATCTGTAAAACACAAGTCAATAGAGAAAATGAGGTATAACAGCTAGACATCTACTGTGTACGTAGAGTGACCTTACAATTCATCATCAGAAAGCAAATGAGAGGTGTATCCATTTTTTTCTTCTTTCTCTATTGACAATTGTGACCAGATACATGGCTTTCTCAGATGTGAAGTTTAACATTCTATAATTCCCTGTTTTTCACCAATCTTAGAATTGCAGAGAAGCTTAAAGTTATCTATTTGTTTTCTCCACTCTTCTGACCCTGGGCTCTAGCAGTTCTGCTTTTTCATGACAGTAAAGTTAAAATTTAAGGCTATTGCATAGACTTTTACCTTCTAAGAGTTTGTAAGCACATAATTCCCTATTTCTCTTTTCAGTCTCTAACTGACTCAGAGATAAGAGTGGTAACAAATAGACCAGCTTTGTGCCTTTACACTAATCCAGGTGGGAGAAGTCGATCATACGGAAGAGGCACTGGAAGGCCATAGTATTTAGGAGATATTGGAAAATAGAGTCAACAGGATTTCCTAACAAACTAAATGCGAGATTTGAGGAAGAAGCCAAGAATCTCTCTAAGGGTAAATTTAAGATCTCATGGAATGCCAACACATACCAAAAAGAAGAAAAGCAGCCTGAAAAGGAAGTATGATTAACCAGTGATGAGTTCAGAAAACTAAGAGTGCTATTTCAAATCGAATGTGAAGCACTACCATCCAAGGGAGAAAAACCATCGCACAGGTCAAATGCTACCTTTAGGTCAGTAAAGATGAAGACTCATACTAAAGATGAAGAAGAATAACTGGATTATAAATTCAGATATACTGGTGTACTTGACAAGAACAATTTTGGCCAGTTGATAATCAGTAAATGTTAAGAAACAGTGTAAAGATATCCTCTATCATATTTCTGGCTCAGTTTTTTGAATTATGGGAAGTAAAAGCATAACAATTTCAGAGAGCTGTAGGGAACCCAAGTACCTACGAGAGAAAAACAAAAATTTTTCTTGGAGTGAGAAAGTTATGGGAATGATCTGAAAACAGACTACAAAGACTATAAACATTAGAAGGGAAAGGAAAAGAGTTTCAGGGGCTGGGAAAGAATGAGATTAGGAGATGAAACAGGGAATATAAAGATCGGAGGCAGGAGACAGGGGTGACATAAGCATCTAAGTCCTCTTTAACTGACTGACAAGAAAACCTAAAAGACATAATGGTCCCTTGGAAATGGGGGTCACCTCAGCATACGTATTTTAATATTGCATATGTATTCACATATGCATATCCACTTGTTTCTAATGCCCTGTTCTCATCACAGCCGCATTCTGAATATTCCCTTTTCATAATGCCAGTCCCACAAAACAATCATCTTTCAAGCACCCCACAGCTTTCCCAGAAGAGGGAATACATGTTACTTTCTCTCTGAGTGATGGCTTCTGTTATGGCACTTTCCCACTGATGCAGAGCCTAAGCTAAGGGAAATGGCTGTTTGTATTGTTCTCTCGTCGTGAGCCAAATGGAAAATAGTAACGTTTTTAAACACCTGTTTTGAGATTTCTCTGCTTGCAGAATATAGTTGAGCATGATACAGATGAGCAGTGAGAACAAACTGAGCCCTTAAAGAATAATACAGTGACACTCAACTGTGAAGCAAAATTAAAACAAACAAAAAAATTGCATGGATTGTGTAGGAGCAGGTACACTGAAAGTTAAATAAAACACTTCCTGAGGTACCGCAGTTGCCTGCAACCCAGGATGCCATCTGCTACTTGGAGTGTGACTTTTCTCTTTTTTCAGGCTCATTGATCAGAATAAACATATCCAGGTAAATTTGCTGTGGTCAAATTAATCAACATTTTCATAAGACTGAAATAAAATGGAAAGTGAAGGAAAAGACAGATTTTAACTACTTACTAATCTCTGGTGTATACATATGTCCCCCAAACATTTTTGACAAATGTGCGCAGATATTCAGCACCGTTTGAAAATGTTAAGTGGGTGTTTCTTTAATAAACACACAAACAGAGAGAAATTCAAAAGGTGTTTAATTAATACTTCTTTTCCACCATGTTTCCTCACTAAAACCGTATGTTAGAAATCTGATATTTCCATGTTCAAAAAGTTACTTTGCTTTTATTTTAAAATAATTTTTGATTTACATATAAGTGTTGTATGTATTAGTTGGGTACATACAATATGGTTTTTCAAAGCAAGCAGTGTGTGATAATTAAATCAAAGATATTAACATATTCATCATTTTCAGTAAAGAACATTGCATTGTAATCTGTACAATCAATTTTTTCACTACCAGTGTTTGTGTGTGTGTGTGTGTGTGTGTGTTTGTGTGTGTTTATTAGACTGGCAGCATCACTTTTTGTTAACTCTGTTGTGATAGGCTGTTCCATCCCTGTATGCCTTATTTATGGGCATTCTATGTCCATTAAATGCCTTTTCCCTGAGTTCCTCCCACCCAAATCCCCCAAAAATATATTATTTAAAAGAACATATTAAGCTTATACAGCGGCAATGAGGTCATTAAAAGAGGTCATCCCTTGAGCTTTGGTAGGTGATATGAATCCAGTCACCCATCAGTCTCAAATTCATACAGAATATATGCTCTTCAAAGGTTTAACTTAATCAGCTGTTTCCAAATCTGGCTGTGTTTTAAGAACAAAGAATCCCAGACCTTACTCTAGATGCACCAAATCAGATCTTCTGGAGGAGCCTCACTGTATCTCGTAATAATCTCAGTGTGCTCCTAATGTACAATGGGGTTGAAAATATTCATTTGAAAAAGTTTGTCTTGCATAAATATACATTCAGAAAAAAGTGCAAACATACAAGTAAGATATTTTTCTTTTGATTAAGTTATTATCAGTATTAAAAAGTTATAATTATCCATTCTGAGGTTTTAACACACCAACTTGAATAAGTTTAAATCCTTTGTTATCCAATACTTCCTCTATAAAAAAGATTTCTTGACATAGGGTGAATGGGAGAGAGAGAGATGGAAAGAGGGAAAGTGAGAAATTATCTCCCGGAGGGATGGCCACACCACAATCCCTTCTCCTCCATTCTTCTCTCAGGATCTTGGCAATGCTTACTGACATACCTGGCATGATTTTCAAGCTGCCAGGTCCGGTACTTAACTGTGGTCATCAATGTTGAAGTCTAGTGCCTTAACCACCACACCAAATGCTGTTTCCCAATTCTTCCTTTTGATGACAAGATATGTTATATGCAGTGTAATATAAAGGGGAGGCATCAGGGCCAGCAGATGGCTTCCTGGTTATGTCACTGGACTCCCGCATGGCCAACTGCAGTTGGAGTCCTGGACCCAGTGGCTTAAAAATCACATCCAGCATATGTGCTTGCATACCCAAGATCTGGGGAGGACAAGGAAGAAGAGACTGTGGTATGGTCATGTCCCTTGGTGGGTGATTTCTCACTTTCCCTCTCTGTCTGTCTTTCTCGCAGGCAAGTACACATGCCTTAAGGCAAAAACCTCTTCAAAAAAAAAAAAAGAGAGACACCAAATATGAATAATATGAATAAGGAGGCAAAGGGTGCTATAGACAAATATTGCATTTTCCCAAGTTCATAATGAAACAGTTCATGCTAAACAAAGGGGCCATGTTCTGATTCACATCTAGTGGCACCAGTGCTTGGTCAGCTTCTAATTAAATTTCCAGATGAGAAAAAATGGTTGAGAACACCAGGGAGAAAAGATAGTTCAGTGGTTGAAAGATCTCTTCGGGCATGTACTAAAGTAGAATTAATGATTAGGAATGATTTCCTATTAGTATTGACCACACTGTACTTATTTTCTGTAATCAAAATCCACAAGTGCTGGCCCAGCCATGGTGGTGCAGCAGCAGCACACTGAATGGCCTGCCATGCTGGAAGCCAGACAGAAGAGCAGGAATCAGTTCCCTGGGAGACTTGCACACTCACGTGCCTGTGATCCTGGTTATACTGAAAAAGCTTTGGCCCAGGGGTTGAGGGAGAATTGTGACATCAGACTCCATTGAATTGTTTGTTTCTTTCTATCTAATGAAATAAATACATAAATGAAAACTTAAAACACACACACACACACACACACACACACACACACACATAAGTTGCTGACTATGTGATCAGTCTCAGTAAATGGGACTAAATGCTGCTGGCTGATTTGTCAGAAAGTTCATGCCACATTTCTTTGCATGAGATTTTCATGGTTATGAGATATTCTGAAGCTGAGGCAACACATGCACACGAGCAAGCACAAGAAGACTTGAATTGATTCCAAAACTTCAGCATCCAAATCTATCCTCTGCTGGTGAATTCTGAAATTCAGTATTTTTTTCTTATTGTTCTGTCAAGTCCTATTCTTTTTTTTTTGTCTATATTACATGAGTATACTAATATATCAACTAGCTCATTAATATGATTTAATTCATAAAATATTTGTTTTTGCTAAATGGCGTTAAATGAGATCTGATTATGTGGTGGAAAACAAAGTGGAATAAAACACCTGAAAACAACAAAAATCAAATGATGGAAAAACGGCTTTTGTTTGTTTGTTTGTTTTCTGTTAGGCTTGTGTCTCACCAGAAAGAGACAGAGAGATAGGGAGGGAAGATCATGGGGTATGGCCACACTGCAGTCCCTTCTACTCCATTCTCTCCATTTTGGTCATGCAAACACACATGCCTGGAATGTTTTTCAAGCTGCCAAGTTCAAGACCCAAACTGCTCAGTTGGTCATATGGGATACATATGCCTTAACTACCAAGCCACCTGCTGTACCTAGAACTACCAATCTGTTTTACTTAGGCAGCATAATAACATTTATTTCTTCTGCCTTTCTAGCAGAACAATAAAAGTCTGGCGAAGCTATTGTCTGAAACGGAATATTCAGATCCCAAATATCCTCAACAAGTTCCCCTGCTCCCATCTGTGCTCCTCTCATTCACAGTGATGATGTGTGATTTTAGGAAACGGCTCTCAAAACAAAGTTGCTAAATTGATTATCTCATTGGAATTAGTCCAGGCTTCATATTTTACCTTGTGTATGTGGGTATTTTTGTTTGCATAATATCTAGGGCAGAAAAAAATGTAATTTTCCTTAGTGAAAGACAAAATAATTTTGTTGTTATATTAATTTGACACTTTCTGTAGAATTTTAAAAACAAACAAAAAGCACTGAAGTCCTTTTAATGTTTCTTGTGCTGGAATTAGATGTGTAGAATGTTGAATATAGAAAGACAGGCAAAAAAGCACACTTGCTGCATCCCAGAGGAATATACTTTTCTGTGGACAAGCAGATTGTTTTCAGAAATGATGGCATCAGCTGCCAGGATCTTTGCTCTGCATTCTATACCACTCTGAGCAGGATCAGTGGATAATAAAGCTTTCCCCACACATTATCTAATCATGGGTGAGGCTTTTAGCTCTATAGCAATTACTGTGCTGGATGATCACATGCTAGTACTGGCTCAATTTCTCTGGACAGGTAATGTGTGAGTTGAAAAGAAGTGTTGCTTTGTGAATTTGTCTCAGCTGCTTTACATTAGTCATAAAAGGCATTTCTCTCTTTAACCGAACTATTATTTGTGCTTTGTATACACATAACTAGGGCCAAGAAAAAATCTGTAATAGCTTAAATTGATCAATACTCATGTTTTATGTTCACATTTTTAAACTTATTCCAGAAACTCAGTCCAGAAACTGAGTCTTCAGAGATGGCAAAAACCCTAAATAATGTGATAGATTATTTTCAAGATGCGTGATCAATTTTGATAGCATTTTTACTCATTCTAAAGAACAATTTTGGCAAGATATTTAAAGTTGAAATTAGAAACTGAAGTATGAGAACAGTGCTTTGAGTTAATGTTCTTCTCAGAATATATGAACAACATGTGTGTAGAACTCAGATTTGGGCAGATCTTGGCAAAGGTTTTTACGTTTTCATGAAGCAAGTTTATTGCATTTAGACTCCAGACGATCTCTTAAACTCTATTAGGGGACCAAATCTAAAATTAAGTCCAACTTTATTCCATACACAACTAATCATCAACTAATCTTCAGTGAATACACAACTAATCATCACAACTAATCTTCAGTGAATAAGGTAGTAAAGAAAACATTAAATTGCATATAATAAATATATGGTTGTTGGAAAAGTCATGAGGCATTTTTGCATAGAGAAACTTAAAAAATACGTCATGACTTTCCAATGACACTATATATATATATATATATATATATATATATATATATATCATTAAGAAACAAATTAACATATACACCATCTCTTATAGGCACTTGCTGTGTGCAGAAAAAGTAGCTAAAGATCTACTCTATTAGAAAATTTTTAATATATAATACAATATTATTAACTATAGTGTTTATGCTGTTAATTAGACCTCTATGCTTATTATTCTACAAAGCTCAAACTTTGTACCCTTTGATCTCCATCACCCTATTCTTCCCTAATTACTGCTCTACTCTCTGTTCCATGTATTTGAAAGTTTTTTTAAGGTGTGTGTGTGTCTGGTTCTAATTACACACATAAGAGATATTATGCAGTATTTTTCTTTCTCTGACAAACTTCTTTCACATATCATAATGTTCTATTTTCAAAGGCTGAGTGATATTCCTCTGTGTGTGTGTGTGTGTGTGTGTGTGTGTCTAAAACATTTTCTTGGGGCCAGCAGATGGTGTAGTGGTTAAGACACTGGACTCCCACAGGGCTGCTATGATTTGAGTCTTGGACTAGGTGGCTTGAAAATCACAGTGAGTGCATGTGTGTGTGTGCACCAAATCCTAAGAGAAGAGTGAAGGAGAAGGGATTGCCCTGGATTTGCATATTGCCTTATGGTACGGACATTTTAACAATATTGATTATTACAGTCCAGATGATTTTTGTATATCAATTTTCTATCCTGCAATTTTACTAAATTTATTTAGTATGTCTAATGGTTTTTTAGTGGTATCTTTAGGGTTTTCTACATATAGGATCATGTCATTTACAGAGATAGAACAGATCTTGAAGGGCATTATTAACCATTACATATACCAACAAATAATAATTAGGTAACCTAGAGATAGTGGATAAATTCCTAGAAACAAAATCTACGAAGACTAAATTAAGAAGAAATGGAATGCCTGAACATACCAATTTTAAATGAGGATATTGAAATACTAATTAAAAAAACTGCTTGAGAAAGAAAAGCCTAGAACCAGATAGTGTCACATCTGAATTCCACCAAGTATTTGAAGAACTAGTAATAGTCTTCTTAAACTCTTCCAAAAGATAGATGTAGCGAGAATAATTCTAAACACATTTTATGAGGTGGCATTACCCAGATATCAGAAACAGACAAAATACAAGAAAAGAATATTATACTCAAATGTCTTTGATAACATATATGCAAAATAATAAATGTAATACTAGCAGACCAAATTAAGCAACATATATAAAAGATGGTATACCATGACCGAGTGGTATTTATTCCTGGAACATAGCTTGGTTCAATGCACAAAAAGTGGGACCAGCTGATAGAGTAATGGCTATGTCGCTGGACTGCCATGTAGTGTACCATCATTCAAGTACCCTGCTCGGTGGCTTAAACTGACACTGGGCATGTGTGTGTGTGCGTGTCCAAGATCCTGAGAGGAGAATGGAGAAGAGATTGTGACGTGGCCACTGCCCCTGGGGAGTGACTTCTCACTTTCTGTGTCACTGTCTCTCTCTGTCTTTCTGGTGAGCACACGCACCCTATAGCAAAAACCTCTCCAAATAATAATAATAATCTGTCAATGTGATATACCACATTAATAGAATGAAAGATAAAAATTACAGGAATATCTTTTTTATTATAATTTCTAGTTTGAATATAATTGCTGTACATTTTTGTAGGTCATAGTATATTTTTTAACAACATGTATATAATAATCAAATCAAGGACACATTCGTGTTTATATATGTTAATAATTTCCCCCTATTGTACATTTATACCCCTGTACCAATAACTACAAATATTCTCTCCATTTTTATTTGTCAAGTCCTTTAGCTTCTACTATAGAGCGAGGATGTACAGTATATATATGTTAAGTAGGGACATATATTATTGGTCTTTTATAGTCTGAATTATTTCACCTTGTCCATTTTGTGTCAGATGACAGGAGATCATCATTTTTGACAGAATAATATTCCATTTTGTGTAAGTGTTATACTTCTTTTAAGCATTCATCAAGTTTTGGGCATTTAGGTTGACTTCATGTCTTCGTTATTGGGAATAATGGTGCAATAAACATGCAATAAACACACATTCCAATATCTCTCTTAGAAGAGTGATTTTCTGTCCTTTAGGTTATACTATCTTAATTGATACAGAAAACATATTTGAAAAAGTTCAATATACTCTTATGATAAACACTCTAAGCAAAATAGGTATTAAAGGAAATCTTTTTAACACAGCAAATCCAGTAATCAAAAGCTAATATTATTGTCAATAAAAAAAAACTCAAAAAACTGAAAGTTTTCCCCTCAGAACTGATACAAGGTAAGGATAATCACTCTCGCTGATACTGTTTAACATAGTACTAGAAGTACTAAAAAAAACCAACAATACAATCAGACAAGAAAAATACATAAAAATCAGAAAGGAAGATGTAAACCAATCCATTCCATTGTATATTGAGTAAAAAATATATAAAATTATATAAATAATCATGTAAAATATAAATATTATTATGGTATGAAGCCTTTTTTGAGAGAGTCATTGATTATCTTTGGGTTTCTTTTGGAGAAGTTTTTCCTGTAGGGTACATGCACTCACCAGAATGACAGAGAGAGACAGAGATACAGGAAGTGAGAAATCACCCCCTCCCCCAGGGGATGGCCATGCTGCAATCCTTTCTCCATTCTCCTGTCGGGATCTTGGGCATGCACAGACACGTGCTGGTGTGAGTTTAAGTCACCAGGTGCAAGACTAGAACTATGGTCAAGTCCAACAACATAGCCATTATGCTATCTGCTGGTCTTGTGTCATTGATCATCTTACCTGAGAAGTTTTTTACATCACATTAATAAGTTTAAGTCATGTGATCAATATGGATATCCTCAAAATTTTTACATAAATTTTATAGAAGAAAAATATTTTATCTATATCTAAAACTTATTTAATTTTATTTTATTATGAGGGAGAGAGATAAGTATTTTTGTCAGGGTCTTGCTATATCACAATCTTTTCTATCCTAATTTCCTAGATATCTAGGACCATATACATGAGCCACCATACTAGCCTGTTGCAGGTTGGGCCAGGAATTGAACTCAGGTCTCCAATAAGGCCTGAGCCATAGGGCAGACATGCTCTCTTACTTGTACCACTGCAGCTTGTAACTTATTTTTAATCATATAATTTCTCACTTAATGTTTTGTTGAGATAAAATGAAGGTGGTGTTCACAAGATCATAAATATGAGATTTGGGCAAGTGGATTTGCAGGTTAAGTCTCACGATTTTCATTAGAATTTTGGTATAATTTTTCTTTTTCTTTTTTTTTTTGGGAGAGATTTTCGCTATAGGACGCCTGCGCTCGCCAGACAGACAGAGAGAGACATAGAGACAGAAAGCGAGAAATCAGCCCCCAGGGGGAATGGTCACGCCGCAATCCCTTCTCCTCCGTTCTCCTCTTGGGATCTTGGGCATGCATGCACACACGCCCAGCGTGAGTTTTAAGCCACCGGGTCCGGGACGCGAACCGTGGTTGACTACATGGGAGTCCAGAGACATAGCCATTACGCTAACTGCTGGTTCCCGGTATAATTTTTCAAAGTTGCCTTAGGTTCAGGAAGAATCTTTTGCATTTTGAACTTCTTCATCTTGCAAAACCCCTTAGGTTTTAAAATAATGGGAAATGCTAAAAGCTGAAATATAATTTTTAAAAGCTACTTGAAGAAATGAAAGTTTATTTTTGTAATATCAAATTCTCTGATGTAGTTCGATGTTATTGTATTGCATTTATCCCCAGACATTTTATGTAATGCTCTATTTTTTGCAATTTAGGAAAAAATCTTACATTTAACGATAAAAACATGAATAAGAAAAACACAATGACATAAACATTTGCTTTAAACTTTGTGGGCTATATGCACTCATTATAAATCTATTTTAGCACAAGAGAGTGACTTCAGTCTTTTAACACAAACATTTAGAAATTTTGTCACATTGGTACATTTGAATGATCATCCCTATTTTCAAAGTGCAGTAATCTGAAAAATAGTGCAGCAAGTCATAAAAATGCATATTTTATAGGTTTCAGTAAAATATTTAAAAAATTTTTTTTTATTCTTGATTTAAAGTACAGTGATCATCTTTTTTTTTTTTTTTTCTTTTTTTTTTTTTAAAGTTTGCCATAGGTTGTGTGCACTCACACAAGAGAAATAGAGAAAGTGAGAAATAACCAACCCTCAGGGGTATGGCCATGCCTTAATCCTTTCTCCACTCTTCTCTCCATATGGGGCAGGCATGCCTCTGTGCTATTGTGATTTCCATGCTGACGGTTCTGGGATTCGAACTGTCACGCAACTGAATCTCCACACCAGTTAGCCAAGGAACCATCTTAATGATAGAGAACCTGCCTTACAGGTGAAAGAGCTCTGTTGCCTAGTGGTTAAGGAAGCCAATTTCTGGCAAATGTACAGTTCAATTCCCAGACCCCTGGACTTCCAAATAATGCCACGCAATGTACGCCCTTGACCAAAATTCCAATGAGATAGAAGAGAAGGAATTCTCATGTAACTATTCCCTCATGGATGGTGCTTTCTCCCTTTTCTGTCTCTCTCTAGCAAGTATAGATACACTCTGGCAAAGTTAAAAAAAGAGAGAGTAAAAAACTTTCTTATAGATATTTCACCATTGGCCCAGTAAAATAACTAATGCTTAATTATATTCATTGCATTGCATGAAATTACACTGAAATTTAGATAAGTGTAATTTGTAATTTATCGAAGAAAGCTGTGCAACCTTTACTGACTGTCCATGTTCATGCACAGGTAGTGATATTGTTTGGAATTTTCTAAAATACAAAATATCATACGAATCTTAAAAGATTTTTTTTCATATGTTACTTTTGTGTTATTAAAGGTAAATAAGCAAAGTCAGTGAGTAGTGTGGTTGTTAAGGCACTGGACTCCACATGGCCTACCATGGTTGAGTCCTGGACATGGATTTTTGTGTGCATTCCTAAAGTCCTGAGAGGAGAATGGAAGAGAAGGGATTGTGGCATGGCCATCTCCCCTAGAAGGTGATGTCTCACTTTTCCTCTCTCTGTCTCTGGCTCGCTCGTTTTCTCTCTTCTGAGCACACATGCCTTATAGAAAAAGCCTTACAAAATATAAAAAAGCTAATAAGCTTAGCCACAGTGGGATGTGCTGCTAAGACAGTATACTCCATTGCTGTAACCATATGGAGGGGCCAAGTCATAATACTGGCCCAACCTAAAGGCTAGCACAGTGACATGCAGATGTACTCCCAGTGACTCAGGGCAGTGGAAGCAGCAGGATCATGAGTGAGAGTCTGGGATGTGCCAAACAGTGAGACTGTGCCTCAAGAAGGCCTGGGTGTAATGGTGTATACTTGTGTACCCAGCTGGAGGCTGAGCAGGAGGACTGCAACACAATGATACCGTGTCCTAAAAAGGAAAGTGAGTAATTGGACTCCACTTTTACAAATATCTGTTTACCATCAGGATACAGTGAGCAAGCTTATTACAAAGATCTCAATTCTTGGTGAGATATTTATTCCTCTGCATCTGCAATCATGTACCTTCAATTCAGAATCTCATGAAATGTATTGTTTGGACTCTGTTTTGGCTAGTCACGATTATTGCTATTTTAGTGGGAATGCAATCATATTCATGATAATAAGCTGATCGAAGATCTTTGGTAACATAAGTGAGGGAATACCTATGCTTAAATTTGAGAATTTGCAAGATATTGTTTGAATAACACTGGAATATCTGAGAGTAAAATGGAAAGTACTGTTTGTCAATAAAAAAATAACAAAAGGCTAAGAAAGCTAGCTAAATCTTCACTACAGAGCAATTTTGAATGAAGTATTGAAATACGGATAAGTAGAGGAACTCAATTCAGATCTAATTCAGAAACAGTTTTGCCTGAGGTTGATTTGATATAATCTTCAGGCAAAGAATGAAGACATTTCTGAATATAGCAGAGATGGACAAGCAAGCAAGCAGAATTCTAAAACCAACCAGAAAGGGATATATATATATATGTGTATATATATATATATATATATACACATACACATACATACATACACACACACACACACACACACATATATATATATATATATATATTTTTTTTTTCCCCCTTGCAGATTCTCTCATGTAGTGAAGGCAAATAATCACTTTAGGAACATTATTTTTATGTAAGGTCAAAGTCAAATATCAAGAAATTGATCAAATAAATAGAATATCCTATGATTTAATAGAGAAAAACAAAATATAAGACAACTTTTAATAGAAATGAATACCATTCATATACAACTAAGAATAATAGATAAAAAATAATATAAAGAGAAATACACTTCAGTACTTAGATATATGTAAGAAAATTATTTCAGAAAAGAAAAAAAAAGAATTAAGGTTTGAAATAGTGACATATGTAAAGCCAGGATATATAAAAATATGCTGTTTCATCTTAAAACACTCAAATTCTCAGATTTATCATGAGATCTCTATCAAAATAAGTGGATGTGGTACTTATTAGTTTAGTCATTCTCAAAAATTGTTTGACTACAGGGAAAAAAAACTAACTAACTTTAGCCAGTTTTGTGTGTAGTCAGAAATAAATGGTCCACCTTTTATTATCAGGTGCTGAGAACGGCCCTGAAAATAACCATATTTAAACTTGAAAATATTTCACCTGCATTGGCCCTTCCAAGGCTACATGCCTAAATTTGTATTTGTAATCTTGTTTTCTTAAAGAGGGACTCGTGATTTATGTAGGCTTCAAGGCTCACAAAACTTAGATATACCCATGGAGATATTACATCTGAAATTAAGGTAAAAGGCGGAACTGACAAAAACATTGTCATCACTGTCAGATACTTACGCATTTTCCCCCTTACTATTATTCTGTCTCTATGGTAATAAAGCATTTCTAATCCCTCACTTTCAAGGTGTTCTACAATATCTTTTCAGTTTCTCTGTAAGAAAGAAAATGAGTAGCTGTAATTGCTTTTAGATCAGACAGAAATGCGCGTCAGGAATTGTTCACTAACAGTTGAATTGTAGCAGCACTAGTCTTACTTCTAATGCTGAGAGTCTGCCACATTTCTTCAATAAACCATGATTTTAATAGTGTATTTACAACTTGGAGAAAAGCAATGGCTACTTTTCAATAAGTGAGATCTTGGCTTTAAAGAATGAAGTTAAACCTAAGTTAGAATGCTAATCTCTTTTTCTGGATATGTTGAGTAAATAACAAATGATGGTTTTTTTCCCACCTCCTGCATAAATATGTATGCACATGTTTGACATGTATACGTCTGTTTAGGGGAATGAAATAGGGTGATAAAGAGGAAACAGGAATAAATGATCAACAAATAAATTGTATTACTTAAAAATTCATAACAACATACTATTGTAATATAATAAGAGATACGTAAATTGGTATCTGTCCCTAGTTAATCTTAGTAAAGGTCTAAGGAAAGATGGAAAAACTAACAGAAAGTAGAGAAGGGAGCTCCTAAATTCTTAGTTAATAAAGATGTCCCTAACTTCAGATGCCAGCAGCAAGCGGCAGATTGTCACCTACCTATTTTATTGTCAAACTGTAAATTAGAATTCCCACTATCCCTACTTTAGGTTCAACTAATTTGCTAGAATTGCTCATAAAACTCAGGAAACATTTATATTTATAAATTAATTATAAAAATATTTCAGAGAATACACATGAACAACCAGATGAGGAGATGCACAGAAAAGGGTTTGTGGGAAGTGGTGTGGACCTGCTATGCTCTCTCCAGGTACACCCCTCCCCAGGCACCTCTAGGTATTCATTAGTATGGAAGTTCTCCAAACCCAAGACTTGTGAGTTTGTATGGAGGATTAGCTAGAATACTTAGGCATGACTCATAAAATGGATCATTGTGATGAACTCAGCATTTATCCCCTCTTCTTTCTGGAGTTGGGTTTGGTACTTAAACTTCCAATCTTTTTTTTTTATTGTCTTTGCATAAGGTGCATGCACTCACCAGACAGAGAAATACAAAGAGAGAAATCACCCCCAAGGGGGATGGCCACACTTGAATCCCTTCTCCTCCATTCTTCTCCCATTCTTCTCTTAGGATTTTGGGCACACATGCAAATGCACCAAACATTGGTTTTAAGTTGCTGGGTCTGGGACTCAGATAGTGATTGACTATGTGGGAGTTCAACAACATAACAATTATGCCATCTTCTGGTCCCAAAACTGCTGAACTTCTAATGACATCATTGTTTGTTCTGGCAATGAGCCACGATACTCAGGCTATCCAGAAGCCACCCAAGAGTTGCCACATTGGAACAACAGATGCTACTATCACCCAGGTAATTCCAAAAGTGATATTACAATCTCTGTGTCCAAGGCTCCTATGACTCAGGAGATTACAAATGTCTTAGGTATTCTGTATCATTTAGGGAAATATCTCTTATTATATTACAAAAGTATGTTGTTATAAATTTTTAAGTAATACATTTATTTGTTGATCATTTAAATGAACTCATTTTATATTTTATCATCTTTTTGATATAAATGTAAAGAAAATAGATGAAAAGATTGGCACACAATAGTTTTATAAAAGGTACTCTACAAATACTTTTTTCCAATTATAAATAATTTATTAGCAGTATGATACTTTTGTGAATTTTCAACATATATTTTCTCCAATAAATTTTTAATTTTTATAATCTTCTCACTCTAAGAAAAGACTTTGATTCTATGGCTTCTCCTTTATTCTATGGAGAAGAAGGATCGATTTTTGTTTAAACAACCAAAAGAAAATAGGACCTTTTCAAGGGAGGGAATTAGAAAAGGCTTTAAGTGGGACAAACAAACAACCTCTCTGCCTCTATCAGAAGACTAGACGTTCATTGTTTTTCATATCTACTCCTTGGTTTAGAAAGGGAAACAGAAATACCAAGTGGATGGAACGCTCAGACAGAGAGGAAAGTTAAAGCAGATAGGTATATAGTCCTCTCTTCATTTAGGGATCTGGAAGAAAAGACATCACAGAACCACTTAGGTCGTCATGTGGCATAGTGATGAAACCATACTTAAATGTGGAAGAAAATTGAGAATTAAAAGCCTGAGTACCTTCCACACTTTCCTTGGCAATGTGTAAAACGATCATATAAGAAAACCTACAGTAAATCTTCCATATTCTTCCTCGAAGATTTACTGCTGAGTGAAGCAAGCCAGGCTATGAAGGAGAGACGTTGTATGTCCCCACTTAATATATACTGAGTGTCCACACTCTATGATTGAAACTGATTGACTGAAGGATATAGAAACACAGTAAATGGGTGTAAATACCAGATATAGTGTGTGTGGAAGAGTAGGGCCTGAGGAAGGACATTTAGAAGAAAAATAGGGAGGCAAAGCATTAATGGGACAAAGAAATGTGGTATTATCTGTTGAAGATATTTTATAGTTTTATCAACTGGACTAGGGAGAAATATTCACATACTGAAATATTCACTTTGTAAGCTAAGTAATATGCTTGAATGTATAAAAGAAAATGAAATAAATTTTAAAAAGGAAGGGAAAAAAAGAAAGAAAAACTGCAAGGTTAACTTTTGAAGCCAGGGATGAAATGAGGCACATGCCTTGTATGTTTCAGAGTATCTACATTACTTTGATGACAGTGGGCCTAACCAACCCTAACACTGGCTGGAAAGGCAGGGCAAAGCACCTAGTCCCTGATATGCTAAGACACTAGCTACAACACCAACAAATTCAACAGCTTAGACAGACATTTACAGAAAGAAATCAAGTTGCATAAGTCAAAACTCAAGAACAATTTAAGAAAAGAATCATCTAAGAGCCAGAGTATTTTTTTTTTTGGAGAGGTTTTTGTTATAGGGAGCATGCGCTCGCCAGACAGACAGAGAGAGACAGACAGACAGAAAGCGAAAAATCACCCCCCAGGGGGGATGGTCACGCCACAATCCCTTCTCCTCCATTCTTCTCTTGAGATCTTGGGCATGTACGCACACACACCCGGCGTCAGTTTTAAGCCATCAGGTCCGGGACGCGAACCGCGGTCGACTACATGGGAGTTCAGCGACATAGCCGTTACACTAACTGCTGGTCCCAAGAGGCAGAGTTTTTAATCCAACACCATAGAATACTTATATTTGCCTAAAATTCAAAATTTAACTTAAAAATTAAAAGGTAAGAAGAAAGGATAAAAGGTGAGAAAGCATAAGCAATCGTCCATACAGAGTTTGAATTTTAAGTTGAATACTATCCAACAAATTATTGTCCACTATTGACCCATAACCGACATGAGCTACTTAGATACATTCTGAAGAAAACTCAGTGTTTCTTTTAACATCTTTTCTTCCCTCATTCCTTTATTTATATTATTTACTCAGCTTTGGTTGTTTTCATTTTGTTTTTGCCTTCAAGAAATATAATAGTAGGTATCATTTTAGTCAAAATGTAAGTTGGACCTTCTAGTATAATTACACATATTATCAGCAAAAAGCCCAGTTAGAAGTTGAAAGAATGATATAAACAAATAATGAATGACTAAAAAATAATTGTTCATCTATCAAATGGGCAAAGAATCTTTAAAATAGATGGACTATATATTAATTAATAGCTACAAAGCTTTAAATAGAATAAAAAATTTTATGTTGGAGAATTCCTCCACAGGCCTGCTTAGAAACTTAAATGGTTTAAAATTTAAATGATACGTAGCATAGAACACACCTAAAAAGGTTTTGGCATATCTTTGTTCTTTTCCAGGATATCAGGAATATAAGACACATACATTAATTTTTAGTCTTTTTTGGTCTTCTTTCCTGAAGTTAAAATTATCTCATCTCAGAGGTCTGTTCTCTCAGCATTCTCTTTCTCATCTTTCAGAATGAAAGCAAGTTAAACCTTCACACATGCCATTTTTTCCTTCCCCCTGATAATTTATTATGAAAATTTAAAAACATACATAAAAATTAAAATAGCTGTGTAATGATCACCCACATACCCTGCTTAGATTACACAATAGCTGCCTTATCACACATCAGTCCTTCCCTCTACCACACTTCATTCCAGCGTTATTTTTATTTTTAAGATAAGTAAAGCAAAATTGAATTTCTGAATCATGTACACACATGCCATAATCTAATCAATTATATGCTGGACCCACTTATTCATTCAACCATTCAAATTCAACTTTTTATAAATTATAGAATACAATATTACAGGACTGGACTATTACCAGTCTATATTACACCAAAAAAGTATGAAATGCTGAATCAAAAGCAAGCATCTTTCAAAGTAGAAATAATGTTCCCATTTGGCTAAAAACAATTTCTATAACTATATAGAACTCTTAATTTTCATGTATTTTTGGCTTCTGTGCATTATTTCAATCTCTGAATCACCTAATGTAATTTATTTTTTGCCCCCACTTTATGATTTCTACTCAGGAATCCCTAAGATATACAAAAAGAAAAAGAAAAAATTCTGATTCCAAAGTCTGGGCTTTTCTCTATCCCATACTATTGCCATAACTGCTCTCTGGTGAATTAAAAATAAATTTAGTAATTGTGATATTTATTTCCTACTTTGTTGTGTGTAAAATGCCATAACTTTCATGCTTCAGTTTAATTTTATTTCCTACTTCTTGCCACTAATGTAAATCTAAAGAGTTTATTGGGTAATGTTTTAAGTTTCCCATAAAAACACTTAATTTTTAAAGTATTGTATAAAGTAATTTCATTAATAAGAATATTGCTTGAAATTATCTGCTAAGCAGATATCTCCTGATAATTTTAAAGCATTTTTAAAAATCACCCTTTTCCCACAAAGAACACTTTTTTTTTTTGGATAGTGTAGACAGGCTGTCTTTTGTGTAAAGTCAAAGGAAGACATTTTTAAAAAGAACATGAGCAGAGTTTAGAAAGCCAGCATTTTCGTCAGTGTGAAGTAGAATGCTCATGTTAGAGAAAAACTGCCTGATATTACAGTCCAGAAGCTTCTCTGCCACAGAATAAGTCAAATATTCAAGAAGTAACTAAGGCATTAGCAATCTTCATGTACCTGCTAAGAAGGGAAACCACAATCTGTCTTCCAGAAAACAATTATTTCTGGCAGTCTCCAAAAAGACCGAAGTCTGTCCTCCTGAATTTTATCACATTGAAAATTTGTTGAAGAAAGTTGGAAAATTTAACAATTGTAGGAGTTTCTCTAAGCTGAATAGCAAGGATGAGATTGCTGGGTGAGCAGGAAGATGCATGCACAGAAGTTTCTACACATTAACAGACCCATTTTTTAAAAAAAAGGCTTGTAGTGTTTTATATCCCTATCAACAGAGCACAAATGTTTACCTCATCCTTAGTATCACTTTTTGTTATACACATTTCAAATGTTCTCGATCTCATTTGTAGGTATGACTTAGTTTCTTGCTGGGGCTCTTTTTTAGATTTGTCTGTCAAATATGAGATTTTATCTTAAAATCATAAATGAAGGACCAGGAGTTGGCATAATGGCTATGTCGCTGGACTCCCATGTAGTTGAACGCAGTTTGAGTCCCAGACCTGGTGGCTTAAACTCACACTGGGCATGTGTACATGCGTGGTCAAGATCCCGAGAGGAGAATGAAGAAGGGATTGTGGTGTGGCCAGCCCCCTTGGGAGGGTGATTTCTCACTTTCTCTCTCTCTCTCTCTTTCTCTCTCTCTCTTTCTCTCTCTGTCTTTCTAACAAGCACATGCACCCTACAGCAAAAACCTCTCCAATATAAATAAATAAATAAATGAATGAATGAATGAATAAATAAATAAATAAATAATTAAATAAATTAAGTATGGATGCAGATTTTAGGAATTCAGAAAAATAAGAATATTTTAGACCAATGTACTTTTTCTCTTTATATATTGTAATTTATTATTTACAAATAATCATTATACATCTTTGTAGATTATAGAATGGTTCTTAAAAGCATGTATATGCTGTATAATAAATAAATTGAGGGTATCAACATATTTCCACTTTTGACATTTAACATCATGCTTTCACCATTCAAAATTCTCTCCAATTGTTATTTTGCAAGTATGGACCAAGTTGTCTATGACATTCTTTACTGTGAGATACAGTGGTAAATAAAAATATATTGATTAAAAATCAGGCAAGAAAAAAATCTCAAAAATTAACAAAGATTTATCTTAACATAGTGTAAGAAAAAATTGTAATTTCCATGTAGAGGACTGTGGAGATGAGTTTATAATCTGAAAAATCTGTGGGTATCATTTATTGGTCCAGTTAGAGATAAGTAAAATTGTGTGTGACAATAGGTCATTAGAGCTTAAAAAAAAGAATACTTTTACCTACATACTATGAGTTCTTGTAAGACCATAGTACTGTACTGTGCATAAAAAAATAAGTCCTTGAGAAAAGCAAACAAAATTAAAACAGATGTTTACAAGTGAAGACATGGTAAAGCTAGTGATTTGGTGATTTAAAAGCCTCACAAAAGTCTTTATTTTGACTTTTTTAAAGTTTATTTCATTCCAAATAAGACTCAGTTGTAACGTTTTGTACCTTTTCTTTATTATCTAGTTCTATTCAATGAGCAATGGTTACAATAAATATATAAATTGAAACCTGGGAGACAACTCTCTATCAAATAATTGGTGAATTTGTATTTAAACTTGCATATATGTAAAATTGCTGAATCTACATTTAGTGTCAACATTCAACGTTATTATCAATACTCCCAAATAAACAAATGCTGAAACAATTCACCAAAACAAAAACAGCTCTTCTGGAAATATTTAAAGAACTGATATACCAGAAAGGCTAAAGAGAGACAAATAGAAGTAAGAGAACACAAAACAACTAGAAAAGAGTATTAGACCAATATCTTTTAACAACCTAAAGTAAATTAGTGGGGAAAAAAATGCTTTTACAAATACCTTAAAACAAGAAGCAATAAGAAATTAAGAAAGTTGTTAGATCGAAAGGAATGAGTATTGTTCTGAAAGGTCTCAGCAAATTACATATAGTTTTGAAATGATTACACAAATTTGAAGGTTTGGAATCAGAATACAGGTTACTAAAATCAACTATTGGTATATACATATTCAGAAAAGTAAATAAGGTATAGAAAGATACATAAGAGAATAGATGGCATTATGGAGAATAGGAAAAACGAAGAAGAGAAAAACCAACATAGTGCTTGCCATGTCCTTGGCTCTGTTCTAAGTACTTCATACATATTTACATACTTAATCATCCAAAACCTCTTCTTAGGGAAATTGTCTCATTATTGCCATGTTACAATGGATGAATTTAGTGGATAAATTGAGGCAGAGAGGTTAAGTAAACTCTTCTGTAGTCACACAACAACTAAACTATGGAGCTACCATGGAAAACTGCTCAGGTTTTTATCTGTGTGCATTTTCCAACAATTCTGCTCAACTACAATTCATGAGACAAAATAGGGATGACCAGACTAATTCTATATACAGATAACAGGTGAGTCTGACATAGAAAATAAAGAGATGAAATGACTGAATTTGAAGAAATTTGTAAATTAATTATTTAATAAATAGATGTTATCTAATGATGGAAAAAATCAATGAAGAGTGATTTATAATGAGATATAGCTTTATAAAGTTAGCGGATATCAATTAAGAAGGAAACAACTAAAAATACATAGAAAAGGAAGGCCCCTGTAAGAAAACGTTCTGAACTTAGCCTTTTCATGCCAATATTCGTTTTCAGAACACAGTGGCGTAAACATGTAGGAGGAATAAAAAAGATTTGACTTGTTTTTGTGTAGTTCATATAGATAGTAGAAAAGGCATTTTTAAATAATATAAGAATTTTTACTGTGGGAAAAGGGATCCAAAAATTACCAGATGACAACATTCAAATAAACAAACAGAAATCACTAAAACCAGTTTAGCTATTAGGCCAGCCATGGTGATACAGCAGTAATGTAATACTCTATGATGCTGAAGGTACATGGGAAGGTCCCAGGTTCAAGGCCCATGGTCTCCCTACAAACAGGGGCCATGTGTGTGCCTGTATGGTTTTAGTACAATCTCTGGAACTTTGATTACATACTTCTAAATAATCTTTTAATCTTAAAAACATCTACATTCTACAAAAATAGTAATATAATTTCAATAAATTAGAATGATAATGTGCCATGAATTCACACATAAAACATAATGTCGAATGGGTAGTAGACAATCAAACAGGAGAAGACAGTAGATAAACAGACACAGGCATGTTGAATTATTGGAGTGTTAAAGCAAACTATTAAAAAAATTTTATTTCTGAAAAGAACAATTTGAAGGTCCCCCTAATAAACGTTTCAGAACTCTTAAATTTTGACATAAACAACATAAGCTATTTTAAAAATTAATAGCGATGTGAAAAAACTCTGGAATCAGATACTTTATGTTCAAATTTTGTGTGACCTTAGGTAATTTACTTAAACCTCCTATGTGGCAAATTCCTATTATTAAAAATAAAGTAATGATAAAAGAACATTGTTTAAAATATAATACAATCAGAATTGTGTTTGAGTAATAAAATAGATATTGCATGTAAATAATTTAGCAGAATGACTGCACATAATAAGTATACACTAACCATTTTGTTGTTTGTTTCTTAGGTTTTTTTTTTTTTTTTTTTTAAGAGAGATTTTTGCTATAGGGTGTGTGTACTTGCTGGAGAGATAGAGACAGAAAATGAGAGAACATCCCCTTGGGGGGATGGCCACACCACAATTCTTTCTCCTCCATTCTCCTCTGGATCTTGGGCACACATGCGTACACACCCAGCCTGAGTTTCAACCTGCCGGGTCTGGTACTCAAACTACCGTCAGTTATCCGGTAATCCAGTGACATAATTGTTACAAAATCTGCAGGTCCTACTAACAGTTTTTTTAAATTATTTTATTTAATTTTATACATCATCATTGTTATTATTATTTTTAAATTTCCCTAGAGAGAGACAAAGTGAGAAAGCAAGCCACCAGGTCTGGGACTTGCACCACAGTCAGCCATTTGGGAGTCCAGGACCTTAACCACCATGCCACCTGCTGGCCCCTAGAATAACAGTTTTTACTATAGTGGATATTTATCTTTCTTACTCATTTTACTCAAATTGTATTTTAATAAATAAATGGCAAATATAAACACACACACACACACACACACACAGCTTAAGATCATAATGGTGATGAAATAGAATCTTACCAGATTACATTTGCTTACAAGAACGTTGCAAAAAACTTTACTCACTTATTACAAAAGTAAACTTTGCATGAAATACCCATCAGTTATTCAGGATGGAAGGCAGTGATTATTCACAAAAACTATTCTGGATATCTTGTGCTTCATTTTCTAAAAGTTCCATCTGTTTTTTTAAAGTGGCTACTTGAGAAGAAATACAGAGGAATTCCATAGAAGAAAAGATGACAACTAGAGCAATACTCTACCTGGCCAGATTCTTTTAAAAAATAATTATTTCATTTTATTTATTATTACTGTTATTATTATTATGTAAATTTTCTATAGGTCACATGTACTCACCAGAAAGAGAAAAAAGAAAGTAAGCTGCCAGGTCCGGGATTCAAACTGTGGTCTGCAATGTGAGAGTTAAGTGCCTTCACCACTATGCCACCTGCTGGTCCCACCAGTCAAATTTTGAATATTCTTTCATTCTGAAATTTCTTCTTTTTCAGATAAAGCTATTTTCTGGGTCAATTTCTTCAAGTAAGTTGTGTTACCAATTCAGTATCAAAGCTTATGCTAACACTCATTTTTTTCTTTCAGTTTCTTCTTTACATCTTTATGTTTCTTTTCTCTTTTTAAAAAATTTCAATTTTGGGACCAGCAGTTAGCATAATGGCTATGTCTCTAGACTCCCATGTAGTTGACCATGGTTTGAGTCCCAGACCCGGTGGCTTAAACTCATGCCGGGCATGTGTGCATGCGTGCCCATGATCCCGAGAGGAGAATGGAGGAGAAGGGATTGTGGCGTGGCCATCCCCCCGGGGGGTGATTTCTTGCTTTCTGTCTCTCTGTCTCTGTCTGTCTGGCAAGCGCACGTGCCCTATAGCAAAAACCTCTCCAAAGGAAAAAAGAATTGATTTTTTTTTTTTAGTTTTTTATGTTTTTTAAATTTTCATTTAATAATTATATAACTTTACATCATATATCATGGTTTTTCCCAGTATGAAGATGGTGGATATTAGTCAAGTCAAAGACATTACCACATATATTATCAACAGATACCTTTTCATTTTTATGTCTAATAAATGTTTAGTTTGCTTTTTCCTGATCCCTTCTCTCCCATCCCCCCACTACCCCCACACTGTCTCTAGTATCTACAGTTACCCTCCCTGATATCATACTTTACAATCTCACAGTTTCTGCTATAGAGCACAGACCAAATCTTTATGTTTCTTAAGACAATTATGTGCAGGCTGTTTACTCTGGTCTCCCAAGAGTAATTAATATTTCTTTTAATATTTCCCATTCTATCCAAAATAATTCACAACCATGATGTCTTTCATCACCCTTAGAAATAAAAGAAAAACCTAGTGGTCTCTCTCTCTCAGGTAATGATGCTTCTCCAGGGTTCAGGGTTTTGTGATTTGTTTCTTCCATAGTATCTTCTTCTGAACTGCTGTCTTGAAAATGAGGGTCACCTTTTCGTACAACCTTCCCAGGTTTCACTAATCGAACTCTATAGGTCTCTTCCTTCATAGATTTACTGACAGAATCAAAAAAGTGGGCAGCTCCACTCCACTTACCAGAGCTGCAGGGCTGTAGATTTCTTCAGCCTTTCCACCACCATCCATAACTTTTAATACCCTCTCTGTAGGGTATGCACCATGCTCTCTTTGAAATTATACATTATATCTCTGGGAACAGGTGAGAGTTGTTTCATTTCTAGCTCTGAGCAAAAAAGCACATCTGCACAAGTTGATCTAATACTTTGTATCCTATTCTAAATTGACCCCCTGGCTTCAATAAACAGTGACAAATTTACTGTATTTGGCATTGCTCTACCCTAGTCTCGATCACTCAGCATCTCACCCAATGTTTTATTTCCAAAGAGTCCATCTGATCAGTTGTTCCCAGGGTTTCCCCCTGTCTTCAATAACTTGAATTATAGAAACTATGCAGCTGATTTCTTAAGTTTTACACTCTAACATTATGTATTTTGAAAAGTATTTAATGGAATTTCTTTTCTTATGTGTTTATATTTGCTTGCCAAAGAAGTGATGTGAATGTGTGCATGTGTGTCTGTGATAGATACAATATTAAAAACTCTGAAGGAATCCTTATGAACTCTCCTACAAATAATACTAGTCAATATTTTTCTTTTGTTTTTGTCTTTTTCTGTAGGGAATATGTGTTTTCTGTGAGGAATATGTGTTCACCTGATAAAGATAGAGAGAGAGAGGGAAAGTGAGAAAGCTCAGACAAGGAGAAAGGGCCATGCCACATCTCCTTCTCCTTCTCCTCTCAGGATTCCGGGCACGTACATACACAGGTACCTAGCACGTTTTTCAAGCCATGATGTCCAGGTCTTGAACTATGTCATCATTCATGTGAGATCTAGTTGCCTTAACCTCCATGCCATGAGCTGGCTCTAAGGAACCATAGTACTTTGGGAGCAAAAAAAAAAATGCTAAACTCTGAAAGTTCATGTATTTTTTTCAAGACAGAGTCTGGCTCTGTCATGATCCTTTTGACTCGGCCTCCTCAGTAACTGGGACTTCAGCTGCATGATGCTATGGCAGGCTTTTTAGGATAGACTGGGAATAAACCTAGGTCATCCTTGGCCTCCCCCTGTAGAGCAGCAGTATCTTACCAACACATGCCAATGTGGCTGGTCTTCCCAAATTCTGATTTAATTTATAAATTCAAGTTTCTTTCATAATTGAAGCGTAGATAAGTACCTACATTGCGCTTAAGATGTTTCAGGGCTCTGAATTATTGTTATTTGCGCCTATGTATTTTTTTTATTTTTATGTTTTAATTATTTTTAATTTTTTATCATTTCCTTTTTTTTTGGAGGGAGAGGTTTTTGCTATAAGGTGCATGTGCTTGCCAGAAAGACAGAGAGAGACAGAGAGACATAAAGCAAGAAATCATCCCCCAGGGGGAGATGGTGTGGGTTTAAGCCATGGGTCTGGAACTCGAACCGCAGTCGACTACATGGGAGTCCAGTGACAGTCATTACGCCAACTGCTGGTCCCTATTTTTTAATTTTTGGAAGGTATAGGTATATCAGATTCTGCAAGGATACTGCTTCTTAATATCACCTTACTCATTTTGATTCCTTCTTTATTTTACCACTTTAATAATTTGACACAAATCTTCCAAAGAAAATCTTACCATTTTTAAGATGGGAGAAGGGTTTTAATGTTCTTCTATTTGGAACATTTTCTAGCTGCGTACATGTATACAACCCCAGATCTGGGGTACGTGTGAAGAGCATGGCAGCTGCACATTCTTACAGTGCTCACTGAGAGAACACATATGGCATGTCAGAAACATGGGATCTGCACTCTAGCTTCCTCTGCCACTATGTGAACCAACATCTGCTCACTTTGAGCTTAAATTATGTTCGAGCAGATAGTGTAAAAAGATTTAGAAATATCCTGACCTTCCTGAGTTATTTTAATAGTTAGATGGAAGAAAATGTAATCATTAGTTATTTTAAAAAACTAATGATAACTAAAAAATAAATTCAAAGCTGTGTCTAGTCCCTGCAATAGATTAAATAGTATACAAACAAATTAAAAATATATATATAAAAAGTAAATTTTGAATAAATATTTTTAAAAAATGTTTGGATGAAGCATTAACTTTCTTATTTTCATCTTTATTATAATAAAATATAAAAGAGAGAGAGAAAGAAAAAGAAAGAAGAAAAGGGTCCCAAACTAGTGATTAATCATTCATAATGTAATACTATGGTAACCTGAAATACTTAATTGCCCTAAAAATTATGGCTATATGCTCTTTCTTTGCAATCTTATTTTCTGTGTTGGTTAAATTTTTTCTCATCCTTTCTTTTTTTAAGTTCTTTTACTTAACTCTATTTATTTATTTATTTTAATTTTAGCAGAGAGGGACAGAGTAAGAAAGAGAGAGAGAGGGAAAGTGAGAAAGCAAGCCACTAGGTCCGGGACTCAAACTTTGGTCAGCCATGTGGGAGTTCAGTGCCCTTAAACACCACACTTTCTGTCAGCTCCTCTCATTCTTTCTTTAGCTACAGAAATTATCCATATCTCAATCCTTACCTGAAATATTCCTTTTCCAAATGAATAAAGGCAATTCTACAATTTTTAAAGAATTATTTCTTATTTTATTTGTCTTTATTTTACTAATATTTTTAATTTGTTATAAAGCTTGTGTGCTCATGAAAACCAGAGAGAGGGAGAGGCACAGAGAGAGGGAATGTGAGAAATCAAGCTGCTAGATCCAGGACTCAAACTGCAATAGGCCATGTGCGAGTCCAACACCTTAACCACCATGCCACTCGGTGACCCTGGGAATTCAAAATTTCAATGTTGTACTACTACACTGCACTCAATAATTACATATGTTAGCCTGTCATGACACTTAATGACTTATAACCTTAGTATAATTTTAGTGTCTATATCTCTTCTTTTGTTTTAACTAGACTTAAATGTTTCTATCAAAGTAACATGTATACACTGCTTTGAAAAGACAGTCTTAGAACCATAGACAGCACTATTTTGTCTGGGGTACTGGACTTTAACTTGTTTGAAAATTAAGAGCCTAGAGTTTAGTGCAAGATAGCCAACTGGAAGCACTCGCTATGGTGGCCTTCTGGGAAGAAAGGCTAAAAGTTTTAAAATTTCAATAAATATATATCCTTCTAACAGAGGAGAGATGTGCGACTGAGCACAATAGAAAGAAACAAAACAAGAAAAAAGCAAAATAAAACGAAACAAAAAACCAGGAGCTTCTGGATCAGAGAATTTGTATGTGGAAAAGTAAGAAGAGAATCAATTGCCCAAACTTGCTGAGGCTCCTTTCTCCCCACTGAATGAGAGATGAAGGAGGAGAGAGGACTTCTCTTCTGAACTTTGAATTTCATATTCCCTCCTTGGACTCCAAAACTCCCCTTCTGCAGAAGAATGACAAAATGAGCATGGACATAACATTGTTGTACTAGGAAGTGCACCAAATCCTGCTCGAACTCCTATCCTAACTCTGCCCAGAGCCCAGAGGGCTCAGTGCCACCTTAGGAGGTGTCGAGCTTGTATTGTTATCAGGACCAAGTAATCTGGCATTTCCACAGCAATGTGGTGGAATATGCAGGAGAAAAAGTCCCTGTGCCTGTGATAGGGGGAGAGGTGTTTTTTTTTTTATTTGTTTTTTGTTTGTTTGTTTGTTTGTTTGTTTTTTACTATAGGGTGCGTACACTTGCCAGAAAGACAGAGACAGAGAGACAGAAAGCAAGAATCACCCCCTACACCCTAGAGGGATGGCCACACCACAATCCCTTCTCCTCCATTTTCCTCTTGGGATCTTGGGCACACATGTGTACACACCCATCGTGAGTTTAAGCCACTGGTTCAGGGACTCAAAGTGCGATCATGGTAGTCAAGTGACATAGCCATTATGCCAACTGCTGGTCCCAGTAGGGGGAAAATGGAATGAACACATGCAACAACTAATGCCTATCCACATCCCTACAGGGAGAAGCAGAGCTCTGCATCCTGCCTATCACACAAGAGTGTGGCGTATGAACACACCCTTCTCCCCAACACAGACTGAAGAACCTAGGCTCCTCCCCAGACTAGGGAAAGCCTGCACTCTCCCTCCCCTCAGATACGGAGCTGTACGTGAGGGCAAAGTTAAGGGAGAGGCACCTCATAGAGAGGAGAGCACCAGAGAGCCTCACTCTAGGTCAGAGAGATTTCTGCTATAAGGCAGTGCACTCTTCAGAAAGAGCGAGACAGACAGAAAGCGAGAAATCACCGCCTACAAGGGATGGCCATGCTGCAATCCCTTCTGCTCCATTCTCCTCTTGGGATCTTGGGCATGCATGCACACGCGCCCTGTGTGAGTTTAAGCCACCAGGCCCAGTACTCGAACTGCGGTCAACTACATGGGAGTCCAGTGACATAACCATTACAGCATCTACTGGTCCCAATATTAGGCATTTCTTCAGACCTACTCCTCACCCTGCTTTACCTGATCCAGGTACCTAACTCCTAGCACAAGTTTGTTCAAATTGGATCCTATTTGAATCTCAGGGCTTAATAACTTGTAGCCTCTGGTGAAGGTCAGAAAGGCTTGCCTCGCTCATCTTGAACAACATTCCTTGGCCCAGTGTTGGTCCTACCACCAGGGGTACCACAAAGGCCACAAAGGACTGACTTGTTGGGTCTCATAGGCAGACATTCTGGATGAATTTGTTAGAGCTGCACTCAGGTTTGGTAGGCTGCCTTATCCTCAGAATTTATAGACCGGTAAACCAGTCCTGCTTAGACCAGAAAGGCACATGAGGCACAAGGCCCATCTGGGATCACCTTTGCAAGGGCTATCTCTGGGTCTTGGGAGTCAACATGCCTCCAGAAAGAACAAGAAAGTCCAAAAAATTCCATGGGTCACATAAATTGAGCATTCTCCTCCTCTCCCTGATTTCCCTCAGAGTCATTTTCTAGCCATGAGAGTCACCTTACCCTTGAACATTTTATGCCAGCTGCACGAGACTTGCTTCTCGGATCTTGCAGGTAGGCTCACTTCTGACCCCTACTAGACAAGCAAGCCAGGACTGCAACTGTGTTCCGTGAGCTGCCTCATCCCGGGAAATTATAGGCAAGCACACAAGCTCTGCTTGAAGCTGAAAGGGATGGCTGGCCTCTGGCCCCTTGAAATCAGCAACAGAAAGAGCCTTCAAAAACACACACATGCATAGAAACTAAATAAATTACTCCTGAATTATTTTGAAAGTACTGAAGAAATTGAAAAAAGAAATTGAAAACTGTCTTGAAGCAAATGATAATGAAAACACTATTCTTTATAACCTCTGGGACATATTGAAAGGCGAACTAATTGGAAAGTTTGTAGCAATTAGTGCTCATAAGAACAAAATAGAAAGATGGCAAATAAATAACACAATGATGCCTGTCAAGGAACTGGAAAAGCAAAAAAATAAAAAATAAAAAACATACTAGGAGAAAAAATATGATAAAGATCAGAGCAGAAAAAGAAAATGGAAAATAAAAGAACAATACCAAAAAAATCAATGTGACAAAAACTTGTTTTATTGAGAAGATAAACAAAATTAACAAAACATTAGCTAGATTAACTAAGAGAAGAGAGGACCCATATAAGTAAAATTGGAAATTAAAAAGTCAATATTAAAGCAAATACTGAGGAAATAAAAAAGATCATTAGAGAATACACCAACAAATAGAGAAATCTAGAAGAAATGGACATATTTCTTTTTTAATTTATTTATTATCATCATAATCTTGTTTATATTACATTGATTGCATATAACTTTACAGTGTATTACATTGCTTTTTCAAAAGGGAATGCCATACATGTCAGTCAATACAGAGACATTAAAATCCCTACTTCATCATTTAATATCTTTTCATTTCTCCCGATCATTATTATTATTATTCCAATCATGTTTTTAATCAATCACTATTTCTCATTTTGCTTGTAAAAAGACTTTACCCATCATGAAATACGTCTCAGACCAATCCATTTGAGAATATTATACACATCATCATCAACAGGTAATAAAATATATCTGTGTCCCACTAATGTCATGCCTCTCTTTTTTTTCTCTTGCTATTTTTCTCTATACTCTTCTCTTAACACACCCCCATTCCACACTGTCTTATCCTCGTTAAGTATTTTCACTGCTTTTATGTAGAAATGGACATATTTCTGAACACTTATATCTAGATTAAGCCAGAAAGAAATAAAAAGTCTGAATAGACAAATAACCAGTAAATTGACAGTTATAAATAGTCTCCCAACAAAGAAAAGCCAAGGTTCTGGCTTCTTGTCTGAATTTTACACAAATTCTAAACAAGAGATAATTGCAATTCTCCTAAAATGAGTTTTACAGATTCAACTTCATAAGCTCATTTTTTAAAGTCTACATCACTTTGATTTTCAAAACAGACAATGGCACAAAAAAGAAACCTATCAACCCATATCTTTGATGAATACAGATACGAAAATTCTCAACAAGGTATTAACAAATCAAATCCAACATCACGTTATAAGATTATACACCATTACTAAGTAGGCTTTATTCCAGGGATGGAAAGATGATTCAACATACACAAAATAGTAAATGTAATATTTAAAACTAAGAGAAGGAAAGATAAAAAATCTTATGGTCTTGTCATTAAATGCATAAAAAGCATGTGATAAAATAAAACAACCCTTCATAATTAGAGCTCAACAAAATAGGTATACAAGGTACATTCTTCAGCAGAATAAAAGCTATTTATGGTAAACCCATGACTAACATCATACTGAATAAAAACTTTCCCTCTGAAAACTGGAACAAGAATAGGCTAGTGGGTGGTGTGGTGGTTGTAGCTCTGGACTCCCACATGGGTGACCGTGATTCAAGTCCCAGATCTGAAAGCTTGGGACTCATGCCAGGTGTGTGTGTTTGTGTGTGTACAATATCCCAGTAGGAAAATGGAGGAGAGAATGTGTCTCTCCTTTCAGAGGGTGAATTCTCACTGCTTCTCTCTCTGTCTCTCTCTGTCTTACCAGCAAGCTCACACAGTCTATAGCAAAAATATGTCTGAAAGAAAAAAGAAGAAAAAGAAAAGACTGTCCACTTTCTTCACTCTTTTAAAATATAACATTGGAAGTCCCAGCCAATGCAGTAAGACAAGAGAGTGAAATAAAAGGCATTCAAATAGGGAAAGAAGGAGATAAATCGTCTCTATTTGCAGATGACAAGCTTATGAAAATCCAAAGAACCTACACAAAATACTTCTGAAAATGAATAATTTAGTAAAGTTGCAGGACATGAAAACAGTGCACAAATATCTATGGATTTTTGCTTGCTAAAAATGAAAATACTGACACAGAATTAAAGAAAGGAATTTTATTTGCAATAGCCACACACACGCACACACTTGGGAATTAATCTAACCAAAGAGATAAAATATCTCTACAAGAAAGACAAGGAATAATTGAAGAAAGATATTGAAAATAATACTAAAAAAATGGAAAAGATATTTTTTACTCTTGGATTGGAAGAATCAAAACAATTAAAATGTCAATTATATTAAATTTGATTTACAAATTCAATACAATTTCCTTCATGTTACCAGTGACATTCCTCAAAGAAAGAGAGAGAAACAATCATAAAATTTATCTGGAATTTTAAAAGACCCCATCACTAAGGCAATAATGTGCAAAAAGAATATAAAGTTGGAGACATCTCACTATTAGGCCTCAAAATATATTACAAGGCAGTGATAATCAAAACATCATGAATACTGGTACAAAAATAGATGCATAAACCAATGAAACAGAACAGAATGTACAAAGAAATAAACCCCAAAACACACAGTTGACTAATCTTTGACAAAGGACACAGACCTGTGGAGAAAAGAAAGTATTTTTAGCAAATGATGTTAGGGAAACTAGATATCTGCCTGCAGAAAAATGTAACTAGAACCCTATTGCTCACCCATAAAAAAAGTCAGCTCAGAATGATCAAAGATCTAAATGTAAAAGCCTCAAACTATAAAACTACTTGTGTAATGCACAAGAGAAGCACTTGAAGGCATTGGAGTAGTAGGCAAAGATTCTAAAATAAGAAACCCCCATAGTGTCGGCAACAACAGCAAAATAAGACAACTAGGATTACATCAAACTAAAGACTTCTGCATAGTAGAGTAAAAAAACAGAGTAACAAAACAGCTCACAGAAGGAGAGAAAATATTTGCAAACTTCAGATAGGGATTAGTAAAAACACTACATGGGAAACTCAAGGCAGTTTACCTGCAGATAAATTAATACTCCAATTTAAAAATGGGCAATTAATCTGAAGAGAGAGCAATCAAAGGAACACAAGCAAATGGCCAAACAAGCATAAAACAACGTTAAGTACTTTTTTTTTTTTTTTTTTTTTTTTTTTTTTTTTTTTTGAGGGAGAGAGTTTTGGTATAGGGCACATGCACTCACCAGAAAGACAGAAAGCAAAAAATCAACCCCCTGGGAGGAATGGCCGTGCTGCCAACCTTTCCCCTCCAGTCACCTCTTAGGATTATGGGCACGAATGTACATGCACCCAGTGTGAGTTTTAAGCCACCATGTCAGGGACTCAAACCACACTTAATCATGTGAGAGTCCAGCAATGTGCCATTATGCCATCTGTTGGTCCCATCTCTTCTTATAATAATTAGAATGCAAATCAAAACTGAAATGAAGAATCACCTATCCCTAGTCAGAATGCTATGATAAAATATAAAAAGGCAAAGCTGTGGCAAAAAGGAAACATTTCTGGACTGTTGGTGGGAATGTAAAGTAGTATAGTCATTGAGGAAAATAATATGGAAGTTACTCAAAAATTCACAAATAGAATTACTATATGATTCCATAATCCCACTCCAGGGTATTTATCCAGAAGACAGGAAGTTACTCAGTTGAAAAGCTACTTGCACATCCATGTTTATTGCAGCATTATTTACAATAACTAAGTCATGGAATCAACCTAAATGTCTAACAACTGGTGACTTGATTTTTTTAAATGTGGCACTTATACACAATGGAATACAACTCATCCATAGAGAACACTGAGATTCTGTCATTTTATGTTAGATAGTCAAATCTAGAAGATACTGTTCTAAGTAAAATAAGCACACTATGAAAGATAGTGTATGTTCTTGCTCAATATATACCAAATGTCTGCACTCTATGGATGAAATGGAAAGATTTGAAGACATAGTGGTAGATAAGACAACTGTAGATACCAGAGACTGCATAGGGAGAAGGACTGTGGGAGATAGGAGGGATTTTAAAGAAAGCATTTAATATATACTGAAAGGTAAGTAGATGGGCCAAGCAGGTTGTGAAAAGGCATACCACAACTGAGTGAAAAAATAGATATTAGCAATGTTATGTATATATCTCAAATGTGGTGTTCTTTGTTGAAAATAATGAATATGGTATTATCCTTGGTTTGATTGTCATACACTGTGCACATGCTTTGAGGATCCATGTTGTGCCAGACAAAGATGTACATCAGTTAAATGAAAATAAAAGATTGTAAAATAAAATTTTTTTAATTAAAAAAATTAAAAAAAGAAAGAAAATTAAGGACGAGGTAAAGCTATGGTGGTTCAGGTAGCTGGATCTAAGACACCCAACTTTACATTTTGAGTTCAAGAAACTGCGATTTGAAAAACACACCAGCCATATGTGCTTGTTTGCCTGAAATCCCAAAGAAAAAATGGAAGAGTAGAGACTGCCGCATGACCATCAGAAAAAGGCAGGTGGCGGGAAGTGTTGCCTTGCTTTCCTTTTCTCTCTCTATTTTTCTTCCTCTAGTGAGCGTATACTCCCGTTAGCAATTATTTTTTTTTTTTATTAAAAATTTGGAGGACCAGCAGTTGGCATAATGACTATGTCGCTGGACTCCCATGTAGTCAAATGCAGTTTGAGTCCCGGACCCTGTCGCTTAAACTCACACTGGGCATGTGTGCATGCATGCCCAAGATCCTAAGAGGAGAATGGAGGAGAAGGGACTGCGGTATGGCAGTCACTTACTGGGGGGTGATATCTCACTGTCTCTCTCTGTCTTTCTGGCGGGCACACATGCCCTACAGCAAACACCTCTCAAAAAAAAAAAAAAAAAAAATTGGGTTCAGTAGGTGGTGTAGTGGTTAAGGCACTACTCCCATTTAGCTTGACTGAAGTTTAAGTCCTGGATCTGGTGGCTTGAAAATCATGCCGGGTGTGGGTGCATGCATGCTCAAAATTCTGAGAGGAGAATGAAGAAGAATGAAATGCAACCTGAGGGGTGATTTCTCACTAAAATATGTATAAAAAAATAAATAAATAAATTGATGAATAGTGGTTTTTTGTGACAATTCAGAGAAGGGATAGTAATCATTGCAATTCTTAGCTTTAGCTAAACATCGCTACAACTCACTGCCGGTGCTCAGTTTTAAGATAATCATTGAAGTGCAGAACTGTGAATGCTTTCTTTCCCAACTCTGTACTTGCTCTGATTTTTGTCCATCGTACATGCTTACTGATTTATTGTGATCACTACTATGGTTTGAATGTGTCCTTCAAAAATTTATATGTTGTACATTCAATCCCCAATGCAGTGTGTTGGAACGTGGTGTCTAATAGATTAATGTAATTATTGTGGGAATGGGTTAATTATCATGAGAGCTGGTTGTTACAATATTGAGTTAAATCATCTATGCTTTATTCTTGTTTCAATAACTTACTTCCATATTTTGAATTTCTATCACAGGATGGCCTGCACCAGATGCCAGGTCTTCCTGGCCTCCAAAACCATGCGTCAAATAAATTTCTGTTGTTTATAAACTACTCTGTCTTAGGAATTTTTTGATAGCAACAGAAAATGGACTGAGTCAATCACCTCAATCCTTTCTTAATTATCTCAGCAGCTGTCTCTAACCTTTCTTGATTGGGATTACTAGAATGAATTTATGCTGTTAGAAAAAAATATTTTTTGTGTGTTCAATGGAATGCTCAGATATATATTTTTTTCCCAAAGCAATGTTAAATGAGGCTGAATGCCTTGCTAGTAATTAGGCCCTCACTCTTACTAAATAGTAGTTATAATTTTACAGACAAGCCAGCATGTCCAGAGTTTACAAGCCCCACATAACGGATCTGGTGCTTTTGAAATCCAACTCAGCAGTGATAATAAGAATTCTGCTTCTGTCTCACAGAATCCAGTATAAGAAACACATAAAACTTGTCCATTAGTGCATCAACCAAAACTGAGTGGAGTTTTAAAGTGTATACTTTTCTTAAATCTAAGTTAGCTGCATTGTTTTTTCTCCTATAAATTAAAAAATTAAACATCAGAGAAGATAGAAAACTTTTTCAAGAGAAACTAAGTAAGCCTTTTTTTCCTGAAAATAAACCAAATTTAATTATGTCTAATAAATCTAAAACATTTTCTATGTTCAAGACATTGACCCAAATTATCGTGAATTATGTAATAAGAGGAATTCCTAATTTCTTTTGTCAAGAAGATTAAGTCCTATAGTGGAAATAACCACATACACAAACTATAATTGCTATAATGGACTTCACTGTAAGAGAAGAACAAAGAAAGAAATGGCAGCACATTTGATGGATGAGGTATATTTATATATTAAGTAAATTTAATTAGAGTTAAGATAACTTATGTTAGCAAAATAAAAATGCTAAATGGAATTTAAGAACAATTTAAGCCTTAGAATAAAGAAAATAATGTTAAAACCTCACAATACTTTTTCTTTATTTATTTTCTTTATTTATTTAAAAAAATATTTTATTTATTGTTATTATTATTTTTTAATTTGATGAGAGAGAGAGAGAGAAAGTGAGAAAGCAGGTTGGCAGGTCCGGGACTCTGTTCAAAGTCTGCCTTGCAGGAGTCCAACACCTTAACCACCGTGCCACTTGCAGACCCCCACATTACTTTCTCTTTAAATAGAAAATGTGTGTGAAATAGAGAGAGTAGTAAGACATTTAGAGGAAAAATACATAATTATTAAAGATAGATAAGTATACATTTAGATAAAAGATAACACAATAAAAATAGCATGAAATAGACTATTACTGAGAAACCATAGTGAGACAATCTTCACATTTCACAAAGCTTACTTGAAAAATGTTTATACATTTATTATTTATCTCATCCATCCATGGTACCAGCATAAACAGCTCTCCAGGACTGCCCTTCCTGGGAGAATACTCTTTTCCTAAGACTCTTTTTCTTCCTCCTTTCCTATTAGCAACAAAAATTGCAATCTATTTAGGTTTTATTTGGATTTACCATAAATTTTCAAATGAGCAGATTTATTTTAAAGAGATTTAATGTTTAATATGGTGTTGTTAGTAGTCTGATATGCAAACAGTAGTGGAAAAAATTTTTGAGAACCATCTTTCTGTAGAATGGAAATTCATTATGAATTTCATTCATAATGAAATTCTTTATGAATTCATAAAGAATGTCCCATTATTGCTTTGCCACTCCATTTTTCTCCTTAATGTCTTTACTCAGACTCTTTCTTCACCCACGCTCTTCCCACACTATATCTGGTATTCACAACCATTTACTGTGTTTATATAGCCTTTAGTCATTCAGTTTTGGTCATAGAGTGTGGACACTCAGTATATATTAAGTGGGTATATACAATGTGTTTCCTTCATAGCCTGGCTTGCTTCACTCAATAGTAAATCTTTCATATTCATCCACTTTCTGTCAAAAGCCAGGGTCTTTATGAATTCATAAAGAATTTCATTATGAAAATGAAAGTGTGGGTATTAGAGGCTCTCTAGAAATAAAAATTATGAGTAAAATAGATAATTATATACTTCATATCAATCTGACATTTATGAAAATGAATCCCAGTCCTTGGTATCTACTCAAAGGACAGAAGAATTCTTAATAAGAAAAGTACTTGCACATCGGTATTTATTTCAGCATTATTCACAATTGCTAAGACATGGAACCAACCCAAATGAACACAAACAGATGGATTAAAAACCTGTGGCACATATACTCTAAGGAATACTACTCAACCATGAAAAAGGCAACAAGACCCGAGTTTCCAGATTCTATGACAAAAACTGAATGACTAAAGGATATATAAACACAGTAAATGGTTGTGAATACCAGATATAGTGTGGGAAGAGTGTGGGTGAAGAAATAGAGACTGAGGAAGGACATTAAGGAGAAAAATGGAGAGGCAAAGCAATAATGGGACTAAGAAATGGGGTATTATCTCTTGAAGATAATTTTATAGTATTATCAACTGACTGGGGAAAATGTAAACATGTTGGAATATTCACATTGCAAACTAAATGACATGATTGAATGTACAAAAGAACTTGAAATAAAATAAGATAAAAAAAAGAAAATGAAAGTGTGGGTATGAAGAGGCTCTCAAGAAATAAAGATTATAGGTAAAATAGAGTAAGAGAATACCTCATATCAATCTTACATTAAATAAATAACATAATCTCTAAAACATGTTTTGAACATAGGCTTAACGATATGCTACTTTCCTATGAACATACAGCTAGATTGGATGAAGAGAAATTAAGCTTGATTGTAATGATTTATTACAAATGATTGAGCCTTCCTTCTTTAATTTTTCATTTTACTACATTCTTTTCATTTTTTTCCTCCATATTTACTTCCTATTATATATTTATTTACTACCCCCAATGGACCAGGCGTTACAGTAGGCAATTGGATTTCTCAGAAAAAAATTAAAATATTTGATCCCTGTTTAATGGAATTTAGAGCATAAGTGTCACTAACTCTCACTAAGGAATTCAGTGGGGTAGATAGACATTCAATAATAACACAAATAATTTATTAATATCTATTTTTTAAAAAATATAAGTGCCTTGAACAAAGGCAATGACTTTCAGAAGAATTTACTTGGGCATCACATCTACTTTTAAGGATCATAGAAAATCTCTATAATGTAAATATATTTACAGACTAGAAGGGGAAGTAAAAGGGCCTATCTACGATTGATTTTTATAAAAACAATATCTTTAAGTAAATATTTCATGTCATACCCTGTAGTAGTGCTTCTTACTCAATGACAAGAGCAATACAATAAAATACCAAACAAAACAAGATTTCTAGGACTAGCAGTTGATGTGGGGGTTAGGTGGCTGGATCCCACATGACTGAGTCCACAGTTTGAGTTCCAGACCCCAGGACTTGAAAACATGCCAGGAGCGTGTGTGTGTGTGTGCGTGCCCAAAATCCCGAGAAGGGAATTTATGAAAAGGGATTGCAGTATGTTCATATCCCCGGGAAGATGATTTCTCGCTTTCCCCCTCTCTCTGTCTCTCTGTCTCTGGTGAACGCATGTGCCATATAGCAAGAAAACTAAAAACAAAAACCCAAGAGTTCTATACTCAGACATCTTATCTTCTCGTGCAAGACAGAGAACTAAATCAAAGAACCACAAACATAATACAACATTCTTACTGATTTGATTTATAATAGATAAAAGTCTGTATTTCTATTAATGTTTAAATACTTAAGTATCTGAATGCAGCTAATAAGTGAGTTGGGAGGCAAAAACAAGAAACTGAGGAAAATCTCCCTAGAAAGAAGCATACTACTGAGGAAAAAAGATTTAAATGCCCATTGAGATATGGCAGTGGGGAAGAGGTATTTAAAGCGTGGATCAGAGGATCTAGAGTGTGCAGATTATGTACACCTATGAGAACTAGATGAAGATTAATACAGGAGGCATACAAGGAGAGAGGCTGGATGGGGGCATTTATGATGAGATATTAAATATTCCGACATCGAATTGTTTGTGAATATCTGTGTATATGGGATACAGACAAAATCGAAGAAGTGATGGAGATGATGACTATGAGATTTAAATTTTTAAATTGTTTTACAACAACCATAAATAAAGAGATAGATCTGCTATCTTTCATAAACAAAGGTCATTTTTAAAGTGCGTCACAGGCTGAAAAGTAAAATGCAAGAGTATAAAACCCTAAAAATATAACTTAGATTAAAATTCACGTGATCTTGAGTTTTGGCAATGACATTTTAGATAAATAGTGGAAGCAAAATTCATTAAAGAAAAACCATTGATAAGTTGGACTTCATTAAAATGTAAAACTGTCCTATATAAGCTGTTAGGAGGATGAAATGTCAGTCCACAGACTTAGGAAGAAATAATTTACAAAAGCTCAGTAAGAAAACAAGCAGCCCAATCAAAAATTGGGTGTGACATAATCATCAAAGATACATGGAAGGCAAATAAGCATTTTAAAAGGTACTCAACATCATATGTCATCAGGGAATTGAAAATTAAAACAAAACCAACAAGCGCTATAGTATTTTTTTTTCTTTTTTTTTTTTTTTCTTTGAGAGGTTTTTGCTATCGTGCGCTCACCAGACAGAGAGAGACATAGAGACAGAAAGCGAGAAATCACCCCCCAGGGGGGATGGTCACGCCGCAATCCCTTCTCCTCCATTCTTCTCTCGGGATCTTGGGCACGCACGCACATGTGCCCAGCGTGAGTTTTAAGCCACCGGGTCCAGGACGCAAACCACTGTCGACTACCAGGAGTCCAGCGACATAGTCATTACGCTAACTGCTGGTTCCCAAAGCGCTATGATATTTTAACTTGAACTATTCCTGTGCCCGCCTGTCCAGCTCTGCAGTATGTTGAAAACCGGCTACCTTGCAATTATAGTTAACTACGAGAACCAGCAGGCCAGCAGCCATTGAAAGGAGCAAATGCCTTTTAAACGTCCCATTCACAAAGAATGGTCAGAAATTGATCTATCTGGCAGCAAACTGAAAAAAATTCTGAATCCCAAGACTAGCTTTATTTGAATGCCTAAGGCTCTAGAACACAGAGTATGTATACAGAGATATGCACAAATCCAGGAATAAAGAAATATTTGAAGAGAACATGGCTCAGAATTGTTTTGGAACTGGCAAACATTTCCATATCCAGAGAGCACAATGAATCTCATGCTAAATAAACAAAATTAAAACCACATTTACAGATTCTGGCGAAACTGTAAAAATTAAAAGATAAAGAAAAATCCTAAAAGTAACTAGAAGAGAAAAGAGAGAGAAATACACAAGAACAACAATAAACACATTTGTCAACATCAACGAATAAAACCCAGAAGTTTGGGATGGCCTTGTAGCACAGCTGTAAAACTGTGTGCAAAGGGAGCTGGGTTCCAAATGGCAGACTGTGGTTTGAGTCCCAGTTCCAGCCTCTTGAAAGACATGTTGGGCTTGCAGATATGCATGACTAAAATCCTGACAGGATGGAGAAATGTCGGAGGAAAAAAAATGTGCCATGACCATATCTCACACTGTAGGAGTGATCATCTCTTTCTTGTTCTCTCTGGTGACTGCATGCACCTTCAACAATATAATATATATATATATAATATAAAACATAAACTGAAATAAGTCTATGGGGGCCAGCAGATGACATAGCAGTTACATCACTAGATTCCCACATGGCCAACCAACGCTCTAATCCTGGACCTGGTGGCTTAAAAATCATGCCAGACATGTGTGTGTGTGTGTGTGTGTGTGTGTGTGTGTGCGCGCACATGCCCAAGGTCCCAGGGATTAAGGTGTGGCTATCTCCCCTGGGGGGTGATTTCTCACTTTTCCTCTCTCTTTCTTGGTTTCTCTTTCTTCAGCTAGTGCACACATTTTAAGGCAAAAATCTCCTAAAAAAAAAAAAAAGCCTGTGAAATAATACTTTCCACATTATAAAGGGAATTGCTGTCAATTTTGAATTGTGTAATATATATATAAGGATTCTTTCTTTCCTTTTTTTTTTTTTTTTTTTTTAAGAGGTTTTTGCTATAGGGCACATGCGCTCGCCAGAAAGAAAGGGAGAAACAGAGAGATATAAAACGAAAAATCACCCCCTAGGGGACATGGGGGATGGCCAGGCTGCAATTCCTTCTCCTCCATTCTCCTCACATGATCTTGGGCACGCACGCACATGCTCCTGGCGTGAGTTTAAGCCACAGGGTCTGGGACTCAAACTGCGGTCGACTGCATGGGAGTCCAGCAACATAGCCATTATGCCAACTGCTGGTCCTTATGTAAGGATTCTTAATAAACTAAGGTACTATTAAGATATATTCAGGGATCAACAGGTGACCAGGTGGTTGAGGTGTTGAATTCCCACATGGTTGAGTAGCTTAAGAATCATGCCAGATGCGTGTGTGTGCATGCCCAAAATCCCAGTGGGAGAATGGAGGAGAGGAGATTAAGATGTGGATATCCTGGGAACCAGCAGTTAGCGTAATGGCTATGTCGCTGGACTCCCATGTAGTCGACCGCGGTTCGCGTCTCGGACCCGGTGGCTTACAACTCACGCCGGGCGCGTGTGCGTGCGTGCCCAAGATCCCAAGAGGAGAATGGAGGAGAAGGGATTGCGGCGTGACCATCCCCCCTGGGGGATGACTCACTTTCTGTCTCTATGTCTCTCTCTGTCTGTCTGGCGAGCGCACGCGCCCTATAGCAAAAAAAAACCTCTCAAAAAAAAATAAAGATGTGGATATCCCCTCAGGAGGTGATTTTTTTTTTTTTTCACTTGTCCTCTGTCTGTCTCTCTTTGGTAAGTGTACGTGCTCTATGGCAAAAATCAAAATTAAAATATTTTCCAATCAAGTAGGTGAGAGATGTGTGTGTGTGTGTGTGTGTGTGTGTGAGAGAGAGAGAGAGAGAGAGAGAGAGAGAGAGAGAGAGAGAGAGAGAGAAGGAGAAGGAGCAAGAAGGGGAGAGATGAAAAGTTTAGGTACTGGTTTTCAGCTAAAAGTTTCCCCTAAAAGATATATACTAGAAAGGACATCAAGTCCCAGACAGGGCTACACAGTGGAAGCACAGTGATCTGCAAGGCAGGATATTCATCAAGATCCTTGGCCTATAGAGAAATGAGTTATGATACCATGAGAGAAAGACAGACAGATCTAAAATGTTGCATAACTGACCTGGTTTTCTCAACATTACATTGGCATAAAGATGGATGAGAATACACAATAGTTTTTGGATCTTAATTGCAGGAAACTCCCTCTAAAATACAAATTTGACATAGTTGGGAAAAATGTGAACATGAGACTAGATTCCAGTAACACCAAGTTATTGTTAATCTTAATAAGAGCTATTACATTTCAATGATTTAAAAAAGTTTATTTTAGAAATGCATACATTTTGGATGGACAAATGACCTGGGGTATACCATTGAAACATTTTAGTCAAAGAATGGAATAAGGTCTAAAAGGGAGTGATGAGATGCAACATATTTGATAATCATTAAATCAGAGTGATGAGTGTATTAAGATGTCTTATAGTATACTATTCTAGTTTGATTTACATTTCTTTGTTTTCTTTTTTGGCTATTGGTCACATGATCTTGTGGGAGAGAGACAAGGAGAGAAAGAAAGAGAAAGAGAGGTAGTAAGAAAGTGCCCCACAGGAGGATGGCCATGCCAAAACCCTTTCTCTTAAAATTCTTCTCCTGCGGAACCAGCAGTTAGTGTAATGGCTATGTCGCTGGACTCCCACGTAGTTGACCGCGGTTCGCGTCCCGGACCCGGTGGCTTGGGACTCACACCGGGCGCGAGTGCGTGCATGCCCAAGATCCCGAGAGGAGAATGGAGGAGAAGGGATTGCGGCGTGACCATCCCCCCTGGGGGGTGATTTCTCGCTTTCTGTCTCTATGTCTCTCTCTGTCTGTCTGGCGAGCGCACGCGCCCTATAGCAAAAAACCTCTCCAAAAAAAAAAAAAAAAAATTCTTCTCCTGGAATTTTGGGCATTCACTCACGTGTACCTGGTGTCTTTTTCAAGTGCCCAAGTCAAGGACCTGAGCCATGTGTTCGACCATTTAGGATCCAGCCCCTAAACCTCCACTCTATCAGCTGTGCCAGATTTTTAAAAATACCATGGGCCAGTCCCTTAGTTCAGTGGTTAATTTCTGTGTATAGAGAGTAGGATTCCTTACAATATGTTTCTATAACTTTGCATTCAAAAATATCTTAGATTTTTCTAGTTCACTTTTTTATTCTTAGAAGGATAAATATTTATTGCATGTAGTAATGAAGATTATTTAATTTTTAAAATTTAATTATTCATTTTATCTTTTTGGACTTGTCAAATTATGATATTCAGGGAAGGTAATTTCCATCTATAATTTTCCTAGGGAGATGAGTTCCATATAAAGAACACAGTGTAGAAAGTGAATTTCGTACCCATATATGAAAGGAAGGAAAAGAACAAGAAAATAATCACGGACAGTCAAACTGGCCCTGCAATAGATTTATAAATTATTGATTAATTCTAATTACATTTAAATACAGTTAGAAGGTAGTAATGGAATCTTTTATAATGTATTTTGAACATTTTATATCACATCTGACATATTTAATAACTGTATGTAAAGAGTCTTATTCTAACTATATTGCATTTTTAAATATACTCCTTACAACATAATTCAAGAATACTGCCTCCTTTTTAATAAAGTAAATTTCATAGCTCATCTTATCTTTGTCTATGTCTTTCTCTATTTATTTATAGCCTTAAAAGATAAGGCAAAATGAATAAACAACAAAATAAAGAACTGACACTGGAACATAGTTTCTTGAATCTGACCTGTCTTCACACTGCTACTCCCACAAAGTGAGTATGAAAAAGTACAGTTTCTTTGTGCTTGTGAACACCAACTGTGTATCGTGAAGACAAGTAGAGAAAAATATTCTGCTAGAGAAAATTAGAATATTTAAGTTGTCTAAGGAATTGAGCATCTTACATACACCATTGGTCTGAAGACTAATAATCCTTAATTAAATTGTACACACTGAAATCACCTTGAGGTAAATGGCAAATGTTTTTGAAAAGACACCCAGATATTTATGAGCTCTATGAATAATTCAACTGAAATATATGCAAAACATAACTCCTGTTGCAGTCAGAATCATAGGACATGATGTTTATGTACTTACCCAGTGCAGAAATTCACTCTATCAGAACATTCAATAAATGCTGCTGAAATTTCTGAAGAATTTCTTACAGGTAAAAAAAAAAAATCCCCTATGTTTATAATAGTCCAGATTCCTTTGCTGGAACTCTAATTGTAAGCTGAAACCCATCTCTGATATCTTCTATATACTGCTCTTAGTTTGGCCCTCAGAGCAAATTCCAGGCTGTGGCTCTTCAATATTTGAAAAGATTTACACTGTCTCTCAGACTCTATAAGCTAAATAACTTCAGTGGTTGTGGATGCTTCTCTGGCACATAACTCATCCTCACCTTCCTCCTTGATAACAGAACTTCAGTTTTGTTGAGTTGACTGCCTTTTTTATTTATCTTTTATTTTTTTTGTATGCATCCTCTGCATGTCAAAAACGTGGATTCCATTCACAGGTTCTACGTTTTGGTACAATTGAACTAATCATATGAATTCCAATCCCTTTCACAGTGACAGATCAGGATCTATGCTTAAATCAATTAGCATCTGTCACTCACCTGGTCAAAGATGCTGATTTATGGATGGACATCTGGACTAAGTCCAGTCAAAGGAGTAAGACAACATCAAATCCCATTTGCCAATGCAATGACCAATGCATCTAGGGCTAAACAACCATATTTGTTGAGGACTCCAAGGCAATGAAGCCAAGACCATGACATTGTTGAACCACTGACTGATTTAGAAAATGAAATAGTATCTACCTCTGAAGTTCAGGATTACTGAATAACTGATCAAGGCAGTTCGAGTTTCTTATTTTTTATTCTATTAAAAAATATTACATTGATGTACAGGTATCTGTGTGTGTCACATACAGACACACCTATTTCTACTTCACTAACATATAAATGAGATAAAGGAGCACAGCTTTGGAACAGCAAATGAAGTAGATTGTTGATGTTCATACGTGTCAGGAAACAGCAAATAGAATTGTACATCACTAGTGGCTTAGTCATTTGTGAAGAACTCAAGGAGTGCAAGGAATAGTAGAAAAAAGGTTCACATGCTATTTACTCAATCAACATAATAATAAAAAAGATTTGTTTCTATTCATATTATTTTTCATACATAGATACTTGTTATTCCATAGGGAGACACATCATGGTGGAAAGAAATACCCAACACTGCCATCTTGAAAGCTCACTCTCACTGACTTACACCACAGGTTTTATTCCTTTGGGTGGGGATATTGGACAGTGTGGTGGAAATGTTAAAATCTTATCCTGTAGTGATGGAACTACCACTCAGTAATCCCTGTCTTTGAATCATTGTATCGATAAATAAGTTATTTGGCTACTTAGCTTAAATGATAGTCCACAAAAAGAAATCACACTCTATTCTGAGATTGCCCCTTTTACTAAATATCAAGGCTCAGAGAGTGATGTGGATTTACTATTGAAAATATAAATGACTTTGATAAATATGCATTATGATTCACTGACTTTAAGAGACATGGATTTATAATATAACAGGGTCAGAAGGACATTATATTAATGTGTCTCCTAAAAGCTTGAGCATCTTCATTATTCTTTTAAAAGTTCAGTAATTTGTTTTTAATTCTATATATTTGCTTACTGTCAATTAGAATAAAATATAATTATAGACTCTTTGGGGACTTTTATATCTTTCACTTGGATGCCAAATTTTTTATGCATAAGTATTTTAATGTACTTCCAGTGTTTTAGCTTGAATTTGTTCTTACCATGGGTGAGCAAACAGATCATTTGCTTTTAGAGTCTTTAATGTTTTTATTAGCAAATATCTTCCAGTTATGTGTTTTATTTTTTTCATTTCTTTTACTTGTGATCACTAGCTTTGATACATTAGACATTAAACAAATAATCTCTCTAATCAATATTTTAAGAGAAAAAAGTATTTTTATTTAAAAAATGAAGTCCAAGAGTTGTGATATAAAATTCTACTTCCTCAATTTTCTTAGAATATTTGTAGAATATGAGGAGAAGGGAAATTTAGAAATCATCTGAATAATGTATCTTTGACTTACAGTTTTGTAATAAAACAGAAACTGTCATTGTTTTATATTTACCCATTTTGTCTTTTTTATTTGTTTATCTCTTTCATTGGAAGAGACAGAAATAGGGAGAGAGAGAAAGACAAGCACTTTCAACAGGATCTCACACCTTGACTTCCCTTTAACCCTTCCCAATTAGACAGGAGGAGGGGCCAGTGGCTTGTCCAGCATGTACAGTTTGACTCACAAACTGATTCTCAATTTATTATGTGGCTTTCAGCATTGTGAAGCATTACACTACCACTGCATCCTACTTGTTAGTAAAAGAGCTCGGACATGAAGCTGCTCTCCACGGAGCTTGCTCAGGAAATTATGGTCGACTCGGGTTGACTGAGGGCTGGCTTATGGTGTTGACTGGAATTTTTCCTATATCTGGGAAATGGACTGGCCCACCTCAGCTGACAGTGCCCCATGTTATTTGTCCCCCTTCATCAGGTTGGCACAGGCTTGTTCACAGAGTAGAGCTGGCATAACAAAATAGCACCTGGAGAGCCAACAGTGGCATAGTGATTAAGGCACTGGACTCCCATGTAATTTACTGCTGCTCGAGTCCTCCATCCATGGCTTGAAACATTCTGGGCACGTGTGCTTGCACGCCTAAAATCCTGAAAGGAAAATGGATGAGAGAGGATTGCAGTGTGGCCATCCCTCCTGGTGGGTGATTGCTCACTTTCTGTCTCTCCTTTTCTCTCCAGCAAGCACATGTGCCCTATTGGAAAAAATCTCTCAAAGAAAAAATATCTTAAAATAGTAACTGAAGGCACATGAGATTTCTTAAAGTCTGAGTCTGTAACTCACATGTTGTCATTTCTAACAAGGCCAGCTCACATTCAAGGAATGAGGAAACATATTTCATTTCTTGATGGAGAAGGAGAAAAGACATCTTGCAAAAGTATACGTAAAAATAGGGTTAAGAATCTGCTCATGTTTGCAATAATTCCACTCTAATCATCATGACCTTATCTGTTCTTCCCCATCTCATTCCTCGAGAGCTCTCTTCATCCTCAATTTCATATGTTACTTCCAACGGGTATCATACATCTTCAACTTCTGCTTTTTACTAAGATAAGAAGTGCTGGCAAATTATTTTCTCATTTTCTGATTTTTATCATGGTCTATGACATGACTCATTATCATTCTGGGAATATGCTTTTTGCCCTCTCTAAATCACAATGTCTTAAATATTCTATTGCATAAAATGTGATCAATTCAATATAAAATGCATTTATATTTACATTTTATATATACATTTTTAATCTGATAAATGCACTTTTTTTTTTGGAGAGGTTTTTTTGCTATAGGGCGCGTGAGCTCGCCAGACAGACAGAGAGAGACATGGAGACAGAAAGCGAGAAATCACCCCCCAGGGGGGATGGTCACGCTGCAATCCCTTCTCCTCCATTCTCCTCTTGGGATCTTGGACACGCACGCACACGCGCCCGGCGTGAGTTTTAAGCCACCGGGACCGGGACTCGAACCGCGGTCGATTACCTGGGAGTCCAGCGACATAGCCATTACACTAACTGCTAGTTCCCCATGATAAATGCACTTTTTAAGAAAATCTGCTAAACTGGAGCATTTTTAATCTGGCATGGGCCAGCACTAATGTATTATATGAAATGGAAACCAAATTTCCTTTTTAGGTTGCCTGTATATCCCTAATTAGCATTGATGTCCTTGCTTAAATGTAATTCTCTTGTGTTTCCATTCACGCATATATGTGCAGAAAAAAATTAACTTCCTGGCCTTTCACACTTACATTGTAACAGAGAAAAATGACAATAAAATATTATCAAGTAGTTATAAGTTCTATGAAAAGAAATAAAATTTTACTAGGAGAAAGAAATCTCACTTTGTAATAAATTGGCTACTGGGATAAAACATGGGCTAGTGAGAGAGCTATAAGACCTTTGAGTCTGTCCGTTATCATTACATGTAGTAATTCTCAAGATCCTTTGTGGCGTTAGAAAGATCTAACATTGAATCTCAAAACCACATCTGACCATGTACATAATCTTAAAATTCTCACATAAATTTGGGTGTATTTATTCATAGACTATGACTGTTAGTCCTTGAGTCTGTCTCAGCAGCAAGCAAGAGGACACCACTGCACATGACCGAGGCTATGTGGGAGGCCTTACTTCAATCCTGTCCCAACCTAAACAGGCTAGGTTCAATGATGTGTGCCTGTGGTACTAGCTAACGGGGAGGTGGGGCAGGAGAACCACAGTACAGTAAGAACCTGCAAAAAACAACTACCTCTCTCCCTCTCATTGTTCTCTCTCTAACTTTCATTAAAAAAAAAAAAAAAAGGCAACAACAACAGCAACAACAAAAATACCTTGTAGAATGGAAATGATGCTTCTACAAAGCAAAGTGTATCCTATTGACTGTCTATTGGAGCTTCTTTCTTATATCAGGCTTCAAAAATATTTGCAATTTGGCAAACTGAAATAGTGCTAAAAACTAGGTAAATCTGAAGAAAATACAGACTTTCCTCTAAGAAGCCTCTTTGCGTAAATTTTAATGGAGAATGGGAATGCATTTATCAAATTCTTATTTGAGGTTTCTGTGCTAGTTCCAACATTATCTACTGGTACCAGACTACAGTCTCTTTAGAACTCTTCCAAAAGTTTATCTGAGATAGATAATGGTTGGTGGCACTGACCTATTAAGGACCCCAACTTTGGGGACCACCAGCAGGTGTTATAATGGTTAAGGTGCTGGAAGATCATGATTAGAGTCCCGGACACAGTGGCTTGAAACTCATGCTGGGTGCATGTGCATGCATGCCCAAAATCTCAAGAGGAGAATGAAGGAGAAGGTATTGTGACATGTCCATGCCCCTTGAGGGTGATTTCTCACTTTCTCTGTTTCTGTCTCTCCTTGTTTCTCTGGAAAGTGCATGCTCCCTATAGCAAAAATCTCTCTCAGGAAAACAAAAACAAAAAAAAAAAAAACCAAAAACCCTTTGGAGCAGACACAGCAGGTTTTTATTCTAGATCTGCTATTTTTCTGGTTTTCATTTTTTCTTTTCTTCTTCTTTGTGTGTGTGTGTGTGTGTGTGTGTGTGTATGTGTGTGTGTGAGATTTTGAGGAAAAACACTAAAGAGAAATAAAAATGGTGTCAACATTTCCAGTCACCCAGGTGCAACAGTAAAGTGCTATTCTGCAATACTGGAGCCATGAAGAAGCCCAGGGCTTGAATCTGGGGTTGACTTGAAACATGCCTAGCTTTCATGCTCCTGCCTATGATCCTGGCTGGCTGGTGAGTTGAGGTTGAGAGGAAAGATTACAACATGACAAGATCCTGTTGAGGGTGCCTATTTCTCTGTCTCAATCTATATTTCAATAATAATGAAAATGTAGGATCTCCATTATTAAGCTTGTGTGAATTTTGAACAACTCAATATATCAAAAACTACTTAAAAGAGCACCTGACACATTCTTCCATGAAGGGTTGGAAAATAGAGATCAAGGTTAAAGCTCTGATGGCTCTTATAGATATGTTTAACAAATATAGCAACATAGAATGTGTACTAAATTAAGATATTACAAATGACATTTTAAACTATTTTATCAATAATAGTTCATTGTTAATAAAAATTTTGTTTCTATTTGATAGTGCGTCTTCACTATTTCCCACAATTTTCATAAAATGTTAGTTTTTTCTTTACTTCTGATAATACACATTGCAAGATGCCTTTTTACTTAGTCTTACATTACATTAAACATTCAAAGCCTGCAGTCAGGCAGTCAGAATGGAAATGCATTTGACAAACAATAGCGAAGTAAATCCATCTGCAGTAGGGTTTGTGCAAGGGTAAGTCATGGTTAAGAAATAATATAGGAGCAAAAGAGAAAGTTACAGTTGCAAGGGAGTGATCGCTGTGCATACTCTCTCTCCTATTTACTGTGAAATCTCTTATTACCAACGTATGTCAAAGATGTGAGATAATGGGCGGTTTGGACTACTATAGGGAAAGCGTTATGTCATTCAACCTTGTCTGCTCCTTTTTAGTCAGTTCAGTGTGGTGCTCTGTCTACTCTAGGTGACATTAACCAGTAGGGAAAAGGGAAAGGTTGAAACAAATGGTCCCTCTGAATTCAAAAAGCAAAGTCCACAGCTGACAAGACAGGAACTCAAACAAAACTTACGTGAAGTCTATCGATTTGCTTTATTTCAGTTCTGAGAATTCTTTGAGGCACAATTTAAATGGTTCTAATAAAAGTCTATTCTATTGATACTTTGAACTGTTTACTCTGTTTATTTATTTTCCCAGCACATACATTTTTCTTTTTCACAGGTACAAAAACATCGAAGTTCTGTGTTCTGTGTCAACCTGAGAATACTATTTCTATTCGTTTATGTTCCCATTTCACATTTGGATCAATCGAAGCATGTGGACAGGATTTCTGCAAGTCAGCCGGTCCAGCTGCCTGGGAAACACCTGTATTGGACTCTGCTTCTGACTTCCTGAGCTAGATAACCACGCCACAGACAGTACAGATCACCGCTCTCAGGACATGTGAAGGGCATTTCTTTGAATCCAAGAGATGGGAAAGAGCAATGAAACCTCCAGAGTTTAGAAAATTAAAATCACATACAATTTTTTCATAGACATATAAATTATAGAGTTTTCATTAGTATTAAAATCCCTAACTTAAAGTTAATGATAAAAATATTGAGAGAGCAAGAGGGAAAAGAAGTCTTCCCTCCAAAAAAATCGTGAGGCAAATGAGAGTTCAAGCATGATATATACTTCTTGGATAATTGTAACATATGATAAATACATCTGAATACCTTGGATCTAGTAACTTTTCCAGATTCCTTTGTTTGTAGAGACACCACTTACAAGCCATTACTGAACATCAGTGATGACAGAAAGTAAGGAAAACACTTGAAGGAGGTAGTCCTGAGTAAGTAGAAGAGAATACGCATTTATGTTCATATATAACTTCCATTAATACTATTGAGAATATTACATATATATCTAAGCTTTTACTAAGAGCACATTTTAAAAGATGGTAAACAAGCCCTCTCAGGTCACTTAGAATTTAAATACATTCATATTTTAGGACATGCAGCATTTGAAAACTTTTTGATGGCTAAAGCTTTAAATTCTTGGGTAGGAAAATTTGCAATCTTCTGTAATTATACAGATTTTCATTACAAGTATATAAGACTTAAACTACTCATGTTTGATTGAGAAATTAATTTTGTTCTTAACCAGATATTAGATATTTTAGATTTTCCAAAACTTACAAAGAGGAAAAGAAGGAAGCTGAGAAAATGGAGATGGTAGTTGAGGAAGAGGTTGGAGGAGGGGAGAAAGAGGAGTGAAGACCTCTGCCAATACAGCAACTTAACAGCTGGGCAGGCTGTGATATGCTCAAGAATGTGTTCTTGTCTCCTTTCCTTTCTCTTGTCTCCTTTCTCTCTGGAACCTTGAGCAATGCCAGGTGCGGTGTTGGTGAACAATGCATGCTGTTGAAATAACTTCAATTGACAGCATAGCAAATGTTACTACTGATGTAAACAATGCCTTGACCAGTCTTTCTATCCTCTAGATATTTCTAGAGAAACAAAAATTAAAAAGAGAAAAAAAATATTTTATTTGAGAAAAAATAATTTTAAAGGTCCTGGCATCTCTATTACAACATTTAATCATGCCATAAAAAATAAAATGAGACCTTAACGTCTCATACAAAGTGGATGAATATGGAAGATTTAATGCTAAATGATGCAAGCTAGACTATGAAAGACAGGCATGGTATATCCTTGCTTAATATATACTGAATGTCTACACTTTATAGCAGAAACTGAAAGATTGGAAGGTATAGTATCAGGAAGAGTGACTACAGATACTAAAGATAATAAAGGAGGGGGTGGATAATAGTGGGTGGGTAATAGGTGCTGAAGGGGAGGGGGTCAGGGAAAACAAATAAATAAAACATTGAATAGACACCAGACTGAAAAGTTATTTGTTGATGACAATGTATATGATAATGTCTTTGACTTGAATAATATGCACTGTATGAATGCTGGGAAGAACCATGCTGTACATTGTAAAGATAAACAATGATTAAATGTAAATTTAGAAATTTATAGATATGTAAATAAAAATTTTAGAAAGAGAAAAAAATTGTCTCCAAATTTATATATTTTGAGGGACTTCAAAAAGTTTATGATGGGAGTTAGTGTAATGGCTATGTCGCTGGACTCCCACGTAGTCGACCGCGGTTCGAGTCCCGGACCCGGCGGCTTGAACTCACGCCGGGCGCGTGTGCGTGTGTGCCCAAGATCCCGAGAGGAGAATGGAGGAGAAGGGATTGCGGCGTGGCCATCCCCCCTGGGGGGTGATTTCCTGCTTTCTATCTCTCTGTCTCTCTCTATCTGTCTGGCGAGCGCACGCGCCCTATAGCAAAAACCTCTCCCCAAAAAAAAAAAAAGTTTATGATAATATGAAATTAAAATACAAGTTTATTTTAGTGCAAAAAATGTTGAAATCCATGCATAGTTTTTCCATAATAAACATTTTCCATGAACTCTTTGAGGCTCTATTGTATTGTAATACAAAGAAGAGACAAGAAAACAAAAATAAAAACAAAGTAATTACAAATTGCATTTGTTTCAATGTATTAAAATAATCATGCTCTCAGTTATAGGAAAAATATTAATTAATAAGCTAAGGTTGTAAAAAAACTTAAATGTTTTTTCAGCATTTTCTTCATAAGTGTAGCAGTAAATTTTAAAAACAAAAAAATAAAAGTGTGGTTTATTCCATTAAGGAGATTTCATAATTAAATTTTATACAGAGAAGCATTTAAACAAGCTTAACATAAGATAATCCTGCACATATACTTTTTGGCACAATATACGACAATACATACAGTCTAGCTGAGGTACTATGGAACAATAGAAGGACAGATTTCTTCCAGTAAAGAGATTAGCTTGTTGACAAATTTAGTTTTTTTTTTTTTTTTTTTTTTTTTTTTGAGAGGTTTTTGCTATAGGGCACATGTGCTTGCCAGACAGACAGAGAGAACAGAGAGACAGAAAGCGAGAAATCACCCCCAAGTGGGGATGGCCACGCCGCAATCCCTTCTCCTCCATTCTCCTCTCGGGATCTTGGGCACACACGCACACGCGCCCGGGGTGAGATTTAAGCCACCGGGTCCAGAACCCGAACTGCGGTCGACTACGTGGGAGTCCAGCGACATATCCATTACGCTAACTGCTGGTCCCAACAAATTTAGTTTGATGGGAAGCAAGAATTAGGGCCAGGATTACAACAGAGGCTAAAACCCAGGTATTGTGTGATAGCAGATTGTCCTTGAATTGGGAGTATCAGGGAAAGATAAGTATCAGTTTCCAACATTCATCTGAGTGAGAAAAAAAAATCATAATGTGGTTTTGGCTAAATTCTATCCAAAACTTTGAATAAACAGATAGCTAAGGGGCCAGTGGGTGGCATGACGATTAAGGTGGTGAACTCCTGCATGACTGACAGTGACTCAAGTCCTGGATCTGGTGGCTTGCTTGCTCACTTTTCCTCTCTTTCTTTCTGTCTCACTCTGGTCAAATTAGATAATAATAATAATAAATAAAATAAAATAAATAATTCTTTAAAAAATAATGTGAGTGGTATGTATGTGTCCATGTGTGTTTCCTGGGAGTATGTGACATTTGACATTCTATATATTTTTTTTCTTTATTTTCTTAGTGTTTTCTATTTAATCATTGTACATCTTTACAACACACAAAATTATTTTCCCAGCATGAATACACTATACACTGCATATTAGACTAGTCAAAAAGATTATCTTTCACATTGTTTTTCATAATGATAATATATACAAAAACATTGGATTTCATTATATTTATAACTGACAGATAGTTTCTAGAAAAATGTTGATCTATTCATGATGAAGTCTCAAAGCTGCTAGAAATTTCCTGGAATCCAGAGGGTGAGAAATGGGGGAGATAGGAGAGAAAGAATGAAACAGAATCAAGGAGAGAAATAGAAGGACAAGATATTTGAGGGACACATAAGTGGACAATTGTCTGTTGATGATAACATGTACGATATCTTCAACTTGACTTTACATGTTGGGTAAATTTATTTCACAATCTGTAGTGATGCATAGTGATTGAATGTGTAAAATAAATATAATAAAATAAAATTAAAAAGGAGAACCTGACATTTGCTACAAAATGGGCAAATATGGAAGATTTCATGTTAGGCAAGGTAAGCCCAACTATGAAAGACAGGCGTTATATCTCTCTGCTTAATGTATACCAAATGTCTTCACTCTATGTCAAAACTCAAAGACTAGAAGGTATACTGGCAGGAAGGGCGACTGTGGATGTTAGAGACACTATCGGAGGGGATGGTAGTGGGAGGTGGAAGGAAGGGGATGGGGGAAAAAGAAGTATTTAACAGACACAAAATGAAAAGCATCTGTTGATGATAATGAACATGGTAATATCTTTGACTTGACTGATATTCACTGTATTTATGCTGGAAAAAAAATTGAACACTGTAAACATGTACAGGGATTAAATGTAAATTTAAAAAATGAAGAAGAAAAAAATATAAGGACATTATACTGTTTGACTTTCCAGGTTAGAAGATCCAAGTCTAAATCATAATATTTCATAGCTGCATTGTATTCTATATTTTGAGTTTACAACTGCTTATCCTATTAGGAATATTTAGTCATAGCTGTTTTTAATAAATAATGGTTTAATTAAAAAACTAGAAATGGAGAAGCACAAATGTAAGAAAGCATTTTAAATATTCCCTGATGCACAAGCATATCTTACACATAATATTCACAAGAGAAACAATCAGATATGATTTTTATATGTTTTGATTTAATATTTTTAAGAGAGATTATTGCTACAGGGCATGTGTGTTTGCTGGAGAGACAAAGAGACAGAAAGCGAGAAATTACTCCCCAAGGGGCATGGCCACCCTACATTCCCTTCTCCTCTATTATCCTCTTGGGATTTTGGGCATGCACACACACACGTGTGTGGTGTGAGTTTTAAGCTGCCAGGTCCAGGATTCAAACCACAGTAGAATACGTGTGAATCTAGCAACATAACCATTATACCATCTTCTTATACCCTTTTTTTTTTTTTTTTAACTTCTGTTGAGAGCAAAGGACAGGAAAACAAAATCGTATGTGGCACTTCCATTGGGATAACTGAGGACATGAGAACATTTATGAATTTGCCCAGAGTAATTGAATTAAATCACCTAGTTATTCTCAAGTGAAACATCCTGTATATTCAGTCTGTTGTTGATATGCTAGCATCAATTTTTAATTTTTTCTATCAAGTTTATTACTATTAAAATGGTGCATGTAAAATTGAGACACAGAGTTATCTGATTTTAAATAATTTATTTTGTGTTTTAAGTTACAGTTAGATATAATCTGTATTGAGGTAGTTTTTCTATTTTTTCTTTTAATTTTTCTTATGACCTTAGCAGTATCAACATAGTTGTCTTATATGTGTTGAGCTCCTTAAACTAAATTATATTTTGGTAATATCACTTTTCACATACAGGTGCCATATTTCTCAGAGAATTCAAGTCTTCTCTAAAAATAGAATGTTCAAATTCTTCCAAAACTTATATGTTTATATTTTTTAGCAGGTCTACTCTTTTTTTAAAAAAAAATTATTTATTTATTTATTTTTCTTTATTATTATTATTTATACATTCAATTGCTATACATTATTTAGATTTTATGACAGTTTTACACTCACCAAATTTTATATACTTTATGCTGATAAGAAAATAATCTATTTCAAAAGTTTATAATAAATTGACAGGTTTGTATAACTTATATTCATATAGTATTTATAACAGTGTTTCTAGGAAGCAATTAGCTAATTTCAACTACTAGTGAAATTTTTGAATTATGTATTTTTTTTCTTTTTTATTATCTTATTTTATGTTCTTTTATACGTTCAAGTATGCCATTTAGTATGCAAAGTGAATATTCCAACATGTAGTAGATCTACTTTTGAAAGAAAATAGAGCATAGAGTATTTTATAAGGTAACAAGGGAAAGAAAAAAAATAGCAACAAAATGAATTGGGTAAGAAATTTGATTAAAATACCATTTCAAAATATCCTACTTTCAAGTTCAATCCAATATTAGAAATGACAATGTTTACAATCTCATGTTCAAGAGTCAACCTACTTTGAGTCTATTCTTATCTTTCTTTTTTTTTTTTTTTTTTTTTTTTTTGGAGAGGTTTTTTGCTATAGGGCGTGTGCGCTCGCCAGACAGAGAGAGAGAGAGACATAGAGACAGAAAGCGAGAAATCACCCCCCAGGGGGGATGGTCATGCCGCAATCCCTTCTCCTCCATTCTCCTCTTGGGATCTTGGGCACACACACACACGCGCCCGGCGTGAGTTTTAAGCCACCGGGTCCGGGACGCGAACCACGGTCGACTACGTGGGAGTCCAGCGACATAGCCATTACGCTAACTGCTGGTTCCCTATTCTTATCTTTCTTTATTAAGCAGTACTTCATTCCATTCCCTAAATAAATTTATTAAGGGTCTTCAAAACAGAAATGATACTTTTCTTTTAAGAGCATTCTGTTTTAGGGCATGTGTGCTCACTGGAGAGAGACAGAGACAGTGAAAGAGAAAATGAGGACCCTCCACACACACACTTCCCCAGGGGTGATGGCCATGCCACAGGACCTTCTCCTCCCAGGATCTTGGGCATACACGTACATGTACCACATATGATTTTCAAGCCACTGGGTCCGGGTCTTGAAGCATGGTCAATCATGTGGGAGTCCAGCTACATAACCTCTACACCATCTGCTGGTCTCAATAATGGCACTTTTTAAACACTGTGATTACTATACTATCAATCAGAATGACACTTCCTATCTTCTTTCAGATTCATTACATTCAATTTCAAAACAAGTAATCCATTAATGATTTTCTAAAAGCTTCCCTTGGCCAATCCCACCTGAACTCATTATTTAGACTTCTAAACTTTCAGAACAAGGCAAGTTTCTGTCATTGGCAATAAATTTACTGCCCTGTAATATTTCTACAATTGTTTTTTAGAACTTCAGTATAGATCATTTTTGGGGTACTATTCATGTCTGCACCTATTTATATCATATCTATCTAGGTAAGATTTTGAGGGCAATTATTTCATTTTATACATCATATTTCCTTCAAGAACATAAAGCAAGTGCCAATGATATTTATTTTTAACTATGTAACATTTACTACAGTAATATTTCTATTTATGAAAAAGTTTTTAAATTGTGATTCCTTTCCTTATTCATGTACTTCATTCATATTTCCTGAGTGTCTACAAGGCACAAAGCACTGAGGATGCAAAAACTAAAATCGCACCAATTCTACCCTAAGTGCATCACGGAAATAGTGAATGGTTTCTTGTATGTGCTCCACATAGGAAAGATTGGCAAAGATTGCATACTTAGTCAATTCGGTACCTACTGGTCTACAAAATTAGAGGATAGAGATTAAGTGAATGCTGAGCATAGTTCAATTTCCATGTTCAAGCTACAAAAATAATTGATTTTTAGGAAACTTGGATTTTTTGTTTTTGTTTTTGCTATGGGGTATATTCACTCATTGGATAGAGATAAACCAAGAGAGTGAGGGGAAAAGTGAAGCCTCCCTCCAGGAGGGATGGCCATACTGCAATCCCTTCTCCTGAATTCTCATGGGATTTTGAGCACCCACCACATATGCCTGGAGTGACTTTCAAGCCTCCAGTCTGGGACTCAGACCACTCGGTTGTCCATGTGGGATCCAGCTGCTGACCCCTGGGGTTTCTTGTCAATGTGCTGATATTTCTGTGCAAAACTGTCTTAGTAACTTTTCTATATTTGTTGGGAAAACTAAATAAAAATGAATACAAGTATCCATAAAATTGAATGCAATAAAAGCAGCAAAGCAGTAATCATGTAAAAAATTTAGTGTGTTACCATTTTGCGAAAAACAATACTATTATTGGTTTCTGATGGTAACTAAAACAAAAAGTTGGCTTAGTTAACAATATACATTGGAACATATTCCATTATGATAAGATATTTTTTCGTAACTGAGGAAAGAAATTCTAGGTACTGATAAATTACAAGGTCAAAATAGAACAATTGGAGGAGGAAAAAAGTGAGGAGACTAGCCCTTTTGCCTGCTGGTTAAGGCAGTCAGATCCCAAGTCGCCAACTGTAATCTGAAGCCCAGTCCTGATGGCTTGAAACACACACTAGGGGGATCAGTAGTAGGTGTAATGGCTATGTCACTGGACTCCCATGTAGTCGACCGCAGTTTGAGTCCCGGACACAGTGGCTTGAACTCACGCCCAGCACGTGTGCATGCATGTCCAAGATCCCAAGAGGAGAATAGAGGAGAAGGGATTGTGCCGTGGCCATCTCCCTGGGGAGTGATTTCTCGCTTTCTGTCTCTCTGTCTCTTTGTGGCAAGCGCATGCACCCTAAAGCAAAAACCTCTCCAAAAACAAAACAAAACCACACAGTAGGAATGTGTGCATGCATATCCAAAATCAGGATAGAGGAATGCAGGAGAAGGCATTACAGCAGGCGCACATTTCACTGGGGTCCGGGAAGCTATCTCCCTCTCCCTCTCTGTCTCTTTTTGTCAAGTGCACACACCTTCTGCAAAAAAATAAACGAGAGAGCATTACAAAATTGAAATTGTCATTCTAATGTTGCTGATTTCAGTACTCCTACTACTACACACACACACATATGCACATGGGGTACATGTATGCCTATGTTGTATAGATATGTTTCACTACATTTTCTCATTTTTTACTTCTCTTACTCATTTCAAATTACTATTTTTGAAAATAACTTTCCCTTCCACAGTGGATTACTCTTTTTCTGTTGGGATTGATGAAGTGGGTATGAATTGTGGAATCAAATACTAGTAGGTTAAATTTCAGTTGTACAAATGTACAGTTGAATAATTGTTAAATTTATTTTGAAAAGCCTTTTCAACCACAGTTTTGTCATCATTAAAATAACTAGGTTAATGGAACCAGCAGTTGGTGTAATGGCTATGTTTCTGAACACCTATGTAGTCGACCGTGGTTGGAGTCCCGGACTCGGTGGCTTAAACTCATGCAGGGTGCATGTGCATGCATGCCCAAGATCCCGAGAGGAGAATGGAGGAGAAGGGATTGCGGCATGGCCATCTCCCCCCGGGGGGTGGTGGTGGTGGTGATTTCTTGCTTTCTGTCTCTCTGTCTCTCTCTGTCTTATCTTTCTGGTGAGTGCATGTGCCCTATAGCAAATAAAACCTCTCTCTTAAAAAAAAAAAAAAAGAAAAGAAAAGAAAAGAAAGTCCTTTAAAAGTATATTATAAATTGATATAAGATGTCATATGCAAAGTATGAGAGACTTAGAAATAATATTAATAGTTAAGTTTATGCTGTCCTCTAGCCCTAAGTTATTCTATCAGAATTTTAGAATTTAGTTTTAATTTTTACTTTTATTTCTCTATTAGGAAAATCTGAAGCCTACAAAATTATGCCTGATGGCTGATGGATACAAATAGTCTTGCATAAAGGCAAGTGTGGCTATCCAGAAAATAATATCATAATTTTACGCTAGGTTATAGTGTGCCCTTAAATGTGCATGAAGCTACTAGATTTAGAATGAAAACACATTCTTCAAGATGGTTACTCATGTTGATTACTTGAAAATACAACTTTTATAACTCTACACTTTTTTTGTTTTTTATGTGTGTGTGTTTGGGGGGGAGGGGGAGGTTTTTGCTACAGGGCACGTGCACGTGCCAGAAAGATAGAGAGACAGAAAGCAAGAAATGATCCCCCTGTGGGGATGGCCACGTCACAATCCCTTCTCCTCCATTCTCCTCTCTGGATCTCGGGCACACATGCACATGCGCCCAGCATGAATTTAAGTCACTGAGTCCAGGACTCAAACCGTAGTCAGCTACCTAGGAATCTAGTGACATAGCCATTATGCCAACTGCTGGCCCCAATGCTACCTTTCTAAGGGATTTTACCAAAACTACAAATCCAACCCCCGGTTTTGGATCAAATGTGTAATTATTCCTGTTTATTGATTATGCAACCAAAGATCATAAAGTTTAAGTAATTTGAATAGTACACTAATACAGCTTTTCAGCCACAGTAAGAGCAGTTCCAAAGGAAAGAAAAAACAAAAACAGTATACTCCACCTCAATATGTGACTTTTCATAGAGCAATACCAGAGCAGATTAAGTTCATTTGTTTTCTGAATAGTGAGTATGATTATTTTGAAGAAATAGTAACTCCTACATCATATAATTCTCACTATTTTATCCATTCTAACTGATCAAGCACTTCACAAGTCCTAATAATTGTAGATTTACACTGGCAATGAGAAAATATTCATATCAAATCTGAATTTGTAATCTGCAATGAATGCTGTTTAATGAACCTACATAAAGAATCTTAGTGCAATCTTATTTGAGTGGTGACAGTGCAAAGAAAAAATATCCTTACTAAGCCCTTCTAAGCTTTTTTCTAGATTTGAGTTTTTAAAATATTTTAGTTATTACAACTTGCCACTCACTTTATATACATTTAACTTAACATTTGAATCATCTGTGTCTGAGATATTTAGACAGTAAAACTCATTTGCAAAACAAAATTGTAGATTTTTTTTTTCCTAATGAAAGTGGAAACCAGGTTACCCAGTGTTAAATTCCTGCTCTAGAAAACAAGTTATCTTTATTCAAATAATAAAAAGGATTTCTGATGTGTAAAAATAGTGTAGACCAGAAGTCTGAATATGCAATATCAAAATGTGCTTCAGAGAGCCCTGATATGCTCAGTGGTGTGGGGAAGGAAAGAATGTCTTTATCTACTTTGTGACCAAACACTTATTTCCCTCCTAGTGTCCTACTGCCATCAGAGAGACCTACTCACGGAGCAAAGTCTCCCTGAGCATATTTTATTTGCCGTTTTATCACAACTACATATAAAACTGGAGTCTTTTCTTCATATTTCTTGAGTGACATTTTACTGGTATTTATTGCTTTTTCTATCTCCTATGGAAATCTAGACACAGTATTTTGTTATAAAAATCAATTTTGATATTAATTTCTTAATGTTCATTGAAAATTTTAGTCATAAAATTAATGGGTGCCCCTTCAATACAAACATTAATTATCACAAATTGAGACAACATGGTTATGATATTTTTCCTTTTTTTAAACTCTGCTGAATTATGGAGGATTGAGTAATAATCTGGTTTTGTATAATTATGTAAGAGGAATTACCACTGCAATTGCCCATAGGACCAGAAATCTACCCTAAATTCTAGCATGGATGCAAGCTGACTCTGGACTTGACAAACAGTAAGAACCATGGAGAAATAGCCCGAGTTCTCCCGAAAGGGTCAGGTACTTATCTACAGCAAAGTATTGTCATGGGTAAAGACATATTATGTATTATCAAAGAATAGCTAAAATACAGTTTTTCATGTGTTTGTGTCAAGTTATTTGAGAATATATTTCAGTTGAACATGCACATACCCCTTTTCCCATACAAGCACAATGCATGGGTCCAACCAAACTTTTTGCAAAGAAATGAACTATGGCTGTCTATGAAATGATCAATGCTTTAGTACATTTAGGGTTAATTATTTTAAGTTCCTGATCCACATTGCTAATGTAGATGTAAGTAACTTACACTGAAGGTCTACTCTGGATAAGGCACACACTTCTGGATATTATGTGAACATAACTATGAACGGTGCATGGTCATTTCTTCATATGTGCAAATCCCTCTGCAGGGATGTTGGTAAATCCTGAAGAAGGAAACGAAAAACAAACAAACAAACAAACAAACAAAACATGGAATCATAGGAAATTTGAGTGGACCTACTTTCTCCCCACTTTCTAAGTGTGTGACTTGTGAAACCTTATTTAAATCTTCCCATTCTGACTTATCTGTAAAGTGCTAATTTGTTGTAATTAGAAGTAACTAAGAGTTGTGAAACTCTTAAGTGTACACTAAGTGCTAGCAAAATCCAAAATACACAGACACCTAGTACCTTCGTGAGAGTTGTATTAACAGAAGTAAAGTGTACAATGTATCGATTCAATACATGCATTATTTTAACAATTCTTTTAACATTATTTACATATTTCTTTCTTGAAGGAAAGAGATGGGTGGGAGCATCTCTACAGGGGATGCCTCGCCCCAACTGCAGCCTCAGTGAGTCCTGAATATGATGAGATCCTGACCACACACTGAGGAAGGTCTCTGGACATGAACCTGTTAACCTAGGTGTGGGTCAGCCTCGCAATGTTGCATTTGACTGCTGTGCTACCCTTGAATCTCAGTATACAGGTTAATAAGTACTCAACAAATTCAAGCTTTAACAAGTATTATAAAATCCAAATGCTCATAGGTTTTGTAACATCTATAGGAAACATTTTGATCAAAATAAATTATTTTCATGTGATGACATTTTTCAATCTATTTGTCAATTTTTGTAATAGCTTGAACATAGCAGAGGTGTAAACTTTTTGAAGTAAAATGTTCAGTATAATAAGATCATGCAACTATTTATCCCCCAGTTGAATACTATTGTGGTACATAAATGCCTGAATTATTGCAAGATACTTGGCAGGCTAAACATGAGAAGTTTTTGAATAAAGATGTTTTATTCCTGGAAAAGTTCTTTACAAAGAAGCATAACACTTTAAAACCTCATTCATGTAGAGAAGAGTCTTATTAAATTCAGAATGAAATGAACAGAAATTTATAAAACTAGTCATCATTTTATTATATCTAATATAATGATGAAATAAATTCACCTTGAAATCAGATTTTCCAAAGTATTTATTAAGTGAATTTGTTTTGTAAAGCTTTCAATAAATACATACTTTAGGTTTCTGTCTATAAAGAGAAAAAAATGAAACTTTAGGCCTTTAGGACTCTTTATCCTAGAAGATTTTCCCTGCCAATTATAGACTGATGCATGAAGTAGAACTACATATCATGAATCCTTACCATCACTAAATTAGGGCCTGGGATCAGCAGTTGGAGTAATGGCTATGTCGCTGGATTACCATGTGGTCGACCATGGTTTGAATCCTGGACCTGGTAGCTTAAACTCACGCCGGGTGTGTGCACGTGCATGCCCAAGATCCCAAAAGGAGAATGGAGGAGAAGGGGTTGTGGTGTGGCCATTCCCTATGGGGTGGGGATGATTTCTTGCTTTCTGTCTCTCTGTCTCTCTCTGTCTTTTTGGTGAGCGCATGCAGCCTATAGCAAAAACCTCCAAAAAGTAAATAAATAAAAGTTACTCTGGGATGAAAAGGGAATTTCAAAGCCAAGGGCCCTTTTGGAAAATGCTTTCCATGGTTTGGATCTTAAATCTTCGAATCATTAGCAAGAGTGCTCTGGATGATCAAAACTGTCCATAGGCTGCAAAGGGTTTTATTTATTGTACCATTTTCTACATTGAATTTCAATTCTCAGGAGCATTTTTTCACACTCTCTGATTTTCAGGCATTCAGGGAAAAGTAAAATATAGCATCAAAATAAGATTAGCCTCTACATGGAGGAATCAGCCATGCTTCATGGAATGCCTAATGCAGCCTTTGTTTCACAAAGTCCCAAGTATTATAATAGTTCACAATGGCATACGCTACCTCTGAGACTGAGCACTTGTTTGTAAATTGCTGATGTTAAGTCACTCTGCCTCTGTGTGTGTATGTGTGTGTGTGTGTGTGTGTATGCACGTGTATGTGTGTGTGCACATGTGTATTCCATTCAGCAAGCGTCACCAAAGCTTGCTATCATTAGAGGCAGTAAAAAGTGAGTCCATGTGCACTTGTGACACCATTTGAAAATGATGTATGGATTTTACTCTACAATAGTGAGCTGGCATTTTCTTGGCAGCAGATGCAGAACTGACAAAGGAGACAAATGTCTCTGGGGATTGTGCCATCTGCACATACATTCCAACCTTAATCTCTGAGAATTCAATATTCTGCTCTGTATTTAAAAACCAACCCAGATGATCAGATGCAGAGGTAGCAGATATCGTTATTTCCCAAATCAAATGATCCAGAACAATTTAGTCCTTTATATTACTTTGTTTTTATTTAATCTCACATACGTTGTTAAAAGAATTTAATTTTAATATGAAATTATTGCTTATACACTGGGAACTAGAATTAAAAGAAAATTCCAGGCCCAGCTGCACAGACTGGGACCACATGGGAGGCCAAAGTTTGATTCCAATTCATCCTAGAGGTCTGGCACAGTAACTTGTGCCTGTAATCCCAGCAACTCAGGAAGCTGGGCTAGGAAGATCACAAGCTCCTGGTTAGTAACATAACATAGCAAGTCCCAAAGAAAAGAGCTAGGCATGGTGGTTCACACCTGTCATCCCAGCTGGGAGGCTGAGACAGGAGAACTGTGACGGGGCAAGACACAGTCTAGATAATAATGATAATAAATATTTTTAAAACTGCAAACTGGGAGGCAGCGGGTGGCATGGTGGTTAAGGCACTGGACTCCCACATGGTAGATCACGGTTTGAGTCCCGGACCTGGCAGTTCGAAAATCACACTGGACACATGTACAGGAGTGCCCAAAATCCTGAGAGGAGAAAGGCGAAGGCATTGCAGTTTGGCCATCTCTTCTAGGGGTTGAGTTTTCACTTTCCCTCTCTCTGTTTCTCTCTGATGAGCCTATGTACTCCATAGCAAAAAAAAAAAAAAAAAAAAAAAAAAAGTGATAATTATTTTTTTCTACAATTTTAATATACATTTTACTCAGAAACTTGGAATCCTATTGATATACCATTTTGTATTCCCCTTTCTCATATTGTAAAAGAAGATGAGAGGGACCAGCAGGTGACATGGTGGATAAAGTACAGAACTCCCCTCAGTTCGAGTCCCAGAACTAGTGATTGTTTTCTCACTTTCCAGCTCTCTCTCTCCCTTTTTTTCTCACTTTCCAGCTCTCTCTCTCCCTTTTTTTTAGAAACTCTCTCTGACTGTCTGTTACTTTAGACAAAATACACTCTGCCTTATTTTCAAGACACATATTTGTACAAAATACAGTAACCATATTATATTATTTTTGATAGAGAGTAGCTGGAATACAAAAATACAATGTAAACTATCAAAAATAAATAATAATGAGCATTATCCTATGAGTAAAATTAATAATAAAACTTGACACACATATTCCTGGTTTCAAAACATACACAGACACAAATTACCAGCTGCTGAATTATTAAAGTAATTCAGTGTTTAGCATACTCAGTAACATGCTGGCATAGTTAGGCATGCCTCAGAGTAGCTTGCAAAAACAAATTATATGATGATGATGATCAAAGGCTTTATAAGGAGATAAATTTGACAAAATACAGAGTCAACCCTTACCATTTTTTTCTACTCTCTTTCTCTCTCTGTGTGTGACTAAAGTTTTGGAAGAATAAAATCATTCAGGAATGGCTGGTTCTTTTTTTAACATGAGAGTAAAAAAGAGTAATTTATTAATTCTTAATAAAATATAACTATTCCATGAGTTATTACAGAAGGCCATTTTCTGTACTAACACTTAAAAATAAATAAACTATTATGAACAATAAGACATCATTGTCATACACTCGAATAATCAGAGGCCTTAAACAAGGGAATTTCAGTATGGTAAAATGACTTACACTACTGTAACAATCTAAAGATGAAATGGAGCAGAATGAAATATGATACCAAAATATGCGATGCTGTGTCAGCGAGCACAACAGATCAGAGGTAGAATGATAAATGTTGGCTCGAGTAATTGTAGAAGGCTTAAGGAAGCAGGTGGGGCTTGCCTTGAGACTTTTAAAACGGAAACATTTCAGGAAGATCAAGGCAGTGGAGATTATTTTCTAGAGATGATGTATATAAGTAGGAAATAATTCTCAGACATACACTACATAATATCGCCTTCTTACTTGCATAGCATTTCATGTATATTTTTACTCTCTAAATAATGAATTGTCTTCCTTCTCTGATAAGTATATCGAAGAAGAGGATCTATATTCTAAAGCTACTCAAATCTCTTGGTAGGACTAGAAGCAATGTTTGACTTTTCATGTTTAAGAATATTTCTCTGTTGGGGCCAGCAGGTTGTGTGGTGATTAAAACACTGGGCTCCTACATGGCTAGTCATGGTTTGAGTTCCAGACCTAGGGGCTTTCTCTCTCTCTCTCTCTCGAGCACGTGTGCCCTATACTAAACTTAAAAATTCATAATGAAAACAAATAAAATTAAATAAATAATTGCTATTAAAAAGGTATATTTCATTGTAGTCAATTTCATTAAACTAGACAAAAATCTTCATATTAATCTTGGGAAAAATTATTCTCACTTTTAAAATCATTTTGCAAAACTTAAGAGCTCCAGAGGCTTTTGAAATTTAATAAGTTGCACTGAAAGATATTTAGAACTTTAAACTTAGGAAATTTATGCAGCAAATAAATTTAGAATTACCAATATTTCAAATCACTTTAACCTATATTTTTTCATCTTTATCCACAAATAGTCTAATTTTAAGCTAATTTTTTTGTAATTCCATATGATAACATTTTTAAATGTTTGTGGTCCATTAAAAGCATGTTTTAGTAAATAGTTACTATCATGTAAAATGTCTAGTCTTTTAAAATGTAAAAAGAATGATACAAAATGACATATATGCTGGTATCCCATTTTTATCCTTTTGTGTTTTCTTAACTGTTACACAACTTTTCAGAAATAAATTTCCTGAAACTGTGGCAAACAAACTAAATCAAACAAGACCAAGTGAAAATTGTAAATAAGATGATCAGAGTGAGCCAGGTAGATACAGAGTGGTTAAAGCAGGTGGACCCCGCATGGCTATCTGTGGATTTCAAGACCTGAAACCTGTGGCTTGAAAAACACTGGGCACATGTGCGTGAGTGGCCAAACTCCAGAGAGGAAAATGGAAGAGATGTGGTACAACTCCTCAGGGAATAATTTCTCACTTTATCTCTCTGTGTCTCTCTCCAGTGAGTGCACATGCCCTATAGCAAATCTGAAATAAAAAAGGGAGCCAACAGATAGTTAAGATGCTGAACTTCCACGTGGCCAACAGTGGTTCAAGTCCCTGATGGTTTGCTTTCTCACATTCTCCTTCCCTCTATGTGTCTTTCTCTGGTGAGCACACATGCCCTATGACAAATTAAATAATAAAATAAAATTAATAAATAATTACTTAAAAAAATAAATAAAGGGACCAGCAGTTGGTCTAATGGTTACATCACTGGACTCTCACTTAATCAACCATAGTTCAAGTCCCAGAGCTGCTGGTTTAAAATTCATGTCAGGCACGTGTATGTTTGTGTCCAAGATCCCAAAAAGAGAATGGAGGAGAAAGAATTTTTGGTGTGGCCATCTCCCCTGGGGGGTGATTTCTTACTTTCTGTCTCTCTGTCTCTCTCTGGCAAGTGAACATGCCCTATAGCAAAAATCTCCCTAAATAAATAAATAACAGAGAGTAGATAATGAGATAAAGATAGCATAGGAAATAGTGTAGTGGTCAAGAAATCCTTGAGAAGTCTCTATTAGGGCTACTTATTATTACTTGTATTTTGCCAATTTAAAAATATCTTTAAACAGATAATTACATATTTTCATATAGACACTTGCTCATCAAACAACTCTATTTCCCTTTAATTCCGCTAAGTCTCTAATGATCAATGTGACCAAGGTCTAAGTTGGTATTGTCAGACTTCACTTCATTTGACTTCTCACCATTTCAAAGTAGTTATTTCTGCCTCCTTCTGGGACACTTTCTGCACCTGGCCCCTGCTATATCACACTATTTCCTGGAATTTCCCTGTCTGCTTCCTCACAGTGTCGAGTGCTAGGTTTTTCTTCTACAGATCTTTAAATATTAGTGTGCATCAGGACACATCCTAAGTTTTCTTCCCTCTTATTTACAATCACTTTCGAGTGTTTCGATGATTAGTTTCAGGCATCAACTTGACTGGATTAAGAAAAAGCTAGAAAACATTATTTTTGGATTTGTCTGTGTGAGTAATTCTGAAAGAGCTTGGTATTTGAACTAGTAGACTGGGAAAAGAAGCTCTGCAGTTACTGAATATGGGTCGGCATCACCCCATGCACTGGGGACTGGACAGAGCAAAACACAGAGAAAAAGTCAAATTGTTTCTCTTTTAGAACAGAGACAGCTTTTCCTGCCCTGAATGTCAGTGTTCCAGTCTTACTAGCTTTTGAACTCTAAAACTTAAACCACGGGCACCTTCTCTGAACTGTATTGTGACTACATACTGTAAAAGAGCATCCTTCCCCCTTCCACCCCTCCCCACCGAAACACACGGTCTCTCTCATATATCATGTCCTCTCCCACTGACCAATTTTAATTTTCTTCATAGCACTAATCAAAACTTGTCATTATGATATCTACTCATGTGTTTTTACTGTATTTCTCTTTTACCTAACCATTTTCTATAAGTTCTGTGAAGTTAAGGAGTTATATTTTTACTAAATTCTGTATATTTACTATCTACCTAAACGAGTTCCTGTTGCAAACTATAATTTCCGTGTCTCTCTAGACCTCATTGTCTTCACCTACATATCAAAGAGTTCAAACTTTAAGGTATCTTCAAGATTTCAAGGAAGGTTGCTAAACAAGACTGTTGTGTTTGAACAAAATTTGGGGAACGTTCATTTAATGGTTATGGTTAAGGCAAAGATTGAGGATATCAGTGAACTGCTGCTAGAAAATTCACTTAGGCAGCTTTTACAATAGCTATATGCATACGTGTGAATTTAATTCAAATTCAAGTTAGAGTGGCAGTAGTATGTGAAACTGTGAAAGAAGTTACAGAGCCAGCCCTTGGAGTGGTGGTTAAGGTGACTGGATCCCACATGGCCAGGTGCGTGGTTACATTGACAGACTGGTGGCATGAAAAACATGCCAGGTGTTTGCACATGCATGCCAGAAATCCTGAAAGTTAGGAGAAATACAAGACAAAGGACTGTGGCATGACAATTCACCATGGGGGGAGTTTTCTCACTTCCCCCTCTCCTTTTCTCTGTCTCTCTCTTGTGAATCCACACGCTCTCAGGCAAAATTAAAAGGAGGAGGAGGAAGAGGAGAAGGAGAAGAAGTTATGATGTACTTTAGAAAAAAAAATTGAGATTCAAGAAAATGAAGTCAAAGATTATTCCAAGATGTTAAGCCTGAGTTATTAGATAACTATTTCTGGTACCCTGTAGAGTCTGAAATGTGTTATATAACACATTTTTAATAACATTTGGAGGTGAGCAGGTGAATTGGTTTGTCATCTCTCTTTTCTTTCTAAGTGTATTTATTTATTTCACAGGAGAAAAGCAGAGAAACTGGCATCCGAAAAGGTCTTAACTGGCATCCAGTCTACTCCCAGCCTTAGCCAGCCTGGAACAGAGGCACGCATGAGTGTGTTCTTTGTGCAGTTGAAGAGTCTAGGCCGCGAACCTGGTATCCAGGGATGTCCAATCTTATTGCCTCTGCGCCACTCTCTGGCCCTGAGTTAGTCATCCTTTAAAAGGATAATTGAGGTACCTGGAAACTCCAGGTATGTATGAATAGTGTTTGAATATCAGGAAGCGTGGTGTTTTAACTTGGTCTCTGCAAAGACACTGAACAACCAGTATACAGTCAATACTTGAAACCAAAAGGACATATTTAATTCTAACTTAAGAGCATATGAAAAAGGCCAGCCAGATGGCATGATGATTAAGGCAGCTGGATCCCACATGGCCTACTTCGCGGGTGGGGTCCCAGACCCACTGGCTTAAGAAACATGTCAGGCATGTGTGTGCATGTGTGCCCAAAATCCCAAGAGGAGAATGGAGGAGAGGGGACTCTGGTGTGGCCATCTTCCATGGGGTAAGGGGGGTGATTTCTAACTTTCCCTGTCTCCCTCTCTGCTGAGTCTATGCACATTACAGAAAACCTCCTTTTCCAACTCCTCCCCCAACCAAAAGCAAGCTAGAATATTTTCCACTGTATCAAAATGTTTTGGGATTTTGTTTGTTTGTTCTGTTTTGTTTTGCCAAAGGGTGCTTGTGCTCCCCAGAGAAAAAGAAGGAGTTGGGCATGACCATCCCACAATCTATCCCCCCCCAATTCCTCCTTCTTATCAGAATTTTGAGCATGCATACATTCCCAGCATGTTTTTCAGGGCACCAGGGGACCTAGCTGCTTTAACCACTGATTATGGAGCTGGAACAAAAGCAAATAATTTTAAATAAATAAAATCACAGACAGCTCCTGACTCTTGATGATTCAACTTACAGTTTTTGATTTTTCAGTGTTGCAAGAGCCACATGTGTTCAATAGAAATTATTTATTTATTTATTTATTTATTTATTTATTTTGCAAGTTTCTTTTGCTATTGGGCATGGACACTTGCCAGAAAGACAGAGACAGAAAGTGAGAAAATCACCCCCTGGGAGGGAATGGTCACTCCATTTTGGGCACACAACCATGCACCCAGTGTGAGTTTTTTATGTCTCTAGGAGCAAAATTTGAAATGCAGTTGACTACATGGGAGTCCAGTAACATATCCACTATTAAAAAGACTGCTCAGGCCTACAGATGGTGAGGAGGTTAAGGCAGCTGGATCCCAGATGGCCAACTGTGTGGGACAAGTCCCATACCTGCCAGCTTGAAAAACATTCTTGGGCACGTGTGCATGCATGACCAAAATCCCAAGAAAAGAATCCAGGAGAAAGCATTGCAGTGTGGACATCCCTCTAAGGGGTGACTTATCACTTTCTCTCTCCATCCCTCCCTCTCTGTCTCTCTCTCTCTCTCTCTCTCTCTCTCTCTCTCTCTCTCTCTCTGTCCTTTTCATCTTTCTTGGGAGAGTACACATGCTCTATAGCAAAACCTAAAAAGATTAAAAAAAAAAAAAAGATTGCTCTGTATTATCCAAGTGCCTAGTCCCTGTTAGTATGTCCTGTTTCCCACTCTAAGACTGTCCTAGGAGTCTCTTCTTTACATACTGCTGTATTTCAATTCCCTGTTGACAGATCACACACCAAATTAAAAAGCTGAGACAGTTATGTGCAGTATATTTCTGTACACCCCAAAAGTAGACTACTGACAGCACACATATATGCATGTGCAACTGTGCATGTACACACACCTCTGCAGTTGCCTTTTATTTTTCACAATGGTTTCTAACTGGCCAATACTCCTTTTGTGCTCCACTTTATGAAGGAAATAAAAATCATCCAAGTAAACTCTTCACCTTTATATCAGAAACAATGAACAGATGTCCTTTACCCAAACATCCTTTTCATCATAATTCTTGCTTCTCCACTACTGTCCACTTCCCCTCACATTTCAAGGTGTTCAACTTTTCATTTTATATACGATCTTCAGTTATTCATCATTACTGAATCATTCCCCTCAGACTTCAAACAAATCCAAATTTCTCCCAGGTTAAAAGAAAAAAGACAAGCCAGACAGCTCAACTGTAAAATGGAATAATCTCTGAGGCAGTCCTACATGGGAAGCTTCCCAGTTCAAGTCTGGAGACTTTCTTGAGTACTCTGGGTACATACTAGCCCATGATTCAGGGATGGACAATGGAATTAAGACCCCACTGGGGTTTCTCTCTCAGAATAAATAAGTAAACTAAAAAACAAACAAACAAAAACACCTTTTTTGTTCCCTCCACATTGGCCTTTACTATCCTGTCTCACAACTCTTTAATAAGAATCTGCTTACTCAGTTCTAATATTCTTTTTTTTTTCTTTTTTTTTTTTGGAGAGGTTTTTGCTATAGGACGCGTGTTCTCGCCAGACAGACAGAGAGAGACAGAGAGATAGAAAGCGAGAAATCACCCCCCAGGGGGGATGGCCACACCGCAATCCCTTCTCCTCCATTCTCCTCTCGGGATCTTGGGCACTCACGCACACGCGCCCGGCGTGAGTTTAAGCCGCCGGGTCCGGGACTCGAATCGCGGTCGACTACGTGGGAGTCCAGCGACATAGCCATTACGCTAACTGCTGGTCCCAGTTCTAATATTCTTATATAGCATCCATTATTCACTCTCCCATACCTCTTGTTAATAATATGCTATAGGTAAAAACTACACTGAAACCATATCAATTTATCATCCAAATCTTTGCTGTTAATGCAAATTCTTTTATTAGCATGAGTTAGTGCAACCCATTGTTGACGCTCACCAACCCCAAAGCTATCTCCCGTCCCTCCTTCACTGATACCTCATGTGCTGGATTTCGGTCCTTATCTGGCTGTTCCCCACCTTAGCTTCCTTTGTGTTGCCCTTTTCTCTCATGGTAATAATAGAATGTCTTATCATATTAGTGTTTCCCTGAGCCTTTCCGTCCTTGTTATACTAATGTACACATTCTTTCATGATAATATTTTCTCTTGCAGCTTTAGTGGTATTATATCTGATGGCTCAAACATCACTTTTACATCTATTCTCCTTTCTGTGCTTTAGCTTGTATCTGAAACTGTATCTTCTATCTTTATCCTGATCTTCAGACCCATATATCACCTTTGAAGCTCCAAACACATGTATTAAAGAGTTTAGTAGACAGTATAAAATTAAAAAAATTAAAAATGCAGCAATAAAATGCAGTGATATTATACCCAAAGATTAGCATAAAGAATAGTTCTTTAAACTCCATATATCTCTCTGAATTCTCCACTTCTATGTACCTAAAACTGTGGATGTTCATTCTATTATACATGTTGGTACATTCCTTAGTCTATAGTGGGTGCTCAGGAAATGCTAAATAGCAGTAAATGCAAAGATAAACTGCACATTTCGGTGCTAATCTATTTTCTAAATGATATGCAAAATCACTTTCACTAAATATTGCTTAAATTGATGATGTAGTCTCAATATTGAATTTTGTAGGATTTCTACTTATCACAGCAAATTCTAATTTTAATCTTTGGTTCAGAACAACTCCTTAAAAGCATGCAGTTCATCAACATCCTATTGGCTAAATATTTGACAAGTCTTAATCACCTGAATTTTTCTATTAGAAGCTATTTATGACTTTGATTTTGGAAGTAGAATCAAAATCTATCTAAGCAAATTGGGTAGACAGCACACAGAAACACTCTGGCATTTAGTTAACTTGATTTGGTTTGGATCAAAACATACTCCCATGGGGAGCTCTTATAGTATTGATGTGACTGTCTCAAAAAGGAGGCGTGCGCTTTATGAAAAGTGAATAATTCACACATCAAATTAAAAAGTTGAGACAGCTAAATGCAACCATTACACCAATATGGGAGATTTTAACCTAGGCCTTAAAGATGGGGGGAATATGGTTGATATGAAATCTTTCAACTTTTTTTAAAAAAAAATTTATTTAATTTTATTTATTATAATTACGGTTATTTTTCAGTTCATCATAGAACATGTGTGCCCACCAGAAAAAGAGGAGAGACTGAGAGAGAGAAATAAAAAGTAAGAAAGCAAACTACCAGGTCCAGGACTCATACGGTTTTCAGCCATGTGGAAATTCAGTGCCTCAGCCACTACACCACCTGCTGGTCCTGATATTAAACTTTTCTACTATTAGATAGAGAATGTGAAGAATCAATTGAGGTCCAGTCTGGCAGTGCTATTGGTACCAGACTGAAATGTGCTCAATGCCACATGTCTGTCTTCAGGTTCAGCTCCCCAGCTTAACGGAAAACATACCAGGTTTGTGTGCCTGTCCCTAAAATCTTCACGAGCTGGAGGGCTGTGGGAAAGGGAACATAGCATAAGACCCTGTCTAAGGAGCTTCTCTCTTTCTCATGCACTTGTGCTAGCATAAATAAAAATTAGAAAGAGAATAAATTTAAATAATATTACGCTTCTCTATGCAATTAATTCTGCCCAAGAACCCAAACTATCTTCTGTACTCAGAATTCAGTTTCACAATTCAGTTCATCAAAGTAATTCTATTTATCAAATCACAAATATTTTTGAAGAAGATGAAGTGAAAGCATTTTTTGGTTCATTCAGGCTGTTATAATAAAATACCATAAATTTAGTAGCTCATAAATAAAAAGCTTATTGATCTAGCATCTGGGAGGTCCAGGTTCAGGGCCTTGGCAGATCTGGTCCCCAGCGAGGACCTGCTTCGTCACAGAAGGCTCCTTCCTGCTGTATCCTCATGTCCTCACATGGACGGGGCAAGGTGGCTCTTTGTAGTTTCTTTTATCAGGACACCAAGTCCATTCATCAGGTCTTTGCCTTATGACAGTGAGGTGCTTCTCTGACGTTTTTATTTTTTTACTTGTGGCACCCAAAGTACTTAAGCATTTTACAAATTAGCTTATTTAGAACAAGGAATATAATTTCTAATTCAAATTTCACTTCTTCTAAAAATGCCTTGTACATGGAGAAAGATTTGTAATATTTCTTTTGAAATGGCATTTTTGCCAAGCCTACCACTATGACTCATGCATTTGTATAAGAAAACATTTTACCTATCAAAGTGAATGATACTTAGAATATCAGCAATATACTACTTAGAATAGCAATCTTCTTTTAATCACTGTATGACTGCAAATGATTTATAAATATGATTAATTCCATAACATGAATAAGCTCAACGCACATAAACCACAGACTTATACACAATTCAGGGATTTCTATTGTTACCTAATCAAAAAGAAAGGCTAAAAATGACAACCAACAATGTATAGATGTTATTAGGGCAACAATAAAATCTATTTATATCTACATTTCAAATATATTTTACAAATAGTATTGGCATATTTTAATTTTAAAGTATGATTTTTATACTATTTTATTATAAGAGAAAAAATCGTTTAAACCAATTTTGTGCAATAAAAGCTTAGAGCAAGAAATGAAAGCAGTGAGATCAATAACAAAGCCATGTCCACACCTAAGTAGAGATAGAAAACACTAGCAAAAATGATAACATATTACATATTTGAAATTTGCTGAAAGAATAGATCTTAAATGGCTTCACTGCATACATATATACACATACACAGAGATAACTATATGAGATAATAGATATGTTAATTCTCTTGATTATAGTAATTATGTATATATATATATTGAAACAACACATTGTACTCCTTCAATATATAAAATTTTAAGTCAATTATATCTCAATAAAACTGTAAAAAATGTTAGTTCGAACCATCAGAAGTGTGATTCATGCTGTAGCTGAGCTATAATGCTATGAAATTATCACCCGTTTTGCCAGTTTTGTTTTCCAGCAGGGTCTCTCTCTGTGCTGCTGTCCTCCTCCCTGGTCTCCCGAGCACCTCCTGGTTTTGCCCAGGCTAGCTGCCAGATTGCAAACCTTAACCTCCCAAGTATTCAGAATGCAGATGTATGCCACCAAACCCAGTTTTTATGGTCTGCTGGGAATCTAACCCAGGCCCTTCATGTCGCCTCAACCTGTCAGGTAGATACCTCTATCAGACTAGCAGGGACACGGTTCTTAGTGTGGTCTTTTTCTACGAAGATTAGTTTTGTTTAAGGAGGCTATTGTGCATTTCTACTGGCACAAACTCCAAATCCAGTACAGAAACTTACATAGAATAGGATGGTTCCAATACTTCCATCCTGGGTGGCAACCTATTTTCTCCATCTTCTTAATTTTGGGCTAGCTTTGTAACACATTTTTAATACTACGCTGTGGCATAGGTAACACAGTCAAACATTACTCAATGATGGGGATATGTTCTGAGACATGTGAACTGCATCATTAAGTAACTGCATCTTCATTAAGTGAAGGTCATAGAGTATACTTACACAAAACAAGATGGTATGGCCTGTTACACAGCTAGCCGCTGTGGTATAGCCAGTAGCTTCTTTGCCATAAAGCTGATTAACATATTACGGTATAGAATACCACAAGCAATTGTAAAGCAATAGTATTTCTGTATCTAACTATGTATAAACATAGATGATGTAAAGCACAAATATGATACAAAAGATAAAAAATAGTACACCTGTGCAGGGTACTTACCATGAATGGAATTTGAAGAATTGGAATTTGCTTTGGGAGAGTCAGTGAGTGAATATGAAGTCTAAGTCTAAGTGTATGGTTATACACTACTATAGACTTTATAAACTTTGTACACTTAGGATGCACTAAATTTACAAATATTATTTCTTCGATAATAAATTAAATTTAGCTTACTGTAACTTTTTTAATTTATAAACTTTTTACATATTAAAAAAATGCTATAGGAGGTGTATACTCATCAGAGAGAGACACTAAGAGGGAAAGTGAGAAAGGACTCCCCAAGGGGTATAACCATGCTTCAATCCCTTCTCCTCCATTTTCCTCTCAGAATTTTGGGCATGCATGCATATGTACCTGGCACAGTTTTCAAACCTCAGCATTTAAGACTTGAACCGTAAAACTGACCATGTGGGATCCAGCCACCTTAACTACCATGCCTCCTGGCTGGGCTATAAACTTTAACTTTTTGATTTCTTCATAATAGCACTTACAAACATTATACTACTATACAAAAATGTTTTCTTTATATCCTTATATATAAGATTTTCCCTATTTTCAAAATATTTCATTGTTTTAATTATTTTTAAATTTGTGGTTTAAATATTCAATAGAAACACCCACATTAGACTACATCTACATAAGCTCAGGGTCATTAATATCACTCTTTGATCTCCACATCCTGTCCCATGAGAACTTCAGGATCAATAACATCCATGGACCCATCATTGCCTATCATAATCATGCATTTTTTTATAGAGTGCCTCCTGAAGGACCTATCAGAGGCTCTTCTTGAGAAAGTGCCACACTTTGTAGAAATACATTCATGGTAGTCTGCTTTGTTAGTTTATTTTTTCCATCATAGATTTCTTCATAAGCAGATAATACATTTGAGCGTTGCTCTCTATTAGTGAGAACGTCAGGAGTCAGAATTTACCTCTTTAAACTTTTTAAGGAACCTGAGGTCTGCAAAAGCTAAAACCTTCACTGTGAAATCTTTTGGGGGTTCTTCTTTTTCTTCTCCTAAAATTTTCCTTTTCTCTTATCTCTTTTTCATCTATATGTTCCTGTTCCAGTTCTAACAGCTCCTCATTAGTAAATTCTTCAGAAACCACCTCGAGGATCTCCTTGATCTTATCCTCACCCACACCCCGGTTGAAGTGGTTTACTATTACAACTACAGCCTTATTGACTTTTGCAATCTCCTCATTCTTTGCAAATCTTTCGAAGTCAAGGAAGAATCTCTCAAATATATTCTTCCAGATGCATTTATACACAAAAAACACAAGGTTAAATCAAGTTTGAGAGGAAATGGTACAGTCAAGAGGCTCAGTAAACACAAAATCCAAGAGGCTGCTATTTTACAGTAATTTTACAGCATCCTTTTCAAAGTATTTTTTTGTAAGTAGGAGTGCAACCTAAAGTAATGAAGAAAGTATATGCATAGTAAACATGCAAAGCAGTAACACAGCAATTTATTATTAAATATTATGTACTAAACATAACTGCATTCACTGTATGTTTATATAGTAGGTTTGATTACGCCAGCATCACCACAAACATGAGAGTAATGCATTGAATTACCACTTTAAAATGACTCTAACAATAGGACCACTGATGGTGTAATGGCTATGTGGCTGGACTCCCACGTAGTCGACCACGGTCTGTGTCCCGGACCTGGTGGCTTAAATTCACACCAGGCACGTGTGCATGCATGCCCAAGATCCTGAGAGGAGAATGGAGGAGAAGGGATTGTGGAGTAGGCATTCCCCCTGTGGGTGATTTCTCGCTTTCTGTCTCTCTGTCTCTCTCTGTCTTTCTGGCGCACGCACACACTCTATAGCAAAATCCTCTCAAAATTAAAACAAAAGAGAGAGAGAAAGAGAGAGAGAGAGAGAAATGACTCCAACATCAGTGGGCCATAGGAATTTTTCAGCCAGTTCCATCATAATTTTATGAAACCATCCTCTTGTGTAGTCTGTCATTGAAAAAAAAGTTATTTGGCTCACCACTGTACTGTGCAATTTCTCAAGAGACTTCATTACTTCTATTTTCTTCATTTTGAAATGCTTCCCTAAGAAAGCCATGTAAAGAAAGCAATCCCTCTTAATGGAAGACCATAAGAAACTTGAAGAATCATGTTGTTCATGTGACCATCAGCAACAGTAACAATGAATGTGTGAGAGGCTATCATGGACTTTTCAACTCAACTGAGCCTTCAACTGCATGTAGCTACCCGGATGAAAATGAATCAGCCAAGGTAAAAACAACAGAGTAACCGTTCAGATAACTCTAAAAAACAGTATTCAACTAAATAGTGTGGCGTGCTTGTTTTAAAACTAGATTTTGGAGAGATTTGTTATGATGCAAGGATAATTGATAAAGAAATGGGTAGCTAAAATCAGGATGCTGTAAAAGAAACAAACACACAAACAAAAAACAAATGCCCAGAACTTAAATTGGCAAGAAATGCAAAAAAGAAAAAGAATACATTAACTTACTAATTTTAGCTTGGTATGATAAGTAAATAAAGGCAGGGATAAACTGAAATTAGAAAGAAATGACAAAATAAGAAGAAAAAGGAAAAGGAAATTAAAAAACAAAACTGGTAAGAAATGAAAAAAAAAAAAAAATTAAAGGCCAGACTTACAGCTTAGTAGTTAAGGGAGCCAGATCTCACATCATCAGGTAATTTGAATCTTCAACTCTGTAATGTTTGAAAAACATGCCAGTAGCATGTGTATTGTGTGTCCCAGCTCCCAAAGAGATGGATAAATGAAGAAGGGATTATGATGTGACCATGCCCCACAAGAAGGGACTTTCTCCTTCTTGTTCCCTTTCTTTCTCTGTCTCTGGAGAGCACAAATGCTCTCTGGCAATTAAAGAAAAAAGTAAGGAAAGAGGAAAGGAAAGGAAGAAAGAGAAAAAGAAAGAAAGAAAAAGAAAAAAGAAAAAAAAAGAAAGAAAAAGAAAAAAGAAGAAGAAATTAAAAAAGAAAGAAAGAAAGAGAAAGAAAAGGAACGAAAGAAGAGAGAAAAAGGAAAAGAAAGAATGAAAAAGAAAAACCTGGGAGGTGGGAAGACAGAAAGATTAGAAAAAAAACTTTAATTGGAGGTTGGAGAAAGAAAGATCTGTATTACATAATGATAAAAAACTGTTGGGTGTCATAAACTGAAAGATAGAAAGTAAACCTTGAAGCTCTAGCTAAAAAGATTTTCAGGTTGAATGTTGAAAGAATCCTTTTCTTATTTATTTACTGATTTATTTAAGTAAGTATTTACTTACTTATTTAAGTACTTTTATGATAAGCACAGGAAAATAGAGATATACTAAAGAAGGAACTGTTCAATTTGCAGGCAGAATTTACCCAAAATACTAGAAATGACCCTATATATACCTTTTTTTATTTAAAAATAAGACTGTATCTCATTTTTGAAATTTTCCAACACAGGATTTTCAAGGTAAGAATAAGACACTGGGTAAAGAACAAATTAACAATCTAGCTATAAGTCAATTTTTAATATATTTTTATTATAGTTTTAATTTTTCTATCCATTCAATCACTATATATGTATGTATATATGTGTATATATATGTATATAAAATATATATATTATATATATATATATATATATAATATATGATGTATAGTGAATAGACAACATAAATAGACTTCACACCAGTCCAATTGAGAATACTATACATGTTATCAACAGATAATAATCCATTTCTGTTTCCCATAAATGTTTTGCCTCTATTTGTCTTCTTAATATCTTAAGTCAAATTCTTAAGACTTCAGAAATATTTAAAAGAATGCCTTCTTTAAATTCACATTTTAGACAATGAAAATAACACATATGGAACCTCATCAGAACCTGGACATGATGGCAATCAAGAGATCATTGATTTTGAGCCCAGTGCTCCAATTATGATGATATTTGAGCCACACGAGGGAATAGTTTAGTGAATTTTGCTTATGGGAGAAATACAAATAATTTGTGGCCAGAAGATAGAATGTGGTAAATTATTAAAAGGTCAAACGTACTTCCAGTCTACGTAGTTTGGGCAACATTGTTTACAGCTAGAATTCTGTAATCTATTTCTCTAGCCTCCCAGAGTCTTAGCTGACATTGACAAGCATTGATCAATATAATGTGGCACCAGATGACTTTCAACGTATCCTAGTTTTTTGTTTGTTTGTTTGTTTTTTTTTGGAGAGTTTTTTTTGCTATAGGGCGCGTGCGCTCGCCAGACAGAGAGAGACAGAGAGACAGAAAGCGAGAAATCACCCCCCGGGGGGGTTGGTCACACCGCAATCCCTTCTCCTCCATTTTCCTCCCGGGATCTTGGGCATGCATGCACACGTGCCTGGCGTGAGTTTTAAGCCACTGGGTCCAGGACACGAACCGCGGTTGACTATGGGAGTCCAGCGACATAGCCATTATGCTAACTGCTGGTTCCCAACATATCCTAGTTTTAACTAAAAGAGAAATAAGGATTTACCATGAAAATACATGGGTATTTTAAAGATAGTCAACAACTGTACCAAGAGCCTGAAGGAGTCAACAGTGTATAGTGTACTCAAGAATACACAAGTAGTTCAGACGGACTGAATAGTTTGGCTTAGAGGAACGAGTAGCATCCTGAAAACTAAAGAGGTAAATAGATATCAGGCACACAGCCTGATGACTTTGGATTTACCTGATGTATTTTAGGGAGCTACTAAAGTATTTTAGTTAAATAACTGAACAGCAGGACATTCAGTTTTGAAAAATAAATTGAGGGCATTATGTTTGTTGGACTTCTGAAGAAGTACTTGCAGAAGCCCTAGGAAAGACATTATAAATAGTCAAAGAAACAATAACAAAGGCAGCAGGGGTAAGTAGGAATAAAGCCATATAATTTCTAAAAATGGTTAGGAAATGTAAATAACAGGACCTAATAATTTTATGGATATCCATTAGACAAATAGTTTCTAAATTTCATTTACCCTAAGATTATTTGATCCTTCTGGTTTTCTACATTTCAATGTGGAAGAAAATCAGAAGAGTTCTCCCAAGTGTCTGGTCAAGAAAATTGAAAACTATCTAAGAACCTGAGAAAACAATTTTGCTAGATTGGTTTGAAATTGTTTCCTCTCTTGATACTGGTGTAATTGTAAATCTTCTACTTTTTTTTTTTTTTTTTTTTTTTTATCTCGTCTATTGACATTTGGCTTCTATGGCTTTATATTAATTACATAAAAATCCATGAAGAACTGAATATTCTTCAGTCTGAGGGAAACTTGTTTTATGTATTCTATTGTAGACAAAATAGTTAGAAGTCTCCATGTTGATATATTTTCAAAAGAATTAAAAATAATAAAAATGGAAAAAATATTGACCTACTTCTAGGACAATAAACTTCTCTGGGGCCTAATACCATATATTTTGCCTGCCATATATTCTTTTCCATCCAATTCCCATTTTGAAATGTTCTGTTTTGTTTAAAAATTTCTCTAAATAAAACTGAGGACTGGCAGGAAATGGAAAAATAGCACAAAGGTCAGATAGAAAAATAGAAGCAGATGCTACAGTTTTAGAATTCTGAAAGGAAGACAAATGACATATAATGCAAGGATGCTTTAAGTATTTCCATGAGCTTAAGACATAAATGACTAATTTTTTAAGAAATCAAAATATGAAATTCATATTTTACTGTTGACAAAGTATGTCAGTAGCATGACTCTAGAACAGTGATTTTCTTCTTTTTTCCCCTTAGAATTATTTTGTTTCACTTTATTTATTTACTTATTTATTTTTAATTTGGCCAGAGGAGGAGAAAGAGAGAGAGAGAGAGAGTAGAGAAAGCAAACTGTCATGTCTGGGACTCAAACCTCAGTCGTACATGTGGGAGTTCAGCATCCTTGACCACCACATCACCTGCCAGGTTCTAGAACTGTGATTTTCAACATGCAGTCCTAAGACTATGAATATTGACAGCACCTGGTAACGTGAGGGAAAACAAATTCTCAGTCCCCATGTCATCAGGCCCAGTCATTGTGACACAGGCAGTAGAGACACTGTAGCCAGATGCTGGAGGCCATATGGGAAGGCTCTAGGTTTGTGTCCCAAGTCCAGCTGGACATGTCCTGATCTCCATGGGTAGACCTATGATCTAGGTCAGATTCAGTGCTGAGGGGACATTAGTGGCATGAGAACCCTGTTGAGAGTATCTGTTTTCCTTTCTTCTTCTCTCTTTCTCTCTCTCATATAAAGGAAATACATAAACATAAAAAAAATCTTAGCATTTTTTGTGAATCAATGAAATGTGTGTGTTTGGGGCTGGGGGGGTGCAACATGGAAGGCAACTGTAGATACTAGAGTCAGTGTAGGAGAAGGGTGGGAAATGGCAAAGGGTGAGAGGGAGAGAGCCAAGGGGAGTGGGGGAAGAAGCAAAGTATGTAAGAAACAAGAAATGGAAAATTATTTGTTGAAGATAACATGTATGGTAATATCTTTCTTGAACCAATATACAATGTATTCTGGATGGGAAAACTAATTTTGTATGCTGCAAAGATATATAGCGAATGAATATAAAATAAATAAATTTAAAATTAAAAAAAGAAAACTGTAAAAAAGGAAAATTAGCAAAGCAGAAAAAAGGTGGAGCTGAAAATTCTGCTTTAATCACCCCTGTAGCTGACTCAGACCACGCTATATTTGACAACCTCTGCCCTCCAGGTACTACACTTACGGGGGCTGAGGAAGCTACACAGTTCTATCAGGAAGTTTCCAGTCCTGAGTGAACTAGCCATGGCACTTCGATCATGCATCTTAACATTTTTGACCCCCATTTTCTTTATAACGTATCATTAATATCCATCCAAATATTTTCTGATCAATTTTGATGTTACATAATCAAATGCAGATTTGAAAACCTGACACCCTACATAATCAGCCTTTCACCACCAAATCTATTACCACTTTGAACATACCTTTTAGCACTGCCCTGCTCATTCACATTCAACCATATTAGACATCCACTATTTTTTTTTTACTTTCTTTTTTTTTTATTTTTACATTTTCCCACAAACATTTACTTTACATAGCAAAAAATTTTAGCTCATACTCCATAATTCTTGACAGTTTACAAACAACTTTCAAGATCTCAAAATACTGAATTTTAAAGATAATGTTCAAAATATGTCTTATAATTTTGTATAATTTTAAAACTCTATAACAACAGAAGCAGAATGGTTTCAAAAAAAAATATATATATACATATATATACAAATATATATGTGTATATATATATACACATTTAGAGTGCAGACACTCGGTATATATTAAGTGGGGACATACAATGTCTCTCCTTCATAGCATGGCTTGCTTCACTCAACAGTAAGTCTTCCATATTCATCCACTTCCTTTCAAAAGTCAGGGATTTGTTGTTTTTTATGGATGAATAGTATTCCATTGAGTATATGTGCCACAGTTTTTCTAACCATTCATCAGTTCGTGGGCATTTAGGTTGTTTCCATGACTTAGCAATCGTGAAAAGTGCCGCAATAAACATCGATGTGCAAGCACTTTTTCGATTAAGTATTCTTCTGTCCTTCGGGTAGATACCAAGGAGTGGGATTGCTGGATCATATGGTAGTTCTATTTGTAGATTTTGGAGGAATCTCCAAATTGTTCTCCACAGTGGTTGTACCAATTTACAGTCCCACCAGCAGGGTAAGAGAGTTCGCTTTTCACCACACCCCCTCCAGCACTTATCATTTTTTGTTTTTTTAATCTTAGACATTCTGACTGGGGTTAGGTGATATCTCATTGTTGTTTTGATCTGCATTTCTCTTACAATGAGGGATGTTGAGCATTTTTTCATATGCCTTTTAGCTATTCGTATGTCATCTTTAGAAAGTGGTTTTTTCATCTCATTCTCCCATCTTTTAATAGGATTGATTGTCTTTTTCCGAAACAGCCGCTTGAGTTCCTTGTGGATTCTGGTTATCAGTCCCTTGTCTGATGCATAGTTTACAAAAATATTTTCCCATTCTGAGGGCTGTCTGTTCACACTAATCACTGTGTCTTTTGCCATGCAGAAACTTCTTAGTCTGATGTAATCCCACTTGTCTATTTTAGGGATCATAGACTGTGCATTGGGAGTCTTATTTAAGAAGTTTTTCCCTACCCCAATGTCTCCCAGAGTTTCCCCGGTGTTTTCCAGGAGCAGTTTTATAGTTTGAGGTCTTAGGTTTAGATCTTTGATCCACCTTGACTTTATTTTTGTCAGAGGTGAGAGGTAGGGGTTCTCATCTTTCTGCAAGTGGAGATCCATGCCAGCACCATTTGCGTTATCTGACTGGTGCCCCTTGTCAAAAATCAGTTGGCTGTATGTTTCATTATTTCTGGGGACTCTATTCTTTTTGGACCTGTCTGTTCCTGTGCCAGTACCATACTGTTTTTTACCACAGCTTTGTAGTATATTTTTGGGTCAGGGATGAGACGTCCATTCTTCTTGTCAAAACTGCTTTGGCAATACGGGGTCTTTTATGATCCAGACAAACGTTATGATTGTCTTTCCTAGATCTGTGAAGAAATATTTTCTGATCAATTCTTCCAATTGGGATGATGTCATTTTCAATTTCTTTTTTTACATAATCAACTTCTTTAGTTAGCAGTATCTTATATTTGTAAAAACCTGACAGTCTGCCCCTACATAATCAGCAACGTTACTTTCACCACCAAATCTATTACCACTATTTGAATGAACATACCTATTTTGGAGAAAGACACTGCCCGTTTTTAGTGCTCATTCATTCGCCATTCTTTTATTGTGTTGAGAAATGGCCCTTCTGTGCCCATTTTGCATATCATAGACATCCACTATTTTTAACATGCCTGCATATTACCAATTTAGGGTCTTCACTTTGATTGTCTTGTCTTTTTGAAATGTGTCTCCCACAGAAAAATTTATAATTACACCATCTCTTTCCAATCTTTATTTATATGTCAGCTTCTTAAAAGAAAAAAATAAAAATAAAAAAATAAACAAAAAACTACCCCACAGAGCACAACATGTAAAACTAACAAAAACCACATTACCTAATCTCTTTATCTTGTCCCACTTTTCTTCCTTTTCCATAGGACTAACCCTCTCTAAAATTACTATGTAATACAGTTACTTATATATCTATGTATTAAAGAATGTAAATTCCAGGACAGTTTATTTTCTTGTGGTGGATTACAATATCTAAAACAATTCCATGCCCAAATTATTTCTGAAATAAAGGAAGGAACGAATGAATGAATGAATAAGTGTAGCTATAATGACATAATTGATGTTTATATAATTCAAAAGTCTCTACAATTTTAGCAATTTAGTTAATGTGCAATTATAGAAACTCTCATATTGGCCTCTACATGATAAATTCTTTAATTCATCTGTTTCTATGTCTCTGAGATAGGTGTTTCTTCACTTAGTGAAGTATTAATAACCATTGATCTTTCCAGTGCTTTTTTTTTTTTTTTTTGAAGAGGTTTTTGCTATAGGGCGTGTGCGCTCGCCAGACAGACAGAGAGAGACAGAGAGACAGAAAGCGAGAAATCACCCCCCAGGGGGGATGGCCACGCCACAATCCCTTCACTTCCATTCTCCTCTCGGGATCTTGGGCATGCATGCACATGCACCCGGCGTGAATTTTAAGCCACCGGGTCTGGGACGCGAACCACGGTCGACTACGTGGGAGTCCAGAGACATAGCCATTACGCTAACTATTGGTCCCAATCTTTCCATTGCTTTCAATGTTACAGGATGACGAATTAAATACTAGGGAACTATGGTTGTGCTCCATAAATGATTCCAAGCAGGCAGAATTACTAGGTTTCCTGTACATTTTATTTCTTTCTCTTCCTTCTTCCTTTCCTTCGTTCTTTCTTCCTTTTCTTTTATCACAAAATATTTATTGAGTGCATTCTATGTTATGCCCATCATTGGGTTATGTGGGCTCTTATGGCAACAAAGATCACACAGATATAAACCCTACCCAAAGGCAACCACAATGTACAAATGTGTCCTTTGTATGCATGCGGTACAATGATAGCTATGTGTATTAACATACAAACAAAAAGAATAGAATTATAATTTGTCATAGTTGTAAGAAAAAAAATAGGATAAAATGATTGAAAATAAATAAAAGATAACTATTCAGCAATACTCATCGAGAAAAGCCAAAAGGAAGAGAGCATCATCTAATCAACTTTTCATTCCTCTTTAAAAACAGATGAACTCTGGGAACCAGCAGTTAGCGTAATGGCTATGTCGCTGGACTCCCACGTAGTCGACCGCGGTTCACGTCCTGGACCCAGTGGCTTAAAACTCACGCTGGGCGCGTGTGCGTGCGTGCCCAAGACCCCGAGAGGAGAATGGAGGAGAAGGGATTCCGGCGTGACCATCCCCCCCTGGGGGAGTGATTTTTCGCTTTCTGTCTCTCTGTCTCTCTCTGCCTGTCTGGCGAGCGCACGCGCCCTATAGCGAAAACCTCTCCAAAAAAAAAACAAAAAAAAAAAAAAAACAGATGAACTCTTAGCAAAGAAATATTCTGAATATACTCATTTAAAAACACCCAACTTTTCCAAATTGCTCAAATATCATTTCTTGACACTGAATTAGGTAGTAAAGTAATTCATGTGCAAAAAATATTTATTTTGCACAAAAATAAGATCTAAATTTAGGGAAAGAGATTCAATTTATTTGGTAAAAATGAACTATTTAAAGATCATCAGTATAATATTTATTTTCATGTGGAATAGTTTGTTCATACTTCATGAAAGAACACTGTTAATGTGGCAAGTTTTTTAAAGGAAGATTTTTGTTATATGGCATGTGCTCCTGTCAGAGAGACAGAGACAAAAAGTGAGAAATCATGCCCCCAAGAGGGATGGCCACACCGCAATCTCTTCTCCTCTGTTCTCTCAGGATATTAGGCATGCATGTACATGCACCCAGTATTGAGTTTTAAGCCACCAGGTCTGGTATTTAAACAAGGGTTGATGACATGAGAGCCCAGTGAGGTAACCATTATGTCATCTGCTGGTCCTAATCATACACAATTTTTTATTATACTTTATTTTATTTTTAGATAGATTTTTGCTATAGGGCACATACATTCACCAGAGAGACAGAGGGAGACAGAGAGACAGAAAGTGAGAAATCATCCTCCAGGAGTATGGTCATGCTGCAATCCCTTCTCTTCCATTCTCCTCTCCGTATCTTGGGCATGCATGCACATGCACCCAGCGTGAGACTTAAGTCACCTGGTCCAGGACTCAAACCGTGGATGACTATGGCAATTCAGTAACCCAACCACTATGCAATTTGCTGTTCTCCCAGAATTTTAAAGAATATATCAATGACTTGAAAAATCTAGTAGAAATGGTATGAATAGCAAAACAACTTAAGATTCAGATTAACCTAGAAAAATAACTTTAATATTTAAAATTTTTTCACATTATACGATGCATTACACATTACATATTGTATTTCAATATTTAACTTTTCCTGAGAGTTCTGGAAAGACTATCCACACATTAATTCTCATACTTAAATTATAATTGGAACTTCACAGTCAGGACCATATAGAATATTTTTGATATTTTAGTTTAGAGCTTATTCCATTTTGGCCAAATCAAATCTCAGGCAATAATTTTACCAGAATCCAATGTCTACTCTCGTTGTTTTTTTTACTTCTTCCTTTTTTTTTATTGTTTAGCTTTTTGTCACAGAGCACATGTGTTTGCCACCTTGCCCAAAGAGAGACAAAGAGGGGGAGAGTGAGAAATTACCTCCTGGGAGGACGGCCACACCACAATGCCTACTCCTTCATTCTCCTCTAAGGAGTCCTGGGCAAATATGAACAAATACCCAGCTTGACCCATAAATCCTCCAGTCCGGGACTTGAAGCATGGTTGACCATGTGGGATTTCAGTGCCTTAACCACCATTTCATTTGCTGACCCTAGCTCTCACTATCTTCTAAATTATTTGGCCTTGTTTAACAAAACCAAAAACCATCATATTTTATACAGAATATGATTCAGACTAAGTAATTGCTGAAATTTAGTATTTGAATAGTACATTAAAAATACTTTCCACAGTTTAATTTATGAGATTCACATAAAGACCATCTGTTAAGTTCATTATATAATTTTACAAATAAAGAGCATGAGCTTCTGAGAAACTGTGACTTACTCTATTCTAGCAAGTTATATGAGCAAGAGTTTAAGGATCTAAGTTAATATTATTAACAGCCAAACCCAGTGAGTAACTTTTCTTCTTTCACAGTATGTAAGTGCTTACAAGTTGATAGGGGGCGTAAGTCAACTCCAAAATGACTATTTTTCAATGAAGACACAACTCAAGGCCATAATAGATATGCAAACAAAATGTAATGAAGAAATCTCCAGTTGGAGATTGCAGAAAATACTTTATTTGGTGAAAAAGGTGAATGTTTTTCTTCCTGAATAATTTATAAATGCTTTTGATCTACAAATTTAAATTACAGTTAACATTAACAAATACATTTATAATTTCTTTACTTGATGTAAGTTATATGAATCAAAGAATCATTTCAGACAATAGATATCCTTGAAGCACCAAATAAGGCTAAAAACTCTTTTTTTTTCTCCTTTTTTAACCTATGGTCATTGGGTCTCATAGGAAATATACAACCTATTCAAGCAATGACCTTGTGAAGGATATAATGACAATAAACATAAAACTACTACTATACACTTTTCTGGAGAATTCAGTTGTGACATTCACAATAACAAATTGAAAACAAGTCATTTACTCTTCTAGACCTCAATTGACTAATCTTTAAAAATTGAAACATGAAATAGATCAGTAGCTTTATATTTTCTTTATTGACAAAATTTACAGGAAATTAAAATATGTAAAATCTTTTGTATCTGCAAGTAAAGTAAGGGTTGTATGCCATCTCAGACACCTAAGTACCAACTGAGACTATTTTTTTTTTTTCTTTTAAGATTTTTGCCATAGAGTACATGCACTCACTGGAGAGAAATAGAGAGAAAAAGTGAGAAACCAGCCTGCAGGGTGGATGGCCAAGCCACAATCCTTTTTCCTCCATTCTCTGCCTGGGATTTTGGGCACACATGTCAGGACTGATTTTCAAGTCACCAGATCTGGAACTTGAACTGCAGTCAGTCATATGGGAGTCTAGCACCATAACTACTGTGCCACCTACTGGCCCCTGAGTCTTTCTTGTACTCACCCAACTCACCCATCTCTTCATTTAGCTGCTCTTATAACTAGCTTTATATGAGTGTCTGTTATTCCCATGCAGCCTCATCTGAACATCCTACCCTAAGGTCTCCCTGAATGTCTTGTTTCCTGCCCTGGTGTTTCTCTGTTAATGCCAAGACATGTGCTAACATGGGGCAGAACTTTGACCTGTTGGTTATGGAACAAACATATTAATTCTTTCCTTTTTTTCAGCAGATTATTTAGTAAGAGAGAGAAATCAGTTGCTCTTAATATAAAGCAATACCCAGTTAAGCAATATACCCTCACATTAAACCTCGTTCTTTCCGAATTCACTCTTTCTTTCACTCAGGCTCCAAGGGACTGAACCCTCTAATAGATCAGTGTACATACTTGTTTGATTCAGATTACATTTTTAGGAGAATCTAGACTAAGAAAAGACCCTGAGATATTTTACGAGTGCCAGTTATAGCTTTGTAGTAAGACTTAAGAGAGTAAACAATTTCTAGATCAACCTCCCATGCGAAGCAACATATTAACAAAGTAATAAACAATATAATTAATTTATGCATTGTATGTGCTTTAATCTTTCTCCATCTTCCAGAAACCAAGGAATCTTGTCTGTTGTACTCTTTGGTGTACTTTGAGTGTTGTTAACCATTCTTATTCTGACGTGTTGAGTATGAAATTGACAGGATCAATGAAGACAAAGCATATATTCTCTTGCTATGAACTCCATGGCTAAATATATGATTTAATCAAGTGAGACACCTAAGCACAAGTGTTAGGTATCACAGAGATCTATGTCAGAGGGTGAAAAATGATTAGAACATATCTTCGGAATTAGCCACCTCCAAGCTAATTACTAAATGTTATTTTAAACACTTCATTATTTTCCGTCCTGAGGGAGAACTGTTTCTTCTTTCTTTTTTTTTTTTCATTTTTAAATTAAAACATAAAAATGAAAAATGTTCAAATGTATGAATACATTTCTTTCGTGCTGTCAAGCTACAGAATCATATGCTCTTAGTGGTCATAAGACATGTGAAAAATAAATTGGTTTAACTCTGAATACTCCTCCAAGTGTTTCTAACACGGCAATTTTATGTACAGAGGTCAAAATACTAGATAATATGTTTTGGCCAGATTTGTGAGGTTAGAATAATTTAGAACAAAACTGTCACTTGAATTCCATAGCTATTTTAAAGGTACTTAGTTGTGTGTAGCCCGCTTTGGATTGTTGTGTTTAGTCTTAAGGAAGTATGGTATTTGAAGGGAAATGCAGCAGAATAAATGCCCTAAATAGAATTCCTCAAACCGTTTGTCCTCATCCAATTGATTTTTAGCCATCCAATTAAAGTTTTACTTCATGCATTTTGGTAATTAAATATTTAGATATGTTAAATTGTCCTTAATAAAAATGTGTTAACTGGTAGTGTTCTTTGGTAAATTATTTATGGAATCACTACTATGTGTCAAGCAGTGGTTCTCTTACCCCAAGGAACACAATGTAGAGAAGCATTGAACTGGAGTTAATGCATGCCGGACGTGTTAGGCGAGTCAAATGGAAGGTACGATGTAGAGGGGAAAGGTTTTTCTCACTGTTGCCCACACTACAGTCGTATCATCTCATTGGATGTATCCCACCACCTCATTTAAAGTGAAAGCCGAAGTCCCTTAACTGCCTAGAGGACAATATATCATCTGAGTTCATCTTGCTTTTTGAATCTTATTCCCTGTCACTCTTGTTCATTCTGCTCTTTCAACACTTGTTTTTAGTTTTCAAACATGTTAGATCATCTCCCATACCAACACCTTTGCACCAGCCTTTCCCTTAAATAACCACATTTCTTTCTCCATAGTACCCAGCCCTCAACGTTTGCTGAAATGTTATCTTCTCAGAAGGCCTCTTATAACACAGCCTATTTAAAATTAAGCCACTCCTTAAACAGTTCTGATACTCTTCAGTTCCCTTCATCACTAAAAAATAGATGCATCAGGGACCAACAGTTAGCATAATGGCTATGTCGCTGGACTCCCATGTAGTCACCCGCGGTTTGAGTCCTGGACCCTGTGGCTTAAACTCACACTGGACACGTGTGTGTGTGTGCCCAAGATCCCCAGAAGAGAATGGAAGAGAAGGGATTGTGGCATGCCCAATTCCCCTGGAAGGCGATTTCTAGCTTTCTGTCTCTCTGTCTCTCTCTGGCGAGCGCATGCGACCTATAGCAAAAAGTTCTCAAAAAAAAAAAAAAAAAAATGGATGTATCTGTCCCTAATTTTGTACTTAAAAATGCATGTGTGGAACACCTCCAGGAGATCAGGTCTTTTCGGCATGAGCAGCCCACTCTCCTTGCTTTGCACTTTGCAATAAAGCTGTACTTTTCTTCATATAATAATAATAGTTACTATTATTATACATATTAATTGGATATAGTATAATTTTTCAGTACATGCATGCAATTCATAATAACAGAATCTAGGTAATTAACATATTCATTATTGGAAACATTTAATTCTGTGTTGGGAACATTCAAAATCTTTTCTTTCAGATATTTTGGAACATACAATGCATCTGATTGTTACCTATAGTTATTCTACCGTGCTGTGGAGAACTAGAAATTTTTCTGCTTACCTAACTATAATTTTGTACCCATTAACCAACATCTCCATACCCCCCTTCCTTCTACACGGTCCATTCTCTAATAACCACTATTATAGTCTCTATGTCTTTGAGGCCATCTGTTTTAGTATCGACATGAGTGCCTCTTCCCATTTTTTATCTTCAGCATTTACCTTCTAATATGCCATGTGCTTCATTAATATATTTTTAATGTATTTCTAGAATCTAAAACTTTATCTAGCCAGAAGATTTTGTCTCCTTTTTCTGTATCCTTGTTCCCTAACATATCCCCAATGATTTGAAAAGTGCTTACCACAAAAGAGATGTTCAGTGAACATTTATTGAGTAAAGTGGCAAATGTAGATAATATGAGTTTAAAAGTTTTGGTTGAATGCACAATAAATAAAAGAACATAAAGATTTTTGATGCAATAAAATCTGTGTTTCAAGTAAATTTTCTAACAGCAAAGACATAAAAACTGGGTAAAATTATGAAGGTAAGTAAAGTCTTGTTAAAATAATTGCCCTATAGATAACAGGAAGCCACCAGAGCTAAGAGAGACAATTACATAATCAGGTCTTCATTTAAAACTTTGCAGCATTTCGAGGTTGACTCCGAGGCAAGAAGCTCAGAAGTAGAAGTACCAGTTACACAAAGGTGTCAGGTAAGAGGCCTTACAGCAGCGAGATAGCAGCAGAGAAGAGCTGGACGTTTCACAGAGTAACTGACACTTGGCATTGTCTCTGTGAGCCATACTCAGATTTCACCTCTTCGGAACTTGACCCTTTCTTAGAGACCCTGCTGCCGAGACTTTGAGGAGTGATGGACAGCCATATGGCCCAGGAAACAGAACTCTCTGGCATACTGGCCTTTGAATAGGCAGCAATTAGTGCTTTAGACAGCCTGTAGATTCTGATTCATGACCCAAATGGAGTAATTTTAGCAGCATAAATAGAGTCCTTACCAGGGAGGGAAGTCTTTATTTACTGGATAATTACCAGTGAAAAGTCCTTTTTTCTTTCAAAAACGGAGAGAATTTTGAAAAGGTAAACTGGAGATATTGTAGGGTCTTAACACATAATTCCATGTAGTCATACTTTCGCCTTCTTCCAGGATGAGAGAAAGCATAGGAGAATGGGAAAATGACAAGTAGTAAAATTCCAAGACATGTGGTATTATCTGTTGAAGATATTTTATAGTTTTATCAAGTGGACTAGGGAGAAATGTTCGCATGTTGAAATATTCTCTTTGTAAGCTAAATAATGTGATTAAATGTGTAAAGGAAAATGAAATTAAAAATGTAAATGAAAAAATAAAATAAAATAAAATTTACAAATCCAAGACATAAGCAGATAGTCCCTCTGAATAGCTTCCTTCTGTGGGCATTTTCTGTTGTGAGGTTTAGACCTGTGATGACTTACAAGTTCTGTGAAAGAGACTACCCCATATCCCTGTTTCATTTAGAAGGTGACACAATATAACCAATTGGCTGTGCACTATTTCTCACGTACAGATAGCACTGAGGCAAATATAATTGGATGCTTTCAGTAACAATTTAATATGAAGAGTTATGAAACTGGACATTTATTTAGATTAGAATAAGGAATTGAAGGAGTTAGGCTTTCTACACGCCCCAAAACCAGAATAAAACAGGAACTGAGTTACCTCGATTGCCTCCAATCAGTTGGAATGTCATGGTCTGGAAAAATGACTGCATGGCTGCAGGGAAAACTCCTATGGGTACTGAAGTTCAGTGTGCTCTATAGTTGACTATGCTTGAATGAAGCCTTATACTGCCTCTCCCTCTGGAGATTTATATCATACATTAAACATACATTTATATCATACATTCAAGTTTCTGAGAAATCAGAAAACAAAAATAAGCAAATAAACTTTAATTTTTTTCACCTCTGCTTAAGTAAGGTTTTTCAAATTTACTTAACAAAGGAACACTCCTTTTCATTAAATGCACTGCCCTCTCTAAGGAACTTGTTGGAATCTTCATTTGTATTAAAATTTCAAAGAAGGAATCCCAAAAGAAGTGAATTTCAATGCACCCAAAAATTATTATATTTTTGTCCTAATCTGTTCTCTATTTCCTATTTCAGTAAATATCACTGACAACGTTTTATAAATTATTTTAAAAATGCAATCTTAACATTTAGTTTTCTAACCTCTTATTTCCCATTGATCAATTATACTAGCTCTTTTAATTACTGAACGCATTTTGAAACCACTCATTTCTCTCCAAACCCAGTCTCTCAAAACTACTTCAGGTCATAACATTCTCGCTTTGGGTTTCCTATAAGAAAAAAACAGAAACAAAAACAAAAAAAAAACACTATTATTTAGGGTGTTGAAAAAAATACTAATCTAGTTTCTAAATAAAACCAATTTAACGTATGAATACAATCCTGCCTATGACATGATTAAAATCATTTATGGCTCCCCAGATCCTTTACTCTGGCCTCCAAAGTTTTGTGTCTCTCTCTTACTCATGATTTTGATCTTAGTCTTATTGCATTCAACTTTAGGCAACACATTTTATATTTTTACCCATTCTATTCTATAGTTGGTTCCCTGAACTTGCCTTACACTTTCATATTGTTAGCTTTCCATTTTCTTACTCTGCCTGGAGACCTGAAATCATTCCCCCATTTTTGTTGTGCTATCTTCTCATTTGTTATGTTTCAGCTTACCTTGACATCTACAAGAAACTGTTTCTCACTCATCTGAGCCTCAGTATCCGCAGGTATGAAAACCTTATTATGAGCTTACATAGCACTGTTTATTTTTATTAATTCTCAGTATTAATAAATAAGTAGCTGTGTAATTTATTTATTTATATATCTGGTAACACTATTTGCCAAAATAAATGTAATGATAAACTACTATTTGTCTTCTTTATTATTTTATCCCCCCAAACAACAGAAGGAATCTAAATATGAAAGCTACTATTTGTCTTCTTCATTATTTTATACCCCCCAAGAGGAGAATGGAGGAGAAACAACAGGGAAGAAAAGAATCTAAATACCATTTTCCTTCATAATGCCCACCAGAGGTTAAGATTGAATAGTACCAGGACTATAGGTCCATATGAAATTATTGTAAGGCCATTCAGACAAGCAGAAAGTACATTCTAAATAACAGACAAGGGTGCTAGACAATAATAAGCAGTAAGAGTCAACAGGAAATACTAGAGTAAATGTGTAACAACAAAATATGTGGCAACTGAGGTATAAGTAGCTAACAGATATCACTAATAATAATTGGAAACATCCGCATGCAGAGTGAACGATGAAATCTTTGATCAGACAGCAAGACACTATTAGTTGTACACAACTCTCAGAATTAGAAATGTAGCTCCTGAGTAAACTAACAAAATTTTAGTAATTAAGCCAAAGGCTAGCGTAAAAATAAAATAAATTGTAACTAAGAATCTAGACATCCAAATGTCAAAGTTCTCACAGTCAGTAACAGAAGAGAGGAGCAACAGGGATGACAAGCAGCCAAGGGCCCACATGTGTATTTAAGGCGTGTTAGTGCACTACCTAACATCTGTGCCTTGGCAAGGGATAGCTCTTTTCCAGCTTTCCACTGGCCCCATCTGGAAGGAAGGGGATGAGTTCCGTTGACATGAATTGTACATGAAGGAGCTCAAGTTTGGTGGATCAATGAGAAAAAAATAAGTAATTGACCTTTTCATGCAAACTTAAATATCTGAAGAGGTTCCACAGTAAAAAACGTAATGAAGGACACAATTAGAGGAAAATAAGATTAGGAGTCATGAGAACTAACTGATCATACAACCAGATTGGAAGTGCAGAAAGCAACATTAATAAGCAAGAAGTGTGTGTGTGCGTGTGTGTGTGTGTGTGTGTGTGTGTGTGTGTCCTGCATGGACTTCTGCATTTCAAAGTAATAGATCCTGTTCCCTACCTAAAGTAATATATCCAGTTATCCACCTAATATCTTACTTAGATATTTAATGCACATCTAAAACTCCACATGATTTACATGAAAATTCTTTTCTTCCTTTCCAAATCCTCTCCACTTGAAATGCTTCCAATCTTCATCAATAAGAACTTCAAATTTTGCTTCATTCTGTTTCTCACACTCCATGATCAATCCATCAAGAAAGCCTATGGTGTCTAATCTGAAACTATAGACAGAATTTAAGTACTTCTAAACATTTCTGTTGTTATTATTTGACCTAAAGGGCTAGTATTTCTTGCCCTTTATTGATCCTTCAGATTTTAGCATTGATTTTTATAAGTATATTCTTAACATAATAGCCAGAGTCAATTTTTGTGTGTTTTTCATTTTCCTATAAGGCATGTGTGTTTGTCAGCAGTGTGTGTGAGAGAGAGAAGGGAAGTAAGAAAGTATGCCCTGGGCAAATGGCCACATAGCAATAACTTCTCCTCCGTTTCTCCTCTCAGGATTGTGGGCATTCATATACATGTTCCAGCTGTGTTTTTCAAGTCACCAAGTCTGGTACTTTAACTGCACCATCAACCATATGAAATTCAATTGCCTTAATCACCACACCACTGGCTGGCCCTAGAGTAAATCTTTTAAAGTAATAAATCACATCATAATACTCTTTTTTTTTTTTTTGAGAGAGAGTTTTTTTGCCATAGGGCGCGTGCGCTCACCAAACAGACAGAGATAGAAAGATAGAAAGCGAGAAATCACCCTCCAGGGGGGATGGCCACGCTGCTGCAATCCCTTCTCCTCCATTCTCCTCTCGGGATCTTGGGCACGCACGCACACGCGCCGGTGTGTTTAAGTCACCAGGTCCAGGACGAGAACCGCGGTCAACTACGTGGAGTCCAGCGACATAGCCATTACTCTAACTAAATGCTGGTCCCCATACTACTCTTTTTTTCAAAATCTTTGAAATGCCTACTCATCTTATTAAGAGTAAATTCAAATGTACTTGTTGGGAGGGACCAGCATATGGCATAATAGTTACAGCGCTGGACTCCCTTATGGTCACCGCAGTTCAAGTCCTGGACCCGGAGGCTTCAAACTCATGCTGGGCCCATCACCAACTGAATTCCAACCATGCTGCTGCTTTGCTTTCACTAGAATGTTCATAATCCCATCTCAGAAATCTTGCAGTAGTTTTTCTTCTCTCAGGCATATTTGGCACTTTCATGCCCAAGATCCCGAGAGGAGAATGAAGGAGAAGAGATTGTGTTGTGGCCATCCCACTAAGGGAGATGATTTCTCATTTTCTGTCTGCCTCTGGTGAGTGTATACACCCTATAGCAAAAATCTCTCTCTCTCAAAAAAAAAAAAAAAAAAAAAAAGGTTTGTTGGGGGTATAAGGGCATAATTGTCCATGGGTCTCTTATTTGCATTAAAAAAAATCCTTGGAAGGTACTCTGGAGGAGGACGATAAAGGTACTATCTCCTTTCAGAACAAATATTGCCTAGATTTGCTAGATGCTCCCTTATATAATTAAGGACTGCGATGATTAATTTTATGTGTGCACTTCACTAGGCCACAGGGTGCTCTGATATTGACTAAACATTATTTCTGGGAGTGAACGGGAAGTTTTCAAATGAGATTGCATTTGGATCAGTAGACTGAGAAAAGAAGACTGTCCTCCTCAGTGTGGGTGGGCATCACTGACCATATTGAGGTTCTGACAGGAACAAAATGATAAAGAAAAGAAGCATTTGCTCTCAGCCTGACCAATGAGCTTGGGTATTTGACTTTCCTTGACCTCAGTCTCAAACTCTGGGCTCCTATTTTCAGGCTTTCAGACAGTCTGAGTGACACCACTGAGTGTCCTATGTCTGGAGCTTCCATATGGCAGATTGTGAACCTTCAGCCCCATGATCACATGAGCCAACTCTTCATAATAAATTATGTGTGGGTGTGTATGTATTTCACATATGTATGTATACACTCCATGCAAAATCATAATATCTATTGATATGAACATCATCGATTCTGTTGCTCTGGAGAGACCTAGCTAGTACAGAGATTGTCTTTCTCTCTCTTTTTTTTTTTTAAGAGACAGATATTTGCTATAGGGTGTGTGCACTTGCCAGAAAGACAGAGAGAGACAGATAACCAGAAATGATGCCCCAGGGAGAATGGCCATGCCACATTCCCTTCTCTTTCATTCTCCTCTCAGGGTTTTGGGCAATAACACAAATGTGCCCGGCATGAGTTTTAGCTGCCTAGCCTGGGACTTGGGCTGTGATCGACTACATGAGAGTCCCGCGATATAACCATTATGCCATCTGATGGTCACCTTAGCACAGAAGTTTTCTAAGGTCAAGATTCCTCAGTTGTAACTACAGGAGTGTTTGCTATATCCACTAACTGCTTTATGTTGCTTCCTTTGGACTTGAGGAATGTAAGACATAGGTGTGATTGTGAAACTCGTTCTGCCTCTTTTGCTTTATTAAGTCCATTTTCTCTGACCCAGAAGTCTCATGTCTTCTGTTAACATCTATGAAACAAAAACAGGCTCACTCATTGCTTTTAAAATTAGTTAAAAATCTTAAAAAACAACAATTCTCTCAACTGTCCTAATAAGCACCTACAAGCACACATGAACTCATCTGTTGATTCTGTGATGGATCACACTACCCATGCTCTACTGAGATTCCCATCACTAACTGAGTTCCAACCATGCTGCTCCTTTGTTTCACTAGAATGTTCACAATCCCATCTCAGAAATCTTGCAGGAGTTTTTCTTCTCTTAGGCATACTTGGCACTTCATAGTCAATAAATGAAATATTTTTAATGGCATCAACTGACACAAAAGCACTCAAGCTATGTATAATGTGAAGACTGGGTCATTTTCTCATTAACCTTGCTTTTGAGTTTTTTCTTATTTGACTTTGCAAATTTCTCCCAGCAGATACCATGTTCTTTAGGTATTAGAGTCATTCTTCTCGCCGAGATTTTACTTGAGGGTCGTATAATGTTATAATATCTCTGGAGAGAAAATGACATTGCAGATTGAAAATGAAGAAAGGTGAGACGTACAGGTCAATTGTGAAGAAAACACACACAAAATATTTCTTCTCAAATTTTCAAATTAGTTTATTAAGAGTGCTAACTTCAAAAGACTAGTTAATAATACATCCTTATTGTTTTAAATTGTCAGAGAATTTTTTCAACCAATTCAATACTTTTTATCTCCATCCTTAACAGGCGTTTGTTTCAATAACCTAATTATCTCTGCATTCTTGATTTTTTTTTCCCAAATGAAAGTCTTTTAAAATTAACTTCTTTGGATCTTGAGACCTGAAATCCAGACTCTTCCTTTGCATTTAATGTGATCTTCTTGGTCAATGTGCAAATAGGTTAATGGGGATTTTGAAAAGATATTTTGAAAATGAACAGTGCTTATTAGTTGTCTTCATATTATTCAACATTAAAGCAGCAGCAAAAATCCTCTTTCATGCTTATGTGTTCTGTGAGAACTAGTGAAAGTACTGCAATTAGAGCAAAAATGCCAATTAGGGAACATAAGGGAAAACTGAGCCTGATTTCTCAGAAAATAATGACAAACATAGAAGTGATTATAGGAAAAGTTGGGGAATAGAATTCATGGAAGTATCTAAGTTAACAGGAGAGAGAATACTAAACAGGAAAGGATAACTCAGAAATAACTGGGCATTTATTGGGACTGAGGACAATTTTACAAGGTCATTTCCTAAATTATTAACAAGAGAATATGAGAAATTTTAATTTTAAAAGTCCTGTAGCATTATTCATTTTTCAATAGGATCATGTATAATAATAAAACAATTGATGAAGAAGAATATATATACTTTCCAAAACCCTAGCAACAATGACAAATATAACTTGCTTTTATTACAAGTACTTCTATACTTAGTTGATAAGCTCTCCAGGAACAGCATAAGTATAAAATAGATTTTTAAGTCTTTAAAATGTTAATTATAGTCAGTAGGGTTCAAATACTTGATGGAAGACATCTTAAATAAAATATTAATTTTTCTGCAATAGTATCCAAAACATTCTGCTCACATAATTGTTAGAAAAATAGCAAAAAAGAGGTTATGTCAATTTTACAATAGTTTGCTTGTCAATAGCTAGTTGGAATAGCTGTCACTTAGTATGTGATCTATTCAAATTAGCATTATGGTAAGACAGACAGATGCCACCACAACCTTTTAAAGAAAGATTTGTTGCCCAGCTCTAGCATGAGGTCAAAAGACAGTTTCTGCCTGCCAGCTGTTTTAACTTGGCCTTAGTAGCAGAGATGTGATTGCTTAATTTTAACTAACTCCCATGGCCCAGAAAGGCAGGGAAATAAGGGTGTTGCTAACTTTTTCTGTAAAAGGACAAATAGAAAATGTATTAGACTGCATGGGCTGTAGAGTCTCTGCCACAACTACTCAACTCTGTTGTCACTCAAAAGCAGCTAAAAATAATACATATTGATAACATTGGTTATGTTTCAGTAAAATTATGTGTACAGATATTGAGATCTGATTATATTTCATATAATTCTCCAATGTCACAAGATATCATCTTTGTTTTTGGGAACCAGCAGTTAGCGTAATGGCTATGTCGCTGGACTCCCATGTAGTCGACCGCGGTTCGCGTCCTGGAGCCAGTGGCTTAAAACTCATGCCGGGCGCGTGTGCGTGCATGCCCAAGATCCTGAGAGGAGAAGGAGAAGAGGGGATTGCGGCATGACCATCCCCCCTGGGGGGTGATTTCTCACTTTTTGTCTCTGTGTCTCTCTCTGTCTGGCGAGCACACTTGCCCTATAGTGAAAACCTCTCCAAAAACAAACAAACAAACGAAAAAAAAAAAAAAAAAAAAAAAAAAACCAAGATATCATCTTTGTTTTGACTTTTTGTCAACCATTTCAAAATATAAAACACATTCCTAGTTCACAGGTTACACAGAAATAGGTGATAGATTCGCTGTAGTTTGCTCACCCCTGGTAAAGGGAGTCATACATTTTGGTCTGTTGTAGGCAGTCCTGGCTTCACAGTTCTCTGCACCAGGCTTTTAGGAGTGGCTGGGCTCGGGCTCACTGAGAAATCCGCTTCCTCCCCTTCCCTTCGCAGCTATCAGTCCTCAGGCAGCATTTTGTCTGTCTCAGCATCTGCTTCTCTGCGACCCAACATCACTCACACATAAACACACACATTGATACCATTAAATATTTTCTCCTCCAAAGATGATATTAAATTCCATGACAATCTTTTAATCAGACAGAAATAAAGGAAGACAAAATCTGTTTTCCTACACAGGCAGAACTCCTATGTGAGTGCAAGTCCAGGGGAAAGGAGATGGGTGGGTGGGCACTGGTAAGTGCCAACTCCTAACTAAATTTTGTATATTAATATTTATTTACCTTGATATAGCCTATTCATATTCTCTTTTTTAAGGTTTTTGCCATAGGGCATGTGCACTTGCTGTAGAGAGACAGAGATAGTGAGAGGGAAAGTGAAATATCACCTCCCAAGAGAGATGTCCATGCCACAATCTTTTCTCCTCCTGGGGTTGTGGGCATACATCTGCACGTGCCTGGTGTGTTTTGAGTCACGAGTCCTGGGACTGGAACCATGGTCAGTCATGTGGAAGTACACTGCTTAACCACTATGCCACCTAGTGGTGCCAACATTTACCTCCTAGACTCCCAAATAGTTGACTTCACTTTCTACCAGACTGCCTTTCATATTCTCCCACGCTGGGCCTGCTAATTGGCACTGTAATACAGGCTGCACAGGAGATGCTAGATCTATGTGGAAGAGGGTAGGCTTGGATCCCCTGTCAACCTGCACATGCTGGAAAGGCAACCATGGTCCTGGCTGGCTGGGAAGGATTCCAGGCTGGCAGATAGATGGCCTTGTGAGACCTTTCCAGAGTGCTTGTTTTTCTTTGTTTCTGTCTCTTATTCTCATAAAATAAACAAACTTTAAACAACGTCTGTGTATTCCCCTACCAATCATCTTTTTTCTATTCATTTTTTACTGGACCAAGCAATCTCAGTCATTGCTTAGATAAAGTCTATTTTTCATATCTAAAACCTCTTCCCCCTTACATTATTTTCATTTATGTGGCTGGGTCCCCATCCTATCCCCTGCATGCTTTGTCCTTTACATCTTTGCCATCACACTGGATCTCTCCACATGTGTGCTGAGAATCTGATTCCAGGCTATAAGCCACTTGGGAAATATGGCATACGATTTACTCATGTATTCAATACACACAGAAGTTTTGTATTTCCCCTCTTCCTCATATTAGGATTGAGTTCTTTATTCCATAGGAAAGAATCTATACCACAAGACTGTGAACTCTGGATATGGCAAAGATTTAATTAATAGCTATAAATCAGGGAAATATCTGGAAGTATGGAGAAATATGGTGTTCACTGTCAGCACCTCAAAATCATTTTAACCACACAAGGAAACAAAATTCCCCTTTACAAAAGCTTTTATTTATTTATTTATTTTTTTTCATGAGAGAATGAGACAGAAAGGGAGCAAAAGCTAAGCAGTCCAAATAAAGTTTTCTTTTTTTTTTTTTTTTCTTTTCTTTCTTTCTTTTTTTTTTTTTTGTTTTTGGAGAGGTTTTAGCTATAGGGCACGTGCGCTCGCCAGACAAACAGAGAGAGACATTAGAGACAGAAAGCGAGAAATCACCGCCCCCCCAGGGGGGATGGCCACACTGCAATCCCTTCTCCTCCGTTCTCCTCTCAGGATCTTGGGCACACACGCACACGCGACCGGCGTGAGTTTTAAGCCACCGGGTCTGGGACTCGAACCGCCATCGACTACGTGGGAGTCCAGCGACATAGCCTTTATGCTAACTGCCGGTCCCCCCAATAAAGTTTTCACACCACAGTCTGCCACCCGTCTCAGCTGACCAGGATCACAGAGATGTACACATGCACCCAGCATGCTTAGGGAGCCCCAGGATATAAACTAAGGTCCTTTGCCATCTGGATCCAGCTGAATGACTGCTGAGCCACCATTTGGCCCCCAAAACACAACTTTAATGGATTATTAGTCTTATATTTGTTTTCTTTATTCATTGATTCCAAAGAATGAATAAAAATCATTCCTAGCTTGATTTTTACTTTTATCACCACTTATTGACATAATAAAATTTGCACCCACCCTTCAGTTTATGGTACCTGTTGATTAAGCATGCTTTCAATTCTTCTTCAGTCTGCCAGTAGTATTCCTCTTTCATTCTACTTGTAAAGAAAGTGAAAATACTTAAAGCATGTGCTAAAAATATCTACTTTTCCAGATACAATCTCCCTTCATTTGGTAAAAGTCTTCTTTTTCTGATATACAATGTTATATAGAGAAAGTTTGATCAACAACTGTAGCAAGAAACAATTTTTACAGTCAATTACAGAAGGAGAAAATGAGGAGAATCACCTTCCTGTCCCATCAGTTTCTATTGTTCCCAGCTGGTCAGGCAAATTGTTAGTGTATGTGAAGATCGCTGTTGAATCAGGGCAAGTTTTAAACTGTGATACAGTCTGAAATTCTACCTCGATACCAATAAAACTGCAAGTAATGTTTACAATTCACAACACTCCCACAGTAGGAGATTTTAAGAAAAAAAATTTTTTGACATATATTAGGATAAAGTAAGTACTGCAATAACATTTATTTTATTCTATTAAAATGTAATCCCTACTTATAATCAAAATGATTGAAACATAGTGAAATAAAAAGATAGCAAAAATATCCATAACCCCATAAAAATGCATGCTTTATGGGTTTGTGTGTATATTTACATTCAAATATGTATTAATAGACTATGGCAATTTGAGTATCAGCCTCTCAGATTAGTATCAGGTTTACTATGGGAAATTGAACTAACTTATCTATGTGTTATATTTGGCAGCTGCTAAGGTTTTGAATGTCCCTCCCAGTATTTGTCATGACAGGATTTAGAAGGTGAAAATTTAATCTGATTATGGTGTTGAAAGGTGAAACGTTTGGGAGGGGATTAAAATTTAGGTTGTTTGGGCTGCATCCTGGTGATTGATTCCTGGCACATTTGTAAGAAGAGGTGATGAGACAGAAACTAACATGGAACACAGACCATGTGTCCCTGTGATGCGGTCAGGAGACCCCAGAGTGTGTCCTGAACCCTGAACCTCCAAACCGTGAACTGAATAAACTTCTATTTTCTTTAGTTATCCAGACTCATGTATTTTATGTTATTAGAAATGAAATGGATTAAAAGAGCAGCTAAATAGAACTCTCCAAACACCAGGCAAATAAGTAAAAAAAAGTTTCTATATATTGGATGGCCAAACTATTTATAATAGCTTTTTTGCATCGTTTGTGTACATGTGTTTGTTAATATTTGCCCACTGCACAATGTCCATGGTCTGTACTCTCCAGCTGGTGAGCATGCCCCACTGAGGCAGGGCTAACTATATACTGGATCACCACCTCTCCCTCAGATGGTCAAATCCAAATCAGGTTTAAGTATGTATCTGTGGATATACGTGGCTGAAAGTCTGCAGTAAACATTTGGCTCTTCCACATACCCAGGGGCTGGCTGTATTCCTGAGGTCTCACATTTATACAATTCAGATACTGGTTTCAAGAAAAATAATATGAAAACATGAATACAAAGTTACAAAGCATTGCCAGGGCTGAAAAATAAAACTTTGAAAAGGAGGAACCCTGGAGATAAATCTTTGTTACTTTTTTTGGTAAACTCTTACTGTTTCCACTGTTTGCTATATTTGGAAATATTATTATTCTAATATTTTCGTCTTGACACAATCTGTCCTAATCTTTTTTTTTCCTTTTCTCTGTATTTTTAGCTATTTAGGTATGTTTTGCATTGAATCTTCTACTTTATGAATATAGCCATTTTATTTAAAAATTTGATTTGGATATTTCCAATGATCTCTTCGTTCAAATTTCTGTATGTCAATACCAGCAGATAGCATAATAGTTACATAACATGACTGACTGTGGTTTAAGTCCCAGGCCTGGAGGTTTAAAACTCACACCGGGCACATGTGCATATGTGACCAAGATCCCAAGAGAAGAATGGAGAAGAAGGGGTTGCAGTATTGTTATCCAACCTTGGGGTGATTTCGTGCTTTTTGTTTCTCTGCCTCTCTCTGTCTCTCTGGTAAGTGTGCTTTATAGCAAAAATCTCTCTAAAAATAAATAAATAACACCCCAAAGACCTTTGGAAAACTCTCTATTTGTATGCTGAGACTTGATGAAGAATGGACAGCTGTGTAGAAATGCACTGGACAAAATGTTCTGATCTACTGGTGTTAAACTGAGGGGAGAACCTACCAGTGCCTGTTTATTTAGACCATTCTTGACTCACTGTGCAGCATTCCTTCGCAATGGGCTGAAGCAGGAACCTTCTGGAACAAGGGTCTTAGGACCTACTTTCAGGCAGCATAGGTCAGAGCATCCTTTCATGACCAGCTCTCACAGAGCCGTTCTTGCTTCTGAAGCCCTCCTAATCTCCTTCAGTTCAGAGTGCTTTGAGGTAGTGTTTTTTAAGCCTAAACAATCTTTTTTTTTCTTTTTCTTTTTTTTTTTTTTTTTTTGAGAGACTTTTTGCTATAAGGCATGTGCACTTGCCAGAAAGACAGAGAGACATAGAGACAGAAAGCGAGAAATCACCCCCCAGGGGGGATGGTCACACCGCAATCCCTTCTCCTCCATTCTCCTCTCGGGATCTTGGGCACGCACGCACATGCACCCAGCGTGGGTTTTAAGTCACCGGGTCCGGGACGCAAACCGCAGTGGACTACATGGGAGTCCAGCGACATAGCTATTACGCTAACTGCTGGTTCCCACCACAATCTCTTCTACATTCTCCTCTCGGGATCTTGGGCATGCACACACACGCACCCGGCATGAGTTGTAAGCCACTGGGTCTGGGACTCAAATCACGGTCGACTACATAGGAGTCCAGTGACATAGGCATTACACAAACTGCTGGTCCCAACAATCTCTATTTTATAATAAAAAAAATTAAAAATTGTAAAGATTGAATATCATTTAAAAAAATACATAGCTTGTAAGTGCTTTACTTCTGCTTCCAAGTCAAGGGTTCCTTCTAATGCTCACTTTTTTCTGAATTTTCATTTTTTCCTTTTTAAAAATTAGTTGGAAAAAAATAGAAAAGAAGGCAGACTCTACTTTCTATTACCTTTATTTACAGACTAACTGAAATTATAGCATAGATAAATGTGTAAATTGAGCATGTGTAAAAGGGAGAAAGCACATTTAGCTTGCAACAGGAGTTATATCAATAATAACATTAATAACAAAACAATGCATTTATATTACAATTTACATTTGAATAGGCTTTTAAAGCATTTTCACAAAATATCTTTTAGAGAAAGAAGGACATATTGATTTAGTAAGGTAGTTATTTTTGAGGCAATATATTGCCTATAGTAATGTGGTTAGAAATCAGTCTCAGCATTTTCTTTCTTTGTGTCTTTATATTCTTGATATCTATACCACTTTTTTGGGGTACTTTTTATTGAAATGTTTTTGGCTGTTTAAACCATGAATTAGAGTCACACAATAGCATACTTTAAACTTTGCCACTGTGATTACTCTGTGGAGAATGTGGACATCCAGATGGAGAAAAGAATTGGGAATAAAAAAAGAAAGAAAGAAAAAAAAAAAAAAAAGACAGTGAAGGACAATGGTGTAAAGAAACTTTTAAAAATTATGCCTAAAAATAATATCATTGAAAATGACCCAAACTCTGAAAGCTGAGAAAGTGAAAATTAACCAGATCCCATTTTTGTTTCAGAATCCCATTATTGCTAAAGAAGAGCTTACTTCTTCCAATTGCAGTGTGTATTCCTGTTCCAAAATTTAACCACTTTAATTTTACAAATCAATGGGCTAACAATTGCCTTAACTGCTTTAATACAGTTGGGTTGCTGCCCTTGGTGTTATTCATGATGCTATAGCTAGGTCAGTGATAAGTCCTCAGTTCGTTTCAATTCCTGCTGTAGAAACAAGAATTTCTTGCCCAGGCTGCTAACAGGGCCTTTACCATTGTCCACAGAGTAAAGCCATCCAAGATGACTGTTTCTTCTCAGGTAACCAGAGGCAGAGGGCTCTACTAACAGCCTGTCAATGAAGTTTTCACATACTGGCCAAGTAGTTTCCAACAAACAAATTCTCCCGTTTTTTTTTTTTTTTTTTTTCTTTGACATAACAAAGCAATAGTTTTAAATCACAGATTTTGTCTTTGTACTTAAAATGTTCCCTGACCTATATTTTCAGCACTACATTTTCATCAGTTTGTATAATAACTGCTCCAGTCTTTACCAGAAAGGTATTGTAACACTTAATGGCATTGGGACATTAATATATGTTAAACTGTGGAGAAATTCTTTTGGAATTGAACCTTACAACCATATTAATACCTTTCTCTTTTGCTGTGAACAATAAACGCCAAGAGGCTTTTTCTCCTTAGTGATTAACTGCTTTTGGGAAAGAGCTTCCATTTACCACATGGAAATTTCTTGCTTTGTAGGTCAGATGTGACCAAGACCACTAGGTGGCTGGCTGGCTCTTGTGAATGGCATTAGAAAGTACTAATTATAAGACTAACACCACAATCATGCTTAATTTGTGTAATTCCTTTAATGCATGATGAGTGAACCCTGAGGAGCAAACCGAGATGGCAACAATAAGATTTTTACCTTTTGTTTATGCACTTTCTTGTAGAACAGGATTGAAGGCAGGAAATAAGAATTCTTTGACTTTATACCTTCAAAGCAGTTTATTTTTGACAGTCATACAAAGCTACTAAATATTGGGTTGTTGAGAAAGTCATGACACATTTTTGCATAGAAAAACCTAGAAAAATACGTCATGACCTTTCCAACAACCCAATAGCATGTAGACTTTCTGTGTGTCTTAAACTTAAAAAGTTTTTAAATTTCATATTGTATTTTTAAAAGTACCTAGTGGGTAGTAGGTCTGAATTGTTAAGATGGAACCTAAATCATAATTTAAATATAATGTATAATGTTATCTCAACTTCCTTTTAATGGTCGTAATACAAAATAAGCATTTATGTTATAATTGGTAATACATATGCTAGAAATTAAAAACTTCTGAATAAAACATAAGATGGAAGTATAAAGGATTTCTGCTAGAATTTTAGTAATCATAATTATTTCACTGAGAGGAGAGGAATTGAGATAACAAATGATCAGTGTTCTGAGTTATAGTTCCATTCATACACACTTCTAATTTCAAGATTAAAAAAAAGGGGGGTTAGGTAGTGGTCCAGAGGTAATGCAAATGTACCCACCTGGGAATACCCTGGATACCTCTCCTCAGACCTCTCTGAACACTCTGGGCATGTATGAGTATGCCTGTGATTTGGGCCAGTTGAGAATGGGACTCTGGATGGTGGCTTAAATACCCTGTTGAGGTGTCTTTCTTTCTCTCATGAAAGAAATATATACTATTTTTTTTTAAATCAAAAACAAATGAATAAAAAAGATCACATCAAATTCATTAGGAGTTAAAATTTCAAAGAAAGACAAATTGACTAAAATTTAATAAGTTGTAGGAACTAGAGGCTATATTTTATTTAAGAAGAATAAAGCTATATATCTTTAGTTATAGAAAATTTAAGTAAGTATGTGAACCGATCAATGCAATTGAAGTTCTGAGTATGAACACATGCTAAACAAAGTAACTTTTAGAAGAAAGAGAAAGCTGAGCAGTTGGCCAAACCAAACATGCAATGAAAAGATACTAACAATTGACTTTTAAAAATTAACACTGGAAAAACATAATGAAGATGAGTCTTAGTGAGTTTCATGTAAGAAATCACTAAAAATAGTTGTATTTGTACTAGATCATATACTCCTTTGTGCAAAAAGAACACATACACACACACACACACACACACACACGCATTTTGACAGTGTATTTTCCTATGAAGTTTATTATCTTTAGAAAAAGAATTCAGCTCTTGGAATTCTTTTCATGATAAGCAATTAAATAATGGGATGTCTAACCAAACTACTACACAGTTAGAATGAAAATAATTTTAAAACAATGTTCCTGTTCTAAAAGACTGTCAACAGATCATTTTGCTTAGAATTTATAATAAAAAAGTTTGCCACAGAAAAGAACTATGTTTAGAAACTACCTGGAGAAATAAAGAGAAAATGTACAACTTACTTTTCGGGAGAAATATTTCAAAGACATAAGAACTCCATACATTTATCTCAATAAATTCATTCATATCTTTTTTTTTTTTTTTTTTTTTTTGGAAAAGTTTTTGTCATAGGGCGCGTGTGCTCGCCAGACAGAGAGAGACAGAGAGGCAGAAAGCGAGAAATCACCCCCAGGGGGTATGGTCATGCCGCAATCCCTTCTCCTCCATTCTCCTCTCGGGATCGTGGGCACGCACGCACACACGCCCGGCATGAGTTTTAAACCACCGGGTCCAGGACACTAACTGTGGTTGACTATGTGGGAGTCCAGCGACATAGCCATTACGCTAACTGCTGGTCCAATTCATTCATATCTTTGTAACAATTCTGTACATAATAGAAGAATTATGCTTACATTCCACATGAGAAATTTCAGACTTTAAAAAGTTAAATAACTTTCACAGGACAGGTATCAAAAAGAGACCAAATTGAGATCAGCAGATGGCATAGTGGTTATGTCGTTGGACTCCCACATGTTCAACCGCAGTTGAGTCCCTGACCTGGTGGCTTGAAAATCATCCTGGGTGCATGTGTATGTATGTCCATCATCCCAAGAGGAGAACTGAGGACAAGGTACTGTGGCATGGCCACCCCGGGGGGGGGGGTGATTTCTCACTTTACCTTTCTCTGTCTCTGTCTCTGTCTCTCTGTCTCTCTCTCTCTCCCTGGTGAGTGCATGTGCCCCAAGGCAAAAACCTCTTTAAAAAAAAGGCCAAATAGGAAACAGGTTCATAGACATGATTTATAAACATCAGGAAATATGTAAAGGGTCCAAGCAAATTTCTTGGAAGTATAGCTCTAAAATTGAAAGTGTAAATCAAGAACATTATTGAATTCTATTAAAATGAAATGTCTTTGATAATATCAAGCATAAACTCACCACTAAGCAAAGGTCAGTTTGAATGCTTCAAGGATATTTTTTAGCCCAGCAAAGGGTCAAGTACCCTTAAACAATGCTATCTCAGCATATTGGAAATTGTCTTCCACCCAGAGAAAATTAATCCCATTTCTAGGAAATAATTAGTATCAGGTGCTTGCAGCTTCTCAGCAGTCAAGTGTGAAAGTTCCAGGCCTTTGTCATCTGGTCTACGACTAGAGGGGGAAGAAGGAAGAAAGATGTTTACTCCGGGTCACATAAAAGAGGGTGGACACCCAGATCTGTCACTGGTGAAAACACAGCTTGTGGAACCCACGACCCGGGTTTCCATAGAATTGCTAATGCTATCTTCAGCTTCTATACCCTGTTACACGGATTCTCCTCCCTTCCCGTGTCCTGGAATGCATGAGATGCTGCAGATAGTACCTGATACTACGTCTTCCCCAGCTTATTGGAACGCTTTCCTTTCCAACTGCTCTGATGTTTCCTATTCTCCGAGTTAGAGTATAAGGATAGCAGCATTCATTGCCTCCAGACACATGGGTTACAATAGACACATTTTAACAGACGGAAGAAAAATCCCTATCAGTAAACTTTTACTCATTACACAGGTTATCACTCAAATTTTGAATAAATTACTTAATTTAAAAAATTTTACTCTGCCGCACTTCACATGAAATAATACGAGAACGTGATCTATTACTTTCTTTCTTTCTTTCTTTTTTTTTTTTTTTTTTTTTTTTTTTTTGCTGTAGGGCGTGCATGCTCACCAGGGAGATAGGGAGAGACAGAAAATGAGAAATTGTCTCCCAGGGAGGATGGCCACATCCCAATTCCTTCTCCTCCATTGTCCTCTCAGGATTTTGGGCATGCACACACCCATGCTGGTGTGAGTTTTAAGCCAGCGGGACTGGGACTTGAACCATGGTTAATGATGTGGGGACTGGGACTTAAACCATGGTTAACGATCTGGAATCCCAGCTATGTAACCATTACTCTACCTGCTGGTTTCAATTACTTTTGACACTGACAATAAAAATCTCTGAAGCTAGTTAGTGAACAGAAAAGACCCAAAGATCATCATTAATTAATAAAAATGAATTAAGGTAGATTCTCTTTACTATTGGACAGAGAAAAATATAGCACAAATGTTGATGGGCTTGTCCTGAAATATTTGTGTTATAATATATGGGATGTGAGAACAGTGGATCTACTTTGGCTTCATTCAGGTACTAGATTTTTAAAGTTTAAACTGAAAAAAGTGAAATCTTTCATAGAATAATTGAGGGTGTGTTTCCTGGTCATTATACTTAAGAACAGGGTTTTTGATTAATTCACTTATAATATGTAAATAGGTTTGGAGGTGCTCTAGCCATCATAAGATGTAAATATTCTTGTAAACCATGGACTATAGACAATATTCTTTTTTTTTTTTTAACTAGCGATAATTTTGGAATGACTATGAGTGAACTATATTAAGATTTGTGTGTGTTTGAGAATATCTCTTTCTTTTTTAAATTTTTTTTAACATTTCCTTTTTTTTTGGAGAGGTTTTTTTTTTTTTTTTTTGGCAATAGGGCACGTGCGCTCGCCAGACAGAGAGAGACAGAGAGACAGAAAGCGAGAAATCACCCCCCGGGGGTATGGACATGCCGCAATCCCTTCTCCTCCATTCTCCTCTTGGGATCCTGGGCACACACGCACATGCACCCGGCGTGAGTTTAAGCCGCTGGGTCCGGGACTCGAACCACAGTTGACTACATGGGAGTCCAGTGACATAGACATTACACTAACTGCTGGTCCCAGAACATCTCTTTCTTAATGCCAACATAATACCCTTTAGCTCCCAGTTTGGAAATGCAACAATGTGTATAAGATTTTATAGTTCTAGTTTTATAAATAAACTAGTGGTGTCAGAGTCTCATCTTTTTACCCAGCCTGTCATTATTATATAAAGGAAATGATTCAGAGGTGAATATTTTACATTAAAGTAAATTAAGTACATTTTTTAACATCATTCTACAATACAAGCTCCTGTTTATTTTTTAGTTTCAAAATATAGATGATCTCTGTCCTCAACAATTTAATTCTTACATGTGGGTGAATGAAGATATAGAAAATGTCTCTGAAAGATTTATTACAAATTTAGAAAGAACTGCAGATTATCAGATTATTATACCATGGAATTGTGTTTACAAATACCCTGTGGATATCAGCCTTAAAAATGAAGGGGTTTTGAGTCAGCAGGTATTATAATAGTTAAGGCTCTGAACTCCCACATGGCTGACTGCAATTCAAATCTCAGAACTGGCAACTTGGAACTTGTTGCAGGTGCGTGTGCCTATGTGCCCAAGATCTCAAGGAGAATAGAAGAGAAGGGATTGCAGAGTGGCTATCTCCTGTGAGGATGATTTCTCATTTTCTGTCTCTCTGTCTCTCTGGAGAACACACAGGCTCAAGAGCAAAAATCTCTCTTAAAAAAAATGAGGATTTTATTTTTGCCCTTTTTAGTTCCCATTATGATAATATTTCTAAATTTCACCATATAATCAACTTGTTAAAATGTTAAATTGGCAAAATACTGACTGCAGAAAAGATTAAAAATAAAACTAAGTAAGAATATTTTGCTGATTAGAAAATAATCCCTAAAATAGACAGATGGGATTACATCAGATTAAAAAATTTCTGCATAGCAAAGAACACCATAATTAGTGTGAATCCACAGCTTTCAGAATGGGAGAGAATTTTTGTTAACGGTGCCTCAGATAAGGGACTAATAACCAGAATACACAGAGAACTCAAGTGGCTTACCCAGAAGAAAATGATTAACTCAATTAAAAGATGGGAAAATGAGCCAAATAAACAATTCTCTAAGGAAGACATACAAACAACCAAAGAGCATATAAAAAATGCTTATCTCCCTTATCTTAAGAGATATGTAGATCAAAACTACAATGAGATAACAACTAACCCCTGCCAGAATGGCAAAAATTAAAAGATATAAAAATTGGTAAGTGCTGATGGGGATGTGGTGAAAGGGGAACCCTCCTACGTTGTTGGTGGGAACTTAAATTTGTCTAGACACTGTGAAGAACAATATGGAGATTTCTCAAAGACCACAAATAGAACTACCATATGATCCAGCAATTCCACTCCTGGTTATCTACTCAAAGGACAAGAGAACACTCAGTTAGAAAAGTGCTTGCACAACTATATTTATTGTGGACTACTCATGATTGCTAAAACATGAAACCAACCCAAATGTCCACAAATGGATGAAGGGATTGAAAAAGTGTGGTACATATACTCCATGGAATATTATTCAGTCATTAAAACAGTAAGACCCTGGCATTTGATATAAAGTGGACAAACATGGAAGATTTATTGTTGAGTGAAGCAAATCAGGCTATGAGACTGAGACATTGTATGTCTCCACTTAACATATGCCAACTGTCCACACTCTATGATTGAGACTGAAAAACTGGAGGACATGAAAACATTAAAAATTGTTATGGACACTGGGGATAAAGTGGAAGGAGAGTGTGGAAGGGGAAGAGCACAGGAACAGAAATTTGGGGAAAAAATGGAGAGGTAAGATATTTGTGGGACACAGATATGGTTTATTATCTGTTGATGAGGATGTGTGTAGTATTCTCAACTTGACTGAGATGTAAATAATGCTGGGTAATGTCTCTTTACAATCTAAATGATGTATAGCAATTGAATGTATAAATAATAATAATTACAATAAAATAATTAAATAAATAAACAAAATAAAATAAAAATAAAAAGGTCTTTCCTGGAGGCCAACCTAACCCAAAAAAAAAAAAAAAAAAAAGAAAGAAAAAGAAAAAAGAAAACCTCAGTAAATTTTTATGACTCATTTCATTTTGTTTCAGTTTAAATTTCCAAACCAAGTAAAATGTTAGCATCATACATCATTTTACCCGAACAGTTGAGTATTTCCCAAATTTTTGTTTATTTGTTTGTTTGTTTATATTTGCTAAGATTATTTTTATTGTTTGCTTAGAGAATGCCCATTTGGGGAGATGTAAAAGAGAGAATAGAGATCTGGAATTTCAGGGGTTTTTTGTTGTTGTTGTTGTTCATGTATAGTAGATCATCTGGCTAGTTTCTGAAAGGCATTTTCCATAATGCTTCCAGCCATTTCAATTCCCATTGAACTCTTGGCATGAAGGACATAAAACAGAAGTGTGTGTGTGTGTGTGTGTGTGTGTGTATAAATATATATATATATATGTGCTTATGTGTATTTAATCAGTATACTTCTGTCCAGCATACATAATAGTTTCACTCAGCATGAATATAGAGTATGCTAGTCCAGTCAAAGACCTTACAATACACATTATTATCACATTATTTTCATTTTTGTATCTTTTAAAAGTTTTTCTCCCCATTTCCCTCCCTCTCATCCCTTTTTACTTCTCCCCCTCCTATAGTATCTCTAGTATTTGTAGCTGTCCCTTCTGACTGTATACCTTCCAGTCTCACCATTTCTGCTATAGAGTGTTGACATTTGGTATGTATTAAGCAGAGACATACAATGCCTTTCTTTCATAGACTGGCTTGATTCACTTAGGAATAAATCTTCCATATTTGTCAAATGTCAGAATTTCATTTTTTTATGGCTGAGTAGTATTTCATAGTGTATATATGCCACATTTTTTCAATCCTTTCATTTGCATTTGGACATTTGGGTTGATTACATGTCTCAGCAGTAGTGAATAATACTGCAATAAACATGGATGTGCAAATGTTTTTCTAATTTGAGCATTTTCTATCTTTTGGGTAGATACCCAGGAGTGGAATTTCTGTGTTGAATGGTAGCTCCATTTGTAGTTTTTTTGAAGGAACTCAATATTGTTCTTCTCAATTGCTGTACTAATTTACATTCCCATCAGCAGTAAAGACGGTTTCCTTTTTTATTTTTTTGGAGAGGTGTTTGCTATAGGGCGCCTGCGCTCGCCAGACAGACAGAGAGAGACAGAGAGACAGAAAGCGAGAAATCACCCCCCAGGGGGGATGGCCATGCCACAATCCTTTCTCCTCCATTCTTCTCTTGGGATCTTGGGCACGCATGCACACGCGCCCGGCTTGAGTTTAAGCCACCAGGTCCGGGACTCGAACCGCGGTTGACTACGTGGGAGTCCAGTGACATAGCCATTACGCTAACTGCTGGTCCCAAGAGGGTTTCCTTCTTATTAAAGCCTCACTAGCACTTTTTTCTTTTTCTTTCTTCTTTCATCTTTCTTCTTCTCTTCTTCCTCCCTTCCTTCCTTTCTTCCTTCCTTCCTTCCTTCCTTCCTTCCTTCCTTCCTTCCTTCCTTCCTTCCTTTTCTTCTTCTTCTTCTTCTTCTTCTTCTTCTTCTTCTTCTTCTTCTTCTTCTTCTTCTTCTTCTTCTTCTTCTTTCTCTCTCTCTCTCTCTCTCTCTCTCCTCTCTCTCTCCCTCCCTCCCTTCTTCCTTTCTTTCTTTTTCTTTTTCTCTCTTCTTTTTCTTTTTTGTTGTTCTCTTTCTTTCTTTCTTTGCCATTCTGACTGCACTTAAGTGGTATCTCATTGTGGTTGTGATTTGCATTTCCCTTATGCTAAAAGATGGTGAGCATTTTTTCATATGCTTTTTGGCCATTCATATGTTTTCTTTGGAGAGTTGTCTGTTCAACTCATTGATCCATTTTTCAATTTTTATTATAATTATTATTATTATTTGCAGTAAGCGGCTTGAGCTCCCTGTAGAGTTTGGTTATCTGTCTTTTACCTGAGGCATAGTTTGCAAAAATATTCTTCCACCCTGAGCACTCCAAGAGATTTTTCTTTTCTAAGAAAAATTTTTGTTATACGGTGTGTTCACTCGCCAAAGAGACAGAGAGAGAGAGACAGAAAGCAAGAAATCACTCCCCCAAGGAAGATGGCCATGCCATGATCCCTTCTCCTCAGGTGGTCTCTTCACTTTAATCATTGTCTTTTACATGTACAGAAGCTTTTTAATCTTATGTAGTCCCACTTGTTTATTTTCAGGATTATTGCCTGTGCTTTGGGGGTCTTATTTAACAAGTCTTTGCCTGCTCTAGTGACTCCAAGAGCTTCCCATATGTTTTCCATCAGTTTTATAGTGTGCATTTCTCTAATGACCAATGGTATTGATAATATTTGAATATGTTTATTTGTAATATGTATATACTTTTTTTTTTTTCTTGAGAGGTTTTCGCTATAGGGCACGTGCGCTCGCCAGACAGACAGAGAGAGACATAGAGACAGAAAGCAAGAAATCACCCCCCAGGGGGGATGGTCACGCCGCAATCCCTTCTCCTCCATTCTCCTCTCGGGATCTTGGGCACGCACGCACACGCGCCCGGCGTGAGTTTTAAGCCACCGGGTCCGGGACACGAACCGCGGTCGACTACGTGGGAGTCCAGCGACATAGCCATTACACTAACTGCTGGTTCCCATATGTATATACTTTTGTGTGAAGACTCTGCTCCAATAATCTTCCTTTTTAAAAATTTAATTGTTAATATTTTTGTCTCCAATTTTTAAGTGTTTTTTTTATGTAGCTTGGAAAAAATTAATCAAATGAGTAATGTACAATTTTTCTACCAGTGTATTGTTTGTAATTTTATTCTCTCAACATCTTTTACACAGAAAATAAATTTTATTTTGATAAATTTAGTTGACTACTAATTTATTTTAATTTGCTATGGGGTACATGCACTCATTGGAGAGAGAAAGAGAGACAGAGAGAGAGAAAGAGGAAGTGAGAAAGCACCCTGGATGGGGAATGCCCACGTGGCAATCCTCGTCGGTTCTCCTCTTAGGATTTTGGGCATGCACACACATGCGTGAAACATATCTTACAAGCTGCTTAGTCCGAAACTCAAAGTGTGCAGTACCATGGGAGTCCCAGGTACTTTAACCACCACACCATTGACTGCCCTCAGTTTCAATTATTTTTCTCTTTTAATTTCTTTTTTTTTATAAATTGTGCATTTGTTTTGTATCTGAAAACTTACTGCTCATCTGAGGCCACAGACACATTTTCTACTAGATTTTCTTTTAAAAATGATTTATTATTATTATATTATTATTATTTGATTCATCAGAGAGACAGAGTAAGAAAACAAGCTACTACATCCTGGACTCAAATTATGGTCTGCCATGTGGGAATCCAACATCTCGACCAACACACCACCTGCTGGCCCCCTATGAGAATTTTAAAATTATTCATTTTACATTATAGTTTCTAAGCTATTTTAAATTAATTTTTATGTAAGTTGTGAGGTAAGTGTTAAGGTTTACTTGTTTGCTTGCTTGTTATATACTGACATAATATTTTTCTAGCAGCATTTATTGAAAATAGCATCCTCTCTCACGGAATTGCCTTTAAAGATTTGTCAAAATAAGCTGATTTATATTTGTGTGGAGATTTTTCTTTTCTAAGAAAGATTTTTGCTATATGGTGTGTGCACTCACCAAAGAGACAGAGAGAGACAGAAAGCAAGAAATCACTCCCCCAAGGAAGATGGTCATGCCACGATCCCTTCTCCTCCATTCTCCTCTCAGGATTTTAGGCATGCACGCCCACATACCCTGCGTGAGTTTTAACCTGCTGGGTCCAGAACTTGAACTGTGGTCAACTACGTCAGACTCCAGCAACGTAACTACTATACTATCTGCTGGTCCCTAGATTTTTATGAATTCTCCATGCTGGTGCATTGATATACATCTATCCTTTTGCTAATTCCATACTGCTTATTATTGTGTATTTTAAGTATGTCTTTACATTTTGTAAGGTATTATAACCTGGTCCAGAATTATTTTAGCTGTTCTAGTTTTTTGACCTGGGACCTCAGCTCTATGGTGAGATCAAGAAAATTGTGAATTTTCAAATTTTTCTGGCATATTTTGCTATGTGAGTGGGAATGATAATGTTTGCAATTTATTATATCCTAAGCAGAAGCCAAATATCCTTAATTTAGTTTTGCTAACAATGTAAATAAATAGAATTCTATTTTGTTTACTATTCTTTGTCAACCATTGAAGTTTTTTTTCTGAAGTGTTTTATAAGAAAAACAAATATGATTATTTTCTTTTCACTTTTAAGTAAAATTTGTATGTGAAATATAACTCTTAGTGGAAAACATTCTCAATATTTGCACCAATTTCAGTAAGGTTTTCTAGATTTGCTAATTAAACTCTTTGCATTGTGCTTTGGTGTATGCTTTTTTCCTGTCAATACACCGGCAGAGGTTCTAATCTCATTTTATAGCAGGGGAAACTAAAGCATTTAAAGATTAAATTGGCAAAAGATTTTACCATGTTAAAAGCAAGGTGTTAACCAAATGTTCTTATTCCTTCATTTATGTGGCATAAAATATGAAGTTAATTACTAATGTGGAATGTAATCATAAGTTATAGCGAAATTTTAAATGACTGAAACCATATGGTCTTAAGAATATGGTTTTCAAATGATGACCTTGAAAATGTCAATGTCTCTTTGATGTTATATGTTGGGAGATCACATAGTACTCTCATTTTCTGTGGTTCTGGTATTTGTTGGGTTGTTGGATTAGTCATGACAAATTTTTGCATAGAAAATACGTCATGACTTTTCTGAAGACCCAATAGTATCAATGTTTCACAAACAGAATTTGAGTTTGAAAATAACTGGAAATTAGAAGGAGAGTAGACTATTTAAAAATATCTTTCAAATTGTTTTGGATGAACAGCCAATGTTAACCCACAAAGACATGAGGAAGGTAATTTAAATTTACGTAATATATGACACATTCATTTTCCAGTGTTCAAATGAAATTAGTATTTTCAACAGTTGGCATCTATTTCTGTTGACTACCTCCTCCCTATGTCTGGAAAATTAAGCAATCTTATTTAAATTCATAGCTTTAAATTCTAAAACAATACATATTAAGCATTAACATTTGTTTGTTAGGTGGCTGTCTCTTTTTTGGAAACAGATGATAAGCTCTACATTTTCATTTGTGCTCTGTAGATTTATGAAAATATGTTAAAATAGATTATTTTGAGTTTCAAAGTTTTCTTTAAAAGTATAATCCACTTACGTAAAAGTGGATTACTCTAAAATTTCTTTTCTAGGTAAGTATGCAAAATTAGCATCATATTTATTTTTATCCTTTAAATGTATACAGTAAAACTATATATATATAAAATGTGGGAGAACAGATGATTAATAACATGAATAATTTATTTACATTTTTAAATTTCTGCCTATGTGATTTCAGAATATCTACTCACATAATGCAAGGTACATTTGACACAGCTGTATTATACTTTATAAATATTGCCAATATTGTTTTTCATGAAAGCATTTTTAAGAAAGCATTAAAAAATTGTTATTTGGTGCTCTTTCCATTAAATAATAATGCAAACTAATTTTATATATCTATATATATGTCTTTAAGTACGTAAAAAAGTAGTTAATTGGATTGATTATTAAATACTATTATTAATAGTTATACACAAAATTAAAACAGAAAGTTCTACATTAACCACAAAACAATATTGAAGAAGTAAAAACCTGAACATAACAGCAATAGTCTTAGAGCAATCCCATCTTGATGTATAAGTTGGATGCTCTTTGTGATGCCAGAAAAAGATTTAGAGGAGAACTTGTGCTCAGATTTAAATGACAGTGGAGGTAGATTCGATGAGATATGTAGCAGATGAGCCAAAGTTTAACTATGGAGAAAAGTAAACAGGAGAATGAGAAAGTTACCATGGCATTATAAGCATAGATTTATTATGCTGTATAGCACTGAAAGTTATTGTTGATATAGAATAAACATGAACATTTGTGATGTTTTATACAAGGAAAGCAACATGAATTCTGAAATGGGAGATTTTTTTAAAAATCTCAATCTTTCAAAACCCTTGCATATTTTAAAGAAAAATTAAATTTAAGTTGGGCCAATAAGAAAGTATATATAGAGAGATAGAGAGAGAGTATCCCAGTATTCCAGGTAAGGTAAAAAATGCCAACTGAACCACACTGAATACTAACTTGATGTATTTTGGATTATGTGTGTTTATGTTCCACTTTCCTATATTCTAAGTGTAGACCCATGCATAAACATGTCAGTAGTTGATGCCAGTGTATCAGCTGTGTATATAAAAAAGAGTAACTCCTGGTCATGCCCTACAGTTACAAAAGTTTGATCACATTCTGTACTGGATATATATTATATTAAGCACAAAGACTCATAATCCCATATGAATATGTCAAGATGGAATTCACCCCACTTATATTTATTTTCACAGATAAATGAAGAAAGTGTAAGGCTCTCTCTTCTCAATGACAGTTAATTCTTTGGTGTATTGTTATCTGCACAATCCTCTTTCATTTATGATACTGAACTTACTTTTATTTTCATTTGTCCCCCAACCTACCACTTTCAATCAACCAAGCCACCTATATCCTTAATATCACTCAAAACTTCTTTCATTTCTTTTTCATAAATAAATTTGCTTGAAATTCAAAGACATTTCTAATGTAGGTGCAATTATTTTCTTATTCTCCTGTGTCTAAGCTGAGACAGATAACTTAATTGTTCCCTGATGCCACATGAGCTTACCATTTCATTAAACTATTGTAAAAACCCCTTAATCATACATTTTTATCACAATTATAACTTCTTTCTTTATTATAGGCATTTTACTATCAACCTGGGCTCCTTGGCCACACACACTGGCCTCTCAGTCCCTTGACTTAATCTCCAATGACCATCTTCATTACACTTCAGCCACCTGCTTCCAGTTCGATAACCAAAAGAACCCACTGTTTTCATGAGTTCAAATATTTTACTATCTTACTGTAACATCCCTCTTTCCTGCTTGTTCACTCAGCCAATCCTATTACAACTGTGTGTAATATGACTGCAGAATCAGGCCATCTTGTCTTTACCACCCATGTTCCACTCCTAACATGTAGGGTCAATTCCTATGCTTCTCATTTCAAGGTTGTGGCTTGATCTTTGTGTCTTTTCATTGTAACCTTGTGCCCAAATATCAAATATGGCTAAATTCAAATATATATCATCTTGTATTTTTTTTCTCATACCCCCCCAAAATGAGTGATACTTAAAAAATATCAATCACAACGTAGGACAGATTGCTACCACCACACCATCAATCTCCTCTTTATGCAACCGTATGTTAAACCTTCTTATGTTCCTCACACATCCAACTCTTTTCCATCCTTCACTGAGAAAAAAGATCCTGTATTCAGAAATAAAAGAAATTGCCAGATGGGAACCTCTTCAGCTTCCTACCAAGAGATCTGCCTCCACTCCTCACTTGTTCAATCATCCATAAAATATTTCTTGTTTGGCACAGGAAACCTTTTGATGAATAAAGTGATCTTTTTCCTTGTTCTTATAAGCTTACCTGGAGAAAAGAGATATTCACCTTCTGTACTTGTGTATCATGAGAATTTAAAGTTGAGAAAAAATATACTTCTTATCATAGAAGCAGTACATATAAAATACAGGTCCTATAAAAGAGTAACTTGTAGGACTTTTTTTTAGATTGGGCAATGATCCTGTAATTTTTCTAAAGGAATGATATTTGAGCTTAATTCTTAAGCATGAGTAAAAATAACCATGTGGACAGTGGGAGGAAAGGCATACCAGGAAGATAAAACAGCATGTGGGAAGGCCTGAAAAGGAAAGAAGTATGGCACATTGTAGAAATGTTTAAAATATCAGTGTGGTTAGAGAGTAGTGAGTTAGCGGGAGAGCTAGATTCAATGTCTATAGACAATTATGCTCAACAGAGATCTGGGGAAGCATGAAGATTAACACTGTCAATTCTGGAGTTAGACAGTCTCTTTATTTGAATTCTGACAGTAATAGTCAATAGTTACATGACTATCAGCAAATTTTGAAATCTTGTGCATATTTTTCTCATTTTTGAAATAATAACAGTAACAATAATGGTAATATTACCTACATTATATGAAGCATAAGATTGTTATAAAATACAAGTTGTTTGATATGTGCTGTACATTTAGACTAGTTCCTGGCTGAAGATAAAAGCATAACGTGTTAGGTTAACTGCTGTTTTTGTGTTACTTTAGTGCGTGTTAAGGAATTATTTTTTATTTCCAAAATATGGGCAGTCATCTTATTTAATATGCTTGAAGTTAGAAAGTAACATGATATCACTGATATTTTCAAATATTACTTGGACTGGTTGTATAAATGGAGTAAAAGAGGAAATAATAAAATGTGGGAGGATACTTAGGAAACAATGCATTAATACAGGGGAGAAATAATACTGAATTAGCTAAGGCTAAGGATTCAGAGGTTAGTGTACTGAACATGCAATTGGAGAGAAATGAACCTATCTTAGATATATTTTGGGGCTAATAAATAACAAGCTTGGTGAGTTATTGGATGTATGGTCAGAAGAGAAGTATTAAAAAGATGGATTCTACGTATCTGGTTAAAAATAACTGGAGTTATGTTTACATAGATAGAAAAGAATGAGGAAACTCAAGTTACTTTTTCACAAAATCATCTCTAAAAATTAAAAATATGAGGCTTTTCTTTTTTTTTTTTTTTTTTTTGTCCTTCCTTCCTTCCTCCTCTTCCTCCTCCTGCTCCTCTTCCTCTTCCCCCTTCTTCTCCTTTCCTTTTGCTTTTATTCTCTCCAGGGAATGTGTGCTTGCCAGAGACATTGAGGGGGAAATTGAAAAAGCACCCCCTGGGGAGGGGGAGTGTCAGGTGACCATATCATAGTCCCTTCTTCTCCATTTTACAGGGATTTTGGCATGCATTCATGTATACCTGGTGTGTTTTTAAAACCACCAGATCCAGACCTCAAACTACTGAGTTGCCCACGTGGGATCAAGCTGTATTAACCACCATGCCACCTGGTTGGCACAATAAAGCTTATTTTCAATTCTACAGTTTTATTTCCAGTTGTGAGCTGGTCCCTTCTGTATATTTCCAATGTGGCTTTATTTGTTATTCTATCACTTTTGGTTATTTTATTTATCTATATTATTGTAGAACATTATACCCTCTAGTTTATGAATGATTGCTGTTCTTTATCTTTTCTCTTTCATTTAAAAAGTATTCACAATAAAAATAATAAAAATAATATATGCCCCAAATGAGAGCCATACAAAAATTTAAAGTATAATTGTAACTTTAATTGTTTTGGGCGATGATTTTGGTTTCCTGCAGGCCCTCACACCTCATTCCAAACCAAGAACACCGTTTAAGTCTAGAAAAACATAAACAGGGATAGATATAGAGGAAATAACTGAAATACTTCCTACCTCTGGATAGTATCTTTCAGAATCCCACTCTGTCACTAGAAACTTCCTTCACAGACCTATTTGGAAGAGCATTGAGTCAGTTGAATACAATCAGGAGACAGAAATACATACTAATTTATAGAAGAAAAACTTAATAAAATAAATTATCAACTGTAACAAGAGGTTTTATCATTGAGACATTGATTAATGTATTAGGGTTCTCCAAAAGAACAGAACAAATAAGATCTATAAAAAGGAGAAGAAAAAAAATATATTTTGAGAAATTGGCTCATTTTGTGGAAATTTGCATGTCTGAAATCTTTGTAGGGAAAACAAGCAGTCTGAAAATTCAGTACATGTTAATGCTGTAGTCTTGAATCCAAGGGCTAAAGACGTGGGTAGAAGTCCTTCAGGACTCCTCAGTCTTTTACTTTACCTAATGAAGGGAATAGGCCCACCCATATTATGTAGTACAGGCTGCTTTATTTAAAGTCGACTAATTATAAAATTTAATCATACCTAAAAAATGCCTTAGACTGAGGAACTGATCACTATTAGGGAAGCCAAGTTAGTACATGAAATTAACCATCATATTTAGATTAAAGAGGAATCTCAAAGAGTAAATAGAACTCAAAGAATATAAGAATATATGTCCAAGTGGTGGTACAGTAGTAAACAACTGTCTACATTAAAAAGATCCTGGGTTTGCATCCTGGGACCTCTCTGTGTATACTGGACAGGCACATGCATGTTCCTGATCTGGACCCAGCTGAGACTAAGGGAAGATCATGCTGTGAAGATCACCGTGTAATACCTGGTAGAGGTCTCTCTCTCTCTCCCTCTCCCTCTCCCTCTCCCTCTCCCTCTCTCTTCTCTCTCTCTCTCCTCTGTCTCTCTCTCCTCCCTCTCTCTCTCATCATGGATTAAAGAAATTATCAAACTTAAAAAAGTGTAAAAATAGTATCTATAAAAAATAGGTAGTATCCCTTAAACTTAGATAGAGTACATAAAAAAGAGCAATCCCTGACCTCAAAGCTCAGATCCAGGCCTTGTAGAAAGAATGGGTTTCTTTACTGGGTGGCAGAGAAGTAGCTGCGCTACCACAGAACACTTCCAGGAAAATCATTCAACATTTTGCCATTGGCAATCACTTCACATCAGAGGCACCCTGCTATAGAGCGGATGGAGTCAGGTTTCAGGGAAGCCACTGGCCTCTGAATGCAGCAGAGTGCTGTGTACTACAGGAGCTGTGCTTCAAGAATCTAGTGCTGGACAAACTGCTTTCACAAAATGGGAGCCAGATCTGGGAGACGCCATGCCCACTGCGTGGGTCAGTCAGAGAAACAGCTCGTGCTGCAGAGCCAGGCGTGGAAAACAGTCTACACTGTAGGACTGGACTTTGATGAAGCCTTAACTGTTTCAAGACCCTGCTAAGAAAACATGAGAACCAGAAAGAAGTTCTCTGATTTCTGTGTTGTCTCGCCACCATCTACTGACCAAGTTTTAGATTTTTCTAGCCGACAAAATAAAATTAAAGGAATAGATCCTTCTTCAGAATGAGAAGTGAATAAAATACAATAAAACAACAAAAAAATATGTCATGAGCATTGTGCATGGTATCTTGGAAAAATTACTCCTTGCAACAAGATCCACAAGTAGATAATGTGTTAAAAATTTTAATAAAGGGCTATAGTAGAATTAGGTAAGCAAATGTGTGCTGTCTAGTTCTGTCCTCACATTTATATCATTATCACGGAGCTTTTTCTCTGGGGAAAAAGTGTCCAAAAACATCATGAGCAACAGTGTCTGAATTAGATTTGTATTTGAAAATACTCTTACAAGCAGGCATGAAGAACCAAAGCAAGGGACCAGCAGTTAGCATAATGGCTATGTTGTTGAACTCCCATGTAGTCGACCGCAGTTCAAGTCCTGGACCCAGTGACTTAAACTCATGCCAGGCGCGTGTGCGTGCGTGCCCAAGATCCCGAGAGGAGAATGGAGGAGAAGGGATTGCAGCGTGACCATCCCCCCTGGTGGGGGTGATTTCTTTAAAAAAAAAAAAAAAAAAAAAAAAAAAAAAAAAAAAATTAACCAAAGCGCTTAAGCTAGAACAATTCACTGTCTTTCAGAAGCAGTGTCTACCAGCATTAAAAAATGAATGATAAATGTTGCACTGCTAATCACTCTTTAATTCTCAAGTCAGAACATGGTCACAAATTCCTTAACACAGGACTAAAAGAAGCTGCTTTAAATTTATTGCAGCTGAAGAAGAATCCCAGTAGTTGATGATCATTCTCAAACTGAAGAATGAAGAGGCATAAATAAGACAAGCATGGAGGACTAAGTCCAGGAATAGAGCATCCTTCAAATCCCTCTCTACACAGCTTCCCATTCTCCAACAAGCAATAGGACAAGACTTCACCATTTAAAGCTGAAGATGCCATGGGAGGATAATCCCAGTATTCACAATTAGAAATTCTAGGTCTTATATCCACATTATTTCACTGAACAATATTATAGACAGCAGTGACTGCCCTTTCCTCAGACTACCACCTTTGTATAAAGACAGTGCTTATATTGTGGCAAAAGAGAACATAGTCATACAAATGAATTTATAGAATATTTTTGAATCCATTAAACTACAAGCAGTATATCTTAGTGTTTTCTCTCCAAGGAAACTGGGCATGTTCAACGTTTCCTATGGTTAATCTTAGTACTTCCATAACTTGTCACATCAGGACCTTCAGTTCCCAACAGCCAAGGATTAATCACACAATTACCGGTGACTCTGATCTCATAGACACAGGAATAATACAGAGCAGAGCTCTCCAGCCATGTTTTATATGCTCCTGCACAATAGTGCACCTTCTCTTCCTCCCATAGTAAATGTTAATTCAGGATTTACTGCCTTGTGGAATTAAGAAACTTTATTAAATGGAACATGAATATAGTTATCTACATTTTAGTTTACACTTGTTTCTAGATGAGAAATACTAGTATTTTTGAATAGCAATTGGCTGACTTTCCTTCGAGTGGATCATAGCTTTTCTTTTCTCTCTCTCTTCAGAATTTTTTGTATTCATCAAAACACTGTAGTTGAATCTGATCTGAAATTATGCTCATTGAGGTTACATGGAGTGGAGTGGGAAATGGGTTGTGAAATCACTCAGCAGCACATAGAACAGAAGAGGGTACAGATGGAGCTGTGTAACAATGAGAAGCAGTTTAAAAAGCCAGTGCTCAACAATCTATTTTCCTTTTGTCCAGATTTTGGTTACGACAAGAGTTTACATTAATGTCTTTTTTATTTCAAATATTTCAGAATATATTTTTGGTGATTAAATGTTATAATTATAGTATAAAGATAGAGGAAGAGAAATACTAAGGAATTAGTGACTTCTAATAAATTACACTACCTCTAGATATCTAGTCTATGAGACACTATGAGAATTAACTAAACCAAGAATTATTTTCATCTGTGACTGTCCCTCTGATGAAGGTAGCATATAAGAGAGTAGAAGGAAATATCAGGAATTTTGCTGAAAGAAATTTTCTACATTATCAGTATTAATATCAATGTTATTATTGTTAAACCCATAACTGCCACTACCCATGATCATGGAAGGTGTTCTTTCTAGTCTTTCAATGATCAGTCTCAATATTTTCCTCGTATTTTCTCTAGAACCAGATACTATGTTTCCATATGTATGAAAAACTTCCACTAACAAATAATATGCATAAACCCAATAAAGGGGGCTAGAAGATTTAGTTCAAGAGCAAATAACTTACTGATCAATAAGTGGTTCTAGGATAAATAATTTGAAATAAGCTTACTTTGCAGAAAGACTCCTCCACGTTGGCATATTTTGTTACTCTCCTCTCTCTAATAATTCCTACCTTAATATTACTCTGCCTATAACCCAGGGGTGATTCATCTTTGCTTCCTTCTTTCCATCCTTCCTCTTTCTCCCTATCTGCCCATGCTTTCTTTTCTATTGCCTATATTCAGGCTAATTTAAATCAATACCTTTTATAAAGTTCTACTTCTAAGGTCCTAATTAATAAAGAATCAACCATTTTTATTTTCTCTGAAAAATTCATCAAGGCTCAGGTTAAAAGAACTTGCAATCTTTTTATTCTTATATATCATACCCTAGTAGAACTTTTATATCCACCAGTCTTTTCTGAAATTTCCAATCATAATCTGTATATATCACACAGAAATAATACCATTTCAACCACATAATGCAGCTCAAAGGATGTAGTTTACACAGAATATGCATTGTTCACAAGTCACCGAGCACAAAAGTTTTAATATAATTGCTTTCCATGTCAGTATATCTATAATAGCTGCCTCAAAGCTTCCCAGTGGTTTTTCAACAAACTACTAATTCTCTGAAGTACTTTGTGGAAAAGTGGTTCTAGGATAAATAATTTGAGGGGAAAACCCTTCTATAAACTCTTCTGGAGATTTATAATGCATGTCAAAGCCTCTGACAAATATTGAAATAAGGATAATTTGTCTCAAACATATTTGACTTTAAAATCAATGCATATCATATTAACATATATGAATAATTTAAGGATAACTTCTCAAATCTATTTAACTTACTTGATTCGTATCAAATTCCTGAAATATGACCAATATTGCAGCCGACTTACGGATAGAGAGTAGAACTAGTAGACAGTTCATAATTTTTTTATGGTAAATCCTAATGAGTTGGAAGAGGTAGAATTTGAATCCTGGTTTGTGTTATTTTTATTCTTAAGTTTTCTTTAAAATAACCAGAAGCTACAATAATTATATGTAACTATAATATAAGATTTTTTTTCTTTTTGTATCAATAGATACCACATACAACTATTGGAGGCTTCGAATATTCATCGGCTCCTTTTTTCTATGCCAGACCCACATCTCTCCTTCACTTCCTTTCCAGAGAGGAAGATGTGCTAATTTAATTAATCAGAGGCCGACATCTTCTTTGATCCAGGTTTAAGAGTGGGCAATGATTTCATAAAAGAAACAAGCAACACTACCTTTCCAGTACCTTCTTGTTCTGGCTTCTCAGGACCTTTCATTGAGGCATCCTTATCCAAGCATCTGCTTAAATAAGAAGCTCAGGACAGACTCTATAGACCGAGTCATATGAAGAGAAGAAGAAGTGCTTAAATCATAAGCAAGACTTATCTGGCAAGACTTAAAAGAGAAGCCCTGTAATAGGTTTGCACACACAGGCATTTACAAAAATAATTTCATTTCCTTTGGTTATTGTTTATTGTTTCAATAGTCACATTTAAGAGAGGCTAGAAAGAGTTGAGGCCCAATAGCACACTTTGAAGCAGTATTAGTAAAGAGGACCAGTTGGAGTACTGCAGAGTGGCTCAGGATGAGAGAACTGGGAATTATCGTCATCACCACCAGTAATGATTAGTTACTACCTGCTTAAGTATGCATCAAGCAATGTGGTAGATAATGTCAACAAATTATATCCACTGAAATTGGAGACTCTTAGCTCTCTATCTATCAGGTTTATCAGGAGAGCTTTAAGATAAGCTCAACACAGAATATTTGGGAGAATGAGTGGCTTATTCTGAACATAATATTATTAAAAAAAAACCTATTCACTCACAGTCAACTGCAAATAACTGTGGTAATCTATTTACTTAAGAATTATGAACAGATCCTCAATGTGGCATCACTGAAGAAAATTATTTGTATTTTTAATAATATTTTGCACAAAATTACTTTATATAGCAATATAAATAAAGCTATCGTTATAGTTAATGCAATTTTTTTAACAGATAACTATTACTGAGGAAGTTAGTAATTTCAGTTGCTACTGACCTGGGTCATTTTTGAAACACTGCTAAAGAGCTACATTATATTTTTTCCATTATAAAGCTACTTAGCTTTAGTATCTTTTATCCACAACTTTCAAGTACTAGAATTTTACAATAAAAAGAAAAGTTACCATGGTTCTATTGATTCTGTTACTTATGAAATGCTAAAGGTTTTTGAAGTCATAATAATTATTATTGTGAAATGGAATAGGCAATAAAGTTAAGATTTTATTGCTTGCTGAAAAAATACAATCCTACCTTTTGTAAACAACAGAAAAGTCTTCCTCTTATTACAACAAAAATGAAACAAGAAGTTACTGTCTCTAAAAACATGAAATGATATAGATATGTTATAGTCTTAAGAACTCACAGTTCAATAATATATTTCAGTATATAAACATCGACGTACCATATACTTTACAGTTATGCAGAAGTTCTCCTTCAAAGATATAAAGGTACTTTGTAAACATTATTCTATAGTTCCCTCAGACTGCTTTGGAAATAATTGGCATTATTTTATTAAAAAAATATTTTATTATATATGTATCACCTGTGTATTTATATAGGGATTCATGAAATAGAAACAAACACGATTAATTTTTAAAATGCATTTATAATATAGAAAAGTAGCAAACAAAAACAATTACGTTAAGCAAGTATGGAACATGACATTCAGAATTTAATAGCATTAAACTTATTGTTAATTCAATTATAAATAATTTTAAAATATTACCTTTTCAAGAATGAAAAATATACTTTAGATTATTTTTAGCATATTTATTTATGAATATGTTTATTTTGGAAATGCAAATTTGAAAATATGTATAGCATTAATGCAACTTTTTTATTTTATGAAAATATTAAGATTTCATTTCAATACTAAATATTTTAATTATAATTTTTAGCCTAAAATATCAGTGACATGTAAGCAATACATTGCCTACATATAATCATTTTATTGATATAGTGATTAAAAAGTTGAGAAAAATCTACTTTCTCTGGGCTGAATCTCCCTATTTATCCGGTTATAGATTTTACTAAATTTCTGAGGACTATGCCATTGCTAGCTATAATGTAATTTCAATGACAAAATTTGCACTAACAATGGCAAGTTTAATGTTATTGTTAGGAAAATGATGCGAGACCATCTTGAAGTTTTAAGTAAATAAATGACAGGAAAATACCTAAATTGAAACATTAAATTAAAACATTAAAAATAAGTGATCAAACTTTTGTGGCATAAAAAATGGATTAAAGCAGTGCAAGACTGGATATAAGAGACTAATTTTAGATACAATCTTTAATTGGACTAGAATGATAAAACAAGTTGATTTTTAAAAGATGAAGGTCTGTAAGTAATGGTTATTGGCTATGGATTGGAGGAAGAAATTGATTGGATGTGATAATTTGTATCAATTTGAGCCTTTCTTAGAGTGAGCTTTCCTAGTCATTTAAAAACAGGAATCAAAGCAACTAGACTAAGTGTAATCATCTAAAGAAATAATATGATTGAGAAAGGAGAGGGTCCAAGATTTTGCTCTGAATCACTGTAATACTTCAGAAAGTAATAAAGTGTCTGAAATGTTTTTCAAAAAATGCCATACAAACTCTAAGAAATAACAGACAATAAAGTGGGAGAAAGGGGATGGCACATGGCCTGGTATTTAAGGTGTTAGACTCCCACCTGGTTGACTATGGTTTGAGTCCCAAACTAGTGGCTTGAAACTCATACTGCGTGTGTTTGTGTGCGTGTATGCCCAAAATCCCAAGAGAAAAGTGGAGGAGAAGAGATTGCAGCATGCCCTTAACCCCTGGCAGGAGGGTGAATTTCCACTTTCCTTCTCACTGCCTCTCTCTGGCAAGCACATGCTCCTTATGGCAAAAACTTAAAAAAAAAAAAAAAAAAAAAAAAAAAAAAAACTTATCCTGCTAAAATTTCCTGACCTTGGTTGTTTTGCAGTACACTTACCCAGTCAGGAAATAATCTTGAAGACTGATTTAGAGAGACTCTAATGACTTTAAATAACGATAGTAAAAGATTAAAACTAAAAACTGCCATTTGCCATTGATACTGATTTAGCCCATATAGAATAAAGGTATTTTGAGGCCAGCCAGTGGTGTGCAGTTAAGGCAGCTGGATCCCATACGGCTGACTGCATGGTTCCAGTCCCAGACCTTGCAGCGTGACAAACATGCCAGGCACATGGGCATACATGCCCAAAATTCTACGAGGAGAAAGGAAAAGGAATTATGGCACAGTCATCACTCCTGGGGGATTTTTTTCTTTCTCCTTCTTCTTTTTTTTTAAACTTTATTTATGTATATGGTTATTTTAATTTGACCAGAGAGGGACAGACAAGAGAGCAACAGCGTAAAAGAGAAAATGAGAAAGCAAGCTGCCACGTTGGGAACTCGAACCACAGTTGACCATGTGGGAGTCCAGCACCCTTAACCTCCACTCCACTGGCTGGCTCCTCTCTCTCTTTCTCTGTCTCTTTCTCTTGTGCATACATGACCCCTGAAGCAAATTTTTAAAAATTAATTAATTAATTAGATAAATATATTTTTGTTCAAAAGCTATCTAGAGAACAAATGAGACAAGCAATTCAAACATATTATTAAGTAAAAAAGTGACAGATCTTAAAAACAAGATAAATGTTTGGAATTTTATCTTAAGATCAGTTTTATAAAATAGATACCACAACAACTTTACTTACCTCCAAATACATTTTTCTAAACTTACCATTGCAAAATGTAAGTGATATTTAGAAAAATAAGTAATAATTGTTAGAGAGTTATTATGTATTTATTTAATACTTTAGTCTAAAAGACAGAAGTTGAAAATTATTTTTAATCTTTTCTCACATTTTTATTGTGAAATATATGCCATAAAATTTATTTGCTAACCATTTTTAAATGTACAGTTCAGTGATATTAAGTGCATTTGTATTCTTGTACAACCAGACCTACCATCCATTGCCAGAACTCTTTTCATCTTCTAAGAGTAAACTTTTTACCTATTAAACAATTCTTCCTCTGTCCAGACCTTAAAAACCACAATTCTAAATTCTATCTCTTTGATTTTGACCACTGTGAGTATCAACTCAGGCTAGCAAGATTAGACAATATTTCTATTCATATGATTATCTTTTATTTTTATTTTTTTAGATTTTTGCCATAGGATGCATGTACTCACTGAAAAGAGCCAGTAAAAAAAAAGTGAGAAATCAGTCCTCAGGGCCTGTGATTGATGTTTTTTACTTAGCATGGTTGCATTATGATTCACCCATGTTATAACATATGTCAACATTTATTTCCTTTTGAAACCGCAGAATAATCTATTGTCTGTAAATACCACATTTAAAAGCCCATTCATCTGATGGGGCCAGCAAGGGGCATCAAGATTAAGGCCCTGGAACTCACATGGTCACTGTATGGTTTGAACCCACACCTGGCAGCTTGGAAATACAACGGGCACATGTTTGTGCATGTCCAAAATCCAAACAGGACAGTGGAGAAGGGGTTACAGTGTGGTCAACCCCTCTGGAGATGATTTTCAACTTTTTCTTTTTCTGTCTCTATCTGGGAAGCACACATACCCTATGGAAAAGTCTAATAAATAAATAAATAAATAAATAAATAAATCTATACCTATCAATGTACATTTGAGTTGCTTGAATTACTTCTACTTTTGACGATCATGAATAATGCTGTTATGAGCATAGATGTACAAAAACCTCATTAAGACCACGCTTTTAATACTTTTGGGTATATACTTAGAAGTAGAATTGCTGGATCTTATGGTACAATCTATTTTTAAATTTTTTTGAAGAACTGCAATATTGTTTTTCCATAGCAGCAGTATCATTTTACTTCCCATTTACAACGAACAATATAATTGGGAATGTTCCACTTTCTCTACTTTTTTTTTTTTTTTCCTATAGGGTGCATGTGCTTGCCAGAAAGACAGAGAGAGACAGAGAGACAGAAAGTGAGAAATCACCCCCCAGGAGGGATGGCCACACCAAAATCCCTTCTCCTCCATTCTCCTCTCGGGATCTTGGGCATGCATGCACACCTGCCCCGCGTGAGTTTAAGCCACTGGGTCCAGGACTTGAACCACAGTTGACTACATGGGAGTTCAGTAACATAGCCATTATGCTAACTGCTAGTTCCATTCTCTACCTTCTTGACAACACTTATTTTAGTATTTTTTTAAGGTAGCCATTTTAATGGGCATAAAATAACATCTCATGTATCAAATTTGCATTTCCCTCATGATTAGTGATGGTCAATAACTTCCATGTGCTCATTGGCCATTCGTGTGTCTTTTGTCAAAAAATACCTATATTAGGACTTTCGCCCGTTTGTGAATCTGTTTGGCTATTTTTAGTTACTCAGTTTTATGAGTTCCTACACATTCTGATATTAATTCTTTATATTACATGCATATATGTTCTACCAAAAATGACTTGTCTTTTCACTATTTGAATAGCGTTTTGTATTATTTTCTTTTTAATTAAAAAGTATTTATTCCTTCTATAAAGTAGAAGAACAAAGAAGGAGGCGTACAGAAAATAAGAGTCCAAACTCCACAGTCCACCCCTATCTTCCCTCATGTGTATAACCTCCATCCTCGAGGAGGTCTCCAAATGGAAACCTGAGACCTTCCCATTTGGGTCAGCCTCACAAACCACTGCATTTTACTACTGTGCCACCATTCATACTCAATAATGTTCTTTGATTTTAAGAAGTTTCCATTTTTTTCTTTTAAATTTTTATTTATTTTATTTTCATCTAAATTGGTTAATTTTTTTGTGCCTGTATCTTTGACATTATATCAATAAGTCTTTGCCAAGTCCAGTGTCATAAGATTTTGTCCTATGTTATCCTCTAAGAGCTTTAGAATTTTAGCTCTTACATAGAGGTGTATAATCCATTTTGAGTTCATTTTTGTGTGATATTAAGGTCCAAAGTCACTGCTTTACATTTGGAAATCCAGTTTTCTTAACAGCACTTATTAAAAAGACTCTCTACACATTGAATGATTTTGGCATCTTTATTGAAAGTTTATACTTTTAGAATAAATTCTGTCTTATTCCACTGGCCTATATGTCTGCTTTTATGCCAGAACTGTATGGTTTTGATTACTGAAGGTTTGTGGGAAATTTTGAATCTGAAAATGTGTCCACCAGCTTTGATTCTTTCGTTCAGGATTACTTTGGCTATTTGAAATCCCTAAGATTGAATAGAAATTTTAGGATAAATTTTTATATTCCTGTGGGGGAAAAAAGTTGGTTTTGGTAGGGATAACATGGGAACTATAGTTCACTTTGAGAAATACTCTCACTTAACACTATTGTCTTCTAATTCATAAATATGGTATGTCTTTTCATTTAGTTATGTATTATTTAATATTTTTCAGCAATCTTTAATAGTTTTTTATTAACTTTTTTTTTGAGAGGTTTTTGCTATAGGGCACGTGCACTTGCCAGGAAGACAGAGAGAGACTGTAAGCAAGAAATCACCCCCCAGGGTGGATGGCCACACCACAATCCCCTCTTCTCCATTCTCTCGGGATCTTGGGCACACACGCACACACACCTGGCGTGAGTTTAAGCCACCAGGTCTGGGACTCGAATCGCAGAGTCCAGTGGCATAGCCATTGTGCTAACTGCTGGTCCCTCTTTAATAGATTTTATTGTTCAAGACTTTTACCTCCTAACTTGGTTAAGTTCATTTCTAAGTATGTTATCTTAAATTTTAATTTTATATTGTTCATTGTTATTGTACTGAAATGCAAGTGATTTTTGAGCACTGAGTTAGTATCTTGCTGTTTAGCTAATTTTTATTAGTTCTAACAGTTATGTGTGTGTGTGTGTGTGTGTGTGTGTGTGTGGATTTAATCCTTAATGTTTTCTTTTTTTTAAGAGAGATTTTTGCTACAGGGTGTGTGCTCACTTGTTGGAGAGACAGAGAAATAGAAATCAAGACATTATCCTCCAGTTGGGATGGCTACACCATAATCACTTCTCTTCATTCTCCTCTTGGGATCTTGGGCATGCACACACACACACCCAGCATGAGTTGTAAGTTGCCGGGTCCAGGATTCAAACCACATTCGACTATGTGGGAGTCCAGTGACTCAATCATTATATCATCTGCTGTTACAGTCTTTAATATTTTCTACATAATTGTATCTTGATCTTTTACTGTTGCTCAAACAGAACTCTGAAATGGGGTGATTTATAACAAAAAGTTCATTTCACAATTCTGTGACTGGAAAATCCAAAAGCATTTTGTTAGTATCTGCTTAGCTTTTGTCAGTGTCATATGCTTCCCATGATGGAAAGCAGAAAGGCCACAGGGCACATGCAAAGACAGAGAAACATGCCAGGAACTGACTTCCTTTAAAACAACCCACTCCTGGGCCAGCAGATGGCATGGAGTTTAAGGTGGCTGGATCCCACATGGCCAACTGTGCAGTTTGAGTCCTGGATCTAGTGGCTCTCTCTGGTGAGCTCACATGCCTTATAGCAAAGTAAATACAAAACAAAACAAAACAAAACAAAACAAATTAAGAAGTAGACCGACAAAAAGACACCCTAGAGGGAGTTCAGTAAGTGCAGCTTCTCTCCTGGAAGATAGCTTTAATCTGTCTATGTAAGACATGGCCTATGTCCAAAACATCTTTTACTAGGCCCTGCCTTCTAATATTGACAGGGCAAGTAATATATTTTAATATAAATTTTGGCGGGGACATTTAAACCATAACAAAGATCATATGGTCTGCAAAACAGAATATTTTCTTATTACTTTTTCATTTGGATGAATTTTAATGCTATTTCTTTCCTAATGGCCATAGCTATAAGTTCCAATAGACACGGGGAAAGAAAAAGTCTTTTCTTGTTCTTGATCTCAGAGAAAAAGACCTTTAGCTTTTTCACTCTTGATTATAAGTTCAGATATGAAATTTTTGGATATATCTTTTATCAGATTGATGAAGTTTCCTTATGTTAACAGGTTTTGGGGTTTTTTTTTTTTTGATGTTTTTACTGTGATGTGGTGTTAAATTTTGCCAAATAGCTTATCTGTCCAATGAGATTACATGTTTTCTTCCTCATTCTGTTAATGCGATGTATTATATAAATACATTGCTATAGGGCATGTGTGCTCTCCAGAAAGACAGAGAGAGACAGAGAGATAGAACGCGAGAAATCACCAACCAGGGACGATGGCAATGCCACAATCCCTTCTCCTCCATTCTCCTCTCAGTATCTTGGGCACACATGCACATGCGCCTGGCATGAGTTTAAGCCACCAGGTCCAGGAATCAAATTGCAGTCTAGTGCATGGGAGTCCAGCAACATAGCCATTACGCCAACTGCTGGTCCCTAAATGTCCTTTTAATATGCTGCTCTACTTAGTTTTTTAGTATTTATTGAAGATTTTTGTGTCAGTGGTGATAATAATTTTGATCTGCAGTTTTTTTTGTTTGTTTTGTTTAGTTTTTACTTTTTACTTGCAGTGTCTTTACCCATCTTTGGTGCCAGAGTGATATTAGTTTCATAAAATGAATTTTAAAATGTTCCCTCCTTTTTTAAAAGCTTTGAAAAGAATTGTACTCCTTGGTCTTTAATTCTTTTATAGAATTACCAGCAAAATCATCAGTTTTAGGGATTTTTTTTTTTAATCAGGAGGCATTTGGTTATTAATTTGACCTCGTTGCCCCTTACAGATCTATGCAAAATTTCTTTCTTTTTTTTTTAAGAGAGATTTTTGCTGTACATGAGTTGAGCTCTCTAGAGAGACAGAAAGAGACAGAGAGACAGAAAGTGAGAAATCACTCCCCAGGGACTGGGGGATAGCCACGCTACAATCCATTCTCTTTTATTCTCTCTTAGGATTTTGGGCATGCACACACACACACACACACACACCTGGCATGAGTTTGAAGCCAATAGGTCCAGGACTTGAACAAAGGTCAACTATGTGGGAGTCCAGTTTCATAACCATTACTCTAATAGCTGGTCTGAATTTTTCTATTTCTTTATAATTTAGTCTTAGCAGTGATGTGTTTCTAGGAATTTGTTTATTTCATTTCTTCTTCAGTCTTGATTGTAAGACTGAAGGATTACAATCCTTTTCACTGCTGTAGAATCAAAAATAGTATTACCATTTTCATTTCTAATTTTAATAATTTGATTCCTATCTTATTTTATTCAGTAAGCTAAAGGTTGTAAATTTTGTTGATTTTTGCTATAGGGCATACAAATTCACCATAGAGACAGAGACATAAAATGAGAAGTGACCCTCCAGTAATGGCCACACTGGAACGCTTCTCCTTCATTCTCCTTGGACATGCACATACACATGCCTAGTATGAGTTTTAAGCCACTTGGTCTGGACTCAAATGGAGGTGGACTACATGGCAGTCCAGTAATGTAACCATTATGCCATCTGCTGGGTCCCTGTTTTTTGTTTTTTGTTTAATCTCGCCACTAATCTTTATTTCTTTTTCTCTGTTTTTCAGTTTAGTTTGTTTTTTAATTTCTAAAGTTGTAAACTCCATTTGCTGATGTGAGATCTTTCCTGTGTTTTTATTTTGTTTTGTTTTGTTCTATTTTTTTTTCCCCCATAGGGTTTGCTTGCTGGAGGGAACTAGAGAGAGGGGAAATGAGAAATTATCCCCCTAGGGAAGATGGTTATGCTCCAATCCCTTCTCCTCCATTTTCCTCTCAGGATTTTCAGCATACTTGCACACACTTGCTTCTATTTTCAAACCTGAACTGTGGTGGGCCATATGGAAATCTGACAACTCAACCACCATCCCATCTGCTGGCCCCTAGATCTTCCTCTTTTGTTTTTGTTTATTTGTTTCTTTTTTTAGTTTTTTTTTTCCACATATACTCACCAGAGAGAGAAATAAAGAGTGAAAGTGAGAAACCAGACCCCGAGATATGGCCATGCCACAATTTCTACTCATCCAGAACCCTCTTGGGATTTAGGGTATGTACACACATGCACCTTGTGTGATTTTGAAGCTTCTGGGTCTGGGACCATGGTTAACCATGTGGGAGTCCAGTACCCTAACTACCGTGCCACCTGCTGGCTCCAGTCTTTCTTGTTTTTTTTTTTAGTGTAAGCACTTGTAGGTATAAATTTTCCACTTGGCATCACAATTTCTGCGACTCTCAGTTTTGGTATATTGTGTTTTATTTTAATTAATCTTTAAGTATTACGTAATTTCCCATACAATTTCTCTGTTAATTCACCATTTGCATAAGAGTGTGCTATTTGATTTTCGCAAATGTAAATAATTTCCATCTTTTCTTCTGTTATTAATGCCCAAACATTTCTTGTTGTCATTGCAGAAAATACTTTGTATTTTATCTCTCTTTTTTTTAATTAATTAATTTATTTATTTTTGTATATACTTTCAATCATATTGTTTGGCTTACAATGAGACCATTTCGATATGTGAACATTTCTCCTCAGACCCGTTGATCGAAATATCTTCAACAGATAACACCACACCTCCCCATCCCGTCAATGCTCTACCTCTGTATCCCTTCTCCAAATGTCTTTCGTTGGGCCCCACTCCTCCACATACACCTCATCTGACATTCACACCCAACTCTTGTGTTTGTTCAACTGTTAGTCAATCAGTTTCAGACATAGAATGCAGACAAACAGTATATGTTAAGTGGGGACATACAATGTCTCTCCTTCATAGCCTGGCTTGCCTCACTCAGCAGTACATCTTCCATATTCTTCCACTTTCTGTCAAAAGCCAGGGCTCTGTTGGTTTTTATGGCTGAGTAGTATTCCATAGAGTATATGTGCCACAGTTTTTCAATCCATTCCTCCATACGGGGGCATCTGGGTTGGTTCCATGACTTAGCAATTGTGAATAGTGCCGCAATAAACATCGATGTGCAAGCACTTTTCCAATGAAGAATTCTTCTGTCCTTTGGGTAGATACCGAGGAGTGGGATCCCTGGATCATATGGCAGATCTATCTGTAGATTTTTGAGGAATCTCCAAATTATTCTCCACAGTGGTTGGACCAATCTACATTCCCACCAGCAGTGTAAAAGAGTTCCCCTTTCACCACACCCCCGCCAACACTTATCATTTTTTGTTTTTTTAATATTAGACAATCTGACTGGGGTTAGGTGGTACCTCATTGTTGTTTTTATCTGCGTTTCCCTTACGATGAGGGAGGTTGAACATTTTTTCATATGCCTTTTGGCCATTCGTATGTCATCTTTAGAGAGTGTTTTCTTCATCTCCTTCTCCCATCTTTTAATAGGGTTGATCATCTTTTTTCCAAACACCTTTTTTAGTTCCTTGTGTATTCTGGTTATCAGTCCCTTATCTGATGCAACATTTACAAAAATATTTTCCCATTCTGAGGGCTGTCGATTCACACTAACTACTGTGTCTTTGGCCATGCAGAAACTTCTTAGTCTGATGTAATCCCACTTGTCTATTTTGTGGACGATGGACTCTGCTTTGAGGGTCTTCTTTAGGAAGTCTTTCCCTACACCATGTCTCCCAGAGTTTCCCCAGCATTCTACAGGAGCAGCTTTATAGTTTGAGGTCTTAGATTTAGATCTTTGATCCACCTTGACTTGATTCTTGTCAAAGGAGAGAAGTAGGGGTTCAGATTCATCTTTCTGCAAGTGGAAGTCCAGTTTCTCCAGCACCACTTGCTGAAGAGGCTTTCATTTTCCCACTGGATTGACTGGTACCCCTTGTCAAAGATCAGTTGACTGTATGTTTGGGCACTTATTTCTGGGGACTCTATTCTGTTCCATTGGTCCACATGTCTGTTTCTGTGCCAATACCATGCTGTCTTTATTACCACAGCTTTGTAATATATTTTTGGATCGGGGATTGAGATGCCACCCACTCCATTCTTCTAGTGTAGAATTGCTTTGGCAATACGGGGTCTTTTATGATTCCAGACAAATTTTAAGATTGTCTTTTCTAGATCTGTGAAGAATGTGTCTGGTACTTTGATTGGCATTGCATTAAATAGGTAGATTAATTTGGGTAGAATTGCCATTTTGATTATATTAACTCTTCCAATCCATGAACATGGGATGTCCTTCCATTTTTTTGTGTCATTTTCAATTTCTTTTTTTACCTTCTCATAGTTTTTCTTGTGGAGGTCTTTAACTTCCTTGGTTAGATTTATTCCTAAATATCTTATACTTTTAGTGGCTATGGTAAACGGAATAACTTTTTTCAGTTCTATCTCAGTCTGCCTGTTATTCGTATATAGAAATGCTATCGATTTCTGTATATTGATTTTATATCCTGCAACTTTACTGAATTCATGTATTACTTCCAGTAATTTTTCCATGGAGACCATTGGGTCTTCTATGTATACAATCATGTCATCTGCAAATAGAGAGAGTTTCACCTCTTCTTTTCCTATTCGAATGCCCTTTATTTTTTCCTCTTTTCTGATTGTGTTGGCGAGGACTTCCAGTACTATATTGAAAAGGAGAGGAGAAAGTGGACATCCTTGTCTTGTTCCTGTGTTTAGTGGGAAAGCTTTCAGCTTTTCTCCATTCAGGATGATGTTCGCTATGGGTTTTTCATAGATGGCTTTTATTGTATTGACAAATGGCCCTTCTATGCTGATTTTGCTAAGAGTCTTGACCATGAAGGGATGTTGTATCTTATCAAATGCTTTTTCTGTGTCAATCGATATGACCATATGGTTTTTGTCTTTCTTCCTATTAATATGGTGTATTACATTTATGGTTTTGCGTATGTTGAACCAACCTTGCATTCCTGGAATAAAGCCTACCTGATCATGGTGTATGATCTTCTGTATAAGTTGTTGAATACGATTTGCTAGTATCTTGTTGAGAATCTTTGAGTCTATGTTCATCAGAGATATTGGTCTATAGTTTTCCTTCCTTGTCCTGTCCTTATCTGTTTTGAGGATGAGGGTGATAGAGGCTTCATAGAATGAATTAGGGAGAGATTCACCCTTTTGGATCTTTAGAAATAATTTGAGCAGAATGGGAGTTAACTCTTCTTTGAAAGTTTTGTAGAATTCAGAGGTGAATCCATCGGGGCCAGGGCTTTTCTTTGTTGGGAGGTTACTTATTACTGATTCAATCTCCTGGCTTGTTATGGGCCTATTCAGACTTTCTATTTCTTCCTGGCTCATTCTTGGTAGATTATATTTGTCCAGGAATTTGTCCATCTCATCCAGATTATCTTGTTTCTTAGCGTATAGATGTTTAAAGTATCCTCTAATGATGTTTTGAATTTCTACTATGTCTGTTGTTATGTTACCAGCCTCATTGCGGATTTGATCCACCTGGTTCCTTTCTCTCTTCTTCTTAATAAGTCTCGCTAGTGGGGTATCAATTTTGTTTATCCTTTCAAAGAACCAGCTTTTGCTTTCACTTACTTTCTGTATAATACGTTTATTTTCTATTTCATTTATTTCTGCTCGGATCCTTATTATTTCCTTTCTCCTGTAATTTTTTGGATTTTTTTGCTGTTGCTTTTCCAATTCTCTAAGGCTTGATGTTAGGTGATCCATTAGCCTTCTCTCTGTCTTCCTCTTATGTGCACTAATTGCTATGAACTTCCCTCTTATGACTGCTTTGGCAGTGTCCCAAAGATTATGGAAACTTGTATCTTCATTGTCATTGGCTTCCATGAATCTTTTGATTTCAGACTTTATTTCTTCGGTAATAGTGGAGTCATTCAGGAGTAGGTTATTTAGTTTCCATGTTTTTAGGTATTTTTGAGGATTTCTCTTGAAATTAAACTCGAGTTTAATTCCATCATGGTCAGAGAAGATGCTGGAAATAGTTTCTATGCCTCTGAATCTGCAGAGGCTTGCTTTGTGTCCTATGATGTGGTCAATCTTTGAGAAAGTTCCATGTCGGGGTGAGAAAAAACTATATCTTGTGGTTTTTGGGTGGAAAGTTCTATAGATGTCTGTTAAGTCCAATTGATTTATGGTATCATTTAGATCCTTGATCTCTCTACCTATTTTTTGCCTAGATGATCTGTCCAGAGGGGATAATGCGGTGTTGAGATCTCCAACAATTAGTGTGTTGCAGTCTATCTCCCCTTTCAGATCTAACAATCTTTCCTTCACATATTTGGGTGCTCCTGTGTTAGGAGCATAGATATTAATAAGCGTTATATCTTCTCAATCTATAGAGCCTTTTACTATGATATAGTGCCCTTCTTTGTCTCTTCGGACACTTTTTGTTTTAAAGCCTATTTTGTCAGAAATTAGTATCGCAACTCCAGCTCTTTTTTGGTTCCCAACTGCATGGAAAACCTTTTTCCAACCCTTCACTTTCAGTCTATGTATGTCTTTTTCCATGAGGTGGGTTTCTTGTAGGCAACAGATAGAGGGTTTCTGTTTTTTTATCCATTCAGCCAGTCTGTGTCTCTTGATTGGAGAATTTAACCCATTAACATTCAATGTTATTATCGATGTTACAGGATCTGTACCGACATTTAAGTTAGCCATTGTCTTAGTTGCTGGTTATTTCTTTGTTTCTGGCTGTTGCGTCTTTAGTTTTTCTGGAACAGTACTTTCTTCAGGATTTCTTGAAGAGCTGGTCTGGTGTTGGCAAATTCTTTCAGGTTTTGTTTGTCTGAGAAGATTTTAATCTTTTTTTCCCAAATGAAGGATAATCTTGCAGGGTATAATAGTCTTGGCTGAAATTGTTTCTCTCTTAACACTTTCAGTATGTCTTCCCATTCTTTTCTTGCTTGCATTGTTTCTGATGAGAGGTCTGGTGTTAGTCTTATGGGATGGCCTTTGTAAGTTACTTCTCGTTTCTCTCTTGCCAGTTTTAGTATCATGTCTTTTTCTGTGACGTTAGCCTGGCTAAGATGTGCCTTGGGGAAGATCTTCTGGGGTTGATTCTATTTGGGGTCCTTTGTATTTCTTGGGTCCGGATGGTTCGGTGCCTCTCTAGGCTTGGGAAATTTTCTTCCAAGATGTCATGGAATAGATTTTCCATTCCGCTATTAGTTTCTTCACCTTCTGGGATGCCGATTATTCTGATGTTTGGGCATCTAATAGAGTCTAGTATTTCTCGTATATTATCCTCATGTTTTTTAGTTATTTTCTCGATCTTTTTGTAGTTTTTTTCTAGATCAGAGGTTTTATCTTCTACATCAGAGATTTGATCTTCAGCATGATCTAATCGGCTCTTAATACTTTCCAGAGAGTTTTTGATTTCTTGTATTATAGACTTTATCTCTAATAATTCCACCTGATTCTTTCTCAGAGTATCCATTTCTTCTTTCATATCCTGGAAGGACTTCCTAATTTCCTGTAGTTCGTTGTCTCTTTTTTTTTTCCAATTCACAGAATTTGGTTACCTTGAATGTTCAAAATTCTGTGTCTGTCATTTTGGTAACGTCCTCCATATTTACGAGACATGGAGGGGCATTTTCCTTTGTTGGAGACATATTTCCTTGTTTATTCAGATCTGAGGCTCTTTTTCTACTTTTAGCCATTGGAAGATTACTTCCCTTTTAAAGACCTCTTGGGAGAACTTTTGTCCCACTAGGAGTAAGAATCTTTCCTTTTTGATGGGAATAGCTGTTTGTTGAAGTCTCTCTTCTGTTGTTTTTACCAATGTGTTTTCAGGAGGGGAACTCTACAGAAGTGTCTAACAAGCAGTATCTCCTATTTCAAAGGGGATCAGTACTAGGGAGGATCCCAGAGACACTTACCTTCCTAGGAAATTTCAGATATATGACTCTAGACCTGTCTAGTCTGTCTGGCATGGTAAAAAATGAGGAGGAGAGGACAATATGCAATGAAAGGAAAGACAACAGAGAAAAATAAAGAAAAAGTCACGCACCGCGCTAGGTGCGCGATTTCGCCAGAGGCTTGCAGGAGAGCCTTTTGCCTGCTAGCAGGCACGGAAAGTCTGGAGGGAGAAGGAGAGCTAGATATTAACAAGAGAATGGAGGAGGGGGTTCAAGAAAAAAGCTGCTGCAAGGAGATCCTGGCTACCTACCTAGAAGGTGGAGTCTGCGGCCTGGGGGTCTAGAAGTGGGGTGGGGGTCAGAGGTGACCCTCCCTCAGTATCCCTTGCTGGCCAGAGGCTTGCAGGAGAGCCTTTTGCCTGCTAGCAGGCACGGAAAGTCTAGAAGGTGGAGTCTGGGGCCTGGGGGTCTGGAAGTGGGGTGGGGGTCAGAGGTGACCCTCCCTCAGTATCCCTTGCTGGCCAGAGGCTTGCAGGAGAGCCTTTTGCCTGCTAGCAGGCACGGAAAGTCTAGAAGGTGGAATCTGGGGCCTGGGGGTCTGGAAGTGGGGTGGGGGTCAGAGGTGACCCTCCCTCAGTATCCCTTGCTGGCCAGAGGCTTGCAGGAGAGCCTATTTTATCTCTTTTTAAATCTATTGAAATTTAATTTGTTGTAAAACATATTCTATCTATCATAGAAAATGATCCATGTACATTGAATTAGAATGTGTATTTTATTGTTGAGTACAGTATACTGTGTATGTTCATTAGATTTAGATTTTTTGAGCTAGTCTTTTACTTTTTTACTAGTCTTTTGACTGCTATATTCATTACTGACAGTCGTGTGTTAAAATCTCAAATTATTATTGAGAAATTGTCTATTTCTCTGTAAGTCAGTCCATTTTGCTTCATTAGTTTTGATGAGCTTTTATTAGGCATGTGAATATTTATAAATACTGTATTTTCTTGCTGTGTTTCAAATTAAGTAGTGACATGGGAACATGGGAGTGCAGGGGTGATCAGGCCCAGCACCCACAGCAGGACAGAGGTTCTTGTCTGCAACTCATGAATAATTAGAGATAAGAACACAAATAAGGGACAGTAAGCAGAGTTTATTAAGAGGGGGAAGAAAGAACAGAGCTCCCGAGCAGAGAACAGGCCCCAGAAAATAGATTGCCAAAGAGAAGCTGGTGAGGGAGTGTCTTGGTCAGGAAAAGTTTTGTCCAGGATTGTTCTAGGTGGGGCTTACACATGGATTTCCACCCCCCCCACCCCTAAATGGTCAGGTTGGCATGCTTAATGGATACAGTCATTCATCTAATTTTGGAATAGGTATGAAAGTCAGGAAATTATCTTTGTCTAGAAGGTATGGGCCATAAAAACCATATCTTACCTTCTTCCAGGAATGTGGTGGGGCCTAAAAAAACCCTTTGTTTTAGGTCATGTTGCCTAGGTTAATCACTGAGTTACTGAGATGCTGTTGCAAGTCCTTTCTCCTGAGGAAGCAGCTGAGCTGTTCTGTCTTCATTTTAAAACTTAGACATTTTGTGACTCCATTTTTTGGGCCTATACCTACTATGTTCTTAGGATCCCTGTCTCCTATCTCAGTACTATACAGTATCTATTCTTTTAACTTTGTTTATTTTGCCCAATATTAGTTTGACTAATTCTGTTCTTTGTTGTTTACTATTTGCATAGAATGTCTTTGTCTCATCCTTTAACTTTCAACCTATTTTTCTTTGAATCTAAAATGAATCTTTTCTAAAACAGCATATAGTTCTATCATTTTAAAAAATTAAAAAATCTATTCTGCCAATATCTCTTTTAATTGAAAAATTTAATTCATTTACATTTAAAATAATTGCTAATGAAAATAAGTTAGTTTTTTAGTTATTTAATTTTTCTATATGCATGCCTTACACAATTTTTCTGGGGGTTTTAGGTCCCTCTTTTATTCTTTTGTGTTTATTTGATTGTTTTTATAGGGAAGTATTTTAATTCCCTTCACATTTTCTTTTTGTGTATATTCTATAGCTATTTTCTTCATAGTTACCATGGAGATTACATTTTTACATCCTAAAATTATAGCACTTTACTTCAAATTTATACAAGCTTACCTTCAATAACCTACAAAATCCGTTCAAATATAACTTGTCTCCTCTCCTTTTAGTTATCGATGTCACACAATTACATCTTTAGACATTATGCTACTTAAATCTTAAGCTCATCATTTTTTTAATGTGATGGTATCTTAAATTATGTAGAGAAAACAAAATATGAAGTTTAAAACTAAAGTTATATTAACTTTAATAATACTAATGTTTTTATTATAATAGTCTCTGAAATATGTAGAAAGCAATAAATAGGGTTACAAGCCATTTTCACTATAGCACTACGTTTTATAATTGTCCATGTGTTTATCTTTGCTAAGTCTTTATTCACCCATGTAGCTTCTTGTTACCGTCTAGTGTCCTTTTATTTCAACCCAAAGGACTCCCTTGAGCATTTTTTGCAGGGAAAGACTAGCAGTAACAAAATCCTTCACCAGTAGTTTATCTGGAGATGTCTTAATATATCCCTCACTTTTGAAGACCCAGATAAAGGACATTTGGATAATAGTCCACCGCTTTTAACATTTCTCATACATAAACCTTTGTCTTTTAAAGTTTCTAATAAAAAAATCTGCTGATAATTTTCTTGAAGATACTTTTTATATTATTCGTCGCTTTTTTCTTGCTATTCGGTTGTCAGAAAACTCACATGGCATTTTTGCATAGAAAAACATATGTCATGACTTATCCAAAAACCCAATACTTTCAGGATTCTCTCTTCATCTTTTAGTAGATTGATTATAATATGTGTCAGTGTTCAAAGACCTTGAATGTTTATATTCATATCTCTTATCAAAAGTTGTCATTAAAACTGGAATCTAATAATATGGTAGCTGTGAAAATCAGATTTTCTCCTTCCTGGGGTTTTCTCTTTTGCTTTTTCTGCTTTTGTTTTGTTTAATTTTACTCATTTTTTTTTTCTTTTTCAGTATTTTTTTTTAATTATTCTTATAGGCTGTCTCAATGCTGAGGATCAGCTTGGGGTATAATGTTACGGTCTTCCTTATTCCTTTCTGAGCCTGCCCCTTTCCTTGAGCATATGAGTAACTTTATATTTTTTCTCTTATAAGTAGTTTTGTTGAATGCCCTACACTTTACTGTCCTTAATTCCTATTTTTAAAAAAAAAAAGACAAAAAGGAAATAAAAGGAAAATGAAAAATGAAAGAGTGGAAGCATGTTTGCTCTTTAAATCCTCTCTAACTCACCTCAGCTGGAGGGGAGAGGGCTTGGAATATTGTAAGGGGTGAAATTTTGCAGTAATGGTTGCCAGCCTACATTTCTGCAGTCAATGATCATAAGTAGCAATCAAAAATAAGAATACATGTTTGCCTTATTTGGAGTATTGTCTTTATTGCCCATGTTGGCTTCTGCTAGCTACATGCAAGTTGTTCCAGAGACATCTGTGTAACTGCTGGCCACCTGGATGGAGAATGGGTAGCCAATCTGAACTAAAAAGAGAAATTGAATCAAAGGACCCATGGTTTCCTGTTCAAGATTTCTTCCTGAAAATTGCAAGCCTTCAATGGACAACAGAGTTCCAAATAGTTATATTGATAGAGTCTGCCAGTATAATTGTTTTCTTGGTAAGAAAAAAATTTTGGTGCTTCTTTCTCCTCTCATGAATTCTCTCACATGATTTTAGTGTTTTGAATAAGAAAATTAACTTTGAAGATAAATAATATAATAATATGTAAAAAAATTTTATATCATCATAAAAGTAAAAAATATATGCTGTGTGTTTTGACAGAATTTCTTATTAAAATATTTAACTAAAAATAATATTTATGGGAGCCAGCAGGTTGCATGGTGGTTAAGGTCCTAGACTCCCACATAGCTAACAACAGTCCAAGTTTTGAACTTGATGACTTGAAAATCATGTTGGGCAGACATGCACACATGCCCAAAACCCCAGAAGAAGAATGGAGAAGGGATTGTGGTGCCATGTAGATTAGAGAAAGTAGAATCATGAAAGAGAAAAACTAAACTTGGCTCTGAAGTTTGTGGCAGAAGAAATAGAGTTTGTTACTATCTCTTTAATACATTTTGTTAAGAATGGTTGATTGGGACCAGCGGATGACATAATGGTTACGTTGCAGGACTCCTACGTAGTCAATCGCGGTTCAAGTCCCAGATGTAGTGGTTTAAAACTCACAGCAAGGGACCAGCAGTTAGCATAACGGCTATGTCGCTGGACTCCCACGGAGTCGACCACGATTCGCGTCCCGGACCCGGTGGCTTAAAACTCATGCCGGGCGCGTGTGCATGCGTGCCCAAGATTCCAAGAGGAGAATGGGGGAGAAGGGATTGCGGCGTGGCCATCCCCCCTGGGGAGTGATTTCTGGGACCAGCAGTTAGCGTAATGGCTATGTCGCTGGACTCCCACGTAGTCGACCGCGGTTCGAGTCCCGGACCCGGCGGCTTAAACTCACGCCGGGCGCGTGTGCGTGCGTGCCCAAGATCCCGAGAGGAGAATGGAGGAGAAGGGATTGCGGCGTGGCCATCCCCCCTGGGGGGTGATTTCCTGCTTTCTATCTCTCTGTCTCTCTCTGTCTGTCTGGCGAGCGCACGCGCCCTATAGCAAAAACCTCTCCAAAAAAAAAAAAAAGAAAAAAAAAAGAAAGAAAAAAAAAAAAAAAAAACTCACAGCAATAGCATATGTATGTGTACCCAAAATCCCAAGAGGAGAATGGAGGAGAACGGATTGCAGCATGGCCATCCTCCCTGAGGGGGTGATTTCTCACTTTAAGTCTTTTTAAGTCTCTCTGGGAAGTGCATACACCCTATATAAATCTTCTCTCAAAAAAAAAAAAAATGGATGTTTAATTTTATTTATTTTTAAAATAGGTAAACCAAATTATATGTTTTATTACATTTTTGATGTGATTAGCTTTGTTTCTAGATTTCCTTTTATTTAATCATTTTCTTTACATTCTGCTTTATGCTATATACAAATATTTTTCTGCTTAGGTATACTCTGTTACAGATTTACTTCATTACATATAAATACGATGAACGTATAGATTTTTGGAAGAAAAAATGCTATGTTTTTAAACTTTTCTTATCAATGTTTTGTTCACATCAAAACTGGGATGTGAGAATGTTCTAATTCATACAATGATCTGAAAATTTTAAGTACCCTGGGGCCAGAAGTTAGTGTAATGACTATGTCGCTGGACTCCCACGTAGTCGACTGCGGTTCGAGTCCCGGGTCTGGTGGCTTAAACTCACGCCGGGCACGTGTGCATGCGTGCCCAAGACCCCAAGAGGAGAATGGAGGAGAAGGGATTGCGGCATGGCCCTCCGCCCTGGGGGATGATTTCTCGCTTTCTATCTCTCTGTCTGTCCGGCAAGTGCACGCGCCCTATAGCAAAAAGCTCTTCAAAAAAAAAAAAAAAAAAGAAAGAAAAAGAAAAATATTTTAAGTACGCTGGAAACTCTAGTTACGAATACATTAGATTTCTTCTGACTGTATTATATACAGGTAATTTTCTTAGGAAAATCTTACTTTTTACTACAAGTTATTAATCTTATCATCCATATCTTATCTCATTTTGTATTTCTATGAAAACAAACTATAAAACAAAGGTTTGGAGGCACATAGTCCATTTGAGAGGTAACCTCAGAAAATATAGAAATAAGATCGAAGAAGAAGACAAGACAAAGAGTATGATTAGGAGTGGATTTGTATACTCAACCATAGGTGACTGGGAATTAATCACTTTGAGTCTCCTCTGAGAGTAGAATATGCCTCAATTCAGCCCGTGCAGGTGGAAATACCTGAGGCACTCTTCTACCTTTCTTATCTCTCAATGGCTGAAGGTGTCTCCTGGGATGCCAAAGCTCTGGCACTCTGGCCTGCCATAGCTGAAGCAGAGTATGTTTCTATAGCCAGGAAAAGCCTTAGGCAGAGAGACATGCCAAGTGCTTGATCTCAGAAGCTAGGAGACCACTTAGAACCTGTCCATTAAATTGACGGAGACTAGTGGGGATGCCAAGAAGGGTCACAGCATCAGCTACTTGTCTGCTAATTTGTTTTCAGCAATGTCTGTTTCACTCGGCTCTCATGAGATTTTCCAATTCAGTTTTCAATGCTAGGTTAGTTTATGTTCTTTTCCTTTCCTTAGCTCACACCTGTTTTACTGTTAAATGCATTGCTTAAACTAGACTGAGTGTTTTCTGGTAATGTCAAGTTAATACTAACTGATACAAAGTGATGTGATTTAGATAATTTTTTTTCCTAGGAATGCTTTTTCTCCTTAATTTCAGGAAACCAAGTTCTTCTCACTTCCTATCTCACTAGGGCTATTTCTAGTCTTTTTTGCTGGCTTCTTTTCTTGATTTTTATATATTGGGAAACTTGAAATTCTGCTCTCTGGCCTCGTATATAATCTATTTTTAAATCATTTTCTATTTACTATATGCAGTGTTTCTACAGGAAACGCTTTTATTTTTTTTTTTTTTGAGAGGTTTTTGCTATAGGGTGTGCACTCATCAGAAAGACAGAGAGAAACAGAGAGACAGAAAGTGAGAAATCACCCCCAAGGGGTGATGGCCATGCCACAATCCCCTCTCCTCCATTCTTCTCTCAGGATCTTGGGTATGCATGCATACATACCTGGCGTGAGTTTAAGCCACCGAGTCGGGGACTTGAACCATGGTCAACTACATGGGAGTTCAGTGACATAGCCATTACACTAACTGCTAGTCCTTCTACAGAAACTCTTGACCCTGCAATTAAATACTCCCAACACCTTTATGTTTAATCTTTTACGTAGTAAATGTGCCACACAGTAGCTTTATTTTTAATCTAAGATTTATTTCTCCTTTTTTTCCTTATCACTCTGTCACTTATCATGGAAAATCTGCATATTCTAAGTCTAAAGAATATTCTGAATACAATTATTTCTGTCCATCTGCACTACTAGCCTAGAGTAATCCTAGAGTAATTCCCAACTACTCCTTCCTAGACCATTGCAATCATTTACTGACTGTTAGGTTGTTGGGAAAGTCATGATGCATTTTTCTATGCAAAAAATAGTGTCATCACTTTTCTGACAACCCAATAATTTCTCTCTCTCTCTTTTGAGAGGTTTTTGCTATAGGGTGTGCGTGCTTGCTTAGGCAGAAAGTGACAAAGTTAGAGAACTCACCCCACAGAAAGGATGGCCATGCCACAATCCCTTCTCCTCCATTTTCCTCTTTGGATTTTGGGCATGCATGCACATGCACCTGACAAGAGTCTTAAGCCTCCAGGTCCAGGACTTGAACTGCAGTGTACTATGTGGGAGTCCAGCAATGTAACCATTATGCCCTTGCTGGTCTCACCTAGAGAATATTTCAATACATCATGCAAGTGAGCTTTTTAACTATCAATTTATAACCTTACAACCTTACAGATCCCCATTACACATTAGAATAGTTTCTAAAACCTTTACCATGAACAAGTCTACATATATTGCTCCCCCTTTGGATTATTCGAACCTTTTTATGGCTGTTCATCAATGTCATTGGGAACAATTATATTTTGTTACACTTGTAAAATAATTTGGAACCCATCCTGAAGGGTCATGTAAGATATCAACAGAACCAATAACTATCATTCTGAGAAAACCTAAGAGCGAACATGCTTCTTTGCACCTCCATGTTAATGAGTGATGTTTTACACAGAGGTGCACTAAGCTTACATTCTAGAATTTAAAGAGCTTTGGTCAGAGGAATAGTGAATCTGCCATGCAAATACAGCATCTGAATGAAAAACAAACATCCATTCATGTAATCCACTGCACAATCTGGTACATCATAATTGATAACCCACCAAACCTGTTTCTCTCAAATATGAACAGTTGCTTAAAGAACAAAGTAGAATGCCTAAACAGTGAAAATAATAGAACTGACCTGAGACCTCACCTCAGTAGTATTCAATGCCAAAACACTATGAGCAGTTGCTTCCAAGTTCTCTGAGTGAAGCAAATGTAGCTTGGTGGTACTCATCCAACTATATAAAATTTCATTTGAATATCCGAAAACTAATAGTCTGAAATATAAAGAATATAAAACGTTATTATTGGGTTGTCAGGAAAATTGTATTCAATTTTTGCATAGAAAAACAGAAAAAACACATCTTGACTTTCCTGACAACCCAGTAATTCTTCTTCAGCGAAAGAGTGAGTTCTAAAAGAAAGACAACTTAATGATAACCTTAAATAAAAATAATATACGAGCCAAGGATTCTGTTTTGAGGAAATGACCAATGAGTGATAATCACTCCTTTTAATATAATACCAAGACTAAATGTGTGATCTTATGTTTGCAGAACAAAATACTTAAACTTATAAGGTTAAAATAAAATAGTAAAAACTAGAGCTTACCAGTGATGTGACAGTTGAGGCAGTTTGATCCCACATGACTATGTGATTTGAGTCTTGGGCATAGTAGTTTGAGAGACATGTCAGGTATGTATGCATGCATGCCCCAGATCCCAAACGGACAGAGAAGTGGAAGAGGGGAGATTGCAGCGTGACCATGTCCCATGGTGATGGTGGTGGTGGGGAATCTTGCTTTCCCTCTCTTTTTCTGTCTCTTTCCAGCAAGCACATACCCTCTGGCAAATAAATAAATAAATAAATAAATAAATAAATAAATACATACATACATACATACATACATACTAAAAATGAGAACTAGAAGTTGATAGGAGAAAATTGGAGATTATCATGTAAATTATTTTTTATTTGAAATAGCCAGTTCTAATTTTGAAATAGGTCATTTAAAAATAACAACTCTGACTTATTAATTATGATTAAAGATTGTTATCTAATTTGGAGTGCTGTTTTAGGAAGTAATATCCACATTTAGAGCTAGAGTTCTCTTTAGTTCAGCAGTTTCTCTAGTATAATTGATTCTTTTTCTTTTTTCATTTGTTAAAGATTTTTAAAGTTTTAAGTATCATAATATCAGAATGTTTCTAAGAGTACCTCTCTACATCTTTCCTTTTTTAATTCCATTATCCATCCCTTCAATTTATGGAAATAACATATAAATAGATTATATCATCAGATTTGGGATTTTTTTTTTTGGAAAGGTTTTTTGCTATAGGGCGCGTGCTCGCCAGACAGACAGAGAGAGACAGAGAGACAGAAAGTGAGAAATCACCCCTGGGGGGATGGCCATGCCGCAATCCCTTCTCCTCCATTCTCCTCTCAGGATCTTGGGCACACACGCACACGCGCCCGGCGTGAGTTTTAAGCCACCGGGTCCGGGATGCGAACCACCGTCGACTACGTGGGAGTCCAGCGACATAGCCATTACGCTAACTGCTGGTCCCAAGATTTGCGATTTTTTTATATAACTTTTTTTTTTTTGGTTTAAATTTGTTGTTACAAGCATGCTTCCTGTTTATAACACAATGAGGTGATTTTTGTTTTAAATCAGAATAAAAAACAGTGAAAGAGAGTCATAAGAATTAAATCACCAGTTTTCATTTTGATTACTAGATTTAAGTTATTAAATATTATTCAGAAATAGAAAAATTACCAGTAGAGTACTTCTTAAAAGAGCATGCATGATGACAGGGCATTGGATTGTTCTTTATATTAACTGTAGCAGTATTTGATGTGTTTTAAAACCATGTGCAAGTGGTTGTTTTTCTTATCAGTACCTCTATCTAACAAAATATGAACATACATTTCAGCCTACCACAGTGAGTGTACACAAAGAATAAGCTTGCTGGGTGAAGTTTTATAAAAATGAGTGTAATGTCAACACTCTACTGAATACCTTCTAAAATCCAGAAAAAAATTTACTTTCTTAGTCTAAGCTGACTTGATATTGAACATTATTCCTTTCTGTACCTTTTCTATAATCTCATAGAATGAGACACTTTCAAGTAAGAGATTAGGAAAACAACATGATTTTATTTTGGTTCTATGAAAATGAGAAAGAGAATACATTCACAAACTTCAATTTATTATATGTAAAACACCGTGCACACACACACACACACACACACACACACACACCATGGAATTCAAGAAGTTTATAAAAAAATTAAAGTATGAATTTATTTTGATGTAAAAATATTTTGAAATCCATGCCTAGTTTTTCTTTTCATTTTTTTTTTTAAAGAAAGTTTTTTTTTTTTTTTTTTTTTTTTTTTTTTTTTTTTTTTTTTTTTTTTTTTTTTTTTTTTTTTGGAGAGGTTTTGGCTATAGGGCGCGTGCGCTCGCCAGACAGACAGAGAGAGACAGAGAGATAGAAAGCAGGAAATCACCCCCCAGGGGGGATGGCCACGCCGCAATCCCTTCTCCTCCATTCTCCTCTCGGGATCCTGGGCACGCACGCACACGCGCCCGGCGTGAGTTTAAGCCGCCGGGTCCGGGACTCGAACCGCGGTCGACTACGTGGGAGTCCAGCGACATAGCCATTACACTAACTGCTGGTCCCAAGAAAGTTTTTTGATATAGGGCATGTGCACTCACTGGAAGAACAGAGTGACAGTGAGAAATCACCCTCTGGGTGGATGGCCATGCCACAATCCTTTCTCCTTTATTCTCCTATTGAGATTTGGACACTCATGCACATGCACCTGGAGTGAGTTTCAATCCACTGTGTCTGGGACTATAACCACAGTCAGCTATGTGACAGTCCAGTGACATAACCATTATGCCATCCTCTGGTCCCCATAGTTTTTCATAATATTCATTTTCATAAAGTTTCAAAGACCCCCTCATATACACATAAATAATATTAATATGTATGCACCACATGTAAATATAATGTTAGTAAAGTATATAGTCATTTTTAAATTTTAGGAATTTACCTGATAGGGTATATATATATATATATCCATATTTATATATGCATTTTTAAATATATGAATTTTCTCTTTTTCTGGTTTTGTTTTAATTTCTGTTAGAGAGAGACACGGGATAGGTGAAAGTTGGAAAGAGCCCCTGTGAGGGATGGTCACCCTACAATCCCTTTTCTATTTCTTTCAGGATTTTGGGTATGCATGCACACTGGCCAGCATGGTTTTCAAGCTGCCAATTCAGGACTTGAACCACACCATCAACCGTGTGAGATCTAGTCACCTTAGCCACTATGCCTCCAGCTGGCCCAATATGTGAATTTTAGAATCACATTTGGAATTATTTTGTTATTAAAAGTAGCAACTGATTTGTTTAGTCATATTCTTTATGAGTTTGTGCTCATGTCCTGCTGGCTTCAAGGTTACTAATAAGCATATTCGATAAACCTCAGTGTTTTACAAACATGCAGAGGACAACTAGTGATATCTTTTTCCTAGAATTGTAGACTAAAGTGTGACTTTAAAAATATGATGGTGATGGTAAGAGCTTCTGTGTGGAATGGAAGATGAGGTCCCTAAGAAACTTAGCAGTGGCCCAGATTCTTCTTTGTCCTTAGTGTGGCTTAAGGACAAGCAAAACCAAATGAAGAATGATGTGTTCGTTTGTTAACTCATGATATCAAACATAAAACATATTTTTGAATGCATGTAGCCTATATTGTAGACAAAATATTGTCTAAAAATGGTCACATAAAAATTATTAAGGTGACTCAAATTTTATCATAGTACCAAATAAGACCAATGGCTATCTATTAGCTAAATGGTCTCACTATCTCAATTTTCTTCCTGTTAGTATGAATTATCCTGACTATGGGAAACTCTTCCTCCCTCCCTTTTAGCCTTCTTTCCTTTTCTCTTCTTTATCTCCTTTTTAAAAAATTAACCTTGTTTTGGGAACCAGCAGTTAGTGTAATGGCTATGTTGCTGGACTCCCACGTAGTTGACCGCGGTTCATGTCCCGGACCCGGTGGCTTAAAAATCACGCCGGGCGCGTGTGCGTGTGTGCCCAAGATCCCGAGAGGAGAATGGAGGAGAAGGGATTGCGGTGTGACCATCCCCCCTGGGGGGTGATTTCTCACCTTCTGTCTCTATGTCTCTCTCTGTCTGTCTGGTGAGCACACGCGCCCTATAGCGAAAACCTCTCAAAAAAAAAAAAAATTAACCTTGTTTAAAGCATATACCACATTTACAATCTATTATTTGATTTACATAGCACTTTACCTCTCCCTACCTTAATGCAAAAATCACTTTTATCCCACATACCATCTTCATAATTACTACAGAGTTGCCATTTGAATAAAATATATCCGCTAAATCTGGCCACAGCTGGTTACCTTGCAGAGTAGAGAATATAGCTCACACGTGGAAATTAGGATCTTTTCCTAGGATATTTGTAGGGGAATCTAGAAAGAAAAGTTCATCTCTCTGTCTGGTGAACTGACTATGAAATTTTTATGTGGGAGCTATTGCAGCCGTGTCCTCCACATTCTTTTTCTTTTCTTTTCTTTTCTTTTTTTTTTTTTTTTTTACATTCATTGAGTGGAAACTAAAGCAGTCTCACAAGACAGACTTGGTAAAGACGGTAATAAAGGTAGGCATGGAGATTTCTGACTCTTTCTAACTATTGATCCTGCTCCTGACTCCGTTTCAATTGTCTTTAAAACACACTTTTCTATCTTTTAAAACTATTTTAAGTCAAGTGCCTGTTACCTGCAAACACAGTAACCCTTATTAATTCATTAGGTACATGAAAGATAATTTACTAAAGAATAAGCCCTTAGAAGATAGCAATTAAAATTCTACTTAAATGTCCAAACCATGTCTTTCCGATGGTGTAATAAAATCCTTAGTCCAATAAAGACATTTTATTTTTTTTACTTATTTATTTATTTTTGGAGAGGTTTTCGCTATAGGGGGCGTGCACTCACCAGACAGAGATAGACATAGAGACAGAAAGCGAGAAATCACCCCCCGGGGGGATGGTCACGCCGCAATCCCTTCTCCTCCATTCTCCTCTCGGGATCTTGGGCACGCACGCACACACACCCGGCGTGAGTTTTAAGCCACCAGGACATGAACCACGGTTGACTACGTGGGAGTCCAGCGACATAGCCATTACACTAACTGCTGGTTCCCAGTACTTAGGTTCTTAAGCAGGGAGCTTTTGGGAAAATAATACATCTACTACATTGGATAAAGTGATATTTCTAGTCCTTATTTAATTTTTATTTAACTAATTATCATTAATTTTCTTTTTAAAGAGTTTTTTGCTATACGGTGTGTGCACTCGCCAGAAAGACAGAGAGAGAGAGAGACCGAGACAGAAAGTGAGAAATCAGCCCCTGGAGAGATGGCCATGATGCAATCCCTTCTCCTCCATTCTCCTCTCAGGATCTTGGGCAAGCACACACATGCCCCGAGCATGACTTTAAGCCACTGGGTCCGGGACTCTACCACGATCTACTACATGGGAGTCCAGTATTGTGGCCATTACACCATCTGCTGGTCCCTTAACTAAGAATTTTAAGATAATGTTAATTAGTAATAAATTTGTCCCATGAGCCTCGTATAGTAAAATGTGAAAAGGGCAGGACCAGGTGGAGGAACATATTGGACAAGCAACAACCAAACAAATAAAAAAAATAAAATTCTCCGAAGTGAATATCTCACTTTTATATCTGAAAATCAGGAATGGGATGTGTAGGGATATTGACATAGTCTGTAGATTATCAAAAGTTGATATAATCGATGTCTAATGAATAGATTTTATCAGATCCTAGGATACTATAATTCCTTACGTGATGTAGAGACATAATTTTAACTTAGAGAGATTTCATAATGTAGAGTTTTACTGTCACTTATTTGACTGTAATGGCATTCATTGTAGGATATTTGTGATAGTAGAGGACAGACTGGAAATTAAATGTTGTCCCATGTGCCTCACCAACTTCTATACTAACTTCATCAACCAGCTCAGACCTTCAACACAGAATATAAATGTTATTTTATGAAAATGCAGTTTCTCCTCTGAGATTTTCAAAATCTTGTGTTGATTAATCAGAAAAAAATAAACTAGACAGATTGTAAGTGTTCATGCTTTGCATCAGATGCACATGCTCTATGATGGGGAAATTATTGTACTTTCTATTATAATAATTTCTCACAATATTTGCTGAGGGCCCTCACTGAACATTTTTTATTTATATCCTTCACTGAATATCATTACTTTAAACTCCAAATTATTCAAAAACCAAATAGCATATAAACACTTCTTTGGAACTGTAAGGTCACTGCATAAGACATTTTCTTACTTGTATATTGGAAATGGTGGTAGTGCTGTGATAAGAAACAATAATTACAAAGTGTTTGAATGTAGTAAAAAAAAATCCCACAATCCTTGAACCTTTAAGTTTTGAAAAATTAATGATAAAAATCTAAGCTATACTCAGTATTTTTATAAAACTCAAATCAGTGGCACTTATTTAGCATTTTGTCAACTGGAGGTGTGTTTTTCTTTAAATAAAAAAAAATAATTAATTTCAGTACCTAATTATCTCCACTGACCAAATGTCTTTATAGAAATAGTCTTAATCATCTTCTTCTTATTATTAACTAAAAGTCAAAAAAAACTTTAGTTATATACACTCATACTTTGATAGAAATGAGATTTCTATCTTAAGACCTGGGGACAAAATAATAAAAGCTATTTCATTTCAAATGTTTTGAAGTTGTTGGTTGAAATAAAGGATTTTGGAGTCTGAAATCTAGAGTCATAATTCCTTATCTGTCACTATATAGTTATAATTAAGGAGTTCACTTAAATTTTCTGATCTTCTGTAAAATCAGAAAATAAGACAAGTTCACTTGAAAAATCTCTTTAAACCCACATGCTCTTTGATATTTCATTGTCCTTTTACATTTCATTCCCCGCCTCTGACCTTAAGTAAAGGAGTGGGAAGATGATAACCTGGAACATGCTCTTTCACATGATTCAAAGGAACATAATAAAAATGTCAATCTTCCATCCACTCAGATTCAATTATTCATATATCAAACATTTATTCAGTACTTTCTTATTCTCATTTGATTTGCTACATTGTGGGATGATAAAATGTCTTCTTGAGGTACTTGCAGTCCAGTAGGGGAAGTAGATGTGCTTAGATAAATAGCATTATCAAGGACTACCCTGCAATTAGCTACGTGTGTGCAATGTTCAGAAATACCATAAAGAAAGATCTAATTAACTCTAGAGCAGCTATTTTAAGAATATTGGTTGGGAAGTAGTGTACAACTTTGTGGAGCGTAAATTCTTGCATAAAATATTACTGGGACTATTTTCAGAGAGAATATACAGTCCTTAGACTGAGTTCTGAACATAGAACCAGCCCAAACTCTAGTTTTCACAGATGAACCACAATAGCGATTCAAAAATTTGCGGGGTTTGACTTTAATTTTGTGATCCTTTCATATTTCAAACTATCTGTGGCAAAATCAAATGACAGACAAAGATGAGTAAAGGATATTAAAGTCATGAGTAGGTTTTGAGTACTTTTAAACTTTTGAAAAGCAATTTTGGATAATTGTTTCTTTATGAGCAGAGTTTAAATATTTTGAGAAAAAAATGTGGAGTATTGTGTTAAGAACATGCCAAGTATTTCCATTAATATTCTTTTAAAATCTTTTACAATGCTTTTTTTTCCCTACAAACTCTTTTTCCTCTTATAGCTCCTAAAAACAAAAGCCCCAAGGTATATCAAGTCTAACAAAGAGTCCTGAAATTTCTGTAAACATTCATATTCTGGAACCTAGTAATGCTATCTAGATTACCCAACGACATAATAGATTTGCCACAGAGCTTTCTTAAACATTTTAAGTTCTTCAACAAGATGGTTAATGTAAATGCAAAACAGTATTAGTTGGCAACAAAGAAAATATTGTTTTATTTCTAAGGAACACTTTAATGTTAAGCATGCAGATGAAAGCCAAAATTTTTTATGCAGTAGTCTTCCAAGGAATTATAGTTCTTATAGAGACATTATCTCTGCATAGTGTTACTCAACAAGCTCAAACCTAGTTGATAATTCTAAAAATTTGAACTTTGCATTTTTTAAATTCTAAACATCCTACTTGTGGTTTCAGAAGAAAAACATTATTTTTAATCTGAAGATTATATTTGTTTTTATATGAAACTCTGAGGATTTGTCATTAAATCTACAGTCTATGTTTAAACATTGTGGAATTTATTTTAGAATCCAGATCTGTTTTTTCACTTTACATTCCTTCTAAGTCATCTAATCTTATGACTACACTTGATAGCTGTACATAGACATTTCCCAGTTTTTATCTCTTAACACAGAGTTTTATCAAAAAATTCAATACAATTTAAGCAACTGTTTTACATCTCCACCTTTATGTTTATGAAGCACAAAAATATGTCACTTATCAAAATCTATACTCCTGATAGCCACACCCAGATTCATATAAAGAAATAAATATTCATTAGCAAATCTTAAGCTTATATAATGTTCCTTTTTTCAATGAACATGATGGCCATTAGAGAAACATGATCATTGGGACCAGTAGTTAGTGTAATGGTTATGTCGCTGGACTCCCATGTAGTTGACCGTGGTTCAAGTTCCGGACCTGGTGGCTTAAACTTGCACGGGGTGAGTGTGCGTGTGTGCCTAAGATCCAGAGAGGAGAATGAAAGAGAAGGGATTGTGGCGTGGCCATCCCCCCTGGGGGGTGATTTCTTGCTTTCTGTCTCTCTGTCTTTCTGGTGAGCGCATGCACCCTATAGCAAAAACCTCTCAAAAAAAAAAAAAATACATGATTATTAAAAGAAAGGTGAGGAACATGTGGAATAGTGATTGAAATGACTAGATCCTACATGGACAACTACATGGTTTGAGTCTTGGACATGGTATCTTGAAAGTCATGCCTGGTGCATGTGCATGCGTGCCCCAAATCCTGAGAGGAGAAGTGGAGGAGAGGGGGTGCAGCATGACCAGCCCTCATGGGGAATGCTTTCTCATTTCCTTCTCTCTCTCTTTCTCTCTTGTCTCTCTCTGGTGAGTGCACATGCTCTCTGGCAATTTTTTAAATTTCAAAAGTAAAAGATAAAACAATTTATGATGATTGTAGAAAAATTTCAAAATATAGAAAAAGTATTCACTTGTTTTCCAACAACAAAATATTTATAGTATTTTTATAGATTTCATCTACTACATTAACATATCAAAAGCTCTTCCTTGTTTTTTTACTATTTTTTTTTAGTCATGGCATTTTCTTATTTTTGTGGATCAAACTAGTTTCAAATCTTCCTAAAACTACCAAATATATGGGCCATCAGGTGATGTGGTGGTTAAGATGCTGGACTTTCACATGGTCAACTGCAGTTTTAATCCTGGATTTGGTGATTTACGTTCCTACTCTCTATAGCAAATTAAAATAATAATAAAATAATAATAATTAAATGAATTTTTTTTAGAGATAGATTTTTGCTATAGGACATGCACTTTCCAGAGAGACAGATAGACAGAAAGTGATAAATCACCCCCAGGGGATATGGTCATACCGCAATCCCTTCTCTTCATCTCCTCTCAGGACTTTGGGCACACACAACACATGCCGGGTGTGTCCGGGACTTTTAAGCTGCTGGGTCTGGGACTCGAAATGCAGCCGGCTACATAGGAGTCTAGCGACATAGCCATTATGCCTTCTGTTGGTCCCAAATGAATAAATTAAAATATATATATATTAAATATATAGTGTTTAATTTTTTCTTTCATTATTTTTTCATTTTATATATTTCTATACATCATTTAAAGTGAGCTGTTGCCTCAGTTTGTAATTTTATATTTAAATATAAAGTAATGAAATGCCTGATGTAATCTCTATTCAATTGGTAGGAATCACTTAAGGACAGTAGATAAGAAATTAATTAATTTTTAAAAAATGTATCATTTCATCATAGCAAGTTTGTGTGTGTGTGTATGTGAGTGCACAGTGTTTTTTAGATATAGTTATATCTCCATGTATGGAGATTGTCTTGCCTCTGCTTCCCAGTGGTTTGGACTCCAAGTTACCATGCCTGACTTTTTACAGTAGGCTGAAATCAAACTAGGGCCTTCCATGTGGCTTCAGCCTGCTGAACAACAGCATCCAGCATGCACTATAGCAGCCAGGCCAAGAAGTAATTATGCAAAACAAAAGTGCTACTAGGCCATAAGTTGCCTCTGAGTACATCAGAAAACTCTTTCAATGAGTAGGACAACCATAGCACATGCCTTGGGAAGCACTATGAGCCACTTGAGAAGGTCCCCAATTGCCTTCTTGTCCAGTCAGTTTCCCCAGACTCAAGTGCACAATGTATGCTATAGACCTAAGGCGTTGGGAGTCTGAAATGCTAGACTGACAAGATTCTAATGACAATGTTAGCTGCTCCCTTCACCCCAGAAAAGTAAATTACAGTTTTTTACTGAGAAAGCTTCTACATTTTGTTCTGTGTTGAGGACTTTGGTCAAGTCATGCTGCCCTTAATACTAGTGAGAATGTCAAATAGTTAATAAAAAAAAGTAAGGACTTCATATTTTAGTATTCAGCCTCATTTTCTTTTTCCTTGGGGTACATGTGCTCACCTTGGAGACACAGAGAGAGGGAAAGTGAAAAATCATCCCTCTCCCAAAGGAGGGTGGCCACACTACAATCCCTTCTCCTCCATTCTCCTCTTGGAATTTGGGGCACACGTTCACATGTGCCTGGCAGGTTTTTCAGGCCACCAGGTCCAGGCCTCAAAGCATGGCACCAACCATGTAGGATACATTCCATTCCACCTGCTGGCCTCCAGCCTCATTTCCTGTATCTGTGTGTGACCTCCAAACCTGGATTTTGCTAGAACTACTCTAGTCTGTCTCAGAATATCTCTCTAAGAAGTGGCTTTCTTTATGTTCCTTCATCTGTCACCGCTTCTTCTCAATCTGCATTTTCCATAAGTGGATGAAATAACATTTATCGATGCCATTTTTTTTATAGATGTATGTTTTTATTCTTTTATTATCAGTTTAATCATGTTTTAGGAAAAAGAGGATTAAACACTTAATTCAAATAACCTCTTTAACCAGAAGCCCATTAAGCTGTTTTAATATGTAGTCATAACTTTTTCCTCACATGCTATTTATGAGTACTAAGTGCAACATCTCCATTCACTTCTTACAGAAGTATTCCAGGCCAGGCCATGGCAACATGTGCTAGTCTCCTCTGATGGCTGAGGCCATATGGGAGGTGAAGGTTTGATTTCTGGCCCATCCTAAAAGCCAGTTGTGATAGCTGGCCTGTCACCCCAGGTACTTGGGATGTTGAGGCAAGAAGATTATAACATTGTGAGACCTCTCTAAAAAGACAGAAAATAAGGCATTGAATTTCCTTTTTCTTTTTTTTTTTTTTTTGGAGTCATCTCAAGTTTATTGATTAGAATCTTCTGAGACTTTTAACAGGTTTGGCATCCCCCTAATTATGTACTCTTCAGAAGTTACCTTTTTCTGCCAACAGCTGCAATTGTTTCAGTTATTTATGACTATATAATAAACTACCTAGGGAACTTAGTGCCTGAAGCAGAAAATACTTTATTATTTCTCATAAGTCTGTGCCTTGACTAAGCTAACAGTTTAACTTGAACTCTCACCATTTCTCACATAACTGCTGTCAGAGGTAGTCAAGGCTAGGACATCCAGATGGCTTTACTTACACATCTGGTATCTTAGTGGAGAGAGCCCAAAAGCTTGCATATTCATCTTTGTTATGTACCACTCTGAGAATCTATTTTTCTCTCATTTCTTTACTAAATGACAGCTGGCTTCAAGAGTATGTTCCAAGAAACCAACCCTTAATACATAAATACTTAGTAGGCATTCGTTTGCATCAAGATTGTTAATATCATCCTGAGGGTCAAAGTTAGTTCCATGGCCAAGTCAGAGTTAAGGTGGGTGGGGATAAATAGAGTTAAAATTATCACAAAATGTGTTTTATTGGAAGTCCTGATAGTAAGAGTATGCCGGCCATGTGATATAAAGACAGATGTTCTTCTGATCATCTGACTATTTGGTGAAGAATCTATTACAGAATACTTTTTATGAATAATTCTTTATTTCTGAAACATTTTTAAAATTAATTTATATTCATTTCCTAAGCATCATCACAGCATATAAAATGTGATTTCCCATCCAGAATATACTGCATAGTGGCTTAATCATGCATGTTATCATCAATAATTTTCCATTTCTAGTTACATGTATACACATATATGTATATATGTGTATATATGTATATATGTAATATATATGTGTGTATATATACATATGTGTGTACATATATATATACACACACATATATATAATATATATATACACATACATATACATATATATATATATATATATTGCCCCTGTTTCTGACCCTCTGCCCTTTCCCACCTTCTTCTCACACTATTTCTGGTGTCTACAGTTGTCTTCCATTCCTTTTTCCCCCACATTTTATTGATCACACAATGTCTTAAATAATCTAACTACTTTCTTTTTTTTTTTTTTTTTTTTTTTTTTTTTGAGAGATTTTTGCCTTAGGGCGCATGCACTCACCAGACAAACAGAGAGAGACAGAGAGACAGAAAGCGAGAAATCACCCCCCAGGGGGATGGCCATGCCGCAATCCCTTCTCCTCCATCCTTCTCTTGGGATCTTGGGCATGCACGCATACGCGCCCAGCGTCAGTTTTAAGCCACCAGGTCCGGGACGCGAACCGCGGCCAATTACATGGGAGTCCAGTGACATAGCCATTACGCTAACTTCTGGTCCCAAATAATCTAACTACTTTCAATAGCAAGTTCCACTGGAAATTTCAAGAAAAGCAGTTTTAACTTTAATAATTCAAAGAAATGCCAAGGAACTGTGCTTAAAACTTAAAGCCAGGAAACAGGTTAGGATTCTGTTCAAATAGTAGATACATGAATCTATTGACAGCTCAAGACAGGACAAAAATTTTTAAAACTGGATAACAAAGCCTACAAGAAAATCAGCAATGTTTTAGTCAAAAGTCATAAAATGCTCTTTCACCAGTTCAGTCTCATGTACTTGATCTATCTTCTGTTGTGGTTTGATGTTTCTGATTAAATTTTGGGATATAATATTCAACTCTAGACTTGTTCCTATGATTAGTTGGCCATTTTTGAACTCTTATTTGTGTGTCTGTATTTAATTTTCCTGGTATAGTAATCCCTTAAGAACTTCTTGGAGAACTGGTCTGGTGCTGGTAAATTTTTTCAGGTTTTGTTTATCTGAGAATGTTCTTGTCTTTTCTTCCCATATGAAGGATAATCTTGCCAGGTATAGTATTCTTGGTTGAAATTGTTTTTCCCTTAACATTTTGAATATATTTTCCCATTCTTTGCTCACTCACGTTGTTTCCCATGAGAGGTCTGTTGGCCTGCTGGGATATGCTTTGAATCACTACATGATTTATATTTAGGGGCAATTGTCAAAGATCTCCACATAGAGCATTGCTCCTGCTGCGCTTCCTGCCTCTGCTGATTCCTACCACTGAATGCCTCGGCAAAGTTCAGAGTCACACCTCGGGTACCTTTCTGCCTTTCCTGAGTGGAGTTACAGTGAGTTAGATTTCAAGACAGGTGTTAAAGGACATCTCCCTACAGCCTCTTTTCACCTCCGTGTACCGTTTATGGTAGGTGTACTTTGTTACACCCCTTACTTGCTTTTACATTATTCAGAGTGCTTAACTAATTAATTATGGAAGCCTATCTATTCTTCAAAGCCCTACTTAGATACCTCTTTATTCTGTAAAACTTTCTTTGATTGGACAAGTCACCACTATATTTTCTTTGATGTACTATTGTATTTACAAATCTGACAATTCCACGAAGTGTTACACTCTAATTATATACATGTGCATAGATACAGATATAATACAGAGTTAGGCATATAGAAGAGATCATGTTTCCTGTTGCTGAAAATTGAAGTCAAAGTGTGGTGACTATACATTATGTCAGCTTTCATAAGGTCACTGACAAAATGCCCTATACATAACAGAACTCAAATAGTATTTATTAGATAATTACACTTATTATTTAATGAACATATACTATATGTGAGTTATTTCTCTAAGTGATTTCATCTTAACTCAGTTTATCTCTCTTTCTCTCACTCACACACACACACACACACAAATATCTAAAGAGGAGGCTTTTATTATTAAACAGAGTAATTTATTAGAGCATTAAGAATACTTTTCAAAGTCTCATAGTAAGTCAGTCTTGAAATGAAGATATGAAGTCGGTCAATCTTGAACCATAAATCATAATCCCAGTGACCTTGTCTACACCATCACTATATTTCTTACTTTAGTTGCTCAAGGAAAATGTGTTTTTTAGTACCTAAACTTCTGTCTATGAATCTTGTATAGCCTCACAGACAGTCACAGTTAAAAAATCTCAATTATTCACTTAATGCTATAACCTTCTTCAAAGGAAGAGAAAAATATTAGTGATTGGCTCAAAGAAAAAAAAATTCAAGATATGAACCATAATTCTCTGACTCCCTGACTATTTTTTACATCTAATCACACAGAATAAACATCACACAAGTCTATTCTTGTAGCAATTATGAATGTTGGGAAGAGGGAAAGTAATTTGAGAGGACTATAACTAATGACGGGATCAAAAGATTTTGGAATCAGTTCAAAATTTTACTTAACTCTGGTACCTGGATAGTGTCATTTAAAAATATAGCAGAAACTAATTAGTGAGAAAAGGACTATTAGAAATGACTATATATAGTTACATAGGGCCAAAGAGAGTGAAAGAAAAAGTTTGGGGTGTGGGGGGATAATCATTGTCAATATGCATAGTGACATATTTGAAAACACATACAAAAAAATCAGATTTTTGGGAGGGAGAGGCTGAGCATGTAAGCACTGAGTGCACCCAAGACCCTGAAATTTCTAAATATTAGGACTCTGAAAATAAAGAAAATATTGTGAGAAAACTTTATGGAAAGCAAACACTATATCAAAAAACATAGGGACTAGACTGCTAATGAATAGAATATTCCATCTTATTTGAAATTTGCTTTAATATTGTTTTTTAAATCAAAATAATCTTACTATAATTAGAAAACTCTTCACAAAACATTCTATCAGATAAAAGCAAAATTTTATCATTGTTCTAAATGCCTCTGTGGATTTTTCTCTTTGTTAAAGGGGTATAATTATCCCTAATTTTCATCTTAGAGTTGACTTCTCAAATAAATTACAATGAGAACATTCAAATGTTTTGCCATAGGAAGGTTCATGAAGGCAACATACTAATTTCAGAACTCCCTTTATGAGGGAAAAAAAGAGCAAAATTTTTTTCATATGCTTAACCTCTCTTTTTTCTTCATACAAAGTAACACTGAAATAGACTTTAGCTGAAAGACCACCTAAGGGCTACAGAAATGGCTTCTGGGAAATTTTACTTATTATAACTTCTATTTAGAACCTCAACATAAAACCACAGTTATTTGTTGTTGCTGCTCTTGTTGTTGAATAGAGTAATTCAAAGTCATTTCTTATTCCACAAACATGCAAAGTAAAAATACAATAAAATTGCCTTTATTTTAAGCTGCCCATTTCTCTTCCATTAAGCGATTTTTGCCTTGAGAACATTGTATAATAATGTGTTATTCTAAATCACATGGCTTATTAAGAACAAAATTTTATGACTTATTTGGATTAGTCCATGTATTCCTCAGTACCCAGTCAATAAATCAGAAATCTCTTATGTTAAAAAAAGGGTGTGGGGAGAAGAACAAGAATTTCATATGGGAATTAATTGGAAGAAACTGAGAAAATAAATAAGTGACAATTAGATATTTCTGAGAATTGTGAGGGCAGAAAGATGCCACTGGAACAGGTACTGAGACAAAGAAGGAGGAACTATTACTTTGGACAAGATTCTGAGCCAGCTGGGAGGGTGCTTGAACCCTAGTATTCAGACTGTACTCCACAGCAGGACTAGACCATGTAAGGAGAGACTTCCTTTGAAAAGGAGGAGAGAGGAGGTGCAACCACTGCCAGAGATACCGTGAGACAAAGAAACGTACTCTAACCACCACAGCGAAGCCAATGCTAAAGGAGCAGAGGCCATACTACATGAAATTTTCTTAATTATGGAGTGAAAAGGGAGAAAGATGGTATATGGATTTCAAAACAAACAGGCAATTGATCAGTACAGTTTAGGAATCCAGTTAGTCCTCAATACTTTTAAATGTAATTTAGGCAATGCTACAATAGTTCAGGAATGTTGTGATGATTTTTTTACAGTGATTTAATTGTAAAAATTGAAATGATGGAAATGTTCTGTATCTGCCTGTTTAATATTATAGTAATGAGCTATCCTGGAACACTAAGATTTTTAATTTGGCTAGTGTTACTGAGGAACTAATACTTTTTTTTAAGCTTCTTTCATGAGAGTTAGAAACAGAGACAGAGGGACCAGCAGATGGTATAATGGTTACATCGCTGGGCTCCCACATAGTTGACCCTGGTGGCTTTAAACTCAAGCTGGGCACGTGTGCATGCATGAGAAGAGAATGGAGGAGAAACGATAGTGGCGTGGCCATCTCCCTTGGGGGTGATTTTTCGCTTTCTGTCTCCCTGTCTCTCTGTGTCTCCAGCAAGTGCACATGCCCTATAGCAAAAATCTCTCTACAAAAAGAAAAAGAGAGAGAGAGACAGAGTCAGAGAGAGAAGTGAGAGAGAGAGAAGCACCCTCTACAGGGTCCCACACTGCCATCCCCCAACCTCGCCAAGCCTTTTCAGCCAGCCAGTCAGGACCAGGTTGTGCATCCCTGAAACTTGCTCCATAGGAGATCTCAACCCTATGATCTTCCTAAAGGATCCAGCATTGCTTGAGCAACACATCAACTGCTGCCCCACTCTAGTCAGCGCAGAAACTCAATTTTTATTTCATTTAAATTTCACTTACATAAAATTTAAAAATAAATCCCAGCAAGGAAAATACTTATAAAATATGTATCAGAGGGTTTTTAAAAAACTTCTAGAGAAACAGAAGTAAATTATGAATTTATTTATGTGCAAAAAGCTTTTGAAAACCATGCATAGTTTTTTCTTAATATTTTCCACAAAGTTCTTCCTCTTGCATATTACAAAAACAAAACTTTTCTTAAAAAAAGACTTATTTATTTATTTATTTTAAAAAGAGAGCAAGACAGAGAGAGACTGAGACTCCCCAGCCACCTCGACAGGGTCTTCCACACTGCAGTTCTCCCCACAGTACCCAGCCAGCCAGGATCACAGGTGTGCCGGGCAGGTGCCTGACCACTTGCACCACCAAGGCTGGGCCACATTTTTCAGTGTGTTTATTTTAGGACTTCCTATCTCCTCTCTCATTTTTTTTCCAACATTAAAACCAAACCAACCAAACAAAAACCACTCTAATCAGAGTCCAGAAGGAGTATTTACTCAGAAATCTTATCTCAGAATAATTTTTTTCTTTTTAATAAATAGTTTATTTGCTCCTAAAGTCATCAGAGAAAATTAATTATTTAATTCTCCTCCCAGAGCATTGTATATGTACCCCCCAAAATGGACCTTTTTTTCTTTTCTTTTCTTTTTTTTAATATATTTTTTGCCACAGGGCACATGCACTTGCTTCTTGAGTGAGACAGACAGATATAGAAAGTGGGAAATCAACTCCTCTTCCCACAAGGGGAGATGGCCATGTCACAATGCCTTACCTCTGTTTTCTGCTTGGGATTTTGTGTGCTGGTGTGAAGATGTTTTTTTTCTCTGCAAACCTGAAGGCTTGCTTTCTAATTTTCCCCCTCCCTCTCTTTCTCTCTCTTTCTGTCTTTTTCTGGTGAGCATAGGTGCCCTACAGTTAATTAAAAATAATAGTAATAAAAATAATAATAACTATAATTAAGTATAATTACTTGAAAAAATTTTATAAAACTTGATTTTTTTTTTTTTTTTTTTGGAGAGGATTTTGCTATAGAGTGCGTGCGCTCGCCAGACAGACAGAGAGAGACAGAGAGACAGAAAGCAAGAAATCACCCCCCGGGGGGGTGGCCATGCCGCAATCCCTTCTTCTCCATTCTCCTCTCGGGATCTTGGGCATGCACTCACACGCCCCTGGCGTGAGTTTAAACCACCGGGTCCGGGACTCGAACCATGGTCAACTATGTGGGAGTCCAGTGACACAGCTATTGCGCTAACTGCTGGTCCCCAAAACTTGATTCTTGATGAAAATATAGCATAGATTTTGATTCACTTGTTTTGTATTATTCATCAGATTTTTAATTTGTGTTGCTTTTGATAATTTTAATAGGACATATTTTAAATTATATAAATTATTTAAATTTTTTAATAAATATTAGACTGAATGTTATAACTTGTTAAGGCTCTGGATATAGACTGCTAAGCTGCCATCTGGAAATACTGATTATTTTAAACTATCATATAAACTACATGGTAATATATGATAAAATATATAATGAATCATTTTATTGTAGTAAAATAAGAAACAGCGATAGAAATTGAAGTTATAAATAAGGTTGAAATACTGGCCGCAGTTACAGAATCAGTAATGAGGAACATTAGCTTTAACTGCCTTTAGGTTAGTTTTCAGGTTTTATTTTGGAAAACTGTCACATCAGTTAAGAGTATACCATGTTTTTGTCTTAATTTCTAAGTCAAGATAAAATATGCTTTCACTGGAGATGAAGAGATAAGATCCTAAAAATAAAATGTAGATGTTATAATCTTCAGTTTTATATGTCAACCTGTTTATAGTGTAGTCCTCTCTTATTCATCAAACATTAAACTTGATGTTACTGGGAAGGCATTTTGTAGCCATGATTAATAACTACAGTTAGTGGACATTAAGTAAACTAGATTATCTTTGATAATCTGGTAGACTTCATCCCAATTAGTTGAAAGGCTTTCTGAATAGAATTGAGATTTTCCCTGAGCAAGAAGGAAATTCCACTTGTGGAATGCAGTTTAATCTTTGCCTATGAGATTTCAGCCTGACCTCCCATACAGTCAAGCTCTCTCAATCGCATTAGCCAGTTTCTTGTCATATATGTATGCACATCTCTCTCTCTCAATTGATTGATAGGAATATAAATATCCTGCTAGTTTCATTTCTCTAGTGGAACCTGGACTAATACATATGTCAATAACATATTACATGTCTATACGGTATGATAAAAATAAGTTACATATCTTTTCTAGAGATTTAGGCTCAATTATCTTCTTTTATCTTCTTGTATAATAATCTTGTGGAAGTCAATTCTTGATCTTCCATCTAACCCTGTTTCTCTACGAGTCTTCACCATCATTATTTGTGGTTTCATCCTTTTCTTCTCCACTTCAATCACATTCAACTACAAACACAATTCTTTATTACTGTGTTGTTTAAAATATTTCAAATTAGCCCTCTTGAGTTTATTTTGCTCCCTTGTACTTAAAATTAATTTTAATACTCATCATATGGTCTGTAAGGTCCTACGTTTTCTAGCCACTGCCCACCTAAGCAATCAAATAGTTTGCTGTTCCTCTGCTTGTTCACTTTGTTTTAACCAACCCCCTTTCCGTGTTCAACAGGGCATCCACTTCTGCCCTTTCCCTCCTCCCTAGTCTTTACATGCCTAACTCCATAATTTCTTAATTTTCCATTTATATATCACTTCCTTAGACAGGCTTTCATAGAAGCTCCTTATTATTCACATCCTCATAGAATTTTTTTATTTGCTTTCATAGCTATCATCAGTGTTTCAATGGTTTATATATTTAAGTAATTATCAGCTCCTCAACCAAACATATCTATAGGGTCCATATCTGTTTCATTTTTATATTTCTTATTCCTTTGGACTAGGTTTTAACAAATCCTGAACAAAAGACTAGTATAAAAATATTTATTTAGAAATGAGTTCTTCAAGAGCTAAGGTGAGGGAAAGAAGGAATAGATAAGGAATAAAGGATGACACCATGAGATTGTGTTTCCAACTTGGCTACCCCTGTTGGTGACCGATGTTCAGTCCAATGGTACATTCTCAGGAGCCTTATGAAATGCACATCTGAAGTGTTCCCAGTGGGAATGACAACAGACGTGTTTATTTCTTGGCTTCTTCTCCTTCTAAAAATAACACCATTACTCATAGTATTAAAGTGCTCATGTGCAAATTTTAAATAGATTCCTGTGACATCCCATGATACTGAATAAAGGAAGCCAGCAGAAAAAAGGAAATCCTTAATGTGATGCCAGAGGTGCCAGAGGAAGAGTGCCGTTAGATTACATCTGTGCAAACATGATCAAAGCTTCCACAGAAGTCATGGCCACAGAAGTTCCTACAGTAAGATGTATAGTGAGAGGACACGAAGCAGCACAAAAGACCAAGTATACAACCCACCACTTGCCCCTCCTAAATTAAGTATGAACTGTCACGATAATGGAATACACATGAATTAATGGAATAAGCTTCTATACCCATGACTTCAGTTTCTATCAGGTCTGTAAGTGACATTTCTATTTCCCTCCTACACCACACTTTCCAGATTTATCTTACTCTTAACCAGAACATAAAGGGTCTATGTCGCGTGTCTGATGGAATGACCCTGACTTTCATTCATGAGGAGTCTAAGTTCTTAATTTTCCTGCCCTTTCGGGTGTTGAGGTTTCCTCAAATTGTTCACCATCACGCTGACCTGAAGAAATGCTCTGGTGTCTATCCCTGGTTCCAGACATATTCATCCCTCTCTCAATTGTGTGGCTGCTTTTGTACTTCTCCATGATACTTACTGTCAGTTACCCTGAGCTCATAATCACCCCCACCATTATATTAACTTCTTCTCTACTGGTTCGTTGGCATGAAAAGCACAAAATGACCACTGGGCAGATAAGGCATTAAGTTGAAATATTGCTTGGCTCCCTAGTGAAAGCATTCCCTTTTGGGAATTAGAATCTCTGGTGTGGTACATAGGTTTATCACTGCAAACATAGAGACCACACAAGTAACTCACTAGACTGCTAAGGAGAGGAGAAAATGTGCTGTCAAGCCTTTGTTTCACAAAGTTATTCAGTTGCTGAAAACACAGTTTTACGTACCTCAGAATATTCAAAAGAATCTGGATGAACGTACACAATTTTTCAGGCTCACCTCAAATTTTAGGGTCCCCCTCTTCTGAAATGTTCTCAGACATGTTCTCAGACAAATTCTCAGACAAATGTTCTCCTTTGACAGGAGAGATACAAAAATTTTATTTTCAGGATCTTCTGATGATCATCCGTCTGTATATAAGATCAAGACCTAATGTTTAGCACAGTCTACCATGAATTTGTTAGAGAATACAGTTTTTTGTAAGGCTAGATAGAACTACTTTGACTTTCAATACATGCCTTTAGTTAGTTATATGCATGACCTAAACCTGCTATTCTGTTTTTAAGGCTTCCAGAACAGATTTTTAAAAGCATACTACTGTGTACTATTTTTTAAAAATAACTATTGTCCCATCATTTTAAATGCCACAGTTTCCCTGTAAGTCAACATATTATTTTGCATCTGAGCTCCATCATTTCAGGTGAAAGGATAAAATTTTGATGCTATCCTAAGTATATAGTAATCGCCATTTTAATAACTGTCCCAAAGTGATATGGACTTCTTTCTCCTATAAGCTAAGTGCTCCAATTTCAAACCCAATGATAAATTAATCAGATGTCTGAATCTAGGGACCCACAAGAACAAAGATAAAGGCTTGTGTGAAGACATTTTATTGGCAATTTGGTTTTGTTAAGTAGATTAGTGGAACTGGCTACCTGGAAATTTAGAGAAGAAAAGTGAATATGAGGATGTAATACAGTTACTCACTCATGATAGAGTGGGATTAAATACTAAAGGACATTTCAAAATTCCTCCAAATAAATCTGAGAACCTGTCTTCATAGATGATGAAAAACATATGTATGTCTTCTTTACTGCTTGCCTCCTATTGATTGAAGATGACCTTGTATACACCCTTTCCCATATATCCAGATTGCATATGCACAAATGTCTAATGGTGTCCTTGAGACATTGAAAACAATAGAAAAGCTTTGAAATAAGCAAAAGTTAACATGATGTTTCATACAGCATCAGCCTATCAGGTTATGCTAATGTGAAGCTGCTCAAAGATTGCATGGAATTATCCCTTAAATGGTGGCTAGAGTTAAAAAAAAAGGGGGGGGGGAGTGGGGTGAGGGGAAAAGACCAAGAGTTAATTACATCATAAATAAGATGCATTTACTATGCAACATTAGACCACAAAAAAATCTGATCACATTAAAGAAGAAATCAATAAATATCTTTTGAAGGACTAAATGAATGCATGCGTGTGATGTAAGATATAGCTAGTTGTGACATGGTTTAGGATAGAGTTATTTGTGTAGCTGTTAGCTGGAGAAAATATTGCTCATCTATCATCAAATAAACTTTGATATCTGCCTATACATTGGTAACTTTAAGTACATCATTTAGAAAAAAAACTAATATTATTATGAAGTATCAACCAATCAATTATTCATATGTATCTAATATTTATTTCTTCATTGAATTATATGGCTCAGGGAAGGTGAAATAATTCAAATAATCTCTTGCAAATACAGTTCGTACAGGTTCCTCTTACCCTCCTATTATTGAAGTCCTATATCTCCAAATTTATAGAAGAGATGCCAGGGAAACCAGAAATTACGGTAAGATAGTATTCTAGTCTGTTCCTTTGCTAACAACAGAAATTAAGAGTACAGAGGTTTATTCAGATCATGGTTTCAAAGTCTAAGGTTGAAAGGTCACAGCCAGGGCCTCTGGCCACAACACGATGTGGTGGTAGACAAGAGAGCTTGAGTCTGTATCTATGTGACTCCTCTCTCCTCTTGTCTCATTCTCACTCTTTACAACCTCCCAAAAGGCAATTGCCGGTACCCCACCTTGAGTAACTTAATCCCAATCTGCTCCCAATGGAGCCACCTTTCAACACCGTAAGTATGGTATTGAACTCACAGCCAAATGTCAACACATGAATTTGAGGAACATTTGAACCAGATCTAATAGACATTGCTATTTATTTTAGGAAATAGAAATGTATATGCTGACCCTTTCGCTCCATGCTCTATTGGAGATAGTATTTTTGCCTTCTCTTTGGAGAAAAGCTGTAATAGTCTTTCTCAAAACTTTTATTTTTCTCTTTGGTAGATAGTATTTTTGCCTTCTCTTTGGAGAAAAGCTGTAATAGTCTTTCTCAAAACTTTTATTTTTCTCTTTGGTAGGCTCTATAAAATTTAAATACAGGGACCAGTAGATGGCGTAGTGGTTACCTTGCTAAACTCCCACATAGTCAACTGTGGTGAGATTCCCGGACATGGAGCTTGACCATGCCGGACACGTGTGCGTGCGTGCCCAAAATCCCAAGAAGAGATTGGAGGAAAAGAGATGGTGGCATGGCCATCTCCCCTGGGGGGGGGGGGGTGTGATTTCTTGCCTTCTCTATCTCTCTCAGATTCTCTGGTAACACACATGCCAAAATATTTCTTAAAAAAATAAATAAGTAGGGACCAGCAGATAGTGGAATGGTTATGTCACTGGACTCCCACGTAGCAGACCATGGTTTGAGTTCTAGACCTGGTGGCTTAAACTCATGCCAGATATGTGTGCCTGCATGCCTAAAATCCTAAAAGGAGAATTGAGGAGAAGGCATTGCAGCATGGTCATCTCCCCCCAGGGGATAATTTCTCGCTTCCTCTCTCTCTCTCTCTCTCTCTCTCTCTCTCTCTCTCTCTCCAGCAAGTGCATGCACTCTATAGCAAAAAGCTCTCTAAAAAAAATTAAATACTATTTTTGGACTCCAGAAGAGTGGCTCTTCAGGATATCTAAGTATGAAAAAACTCAAGGCCCAACTGCAGTGGCATATATATAGCATCACAATTTGGAAGGTTGGAGGCAACAAGTTCAGTTTCTGGGGACAACCTAAACAAACTATGTGTGGTTATGCATGCTTATCGTTCTTGATGTTGAGGGACTGAGGCAGCAGCATTGTAATAATGGAAGATTCTGTTAAATAATGTTTATCTCTGTTTCTTCCCCTTTCTCTCTCTTTCTCTCTCTCACTCAGAAAAAAGAAAGAACTCAAAAGGTCTGAATCTGGTCCTATGAGATAACAATTTACTCTTTGAGAATACAATGCATTTTGCCCATGTTTCCATAGACATGTAAGACCTTCTTTCTGAGATTCAAGTTTCTTAGCTAAAAATTTAGTATTTGGGTGATAAATATATTTAGTTTTTATTTAATTTTTAGAAAATGCAAGGACTCAATCCTTGAGAGGATAATATTTGCCAAAAGATAGTTTTTGTTTTAGAACCCTTCCACTCATCTCTCACATTTTGTTTATTTAACTAAATGTAGCTGTCGACTTGGGGTATTTTGCATAAAACACAGGTAGGTTATCTAGATATATTTCCAGGAACTTTTTTTCTTTTTAAGTGATTTCCATGACATAATGCTCTTCTCAGAATTCCTGATGGCTAATTTGTTGCTAGCCTATCTGAATTAATTTACTTTTATTCTTTTGATAATTTTTTTCCAAAATTATTTATTTACTTCTTCAGCCAATGAGAAAGAGAGAGAGCACCATCAACACGGTCTTGATACTGATCCATTCCCAGCCTCAGCAGGTCCCAGAACATGGGCACTTGAATGTCTAGCATAACCAGCGGGGTCTCCAGAAACAAACCTGTGACCTTCTCTTGTGGGTTAGCCTCACACAGGGTTACATTTTACTGCTGTGGTACTGTGCAGAACCAAGAATTCTTCTTTCCTAAGGATTATTTCTCTCAACCATTCTAACATAAATAGAAGTTTATGTTGCTATAATCCATCTAATTTTTGGTATTTAGTTACAGCAGCCATAGGAATCTCCTTTATAGCCCTATTCTCCTCCTCCCCATATTTAATAATAAACAAAATTTATGTAAATGAAAGTATATCATTTGCATTACTTGTATGACTTTTCTATCAGTAAAGTTTATTTTGAGATTCATTCATACACTGTGTGAAGCAATAGTCTGCGTACTTCAAAGCCTTATAGAATTCCATTATATGAGTATGCCATGGTTTATTTATAATCTTGAATTTTATAATCCCACTATTTGGGTTTTTTGGGCCATTATATTTCATGTCTGTTCGGGATCATTTATATGAATATACACCCTGTGGGCATGTAGGTGAGAGTACACCTGCTGGATGTCTCTACGTTTTTAACCCATTCTAAATACTCTGCCTTATGATTCTGGGTCTGGATTCAACAACCTACTTTTATCCTTTATCAGCCAGCTTCCTGTTAGCTTTGCCAATGGTATACGATAGATACTGGAAGACAGACGTAGGGAGAATAAACTTTATATTAGGGCTGCTATTTATCCTATTCAACAGGGAGCCAACAATAGCTTTCATCCAAGAAGTTTAGGTTGAGCTTGCACAAGTAACTCATTGTTCAAATTTCTATGACTTTGGTATGTTTTATATTATGTCCATCTTTATTCTTAAACTTTGTGTTTCTCTGGAGTATCTTTGACATCTTATATTTTCATATATTTTAGAATTATGGTTTTTTTTTTAAGATTTTTGCCATGGGGTGCATGTGCTCACCAGAGAGAGATGGTGAGGGAATAAGTAAAAAATTAAGCCCCAAGTGGGGTGGCCATGCCACAATTCCTTCTCCTTCCTTCTCCTCTTGAGATTCTAGGCATTTGCGCACATTCACCCAGCGTGATTTTCCAGTTTCCAGGTTGGGGACTGAAACCACAGTTGGCCATATCAGAATCCAGCACCTTCACCATTATGACACTTGCTGGCCCTACCTTATCTATTTCTCCACAAACAAAACCCACTTCATTAAAAATTCAGATAATTTTCAGAAGAATCTACATCTTTGGTATTTTGAATTCTTAATTTAGTCAACTTAATGTGCCTGAATACACCTGATTGTCTTTAGTGCTTCCTTTAGGCGAAATAACTTTTGATGAATTTTTTCCATTATTTTTTGTTTGAAAATATGGTTAAGTCTCTTTTTTATGGCAATTTTTGGTGGATATATAATTCTGGATTGGTTGACATTATTATTATTTTGTTTTGACTTTATGCTTCATTCATTGCTCTTCTGTTTAGTGAGTTTTATTTTTGTCTATAAAGTTAACACTTCCTTTTCTCTAGCTAATTTTGTCTTCTCTTTATGTACTTGCTTTTGCAGCTTTATTATTATGTGTCTAACCGTGACTTTCTTTCTTTTTTTCACTTTTTTTTTTTTTTTTTTTTTTTGCTGTAGGGTACATGAGCTGCAACAGACACACACCACACACACACACACACACACACACACACACACACACACACAGAGAGAGATAGAGAGAGAGAGAGAGAGAGCGAGAGAGAGAGAGAGAGAGAGAGAAGGAAATTGAGAAATCACAACAAATCACTCTGTAGGGAGGAGAGCTACACCATAATCTTTTCTGCTCCATTCTCTTATTGGGATTTTGAGCATGCGGGCACACTCACCTAATATGTCTTTCAAGATGCCTGGGTTGGGGACTCCAAATCCCACAGCCATGTGGGATTCAGTCACCTTAAGTTCTGCCTCACCTATTTACATGACTTGACTATATTTATCTTGCTTGCTGTTTGTAGTGTCCATTAAATGTTACTTCTGTTTTTCATTATTCGAATGTTCTGAAATATCTTGTCTTCAGATATTGCTTCTTCACTATTCTTCTTGTCTTTCTTTCTCTAGGACTCTTGTTAAAGGTATAATATACCTTTGCACAATATTTCTTACACATCTTATGTTATCATTTAATATTTTTCATCTTGTTTTTTTTTCTCTTTGCTTCTGTCTTCAGACCAATCTTCTAGTTACTAATTTCTCTTCATCTCTACCAAATACACTGTTTAAACTAATAAATGAATTATATATTCCAGTTATTTTATTTGCTTTCTTTAGAATTTGTATTTTTATATTTTCAGGATTTTTCTTAATTTGTCAACCTATTTTTATTCTCTTGGACATATTTACATTGTTATGTTAAAGCTTTGGGTTAATTTGTTTTTACATGAATCATTATTGAGACTACTTCCACTTCTTTTGTTCCTGTAAGGTTTTTATTTTATTTTAATTGAGTGTTGGGCAATGCATATGAAAAATTATAGCAATTTTTTTAGAGGTTTTTGCCTTAATCTGCATGCATTTGCCAGAGACACAGTGAGAGGGAAAGTGAGAAATCACCCCCCTCCCCAAGGGGGATGGCACTGCTTCAATCCTTTTTCCATTCTCCTCCTGGGATCTTGAGCATGCATACTCAGGCACTCAGCATGATTTTGAAGCCATGGGTTCGGACCACAGTTGGCTATGTGGGAGTCCAGTGAGTCCCACATAATAATCAGTAATCACTGTTATCTGCTAGAACAAAATTACAGCAACTTTTTGAGACTCTCAATGAATTTGTTATACTGCTCAAGCATTTTTGTTTCCTTATGGCAGATAGCTGTCCTTGGGTTATCAGCAATCACAGGAGACATTAAGCATATAGATGGATTAGACTTATTTGCTCCTGAGATTTTAATCTCTGAGTTTGGGGTTTCAAGCTGTCTGATTCTAAACCAAATTTCTAGTATTTATCATTTACCTCAGAATTCCCTGAATTCCAACACCTGTGAGCCTATTAAAAACCCTCTCATATTTTCAGGTGTACTTACAAACGGAATATTCTGCGAAAGAAAAAAAAGTACATAAACTAGGTAGGCTCATCTCTGTTCTGTTCTCTTCTTTCCTCCCAAACTATTCTCTGTATTTGTAGCTCTTTTATGTCTTTAAATAAATATTAAAATATTTCATACAGCTTTGGTAAAGTGTTGGTAAAATTTAATTTCTTGTATGGAAACATAACTCATTTGTCATTGAAGAATGTGGACTTGCATTTAATAGTTGTAACTTTGGAACTCTCTAGATATAATAAATAATTTAAGCATTAAATTAAAAAAGAAGGGCCCAGCAGGTGGTGTGGTGGTTAAGGGCGCTGGACTCCCATATGACTGACCATAGTTCGAGTCCTGGACCTGGCGGTTTGCTTTCTCACTTTTTCTCTCTCTGTTGTTTGCTGGTCAAATTAAAATAAAAAATGAATAAATAAGGATTTAAATAAAATAATTCTAAAAAAATAATTTAAAGAAAAGTAATTAAACAAATTAAGGAATATAGTTAAACAAATGTCATAGCGTTTCATCTAGTTGAGATATAACTACAATAGCCTCTCTTATTCATGGGGGATAGGTTTTAAGAACCTCAACAAGTTCATGAAGCCACAGATAAAAACAAATCCCATATATATACATACTGTCTTTTTTTTTCTATGTGTTTCCAACAATTATAAAGTTTAATTTATAAATTAAGCACCATAATAAATTAAAACAACAATAGCCAATGTAAAATGGAGCAATTATAGCATAATACTATAATCATGGTTATGTGAATTTTATTTTTCTCTCTCATTCTAATATATCTTATGAACCATACTCACCTATTTTTAGTTCACAGTTGACAGGAGGTAACTAATACCAGGCAAAGTGAAATCTCCAAGAAGATGAGAGTACTCCACAAAGGGAAAAAATGATATTTGATTCCATTCTCAGTTTTGTTTAGCTATGTTTTGTTTCTTTTTGTTTTCTAAATTTGCTATAGTCACTCACCAGAAAGACTGGGGACAGGGTGAGGTGATGGCCATGTAGCAATCCCTTCTCTTGTCTGGATTTTGGTCATGCACATATACCTGGCATGTTTTTCAAACCTCTGCTTCTGGGATTCAAACCAAGCAGATGACCATGTGGGATCCAACCTCTTTAATCACTTTACCACCTGCTGTTTCCTATTCTCACTGGTTTTAAAGCATGATTTTCAAAGATAGAGCGCACTCTCATACAAATAGATTTTTAAAAATGATTATTAATTAAAGGACAACTGGAATATGTTACAACCAAATTAAAGGAGAAGACCAAGAACCATATTTAGATTTCAGTAAAATAATACTTAAGTCAATTTGTAAAACTAATTTATTCATTGGGCAATAATAACTTGCATTCTATTGGATGAAAATATTAGGTGCATATAGTGCCAAAAGTTGATGGCGCATTTGGGAAATAATTAAGCATCAGGTTGGGATTCCCCATGATTGGGTATTGTGGTTTATAAGGTGACAGACATATGTCTGTTCTTTCCTTCCTACCCTGTGATGGAATGTCCTGTCTCAAGAGTCTAATAATCTTTAAAAGAGTATATATTGGGTTTGTTTCTAGCTGTAGCCCCATGGCTTTGGACCTCCAAAACCATGAGCTAAAAAGATCTCTACATTTTAGAAATTACTCAACTCAGGTATTCTGTTATTAGCAACACTTAGACATATGCACTATAATTACTAGTATTGTTCTTCATTTGCTAAAATAACCTAGTCAAGAAACACTCTTTTCAATAAGATCAGATAATCCCCCAGAGGTTGTTGCAGTCCCTTGATAAAAACAACCAGTAATCAGTCGATTTTAAATGTTCATTTTTCTCTAGAATCATACATTTTAGAAGTACAAAAAGCTTAAACTCAGATTTTATTCAGTGATATTATATGATGTTTGTGAGTTTATTTTAAAGCATCATACTGTAAAATACATCAAATAGTAATTATAATCATATTTTAATGAACATTTCAATATAAAAGAAATAGAAACAAGTAAAAAAAATCAATTGAGTTATGTAAAATCTCTCTGAGCTTACATTTGAATCAAAATTATTGGTGTGAAATCATGATTTTTCTCTCCCTAAAAATATGTATTTTCTATCTATACTCACATAAAAGTCCTCACAACGTTGGCACTCAAGCCATTATGCAATCCAATTAATTTCTTGGTTAAAAGAACAAGAACTTGGAAGACAAATAATTCACTTCACTGGGGCAGGAAATTAGAATAGACACACACACACAAACATACATTCTATTTATATGTAACCATGACTTTAGACACAATTTTATAAGCTTCAAAATAAAATATAAGTAGAAGGTGTGTTTTAGATTAAGTAAATAGATTTATTATTTAAATATGCAATCATTTTGGAAAAATGGACCTCACTTTTTATGTATCTTCATCAAAAAATAATGCAACAAAATTATGTATTAGTTATTCGTGGAATTTGCATACTGACTGTGTAATAGATGATAATGTATAATTATTTTGATTTTCTTGGATGTAATAATGGTATTTAAGTAATAAAATGAGTTTTTTTCAGATGTATAATGTAATATTTATGGATGAAATGTTAAAATGCCTTGAATTCACTTTCAAATATACAAAAAATAAAAACTTGCTAAAGGAATTGATAGAACAAGCAGTTGGCATAGTGGTTAAGGTGCTGGACTCCCACATGGCTGACAACAGTTTGAGTCCTGGGCCTGGTGGTTTGCTTTCTCACTTTTCCTCTTTCACTTCTCTCTCTATCTCTCTCTGTTAGGCACACGAACCCTATGGAAAATTAAAAGTAATAACAATAATAATTAATAAAGTTAAATGAAATATTCTTTTAAAAAATAAATTTTAATAAATGCATGGCAAAATGTTGATAGCTGTTGCAGCTGAGTAGCAAATATACAAGCGTGTTTTTTTTGTTGTTGTTCTTTTTTGGGCAAAAGTTAAATGGAAATACATACGCATGAAATAATGAAAATATTCTCAGAAGGGGAATAAGAGAACATGTTTTAAACCTGTGTTTTTCCAGTACACTGTTGTGTTTAGTAAATACTACTCATTTTTTAAATATTGGAAGGAATAAAACGAGTCCGGTCTACAAAACCAAAGTCTTATTGTTCTGCTAAGTATCAGTGCCTGCTTCTTCATAGTAGAAATATGTTGTAACAAGACCCACGTGTCAGTGGTATAATACAGCCGCCACTACACAGAGGCAATTATACCACTGAGGGCTTCCTTTTGCTAAGCTATTCATTATGCTAGGTGTTTGCCTGAAATATCAAAGCATATTGTCTAAGTGGAAATAAAATGCAAAATGAACTCTGGGATTGCATTCCACTAGGGATCCATTAAGCAATTTCATGGAGGCAGTTCATTATGCATTTCTTAAGAGGAATGAGAGAAATAAGGGATCAAACAGCTCCCCCTGCAAAGAAGCTATATATTGTTTTGCTTTGTTCTGTACTCCCTGATGCTAGGAGTAGTTCTCAATCTTTGAAATAATAATTTAGAAAATGTAGAAAAATTAATAATACTAAAACACACTAGATCAATTAAATCAGAATCTGTGTTGAATTAATATTTACAATTTTTCTAAGCTTATCATTTGTTTTCAACAAGATACAAGACTGAAAAATCACCAGTGTAGAACTTGAAAGTCACTCAGAAAATGATCAGTGAATGAATAAACAGTCATTTCTGTTGCTTTTATAAAGAACAGTGTCACTGTATGGAAAGATAAGCAAATAATACTTGCAAGGACAAGATGCTAAGATAAACTCAGAATATAGGTAAGAGGTAAACATTTTGTGTAACAGCCAGTTAATACCCAAATTGACTGCATATATAATGTGTTAATTAGATGAGATACAAACACTTATTTTTAAAATTATTTTGAAGCCAATATTTACAAAAGAAGATATAGTAAATATACCATATCAAATGCTGATAGTAAGTTAAATAAAATTGAAGTTCCAAAAATAGCCACTGAATTAACCAAAAGAAGATAATTGTGTATTTCTATTTCTATAAAAATAGTATTTTTGTATTGATGAGGTATAATGTAGTGTAATGATGAATAATGATGAATAAATAAGAAGATAAAGAGTTAAACACAGTCTAAAGTAAATGAGGTGGAGTAAACTGGTACCCTAACAGCAAATTTAGACAGCAGTTAATTTTTTTCCTTTTCTTCTTTTTTTTTTTTTTAAGTTTACATGGCATTCATTTTGTTGCTTAGTTACCACTGGTTATAGAAACATTCCCCAGGTTCCTAGCCTTTTTTGTTCTGTATTTTTACTTACCTGCTTTTACTAATACCTTGTCCAGGCTCTGGAAAATTTACTTGTGATCTGATGCTCAGACCTCATGAATGAATCTTATTTAATCATTGGGAATAACAAAGACCACCAGTGTCAATGGGACTTATACCTCTTGGTGCTGGAGAATTCTTTCCCAGGAATGTAAGTCAATAAACTGGTAAATAATTTTACTATTTGATTCAGAAAATTCTTGCCAACTATCATCTGGACAAAGAGTTTGCTCATCTGGGCGAAAAAAAACTTCAAAAATCTTAATGGAGAGCCAGTCGGCACTGTGGTGGTTAAGACACTGGGCTTCCACATGGCCAACCCCAATTTGAATCCTGGTCCCAGCAGCTTGAAAATCATGTGAGGCATGTGTGTTTGCCTGCCAAAATCCCAAGAGGAAAATGGAAAAGAAGGGATTGTTCCAAATTTCTAAGGAATAGCTATTTACCATGTTATCTAATTTCTTTTTGCTTCCAGAGTAGGCCTGTTTGCTTCCAGAGTAAGTGTCAATGGGACTTAAAACAAAAACAAAATACAAAAAATAAAAAAAAAAAACTTGATTCATTTTGTAAAGCCACTATAACCTGAAAACTAGGTCTGACAAAATTATTACACTGAAATAAGTATGCAGACCTATTTCATGTATAAAAAAGACATCAATAATTTGACTGTATTCTGATTAATTATATTAATAGATTATGCAATGCAAACTTCTTTTAAATTAATAATTGTTTATTAAATGTTTATACTATAATTTTAGAGATTTTATAGGCAAAGATCCACAGACAAATTTTCTTCTTACTTCTATGTTACCAGTTTTCTAGTCTATTGTTTTGAGAACCAGAATAGTCACTTCATGGTGATTGGGGAGAGCTAGAAATTAATCAGAGGTAGATATAGATGAGCTTGGTAAAGTGAAGAAGAGAAACTGTGATCAGCTGAGAAGCTCAGGCCATACATCCCTATGAAGTGAAGATATTAATTCTCCTACCTTGCCCAATTAAATAATAATGATAGTGCCCAAATTTTTACAATAGTTATTAAACTCTTCTATAAATATTACCTCAAAAAATAAAAACAAATAAAAACCAGTACTGCTATCAGTATCAAATGTAAAATGAAGCCATTTATATAGCATAAAACAAAATCCATGTATAAAATAATACTATGAAATATTTTTGTGCCTTGAGGAGTTTGGCAAATCTTTCTTACAAATGTAGAGTTGTTATTGTGACCTTTAACATAAGCTACCTAAAGATCTTCAACAGAATTTTGGGAACATTAATAATAGGTAGCGGGACCAGCAGTTAGCGTAACGGCTATGTCAAAGGACTCCCACGTAGTCGACCACGGTTCGAGTCCCGGACCCAGCGGCTTAAACTCACGCCGGGCGCATGTGCGTGTGTGCCCAAGATCCCGAGAGGAGAATGGAGGAGAAGGGATTGCAGCGTGGCCATCCCCCCTGGGGGGTGATTTCTCGCTTTCTATCTCTCTGTCTCTCTCTGTCTGTCTGGCGAGCGTACGCACCCTATAGCAAAAACCTCTCAAAAAATAAATAAATAAAAAATAGGTAGCCATTCTATTTTTTTCTAATATTACAAAAAAAAAGAAGAAACTTTACATGGAACTTGTTCTAGATATTCTGACAGTATTCAGGAATGAGAGAAAGATATGGGAAACAGACAAAGGAAAAGTTTTATGGTCTGAGAGTGACCAAGAATAGTTTGAACAGTTTCATACCCAGAAGAGCATTATTACATGTGTGATTCTGGAGAGAATGAGCTCAGTTTTCTGAGCATTTTAGATTACAGAAGATATCTACTACATTATATGTTTAAAGTAACTTATGTTGAAAATACTTTTGAAATTGTGCTATACAAAAAATATGTGATCTATAACAAACAAATATTTAATTAATAACTGCCAAAGAATTTACAGGAAAAGTATGACATATTAAAGAGAAAATGCTTACATTATCAAAAGTTTCTCTTAAAATGAGGTTGTAATTGATCAGATTTAAACCAGAAAAAAGTATCTCATATCCAAACCATCAAAATACCACCTAAATGATTCTCATTATTAAACAAGAATGCAAAAGTGAAAAAAAATTCTACATTTCTTAAAGTGAAGAGTAGAGAATTGTTATATTTCAAAGAGTTATATGCTCAGAAAAAAAGAATCTTTCTTCCTCTAATTCTTAAATGTTGCAGGTTTTGTTTTGTTTTGTTTTGTTTTATTTTGTTTTGTTTTTGAGAGGTTTTTGCCATAGGGTGTGTGCGCTCGCCAGAAAGACAGAGACAGAGAGACAGAAAGTGAGAAATCACCCCTTAGGGAGGATAGCCAAGCCGCAATCCCTTCTCCTCCATTCTCCTCTCAGGATCTTGGGTACGCACGCACATGCACCCGGCGTGTGTTTAAGCCACCAGGTCCGGACTTCAAACAGTGGTCAACTACATGGGAGTCCAGCGACACAGCCATTATGCTAATTGCTGGTTTCAAATGTTGCAGTTTTTATGAGGAGAATTTAAGGTTGATGAATGCTTTATACTTTGCCATTGATTTTGATCATTTATTATTTTATTTTTATTTTTTCTTTTATTATTCTTTATTATTATTATTATGTATACATTCAATCTCTATACATCATTTATATTGTAAAGAGACATTACCCAGCATGATACACACCTCAGTCCAGCCCAGTGGAGAATGCTATGCACAACCTCATGAACAGATAATAAACCATACCTGTGTCCCACAAATGTCTTACATTTCAATGCCCATTTAAAGTCTGATGCATCTTGAATGTTATTTCCACTGAGCTAGCCTGGGTAATGTAAATGAAATAAACAAACTGACTTGTATTTACACTCTAGAGGCATACAGTTCTGGGTTATAGTAGTAATGAATGCTCTTTCTCTGTTTTGTCATATTTAAATGAGTCTAAAATGCTCAATATAACACAGATTTGTTGTATAAAACAAACAAGAATTGAAATATTAGAATTACTATACCATGTAGGTTCTGATTTTTCTTAAATTACAGACGTATCTACTGATATAAAAATAAAAATATCACTCTTAGTTCATTAACATTACCTAAAAGAACCTCATTCAACAGATAATTTTAAAAACCCTTTTAGTCTATATCTTTTGTAAGTAGAGATTCAGTGATTGATAAAGTAGTTCAATAGGCAGAGACTACATATTGAGAAGCTTGAAATTTTCATTAGCAGTATCTTATAATTGATTAGTTATTAGATGCATTTAATTTAAAATGTATAAAAATTGATACTAAGAAAAAGAAGAGGTCAATGTTTGCTTTACAGTGATCACAGAAGATGTTTGTTGAAAAAGTACAATCAGAAAAATCTCTTCTGTAATGGCTTAGAGACAGCAAGACTCTATAACTTCCTTTACTTAAGTAAATCTTGAGCGTAACCTACTCTTCCAAATAAGACTGATGCATAATAACTTTTTCTCTAGACTCAAGGGCTAAATATAGCTGTTTCGAGCTTCAAATGATTAATCACTTGAGTTTAAATACCTAGTCAATTTCCTACTGATAAAAAAACCCTTCATCAGCATGCCCAGCTTATCTGTCTCTTCTAATCTTGTACAAACTCAAATCTCTTTATCTTCTCATCCTATACAGAAGCCTACTTCCATAGCATACTAACCCAAGCTTGAAATTCTTGACTGCATCAGTCCAATTAGCCACTTTATTCCAGCTCCTGTGAAGATTGCTCAGAAGGATCAGAGTAGAATTCATCAATGACTTCTGCTTTCCAGATCACTCTATGTGTACTGCACACCTCCCAACCAGTTTGTAATACTTTGAACCTCACTTGTGCAGTACTTGCGAGCTACCTAAATTAGTAATTGACACTGATTTGACAGTACTGGCAAGTATGATTGTATAACGACTTTTATTTCTCGGCCTCATATTCCCTATTCATAATGATCACAATGGTGTCTGTGTGATTACTGAAAGCTGGGATGGTGTCTGCCCTACTTCACCTGTCATAGTCAACTAGGACAATACAGGTAAGGTACCAGAACTTCTGTGTGAGATAAGCCCGTAGTATACACCTAGCACAATTTCAGGATGACAAATAATTTAACTCCGATATAACAATTTCCACTATTTTGGGGAACCATTAGTATAAGACTTACCATAGGCTTAAATGTGATTTAAATTTTAAGTTTTTCCGAAAAAAAAAAAATTAGTTCCTTTTATTTAGAAAACTCATAACTATAAAAACTGAACACTTTATATTTACTATGTATGTTACTAGGCTTCCTATAGCTTCAGAATGAAATAGTTAAAAGGAGGCACAGAGGCTAGTAGATGAGATGAAAAGGAAAAGCCAGGAGGCTCTAATATAGATAATTATAATGCCTCTAAAGGTAGGTGCTTGCAGGTAGAAAATCAAGCCTTTAAGGTAGCATTTAGATGAGCAGTGAAGCAGGCAGTGGATACAGGGAAGGTTAAGGACATCACCTAAGATAAAACATCTTGTCTTTGGGGCAATACTTAATTTTTATGGTACATTGTAGTGTGCAGGTTATTCAGTTGTTACGTGTGGTTGCTATATAAAACTGAAATTGCTTGGTAAGATTTTGCATTCAATAGTCTATGGTATTTGATAACACTTACTCTTGAAGTATGCTTTGATAGACTTGCCTAACATCAAGCTTCGAACACAAATTTTCCTTTCTCATCAATCCCAATAGGTTCCAATCATATTTTAACCACATTTATTTTTTCAAATGGTGCTTTAAACCAAAAATTCAACAGAACCATGCTGGGTGAAAGAGTAGAAAAAATTGAATTAGTCACTTTTTGGTAGAAAGATTTGTAAGATATAGGATGAGCAGATGGCATAATGGTTATGTCTCTGGACTCCCACATAGTCAACAGCAGTTCGAGTCCTGGACCCAGCAACTTATACTCATGCTGGGTGTGTATGTCTGTATATGCCCAAGATCCTAAGAGGGGAATGGAGGAGAAGGGATTGTGACATGACCATTCCCCCTGGGGTGGGTGATTTCTCACTTTCTATCTCTCTGTCTCTCCAGAGAGTGCACACATGCTGTAGCAGAAATCTCTCTCTCCCTCAAAAAATAAAAGATATGTAAGATAAATAAAGATTAAATTACTGGTTTGGGGATATTTTTGCCCAAAATAGAGCATTGACTGAAGTTCACTCTTCCTGACAAGAATGCAAAGAATGAATAGTCAAAACTCCATCAAAGCCAAATATATATAATTTATATACTAATAGAATAAATTGATAGCATTCTCCACTATTCATGCATATATAAAATTTATATATTGCATATATAAATATATAGTATATATGAATTATTTATATATATATACTATTTATGTTCTCACAGCATATTTATATTAGCAATGACTTTTTTGGAATTATTTATTTAATTTTATTTACCATTATTTTTCATTTTTTTAAATTTGCTATAGGGCACATGTATTTACCAGAGAGGGATGGGGGGTTGCAGTGAGAAAGCAAGTCACCAGGTCTGGGCTTCAACCTATGGTCGGCCATATGGGAGTGCAGCCCCTTAACCACCAAGCCAAATAGCCAAATACTATTCATCATAGGGCCAGATCCATGGTTGCCTGTTGTTTGGCTTGGCAGATTCCTATATTGCTGACTTTGGTTTGCATCTCAGCCCCAGTGCTTTGAAGGATACATTGGGCACATGTGTATGCTCAAAGTTCCCTCAATACAGATGGATGGGAGAAGGGATTGTAGCATAGCCGTGCCCACTGGGGTGTCCTTCCTCACTCTGTCTCTGTGGAGCGTATGTGCCCTCTGGCAATTGAAAACATACCATTAAGAATGTTATTCTAGGGACCAGCAGTTAGCGTAATGGCTATGTCGTTGGACTCCCATGTAGTCGACCGTGGTTTGAGTTCCAGACCCAGTGGCTTAAACTCACGCCGGGCACGTGGGCATGTGTGCCCAAGATCCCAAGAGGAGAACGGAGGAGAAAGGATTGTGGCGTGGCCATCCCCCCTGGGGGATGATTTCTCACTTTCTTTCTCTCTGTCTCTGTCTTTCTGGCGAGCGCACGCGCCCTAGAAAAAAAAAAAAAAAAAACCTCTCCAAAAGAAAGAAAGAAAGAAAAAAAAGAGAATGTTATTCTATAATTACATTATATGATTTTAGAATCAAAAGTTTCAAGTCTTCAAATGAGTGTAGATCCATATATTCATTTGGTTCATTTATTTATTAACATGTCAAATAACGTTAGATAGCTTACTTTGTGTTAGCCATTGTCGTATGCTCTGAAAATAAAAAAAAATGAAGCTATATGTTTTCTATTTTTAACAGTAGAATGATAGAAGAAATGGATAATTTTCTCCACTATTCATGATAAAACTGGAAATAGAGAACTGTAAAGAAAGAATTTTTTCTCTAGAATATTTTTTTTTGGTTTATTTATGTTACAGAAGAGGCAATCATACACTCTTCTGCTTATGTAAGCTTGAGACCAGTGACAGTTTCTAGGAATCTGGAGAATTAGGATCTTTGTAACTGAGGATTTTTTGTAGCTGAACAAAGTCTCTGGGATAAATTATAAACATGGCCAGTTTTTATTCACTCTTCTTTTATATTTATTTATTTTTATTTTTTGGAGAGGTTTTTGCTATAGGGCACGTACGCTCGCCAGAAAGACAGAGAGAGACAGAGAGATAGAAAGCGAGAAGTCACCCCCCAGGGGGGGATGGCCACGCCGCAATCCCTTCTCCTCCATTCTCCTCTTGGGATCTTGGGCACGCACGCACACGTGCCCAGCGTGATTTTAAGCCACCGTGTCCGGGACCTGAACCGCGACTACATGGGAGTCCAGCGACATAGACATTACGCTAATTGCTAGTCCCTCACTCTTCATTTTTTAACTGGGGGCTATGGATCCAAGCAATCTTCCCCAGTAATAAGCTTTACTACTATGCTAGGGCCTTCACACACAAAATTTTTCATTTCTTTGATCAGGAAGTGAAGAGTCTCCAATCACACAGTGATATTTTCCTTCAGTATTACTGCACTTAATAAACCCATGGACTGATAACACTTTCATTTTATAATCTGAAATCAGGCAGAGTGATAGAATGTATAAGAGCGCAGACTGGATTATAAAACAGATCTGAGTTTAAAGCCTGCTCTTACACTTACTAACTTTTACAAATAATTTTTTAAAAACTAAATGTATTTCTGTATCTGAGAAATATTGGTAATGATCCTTGCCTCAAAGAATTGTTGGGGAGAATTAAGTGTGACAAATAATAAAACTATGTTGCACAAAGTCAGGCATCTATTCATAAAAATACAGTAATGCTTGTGAATATATTGCATACATATTAAAACTTTGGACCCATGGTGGAGGGACACAGAGTAAGGGCCTGGATTTTTATGTATGCATTTGTACATATGATTGCATCATCTTATAGTGATATCTCTAGTCACTGCATTGCAATCAAATAATTCCTTTTCTGTCACGTTAAATATTTATTCTTTGGCATTGTAAACCATTCATAATAAGGGTATTATAGTCTAGCCTATTATACTAAACCGACAAATTTTATAAGATATGAATACAGAAAAGTGTCATTAAAATATTAGAATTTAAAACAAGTTTTGAAACATTTAAATGGAAATGTTTATTATTTAGAGGGTAGAGATATATGAAGAAATTAAATTTTTACAGACATAAAAATCTGTAAGTCAGGATTACCTACATTATAGGTAAGAGTAGAATTAGATGAATAAATGGAAAAAAGATCATGTGTTAATTAATTTTATTAATAATAATAAAATACTACAAATGGTACTTTAAAAATAGGAATCATGGGGACCAGCAATTAGCATAGTGGCTATGTTGCTGGATTCCCATATAGTCGACTGCGGTTCGAGTCCTGGACCTGGTGGCTTAAACTCACACCTGTCTTGCTGGCATGTGCCCTATAGCAAATACCAAAAAAAAAAAAAAAAAAAAAAATATATATATATATATATATATATATATATATGAATCATGCATTATAGTTAGAAATTTCTACTTAAACTAGTATTATCATATGCTATCATACAATTGGACTGAGTCTTGGCCCCTGCAGTTGAAAGAAAGTCTAATAAAGAAATATACTAAATAATTATAAAGAGAATTATTATATGTTAACAAAAAAGGAAACTAGTATCTTAAAGTCAGCTGCTAATGAATAGTGTTATTTATAAATTATTTTGTCTATTCATCAATACAGGTTTCGGGACCTGCAGTTGGCGTAATGGCTATGTTGCTGGACTCCCATGAAGTCGACCACAGTTCTAGTCCAGGACCCAGTGATTTAAACTCATGCCAGGCACGTGTGCATGCGTGCCCAAGATCCCGAGAGGAGAAAGGAGGAGAAGGGATTGCTTTGTGGTCATCCCTCCTGTGGGGAGGGTGACTTCTCGCTTTCTGTCTCTCTGTCTCTCTCTTTCTGGCAAGCACACATGCCCTACAGCAAAAAACACTCAAAAAAAAAAAAAAAAAAAAGAGGCTTCTAAAAATGTATATATAAAAGCTAAATTTACCATGGGCTAAATTGTACGTTAAACATGTTATACTTTTTATTTCTTTATTTCAAACTTTTAATTGTAAAATTAGATTATGTATTCATATTAACTACCTTGTTAACCGAAGTTTGATTGGCTCCATTATTTTCATCTGTGAAACATTTCATGAACCCAGGTTCTTAACTACTTTATGCTTAAACTTAAATTCTTAAATTTCTAAACTCTATAAAAAAATAAACAAATGGGCTAACCAGTGGCACAGTAGTTTAGGCAGCAATATCCAACATGGCTAACTGGGCAATTCAAGTCCTAAAGCTAATGACTCAAAAACCACACCAGGCTTGTGCGTGCGTGCGTGCGTGCGTGCGTGTGTGTGTATATATATATATGCCCCAAATCCCCAGAGATTAAAGGAGAAAAGATTGTAGTGTGGCCATTCCCATTTCCCCCTGGGAGGTGCTTCCTCGCTCCTCCTCTCTTCTCATCTCTCCCCCTGTGAGTGCATGAATCATATAACAATTATTTGTTTTTAAAAAAGAATGAAATATAGAAACTAAAATGGCTACCTTCAACAAACATTCATGGGGTCGTAATTGACGTATGCCAAAATCCATTTTAAACTAACATTAGTTAAAAATTGAGTACCCTTAAAATTCAAAATAATTAATGTAATTATCTTCAAAAGACAAAATGAGAGTGACATTTCTAATTGAGAAAGAGTTCAAAAATTAACATTTTGGGTGCCATTAGAGAAATTTTATTTGTGCTTTTGAATGGGAACAGATTTCTACTGCATTATTTATGCAGTAGACTGTGACCACTCCTTCTGTGTCCTCTCAGCCTTTTTCATCAACACTCATAGAGCTCATTTTTCAAAATACATATTATTTTCCCAATAAATCAAGCGAGCTCTATAGGAGCATATTACACCCTTTCATGTATAAAAAAGTACAAGGAAACAATATTTAAAACTTACCAAGTGTAGCTGATAAACTCTCTCACTGCTATAAATTTATAATTATCTAGCTATGGGTGTTTTCTGAACCATGTTTTTCCCTATCTAAACAACATGGATTATTTCAAACCAAAATGTTTACTACAAAGATTTCTTTCAATGTCTTTTTTTTTTTATTTTCTTTCACTGTGCTGTGAAAAGTACCTTATCAGTTTTATGGGGAGAAATACTTCCAAACTGATAGAGATTCTTACTATAAAATAGGTGCTAAAATTTTGGTATGAATAAATAGTAGACTTTAAATTTGCAAACTATCTTGATTATTTTCTTTACAATTTAAAGGAACTCTAACACAAGTATCCTAATTAGAATCAAATAGCATAAGGTCCTTGTATAATTCCACATGGACTTGATTTATCCTATTATAGAATGATGGAACTCACCAACAGACCTAAGTTTTGACTTTTGGTGAAGATTTAAACACCTCTTTATCACGGGGTAGTGATGGGAACTGAGCTGTGTGGTATGAACCCTGGTCAGCTCTGTTTGGGGCTTTGGCTTTACAAGAGTTGCTGAATAGCTAAAAGGAAGTGAAGCTTGGAGACCGTTACACGGAGGAGAAAGAGTCTGAGAATAATGGGGGTTTGGTGAACATAGCCAACTCATCAATTGTTTTGGTTGGGGACCAAGAGATGGTGTAGTGATTATGTCACTGGACTCCTACATAGTCGACTACAGTTTGAGTCCCGGACCCGGCAGCTTAAAACTCATGCCACATGTGTGTGTGTGTGTGCGTGCCCAAAATCATGAGAGGAGAATGTTGGAGAAGGGATCATGGTGTGGCTGTACTTCCTAGAGAGTGATTTCTCGCTTTTTGTCTCTCTGTCTTTCTGGGGAGCACATGTGCCCTGCAGCAAAAATCTCTCTCTATATATATATAAAAAGAAGTAGTTTTGCTTGTCTTGGAGCTTTGATATCTATAATAATAATTGCTAGATCTATTTTTAGGGGAATTAGCTACTTAGATGAAATAAAAACTTTACGATATGGCGATATTTCTCTTTTAATAGGAACTATATAACTCTAAGCTGGAAGACTGAGAGCCCACTGGTGAGTGTGAACTCCAGAGAAGTTTCTTTTTTTATGAAGACTTCTGATAAGGCCATTTTATTTATATTTAGGAGTTTCTGTATCATAGAAATGGGGTTATTAGGACAAGCTCTTAGGTTTTCAAATAAAGACCATGAATGTACAGTACTGGCTACCAGCCTCAGTGTCTTGGCATAATTTCTTAGTTTTAAAGTACAGCCAAAGTAAATGATTAGAGGCCTCATAATTATCAGTCAACTCTATTGTGTTTATATGAGGAAATAAAATTTTCATAGAAGAAATAGGTGAATTTCTCCTTTCCTAAAATTCTATTTTCTCTGTAACATTAAACAGTCACAAAAAGTATATAACTTTATTTCAGCATTTCAAATATCATAATTCTTTATTTTCAAAACTTTTGAATAATTAAAATGTGAAGACAATTCCTATCATTTGAATATTTTTATCTTTCCAAATTGTATGTTGAAACTTAATCATCAATAAAGCAGAATTGGTAGCTCTTGCCTTTGAGAGGCGATTGAATTATGAGGGCTCTGACTCTACCCTTATGATGGGGTTCGGTTCCATTATAAGAAGACTTGATGGAGGGAGTTTGTCCTTTCTTCCCTTCTACTTTCTGTCATGTCAGGACAGAGCAGTCAAGACACTCTCTCAGAACCAGAGGCCTAATCCTCACCAGAAAATGAACTTCCAAGTTTCTTGATTTTGGACTTCCCAAACTTCAGATCTTTAAGAAATTAATTTATGTTCTTTATAAATTACCCAATCTCAGGTATTTTTTTCCAGCAACACAAACAGACTAAGACATGTGACTATGGATTCCTAACCAGTTATATTTCATAATAAGTGCATTCAAGAAATTCCTATTCAGGGAACCAGCAGTTAGCGTAATGGCTATGTCGCTGGACTCCCATGTAGTCGACTGCGGTTCGCGTTCCGGACCCGGTGGCTGAAAACTCACGCCAGGCGCGTGTGCGTGCGTGCCCAAGATCCTGAGAGGAGAATGGAGGAGAAGGGATTGCAGCGTGACCATTCCCCCCTGGGGGGTGATTTCTCACTTTCTGTCTCTATGTCTCTCTCTGTCTGTCTGGCGAGCACACGCACCCTATAGCAAAAAAAAACTCTCCAAAAAAAAAAAAAGAAATTCCTATTCATTCTATCAACATTTTTGGTGAGTACCATTTGCTACTAACGCTATAAAGTAGTGGGAAAAATTAAAATCTAATGGATAAAACATAGAATCTGAACTCCACTGTTTTGGTTTAAATCTCAGTATTTCTACTTTCTAGCTTTGTGTTGACCACACAAATTACTTAACCTCTTAGTGCTTCACTTTTCTCATCTGTAAACTATTATATTTTTTAAAATGTATTATTTTATTTCATTTTATTTTATTTATTTTAATTTTACCAGAGAGGAACTGAAAGAGAAAGAGAAGGCAAGCCACCAGGTCCGGGATCCAAATCACAGTTAGTCATGTGGGCATTCAGCACCCTTAACCATGATGTCACCCGCTGGTCCCTCTTTTTGTTTTTTAAGGTATTTACCATAGGGCATGTGCATTGTCTAGAGAGAGACAAAGAGAGACAGTGAGAGGGAAAGTGAGAAATCACCTCCCAGCAAGGATGGCCACATTGCAATCCCTTCTCCCCCATTCTCGTTAGGGATTGTGGGCATACATACACTGTGCTTTGCATGATTTTCAAGCTACCAGGTCTGGAATTCAAACCACAGTCAACCATGTGGGAGTCCAGTTCCTTAAACAATATGCCACCTGCTGACCCCAAATACTATCTGTTTTTTACAGATACATAAGTATGTTTCATTTTTATGATGATTACATAAGTTGAATAAATAAAAGACCTACCAGAATTTGGTACATGTTAAATCTAATAAGTACAGGTTTTAAATTGTATATGTATTTTTTTTAATCTTAGCTTTTTTTTTCCTTCTGTGTTTCAATGGACAATTTGTTTAATAAGAAAAACATTATTTTTGTTGGTTCAATATAAACATGAAAATAATTACCAAATATGAAAAGTAATATTAAAATATCAATAGTTTCATTTGTGTTTCACAGGCTCTATGGAGCTTCTAAGATATTCATATTGAATTTATAGAACATTAAATTATATAAAATTCAATTTTTCTTATAATTTCAATTTCTTACTAGTAGGAACAGAAAATAATAACAGAAAAATAGAAATAAACCTGAAACACTATGGGGCAAGAAACAGACAAAAGACATTTGCTGTATTCAAGTTTTTTTGAGTCATTATTTTCTATGACTTAAATAAGGTGGGGATTTTTATGCTAATGGTTGTGTATACTCACCGACAGGTAGAGAAAGACAGAGATAACCCCTTCTCCATTTCTCCATCTGTCTGGAATTGCATATGCACAGATATGTACCAGGCATGTTTTTCAAGACTGCCTGGCTCAGGAATCAAACCATATTTGAGGAATTTGGCTCCCTTAACCACTAGCCCAGGGTGCCAACCATAAATAATTCTTGATATTAATAATTACAGAGAATTTTTTTAAAGTTCTGTTCACATATTATATGAGCCTAGCCTCTAAAATCAACTTCGTTGACTAATTTCTAGTAACAAATAAATCAGCAAGCTGTTTATATAGAAGCTTTAAATGTCCAGACTCTATCTAATTGATATTTGCAACATCCTTTTTTAATTTTATTTTTTATTTATTCATTCATTGATTTTTTAATTTGACCAGAGAGAGACAGAGGGTGGGAGTGAGAGAGAGAGGAAGTGAGAAAGCAAGCCACCAGGTCCAGGACTCGAGCCCCGGTCGACCATATGGGAGTGTCCAGCGCCTTAACCACCACGCCACCCGCTGATCCTCAGCAACATCCTTCTAAGATAGGTATCAGTTAGTTATTACTTTTCCCATCAGACATTTTAAAATGCTATAAAATCTATTACATTCATACAAATCCATTGAAAATCATACTGAAATGCATTTTAATTGAATACACTAATTATTATATTGTATTTTTGACTTCCTATTAACAATGAAAGAATAATTTAAAACACTATACTCATTTGTCACTAAATATATAGTCTGTAATCAAGGTCAGGATATTTTCAATCTCTACTTATGAGTTCAATGACTCTTCTATTAATGTCATAGAAAAAGTATACAGTTCCCAGAACAAAACTGACAATTCTTTCTGAAGCTCATAAGATTAAGAGAAGTCATCATTATACTTTTGAAATACTAATGGGCAGAGGTGACCAAATCCAATCTATTACTTCAAGATTTACTTTAGAAAATTGGATTTCTTTTTCCAATAACTCATTCTCTTCATGCTTACATACCATTAGCTTGTCGGGAAAGTCATGACGCATTTTTCTATGTTGTTTTATGCAAAAATGTGTCATGACTTTCCCAATGACCCAATAAGTAGTAAAATACTTGCAGATTTTAAAAACTATCACTGGAGACAGCAGATGGTGTAACGGCTACATCACTGGACTCCTACAAGGACAACTGAGGTACAAGCCTGGACCTGGTGGCTTGAAACTCACACTGGGCACATGCGTGTGTGTGTGCCCAAGATCTTGGGAGTAGAATAGAGGGAAAGGGATTGCAGTTTGGCCATATCCCCTGGGAGGTGATTTCTCACTTTCCCTCTCACTGTCTCTCTCTCTGGTAAATGCACATGCCCTAACCAAAAACCTCTTAAAAAATTATATATATATATATATATATGTATATATATATATATATATATATATATACATATATATATATATATAATCAAAAAAGATAAGGTGGGAATGTTTTGAACTGAATGCTTTGACCAAACTTCTCCTTTGCTATTTATTGTCACTTCGTTGGTCAAAGTCTGCAAAGATAGGGATCAATCAACTTCATTCTCTTAAGTATTTTGCTCATTTTAATGTTAAACTGCCTTGGGGTTGTTCTTGGTTATAATTTTGATTCTAAATCTTCAGGATTTGTGTGCTTTGCTGGAAAATAAGTGAATTTTTATTAAATTTTTATTTTAAAATAATGTCTATTAAATGTATAGAAACTAATTTTTACACAATTTCATATAAGTTATATCATGTCAAACTATATCAGAAATAAAGTAATCTTTCTGGGATGGTCTTATTTAGTTAAGGTACTAGTTCCTCCCTAAGGAACTCAAGAAAGTAAAAGGGTGAACAAAAATAACATACTCATACAAACAATGGAGGTGTGTACTGTGGCCCAAGTTTAGTACTGTTACAAATTTAGAGTGTTGGGTAGAATGCTTGTGTTATACTAACTCAACTCTGATTATACTAGCTCAGAAAACAGTTATTTTTATTAAACTGCAAAGATTTACCTAAAATACATACACTGGAACTTTGAAAATATTTGGCTTAGTTTCTGTCATAATACTTTAGAAAGTATTGAAATATAAAATGTTTAATTTCCAGGAAAGTATGTGTCTAGTTAACTTTCAGGAAGTCAAAATTTTGTTCTTTAAATGGACCTTAGGTTCTAATTTGGTAATATCAACTGGAGATTGGTAGATGTTTAACATACACATAAATGGACAGAATAGTTGAAACACAGACAGTGGACAATGGAGAGTTCATGGTTTAAATTCTAAAATTTCAACTTATTGGTTCATATTAAAAAAGTTGTTTGTCCCTGCTCCACCTTGATATTTTTACCTGATTATTTTTCTGGAAAATTACACCAATTGAAGTTACCTGTTTAACAGCATCTCCACCAATATTTGTGGAGATCTTGCATTTCCTTTGTTTGCCCTTATGTGTACTCTTATAGAAGATGTCAAATAAATTTTAGACAATGGATTGAGAAGTGATCATGTGACTACCTGGATGTCTCAAAAGCCCAACTGAGTGCATAAAATACCTAGTCTATGTCCAAATTGTTTTTTCTCAATCTCAGGCTATGAGTGAATCAGAAATTAAAGGACCCAGTGAAAAGAGAGAAGGCTAAGTAAAGTTTGGTCAAGTCAGGTATTTTGTCCATACTGGTCAATGGGTATAAGCAATTTCATTGTCATTCATGAGGTAAAAAATGGGAATGTAGGGGGTATGTGTCTTAGGAAATCAAGAAAGGGTATATATATCTAAATCATATTGAGAAGAGTGGTTCTTTGTAGTAAGCTATTTTCTGGAATAAAGAAGGAGGGGATATTTCTTTAACCTTGGTATTTTCTGTTAACTAAAGTTAACAGAGTAAAGGCTAATGTTGTCAATTCCAAGTTGCAAACTGTGTCAAGAACTATTCCATGTGTCTCTCATTTCCCTTGGACCAGAACATTAAACTAGCTGAATCATGATCTTTTCCTGGTAGAGGCTCAGAAAGAAAGCCCAAAACACAAGGACATTACATGTGTAAATTCATTCTTCTTATGCGAGACAACTTGGTCATAACTGCGTGGTTCAAAGTCATGTGACTTGGTACAAGTGCAAGCAGTAGGGTTATACACATCTATTCTGTGAGAGGAATAGCAGAATCACATAGCAAAGATGATGGACAAAAGAAAGAGTAGAGAGTGGGTAGTCATCACACAATTACTCACAGCCATAAAAATATAAAATATCACGATAAAATAACTAAATTTTGGGTCCAGTAGATAGCATAGCAGTTATGTCAGTGGACTCCCACATGACTGCAGTTTGAGTCCCAGGCCCAATGACTTAAAACTCATGTTGGGCACGTGTGTGTGCATGCCTAAAATCCTGGGAAGAGAATGAAGAGGAAGGGATTGTGGCGTGGTCATGTGGAAGATAGCATATTAGATCTTGCACATGAGCAACTGTTTGTCCATTTTGTTCCCTTATCATAGCATGGCTGTCTGCTTCTGTAAACCTGCTTGCTCTTCCCATGAGAAAATAGCTCGTGCCAACCATACAAAAAAACCCACAGCTGGGACAACGTCCTGTACCTGCTACGGTCTTTACTAACTAGCCTGAAACCCTTTTGTTTAGCAATGTGACTGCTTTCATGGAAACCCCACTCCCATCAGAAATAAGTAACCTACTTGATTCAGCTTCTGTAACTGCTTTCACATGGGAATCCTGCACACTTGGCAACGACCCCTATAAGAGGTTACCCCAAACTTTGACTGGTGCTACAGTTCTGACTCTCGGCCCCGGGGCCTCAGGATGTAGTCGCTGGCCAGCTAATAAAGACTCCTTTTAAACTTAATCTAGTTTTGGTGGTCATTCATTTGGTGGCACTCTACAACAGTCATCACCCCTGAGGGCAATTCCTCACTTTCCGTCTCACTGTCTCTCTCTGTCTCTCTGGAGAGTGCATGTGCCCTAAGGCAAAAACCTCTCCAAAAAAAGAAAAAAAGAAAGAACTCAATTTTATATTAAGCAAGGTCTGAAAGGAAATAAAATGTGAGGACTTCCCCTGCTGTCACATATTCATATTATAACTTAATCGCTCTGCTATGTTTCATACTTCTCTAGTGCTTTTATAAGTTTTCTAAAAATTGCCAGTTCTTCACTCCTTTTTGCCCAACTGCTTTAATAGCTTGCTTTGCACTTTGTCTTTTCTGTCATCACCCTTGTCCCAGAACTTTATATCTAGAGCAGTTAGAAATATTTAGAACAGAATGGGGCATGTTATTTTCTCCTTACTTCAGCGTGTACATAAAGCAGTTGAAATCCAGATTAACTGTGATTTCTTTCGCTTCTTAGTTGAACATCGAAACTCCTATAATCTTGCTTTAATAAAGATTGAATAATACCTTCTCTACTAACCAAAATTCACTGGCTATTGAGATACAGCTGATTTTCCTCGTTCACAGTTGCTGTATTTCTTCATATCCTTTGTATTCTGTTAATCATCAATCACTGACACAAGCATATAATTTTCTTTATTTTATGGAATGCTGTTATCTTAGAATCACTATTTTATATTAAACCATGTTAAATGAAAATGGAAAGATTTGAACAAAATATTTGGTCTGAGGCTTAAAAGTTGGAGGAAAAAACAAATATCAAAGTCATGATCTAAATCACCACAGCTTTTGAAACTATAACTGTAATATACTAAAGAACTTCCATTTTATACATAACTGAAGAGAGATTATGTGAAAATTATATGCCTGTGAAACTTGCCAGTTATATGTCATAGCTCAGAAGACAGTGAGAATGTTGTTCCACATTTCTGATGTGCCACTCTATTTATTTTTAAAAACATATTTCATATTGACAGAAATAAAAAGAATGCCAGATAGAATTATGTATGCTTTTCCTAAATAAATCATTGCACTCATGAAAGTAGGTACATTCTTGGGCCAAAGACCTACAACCAAAGCAGATATGATGATAAGGCTTCTTGGATTTAAATATTCATTCTTCATATACTTCTTGACAATAATGAAGATTTCTTGAAGAGTATGTTAAGAATGATCATGTTAGAAAACTGAATATGTATTTTTGAAAAAAATGGGCATTTGCAGTTGATCATTCACTCGATTTTGAAAAAGTAGGTGTCAAAAATGTGTCTTCGCTAATGAAGATAGACAGATTTAGGACTAAAATTCCAATCTAGAGCTCTATCGAAGAAATGGAGTATGGCTTGCTTCACTCAGCAGTAAGTCTTCCATATTCATCCACTTCCTGTCAAAAGCCAGGGTTTTGTTGTTTTTTATGGATGAATTGTATTCCATTGAGTATATGTGCCACAGTTTTTCTAACCATTCATCAGTTCGTGGGCATTTGGGTTGTTTCCATGACTTAGCAATCGTGAAACGTGCCGCAATAAACATCGATGTGCAAGCACTTTATATTTTGTAGTTTTATCAACAATACTAGGGAGAAAGGTTCACCTGTTGAAATATCCATTTTGTAAGACAAATAATAATTTGATTGAATGTATGGAAGAAAATGAAATGAAAAAAAAGAAAAAAAATAGAAATGGAGCATGTTTTTTTCTCCACTATCTCATTTTTAAAAATATTTATTTTTTATGTGCTAGAGACTGAGTACATTTATCAGAGAGAGACAGAAAGACAAGGAGAAACACCCCTTTATGGGTAAGGGTCGTGCTGCAACCCCTTCTCTTCCATTTCTCCCTCCTTTCAGGAGTTTGAGCATACATGCACACACCCCAGAGTGTTTATCAAGTCACCAACTCTAGCACCCAAATCATGTAATGAGACACGTGAAATCTCGCTCCCTTATTCGCCAGGCCATGGAACCAGCCCCCCTCATTAAGTCTAAGAGAAAAAGGTAGTTATTTAATTTAGGAACAGTTTATATTTTATCTAAGGATTTTATGACATCAGTAATAAATCATTTTCACTCCCCAATTGTAATGAATATCTTGAAGAGTCGCCAAAACATGTTTTTCTTATCATAATACTTTATCAATTAATGAAATTAGTTATAGATAAGTGCTTGTCAATATTCTGAGGTGTTTTGTGATTTTACCATACTTGCAAACTAGCAAGTTTTTCTCCCTCCATTACATGGATTCTGGAAAAAGGCATGAGATTCCTAGATTTGAAATTATTATATTACTCATAACACAACAAAAAATATGATCTTAATGATGCCATTGGTTATTCTTACCCTGAAGTCCCACAGTGTCTTCAATAGTGCCTCAGGTAGGTTCTGAAAATAAAGGTATGTGCCAGAGCTAAGTAGGATCTTCGAACCTAGTAAACTTCTATCTTAAAACATGGTGGCTAACAAACCCGCCTGACTTTTGTCTAGGATGAAGACGTTATCGTCTTTAGTTATCGTCTTTATCCTGGATAGGAAGTAAATCTATACTCTGACTTGGAAGAAATATATATATATATATATATATACACACACACACACACACACACACACACATATACACATACATACACATATGTGTGTGTGTGTGTGTGTGTGTGTGTGTATATATATATATATAAATTCTAGATTCATATATATATATATATATATATATATATATATATATATAAATTCTAGATTCTTCAGCATGAAAACATCCTTGAACAAACAGTTCAGAACTAGAGCTATTAATATCTATGCTCAGAAGTAGGGCATAAAAATAAGTGACCCAAGGAGAACTGTGAGTCTCAAAATATACCTCATTTCTTATTTTTTAAAGAATTATTTAATGTATTATTATTATTATTATTATTTTGATATAGGGCCTATATGCTCATCCAAGAGAGAGAAAGAAAGCAAGCAAGCCATCACGTTAGAGGCTCAAACCACAGTTGGCCCTGTAGGAATCCAGTGCCTTAACCACCACACTACCCGCAGGCACCGATAAAGTTTTCATGAGTACACCAATTTGTCAATCACTTTAATTTATCTGACCAACAGAATGAGATAGAATTTGTTTACTATTTTCCATGCAACATTAAATTAAATTTACTATCAACAGCCACTCTATGTAATAACATAATACTCAACTGTACTTTTGAACTCAGCTATGGCACCCAAGGCCCAGCTAAGTAACTGTCCTAACCCATCAGAATCTAGGTGGCTTCTTCTATATTGACTTGAGGTACTAATCTAAGAATGGCAGGTTTCATTAGGCAACATACAAACTCCGTCTTTGAAAGGAGAATCGAAACTCTAGAGCAATTCAGTTATTCCTAAGACCCAGGCTAGTGACCTAAGGCTGACCTGAATGACTTTCAGGGCTGGGGGGTGAGTAAGGTTTCTTCACTTGACATTTTCTTATGACTACTCCTTAGATGCAAGTCACCTTGTTTTTGAGTACTAGGCAAAATAATGCCTCTCTCACACACAGGAAGTGCATACAACAGGAATCATAGGAATAACATTTTTTTGCTTTATTTTTACAGTTATTTTAGCTTTCTATATAGAACTTACAGTACCTGGGGACACAGGTTGTCGGTGCATCCAGTGCAGCCTACTAAGAAGATGGTAGGCTTTAAGACTTTTAGTTCAACTCGGATAATTTAATACAACAATTATTTTAAGTGGGATGACCTGGGTAGTTGTTCAGATTGTTCTGTAAGATACTTGTTCTAAAACCACTGTAGAGTAGCATTTATTGTCATAAAAGGGGAGTGAGGGAAAATTCCAAAAATATCTTCCACTGGAGAGGTAGAGTCTAGGCTATAGATATTGGAAGAAAATTATACTCTGTTTTGCCTGCTGTCCATGACTTTTTTTCTTTTCTTTTCTTTTTTTTTTTTTTTTTTGGAGAGGTTTTTGCTATAAGGGCCAGACAGACAGAGAGAGACAGAGAGATAGAAAGCGAGAAATCACCCCCCAGAGGGGATGGCCACACTGCAATCCCTTGTCCTCCATTCTGCTCTCGGGATCTTGGGCACGCACGCACATGCGCCCGGCATGAGTTTAAGCCACCGGGTCTGGGACTCGAACTGTGGTCAACTATGTGGGAGTCCAGCGACATAGCCATTACATTAACTGTTGGTCCCGATAACTTTTTTTTTTCTATTTCCATAAGTGTTCAGAACAGAAGTTTTAACAGATTTTGTTCTAGAATGTCTTTTTTTAAAAAAAGCCATTTTGCTATAGGGCACATGTGCTCGCCAGAGAGACAGAGAAAGAGACCGAAAAACAGACAGTGAGAAATCATCACCACCACCACCACCATCACCACCACCACCACCACCGGGGGGAGATGGCCATGGCATCTTCACTCTCCTCTTGGGATTTCCGGTGTGAGTTTCAAGCTACTGGACCTGAGACTGAACTCTGGTTGGCCATGTGGGAGTCCAGCAACATAACTATTTCACCATCGTCCACTTAAACATCTTTGATTATTAAACCACCTTGGAAGGTAGAACCCATCTTCTTTCCCTGCTAGAGGAAGCAAAGGGCATTGTTCATTTGTTATCCAGAAAAAAGATGTTTCCTTCTGGGACAAACATTAGGAAGGTTTGTTAGGACCTCCTTGTAATACTAGTGCTTACCTAAACTCAATTTTCTTTAGTGGTGATGCAAATCCGTTGTGTGTGCGTCAGTTCAAGACTATTCCACATGACTCTGTGAGACTTGAAAGGCAAAGAAATAAGGTATGGGCACTGAGTTTATGATGACCACTGCCGTAAGTAATAAAACCATCTGTCTCTGTTTCAGAAGTCTCTTGTCTTTTGCCAGTGTGTATGAAACTGTGGTCTGCTAACATGTTATCTCGTAAATTGGGAAAAATCTCAGGCCCTCTACTTTTTGATAATTTTTAGTAAGAAGCAGTCTTATTGTGGGCTTGTTACCAACTTGTCTGAATATGGTGAGATAGAACACCCACGCATACAACAGTTACATAAAGCAGGTTTGGGCCCTGGATGTTAGACCCTGAAAAAGAATAGAGTAGAGCCTGTACTATTCTGATCAACTCCCCTCTTATCTCAGAATGTTGCATTCCTAGTACATGCTATGGTTTTTCCTGCAAACTATATAGGTGAGAAAGTAAGTTCAGAACTGAATCAGTCCAAAATCACTAGAGAACTGTCTTGCTTTCTTTTAGGATTAAAAGATCTAAAAGAAAATTTATTAATTTAGTATTTATCACAACTATATAAAATTTATAGTTCAAAAAATAAATATATATTTATGTATATATATGTATTTTAATACTCATTTCCATTTGATAGTATTTGATACTAACCAACACCCAAATAACAGATAAGTTGACTTTGCCAAAGTGTAAGCAGTGGAAATGAAAAATCTTATCAGGCTGAGACCCAACTTCATCAGTCTCAATATCTTTCTGAAAATCAAGTAGAATTACTTTACTCTTAAATACTTTCCTAACCCAATCTTATATCGCATAATTTTATAATTTGACATACATTTTTAAGGCTTTATGAAAATGAAAACAGACCAAAAAAATAAATTTTTTTTTTGGAGAGTTTTTTTAGCTATAGGGCGCATGCACTCGCCAGACAGACAGAGAGAGACAGAGAGACAGAAAGCGAGAAATCACCCCCCAGAGGGGATGGTCATGCTGCAATCCCTTCTCCTCCATTATCCTCTCGGGATCTTGGGCACGCACGCACACGCACCCGGTGTGAGTTTTAAGCCACCGGGTCTGGGACCCGAACCACGGTCAACTACGTGGGAGTCCAGCAGCATAGCCATTACGCTAACTGCTGGTTCCCCAAAAAAATCAATTTAAAACTTAACTGGAATGATCATTGAAAAGAATTAGTAATTGTGATTCCTATTTTTTTTTTCTGTGGGCAGGAGACAGAGAAACAGCACCACTAACAGAGTCTTGATGCCATGACCCAACGCCAGCCTCAACCAGCAATGAAATGTGGGCACGTGTGTGACCAGCATTCTTATGGAAGTCTCCAGATATGACCTTGGAAACTTCTCATACAGGCCAGTCTTGCAGTGTCCCCATTGACTGCTATGCCACCATCTGGCCTCTCCCATGATATATTTAGACTTTAGCACCAGTATATAAAAAAAAAAAAAAAAAAAAAAAAAAACTAGTGTAAAAATTTCCTTAAATTCATAGGCAAGATGTTAGTCTATATATAACAAGCTATGTTATGAAGAATTTTTTCATATTTCTCTCATGATAGCCTTAGATTTTCAATATTTGTAGAGGAAATGAAAACTTCCCTTAGGGTAACCAACTAATTCAATAATAGTTGGTATTTAGGAAAACACTAACTGATTTTTACATTATTGAAATACATATTTCATTTTAAAATATCAAATTGAGTTTATGGTAAGGAATTAGAGTATTCAGAAAATGCATTACCATTGTGGGAAAGATTAAATGGGAAAAACTATGTAGAAGGTAATTAAATGGCTTTCAGTGTAAAGAAACATGACGCAAAGTCTTTTTACACATTGATAAAAAGGTGAGAGTTGTAAATTATTTTATGTGGGTTATAGCTATCATTATTTACTAATAGGTTTAAATTAGAAAATGTTTTAAGTAATCATCAGACATTTATTTAAAAATAAACCAATTACATGATACCATAGGTAATTTTTTATGGAAAATAATTTTTAAACATATTTTAAATGTGAGACATTGGTATTTTTGTGTATTTTTGTGAACTTCTATAATGTGTGGCTTAATGGAAGACATCTGGACTCTTATTTGCTTCTACATTTAATCTTTTTTAATAGCCTGTTTAGTTGAAGTTAATAAAGAAAATCCTGCCTCACACCAGTATTTAGCTTGTTTTCTGCTCATACCTTGAGAACTGTACTAGATTATAATAGCATCTCAATATTTTAAAAACCTTAAACCAGTACTTGATATCAAAAAAAATTTATTATAGAGAATTAAGGTCAACAGAGTGACTTTTTGAAACACATGTAGGTGGGGATTGAGTTAAGACTGTAGGCAAAATACCCTAGAATTTTCCAATGCTTTTACATAATAACACAAACAACTAGATATCAGTATAGACTGTTCCTTCATTTGATCAATTAAAAAATATATTTTCACAAACTATAAAATAACAACCTCCTAGAACTTTGCACATTCACTTATTAAATAAGAATTCAATCTTTAATCCAACAAGTGAAATTGCATTCTACCACATACTAGATTCAGCTTTGTAGAATCTTTCCTTCTTTTCGATGAAGCACATTAAATGTATTTACTGTATCAGTGCACTTCTCTATCTAGCATGAACTCTGCTATCATTTCCATGACCTAGACTCCACTTTCTCTCATTTGTGGATCTCTACATTGCTGGCATTACCTTAAGCAACATTGAAATATTTCTTACAGACACACACAACCTTGAAGTCCAAGATGACTGATTATTTACCTCACATTGACTTGCAGGGTAACTGGATAAAAAAAAAAAAAAAAAAAAAAAAAAAAAAAGAGAGAGAGAGAGAGATGTAGCACTGAGAACTAATTTTGGGGTCTTGTCCATGACTTAGAGGTTAAAGGGAGTCAGATCCCACATGGCTGATCATTGTTTGATTCCAATCCTGGAGGCATGAAAAGCACTTTTGTATGTGCATGTGTGCCCCAAACCTGAACAGGATGTAGAAATGGAGAAAGGATTGTGGCATGGCCAAGCCCTGGGAAACGCTTCTTCCTATCTCTCTGCCTCTATCTCTCTATCTCTCTATCTCTTTTTGGCAAGTGCACATACTCTCTGCCAATTAAACAATTAATTTGGACACTATGTTAAACATCAAAAATAGTGAATATTTCTAGTGTTTAAAGCTTTAAAAATTATGTAATTTGCTTTTCAAAATGACCCTGTGTTGCAATTATTTTCTCATTTTTTTACAAGTGAATACTGAACACTGGAACCAGTAGCTGGCATAATGGCTATGTCACTGGACTCCCATATAGTCGACTGCAGTTTGAGTCCCGGACACAGTGGCTTAAACACACACAGGGTACGTGTGCGTGTGTGCCCAAGATCCCAAGAGAAGGGATTGTGGTGTTGCCATTCCCCCTGAGGGGTAATTTCTCACTTTCTGTCTCTCTATCTCTCTGTCTTTTTGGCGAGCACACGTGCCCTACAGAAAAAAAAAATCTCAAAAAGAACGAACAAAAAAAGAAATGAATTCTGAACAAGGAGAAGGAAGTAATGTTCTCAGGATCATGGTAGGAGATGAATCTACCAATCAAAACTGGGATGTCAAAGTTAACTTTCAAGACTCAATCAATTCACCATCATACTAAATTATCTTTTAAAAGGAAATAAGTACTTTATTTAATGATTTAATATGTATTCACTTATTTGTGATCCGTATTCATTTTCCAATGAATTGATATTAATGTCCTAACAAACTGTATGTCTAAAATTTCAAGGAACTACATTTGTTTCTGTATCACCATTGGGAGAAAAGTTCTATGCACTCTAACAGTATTTTAACACTTAAAATATGCAAGAAGGAGTCAAGTGGTATGGTTAAGGCACAAGACTCCCACATGGTCGGCAATGGTTTATGTCTCAGACCTGGCAGCTTAAAAAGCACACAAGGCATGTGCATGTATGTGTCCAAAATCCCAGGCAGAGGATGGAGGATAAGGGATTACAGCATGGCCATCATCCCTGGGTATGACATCTCACTTTCTCTCTCACTATCTTTCTCTTTCTGTCTCTCTCTGGTAAGGACACACACCTAATGGAGACCTAAAACATTAACAACAAACAAACAAACAAATAAAAACAAGAGATTTTTATGAGGTAATAGAATGCCAGAGGTTGTATTAATGAATAACTCTTGTTTTACTTTTTAATAATGTGATGGTTTAGTCAAGTTAGAAACATTTGGGCTTTAAATAAAAAGATGAAAGTGGATAATAGATTGAGCACACTGAAAGATATTCGTTTAGGGAATTAACTTACAATGCTGAAAACATAATTACTGCCTGATTGAAATACATTTTTTCTCTTATAGACATTTATTTTTCATTTATTAATTTCAATGCTCATTACACTCTGATTACACTCTTTTGAGAGGAAATAAGATTTGAAGTGCCTTGCATTGTGTTCATTATTTTTTTCTACAGAAACTGTAGATTTGACATGTACTTGAATTCATTGTACTTTTCTCTCTTCAGTTTCTATTTTAAGCTGATTGTATTTGTAAGAAAAAATGAGGAAGAACACTTAGTTGCAAATCAGTCCCTGAATGATGAGAGCTTATTTAAAGTGTCAAAAGTAGTACATTTACTATGAAAGTTTTGATGGAACTACCAATGAATTCTGAATCATGAGAAAATGTAAAGCCTGTATCAACCATGCATAACTACTCTACAGTGATTTTGTTCTTATCATCTAGTACTGATAATCAAGAACATCTTATTTATTAATTTAGATAGATCAATTTGTAATACATTAGAGATGGCATAAAACATAAAACCAAACAAGACCTTTCTTAGAGTGCACTCTCTTAGACCTTGTCTCTCTGTACACTACGCATATATGAGATAACTTTCACATGCAGAATTTCATATGTCAGCTGAGCATTGAACCTTTAGAGCGTATTGCCACTTTACAGCTGACTCACTATTACACACTTTGGTTTCTTATAGATTATTAATAATTACATGTGGGAACTGAGTATACACCCACACACACATATACAGAAAATTAAATGCAATGCAGTACATGATTATAAGTATTATTGGTATTGAGAATTAAACGTAGTAAAGATCCCTTAGACATAAAGTGTTTAGAAAATGATTTGAGAAACTGGTAGGCAGACCCTGTTTAGATTGAGAAAGCCGATGGCTTTCTGCAAAGAACAAATGTTATATATAAAATCATGAAAAAAGATTCAAGAAAGAAATGGTACACAGGACTGAAAGTGAAAAAAAACAGAGGAAATCATATCAATCATTTTTTAATCATAAAAATATATTAAATATATTAAATGCATTTGATCTTCAACAGAATAGTTTCTTATTAAAAAATAAAAATTAAAAATGGTCAAGTATACAAAGCTACATAGAAAAGAAAAATAATTTTTGTTAAGGTTTTGCCATAGAGTGTGTGCACTTACCAGAGGGAAATGGAGAGATATAGAGAGGGAAAGTGAGAAATCATCCTCCAGGGGGAATGACCATGCCACAGTTATTTCTCCTCCATTCTCCTCTTGGGATTTGGGGAATGAACACACATGCTCCCAGCACGTTTTTCATGCTGCTGAGTCCAGGACTTAAACTGCAGTTGGTCATGTGAGAATCAGTACCTTGGGACTGACTAGCAGTTAGTGTAATGGCTATTTCGCTGAACTCCCATGTAGCCGACTGCGATTCGAGTTCTGGACACGGTGGCTTAAACTCATGCTGGGCACGCGTGTGTGCATGCCCAAGATCCCGAGAGGAGAATAGAAGAGAAGGGGTTGCACATGGAAAATCTCCCATGGGGGGATGATTTCTCACTTTCTAGCTCTCTCTCTGTCTTTCTGGCGAACACATGTGCCCTATAGCAAAAACCTCTCCAAAAAAAAAAAAAAAAAAAGAAGAGTCAGTACCTTAACCTCCACACCACCTACTGGCCCTGAAAAATTACCTTTAAACTTAGTCTTTGCAGCTAACCACTTCCAACACTTTGTAGCACGTAATGTGAAAGGAATAAGCTTATGATATCATATTGTCCTGAAGCCAAGTAGTCAATATAAACTAATCGAGGAAAATACTTAAACCTGTGTGTCAAAGGTTTGTATTGAAGACAAACATAAATTTTTGAGACAGCTTTCTTTCATTTTCTCAATACCCTCAGAAATTTAGCCACCTTCAAACAATCACTAAATTGGGAAGATAAACAGTAGGTAGGCAATGCAAGAATTCAAAACACTCTCCGTTAAATTCTCAAATCAATTTGAGAGTTTATTTTCTTGGCATTTAGTCAAATTTTATACTTGTCTATAAGCATTGAATGATCTAGGAATTGCTTTACACTTTAGCTCTTAAAATATTATATAATGAGACCAGCAGATGGCATAATGGACATCACTGGACTTCCATGTTGTCAACCATGATTCAAGTCCCAGACCTGGTGGCTTAAAACTCACACCAGGCACCTAGTGTACAATGCCCCAAATCCCAAGACAAGACTAAAGGAGAAGGGATTGTGGCATGGCCATCCCCTGAGGGGTGATTTCTCAATTTCTGACTCTGTTTCTCTCTGTCTCTTTGGCTAATGCACATGTGCTGTAGCAAAACTTTCTCTCTCTAAAAGAAAAAAATATATAGTATAGTTTCTGTCTTCTTCAGAAGGATTTAAACACACACACACAGACACACACACACACATATATGTATATATATATATATATATTATGTATCACCTAAGGGAAAGTTCTAATCACATGTAAGTAAGAAATAATTCTTCTTGCTAGATAAAAAGACAAGAAAATATTACTGCATGCATTATACAGTGTGTGCAAGCCCACAACATACATGCATGCACAAATACATACATGTAATTCATATTCACAAACATAAGTTTAAGTATGTATTATATATGGTTTCAGACCTTCCTGGTTTGTTTTTTTAATTCAACATGAACTTGTGTCACTGTTTTAAATAAATCTATACTTTATTTTATGGAAATAGATTTATTTTTCTAATTCTATTCTAATAATCATCACATATTCCTTATTTTCTTATATCATAAATATTATTGAAAAAAACCTGTGCATTTTAATTTTGAATTCTTACATCATAATTTTTCCAAGATAATTAAAAACAATCTCCAAGTCAAAATATTGGATAATTTTAAGGTGTTTCAAATATCTTACAAAATCTTTATCCAAATAAAAACCAAATTATCATTCACCCAATACAAACAAAACTGCAATTTTCTTTCAGTCTTGTCTAGACTGAGTAGTTTTATTCCTTCAAATTTTTCTTTTCTAAAATATTTTAATGCCAGCTTAAACATTACTGCATGATTATTTTATCACAATGGTGTCTATAATGCTTATAAATTGAAGAAACTTAAAGGTCTTCTACTAGTGAAGTAAATACATAACTTTTGATGTATACTTAAAAAATGAAATATCTGGGAACCAGCAGTTAGCGTAATGGCTATGTTGCTGGACTCCCACATAGTCGACTGCGGTTCGCGTCCCGGACCCGGTGGCTTAAAACTCACGCCGGGCATGTGTGTGTGCGTGCCCAAGATCCCAAGAGGAGAATGGAGGAGAAAGGATTGCGGCGTGGCCATTCCCCCTGGGGAGTGATTTCTCGCTTTCTGTCTCTATGTCTCTCTCTGTCTGGCGAGCGCACGTGCCCTATAGCGAAAATCTCTCTCAAAAAAAAAAAAGAAATATCAGCCAGTCATTAAAAATCACATATGTTAAGCATATGGATTGTTAGTAAAATTTCTCACATAGTGGATTAAAAGTATTTTAACCTATCATCAACAGATATATGAGTATTTAGATTTTCTTCCACATTTACACCTATATACTATGTATGGGGAAAATGTATAGCAATTTGGTAGCTGGCTAATAAGATTGCACAGGATACTGGGTGTCCACACTCTCTAGCTGAAACTGAATGACTAGAAGATATATAAACAGAGAAAATGGTTATAAATACCAGATACAGTGTAGGAAGAAGGTGGGTGAAGGAGGAGAGTCTGAGGAAAGACATTAAGGAGAAAAAGAGAGAGGCAAGGCATTTATGGGACCAAAATAAATGGGTTATTATCTGTTGAGAATAATATGTATTGTATTCTCAACTGGCCTGGTGAGAAATATATACACATTTGAATATTCACTTTGCAATCTAAGTGACATATGTGATTTAATGTATAAAAGAAATTGAAATAAAAATATATGTACTAAAAAATAAGATTGCACAGGACTTTTCATTTTTTATTAACTGTATTTTCAAGTTTTCTACAATAATTAAGATTCTTGTAAATAAATGAAATATTTGATATACAGATTATTTTCTGCTTATCTTTTCACTTCAGAAGGGAATAACTTAATAAATTATTTAGCAACGTATGGTTATGATGTTCATATATTTAATTTAAGAATGTTAACCTATTCTTTTAATATTTATTTATATAATATATGTGAACTTTGCTTAAATTTGCCCAAGAGCCTACATGCTCACCAGAAAGAGAAAGAAAGAAAGAGAGGGAGACAATTCAAGAAAGCACCTGCTATGGGAGAGGATCACACTGTAATCTGTTCTCTTCCATTTCTCCCATCTTTGAGAACTGGGAAGCTGGGGTTTGGAGCACACAAGAAAATATACCCAGCATATTTTTTAAAGTCCTGTATATTTTTTTCAAGCCACCCAGTCTGGGAAACTGTAATCTGCCACGTGGGACCTAGCTGACTTAATCGCCAGCCCACAAGTTGGCCCCGTGTGGAAATTTTATGTCATTATCTGTGAATTCCTCTTATGAAATCTTTTCTTTTATTATGTTATAATATGTTTATTTTCAAAGAGTTCAGATGCTAAGAAAGGCAGTAATATTTTATTTACATAAATATGTTGTTTACCTTTGAATGTTTCATAGTGTTAAACACAAAGCCATAGATTTTACTATTATTTATTCTTATATTCATTGCTTGCCCTTATCTTTTCTCTTGATGAAGGAATAGTGGGAAAGACACTAATTCCTTATAATCCCACTCAGTCACTATATTATCTGGCTTCTTGATAGTTTTAGAAATTTGTGACACTAAAGATTGGAAAAGCATGAGGAGGGGCAGTCACATAGCCTGTTGGTTAAGGGAGCTGGATCTCGCATGGCTGGCCATGCCATGAATTCCAAGTATGAACCCTGGCCTCTACAGTTTGATAAACATATTGAACATTTGTGCATGAGTACATGCCCAAAATCCTAATAGGTGGAGAATTGAAGGAGAAGAAATGGCAGTGTGATCACACTCCACTGAAAAGTGCTTCCTCCCTCTTCTTCTCTCTTTGTCTCTCACTCTTTGGAGAGAACACATCTCCTCTAGCAAATAAACAAGAACAACAACAAAAAGTAGAAAAGAAAGAAAACAGAAAACGTATGAGCAGAGAGAAATCATAGTCTTTACTCACTATTCTTTCGGTCTTAAGTGATCAGGTGAGCAGTGCAATGGTTGCAGGATCTTTGTATTTCCAAGTGGGTCACCTGTGCTTGCTCTAGCTTTTTTCTGAATGACCACAGCCTTTATATTCTAGTAATACCTCTTTCTCATTTTGTCCCTCCATCTCCTCCATCCTGTGGGTGGAATTGAATTCATGCTGCTGAGAATCTCTGGGTTGCTATTCTGTCTCTTGGGACATCTCAGTTTGTAGATCAGCACTCCCCAACATTTCAGGCACTACTAGACAAGCTTCATAGAAGACTAATCCCTCTACATATAGTGGTGGGGGGGGGTGTGGGTTGATCTTAGGATAACTCAGCTCACCACATCCACCGTGTACCCATTTCCATCACTACCACATTGCAATATCCAATGAAATAATTACACAAGTATAGGATTCCTGTTCCCAAGAGACTCCAATACTGCTGCTAATCTGGTGGGAGGAGGAGCCCAAGTGGTAATGCAAACAACGAGGAGTGGCTGCAAATACAGATGAAGCCTCATTGGACCCACTGCCTGGCCCCCAACAGACCACAAACTGGCCCTGGTCCCCAGGTCCTGGGGGGGGGGATGTTGTGAAACCCTGTTCTAGATCATTGTAGGGCCTTAGCTTTTATTTCTTGTAACTTCCTTCTGATTGGGCCATTCGATATTCAAGGTATGAACATGACTTGATATTTTAAAATAAGCCATTTCACTTGGTCCTTGCAATCCTGTAAGAGGCATAGTGTATCGAAGACAAGAACTGAAGCCCAGGCAGATGTACTAATTTTTTTAGGTTACTACTTAAAGAGTATACAGACCCTTAATTTGAGGAAAGCTCTTCCACTCCACGTAACCCAGAGATGAGTAATGGAAAAGGTCTAGAGATAATGAACTGGACTAGGTTTAGAGGTCTTGAAAACGTATGAAGAAATATTTCTTTTCCATTTTTTGTGTTTATTAAATGCATTTTTATAAATAATATTTGTGGAAAAATAAGTGAAGTTTACAATATCAAACTCCTAAAGTACTTACATTAAGATTATTCATAATTAAATGGTCCTTCGTGAAAGATATTTACTACTGAATTCTCAGGCTGAAGGATAGCAGTGAAAGCAAAGTGTTGTCCCTTTGTGAATCAGAATGAAGGTTTTCATTTTTTCCAATCATACATGTTTTTATAAAAGAATTATTTTATTGGGACTGGCAGGTGGCATGGTGGTTGAAAACATTGGACTCCCACATGGCCAACCATAGTTCAAGTCCCAGACCTAGCAATTTCCGTTCTCACTTTATCTCTCTCTCTCTCTCATCAAGTTGGAAAATAATAAAAAATAAAGTTAAAATTAAAATAATTATTTTATTTTAATTTTAACTTTATTTTTTAGTTTTTAATTTGTCCAGAAAGAGAGAAAGAGGTAAAGTGAGAAAGCAAGTCACCAGGTTTAGGACTCAAACCCTGATTGGCCAGGTGGAAGTCCAACGCCTTAACCATCACATGCCAGCCCCCATATAGTTTTAATTTATCATTACTAGTGTTATGTTGATTATTCATGCAAATAATTCAAACAGATTATACTTAGGTCCCAAAACAAGTATGTTGGTTTATAAATGTGAATACTTCTATGGGTGCATGTTATATTTTATAGTATAGAAAAAGCATGCTCTTGGAGCAGTTTCATTCAGAGTAATTTAGTGGATGGAGGAATGAGAAAGTGCATCTATATTAAAGATCAAGATAACTATACTTTTGAGAAAGTGCAAAATGTCACCAAAATTTTATTAATAAAATCTTTAAAAGAATAGAGAAAAATGAAAATCATGTACATAAGCAAAAGTTAGCTAAATCAAATGTAATCACCTTATTTTATATTTTTTCAAAATGTAAAATATTCAAGTTTGGGTGAAATTTGTGCATCTATTTATTCCCCAATCCAATTTCCCTTGATCCCTTACAGAAATAGGTCCACTCATAAAACTGGTATTTAAAATTGCCATGCATATTTTTATAGTTTGAATAACAGGTTAGAGTTTACATAATATGCCATAATTTTCAAATTTACATGATGCTATAGTTTGTATCAGTAATCAATATATAGCATTTTAGATGCTTAATGCTTTATTTAAACAAAATCATACTAAATGTATCATACAATATTTTTCTATTTTCATTTATTGGAAGTGCATAGTTTTCCTTTCTTTCTTTCTTTCTTTCTTTCTTTCTTTCTTTCTTTCTTTCTTTTTTTTTTTTTTTGAGAGGTTTTTGCTATAGGGCGTGTGTGCTCGCCAGACAGACAGAGACAGAGAGATAGAAAGCAAGAAATCACCCCCCGGGGGGATGGCCACGCCGCAATCCCTTCTCCTCCATTCTCCTCTCAGGAACTTGGGCACACACACACACGCACCCAGCGTGAGTTTAAGCCACCGGGTCCAGGACTCGAACCGTGGTCTACTACGTGGGAGTCCAGCGACATAGCCATTATGCAAACTGCTGGTCCCCAAACTTTTTATTTCTTAGCACTTAAAAAATGTATTTATTTCTTTTTTTTAGAATTATTTTATTTATTTATTTATTTATTTATTCATTTGACCAGAGGGGGACAGAGTGAAAGACAGAGAGAGAGAAAGAGAGAGAGAGAAAGTGAGAAAGCAAGCTGCCAGGTCTGGGATTTGAACCATGATTGGCTATGTGGGAGTCCAGTGCCCTTAATCACCACTCCACCTGCAGGTCCCTTTTTTCTTTGTTTTAAGGAATTATTTTATTTAACTTTATTTATTTATTTGACAAAAAATATATTTTTCTAAGTGTATCTTGTATAGCTAATAAATAAAAACAACTATTTTTAGCAACAAATTAATTTTAGCTTTTAATAGATTTTGTTTGTAGATTTCAACATATTAAATTTAGTCATAAAATGTGCCATTTTTATTTTTTGCCAATTATGTATGGTTGAATAAGATAAATTTCAGATTATTTATTTTCTATATACATAATTGAATTATTTATGGAAACCTTCATTTTTATTTCTTCAATTCAAATGAAACACTTGAAAATTTATTTTACATATATATATATATATATATACATATATATGTATATATGTATATATGTATATATGTTTTAGGGTCACTTTTTAGGTGTCATTCTCTATGAAATTGCCTATTTATTATATTCTGTTAGCCCACCTATATTTTTCTCTCGACTTTTGCCAGTGGGTGTGTGCACTTGATGGAAAAAAATACCAAGAGCAAAACAGAGAGAGAAAGAGGCAGAAAGTAAGAAAGCACTCTCCCACTCCCACCTCCAATTGTGAATGGCCATACTGCAATCTTTTCTTTGCCATTTCTCCCTCCTTTCAGGATTTTGGGCATGTATTCACAGGCACCTAGAGTGTTTCTCAGGGCACTGGATCAAGGATTCAAACCACACAGTCAGTCTTGTGGGATCCAGTCGCCTTCACCACCACGCCGTGGGCTGGCTCCCATCCATACATTTTCAGCATTCATTTCCTCTATGTAAAATCTATATTTAGCTACAATTTTTCTGACTTTTTACTCACTTTTTTTTTAATTGTTAGAGAGGGCATGCACTTCTCAAAGAGAGACAGAGAGAAGCAGGACCATGTGTCCCCGAATGGAGCACAGTAATGACACAATCCTGTCTCCATTTCTCCACGCTGTTGGGATTTGGGGCAGGCCTGCACAGGTGACTAATGTGTTTTCAAGCCATCAGGGACAAGATTTAAGCTGTGTCTGGCCATGTGGAACTGGCTCACTTAATCACCAGGCTATGGGGTCACTTGTCTGACTTCTTATTCTTGAATTTTTTATTGGTGCTCTCTGATTGTATTAATCAAATGTGCTAGAAGTTTATGTTAGTTTAAGAAGTTTCAAATTTTGATAATTTTTTTTCTATCACAGGAATTTTCACTTTTATCTTTATTGGATCCCTTACTCTACTATGTTTCTTTTTTATCCTCAGTTATTTTTCTAATTATTTCAACAATTTCTATGTTTGGTTGTTCAGTCTCAAATTTTAGTCCATTTACCTCTGTTATTACAGTAACACAAGGTAGAAAAAAATTCCTTAGAGATATCATTTAAGTCTGGCCCCTCAAATTTTGATGTGTAATACATTATCGTAAGTACCTGTTTTTGTTTTTGTTTTTGTTTTTTTAAAGATTTTGCTTTATGGTGCATGTACTCACCAGAGTGACAGAGAGAGATAAAGAGAGGGAAGTGAGAAATCACCCCTCAGAGGGGATGGCCACATTACAATCCTTTATCCTCCAGTCTCCTCTCAAGATTTTGGGCACACACACATGCAAGCCTGGTGTGATTTTCAAGATGTTGGGTCCAGAATTTGATTGCAGTCAGCACCATGGGAGTCCAGTACCTTAACCACTACACCACCTGCTTGTCCCGTAAATACCAAGTACTTTCTAAATGCCATTATGTTTGAGTAGAATTATTTAGTAAATCGTAAGAGTTATTTTGAACTAATTTTGTTTGTTTGTTTACCAAGACATTTAAAGTATCCATAAGATATTTTAGTTATCTTCATAAACAGTTCTTTCTAAAATACATTGAGTTAGAAAATATGATTATCATATACAGTTTTAAGTAAAAATTATTTACAATTTTGTAAGATGTTTATGATGCACTCTTTATCAAATTTTATTTAAATGTATAGTTTTTGTTTATTGGTTGGTTGCTTTTTTTATTATTATTTTCATTTTTTAGTTACAAGTAAGTGTGCTATTGCTTTTCCAGATGTAGAAGAAAGAAAAATCTGTCTATAGTTATTCTTATAAGCAAAATCTCTTATGGTGCTTTCTTCCTCACTGTGTTTTCCTGAATCTCAGTTGTGCATCTTTCCTAGTAAGAATGATTTACCTGAACTGTGTGATAATCACAATATACATCCTTTGTGGAACAGTTAGCTCACTATATGTTCTTATTTATCTGTTATGTAAATATTTATCTATGTGTCGTCATTATTGCCACAGTACAGGTTGAAATACTTATTGAATCATTGAAGAAGAATCTATGTCAGGTTTTATAACTGTGAACATGCCCTTTGAACAGTAATTTTTATAAATTATATTTAGGTCTAAGGTAATCTATAAGAATCTAACATGTTTGTAGCATAATATGTACAATTGGTAGTAACTTTTAGCTTCTTAAAAAATAAATGTATTTACTGGAAGATTTACAAAGCACCTCTTCATATTTTTAAAAGCTTTGAAATGAGGCAGTACATGTAAAATCAACAAAGATCAATCCCCCCCACCAACAAAAGAAAACAAACCACTATTCCTACTTAATTATTTATTATCTCCAATTATGCTCACTTACAAATTTTTATCCTGAGAAACAAAATAGATGAAATATTGGTCTCTGATTTCAGTACACCTAGAATTGAGGTGAAATAATGGAATGTATCTTCACAAACATAATATATTAACTCTTGGCACTGCCCTGTAGCCTAGTGGTTAAGGGATCTGGATTCCACATGGCTGACCTCTGTTTGAATCCTGGTCCCTGCACCTTGAGAAATATGCCATAAGTGTGTGCCCAAAATCTCAATGGAATGGGTACAAGGAAAAGGGATTTTGGGGGTGAGTACATTTTCCCTTTCTTTCTCTTTGTCTCACTGTCTCTCTGGCAAGTTCATATGCCCTATGGCAATTTTTAAGAAGTTGAAAAAGGCTCTTTACTTAAGATGTTTATATGATAGACTGATGACTGGTGCTCTAATGGAATAAACTCTTTCTATTCTGCATTTTGACTAATATAAAAAAAATCAACTATCTAATTCTCACATCACATGGTCATTATACTTGCATACGAAAAAAACTAGAGAGTTAAACTGTGAAAATGTTAAAAGTGAAAATGAAATGTATTTGCCTGTCTTGACTGACATGAATACACACTGTCACGTTTATCTGCCTGGCTATATATCATTCCTTCAGGCAATAAAAAAATTTTCTAATTTATATTAATTGCATTATACAAAATAAACAGAATTCCAATTTCACTCTTCGAACCTTTCTATAGTAAAATTAGCATCAAGAAAGCTGGTTTCCGTCCACTCCAAAGCTGCGTTTTTATTTTTTTAACGTAATTGGCAAAGAAAAAAATATATTTTTATTATTGGAAAAAGAATGAATTTGGCATTTTGAAATAATAAAGGAAAGCTTTAAATGAGTTTTGTGTATCTCATTGAGATTAATCAAGCCTTTCTAATATGCATGGCCCAATCAAAGTTCCTCCTTGGTCTAAATAATTTTAATTAAGCAATTCTACCTTCTGTAGCGGTCATTACCAGGAGATAATTGACTGAATCAGTAATGAAGCATTCGGCGGATGCTAAACAAACAGCAAGGTTAATTATCTGGCAGAGATGTCTGTTATGGAAGTGCAGTGCTGGCCTTCCAAATTTCCTAATCCCCTGCAGCACTTCTTAGCAAATTATAATAATCCTCACTCAAATATATTGTGCAACTGCAGTTGCTAGGCATGACACAGGGTCAGATCAAGTGATCAAGAACCTTATTTAAATGTAATAATGGTGAAGTGTGCTTTTAAAATTAGCCTATTTTGGGGGGGGCAGCATGTTTCCTTTCTCTCATTTAATTATTCCTTCAATTTTAAATGTTGGAATAACTTTCCAAATTATGAAGCCTGCTAGCAGCAGAACTGACAAGGATATATTTTGCTTGAAGACACAGTCCAGAAGGTTTATATTGTGCAATATATAACTCTATAGTTTATTTGATATTTTTATATTCACTTAGCTATTGTTTTTACCCTTGTTTTCATCTTAACGATAAATCTGTTTGTCCTTGGCAACCTGATGAATCAGACCATTTGCAAAAAAAACACACATTGCATTTTGCATTTGGGTATTCTTTTTGTGTTTAGTCCCTTATTCTTCTATTTTATGCTTTAAAAAGTAATAGCAATTGTATACTTTATGTAACAAAATAATATTTGAAATTTATATCAAAACAATTATTTTTTTTAAAAGAGATTTTTGTTATAGAGCATGTGTGCTTGCCAGAGAGACAGAGAAACAGAAAGTGAGAAATCAATCCTTGGGGGGATGGCCATGTTGCAATCCTTTTTCCTCCATTCTCCTCTGGAGGTTCTGAGCACACATGCACACATGCCTGGCATAAGACTCAAGCCACTGGGTCTGGACTCGAACCATGGTTGACTATGTAGAATCCAGAACATAACCATTACACCATCTGCTGGTCCCAAAACAATTTGTTTTTAAAAATAAGAATGAAGTGGTAATAAAAATATTCATGAGCTGGGAGCCAGCAGTTAGCGTAATGGCTATGTCGCTGGACTCCCATGTAGTCGACTGCAGTTCGTGTCCTGGACCCGGTACTTAAAACTCACGCCGGGCACATGTGCGTGTGTGCCCAAGATCCCGAGAGGAGAATGGAGGAGAAGGGATTGCGGCATGATCATCCCCCCTGGGGGGTGATTTCTCGCTTTCTATCTCTCTGTCTCTCTCTGTCTGCTGGCAAGCGCACGCCCCCTATAGCGAAAAAAAACTCTCCAAAAATAAAAAAAATTTCATGAGCTAAGATCATTTGCTCTTTGATCTATGGAAATGTCAGATGCCCTTCTTTTCTTTTTACGTTTGCTAAGATCCTCAGCGTAATTTTATTTATTTATTTATTTATTTATTTTTACTATAAGGTGTGTGTACTCACTAGGGAGAGAGAGAGAAAGGGAATGTGAGGAAGAGATAACACCCCTCAGGATGGATGGCCACTCTACAATCCTTCTCCATTCTTTCCTCTGGATTTTGGGCACACATGCGCCTCTGCCTGGTGTGACTTCTTTCCAGCCATTGAGTCTGGGTCTCTAACTGTGGGAATTAGCAATGTGGGATCCACAACTACACTACCTGCTGGCCATCTTCACATAATGTTTACACTGTTTACGTCAGTCACTGAATTCATATGTTTTTACATTTTCTAAACTCCTGTAGATTTCCCAATATGAAAATTAGACTTCTATTATATAAATATATTGAATATAACTATTATACGTTTTTACTAGGAGACTTTCAGAAAGTAGTATAAGTGTCTTTATTTTACCCCTTTTTCCCAAATATAAAAGTTAGTGTAATATGTATCTGGTAGAAATATAGAGCAATGGAAAAAATAATGATATAAATAAATTAATACAATATTTTTAAAGAATCATTCATTTAATTTTATTTATTTATTAATTTAATTTAATTTGATGAAAGAGAGACAGAGCAGGAGGGAGAAAGTGAGAAAACAAGTTACCGTGTCTGGGACTCAAACTGTGGTCAGTCATATGGGAGTATCCAGCCCCTGAACGACCACACCACCTGCTGGTCCCAAATTCATATGAATTTTATTTGAAATATGATTTTGTTTTTAAGCACGAATCCTTGAGAGAATAAAGCAAGTTATTGCACATTACTTAACACATGGTAAGTAACCATTTGTGTTAATTGTGCATCAATGTTATCCTGAGTATTCCCACTTAGTATGCAAGATTCAGCACAATATAAACCCTGGAAAAGAATTTAGACTTTTTAATTACATAGTTTTTCACAATTTTTTTAAAGAGACATTTTTTCCTTAGGGCAAAAAATCAAAATAACAAAATTTGAAGTATAGAAAAATCACATTTTGCACAATAAAGACCACAGAGGACTCAGGTTGTGATAGTAGTCCATCTAACTAGATTCCCAGATCCATCCTGACTCATAAGTGGTGGTCAGACAAGTGTGTACTTGCCAGGGAGAGAGAGAGACAGACACAGTGAAAGGGAAAGTGAGAAATCATGCCCCAGAGGTAAATGGGCATGCTGCAATCTCTTCTCCTTCATTCTCCTCCTGGGATTTTCCACGTGTAAGCACACACTTGTAATATGATTTTCAAGCCCCTGTGTCCAGGACTTGGACTGTGGTTGGCCATGTGGGAGTCCAGCAACAAAACTACTATGTCATCTGCTTTTCACAAATTTTAACCTGGTTTAATAATCGAGTAGAAGTTATAAATTATACTAGACCCAGTTGATTCTGGTCTTGGAAACATTTCCAACAAACTACATTTTTTTATTATCCTGAAGTCAAAAGAAACAATTTTGTTCATAAAAATAGAAATGATACATGTGACTACGGACTTGTTGGAATCTCTTTGGTAACCAAGTCAAGATAATACAGACTATTTTTTTTTTTCTTTTGAGAGTTTGTACTTGTACTTCAGGACAAAAAGAAATCCAAAAACTCACTAGAAAGATGGTACAACTAGTTTTTAGAAGTGAAGATGAAGGGAAGAAATCTTTATAGCTGAATAGAGAAAATTTTCATGAAATTTAAGAAAGAAGAGTCTTCCTTTTCTTGGATGTGCTTTCTTTCCTAGGGTAAGATAATTTTTGTAGGTTTTGCATTTTTGTTTTTGCCACTGGATCAACTTTACCAAAATCACTGAACAAGAAATCTGATATAGCAAACAGTACCATCAAAATAACCTTCCAAGTTATCCTTGCTGTTTTCCAACTTTCATGGAATTCAAAATATAGCAGAAATTGGGAAAAAAAATGTATAGACATTTTAATCATGGTTAGATCTCAAAAATATAAATTATATTGGGGAACAGCATGTGGCGTGGTGGTTAAGGCACTGGACACTCCCATATGGTCAACCACGGTTCAAGTCCCAGACCTGGTGGCTTGCTTTCTCAATTTCCTCTCTCTCTATCTATGTATCTCTCTTTGGTCAAATTAAAATATATGAATGAATAAATAAATGATTCTTCTAAAAAATGTAAATTGTATTTTAATAAAATGCATCTGTTTTATATTAATAAGACAAAAATAATCCTCCAATTTGCATTTTTTAGCTTAATACATCTTATAAGATTTTGCCCATTTTTTTATTTAATGAATACAATCATACTTTGCATTCTATGCATGGTGTTCTAGGCTACAACCATTTGTAAACAAAATTATAAATATTTTACCCAAACTGGCAACACAAAATACTACATTTTAAAAAAATATAACGTTTGGTTAATTCATAAATAATTTCTAAATATATGCCCTATTATTAAAAATAATTTCAGGCATTATATTTTTCATCTTGATTTTTCTTCCAGATATATAATATTGTCAAAAATTTAATTTCTCATGATTTTTTTCTTAAAAAAATTATTCCACACAAAACACTATGTAAGATTACTTATCTTTTTCATTGTCACGTGACTCAAAGAAATTTGTGACAAATCAAATTAGAATCATAAGAAGAATTCTGAGAAAGTAAAGATGTATTCGACCCTCTGTATACTATACATTTCTAGTTACATTCACATACAAATTTAGGAACAACATACATTTGCAAATATTTTGTAGAACATCTGTGCAGTTGAAAGTATCTTAAATTTATCTGTGTAAAAACTAAGCAGAACTCGCCTATATATAACAAAATTAATTTTTTCCCAATGACTTTAAATCTTGATAATTTTTTTAAGGAAAATATAGATAGAGAAGTTTCATCCACACAGTCAAACTAACAAAATTTGAAGTATAGAAAAATCATATTTTAAACAAATAAAGACCATAGAGGACACAGGCTGTCATGGTAGTCCATCTAACTAGATTTCCAGCTCCATCCTGACTCAGAAGTGGTAGTGGAACAAGTTTCCTGCAGATGTACTTGCTATGATGAGTGGCCAGTGACTCCCCTACGACAGCAAGCTATAACTTCCTCAGAGCAACTTCAGAAAAAATACTAGTACTTGACAATCAGCACTAAAATGGGCAACAACAAAAGCATGGAGATAAGAAATAAAACAGATTTCTAAGTATCTTATCGAGATGGAGAGACATTGGATTCTTGGCATCCTGAAGATGTGTTTCACCTTAGAATCACATGCTATTTAGAAACCTCTATTTTCGTTAGCTTTTTAAACATATACTTAAGACATTGCTTTGCTAAAGAAAATAAGTCTCTGAAAAACAAAGTGAATTAAAGTATTGATTCCATCCAGTATTTTTGAGCCAAATAAATAACCACTTGAAAAAATGAAACGAATTTTTAAAATCTGCCTAATTTGGAAAGTATCAAGTCAATCGATCCACATTCATTGAAAATATGATAATGCTGAAGGATAATGGCTTCTTTTCTATGTTAGTACACATTTTCATTTGTGACACACAAAAACTTGAAGATAGCTCCAAACTGAAATGACAAAGGTGCTTGCACAATGTACTCATGCACAAATGTGTGCACACATGCACATGCATACACATACATACACAGGCCTTGTTCCAAATGGTTCTACTTTCCCAGTACTTGAAAGTAGTTATCTACTAGAATAATACCAAAGATTTTAGCTCCAAGAAAATTCCAAATTTCAATAAACCTAACCAATGCAAACACATTGGTTAGTTTCATTGGTGTTTGTAATATATTTCTGATAGCAATTAATACATATTTTTCTCTTGTTCTAAATATAGAAGCATCTAAAATATCTTCAAGGATCCCCAAATGTGTTATTATGCTGAAGTATATATAAATTTGTGTTCAAATATTCTTTCAGTCTTTCACCCATTTTATAGACATTTGGAATCTAGACTGAATTTGGGGAAAGAAATCCAATCAGTTTTTAAATGATTCCAAAGTTACACATTAGTCACACTACCTAGCTGAGTTATTTGAAAGGTTTTTTTTTTTTAATCCCCTGAATTCAATTGAAAAGAAAAATAATTCCTAGTTCCTAGTAGAGGCTATTTTTATGTAACATAACCCACAGAAAGAAAACAAACAAACAAAAAACACAGTTTCACTTCAAAAATGAATTCAACCTATTACTAATAATTATTTTTTGAGAGATTTTTGCTGTAAGGCACATGCACTTGCCAGAAAGACAGGAAGTTAGAAATGACCCCCAGAGAGGATTATCCATGCAGCAATCTCTTTTCTTCTTGAAATTTTGAGCATGCACGCCCACTCGGCGTAATTTTCAAGCTACCAGGTCCAGGTTTTGAACTGTGGTTGGCCATGTGGGAGTCCAGCACCTTAACCACAATGCGAATTGCTAGCCTCCTGCCCAGTACTATTTAAGACAAAGGAATATATCTTTTTTTACTGATAGCTATCAAAACTGAGGAAATTTCAATATTCTTCATTATTTCTTTTCTGTAAAAATTATGTTTTCTTCTGTTTTACATTACGTATAAACACAAACCATGATGAAATATGCAGTTTATATATACAAAATAATGAGTCATTGATTATAGCTTAGGTAACACTTTGTCCTGGGTAATCATGATCTGGCATTTAACAATCCCAGTGGTTAGCACTAATATAATTTTGGAAAGCACAGGCAAACCAAGTAATTTTCATTTAAAATTATATTTGTGTACAAGGTTTTTACTTGAACATCTCAATTGTTAAATTCATTCCTAAGTAACTTCTATGTGTCAATAGACAGAAATACAGAAATTCTGAAAATATCTACTCTTAACCTATTAGGATACAGTGGGGAAAACTGAAAATTAAGACCAATATTTTAAAAAGACGTGACAAATGTCTTAATCAGAGTATGCTTAGGGGTGCTACAGTTGTACAGAAGTGTGGCTACCCCAGCATGGTAAGTGGGCGTTGAGGAGAAGACAGGCACAAGCTTTTCATTGAAGACGTTTACATCTGTCAGAGGTTAGAGGAAGCAGAATGTGATCAAGACAGTGCTGTTACGGGTATTTTAAGCAACTTGTACTATATATGCAATGGCATAAAGATGTGAAATAAAAGTACCAAAGAGCATATTCTGGAAACTGTGTGTAGGTGGCTATGACTGAACATATGGACAGTGTAGGACATTTTTTGGAGTTTAAAATGGAACGATAACTGGCAGTCAGATCGTTAAGAGTTCTATGTCATTCTAAGGAGTTTGTACCTCATCCTAAAGAATAAATACCATATTCCTCTTTTATCCTACCAACCCAAAAGGCATAGCTGCTTACTGCTGTTACTCATGATTTGTGCTGGGGGATCTTCATCACTTCTAATATATTATAATAGCTTTTAATCTCTATAGGACTCTGTTGTGGCTCTGCTGAACTGACTCAGTCTTGTCTAAAAGAGACTGTTAAAAACTATGTTAGCCCTGCAGCAGTGACAGTGGCGCTTGCCGCTAACACTCAACAGGGCGAGACGATTCAGGAGGCTCGAATTCAGTTACTGGTCCCTCCTAAAGGCCTGTGCCTGTAATTCCACAACTCAGGGAGGATGAAGCAGGAGGACTATGAGCTGTGAGCTGGCATGGGCAACACAGAGAGACCCAACGAGGAGAAGAACTTGGTGTGGTGATATGTGCCTGTATTTTCAGCAGGGAGGCTGAAGGAACGTCCCAACACGGTGGTGAGACATCTCGAAACAAAACAAAACAAAACAAAATAACAAAGGGTCAATGTTACCCTGACTATTCATGTGTCTTCTTCTTTATGCACAAAGGAGCGAATTTCTTAAACTATTATGTTCCGCCAAGTAAATTTCAGCTGCATGTTTCATTGATTAAACACTTGAATTTGGTTGTTCTGATTTTATATGTACTGTAAGTGAAAATAAGCCCCTGATTTTAAAGATAGTACCCAGAAAAGTAATATATCTTTTAAATAATGATTATGTGTTAAAATGATACTGTTAGTTAATGAAATAAAATATATTATTACATTTTGTGTCTTCTTTTTTTAAAAAGTAACTACTGGAGGACCATCAATTAGCGTAATGGCTATGTGGCTGGACTCTCATGTAGTCGACCGCGGTTCGTGACCCGGACCCAGTGGCTTAAAACTCACGCCGGGCGCATGTGCGTGCGTGCCCAAGATCCCGAGAAGAGAACGGATGAGAAGGGATTGCGGTGTGACCATCCCCCCTGGGGGGGTGATTTCTTGCTTTCTGTCTCTCTGTCTCTCTCTGTCTGTCTGGCAAGCGCATGTACCCTATAGCGAAAAAAATAAATAAATAAATAAAAAACCTCTCCAAAAAAAAAAAAAAAAAGGAACTACTGGAAAATAAAAATTGTGGACATTAGAAAATTTAAATTTACGTATGGGGTCTTGAATTATACTCCCATTCGACAGAGTTGTTCTAAGATATTTGATTAAGGTTGTATTTGCTAAGTCCCTTGTGTACATGTGCCAGCATCTTTTTTTCTTTCTTTCTTTTTTTTTCCTTTAGAGAGGTTTTTGCTATAGGGCGCATGTGCTCGCCAGAAAGACAGAGAGAGAAAGAGAGACAGAAAGTGAGAAATCACTCCCCGGGGGGGATGGCCATGCTGCAATCCCTTCTCCTCCATCCTCCTCTTGGTATGTTGGGCATGCACACACATGCACTCAGCGTGAGTTTAAGCCACCGGGTCCAGGATTCGAACTGTGGTCGACTATATGGGAGTCCAGCGACATGGCCATTATGCTAACTGCTGGTCCCATGTACCAGCATCTTTACTAGAAAATTTCAAGTGGTTTCTCAACATGGTTGCAGGAATTTACGTTCTTACCAGCAGTATATGAGTTCCAATTTGCTTCATATCTATTCCCACAGGTCTATTGTCATACTTTTAGATGTTTGTTAACCCAGTAAGTTCATTTATCTCAGTACATTTGCTAGGTCACTGGTAACCTTTGTGTACATTTTCATGTTTGTTGATTTGTATGCTATTTTTTGTGTACCATCTTATTTTTTGTGTAGCTCTTATTATTTCTTCAAATATTGAAGAATGAATGTTTGTAAATTATGGAGCCCTCCAAATTCTAATTTTGATAGTATGTGGTCATATTCTTATGTATAAATGCATAATAAACATTTTAAAACCTTTAATACACAAGTACTACAGCAGCATACAAATGGGAACAACTCAATTGAATTACTACGTTATTTAGACTTGAATAATTATAGATTTACACTGGGCCAGAGTATGTACTCCAGACCAGACAAACATATCTGAAACAGGCCTAATGGTTTTACTCTTTAAAGAAGAATGTTAATCCTTTTATGGGTACAAATTCAGTGAATGAGTTCTTCCTCATTGCCGGAGCTTTACAGAGTGGCTTAGTTTATATAGTCAGACTTCTATTTCACCTGTCTCAGGTCTTTAGAGAGAGCAGATGTTTACTAGAGAGCTTGTTTGATAGCTAATCTTTGTCTCAAGATGCTGAATCTCTTATGAGAAAAACAAAGTGATTTGATTATATTTACAATGGAAAGAGGAACGTACGATTTAAAGCTGTCAGTAAATTATACTTCACACCCATCATAAATCCATTGTATTGAAATTCACCTTGCACAGTGTGGCTTTTGGATTCACTGTCTTGTAGTGTCTTCTAGTGAATCAGTTTTTCATGTTAATATAATCAAATATGCTACCTTTTTTTCTTTCTTTAAAGACATAATCTTGTCGTATTCTCAACTGGGCTGGACTGAGGTGTATATCACGCTGGGTAAAGTCTCTTTATAATCTAAATGATCTATAGCGATTAAATGTATAAATAATAATTAAAAATTTAAAAATAAAAAAAAATTAAAGAAAAGAAAAAAATAAATTCACTTTGTGATTACTTTCAGGATTTTAATCTCCAATTGAGCAGCACACTCCAACCAAGGCAGAGTACCTAAAGGTGAAGCAACCCAATCGTAAATCACGTGCTCAGAAACTTGCATTCAGCCCGCCGCTCACAAGACACACATAGGTATTTTTCTTCTTTATGTCTGACTGTTAAGTACACGAAGGGACTGGGAAGAAGGGCAGTCACCATGGAAGTCTGAGAATTCCAAAGGCAATCTCTGCGTGCTTAATAGAAATGTAACCTATGGAATGAATTATAATAAATAGCGCTTTTGTTTTTGCATTTGTTTAGGCCTAATTGATGAGAAAAGTGCATAAATGTATATATTAGAATAAACATAATCTTTCAAGTTTTATTTATGCCGTGTTAAACATTACTAAAACATTGAGAATTAGTCACGGACATTATTAATTTCCACCAATAACTTATTTAGTTACTCTATGCAAAAAAATAACTAGATAACTAAAATTATTCATTCTAGATTCCTAGCTTTAAAAATGAGGAAAATGTATCAAAATTCAATACATGTGATTAAAATATTACTTTTTCAATCACTTGACATTGTTTCATGAGGTAGCAATTTAGCAGAAAAAAATGAGAAAGCAGATTAAATTTACCAGTAAATATCTCCATAAAAGGCATGCAATTCTCCAGGTTTCTTATAGTACATTTAAAGAGAGAAAATTAGACAATGAAAAAGAATCAAAATATTCCTGACTAAAACTTACCATAATTTATGGAAACGATCAAGTTTTGTCATCCACTTTACTCTTTTTTGAGCTTGAACAGCACTTTCAACATCTAAAGATGAGTATTTACACTAATATAGTTCACTTATTTCAAGTCTGTGTCTTCCATGGGGTGGTGGAGGGGAAAACTGTGCATGCATTTCTAAATATTTTTCCACCCAAATTAACTCATCTTTTAATTCCATCTCCACAAACTTTTTGAAATCCTCCCCTGTATCAGACAAAATGGTCTTCAACCAGAAACTGTAAGCCAAGATAAAAAAGTTTATTTTATAATAATAAAGCTTTCAATTTATTGAAAAGATATAACAATTGTAAATATATATGTACCCAATATTAAAACATCTAAATATGTAGAGCAAATGAAAATAGAGCTGAATGGATAGATAATACAATGAAAGTAAGGGTCTCAAATACCTCACTTTAGCAGTGGACATATTATTCAGGCAGAAAATCAAGAAGGAAATGTTAAACTTAAGCTGTACTTCAGGCTTAAAATGTCTTACTGACATATATAGAACATTTTACCCAACAGTCACAGAATACACATTTTTATCATGTTCATGTGAAACATTCTCCAGGATAGACCATAAAAAATATCCTGCCAAATTTTAGAAGTCTGAAATGACATCAAATATCTTTTTGACCATAATGTTAGTATGAAACTAGAAGTCAATAATGGAAATAATTTCACAAATACTCCTGAACAATCAATGGGTTACTAAAGAAGTTAAAAAAAGAAAATTAAGAAATATCTGAAGATAATCCCGAATGGAAATACAAATATCAAAATTTCTGATATAACAAAAACAGTCTTGACAGGGAATTTTATAGCAATAAATGTATACATCACACAAGAGGAAAAATTTCAAATAAACATTTTAACATTATACCTCAAGGAACTATGAAAATAAGTAAAAACTAAGCTTAATACTTATCAGAAGGAAAAATGACATAGTTGCTAGAAAAAGAAAGGAAAATATCAACTAAACTAAGAGTTAGTGTTTTTAAAATATAAAATTTATTTGCCAATCTCTGGCTTTGATTTGAGAGTTTAATCCACTCATAGTTACTAATAAAGAGGGGCTTACTTCTGTCATTTTGCTACATAATTTTTATATGCCCTATGCCTATTTTGTCCCTCCCTCATTTCCTACATCACTATATTCTTTTGTGTTTATTTTGTCATGAAATTTCAAATTTCATCCTCATTTCTTCTTTTTTATTTGCTTCATTTCTTTTCTTTTCTTTTTTTTTTTTTTTTTTTTTTTTTTTTTTTTTTTTTTTTTTTTTTTTTTTTTTGAGAGGTTTTTGCTACAGGACGCGTGTGCTTGCCAGGAAGACAGAGAGACAGAGAAACAGAAAGCAAGAAATTACCCCCAAGGGGAGATGGCCACGCCACAATCCCTTCTCCTCCATTCTCCTCTTGGGATCTTAGGCATGCACGCACATGCGCCTGACGTGAGTTTAAGTCACCAGGTCCAGGACTCAAACTGTGGTGTACTACATGGGAGTCCAGTGACATAGCCATTACACTAACTGCTGGTCCCGCTTCATTTCTTCCAATGTAAATTTTATAAATATTTTCTTTGTGGCTACCATGGAGGTCACATTTAATATTTTCAAGTTATAACATTATAATGTGAATTTATATGCTTAATTTTGATGACATATGCAAACTCTGTTTCTTATAGCTACATTCTCCCAGTTTTTATGAACAATGTCATGAAATCATATGTTTACAAGTTATGTACCCTCAAACATAAATTGATCATTTTTTTTAATTCACTAATCTCTTAAATCAGGTAGTAAATAAAATATAGTTATAGGCGAACCAGCAGTTAGTGTAATGGCTATGTGGCTGGACTCCCATGTAGTCGACCGCGGTTCGAGTCCCGGACCCGGTGGCTTAAAACTCACGCCGGGCGCGTGTGCACGCGTGCCCAAGATCCCAAGAGGAGAATGGAGGAGAAGGGATTGCGGCGTGGCCAACCCCCCCTGGGGGATGATTTCTTGCTTTCTGTCTCTGTGTCTCTCTCTGTCTGTCTGGCGAGTGCATACGCTCTATAGTGAAAAAAAAAAAAAAAACCTCTCCAAAAAAAATACATATATAGTTATAAAACCAAAATTACATAACTAGTTTTAGTCTGATAAACTTTAAAAAAAAACTTAAATCTCTTAAATCATGTATAAAACAAAAAATAGAATAATAAATATTTGTTACCATTAATATTGCCATTTACTATGATTGTAGCTAAGTGTTTCTTAGATTTCTTCCACAAAAAAATGAGAAATGCAGTGACTTAGGCTAACACCAGGCACATGTGCGTGCATGCCCAAGATCCCGAGAGGAGATCTTGCTTTCTATCTCTCTGTCTCTCTCTGTCTTTCTGGTGAGCACGTGTGCCCTATAGCAAAAAAAAAAAAAAAAAGAATTAGAAATGCAGAACCGGGACCGGGGGATGAACAAAGAAATTAATGATTCTATTAGAAAAGTTTTGGCCTTGATTTTTTATGAGGGTGTGGAGATACATTTCTTCAGGGGAATATTTTAATAAGTTATTATTTTTTTAATTTCTAGAGTTTATGTAATAAAATGGAAGTAACCACAGTGATTATAATGTTTTGGTCCATTAGTCAATAATCAGTTTAAATCTAAACCAGATGCTATTCCAAACACTAACTTATCAGATTGCCTATATATACCTAGCTTTTAAAATGTTGTTCAGAATGATTTAATATATCCTTTGTTCTTTGTGAGTTAATGACAATCTTTGAAAAATGGTCACTTGTATTTGCTATTTACCCCTTTAAAATGATACTTTGATAACTTAGATATCCTAAAAAAAAAACACATACAGATATAAACCATATTTTCTGAAGTATGTAGAAATGAAAAAAATAATAAAATCCTATAATTCTTCTCTTCCATAGGAGATTCAATAACATGTTACATATTGCCCTGAAAATAAAATGACAGCATTGTTATATAGAATAAGGGATGTAATTCAAGCAATTCTCATAGAAAACCTCACATGTTAAATGCTCATAAAAAGAGAAACAAATTATAAGAAATAAAAAAGTCAATCTGAGAACCTCAAACATGATCAGCAAAATAAACATAAGAAAGAAAATACATAAATAAATGAGAATAGGGAATAGTAATACCAATATCAAAATTAAAAATATATGTTAATTTAGATGCCAGTTCTTCAAAAGGTTAAGAAAATAGAAGATGAACCACAATAAGCTGAATTTAGTTACTCAATAAAAGAGAAAAATGTTTAAGATTAGTAATAATAAAAGAGCTATACAATATATATATACATGTTTGGAAAAGAATATAAATTTAAATAACCAGTTAAATCAGTCACTATGCTGATAATTTAGATAGTAATAGCATGGATTATTTTTTAAAAGATTTAAATTGTAAAACTGACTCCAAAATTAACAAAAAAATCTGACAAAAACTGTCTTTGTGTAGGAATCTAGAGGAGATTTGAAGAAAAGTAAAAAAATTCTACTCTAGATAGAACAGTGGTCATGGAAAATGTCTCTGAAATGATAATATAAAGCAAAGATTTTAATGAAGTTAGAAAGTGAGCTAATCGGGACCAGCAGGAAACGTCTTGGTTAAGGCATTGAACTCCCCCATGGCCAACCACATTCAAGTCCCAGACCAACGGCTTTAAAATTATGCTGGGCATCTGTGTGTGCCCAGAATCCTGATAGGTACGCAACAGAGGAGAAGGGATTGTGGCATGGCCATCCCTTCTGAGGGTAATCTCTCACTTTCCCTCACTCTCTCTCTTTCTGGCAAGAGCACATGCCTTGAGGGAAAAAAAGTTAAAAAAAGAAAAAAGAAAGTGAGCTACTCAAATAAGGGTAGAAATAAAGTTATCACAAAGCAATAACAGCCATTGCGAATAGTCTGATGCATAATGACTCAATATATTTAAGAAACAGCAATTGGCCAATACAGCTTGAATGAAGTGAATAAAACAAAATCAGATATAATGCCAGTCAGTATAGACTTGAAACTTAATAGTACAATTTTCACACAAACAATTTTTAAAGGATTATCATTAGAAAATTTTCTTGATTATGCAATACAAATCTTTTAAAATGGCTAATTCCTAAGTTATTCAAACATTTCCAGATTACAGAAAAACATTGACAATCTAAGAAAGGTAATGAAAATTAAGTAAAATACTACTGAAAAGTAGTTGATGATACAATTTATAATTTATTGCTCCCAAATATATTCTAAAAACTTAGTAGTATGGTTAGATATAAATACACAAAAATATTTCTTCTGCCCTATTATTGAAAAATTGCATCTTTGATAATGTTATGGGGCAAACCAATCCTATTTTTAACAGCAAGCAGGTGCCTACATTGTGGTTAATGAAGTAAAACACTAACTCTATCTAAAAGTAATAAAATGTATGCATAATTCAGTATTGGATATATAGAAAAACAGATTTTTAATTGGAATTCTTGTTACCAAAAGGATGTCAATTTCCCCAAAATTATTTATATACAAAAGGCAATTTTACTTAAATTTCCATTATAATTGTTTTATAACATGGTAATTTTTTTTAAATTAAGCAGAATGAATAAATATTCATCCTTGGTATAAAAATAAGCAAGAAACAATAACTTTAAAAAGCCATTAAAGAAGAATTTGGGGGGAAGTATTTTTCTTCTCAATAATTACAGCAATGTGATGCTGTACAGGAAAAAAAAACAGACATAGTAATTACACATTGAACTGTAGTTATAGCACAAAGTTGCTATTTTAAAAATCAGCACATGAATTAATTTTTTTTCCCCGTTTTACAGGTCCAGTTAAAACAAAGTTGTCATTGTGCCCACATTGTGAGGGCCCAAACACAAAATTCCAACCCACCTGTAAAGAAATAAGTGTATGGAAGATGACACTTAATGGAGTGGAGAAAAATTTAGCTAGAGAACAAGATAGAATAATTACAGAATAGATCCCCATAGCCATTTTCTTGTCAAACAAGAGAGCACTAACGAAATAATGATGGCAAATTAGCCAAACCAGGATGAGAGGCCACATGCGATGTTTCACTCCCTGGAGGTGACAGTTGCCTAGGAGGCATACAAAATTTTGGGTGAAGCTGGGAAAGAAACCAGACTCTAATGAATGAAGACAGAATCATAGGGTCAACAAATAATAGTTTACAAGGATGGATGGAGAGGTGAGTTGGCATGAGCTAGAGGGAATTCTTTTTTTCTTTGGGAAAATAGAGCGAAGTTGTAGTCTTCAAGCAAGCAAGGAGTTACCTGATCCCACCTCTTTACTGCCATTACATTTTACTTCCCTTTTCTTTGCACTTTTTCCTCTTTCACTATTGTTATCTTTTGTTTTAAATGCATCTGTCTATACTATGATGTCAATAGACTGTATGTTTTGGTATGAAATATAACTTGTCTTTCTTTAAGAAATCCAATTACCTCTTTTGGGTCTCACAACATTTTTATTGAGGGAAGAGATCTGACGGTTTTTTTTTTTTTTTTTTTCCTATTTTCCAAAATCCTTTGCAGATGGCCTCGAGGGAATCATGCCCACAAATATTAAAAAGAAAAAAAAAAAGTTGACCCATTAATAACAGGATTCTTCCTCCATCCTATCCCTGGCATAGTATCTTTGCGATGTATAATAAGCCTCCTTATCTCTGTTAAAGTACATTCTTTTCTGATCTCAGCAATCTTCCGTTTCTAACAACCGAAAAATTGCAAAACCCATCTATAACTACAAGCCCTTGCTTCCACATGTCCTGCATTTTTGTCCCAGATTAATGGAAAAATTCTTCACTAAATTCGAAAATTTGTCTTTCACTCTCAAAATCAAATAAAAGGAACCCCTGTACCTGATCACCCCTTGAAAGGGATGTTTTGCCTCCTCACCAGGCCTAGGTCACTCATATTCTGCTTACAAATAAACCACATTCATAAAAGTTAAAATCTTCATTAGCCCAATCAGATGAAAATTATTAGAAAATATTGCAACTAATGTATATAACTTGTGAAAAAACCAAACTGCTTAATATGTGCATTTAATACTAAAACCTGCTGCTGTTGAAAATGCAAAATTTGAAGCTATGAGTATGGTTGAAGGGCACATAAAGATTGTCAGGTATGCAGGGGACCATCTTATTATAGACTAAGGTAAGTTTGACTCCGTCTGCAGTAAATAGGAACCACTGAGAAGCAAATAATCAAGGCAGGAGCCAGTAGAAATGCTTATTACGGCCAGTGAAAATATTCCCGGCAGTGTTTCTTGTTTTTCTCATATACTTCACAAGAGAAAGAGGCATTTAATTTAATGTAAATAATTGTTAGCTTTTTGTTTCTAAATATGAATCTTTAAAGGGAGATTGGCTTGAGAAAGCAATTGCTCTGATGATATGTGAATTATTTGGGGATTAGGGTTCTACTTCTTTATTATATTTCTTAATTTTTGTTTGTTTTTGGAGAGGTTTTTTGCTATAGGGCGTGTGCACTCACCAGAAAGGCAGAGAGAGACAGAGAGACAGAAAGTGAAAAATCACCCCCCAGGGGGGATGGCCATGCCGCAATCCCTTCTCCATTCTCCTCTTGGGATCTTGAGCATGCATGCACACACATCCGGCATGAGTTTAAGCTATTAGGTCCGGGACTTGAACCATGATCGACTACATGGGAGTCCAGCAACATAGCCATTACACCAACAGCAGGTCCCTAATTTTTTTTTTTTTTGTTTTTTTTTTTTTTTTGCTTTTTGATGTTTGTTGTCTAAAGAATACTTTCTTCTTCCTTTTTTGGAAAGAATTATTTTTAGATTTTATTTATATTATTGCTATTATTTTTTAATTTGCTATAGGGTACATGCACCCACCAGAGAGAGAGAGAGAGAAGAAGAGAAAGTGAGAAAGCAAGCCTCCTGACTGGGACTTAAACTGCAATCAGCCATGTGGGGGTGATCCTTTCTTGTTCCACTTCTACTTTCGGAGGTACATAAGGATGTAGATAAGATTTCATTGTATTGGTAAATATCACAAAATGCTCTTGGAAAGTAATGGCTTATTCTAGATCAATTACTACAGATATACTGTGTATATTGTAAAGATCACATATAAAAAGTTAGAATTACTTAAACTACTTTTACTTGGATTTTTCAGTTATCTTATTATTTAACATTATATTGAATAATTAACTAACTTTATTTTTTTTAATTTTTTACAATTTTTTAGAGAGAAATTTTTACTATAGGGTGCCTGTGCTGCCTGGAAAGACAGAGAGAGACAGAAAGTGAGAAATAATCCCTGCCCAGAGGGGTGGTGGGGTGGTGATCATTCTCTATTTTCGTTTTGGGAATTTGGGCACACATGCCCATGCACTTGGCATGAGTTTAAAGCCACCAGGTCCAGGACTCGAACCGCGGTCAACTGTGTGGGTGTCCAGTGATGTAACCGTTACACCATCTGTTGGTCCCCTACCTTGTTGTTTAAAGTCAGCTTGGTAAAGCTTTGACATTTTATAACCACGGCCATCATTGATTCAGCGTAACCATAATCTAAATCTTAGCTTCTAAAGATGAAACATAAAAACTTTACTGAATTTTATTTTATCTACATTGGCATCTTTTATTTATTTATTTATTTATTTAATTGCCAGGGGGTGCCTGTGCTCCTAGAAAGAAAGATGGAGAGGCAGAAAAAGGGAGAGGGAGGAAGCACCCCTCCCCCTCTCCTACAGTGGCATGGTCACGCCACAATCCATTCTCCTCCATTGCTCTATTGTTGAGATTGGAGGCATGCATGCATACATACCCAATTCAAGTCACCAGATTCGAGATTCAAAACACCTAGCCAGCCATGTGGGCTCTGACTCCCTTAACCACTAAACCACAGCACTGGCCTTCTTTCATTTACCCATTAACATCTTAACATAGAGATTAAGGGTGAAGACATGAGAGGTATTTCATGGTCAAAGTAAATAATTCAAAGTGCTCACAAGTGTAATTGATACAAATTTAATAAAACTGTGAGATGAAAGAGGAAAAAATAGATTACCCAAATATAGTAACTGTTTGAATTATATTGTTTTGTCGAAGATTATTTATAGTGGTTATTTGTTTATTCAGTCATTGACAAAGCTACTTATTTAACAAAAGCCTGTGGAATCAAATGAGCCAAAGACAGATTTAGAGATAATCTTGTTGAAATTCTGTATTCTGCTATAGAAAAGTGAGTTATTCCTTAGGCTGTGTGCATTACAGCTGACTGTACTGACCTTTCTCTGGGACCTATCATACACAGACATCCTCTACCTATTTGGCTCTAAGCCTGAAAGATACAGCTTAGCATGACAAACTTTTACTGCAGTGTACTGTTCTTTCAGTTGATACATTCTCCAGACCTCACTTTGGGAAGGAAGTAGCTTAGAATCTAACTTTCAGGGCCAGCCAGTGGCAAGATGGTTAAGATGGCTGGATCCCACATGGCTAATAGTATGGTTCAAGGCTTGGCTGAGTGACTTAAAAAAAGACCCCAGGTGTGTGTATGTGCCCAAAATCCCAAAAGAAGAAATGAAGGAGGAAGTGTGGTCATCCCCTAAAGGGGTTACTTTCACACTTTCTCTCTCTTTCTCTCAGGTGAGTACATATGCTCTCTAGGTCACCTCAATCATGTAAAAATTGTCAGCTAGAGAGTAGAAGAGACTATCTCAAAATCACTCATCATAGACTTGGAAGAAATATAAAAATATGTGACACATAAAATTAACATCTAAAGGCCAAGTACGTATTTCGGGTATAGCAATCAAGCAGAGTTTATATACTAACTAAGCTCAAATCAAAGGCTAATAAATAATAAAGTAATATAAACTGGAAACAGATTTTAGGATAAAATTCTAAGACTTTGGAAGGGTTTGTGTTTGCATCATTCTTAAAAGGAAAGTCCTGGCTATGAATGAGGAAGGGAGTGTTTTAATTAACCCACAGTAAGGGAATATCACTTGGTTCATTTTGATATTGCAATCTGGCAGCTCCTGGTTCTGTATACTGAAATTCTCACTCTGTGAGGAGATCACAAAAATGTGCTCTTGCAAGATCATTTGAAACTTGTAATTTATATTATGCTTATTTCTTCTCTGAAACTAATGACAAGGAAAATGTTAAAATGAGGGGATAATTGGCATGCTCAAGGTTTCTGAGAGGCATTTAGGCTCTCCTGTTAAACTTCTTGGTTTGCATTCCCCTCCATTACTTACTACGGCAGTTACTGGATTATTGAACTCATCATTTAGAGAAGGAGATTTTGAGATTCCCTACTACATTAAGTTGTTGGACTATTAAATAAGGTAGTGTACATAAAAAGCTTAGTATTAGGTAATTTTATACATTATTATGTAAAGATGAAGAATTTAAATGTGAACACAACTTTCACTTATGGTTGTTTTGTTCTATTTAATTTATTTGCTTTTATAAAATAAGTTCAGAAAGATAAATAAAGCCTACCTGAAAGACACTTAGTTTCATCAACTTCTTTACCCGTCTAGATTATATTGACATATTTTTAGATGCTAATTTTAATCCCAATGACTCTAATGTTTAAATGAATTTAATTAAAAGGGAATCAAACATTATTATAATACTTTAAGATCAATGGCCTGTATTATTCCAAAAGTGAAGAGGAATTATAAGACTACTTCAGAAAACAACGTTAGATCCAACATTTACAAAGAAGTTCCTTTTTCACTTTTCCCCTCTCTCTCTCTCTTTCTGGTCAAATTAAAAAATAATAATAATAAATAATTCTTAAAAAATAAAATAACCTATTATTAAATCTAAAGAACTTTAAACTAAATAAAATAAAAAATTCAGTTTCAACAAAAAAATGATTTGGATGCTATTATATACCCTCTCTATCTCCAACATGGCAAGTTTCCTGTTTCCTGTATCTTCGAAAGCACTTTGTTTATATATTTATTTTTATTTGCAGAAACATTTACATTCAATTACGGTGCATCATTACAGTATATGAAATGAATTTTCCTTCATGACTATACTGCATATTCAGTGTCAAAAACATTACTCTACGTTACAATCAACAGATTTCTTTCCTCTTTGGATCCCGTAAATGTTTTGCTTCTTCCTTCTTCTTTTTGATTCCCTTCCTCTCACTGTCCCCACTCCCCACCCTTGTCCCTCACTGTCTCAGTATCATCATTGCCCTCCCTACTTTTATACCTGTCAGTCACCTTCACCTCACCTCTAGTGACCTCTTACTCATTCAGAGTTCTTTTGTACTCTGTTTCTTTTCCATTTCTTCAAAATGTATAATCTCCTACTTCTTGGTGTAATTACAGATATGTAGAAAACATCACTTCTGCAATAGCCTTAAAAACAATGCTTTTTTAAATGTTTATTATTTTTACATTTTATAAAGGACAAAATTTAGTTCCTACTACAGAGATGAAAATCCTATGAGAGTGTCGTGGATGAGTACCTTTCCTAAACCGAGATAGTCTGAAATTGCCCAAGTCACCTCTTATTTATATATGTATTTACCCTATATTCTAATATTCCAATAATTGCACTTATGTGGAGCTCTTTCTTTCTTTTGTTCTCTTTCTTTCTTTCTTTTTCTTTTCTTTTTTTTTTTTTTGGAGAGTTTTTTGCTATAGGGTGTGTGCTCTTGTCAGAAAGATAGAGACAGAAAGTAAGAAACCATCCCCCAAAGGGGGATGGCCATGCAGCAATCCCTTCTCCTCCATTCTCTCAGGATCTTGGGCATGCACACACACGTGCACAGCTTGAGTTTAAGCCACCGGGTCTGGAATTCAAACCGCGGTCAGCTAAATGGGAGTCCAGCGACATAGCCATTATTTTAACTGCTGTTCCCTGCTTTTTTTTTTTTTTTCCTTTAAATTTGTCAGAGGACATATATGCTTGTTAGAAAAAGAGACAGATAAAGTGAATTCATCCCACAGGGATGATCACAGCAGTCCTTTCTCTCCATTTCTCTTTTTGGGACTTTGGGTGTATATGAAGACATGGCTGGTGTGTTTTTCAAGCTGAAGGGTCCAAGATTCGATTTGTGCAATCAGTCTTGTGGGATCCAGTTACCTTATTCACTAGGCAACCAGATGGGCTAAGCTGTCAAGCTGTTTTTATTTTTTTTAATCTTTTTTTTTTTAACAATTTTACCATAGGGCACTTGCATTTGAGAGAGAGAGAGAGAGAGAGAGAGAGAGAGAGATGGGAGGGGGGAGAAGTAAGAAATCATCCCCTGGGGGGATGGCCATGTTACAATCCCTTTTCCTCCCTCTCCTCTCTGGACATGCATGCACACACACACACACACACGCACCCAAAGTGATTTTCAAATTCAAATAGTCAGCTCCAGCACTCAAACCACTGTTGGCCATGTGGGAGCACAATGTCTTGACCACCACACTACCTGCTGGATCAGGCTAAGATGTTCTTGTCTACCCTGCATGTCCCAGCTACTTGTCATAGCAGCCAATGGAATGGGCTTCCAATTAAAATTATTTGGATAGGGGATGAAAATACATAAGGATTTTTAAAAGTAATCAGTAGTCATATTTAATCAGTTTTATTTCTTCCCTTCATCATTGCCAGTAAGAAATTAAATTGTTTTCTCAAAAATTTCTTTTATGTAATAAATGCAGTTCTAAGAATTTTTACTTATGTTATAATTTTACATGACCACATTCACTAAAAATTAAAGTAATCTGCATGACTTGTGCTTAATTATAAGGACTGGTTTGATTTGTGGTCTAAAGATTTTTTAATATGAATTCAGGCCATTGTGTCAGCTAACGTTCACTTTGGACTTCTACCTCAAAGAAAATAACTGAACATTTGACCTTGTTCTAATGAGAAAAAAAAAAAAAAAAAAAAAAAAAAAAAAAAAAAAAAAAAAAAAAGAACAGGATCATAGAGCAAAAAATTAGCTCCACGTAGTGTTCATCCTCTACTGCTCTGTATCACCCATACCTTCTAATATTTTTGTTTCTATATAATCTCAAAAAGAGAGAACGGAAAATGAAAACCTCAGCCAAATCAGCCCCACAGAATAATTAAATGGATTGGGATGACTTTTTAAAACTGACCTTCTCTGGAATCCCTTTTCAGATGTATAATACATGTTTTACATTCTTTTTTCTTTTTAAAAAGTGAACATAGTCAAAGCAGTTGTTCACACAGACATCATCAGTCCTATGTTTGCTTATGGTGGGAGAAAAATTAGTTTTCTAAATGCCCTCCAACTTCTTATCATGTATAATCATTTTTATTATTTACAGTGGCCCTGTACCACTATGACATTCCTTTCTTTTAAGGCACCACATACTAGGTGATGCACTAATATTAAACCAATTCTGTAGGTAAACGAGCATGCTGAGAACATCTAGTGGAAGATCCAAAAATAACAATACATAGTACAGAAGGGCCTATTAGTCTATAGCACTGTGGTTTTGATATATTTAACTAACCTTCAAATTAATTCATGCTTCTGCTTGCATTCATGTATTCTAAATCAAGCTAGATTCATTGTTCTGAAAAAGTATTATGATGTAATACAAAACAATGTAACAATCAACATTGCATTTTCAGTTGTATTAATATGAAGTGAGATTAAAACCATAATTAATATTCATGAAGTAAACAAGCTCTCATGAAATTATAAATACGTATGCATTGAGACATTTTTATAAAATATATCTGCTCCCATTGAAAATTCATGGTCACAAATACTAATGATTTTGCCAAAATAGCATATATTTGTAGATATATATAAAAAATAAAGTAAATAAAGTAAATTCTCAGGATTATTTACATCAATTTACCCCTGTTTTCTTTCCTTATGAAACAAACAATTATTTTATTCAATAGCTTCAGTGCATTTTCTCATCTTTAGAATTATTTAGCAAAATAATTTCATTCCTGCAGTATGCAAAACAATGGATTAGAGCTTATACATAAATGTATAAGACATAGAACCTGCCACCTCTAAATCTTATATCTACTGGAGAGGAAAACGGACAGTTATTTTCATAATATAAGGGAGGTCAGGCATGTTCAAAGAAAGAGAAGTTAAATTGGTGTTATCTATTGCATTCGTTTTGTAGGATTACAGTAACAAAATGCCAAAAACTGGGTAGTGTAAACAATAGAAATTTATTACTAGAGTTCTAGAGCTAGCAGTATTCATGAGTTTGGGAGGGTAGCTTCCTTCTGAGGGTTGTCAGGGAGAAATTGTTCCAAAGCTTCTTATTTTTTGTGATTTGCTAGCAATCTTTGAGTTAGAGATGCACCATTCTGTTTTCTGCCTTCATGTTGGATTCTCCCATACCTTTCGCATTATCTTCCCTCTGTGCATGTCTGTCTTTCTGTCCTCATCTCTTCCTTTAAAAAGTAGCAGTCCTATTACATTACAGCTCATCCTGATTATCTCGTTTTAACTTGATTGCCTTTGTGAACATTATATTTTTTTTAAAAAGGCCACATTCCAAAGTACTGGAGGTCAAAATTTCTGCATATATATTGGAGGAGGGGATACAATTCAACCCTTAACATCTATTTTGTTTATCTTTACCTTCGTGATTTCAGCTTTGCCTGGTTACATACACCTGGTCAGTTTGTGGCCTGACAACCATTTATTGACATGAAGGATGTGGGAGCCTTCTGAGAGTGAACTAAACATCTAGGTAAACAAATGGCATAATGAGCTTTGTTTGTTTCTCTGACTTCTCAATAAATTGTCAAGCAGTTTTAGAACCAGGAACATTCGTGTGTGTTAGTGACAAGATGAAACCAGGGTCCCTTGTGGGAACTTGAGAGAAGTGATGGCTTTACCTATTAAAATAGAAAGTTGTGGGATCCAGGTCAATTTCACTCTTGTCTAGAAAAAAATAAAAGTGGTATCCAAGTTACATATCAACACCCAGAGAAAAGAAGAGGAAGAGAGAGAGAGATGAAATGGGGAATGCTGCACAGAAGCTTGCTCAATCTGAGGTTATGGAAGACACTTTATGGAAATGCCCACAAGTGGGAGTTAGTAGATTAGAGTAAGAGGCAATTAGAAGAGCATAAATACAAAATTTAAAATGCATCATCGTTGCACAGCAGTTGGACCTTGAGATGGTTAATGTGTATGTACCAGAGGAAGAAAACTCAGAACACTGTGCTCACTCTGTCCTGTAAATAGGAACACGTGATCACATGTGCCAAATCCAGATTTCTGTCTGTTCCCAAACATGTCTCACAGTCTACAGCTGCAAAAACTTCAGCAAATGCTTACTGCCTGTTTGAGCACCCTCTTCCTCAATAAATATGTGGAGAATCAGCCTTTATGGACCACTGTCCTCTGAGACTGCAAGCTCCCTGGCCTTCCTGTTGAAGATCATTGCTTGTCATGAGTGTTTTATCTTGCGGATGTTTCCGTGAGTCCTGCATATTGCTCCGATAGATCATGGGTATTATAAGCAACATCTAAAGGTAAATAGACAGCATGGGGGAATGTTGGAGATCCGGGAATATAGCATCCTACTTTGAAAACCACTTTAAAATTTCCTTCTAGCCAGGAATGCATCATGGGCAGGGAAGCAGGATATATCAATAGGTTCCTTTGCTTACAGTTTATTGAAAAGTCGTACTGATTTACATATGCTCTATACACAAAAGCTATATTTCATTCATTTGAATTTAATACTGCTGGGGCTACATATTTACATCAGTCAATGTTAGAAATATGTTTTAATTTCACAATTAGAATACTAACAGGAATATCTGATTTGATGGCATCTCCTGCTCAGTCTCCAAGATCCAGTTCATCTGTTGCCTCCTCTATAAAATTGCCCCTGCCTGGTCTTTCAGGGTGATAAGTGGCCTCTCTGGTGTTCCTATGGAGCTCTACTTAGTCTTTTTATATTTATTTCTTTTGGGAGAATATGATCTCCCTGAAGATGACGAATTTATATTTTCCTTTAAATATCTAATGCCTAGAATAGGTCTATTGATTACTGAAAGAATGCTTGCTGAATAAATGTAGAAATAAATGAATAAAATTTGGTCACCAAATAGCATAATAAATACAGTGATAATAGTTGAATATATTTTCATATAGTCTTTTTTTTTTCCATTTGCAGTCATTAAACTTTATTTTTAAACCAACTGTAAGTACTCAAAGATTAAAGTTCAAAAACAAAAACAAGGAGAACATAAACAGCCATAATTGCCTACCTGCTGCTCATTCTAGTGATACAAGGGGAATTCTACAAAATGTCAAACAAAGTATGTCTCCAGATCAGAGACAGGTTAAAGGGCCTGCTGTTGCTGTCACTGTGGTGATGGTTGTGGGCTTCTCTTGTAGAAACTCACCTGTTACTTTCCAAATAAATGGGTCTCTGATTTCATTGTCAAAGCATCCCTTTTCCTAGAGGACAAGGCTAGTGATAAATATGTGGGCATGGCATCTTATTTAATATCCTTTACTGTCATCCCATAAAATCTCACTAAATAGAAAAGTGAACTACTTATTGAGATAAGTCATGTCAATAGTGCCTATCAGTGGTGACTCAGTAATGAATGATGAATACCTGAAACTTCACCTCTACTTATTATTCCACAACCTAAGAGACCTAGGACGTTGGCTAAGATCACTGGTTACTAGTTTGAAAACAAAGTTAGCAAGAAAGCTAGCTTAAGCTTTCCGACACAAGCACTCAGGCATCCTAAAGCCTCCTCTGTAACAAGATTAAGTACCTAGTTACTATAAAACTGTCCCCAGAGCCTAGCTCTGAAAACTATACAGAAAATCAGAAGGAAAGAGAACGAGATCAGCACCCAGTACAGATGCCCGCCGCTCCTTTTGCATCTATTCCTAGCCAGCCCTTGGGAAAGACTTTGTTTTCCAGCTGGTTACACTTTTCCTCAATCCTCTACCTTCTCAATGGCTCCTTGGATAGCCTGTTTGTTATGCAGATTGTTTCAGATTGTGACAGTTGATCCAAGGATAATTGCATACTTTATACCTTCTGGTCATTGTAGTTTTCCTGGTAGTAAGGATGAGACTCATCAGTGGAAGACAAGGTCACGTTGTAGCTGCTTCTCCAGAAACTCACTTGATTCACTGTGTGATTCAAAGCCATTTTCCTTCTTGAGATCAGTCAGGACTCCATAGTGATGCCCATCTACATGCCAGAAGTTTTCCAGGGGAACCCATTTCTACCCCAGCTCTTCGAGGATTAGCCAGGCTATGTGGATGGACTGTTTAAGGACAGATGTGAAGTCAAGATCACGATCAAACTTGAAGTTTAGTGCTTTGAGTTGCTCCCCACAGTTCCAAGTTTCCTCCATCCCTTTGCTTTTAAGTTTCTGATCCATGCAGCTACAAAAGTGATTCTCTCTCCATGTCTGAGCATAATGAGTCTGTACTTGGCCATCCTGATGTGCTAACCTCCCTGGCATTGTCAAATGGGATAACATTCAAGGACAGCAATACCTCTGCAAAGAAGCTGCCAGCAACAGCCATGCCCTGGGGTGCCAGGCAGCCAGCACCTCAAAGACCCTCATATGATCTTTTCATTTTTAACTATTGATAGCTGTGAGTTGAATGACTCACATGGCAAAACTCTCAACTATATATTAAATGTGCTCATTTACATGGATATACATGTGCATATAAAATTCCAATGCCTGCTTGTAATTGAACAAGCAATCTTGCTTATCATTATACAAGTTGCAACATATCCATGTCCAAGACACCCATATAATGTTTATGAATGCACTATTTATTAAAGCACACATATAAACAAACACATGTTGGAAATAATAATTACGCTTGTACTGTTTTATAGGTACCATAATATAGGATCTTGAATGTTCAATTTTTTAAATATGCAGAAGAAGAAAAATAATGTTCATTATTTGTGTGAACACAGTAAATGTTTATAAGTGGTTATTAATGTCCTTATTACCAGATGGCGTGGGGAAGAGTGTCATGTGATGCCTCATCATACTTTTATCTGACAGTGGGTGAATGTTAGGCTATCCATCACACTTTGCATATGCTTTAGATTCTACGAAGGATCCACATTCCAGCATGGGAAGTTTGGAATAAATAGTCCTCCCTTTCAGCCTTACACAAGCCATCATAAATCCAGCAGAGCTTCCTTCAGGGTCTACCATCCCCATGCACTGTTAAACATGATTTTGTTTCAGTGACGGGAGACGTGAATCCCATAAAACCAGATCATTGTTAACATTTCTACAGTGCTTGGAGGCTCCTTGGAGAGAAAAGAAATGTTATAAATATTACTATGATTATCATTTTTTTTTTTTTTGAGAGAGAGAGATATTGCGATTCTTAGGGCATTCCCTGTTTTTTTTTCCTTCCCTCCTGGAAAATATTTGTCATGTTGATGCATGCTCCAGCCACTGCCAATGAAGAAAAATGTTTGTATCTCTCTCTTCACAAACTGTGGGTGGGAAGAGACTTCAAATTGAATTAAGAACACATCAGTGAACTCCAAAAATAAATGATTCCGCCTGAGGCTGAAGTGTTACCTTTTATTTGATGGCCTATAATGGCACAGTGTGTGTGTGTCGTAATTCATAAAACACACGCTATTCGATAGTGGAATATTTTATTATAATGAAGGATCATTATTTTTTAGAGTCAAAAAGCAGCACAAACATGCTGATCATTAAGCAACATTACATATGCTAAGTTAGGGAGTAAGATTGTTTTCTGACAGCGTATTTTAATAGAATTTGATAACAGTGTTTTCTGAACTTTGAGACTGAAAAGCTTCTCATAATAAATTCCATTTTATTTTTAGTGTATCTTTGACTCGTTAATACTAAAAAATCATAGGAGGGACACAGCAGTTGGTATAATGACTATGTCAGTGGACTCCCATGTAGTCGACTGCAGTTCGAGTCCCAGACCCAATGGCTTAAACTCAAACTGATGTGTGCGTGCCCAAGATCCCAAGAAGAGAATGGAGAAGAAGGGACTGTGGCATGGCCATCCCCCCGGGGGGTGATTTCTCACTTTCTGTCTCTCTCTCTCTGTCATTTGGTGAACGCACTCACCCTTTAGTAAGAACCTCTCCCCCCTCCAAAAAAAAAAAAAAGAAAGAAATAATAAAAAAAGAAATCATAGGAAAACTATAAGATGTTAAATATTTTGAAAAAAATTTAAATGATCTAATTCAACACAAATTTTAAATGGTAGTATAACAATATTTCTTCACACATTGTATAATTTGTGACATAGCTGTGTAAGTTATAAATATTCAAATGAATTAACTACAGAGGGTTTATAAGCTTTGCTTAAGGTCAGAGGGGCTAGTCAGCCCATAGCCAGAACTAGAATCCAGTCAAGCTTGGTGTCTATCAGAGGTACTGTCCCTTACACCCCTAGTCCAATGGAGCCGGAAAACTGTCAGAATAGTAGCATGCTAGTGACTCAAGGCACTTTCCACAAGAATAGATATTAATTCTTGGTCCAAAATAATAGAAACCCAAAATAAAACAGAACAGAAACCAAAAAAAAATTCTTATGAAATAAAAATAATTTTTAAATACTTAAAACAACAAATATATAGAAACGAGTTGACATTGATATATAAGCAGCTGGCACAATTTTCTGTCTATCACGTCCCAGGCAACTCAGGTTTCATAAAAGAAATTTTGCACAGGGAGAAAGAATTTAGTCTGTGCATTTTTTGTTGTTTTAATCAACAGTAAATGCAATAAAGATATCACTTCTGAATCTTTTCTATTCTTAGTTGTGTTAATATTTAACTTACAGGGGCTCAACTTGCCACAGATCATTTAATTAACATTCTAAAGGCAGTTAAACAAATTTTTGAAAGGAAAAATGTTTATCTTTGTGTTGCCATAAATACAATTTGAAACATTAGAAGAGGGGGAAAGAAAAATTATACTTCACCTATGCAATTAGTTTAGTTCATCATATTTCACCTTCTGTTGTTATTTCGTTTATGACTCATAGTCTACACTAATCAATTTATGATTATTTGTTTAAAACTCATGCATATTTTATATTGACTTTATTTATCTAATATGTGAGGTTTTGAGTGAGCTTCACTTTCCATCTCAAAACTACTCTTCTTTTAAGCATTCATGTTCCCGATGCTCTTTTCAATTAGAGGTCTGTGTGTGTATAATGATGTGTATACATATATATTGGATTGTCAGAGAAGTCATGACAGTTTCTTCATAGAAAAACAAAAAAAAACTATGTCATGGCTTTTCAAAAATCCCTATATATGTAAATATTATATATAATGTTTCTATATAAGATAAGTAGGTACATGGATGTGTGTATGTATGTGTATGTTTGTGTGTGGGCCCATCCTAAAGATTTCATTTTAACTTAATTACATATGGAAAGGCCCTATTTTCAAATACAATCAAATTCAGAAATGTTGGAGTTTAGGGATTTAACAAATTAATTTTCAGGGAGACACGATTCAGTCCATAATAGATTCTTAGCAAACAAAAGTAATCCTAACACATTAATTAATTAATATGAACAGTATTAGGGTTTTTGCTTTTGTTTGGTTGGTTGGGTTTTGTTTGTTTGCTTTAGATTTTTGCTATAGAGCACATGCACTCATTGGAAAGATAGAGGCAGAGAGAGAGAAAGTGAGAAATCATCCCCCGGAGGAAGGGCCATTCTGCAATCCCTTCTCCACTCTTTTCTTTGGATTTTGTGCATATAGGCACACATGCCTGGAGTGATGTCTAGCCCCTGGGTCCGGTACTTGAACCATGGTAGGCCATGTTAAAATCCTGCACCTGAACTGCCATGTCACAAGCTAGCCTCCAGTTTTAAGATTTTAAGTCATTTTATGGATGCAGACTCAATGATCATTTTGAGTGGCTATAACTCCGGTTTGTAAGAAAACCAAAATGATTTATATTGTACTTTGTCTTGGCATTCAGCTTAATGGATTAAATTTTGGGAAAATCGGCCTTTAAGTTCTACCACTTCACAATGAATCTCACAGAACCTACCTTTTTACTTCCTGTAGATGGAGACTAATGCTTAATTAATGGAAGTTAACAATCACTTGCTGGGCCTTTACAGGAGACGGTCATGGGGAAGGTACTACCAGCTCCTCTCATAGGGCTAGCTCCATTGCAAAGCCGCACTAGACCTTCTCTGCTTCAAACTAAGCTCTAAGAGTTGTCTTCACTGACTCCATTTTGCTTTGACTGCTTTGTTAGTCACTGCTTATTGTTAAGCCCCTTGCTCATACCTGTACCTGTTATTTATTCTACCCTGCATTCCCAGAATGAAACTGTCCCTAAAAACAGTGACTAACACCCCCATGCACATGTTGCTGGGTCTCCTTGAGATCATGCCCAAAGACTAGGACCAGACCTCCTGGGGATTCTGCCGCAAGCCAAAGAGTAATTTCCCATTGTTTCTAAATGTACATCACACTGACGCCCTCATGTGAGCTCTATGTTGCTCAGTACAGAGGAAACGATGATGAGCTCCGATCTGCTCGCTCCTTGGTGTGGACTCACTAAATTAGTGCCCTGCCATATTCAGTGACATTTGTCTTTGCCAAGCGGTGAGTAGTACAGACACCATTTCTGTTCCCTTGAATGAGCGTCCCTGCCCATTCTAGCATCGCGTCTACCAGACAGTTATATCTTCAAAAATGCAACATATAGATATATTACAAAAGTTGATGGAAAATCCTGGCAATTAATAAAACAAAGAAAACGGAGCCAGCAGACGGCATGGTGGTTAATGTGCTCGACACCTACATGGCTGACCCTGATTTGAATCCCAGACCTGGTGGCTAGCTTTCTCACTTTCTCTCTTTCTCTTTCTCTGTTCCTCTCTCTGGCAAGCACTTGTGCCCTATAGTAAAAGAGACAATAATAACAATAATAAATAAAATAAATAATTATTAAAAATTAATACAAAGATAATAGTAAAATAAAATACATTGCTATCATAATAAAAGAGGGAAAAGATGATGAGTTAAAATATCCTCATATCTGAAAAATAATTGGATATTTTCTATGGTTGATAAAAATAAAATGTAATATTTCATTTGTAATTTGAAAAAAACTTCTTGAAAAACTCAAAACTAAATATTCAGGTTATAGTACTTAAAGTAAGACTGGGAATAAGAAAAATTAGAATAGATATCTACTTTATATCAAAAATATTTCTGAACATTTTGATTCATCACAATGTGTGTTAACAGTGATAAATATAGAAAACAGGAGTTTCTATCTTTAACTTTCCATAGAAACAGGAGTTTCTATTTTTAACTTTCCAAGTTTCTACCTTTAACTTTCCATAACTTTCTATCTTTAACTTTCAATCTATTTATCTATAATAAATAGATAGATTTTACCCTGGGCACATTTTATTACCTTTAATGTTATCATCTCTCACTTTGGTTTAAGATGTTTTAGACTTTGAGACCAGCAATTAGCGTAATGGCTATGTTGCTGAACTCCCATGAAGTCAACCACGGTTCAAGTCCCAGACCCAATGGCTTAAACTCACGCCAGGCACATGTACGTGTGTGCCCAAGATCCCAAGAGAAGAATGGAGGAGAAGGGATTGTGGCATAGCCATCCCCCCTGGGGGGTGATTTCTTGCTTTCTGTCTCTCTGTCTCTCTCTGTCTTTCTGGCGAGCGCACGCACCCTATAGCAAAAACCTTTCAAAAATAAAAAAAAGATATTTTAGACTTCAATAGTCATAAATTGACTTATTTTATAAATTAACCAAAATATTTCTAAAGGGAAGGAAATGTAATTTTTAAAAAAGGAAAACACAAGGGAACCAGCAGTTAGCGTAATGGCTGTCGCTGGACTCCCACGTAGTCGACCGCGGTTCACGTCCCGGATCCGGTGGCTTAAAACTCACGCCGGGCGCATGTGCGTGCGTGCCCAAGATCCCGAGAGGAGAATGGAGGAGAAGGGATTGCGGCGTGACCATCCCCCCTGGGGGGTGATTTCTCGCTTTCTATCTCTCTGTCTCTCTCTGTCTGTCTGCCGAGCGCACGCGCCCTATAGTGAAAAATCTCTCCAAAAAAAAAAGAAAAAAGGAAAACACAAAATAAACACACAAAATAATATTTTAGTGTACCTTTGAAAATATAAAATCTTGGCTAACAATTAGTTAATTATTTTCTAATAAAATCTAAAAAAACTATTATGACAAATAATTTACAACATAAACAAGTTTTATTATAGCACTTTATTCTTTGTTAAAAACTTATGCTCACTGGATAGCTATGAAATGAAGTCTTTAATTTTTTTAAAAATATTTTATCTCATATTTAATATTCACTATTCTGTGTTCTTTCCCTACTTCCTTTAACCCTTTACCGGTATTTCTTTTCATTAAGTTCATGTGAAAATTCTTAATAGCCTAGAAACCAAAAAGAAATTTAAAAAATAATTATCCTTCTTGAAGTCCTCTGAATATTGAGTTCACCTCTGTAAACTCCCTAAGATTTTACTTCATAGGTTATCACATTCTGGTGATATAATTTATCATAGATTCAGAAAAATTAATAAATAAGGAATTATAGAGTTAAAGGAAAAATCATACAGACTTTACAGCTTAGGCGTAATACATTTGAGGTATTCATTTCATTCCATAGTCAAAGTCATGAATAGTTGATTTCTAATATCTGTATTTTAAGTTATATTAACCTCATTTCCTCCTAACTAGTGAGGATGATTTCAAAGTCTTCTTTTACTTTGTGAAGAGGTGTGAACATTTTTGTTGGTGAAAAAGAATTTTCATATTCATTCATCCATTCATTCACTCATTCAACTTAACACTATTGAATCCTCGTTTTTTTTTTTTTTTTTTTGAGAGGTTTTTGCTATAGGGCGCATGCGCTCGCCAGACAGAGAGAGACAGAGAGACAGAAAGCACAGAAAGCGAGAAATCACCCCCCAGGGGGGATGGCCACACCGCAATCCCTTCTCCATTCTCCTCTCGGGATCTTGGGCACGCACGCACACGCGCCTGGTGTGAGTTTTAAGCCACCAGGTCTGGGACGCAAACCGTGGTCGACTACAAGGGAGTCCAGCGACATAGCCATTACGCTAACTGCTGGTCCCTGAATCCTCTTTAATTATCCATGTCCCTAGCTACTACAGCAAATTCAGAAAGTACCAAAACCCACACTGTAAGAGCAGATTAATTTATGAATCAATACACTATCAACAGAAGCCACAACCCTATAAATAGCATAAAATAGTGCAGCCATTTCTTTACAAAAAAACAGGTGCAATTTCTGTTTTGACATACAATAGTGAAATATACCCCCAAATAGATCAAATTCTCCTCAATTGAAGTCTATACTCTTGTTATGGTTCTTGCCAAATTCCTGCACATTTTATATTTTCTTTAGTTTTGTTTACTACAGCGCTAGTGCATTTGTCAGAGGGTGACAGGGAGAGACAGAGGAAAGCACTCTCTATGGGGAACGGTCATGTTGCACACCCTCTTCCATTTGTCCTTCTTTCAGGATTTTGGACATGCACGCACATGTACCTGGCATGTTTCTTCAAGCCTCTAGGTCCAAGACTCTAATCATATGGTTGCTCATGTAGGATCTGACTGTTTTAACCCAGAGTTGGTCCATATCTTGAATTCATCTGTATTTATGCCCTTGTCCCTCCATGACCTTAATAAAATGAGCATGTTGTGGGCTCTATTGTATTTACCATATGTGTTTGTTACTGTTTTGTCTTAATCCTTATTGTAGTGAACCTTCAGTCCTATCACTCACCAAGTATTTGAAAATGAATTTTGGGGACCAGTGGGTGGCATGGTAGTTAAGAAATTGGGCTCCCACATGGCTGACCATGGTTTGAGTCTGGACCTGGTAACTTGAAAATCATACCAGGTGTCTGTGTGTAAGTGCTCAAAATCTTGAGAGGAAATTGGAGGAGAAGGGACTGGAGTGTGGCTATCCCTTCTGGGGGGTGATTTCTCACTTTCCCTCTCTCTGCCTTTCTCTGGTGAGAGTGCATGCTTTATGGCAAATAACCAAAGAGGGGGGGAACGGTACCATTAAAATTATTTTCTAGAGAAATCTGAAGAAAACTATTCAAAGATAAGGAAAAGGAAGATTGAAAAAGATGAAAAGAGAGAAAGAAATAAAATGAGAGACAAAGAGAGAAGACAAGGAAAAAGAGAGGAATTTTTACAAAGAAGAGATAGTGACCCACTCAGTGGCATGGTGGTTGGGGTGGCTGCATCTTCTATGGCTGATTGTACAGTTCATGTCCCAGATCCAGTGCCTTGAAAACCACAGTGGAAGTGTGTGCGTGTGTGTGTGTGTGTGTGTGTGTGTGTGTGTAAAGCCTCCAAAGAATAATGGAAAAGAAGGAATTGTAGAGGCCATCCTCTGAGAGGGAGGTACTGTCTCAAAAAGGTGGAGGGGCAAAAGAAGAAATAAAGGAATAATGGAGATAGAAAAGTGAAAGATAAAAATCTACAGTTGCTGTAAGGCAGTTTCCTGTCACTTCAAACATATTTCATGGATTCACCATCAACAAAGTTATCATGGGTAAGAGGAATTTTTGTGCTTCATATGATATAGTTAATAATGTAGCATGGGGCCAGAAGGTTGAGTAATGGTAAAACACTACCCACAAACCTGCAAGCCTGGCCCATATGGGAAGGTTGGGGGTTTTCCTCTGGAGGCTTCCCTAAGCACACCAGGCAAACACACATGTTTATGACCAGGGGTTGACTGAAGCTGGGGGTGGATTGAAGGAGCAAGATCTTTTGGGGGGTACTTTCCTTCTGTCTCTCTTGCTCTGTGAAAAGATAAATAAATAGATAAATGTAAATATATAATGTAACCTGATGATGACCCCAAAAGTAACAGTTTCCATAAAATAAGCAACATCCATTTCTCCTTATTTTATGACCAATAAAATATAACTAGTGAGTTGAATAGTTTATGCAAATTACTTAAACAGCAGAATAGTAAGAATTAAATTGCATATTATTTTCAGGTTAGAAAAGTAATTCCAGATTGCAACAAGTAGAAGATGCCAATGGGGGCAATCGAACACAGGGCAAGTATTAATTAAACAGCACTTCCAGGGGCATGAAAAAGCCACCTCTTAATGTGAGGCTATTCACATTGGGATACATTTGTTCTCACCTATTGAATTACCCATCCCATTATATTACTTTTAGTAATTTAGGTTCACTGGAGCAGAGAAAGTGTTAGATTGACAGTGATAGCAACCCAAAAGAGAAGGTTGTTTCTATTTTCTATTTTCAGGCTTAAATTCTCATAAGAAGAATGAACTAAACAGGAAAGTTAATAATTTTGCATGAGAACAATGTCTTAGTGTCTCAATTTCCCAATTTTGGTTAAAAAAATAGAGTCTTACAGACATTCTTATATTGACATTCTGTTTGATTTAATTACTACTTCTTTCTTAAGAACAAATGCATTTTTATATTTTTCAAAGCTTTCATAGTATTCTTCGTGGATTAGAGACGAATTGGGAAGCAAACGGTGTTAACATTAATTTATCTTGATCTTCAGTATTATGATACCTTATAATTCTACCCAATATTTTAAAATATCAGTCATCCTAACTCTTTTTTTTCTGAGAAAAACTTTATGTTCTCATGTATAAATTGAATAGCCTAATATATTTGAATGAAAATTCTAAAGCAAAGCTTTTTATTGTTTATTTATTTATTTTGCCATAGGTCATGTGACGAGCATTCGCCATAAAAACAGAGAGAGAGAAAGTGAAAAATCACCCCTCAGGAGTGATGACCACACTGAAATCTCTTCTCCATTCTCCTCTCTGGATTTTGGGCATTCTCTCACTAGAGAGTTAGACAAATAGAAAGCAAGAAATTGACTCCCAGGGGGATGGCCACGCATCAATCCCTTTTCCTCTAATCTCCTCTCAGGATTTTTGGGCATACACACACACATGCCTGGCTTGAGTTTTAAGCCTCCAGGTCCAAGACTCAAACCATGGTTGACAAAATGGGGATACAGTGATGTAACACACAAATGGTACAAGAAAAACTCTTAGCAGACAGGCCAGGGTTCTGATGGCACCTTCACAGTACTCTCTGGCTTCTAGGGAACATTTACTCTCTCCCAAGTCACATTCTCATCATTGGCTGAGAGCTATCAGTAGTCCTGGAATTTAAAAGATGCATATGAGGGAAAACAAAATGACCCTGGACCTGGACACTCACTCAGCGGTAGGACATGGGAAGGCTCATGGGAGAAAGAAACGTGAAATGAGAGCAAGTGATGGAAGGAGGATGTAGCTAAGCTCCCCCTTCACTTATGTATTTTTAACTGGTTGGATTTGAGGGAGAAATGGAGTTTATTCATAATATGACGTTATGAAATTAAGTTGCTCAGGTAATGATCCATTATGAGAAAAGTCAGCAGCCTCTTGAGAACATATTAAAGATAACGTCCTCGCTATTTGCTAACATATAGCCTTGATTTGGAGGTAGTGTTCAGTGCAATTAGTTGCAAAAACATTGAAATAGAAAGTTAATCTCTTTTTTAAAGTATTGTTTATAAACATTTAAAAAGAAAACTCCATGAAACAACACTACATATATATATATATATATATATATATATATATATATATATATATATGTATATATGAAAACATAGTTAACAGTATATCTATTTTGTGAAAACAAGAGCATCCACAAGTTAAAAAATAATTTGTTAAAAATATAAGAAAAGGGGTTAAGAAAAAAAGCAAGGGCTGAATATGGACCTGTGAGTGTCTAGCCAGCACCCTAACTGTAAATGACCCAACTAGCCCTGGTTCTCTAGAAAGAAATACGTCTGGAATAGAAGGAAGTCTGGTCAGCGTCCATAGCCTGGAAGAAATATCCCTCAGGAAAACTTTCTTCTGCTGTAATTTGGTTTCTATCAGCTGCATCAGGGCCACTGTGGGGCACACAGGGGGAAGTCACTCTTTCATCTTTGATTCCCACTGTATCTGTGCTCCCAGAGGGTCTGAGCTGTGCTTGCCAGACACTACATTAGATGTCAGAGTACAGTTCCCACAGCTCATGGTGGTGATGTTTGGGCTACACATTCTTCAAGGAGCCTCTGATAATCCAAATTCATCCCAAATGCCTAATAGTGTGAGGTTAACATAAGATCTCAGGGTTGGCCCCATAATTCAGTGGTTAAGTGCTATGTTCTGATCCCATATGCCAACCACAGTTTCGACCCAGCCCAGGCAGCTTGAAAACCATGCTAGCGGTATGTGTGTGCATCCCTCAAATCTTCACAAAACAGGGAAATGGAGAAGGGATTGAGGGGTGATTGCACCCCTGCATTGAGGGGTGCTGTCTCTCTGTCTCTCCCTGGCAAGCATATGCACACTATCACAGTTAAAAACAATAAATCATTGCTGACGGTAACATGTATGTTGATGTGCTTGATTGAGACAATATACAGTGTACTCTAGATGGAAAATCTCACTTTGTATGCTGTAATGATGTACAGTGAATGAATGTAAATAAATAAATTAAATTAATAATAAAAAATAAATAAATTCAAAAAAACCCACTTAAAAAATAAGCACACGAAACCAAATACATATATACATATACATATATATATATATATATATATATATATATATATATAAAAGAACTTCTTTAATCTCAAAAACTACTCTTAGAATAAACAGGGATTCTGTGAAACAGATATGAAAAAGCCATAAAATATGTTTTTAAGAAATAAAATTATACTGGACCAATTGTAAAATATACTTTATCCATACTTACAACATCTCTCAGTTAATTTATAAAGTTCAGATCATCTCAATAGAAAAGAATGACCAAATTGTTTTTTGTTTGCCTACTTTGTCTAAACACTTTGGAAGATACATACATACTTATAGCCAGGATCACGGGAAGGAGGGGAAATAGCGCTTGATAAGTGTGGTTACCGCTACTATACATTGCTACCATATAGATTATTTTTTAGAGGTTTTTGCCTTAGGGCGCATGCACTCGCCAGATAGAGACAGAAACAGTAAGAGGGAAACAGAAATCATCCCTCACAGGAGATGGCTGTACTGGAATCCCTTCTCCTCCCTTCTCCTCTAGGGAATTCGGGTATACATGCACATGCATCTGGTGTGATTTTTTTGTTTTTGTTTTTTTTTTGAGAGGTTTTTTGGTTTTTTTTGTTTGTTTGTTTTGTTTTGTTTTGTTTTTCCATAGAGTGTGTGCACTTGCCAGACAGAGACGGAAAGACAGAAAGCGAGAAATCACCCCCCCAGGGAGGATGGCCACACCGCAATCCCTTCTCCTCCATTCTCCTCTCGGGATCTTGGGCACGCACGCGCCTGGTGTGAGTTTTAAGCCACCGGGTCCAGGATGCGAACCATGGTCAACTACATGGGAGTCCAGCGACATAGCCGTTATGCTAACTGATGGTCCCATCTGGTGTGATTTTCAAGCCACTGGATCTGGGACTCAAATCATGGTGGGCCTCATGGTGGGCTACATGGGAGTCCAACAACATAACTGCTATGCCATCTGCTGGCTCTGCTACCAAATAGATTTGATAGGCAACAAGAACAGAAAACAAGAAGGAAAAAGTAGTAAGTATATTACAAAGAAAAGATTATTGTGCAAAATAGTAAAAAACAAACAAAATTATTAAAGACCACCAGGTGGCATACTGGTGTTATAGCGCTAGACGCCCACGTAGTCGACCATGGTTCAAATTCTGGACCCAGCAGCTTAAAACTCATGCCAGGCCCATGTGCATATGTGGCCAAGATTCTGAGAGGAGAATAGAAGAGAAGGGATTGCAGCATAGCCATCCCCCCCTGAGGGGTGATTTCTTGCTTTCTGTCTTTCTGTTTCTCTCTGGCGAGCACATGCACCCTATATCACAAAGCTCTCTCTAAAAAAATTATTAGAATAATACCTTAAACCCATGAGAAAAATGGGCAATTAATGAACCAAGAACAGAAAAAAGTAAATGACATTTAAACATATGAAAAGGTATACTTACTCAAAGTAAGAAATCCATATTAAAACTAAACTGAGATATTTCTCATATATATGTATTTCAAATCTCTGAAAGTTTGACACTGTATTCTATTGGTAGATAATCCAACAGGGAGACATTTGGTGATATCTAACAATATTTCATAAGAAATTTTTCTTTGACCCATAATTACCATTTTAATAATGTATTCCAAATCAAAATATGAAAGAACATGTGTAAAAAATTAGCATAATAGCATTATTTTTCAAAACAAAACATTGGAAGTAATTCAAAAGCCCTTCAAGAAAGAACTAGTTTGATAATCTATGATATCTTTATGCAATACTGCTTAAAATTTAATGGGAAGATCTCATAGAGTATTGCAAGTATATATGGCTATGTCTTTGAGTAAAAAAAAATGTGCAGAATCATTGAGTAAGAAGCAACATCCAGAATATTTGAATAATATTATAAATCTTTTTAAGAAGGGAATAAAACATATCTGTGTATTTATATATGCATTTCTGCATATAAATGCACTCATTTGCCTGTATTTTCAAAAGGAAGAAATTTGAGGATAAGACAAAAACTAAGAAAAGTATTTTCCTATAGGAGGATGAAGAGAATGGAATTATGTACATTAGAAGCCAGGTGTCACTTAATAAAAATTAATTTAGAGCCAGATCTGTAGACCAATAGTTAAGGGAGTAGAATCCCACATGGCTTACCACTGTTCCAATCTACCCCCATTGGCTTGAAAAACAACTAGCCATATTGTGTTCATGCCCCAGAAATCAAGAGGATAGAGAAACTGAGAAGGGGGTGTAACATGACCATGCCCCACTGCAGGGGTGGGGGTACTTTATTTTCTCTTTCTATGTCTCTGGCAAGTCCATGCATTCCCTGATAATTAAAAGTACATATTATATAATTTGGGCTTTGAAATAATTAGTATATTTGCATAAATTTTATATAAGTGGTTTATATAGTAAAATCAGTGAAGAATGAAAAATGATTCCTTTAAATAAGAAAATTGAAACAGAAATAAATTATCTTAATTATACAAAAACTTGGTGATATGCTAACAAAAAGCATACCATGAATGTTAACTATAATACATTTAAAAATAAATTATAACAAAAGGGACCTGTCCAAATTTCATTATTAGTTGCTTTTTTGGTGATAAATTGATATTGCTATTTTTAAAATGTTATATATATATATTCAATATCAAAGAAGTAGTTAATTATGCTATTGTAAGTAATATTAAGATATTCCACAAAAGTAGAGATACAAATATAAAGTTAAACTAAATAAAAAAACCTGTAATCTCAATTTTAATTTAAAAAACCACAGTATAAACTTACAATTTTCTCTATACACCGAGTACATGTTTTTCATTGTCTGAATGGTGCTCCTCCCAATTCATATCTTAAAATGTTGACCCCCTCCCATGTGATCTTTGGAAAAGGAGTCTTTGTGACATGATTAGGTCTTGATGAATGGGATTAGGGCCCTTATAAAAGAGCTCACTTGAAAATGCCCCCTTTCTCCTCCTAGGATGTGAGGTCACCTTGAGAAGGGACTGTTGGTGAACCCAGAAGTGGACCATTACAAGACATCAAATCTGCAGAACTCTGAAAAATAACTTTGTTGTTTATAAGTCAACTCATTATGGTGGCTTTAGCACAAAATGGACTGAGACAATGTTATATATATATATTATGGCTTATATATAATATAAATATATATATATATATACATGTTTATGCACAAAGCTTTATTTACATAGTTCTTCAGAATGTACTTCAGTTGTCCATCCACTGCGAAATGCTATCAAATTAGACTAGATTTACAGAAAAGCATAAAACAGAGAAAGCAATTCTACAATTTAATATCTACAGTGTATTAGTGGTTATTATTTTTTATAGTTTTCTTGTTTTTTTTTTTTTTTTTTTTTTTTTTTTTTTTTTGCTGGTAACATTTCAGAGTGAAGTGAAGTTGTCTTCAAGAGTAGATTTCCACAGAGAATCAAGAAAATAAGTCAAATATATATTGACAGGTGTTGACAATTCAAAAGTAGCTGCACATCATTTTGTTTCCTGCTGTTTTTCAAAAGCCTTCGGTGATAAAGAATCATGATTTTCACCACTGCTATAGCACTCATATAAAGTCTTAGCAGCTTTCAAAATGGAGTTAGGAGAACTCTGAATAACAAGTTGACCCAGAACATGTTTCATTTCTTCAGTGATTTTCTTAGTCATCTGGTTACCTGGATGAGTTTGAATTTGGACATATGGATGTACCAGGAGTTCTGGAATGGATATCCTCTGCTTAGGGTTTCTTATTAAACAACACTTTAACACATCTTGAAGATCCTTCTCCGGAATATCAGGGAAATCAATTTCATTACTAGGGTCAATTATGGCATGTAATTTAGAAATTTATTAATTATATGCTGAAACAGTGTTTTCCCATATGTCATATAATACAAAATACACCCTAAGGACCAAACACTTTGGGACTTATCTTTGATATGGATTTTCCATTCTCTCCTGAAGAAGACATATCTTTGATTGTTTCTGGTGGCATATAATTAACTGTGCAAACCTGTGAATTTTTAACAATACTTGTTCTATCTGGGTGCATTTGATTTGCAATCCCAAAATAAATTAATTTTAGCATAACATCAGCTATTAAAAAGTTAGCAGGTTTCAGATCACTATGAACAATGCCATGTTGACAGGTTATGTGAACTGCCTCCAACATATTTTTCTAGTAACTCTGTCAATCCATGGGAATCCATGGATTGACAGACTTTTTCTTTTTAAGCCAAATAATAAGATCAATGTTTCCATAGTCCATTACCAAGTAGATGCATTCGTCTGTGATTTCATAATCATAAAATCAGGTGATCTTATCACTATGTTGTAGTTTATTCAAATAACCTATTTCATTCTGGTAGCTATCAATAGTTTGATTATCTGCTTCTTCTAAGTTCACATATTTTATAGCATGTATAAAGTGCTATACATTTCATTCAATACCTGAAATACCTTACTTGAACCTCCACTTCCTATCTGCTTTAATATGGAATAAATCTTTCCTTTAACTGAAATGTATTCATTTGTTGAAGAGGTTGCTAAAATCTGTAAGTTTTGAAGTGGGAGGCAATGCTATACTTTATTTATCTTTGTAAGTATGTCTGTATATATGTATATGTGTATGCATCTTATGACACTATTAAGAAGAAAGGGGAAGGACATATTTAATAAATCCGTTATGGGTTATTTTCCAATCAGAAGATTCTCTACTTCTTCCTCTGTCTTACTCAGTTTTCTCTCAAATTTACCCTGATTTGATATATTTTCACCTTCAAAACTTTTATATTCCAAAAGTCTGTGGAATCTGTCCTACAGCTTATCTCCTTCGATTCCTTTAAATCAGTGACCCAAAGCTATGCTTACCCTTTCCCTCCTGCTCAAACATTCCTTCTTTTTATACCTTTCACTGATAACCAAACCATAGTTCTACCAATCAAATTACCTTTTACCTTTCCTTGGCCTTAAAGATAATCAGTTTCAAAATTCTCATTGTGCTTTCCCATAAAATGTCTTGCATCTGCCTTCTCTTCTCTATTTTCACAGTCACTTGACCAATTTCAGTTTCTTCATCACTGCATCAACGTTTCACTTTGTCTGCCCAGTTTCTCCTTTCCCTAATTATCTTATAACCTAATGTTTTTTTTCATTCACTAGTATATAAGTGTACAAGCTCCCGGTGTTTCACATTAGCCATAACATGACTGCAGTTATTCTGGAAGAGAACAGGACTTGCTTTCTGGCAAAACTCCACTTGGATAAAGTGTCTACCTTTTCCTTCTTTGAGAGCATAGATCTTTTCAGTCCCTAAGGACATCAGTGTAGGAATGTCTCAACAACAGTAACTAGAGTTTAGATATGTTTGGCAAAGAGAACCAGAAAAGAGAGTTTATGCTGCATGGTTGGTGTGGAGTTTCCCACCCCATTGTTTTCCAGAGGTAAATAGCTAATAGGTAGGATGCCCCAGGGGCTGCTCACTTCTGCAGAGTAGTCCTGAAGTAGACCCACTTGAGGACTAAGTCAACATCCTAGGAAAGGCAGAACTGAGTAATTGCTCAGATGTATAATTGAAACACCAATTTCCTCTCTCTAGAGCCTGCTTACCTCTGGACTCACTCTTATACTTTGTGACAACCTTGTTATCATTTAGATCATCTTGAAGATAACCTTTTGTTGCTGAAATCTGAGGTATACTCATAGATACTCCATATATATATATATATATATATATATATATATATATATATATTTTTTTTTTTTTTTTTTTTTTTTACAGGAAAACTCTGCTGCATTTAGCGTTGTCTTTTTCATCTGGAGTTCCTGTCTTCTAAATTGCTTCCTCTATTTCAAGATGTCTCGGTCTTGTGGCTGGCCCCATACTTGGTGCTTAAGGGAGATGGATACCACATGTCCAGCTGTGGTTCAAATTCTAGCCCCAGAAGCTGGAAAAACAGGTTGGTGCTAGACTCCTACACAGAGGGGAATGAAGAAAAAAAAAAGTTTATGGTGTGAACATGTCCCATTGGGGGTGTTTTGTTTATCTCTTTTCTATCTCCCTCCCTCCAAGTGCACCTACCCTTGTCAATTAAAAAAAAACGTTTCAGGCTTATTGATTAAAAGCTGTATGTTACTTTTCTTGACCTTCCCTTGTAGAACCTTCCTTCTATACAAGTCTATATAATATTAGCAAGCTCTAACTTATTATGTGTATTCATCTTGAAATCCTTATATGTTTCTAAAAGTAGAGTGTGTATCAGAATCATTTTATTTTCTCTCTGAAAACCCTGCCACAATATTTTCAAGCCATGGGATCTGAGACTCAAACCATTTGATCAGCCATTTGGGATCCAGCTGCCTAAACCACCATGCCACCAACTAGCCCAATAAATGTTTTAATTAATTGCATTTTTTAAAAGAATTATTTTATTTAACTTTATATATTTATTTATAATTTGAACATAGAGGGAGAGAGTGAGAAATAAAGAGAGGGAAAGTGAGAAAACAAGCCACCAGGTCCGGGACTCGAACCGCAACCAGCCATGAGGGAGTCCAGCACCCCTAGTCACCATGCCACCTGCCAGTCCCAGTAATTATTTGCATTTTTATTAAATACAGTAGTTTTAAAAATGTTTGTGCACATTTTTTTTTGTTAGAGTTTTTTGCTATAGAGTGTATGTGCACACCAGAAAGACAGAGAGAGACAGAGAGGCAGAAAGTGAGAAATCACCCCCCCCCCCCACCAGGGGTGATGGCCATGCCACAGTCCCTTCTCCTCTATTCTCCTCTTGGGATCTTGGGCACACATGCATAAGCACCCAGCGTGAGTTTAAGTCACTGGGTCCAGGACTCGAACTACGGTCGACTACATGGGAATCCAGTGACTTACCCATTACGCCAACTGCTGGTCCCCATATTTTTAAATTTATAATCTTGCTTCCCTTTTTTCTTCTTCCAACCCAGCCCACATATCCACCTCAAAGTATTAACTTCACCCACCACAATAATCTGTGTTAAATTCATACCATACAAGGTTCACAAAAAAACAGATTGTAATAATAGTAGCAGTCATTCTTGAATAGAGATTATGGTCATTGATATAGGCAAATTAGAAAGCTGAAAAAAAAAAGTACAGTAGTTATTTTTTTTTCTTCCCTAAGAGAGGGCTCATTAAAGATGTAACAAAAAATGAAAATCAGGGACCAGCCGTTAGTGTAATGGCTATGTCGCTGAACTCCCATGTAGTCTGCCGTGGTTCGAGTCCTGGACCTGGTGGCTTAAAATCACACCGGGAGCATGTGTGTGCGTGCCCAAGATCCCAAGGTGAATGGAGGAGAAGGGATTGTGGTGTGGCCATCCCCCCTGGGGGGTAATTTCTCGTTTTCTGTCTCTCTGTCTTTCTGGAGAGCACACGCGCCTTGTAGCAAAAACCTCTCCCCCCAAAAACAACAACAACAAAAAAAATCAATCTCAAAGAGAATCTTAAAAAAATTTTATCTGTACTAATAATTTGGAGAACTGAGAAAACTATGTCAATTTTCTAAACTTTACTGGTTTAGTTAGCATTTCAAGTTAAGTTTGATAGACACGTTAGAATATCATATATTTCTGGATACAAGTTGATTTTCAAGTTGAATGTTTCATAGCATTTAAATGAATAAACAACATTTAATTTGCCTTAATGTGTTTGATTTTGAAGGAAATATATATCTACATGCATATTATTTCACAGTTATTATTCATAACAAATAATCTTAATAAATGTAATTAATTATGATATTTATTTTTGGTTACAACGTCTTTCAAAGACAAAAATCTGTCAAGGCAATTCTCCAAATCAAAGAATAGGTTATTAGACTAACTGGTGGCATGGTGGTTAAAGTGGTTGGATCTTACATGGTGGACAGCATGGTTCAAGTCTTGGACCTGGGCTGGAGGGGAAGAGATTGTGGTGTATCCATCCCTCAAATGGGGTGCTTTCTCTCATTCCCTCTCTTTCTCTCTGTATCTCTCTCCAGTGAGTGTATATGCCCTATCACAAAACTAAAAAGTAAAAAAGAAATAAATTATTCATATTTAAATTTGCTTTATTAAGTAGCCATACTACCTGTGAAAATAAATTATTTTTCAAAGTGCAATTCAAGTTTGCTATTTTGGGGAATTGTACACATTCTTAAAAACCCACTTTGTATCACATTGTATCACACACAGCCAACCTAGATTATAACACTGCCATAGGTGATAATCACATAGAAAACAGAAACTGTGCTTTGCCAAGACATAGCATCTACTGTGATTGATTGATTATAGATTGTATAACGATTTTTTAAAAATTCTACTCCATGAGTGGTTGTAAATTTAGCATGAAGATTCATATACAATGATTTTCATAATCTAGTGCCTTGTATTTAAAAAAATAACAGAAATTTTTAAAATCCCATTTAGAAGTTAAAAAGAGGATAACCACCTATTTAAAAAAAAGTAAAAAATATTATCAATATGGTCCCCAAATGTATAACTAAAAATTAGGCATGTTATCTTTATGTTAAAAATAGACAAGTTGAATAATAGGAGACAGGAATTTTATATTTCCTCAGGAGAAGAAGCAGTTCTTGTATTTATAATGTGTTCTCATTTATCTTATCCTTTTTGATATAGGGGTATGTTCTCTATTGTCCACTCCCTTTTATGCCTCCCAGCACACACATTTTAGTCCTGAACACTGATCATTTTTTCCCAAATTGACTGCATTTTCCCTTTAAAATGACATTGCACATTAGATCTGCCATTTAAAAAAAAAAAATTCTGCCACAAAAGAATATGTAAATTTCACTAGCAGTGGATCTTATACCTTCACTACTCATCATTTTTTTTCTAACAGAAGAACTGAAGCAAAAGAAAAATACGTAAGAATATAAGGTTTAGTGTAAAAACTGCACTTTAAAGAGCCAGTTTGACAGGTGACTAGAGGACTGAAGAAGTATCCATAAATTAGCCATTTTATTTATGAATCACTATGATTCAGTGCCACTTAATTAATTAGACCACCTTTACATTTGATGTGCAGTGCATGTCACAAGATACACACCTTACAGACTGTTTCTTTGAAGGTCATAAAATAGAAGATTGCCACATCTTTATTTTTAAAAAGCGATATTCCCACTGGTACGACAGCTGATGAGAAAAATACACATTTGATCCTTCCAGAATTTCAGGGAAAGCAGTTGTTGGGTTTAACACTTCATTAGTCACCTCATACATCATAGGCTTATTAGTACCTTTATTCTTTCCGTATCAAGAAGAATTTCCATAGCAGGTGAAAAAAGAGGCATCTGAAAATATCAAGGATTTGTGGCACACATGAAAGGAGAATGTACGTAAAGGGAGAAGAAAGAGAAATACGCAGGATGGAAGCAGCACCCGATGACACAGTGATAATGACTACTAACATGTGAGAAGGTTCCAGACATCCAACCATCTGCTCTAGATAGGCAGCATAGCAAACAAGGTTAAAAGAAAGAGAATGCTTGGGAATTAATACTTTACTCAATATTCATTACAAATCTCTGTAATTGACATGTTTTTTGCTCAAAAGAGATCTGAGCCTCAGAAACTGAATGATTGTGTGAGAGGAATTTGTCCAAGATTCCATCAGACAAGTCCATGGAACGTGTCCACACCCTGTGAAAACCTGAGAGAGCCCTGAAAATGCAGTCTTTTTAAAATCCATTTAGTGATGGATCTGAGATCTGAAGACTATTTAGTGACTCCCTATGGGAGGGTCTATCCATTTAAAATCAAATATCTTAAAAACAAGGTAGCGAGACTGGAATAAACTTGGAACAAGTAAATGAACCTTCTCAACTCTCCTTCTCAAGATCTCACCTAAGGAGTCATTGGCATTTTTCTGAAATAGTTTCTAATTTAGAAAAACATCATCTCTGCCTTAGGCTCTTTTTGCCTGAACAATGGTCTTTGTTTTTTTGGTTTTGGGTTTGGGTTTGGGTTTTTTTTCTTAACTGCTACTGTAACAGAATTCCTAAGCCTGGGAATAAAGAATAGGAATTTATTTTCTTATAGTTTGAAGACTGGACATCCAAAATAGAAGTGCAGGCATCTAGCAAAGGTCTTTTTGCTCTCTGCTTTCTTGGTGGAAGGCCAAGAGGGAAAGGAAGAGCCAGAACTCACCCTTTTTTAAAACGTCTGTTTTATTACTTCCTCATATGAGAGAAAGAAAAGGAGGTACCCTTGACAGAGTCTCATCATGTTGTAATCCTCATCCAGCCTCTCGGCGAGGTAGGGTTGCGGCACTCATGGGTGCAGCTTGCGTATTCAGGTAATCCAAGAACAAATCGATCCCCCCCCCCCCCCCCCCGTTGATTTCAATATCGTGTGATGGGACCCAGCCATGTGTGCCACCTTCCTCGGGCACACTTGGATGATGGCATGAATTCAATGCACCAGAGCCCTCATGATCTAATCATCTGTTAAATGCCTCACCCTTGTTACTCCAATGGCAAGTAAATATCAATTTAAGTTCCAGAGAGGGACAAACATTCAAACCATAAAAATTTATATCCTCTTATTAGAGTACTTTTCTAAAGATTTCCATTTTCCTTGACCCATATTTCTCTAATTCCCAAGGCATTCTGCCTGGGATGCAGCATACTCTTGAATAATCCTGGAACGAACATTGATGAATGTGGTGTATACATTTCTAAGTGTCATTTTCCTTCATTTCATCACAGGCTCTCATGGTTCACTCTGTCTCAGAAAAACAAATTTTTTTTTCCCCCATCTGTCTTCTCAGCATTTGTTTTATTGCGTGTTTATTTTTAAATAAAAAAAAACACCTTTTTGTTTTAAAATAATTATGTGTTCACAGAAAGTTGCAAAACCAATAGAGAAGACCTGTATATGTTTCACCCAGTTTTCCAGATGGTTATATGGTAGGTACTATAGAACAATATCATAACCAGGAAACTGACATTAGTATAGTGAGTGTAGTTCAATGCTATTTGATTACAAGTGTAGATACATTTGCAATTGAAATATGGGACTGTTTTTTTTTTTTTTTTTTTTTTGGAGAGGTTTTCGCTATAGGGCGCATGTGCTCGCCAGACAGACAGAGAGAGACAGAGAGACATAAATCGAGAAATCACCCCCCGGGGGGATGGTCACGCCGCAATCCCTTCTCCTCCATTCTCCTCTCGGGATCTTGGGCATGCATGCACACGCGCCCGGCGTGAGTTTTAAGCCACCGGGTCCGGAACACGAACCACGGTTGACTACATGGGAGTCCAGCGAAATAGCCATTACGCTAACTGCTGGTTCCCAAATATGGGACTGTTTATCCTCCTTTGTTATCATGTGAACCACCCAGTCATCCACTCCCACCACTGCCCCCTCACTTCCCATTTAAGCCCATACATCACTTATGTGTTGTTTATCTCTACAATTTTTCATTTTAAGAATGTTATATAAACTTAAGGACATTCTTTCAAAATTTATTTTTATTATTATTACTTTTAGATTTACATTTAATCACTGTACATCTTCACAGTGTAAACCTTGGTTTTTCCCAGCATGAATATGGTGCATGTTAGTCAAGTCAAAGACATTACTATGTACATTATCATCAGCAGATAGCTTTCTCTTTTTGCATCTATTGTTTGTTTTTTCCCCTGATCCTTTCCTTTCACCCTGTTATCCACCTCCTATTATCCCCACCCCACACACACATACACACAAACTGTCTTTCACAATCTGGTTTGCTTCACTTAGAGACGTCATTCTTTTGTTAAAGACAGGATCTCACCATGTAAGATCCCTTTGCCTTGATCTCCCAGCTGACTCCATAGGCACAAACCATCAGGTCTGGCTCAGGCTATAACCTTTGAGATTGTTAAATAGCTCTTTCTACTTACCATTAAGTCCCTATTATTGACTAAATGTTTGTGTGTCTCCCGAATTAACATATGAAAGCCTTAACTCCCAGTGTGATTGTATACGGAGATGAGACCTTTAAAAGGTAATTAGGGTTAGATAAGGTCATGAGGGTAGAGACCCCATGATGGAATCAGTGCCCTTATAAAAAGAGCTGCCAGGGACCAGCAGTTAGCATAATGGCTATGTCGCTGGACTCCCATGTGGTTGACCACTGTTTGCATCCCGGACCCGGTGGCTTGGATTCACGCCGGGCGCATGTGCGTGCATGCCCAAGATCCTGAGAGGAGAATGGAGGAGAAGAGATTGTGGTGTGGCCATGCCCCCTGGTGGGTGATTTCTCGCCTTCTGTCTCTCTGTCTTTCTCTGTGCCCTATAGCAAAAACCTCTAAAAAAAAAAAAAAAAAAAAAAAAAAAAAAAAAAAAAGCTGCCAAAGTATTTTCTTCTCTTTTTCCACCTGCACCTGCTGAAAGAATGCCTTGAGAACACACAACGGGAAGACCACCATCTGCCAGTCACAAAGAGGGCCCTCACCAGAACTCTACAAGGCTGGCATTCAGTCTTGACTTCTGGACTCCAGTGTATGGGGTTTATTATGGCAATCTAAGACAACTAAGAGAGCCTGAGATCCACCCAAGTTACTTCATGTATTGATAGTTTATTCCTTGTCACGGACGAGTAACATTCTTTCATACAGTTGTGCTACAGTTTCTATTAACTATTAATGTGCCAAAGGACATTTTGATTGTTTAAAGTTATTGGTTAATACAAAGGGGGAAAAAGTGGCTATGAACAGTCATACATAGTTTGCACGTGTGTGTATAACTTTTCATTTCCTTAGGATAAATATTTAGGAGTGTGACTTCAAGATTGTATATTAGTATACTATATTACTTATAAAAATGTCAAGCCATTTTCAAGAGTAGGCACATTGGTTTCCATTCTTATCAGCTGTGTAGAAGTGATTCCACTTTTCTGTATTTATGTCACTATTTAGTATTGTTGCGATTTTTTGTTTTAGATATCTTAATATGTGTCTAACAATACCTCACTATGGTCTGAATTTGCACTTGCCTAATGGATAGTGATGTTGAATATCTTTTTATGTCCTTATTTTTCACTTGTGTTAAGCTATTTGGTGAAATTAGTTTTCATTTCTTTTGCAAAATTTCTAATTGGATTGTTTATTTTGTATTTTTTGTATTTTCATTTTATAAATTAATTTTCATTTGTTTTGCAAAATTTCTAATTGGATTGTTTATTTTGTATTTTTTATTTTTGTTGAATTTTTAAAATTTCCTTATGTATTCAAGTTAGGAGACCTTTGCCAGATACATTGTTTCTTCACAGATTTTAACTTTTCAACTTCATAACAGAGTTTTTGTAAGGAAAATATTAATTTTATTAAGTTCAACCTATTACTTTTTTGTATATTAGGCTTTTAATATCATATCTAAGAATTCATCACCAAACTCAAGGTCCTCAAAATTTTTTCTATGTTTCCCATGATAAGTTTTGGATACTTTATCTATTTATTTATTTGGTTTGTAGTGTTCAATTGCTCCAGATCTATTTATTGAAAATCTCCTTTTTTTCCATTGAATTCGTTTTGTACCATTTGTGAAAAATCAGTTGACTATACTTGTATATTTTACATATGGGTTTTCTGTGTGTCTATTTTTCTGCCAAGGTTACATAATGTAGATTGTTATATCTTAATATGAAATCTTTTTTTTTTTTTTTTTTTTGGAGAGGTTTTCGCTATAGGGCGCGTGCGCTTGCCAGACAGACAGAGAGAGACAGAGAGACAGACAGCGAGAAATCACCCCCCAGGGGGGATGGTCACGCTGCAATCCCTTCTCCTCCATTCTCCTCTCGGGATCTTGGGCACACACGCACACGCGCCCCGCGTGAGTTTTAAGCCACCAGGTCTGGGACGCGAACCGCGGTCGACTACGTGGGAATCCAGCGACATAGCCATTACGCCAACTGCTGGTTCCCAATATGAAATCTTAATGTTGGATAGTCATTCTTCCCCTTTTATTTTTCTTTTCAAAATTCTTTTAGTATTTTACAACAGCCAATGGCATAGGGATTAAGGTGGCTGGATCACACATGGCTGACTGCATGGTTTAAGTCCCAGACCTGGTGGCTAGAGGAGCACACTGGGCATGCATGTGTGTACGGACCCAAAATCTCATGAGGAGAATGGAAGAAAAGGACTGTAATGTGGCCATGCCCCTAAGGGAGGCGGATTCTCATTTACTGCTCTCTCTCTCTGTCTCCAGTGAGCATACACATCTTACAAGGAAAAAATTTTTTTTAATTATAAAAAGAACATTTTTTAACTATTTGATTTCTTTGTTTTTCTTCATAAATTTTAGGAAAATATTGTCTGTATTTATAAAAAAAATCTAAGATTTTAATGGGACTTACATTAAACTGATAGAGTATTTTGGAGACTATTGAAATCTTTACTATGCACAGTATTCCATACCATAAATATAACATTTTTCTCATGGTATTTAGCTTTTCCTCTAATTGTTTAAATCAATTTTTTGCAGCATTCTTTATTATATTTTTATTATTTACATTTAACCACTATATATCTTTACAGTATACAACATGTTTTTCCCAGCACAAATACAATGCATATTAGTCAAAACGAAAACATTAACACATACATTATCATCAGCAAATAATTTTTTATCTTGTTGTCAATTAAACATATTGTTTTCCCTATTCTTCTCCCTCCCACCCCTATTTTTCACCCCTTATTTCCTTCCCCTTACAATCTCCAGTATCTACAGCTGCCTTGCCTACTACTTCCATACCTTCCAAACTCTCAGTTTCTGTTGCATAGCAAAGACATTCAGTATATATTGAGTGGGGACTAACAATGTCTGTTTTTTCATATTCTGCCTTGCTTTGCTTCACATTAAGTTCACTTTGTATAAAATGTCATGGTCTCATTTTTTTTTTATGACTGAGTAGTATTCCACAGAATACATATGCCACATTTTTTCAATCACCTCTTCTATTTTTTGGACATTTGAGTTGATTCCATGTCCTAGCAATTGTAAATAATGCATTTGAAAATAATGCAAGGTCGGTTGGATTATTTTTAGATATATTATACTGCATATTTATGTTAGACTTATATTAAAATGTTTTATTTTTGTAAACTTTTATAAAAGGTATTGTCAGGACCAGCAGTTGGTGTAATGGCTATGTTGCTGGACGTCTATGTAGTCTGCCATGATTCGAGTCCCGGATCCGGTGGCTTAAACTCATGCCAGGCACGTGTGTGGGTGTGCCCAAGATCCCAAGAGGAGAATGGAAAAGAAGGGATTGAGGAGTGGCCATCTCCCCTGGGAGGGTGATTTCTCCCTTTCTGTCTCTCTGTCTCTCTCTTTCTGGCAAGCGCACGTGCCCTATAGCAAAAACCTCTACTCTTAAAAACAAAAAGGCATCGTATTGTAATTTTCCATGTTTTATTGCTATTATATAACTATATCATTGATTTTTGACTTTTGATCTCTAAAAATATATTCTTTACAAATTACTTAATAATTATATGAACTAAATTTTTGTCAATTTCTTGGAATTTATATACATACAAGCACACCATCAACAATTAAAAAGAGTTACTTATGATATAAATGTTTTTAATATTCTTTTCTTGTCTTATGATTTTTATACTTCATTACTATGCTGAAAAATATTGGGAAGTATAGACATCTTTGCTTGTTCCCAAACTTAGGAGAAAAGCATTTAGTTTTAGACCATTATGCATGTTAGTAGTAAGTTTCTCTTTTAAAAGTCCAACCTAAGGACCAGGAGATGGTGTAGTGAATCCTAGACCTGGCTTCTTGAAATTTATGCTGGGTGCATGTGCATGCATGCACAAAATCCTGAGAAGTGAATAAAGGAGAAGGGATTGATGCTTGGCTATCTCCCCTGGGAGTTAATTTCTCACTTTCCCTCTCTCTGTCCCTCTGGAAGCACTCATGCCCTATGGCAAAAACAAACAAATAAACAAATCCATCATCATGTTGAAGAAATTCTCCTCTATCTCTGAAGCTCCACTTTGATCACGTCTCCACCACCTAGTGGTATATATAAAGGAGAAACAAAAAACCAAAAAAAGAAAAACAAACCAAGAATCAAAACTTAAGAAAAGTCTTCAAAACACTCATGATAAAATGGAATTAAGGTATGAGTTTATTTCGATAAAAAGAACTTTGAAATCTATACATAGTTTTTCCATAAATTTCCAACATTTTCCATGAAAATTTTGAAGACCCCTTGAACTTCTATTATTTTCCTCAAGTCCCAAGGTCCCTAGGCCGAATGGCTGCACCTATCACTATTTTAGAATTGGATTTTTCTTTTGTATGTTATGACTTGACTTGTTAGGTGTACTAATTGGCAGGAGTATGGAAAAGTTTCTCTACTCCATCTTGCTTAGAATTGCAAGTCAGCAAGTTCTTATAAAAAACTTAATTACATTAACTTTCATGAATTGTTTTCCCAGTAAATCCATACTATTTTATTGTCATCAGATTTGTCAGTCTTCAAGGAAAAAACAAAACAAAACTCCAAGACATGCAAAGGCTAGAATAATTTATACAGTAAACAGAAGCAAGAATGCTTTATATATATATATGTATCTTTCACAAATGTCTGGCCCAGAATTTGACAGACACTCTACTTGTCAATAGGGAATACAATAAATGTGTAAGAGAAAGTAGTTGTGTCTTGAGAGCAAAATAAATAAATAAATAGAAGAAGAAGAAAAAAGATTCATCTGCTGATACAAAAAACGATATAATAGAAACAAATTATATCAAAAGAGGTAATTAATGAGTCATGTGCATGATAATACTAGAACATAAAGGAGAGAAACATAATCTGAGCTGGTGTGTCCCAAACTGCATCGAATTTACCTAGCAAGCTTTTAAAGTCAGAAATTGCTGAGCACTAATCTAGAGTTAGTACTTTATTAAATAAGATAGAGTGTACATTTCATTTTTTAAGTTGTTTATTTATTATTTTTGCCGAGGTTCCTGAATTCGCTGGAGAAAAAGAGAAAGAGAGAGAGAGAGAGACAGAAAGAGGGAAAGTGAAAAATCGCCCCCTTAAAAGAATGGCCACACCACAATCCCTTCTTATCCATTCTCCTCTTGGGATTTTGATCACATACACACATGGGCTTGGAGTGATTTTCAAGCCACTGGGTCTAGGACTCAAACTATGGTCAGCCATGTGGGAGTCCAACACCTTAACTACCATGCCACCTGCTGGTCCCACAAAATTCTTATTTAACAAGTGCACTAGTATTGCTAATATGTTGGTCCAGACACCACCTCTAGAGAATTACTAAGATAAAGACTCTATTAGGGGTTTCTGAAGATTGTGTAATTCTTGGATGCTTCTTATAACTAAGAGTTCATTAGAGAACTCAGAATGCAATGCTGAGCTGTTAATGATGTTCTTAGGATAACATCAATCTCTCTCTCTCTCTTTCTTTTTAACTTTTATTTATTAAATTTTTTTTGGAGAGAGTAAGAGAGATCTCTCCCAGTCGGGTCTTCATGCTGAGATCCACTTCTAACCTAAGCCAGCCAGGATCTTGAGCACATGGTGGGTGCCTGGTATAGACAGGGAACCTCTGGGACATGAACCTGGGACCTTCACCTTTAGCTTCAGCATTGTAGTGTCACCTGCTAGCTCCTGCTGAATCATAGTTTTTTGAGATATTTACTGTATAGTGCTTCATAACTAAAATCTTTTATCAGGTGATACACTTCATTTTCTCCCTCTAACAGCCTGAAAACATTGTTTCTATTTTTTTGGGACTTGAACCAGAAATAAATACTGCCACATCCTGGATATATAAGGTCACTTGTTCTACTTTCATAAATTCATGTTTTTTTAAACATCGTATATGCTTTCTTTCTTTCTAAGAGATACTTTTTGCTATAGGTTGCACGCACAGAGAAACAGAAAGTGAGAAATTACTCACCAGGGGGATAACCACACAGCCCCCCTTCTCCTCCATCCCCCTCTCAGGATTTTGGGAACATATGCACACGAACCTGGCTTGAGTCTTAAGCCACTGAGTCCGGGACTTGTACTTGGGTCAACTACGTAGGAGTCCAGCAACATCATCATTACGCCATCTGCTGGTCCCACCATGAAACATTAATACTTTCTGGATTGAAGATACAATTTTATACAAAGACTCTTTCTACTTTTTTCCTCCAATTCACTTTTTCAATATATAACTATCTCCAAAATTTTATTTAACTAGTGCTAATTTTCAAAGTTATTTGTACCTGTTTTATTTAACTTATGAAAAAGAAGAAAGTGTCTTGTATAAATTATAGTATCATCCCATTACTTTTTAGTACATACTTATTTGGGTAGATTTTGGCCAGAAATGCAAACTCATGAAATATTAAACCTGCCACAATAGATATAGGTAAAATTAATGAAATAATCATTTTTTCTTATCTAATATTGTCCTAAACATACCATTCTTAGGATTCCTGAAAAGTGTTTACCCAAAAGGAAAAGTCTGTCAAATATGTGCTCTGTACATGGAGAAGGAATCTAGTGAAATAATTATGAGTGTAGCTGTAGAGCCAGACTTCATCTGTGATCCTGGCTCTTCTCAAAAACTACATGATGTTAAGCAAGAACGGGTGTTGCTCTTTGTTGTTCTTCTCTGCCTCCAATTCCCAGATAGTGATAATGGGACTACTTTATAGTAAGTCTTTAATAGCCATAAAGTCTCCTTAATGCCCTTGGGTTTTATCTGGTCACTAATTTTGTTTTCCTCCCTAGACTTGAATAAGGGAAGGGACTAAGACATGGAAGAATTGAAAGGCAAATCATGGATTATGGTCATATCTCAAAGCACCCATCAGCCCCTAAGTGAGGAAAAGGGTATCAGAGAAATCCTGACTGGCGACGACGGGAATCTGTTCATTCTCTGGCTACGACAATATAGGCACTGATTTTCTTCAGCGGAGTTTCTGAAATCTTAGCGGCATCATTAGCATACTGTACATGTGGGCCTTTCAGCATGGTGAACTGTCTTAGGGTTGCTCATTGAGCACAGAGAATTGTATACTGATTATACACACAATTATCATTGATTGGCATGAGCATCCTGTCACTCACTCAACTCTCTTTGAATTGTGGACAAGTGTAGGGCAGCCTGACCATTGTGGCCTTATAGTCCATAAAGCAACATCAATCTGCTGTGAATTTTCTCATAAACAGATCTTGAAAAGGGAACACAGATTTACAAAGAAACTGAGAACAAGGTGAGTCAATAATTTATAATTTTCACCCTAGTTAAAAACATTAAAAAAAAAAAAACAAGCTGAAACTTTCATTATATTTTTCACAAACCTAAAGGAAGGAGTTAAAGCCATTACCTGGTATACAATTCTGGGAGGAGAGAGTCTGGTGTGCAGATCTATAGGTTCCTCTAAGCCTATTTACATTTATATCCACAGGTTGTAAGTCGTAGATACACGTGTGCTTTTCTAGAGTAGCCACTGAGCGGTCATTGACACCAGAAATAATGTTCTACACATTTTTTGTCCTCTTCTACCACAAACTCATTCCCAAATTTATTTGTCCCCAGTTTTCCATTATTATTTTTTCCAGACTCTTTACTTACTAGTAAAGGTCCACCCAGAAATCCATGTGTGCTACTAAATTAGGGCACTTTTCTTTAGACACCAGGATATGACCCTAAAAGTTGGTTAAAACTCTCTAAGAGAATTCCCAGCAATGCTATCTTTTTTTGAAATTTATTTATTTGTATTATCATCGTAATCTTCTTTATATTACATTGGATTACATTTAACTTTACAGTGTATTACATTGCTTTTTCAGAAGAGAATGCCATGCATGTCAGTCAATACAGAGACATTAATCTCCCCACTTCATTATTCAATATCTTTTCAATGTTTTTCCCAGTCATTATTATTATTCTAATTATTATTTCTTTAACAGTCAATCACTATTTCTCATTTTGCTTGTAAAAAGATTTTACCTATCATGAAATACTTCTCAGACCAATCCAGTTGAGAATACTATACATGTCATCATCAACAGGTAATAAGCCATATCTGTTTCCCACTGACGTCCTGCCTTTCTATTTTTTTCTCTTGCTATCTTTCTCTATCCTCTTCTCTTCACCCCCCTCCATTTCCCACTGTCTTATTCTCATTAAGTACTTTCACTGCTTTTATGTCCTCCAATATTTCACTCTCTACCATAGAGTGCAGATAGTCGGTATATATTAAGTGGATACATACAATATCTTTCTTTCATAGTCTGGCTTACTTCACTCAGCAATAGATCCTCCATATCTGACCACTTTCTATCAAATGCCAGGGTCTTCTTATTTTTTATGACTGAGTAGTATTCCATAGAGTATATATACCACACTTTTCCAATCCATTCATCAGTTTGTGGACATTTAGGTTGGTTCTATGTCTTAGCAATTGTCAATAATGCTGCAATAAACATTGATGTGCAAGCACTTTTCTGACTGAGTGTTTTCCTGTCCTTTGGATAAATATCCAGAAGTGGGATTGCTGGATCAAATGGTAGTTCTATTTGTAGATCTTTGAGGAACCTCCATATTGTTCTCCACAGTGGTTGAATCAGTTTACATTCCCACCAACAGTGTAAGAGGGTTCCCTTTTCACCACATCCCCACCAACACTTATCACTTTTTATATTCTTAATCTTTGCCATTCTGACAGGGATTAGGCGGTATCTCATTGTGGTTTTTATCTTCATCTCCCTTATGATGAGGGATGTTGAGCATTTCCTCATATGCTTTCTGGCTGTTCGTATGTCTTCCTTAGATTTTTGTTCAGCTCATTTTCCCATCTTTTAATTGGGTTAATCACTTTTTTTGCATAAGGCACTTGAGTTCCCTGTGTATTCTGGTTATCAGTCCCTTGTCTGAGGCATATTTAACAAAAATATTTTCCCATTCTGAGGGTTGTCGGTTCACACTTGTTATTGTGTCCTTTGCTGTTCAGAAACTTCTTAGTCTGATATAGTCCCACTTGTCTATTTTAGGGATTATTGCCTGTGCTTTAGAAATCTTATTTAAGAAGTCTTTGCCTACTCCAATGTCTCCCAGAGTTTCCCCAGCATTTTCCACCAGTAGTTTTATTATTTGAGGTCTTAGGTTCAGATCTTTGATCCATTTTGAGTTGATTGTTGTTAATGGTGAAATATGGGGGTTCAGTTTCATCTTTCTGCAGGTGAATACCAGTTTTCCAGCACCATTTACTAAAGAGGTTTTCCTTTTCCCAATGAATTGACTGATATCCTTTGTCAAAGATCAGTTGGCTGTAAGCTTTGGGGGTTATTTCTGGGGTCTCTATTCTATTCCATTGGTCTACATGTCTGTTTTTATGCCAATACCATTCTGTTTTGATGACCACAGCTTTATAGTATATCTTGGGACCAGGGAGTGATATGCCTCCTACTCCATTCTTCTTGCGCAGGATTGCTTTTGCAATATGAGGTCTTTTATGATTCCAGACAAATTCTATGATTGTCTTTTCTAGATCTGTGAAGAATTTTTCTGGTATTTTGATTGGAATTGCATTAAACATGTAGATTAATTTGGGTAGAATTGCCATTTTGATTATGTTAATTCTTCCAATCCAGGAGCATGGGATGTCTTTCCACTTTTTTATGTCACGTTCAATAACTTTTTATAGATTTTCATAGTTTTCTTTATAAAGGTCTTTGACTTTCTTAGTTAGGTTTATCCCTAGGTATCTTATACATCTTGTGGCTATGGTGAAAAGGATTCCTTTCTTCAGCTCTACTTCATTCAATTTATTGTTCATATATAGAAATGCTATAGATTTTTGGATATTGATTTTGTATCCTGCCACCTTACTGTATTCACTTACTACTTCAAGAAGCAATGCTATCTTCAGGGCCCTGTCTATGTGAGGCTATCCTATAGCATTGATCTATGTTTAGCCCTGACCAATTTTTTTTTATCTTTTTTTTTTTTTTTTTTTTTTTTTTTTTTTTTTTTTTTTTTTGCTATAGGGCGCGTGAACTCACCAGAAAGACAGACAAACAGACAGAAAGCGAGAAATCACCCCCCAGGGGTGATGGCCATGCCGCAATCCCTTCTCCTCCATTCTCCTCTCGGGATCTTGGGCACACACACACTCATGCCTGGCATAAGTTTAAGCCACCGGTTCTGGGACTCGAACCACGGTCGACTACATGGGAGTCCAGCAACATAGCCATTACGCTAACTGCTGGTCCTACCCTGACCAATTTTTCAAGCCAGGATCCAGATGATGGTGCAATGATCAAATAAAACACTGTGTGAGGCATTTTTACATAAGAAGTTTCTCTGATACAGTTCAGAGAATTTCTTCAGTACATCAGGTATATATCTGTTGTCTGAAGGTTGGGATTGAACTGCAGTGTTAGGACCCTCTTGGGGTGCTGAATCTTTTTTGTTTGTTTGTTTTGTTTTAAAATAAACTAAAATATATTAAAATAAATAATAGCAAAGAAAGCATACATCCATGCAAAGCTTGAACATGAATGATTAAAGCATTTTGATAATAGTCAAATAGTGAAAATAACCCAAATGTTCATTAACTGATGTATATATAAATAAAATGTGCAGTTTCATACAATGAAGTATTATTGAGCAATAAAAACAACTGAAGTTTTAGACCAGTGGTTGGCATAATGGCTATGTACCTAGATCCCATGTAGTCAACCGCAGTTTGAGTCCTAAAATAGTGACTTAAACTCACGTTGGGTGCATTTACATGCACGACCAAGATTCCGAGAGGAGAATGGAGGAGAAGGGATTGCAGCATGGTCATTTCCCTGGAGGGATTAAATTCCCCAATCAAGAGACACAGACTAACTGAGTGAAGAAAAAAATAAATAAATAAATAAAGCAGAAATACTCTACCTGTTGCCTACAAGAAACACACCTTACAAATAAAGACATACATAGAGTAAAAGTGGTGAAGGGCATGATAAAGATATTCTACGCAAATGGAAATAAAAAAAAGGCTGGAGTTGTGATACTGATTTCAGACAAAATATGCTTTAAGGCAAAGACTGTAAGAAGAGACAAAGAAGGGCATTATATAGTAGTAAATGGGCTAATTCATCAAGATGCACCAAACTCAGGAGCACCAAAATACACAAAGAAAAGACTGATAGAGCTAAAAGGAGAGATAGGGAGCAACACTATAATTGTTGAGGATCTCAACATCCCATTATCTCTGTTAGACAGATCTTCTAGACAAAAATAAGAAGAGATACAAGACCTAAATGATACTATAAATCAATTGCCTTTGACAGACATCTGTAGAATTTTCCACCATAAAACTACAAAATATACATTTTGCTCACCTCAGCATGGAGTCCTCTCAAAGATTTACCATATGATAGAACATAAATCAAGTCTTTACAGATTTAAAGACATAGAAACTACATCCAGCATCTTATCTGACCATGATGGAATTAAACTTGATATTAATTTCATGAAACATCTTCAAAAATACACAAACAAATGGAAAGTAAACAACCTACTTCTGAATGACTTCTTAACTACCGAAGATATTAAGTCTGAAATCAAAAAATTTATGGAAACAAATGATAATGAATACATGAATTGCCACAATCTATGAGACAGTCCAAAAGCAGTCATAACAGGAAAATTCATAGCAATTAGTGAGCATAAATAAAAGATGGAAAAGTGGCAAATAGACAACCTAACATCATGCTTCAGGGAATTAGAAAAACAACAACAACAGCAAATGCTAGGAGAAAAAGAAGAAAGATTTGAGCAGAAATAAATGAAATAGAAAAGAAACAAACTATACAGAAAATAAATGAAAGCAAAAGCTGGTTCTTTGAAAAGATGAACAAGATCAACACATCAATAGCTAGACTAATAAAGGAGAAGAAAGAAACCAGATAAATCAAATATGTGATGAAACAGGCAACATTACAACAGGCACAACAGAAATACAGAGCATTACTAGAGGATATTATGAGTGAGTATATGCCATCAAATGAGAGAATATGGAGGAGATGGACAAATAACTAACTGGATGCATATAATCTACCAAGATTGAATCAGGAGGACATAGAAAACCTGAATAGACCCATAACAAGCCATGAGACTGAATCTGTAATAAATAACCTCCAAACAAAGAAAGGCATAGGTCCTAATAGCTTCACTACTGAATTCTATAAAACTTTTAAGAAGAGTTAACCCCCATTCTACTCAAATTATTTCTAAAGATCCAAAAGGAAGGAAATCTCCAAAATGTATTTTATGAAGCCTCAATCATCCTCATTCTCCAAAGAGATAAAGACATGACAAAGCAGGATAGATGCAGACCAATATTTCTGATGAATATAGATGCAAAATTTCTCAACAAGGTTTTTGCAAATCATATCCAACAACATATAAAAAAGATAATTCGTCATGACCAGGTACACTTTATTCCAGGGATGCAAGCGTGGTTCAACTTACACAAGACCATAAATACAATATACCATATTAACAGAAAGAAAGATAAAAACCGTATGCTCATTTCAACTGATGCAGAGAAAGCATCTGATAAAATGCAGTATTTCTTCATGATTAAGACTCTCAGCAAGACTGGTATAGAAAGGTCATTTTTCAACACAACAAAAGCCATATATGAAAAACCTATAGCTAACACGTTGAATGGGAAAAAAACTGAAAGCTTTTCCACTAAAAACTGGTTTTAGACAGGTTGCCCACATTTTCAAACACTGTTTTTCAATATGGTCCTGGACATCTTAGCCAATGCAATCAGAAAAGAATAATTTAAAAGGTATTTAATTGGCAAAGAAGAGTTAAAAATGTATTTATTTGCAGATGACACAATTGTATTCTCAGGAGACCTAAAGTTTTCCATGAAGAAACTTCTAGAAGTAATAAATGAATACAGTAATGTGTCACGATACAAAATCAACATCCAAAAATCTACAGCATTTCTATACATAAACAAGTTGAACTAAGTAGATCTAAAGAAAGAAATTCCTTTTACCACAGTCACAAAGTGTTTAAGGATAATTTAAGGATAAACCTAACCAAGGAATTCAAAGACCTTTTAATGAAAACTATGAAAATTAAAAAAAAAAATAATGAAAATGACCCAAAAAAGTGGAAGGACACCCCATGTTCCTGGATTGGAAGAATTAATATAATCAAAATATCAATTCTACTGAAATTAATGGGCATGTTTAATGCAATTCCAATCAAAATACCAGAGACATTCTTCACAGATGTAGAGAAGACAATCATAGAATTTGTCTGGAATCATAAAAGACCTCGTATTGTCAAAGCAATCCTGGGCAGAAAGAGTGTAGTGAGCGGCATATCACTCCCTGACCCCCAAATACTATAAAGCTGTCATAATCAAAACAGCATGGTATTGGCACAAACACAGACAGGGGAACCAATGGAATATAATAGAGACCCCAGCAGTAAACTCCAAGTTTACAGCCAACTGATTTTTGACAAAGGATACTGTCAATCCATTGGAAAAAGGAAAACCTCTTTACCAAATGGTGCTGGAAAATTGGGATCCACCTGCAGAAAGATCAAACTAAATCCCCAAGTTTCAGCATTAACAAAATCAACTCAAAATGTATCAAAGCTCTGAACATAAGACCTCAAACTATAAAACTACTGGTGGAAAACACTGGAGAAACTGGGAGACATTGTTGTAGGCAAAGTTCTTAAATAAAACTCCCAAAGCCTGGGCAATAATCCCTAAAATAGACAAGTTGGATTATATCAGATTAAGAATTTTCTACACAGCAAAGGACATACTAATTAGTGTGAATCGACCACCCTCATACTGGGAGAATAATTTTGCAAAATATGCCTCAGTTAAAGAACTGATAATCAGAATACACAAGAAACACAATTTCCCCAAAAATGATTAACCCAATTCAGAGATGCGAAAATGAGCTGAACAAAAAAATATATTATTTACAAGGTGTATAACACAATATAATCTTCAATGTTGAAGATGTATATGGACATACCCTTTATTTGACTATTATATCCTGTATGCATTCCTTATAAAACCATTCTGTAGTCCACAGGATATGTAACAATTCCGTGTGCACCAGCAATCATCGTAATTTTTTTTGTAGTTTGTTGTTGTTGTTGTTGTTGTTGTAAGGTGAATGCACTCACCAGAGAGAGAGGGGATATGAGAAACCATCCCCAGCCCTACACAAGGGGGATGTTCTCACCACAATCCCACCTCCTCCATTTTCCTTGGGATTTTTGAGTACGTGCACACATACACCTCGTGTGTTTTTCTAGCAGCCGGGTGTGAGATTAGACCTGTGAAACTGGCCATGTGGGATCTAGCCCTTTAAAGACCATGCCAAATGCTGGCCCCATAGTTAAAAATTTTAAATTACAAAAAGAAAAATAATAGCTAAAATGTATCTTAAAAATTAACATCTGGTATAAAAACTGTGTTTCAATGAACTCTCTGACAGAGAGAGAGTTGGAGAGTTTTTCCTTTTTTAACAGAGAATTCTGGTTTATAAGGACCAAAAAGTGAATAGCAACCCTGACTAGTTCTCTAATATAAACTACAGCTGATCCTTATCTCACTAGGTAGCCAAATTAAAAATTAAATGTATGCCTAAGTAATAATGACTAGTATAATAATTTTCATATTCCACCAAGGATAAAACTTTCAGACTCCATGGAAGCCAGGCAAGGAATATATTTTTTTGTGAAAACGTTTTTCTCTGACAAACTATAAATTTTAACATTTATATGAATATCTACATACAAATTAATTCATGTGTCATATCTTGAATACTGTGTATGGGTATGTATGTAAGTTTGTGTTAGATTTTAATCAACACTTTCTTGGTTTCACAGACCTGAAAGAAATGAGTAGAATTAACACATCTTTGCTATTATTGGCCACCACATTAATTAACCGTATGACAACTCCTTATTTTAGAGATCTAAATGAAACTATGTATATAACTAAAAACTCCAAATATTAAACAATTAAAGAGAAGTCCACTGTAAATGCTTTCTAGACCTTAAACAAAACTTTAAATACAGTATATCTTTAGAAATAACTATTAGCATTTGATTTTAAGGAGCATTTAAATTATTTCTGCTTTTTTTTTAGTTTTCTATTTTATAGTAAAATTTTCAGTGAAATGAAATATGATATGAACTTTGCTATCATTTAGAAATCAAGATAGTTACTGTCTACAAACTGGGACCTAAGAAATGTTTCTAAAAAGCTTTTGAGACAATAAAACCTCTTCATAGTGACATCTAAATTCTAGGGATGTGTGTTAGGAAAATTTTTGTAATTCCTTTCTCTCCAGACCATTTTATCCTGCTTAAGTGAAGCATAGTGTTAAGCAATTAATCAGGTAATTTAGGAAAAAAAAAACCCACCAGCTATGTATGACTGTGGATTTGACTTTGGAGGTCACAGAATGAAAGGCGTCGTAAGGGTAATTATTTCTTTTAGTCTGATGGAGACAACGAGGGCAATAAAATGTTCAGCTTTTTCAGTTTCCAAGAGGCTGAAATGATACCAGAATTTAACAGTGATTTCCTTTTTTTTTTTTTTTTCGTTCTTTCTTTTTCTTTTTTCTGTGACAGTTCTGAAATTAACCTTGACCTTTGAATATCCTCCAATTTTAGATTCTTAAATAATACTCAGATATTTCCAGCACATCCATGATTCTTCTAATTCAGACTCTTTTTAACATCACAGTTTTCAGCAGACAGCTGGCTGACAGTTTTGGAGAACCTCCTACTCTAATTAAATATGAGATTATTCTCTTCAATGATGCATGTTTCTGTGTTTAATATCAGCAGATGACATTCATGATGACCTTTTATACTCTGTAACAAACAGTATTCCAGGAAGAGTCAGAACCACTCAACGTAATAAGTAAAATGCCCTCCACATTAGAGTGAAATAATTCAAGAAAAACTGAAAGAGCATTTTCAGGTGTTACTTTTGCCAAAATAAAAGAATTTTGAGATATTTCCACACATGTACTCAATAAATATTAAATATTCTAGTGGTTATCCAGATAAGGAAAAATTTTATAATATGTATTTTCTCTTTTTATTCTACTATTTTATAGTGTTAGATTTAAAAGCTATGTATGTAGTGGGACCAGCAGATAGTGTAATGGCTATGTCGCTGGACTCCCACGTAGTCGACCGTGGTTTGAGTCCTGGACCCAGTGGCTTAAACTCATGCTGGGCACGTGTGTGTGCGTGCCCAAGATCCTGAGAGGAGAATGGAGGAGAAGGGATTGCGGGGTGGCCATCCCCTCTGGGGGGTGATTTCTCGCTTTCTATCTCTCTGTCTCTCTCTGTCTGTCTGACAAGTGCACGCGCCCTATAAAAAACCTCTCCAAAAAAGAAAAAAAAGTGGATGTATTTATTTCATTGTATTTGTTATTATTATTATTTAATTTGATGAGAGAAGGAGAGAGAGAGAGGTGAGAGTGCAAGATGCCCCACCTGAGACTTGAACCGTGGTTGGTCATGTAGGATTCTAGCACCTTCACCACTGTGCCACTTGCTGGTCCCAGTGTTTGATTTTCTTTTTAATTAATCATTTGTAAGTGTTACACCGAAGGTCAAATGTTTGATTTTGCCTTGTATTAGTTTGTTGGGAAAATCATGAGGCATTTTTATATAGAAATACAGCATTTTTATTTTTCTCTTAGTTAAGTCTATATCTTTCCATATGCCAGTTAATTAACCAGTAAATTAAAATGTAAGTCAAAATATATCACTACTTTCATAATATTGTTTTTCTTTTTCAGATAAGATTTATAGGTTGTCATTATATGTTCACCAATAGAACTCATGTTCAAATGCAATGTTCATTTCTTAGTCCTTATCTTATTGGACCTGGCACCTGTATATGACTATATGGCATGGATAATCATATTCTGTGAAACATTTTTCTTTTTTGTTTCAAAAAATTACATCCCATGTATTTTTAATAGCTTAATTGTTCTTTAATAGCTGAATTGTCTCTGATGTCAGATTTGTTCTGTCCATGTGAACCTATCCAGTTGCACGTGGTTAAAAACAATGTATATGCTGATCACTTCTTTTCATATTACTCCTTACTTCCAGAGCAAGTATTTATCTGCCCATGTGACATTTCCCTATTTTGTGTCCAACAGATATCATAAACTTCGCATGTGCAAGTCTGATTTCTTCTCACATAGTTTCCATCTCAGTTAAAAGTACCTCTTATTCCAGTTGCTCAGGCCAAAGCTGATGTCAACTGCAAATCCTCTTTAAATCTCTAAACCCATTTTGGTTTACCAAAAATCTTAACTATTTTGTCTTTAATATACTCAGAATTTCATCATTTTGAATTATACTACTAGAACAAGCTTGGTCCAACCCACTAGCATCTCTTACCTTCTAACAGGTCTCTTGCTTTCTCTCCTGCTGTGTTACTTTACTTTTTATTTCACTCTGGTTCAGGTTACTTTGTTTTTCTTGCTGTTTATTTTGTTTCATTTCGTTTTCACTTCTCTGTACTTAGTGAGCCAATCTCCTCTCTTCTTTTTCTATTAGGTTGTCAGGAAAGTCATGACTTATTTTTTATTGTTTTTCTATGCAAAAATGTATCATGACTTTCCCAATGACCCGATACTATAATCTCACTTATGGTTGAAATTAACTGGGCTGGACTGAGGTGTATATCATACTGGGTAAAGTCTCTTCATAATCTAAATGATGAATAGTGATTTAATGTATTAATAATAAAAATAAATAAGTAAATAATGACCCCCTCAAATTTAAGAGTATCATCTTCTAATCTCCTTTTCCTTTTTTAATATGCCAAAGTGTGTATCTCCAGAGAGAGGCAGAGATAGAGAAAGAGGGAGAGAGAGATAAAATGAGATAGTACCTCTAAGAAGAATGGGCATGCCACAATCCCTTTGATCACATTTCTCCCATAATTTATTTTTGTTCCTTTTTTATAGATTTTGGGCACACATGCATATACAACCCACATGTTTATCAAACCAGTGTCTGGGACACCATCTGCCGAGTCAACCATGTGGGATCCAGCTACCTTAATCACCATGCCACCAACTGACCATTTATTACCTTACCTTTTTTATTTGCCTTACAAGATGTTAAAGAATTCTTTAAATTGAAGGTATAGCTGATACACATTTTCCACCAAGGTGAATGTTACCAGTGCTTCTAAGAGACATGAGCAATTCTAAATATATAGACAGTCGAGATGCTGGAAAGACATTGAAAAATATTGGCAGTTTCTTTTAGAAATTCAAATATGGGGCCAGAAAGTGGCATGGTGGTTAAGGCTCTGGATTTCCTCATGACGGACTTCAGTTTGAGTCCAGACCTGGAGGCTTGAAAATCATTCTGGGTGCATGTGTCTGTTTGCCTAAAATCCTAGGAGGAGAATGGAGGAGAAAAGACTATGGCATAGTCATCTCCCCGGGAGAGGAGCAGGATTTCTCACTGTCCCTCTCTGTCTCTCTCTGGTGAGTACATATACCCTATGGTGAAAAAAAAAATAGAAATGTCAAACAAATATGATGATATGTTTTCACCTTTGCATTCACCTACAAGGTTTGGGAGAAATGCAGTAGAATCAGAATTATAAACAAATTAGGGGAAACTAATACCATGGGAGTGTCTAAGTGATATCAACTTGAGCTTCTGAGTCTATTTCTTTGATTTTTATCATAATGTTATTCTTTATATAACAGGAAGAGAGGACTTTATATCTAGAACACTTTTAATTATCTTCTTACATGAACTCCTTTGTGGTAAACCTAAAGATTGCCAATTAAAAGGCCATCACACTGCCCATGAAAGTAATACTAAGATGTAGACATTGAGTTGTCAAGCTAAAAAGATCAGCTTACTGTCTTTATGCATCTCTGAAAACCCAATAACATGTCTTTATTTTCCCCACAAATTATGTCAATTCAAAATTTTATATTCTTGCCAATAAGTCTTTAATCAATCATTTAAAAACAAAATGGTCATTACAAAAATACATCTAAGGAAATGAAATCACAACCTTTTTAAATTAATTGAGGAATTTTACAAGTTGGAAATATTGTAAAAATCCTGATGGGGTGCAGAGGGTTAACTAGACATCTGGAACAGAAGAATTAAGAAATATTTTCAAAATAATTAAACTCCAAATTCGATGTTTTTATGAATGCCTCATTTTTTTCTTGCTCTACTTCATCATCTGCATTTGCATAAAATCAAGGCTTCATATGAGAACCTATGTATAAGGAAAAGGAAGGAATAGCATTACTAAATGGAAGCATGCTGTTTACAGAATTGACAATGATAACGTTTTCCCTGTGGTTAACAAACCGTTATCCAAAGCATAGCATTCCACCTTAGTCCTCAAGGTTTCTGCCTTTTTCACATTAAAATGCAATCATCCCTGGGACGGCTGGCAGTGGTGGTTAAGGCAGCTGGATCTCACATGGCTGATTGCCTTTCCTGGACCCAATTGATTGAAATACATGTTGCACGTCCAGAATCCCAAGAGGATGGAAGAAAGGTTTGTGGTGCAGCCATCGCACCAGAGGGCATTTTCTCACTCTATCACTCTCTCTGTCTGTGGTGAGCACATTTTTTAAAAATTTTAAAACATATTAAAAAAAAAAAAAAAAAAAACCCACAATCATCCCATTCCAAAGTCTTAACTTGTTCTAGCATCAAGCCCAAGTTTAGTTTCTGAGTTACTTCTGATACTCAGGCAAATTTCTTTTAGCTTTAAAGCTATGAAGTCAATACAACATATTAGTAACTTCTCAGGGATAATGAGGGGGCAAGCATGAGGTAGAAATTCTCATTCCATGAAAGAAAAGAGAAATAGAGTCCAAGGAAATCCCAAACCCAAAATGGCAGACATTAAATAGTAAAGCTTAAGAACAGTCTCTTTTTTTTTTTTTTTTTTTTTTTGGAGAGGTTTTCGCTACAGGGCGCGTGCGCTCGCCAGACAGACAGAGAGAGACACAGAGACAGAAAGCGAGAAATCACCCCCCAGGGGGGATGGTCACGCCGCAATCCCTTCTCCTCCATTCTCCTCCCGGGATCCTGGACACGCACGCACACGCACCCGGCGTGAGTTTTAAGCCACCAGGTCCGGGACGCGAACCGCGGTCGACCACGTGGGAATCCAGCAACATAGCCATTACACTAACTGCTGGTTCCAAGAACAGTCTCTTTTGACTCCATGTTTCACATCCTCCTTGGGGGAAAGGTGCGAGGGGGTTGGGCCTGCAAGACTATGGGCTGCCACGTCCCCATGGCTTTGCTAGTCACGGCTTGTATGGCTGCTTACACTTGGGGTCCAATTCTTGCAACTTTCCCAGGCAGCTGATGAACACTAACGGTGCTCACTACAATTCTGAGGTCCCAAGGGTGACTCCACCTCTACAACTACATGGGTATGGCCCAGGTGGGTACTCTGCCCTGACCCCACATGTCCACCTGACACTGCCCTTGTAGAAGCTCTCTTTCATGGCACCACCTCTGAAGCAGGTCTCTGCTCGATAGCCTGGATTTTTACATACATCCTTTGAAATAAACCTAGGGGAAGCTGCCACACCCTATAACTCCTATATTGCACTCCTGCAGAATCAATACCATGTGTAGCCCTATGTGGATGTAGATGCTATTCCTGCTTTACCCTGTGGGCTGTACCCTCTGGATCAGCAGTTTGAACCACACCTGGAGCTGCTGGAGACAAGCCTGGAGCAAATAGGCACTGCCCTGGGATGTGAGACACTCTAGGCCATGCAGGACAGTGAGCCCACCCAGGGTCTTTGCCTGAAAACTGTTTTGCTTCCTTAGGCCCATAGGTTTGTGATGAGAGAAACAGCCGTGAAAGTATCTGCCACATTCCCTGGGTCTCTCCCATTGTCCAGCTTATTAGCATCTTGCTCTGATCACTTTAGTAACTGCTAGCTCCACCACACTCAGCACTCTCTGTCAAAATGTTTTCTCGCTCTTTTCATGTTCTGCCTGAGAATTTTTCAAATCACTCCACCCTGCTTTTCTTGTCTCCTGATTTTCACTAAATCGATTAGAAGCCACCAACCAGCAGACTGAGCACTTTGTTGTTTAGAAATTACTTCTGCTAGAGAACTTAGGTAATTCTTTCTCATTTCAACCTTCCACAAGGTAGCCAAATTCGGTATTACTTCATAACAAAGATGGCCTGTTCACTAGCTTCAGTAATGTCCTCATTTTCTCCTGCTACCTCTTTTGCATGACCTTGATTGTTCATATTTCTATTAGTATTCTAGTCGGCAGCATTTAACTAGAATCTAGTCTTTTCTTAAACGGTTCCTCCAAACTCCTCCAACCTCTACTTATTACTCATTTCCAAAGCTGCTTTCACATTTTCACATACCTGTATAGCAACCAAGCCTGCTCGCTGTGCCAACTATCTGCCTTAGTTCATTATTGTGTTGCTGAACAGAAATACCTGAGACTGGATATATTACAGTGATATAATGTTTGACTTATGGTTCTGGTGGCTGGAAAGCCCAAAGGCATGGAGCTGGCATTACAACAAAGCAGAGAGAAACAGAGGAAGGAAGACACAAACAAAGAAATAGAAAGCAAGGGGAACGAGGAAAGAGGAAACGGATTTTTCATTTCCTGCTTGTCATTCCTGTTCTCCAGCCTAATTGAGTGGTGCTCACCCCCTTAAGTCCCACCTGTTAAAAGTCTCATCACTTTCCAAAGTCATTACACAGAGACCAAAGCTTCCAGAACATAAACATTTGAGAAATAAAGCATTATCCTCCCATTGCAGTGACTAAGAATCAATATTTAAATAAAAACTACTTAATTTAATTATTCATAAATGTTATTTATTTATTTATTTTTGGAGAATTTTTTGCTGTAGGGCACATGCACTTGCCAGAAAGACAGAGAGACAGAAAGCGAGAAATCACTCTCCAGGGGGGATGGCCACGCCTCAATCCATTCTCCTCCATTCTCCTCTTGGAATTTTGGGCACACACATGCTCCCAGCTAGAGTGTAAGGCACCGGGTTCAGGACTTGAACCATGGTCGACTACATGGGAATTCAGCAACATAGCCATTAGGCCAAGTGCTGGTCCCCATAAATGTTATTAAAACATGTAAGCTAAATGTGATTTATGTAAAAGAGAAAATGAAATGAAAAAACTGAAAAAAGTAAGACTGTATATCTTGCATTCAATTCTTTTTTTTATTTATTTTTTTAATTAATTTATTTTTCTTTTTTTTTAACATTAATACGCTTTACATCATTACTGTATACAAAATGAATTTTCCATCCAAAATACACTGTCTCTTGGCTCAATCAAGCACATCAATATACATGTTATCAACAAACAATTTTCTATTTCTTATGTCTTGTATATTTTGCTTTTTTTTTTTTTCGCCATCCTTGATTCCCTATCCCTAACCCTCTGCCCTGTCCAACCCTCCTCCCATTGTCTCTGGTATCCATGATTGCTTTCTATGCCTCCCCCCCCCCATTTAATTGATTTGCTAATGACCTTAATTTGTCTAAATATTTGCAATAGCAAGCACAGCTGATATATACATACACAAGAACCCATGTCTGACTTTAGGCATAAACCTCAGTGAGTAGAATGAACATACTATAAAATAGTACCTAGCTGGGGCTATATAGCTTACTGTGGTCATCAAATACACAGGTTTTTCTTTAAATTTTGGTAACAGTTTTAGTATTTTTTTTCTGAATTTTTTTTTATTTACTTTCATTCCCTGAGCATCATCACAACATACTAAATGTGGTTTCCCCTCTAGAGTAAACTGCATAGTGGCTTAATCATGCATGTTATCATCCATAAAATTCCATTACTACTTTCATATATATATGTTTTTTACCCCATGTCTGACCCTCTGCCCTATTCCACTCTCTTGTTACACTATTTCTGCTGTCTACAGTTGTCTTCAATTCCTTTTCCCCCAACATTTTGTTGACCACACAATATCATAAGTAATCTAACTACTTTCAATAGCAAGTTCAGCTGATGGTTTCAAGAAAGGCAGTTTTGAACTGGTAAGGATATTTCCTTGAAACTTGAAGCCTAGAAACAGGTTAGTATTTTGTTCAAATAGTAGGTACATGAATCTATTGACAGCTCAAGACAGGATAAAAATCCTTAAAACCAGACAACAAAGCTTAGAAGAAAAGCAGCAATATCTTAGTCAAGTCACAGAGTGCTGTTTCATCAGTTCAGACTCATGTAATTAATCTTTCTTCTGTTACTGTTGAGGTATGATCTTCCAGATTGAACTCTGGGATATAATACTCAACTCCAGACTTTGTCCCTACAATTAAGTTGCCCATTTTCTTAATTTTTGAACTCTTATTTCTGTGTGTCTGCATTTAATTTTACTGACATAGCACTCCCTTAAGAACTTCTTGGAGATCTGGTCTGGTGCTGGTAAATTCTTTCGGGTTTTGTTTATCTGGGAAAGTTCGTGTCTTTTCTTCCCAAATGAATGATAACCTTGCTGGGTACAGAATTCTCAGTTGAAGTTGCTTTTCCCTTAATACTTTGAATATATTTTCCCATTCTTTCCTCGCTCACATTGTTTCCGATGAGAGGTCTGCCGTTAGTCTGATGGGTTACCCTTTGTAGGTAACTTGCCTTTTTTCTCTTGCCAGTCTTAGTATCTTGTCTTTGTCTGTGGTTTTGGTCAGTCTGGCTATAATGTGTCTTAGAGAAGATCTTCTTGGGTTGATTCTATCTGGGGTCCTCTGTATTTCTTGGGACTGGATCTTTGAGTGCCACTCCAGGTTTGGAAAGTTTTCTTGCAGGATTTCATGGAATAGATTATCAATGCCCTTAGGAGTCTCTTCACCTTCTCGGATGCCTATTATCCAGATGTTTGGACATTTAATTGTATCTAGTACTTCTCGCATATTATTCTCAAATTTTTGGGCCATTTTCTCAGTCTTCATGGTGGATTTTTCTAGGCCAGTAATTTTCTCTTCTACATCTAAGATTCTATTTTCTGTATGATCTAGTCTACTTTTAATACTTTCAAGGGAGATTTTGACTTCTTGTATTATAGCCTTCATCTCTAACAGTTCCATCTGATTCTTTTGTAAAGTGTGAAATTCCTCTTTTAGATCTTGCATGAATTTCCTCACCTCCTGGAACTCTTCAACTCCTTTCTCCTTCCTCTTCAGCAGTTCCTTGTCTCTCCTCTCCTCTTTCTGTTAGCTTTGCCATTATGAATGTTCTGAATTCTTTATCAGACATTTCCATGATTTCCATTGAACTGTGTGTGGATGAAGAGGAGCTATCCTTTTCCCTTGTGGGAGAGGTATTTTCCTGCTTCCCCATATTTCTTGTGGTCCTGCAGCAATTTCTAGTCATCTGGTGGATGGTCAGTTTATTCCCAAACTTGGAAGTTCAATCATGTGAGTTTTGTATGCTGGAGGCCCAGTTATCAGTGGGACATCTTCCTTTCTCCCAAAATGGCTATATCGCAGGAGCCATGGAGCTGTCTGTCTCTTGAAGAAGGCCTGTTCTGTTCCCTTCTGCCTCTGCACATGAGTTTTGTATGCTGGAGGCCCAGTTATCAGTGGGACATCTTCCTTTCTCCAAAAATGGCTATATCGCAGGAACCATGGAGCTGTCTGTCTCTTGAAGAAGGCCTGTTCTCTTGCATTCAATTCTTATTGACCTTTCAATGTAAATCATTATTGTGTAATATTCCTCAGCCATCATAACAACTGCTGTGCACACCATAGTAATTCCTTTGTATCTTGGAGTCTGAAGTTGGAACATGAAAGAGAAGCAATAAAATGATGGTTTGCGTTATACTAAAAAATACTTTATTACACAAACCAATATTGCATTTATGCTACTGAAGAGAGGACCTGGCAATATAATTTTGTCTCCTCACTATAAAGCCAGGTGGCTACTCTGCCCTGACCCCATGTGTCCACCTGACATTGCCCTAGAAGAAGCTCTCTTTTGTGGCCCACCTCTGCATCCAGTATCTGCTTGATAGAGTAGAGTTGGGTAGCATATAATCTTCAACCCTTCAGCAGTTTGCTGCAGCCCCTTTTTATACCTCTTAAATCCTAAATGACGTTGGATATGAAAAAATATTCACCGAGAGTAAAATCTTACTGTGCCAACTCTACACTGTATCCTTAGAGAAAATGGTGCCCACGTGTTCTAAAGTATTAAAATAAATACTGTTAGGGGATGCACATGTGTATGAGCATGTGTGTGTGTTAAAATAGAAGTGGTCTCCAAAATGTGAAGGCCACAGAAGTGGCCCGCTTTGCTTAAGAGTAAGAGTGGTGCTAAATTGTGGCCTGACTGTGTTTCTATGTACACAATCTAAATTCCTTCTGTGAAAATGACTTTATTTCTTAAAAATAAATAAATAACAAATCTGCTCTATTTGCATGGTTTTAACTCTAGTTTAAAAAATGAATATAATGCAACTTTTGAAAAGAAAATAACGGTTTGAACAAGAAGAGTGGAAAGTTGAATTAGTAATTGTTGAGAACATCATAGTAAGAAAATTGCATTTGTATTTAAGCATTCATCAGAGGTGCACTAGTTTCCTACATTGCTGTAAGACATTTCCATAAACTTAGGAACTTAAGACGAGTTTATTTTCCCATAGTTCTGTAAGTTGGAAACCCAACACAGCTATCACTTGATGAAAATCAAGGTGTTGGCAGGGCTGCATTCCTTTCTGAAGTGGACTACCCATTTCCTTGCCTTTTTAGGTAATAAAGGCTGCCTCAATTTCTGGGCTTGAAGTCATCTTCCTCCATAATCCAAGATAACATCCTGGTGTTTCTCTGACTGTTCCTTTTTTATTTTTTTTTTCCTCAATTGAGATGAAATTTACATTTAAAAAATAGCCATTTTCACATATAAATCCCTACTGGCATTCAGTTCTTTTACAATCTTTCACAACCACCACTTCTATCAAATCCCAAAATATTTATATCTTCCTCAAAGAAAATCCTATAACTATTCAACAATCACTCCTTTTTTCTCCTTCTCTTCTCAGCCCCTGAAAAAAATCATTAATTTTCTTTGGGTCTATGAATTTACATTTTTAGATATTTAAATATTTCTTATACAAGGGGGTCATACAATATGTAACAGTCTTCTTTCACTTAAAATAATGTTTTCAAGTTTCATCTATATTATAGCCTGTTTAGTACTTCATTCTTTTTCATGACCAAATAATATTTTGTTGCATGTATATCTTGTTTGTTCATTTATTCCTTTATTGATAGACGCTGGACTGTTTCTACTATAGCTATTGTGAATAATGTTGCTATGAATATTTGTGTATAGGATTTTATTTGAGTACCTACTCACAGTCAGCCACATGGGGGGTATATACATATGAGTATATAAGTTTTTGAGGAGACTTTTCACCGTGGCTGCTTTTTAAAATCTATATCTTTAACATAAATTTTCTTAATCCTATTTTACAATATGAGAGAAAAAGAAAAGTTTGTTGTTGTTTCTTTATGACAACTTCCCAAAAAGAGTGTTTATGTACCTTCTTGAAAATTTACTTCAACATAATAGGTAATTTTCAGTTTTTATCATCATTCCTAATAATTTCTAGGTGACTCATTGTTCCCATTAAAATTAGGAATGAATTCTAGTTTGCCCATTTGGAAGTGTCTCTTCTAGATCAATAGTATGACTCCAATGTTGAGTGAGGAATTCACTTTGTGAAACGAAAGTGTTCATCACTACTGGGCTGTACATACTTCAGTATTGTTGTGAGTGGTTAGGCAAATTTAGGCATTGATAATCCTGGGCTGGGCAAGAGGAGTAGTTGACTCAAAGTTGCCAAAAACAGCACAATTAGTAGGGAAACAGAAATCATAACTGTGGAGGAAGGCCAGTGTTTCAGGCCAGTTTAAGGCATTAAGATAAAAACTGCAGCAAACAAACAAAAGTTTGCAAAATTATGAGCTAGAATGTTCCTGGAAAAATTAGGGCAATCATACCAGGGATTTTGAAGGGACTGTTTCTTGGGATGCCCTCTGGAGGACCCCAAAGCAGAACTGCAAGAAGAAAAGTGCTGCTCTTGAATACATCTCATTTAGGAGGTTTGTGTTATGGGTTTTCATGTGCATCAACTTAATTTTTGCAATATTTTACAGCTAGGTATTTGGCAGCTCGATTCCTATGTGAGATCAAAGAGCACCTAGCTCAAAGTCACAGATTCAGGAAGGAGCCTGCTTCAGATCTCACAAACATACCTGATTTAGTTTGTGATATCCTAAAGGCTGTGTGGGGAAAAAAATATTGACAAAAGTTAAAACTAAATAAACAATTACGGCTGAAGAGGTGTCGCATGAATATCTCCATTTTAACCAATAGATATCAAAAGATTATTGAGGAGACTATTAATCTGATTTTCCAATTCCACTGAGAATAACATACAGAAACTAGGTTTATATAACAGTTGAAAAAACTTAAAATAGCCAAATAATAAAAATATAATCTATGATGATGAATGGATCACCAAAAAACTGATTCAAGTTCTCAAGAACTTGAGAACTTTCTCATGCAACTCTTTCTTTAAAAAAATTTGTTACAGGATGCATGCATTACCCAAAGAGAGAAAGAGAGAAAGGGAAAAATGAGAAATCACTCCTCCTCAGAGGATGACCATGCTATAATATCTTCTCCTCTTGGGATTTTGTGCATGCTTGCATGCATGACTGGTGTGATCTTCAAGCCACTGGATCCAGAACTTGAAATGCACAGTCAGCCACATGGGAACCAGCACCTTTACCTTCAAGTCACCTGCTGGCCCAATATTATACAACTTTTAAATGATGGAGGCAAGATTGAAATTAGTCCATCTGTCCCAAACTCCTGTGTTAAATTACTATTCAAAGATAGCATTTCTGGAAACATGATCTGTCTATCTATTTTTAAAATCAATTCCCAGAAGATGTATATGTCAATATGTTAATGATATCTAAAGTTAGAAATTATATACAATGGAGTTTCCTTGGAACCTCTTTAACTTTAAATGTTTTCTATTCTAGATATCTCCTCTTGAATTGATAAGTGTCCCAAAAATGGTCATTGAAATTTAAAGTTATAATTAGTTTATTTGAAAAATAAATTAAGGTATGTAAATTCTCTACATAGAGAAAAAATGCATTGAAGTTAATCATAATATAATAAAATAGATACATTAAATAATGCCAGGGAAAATGTTATACCACATGCAGAGTAATTTTCACATATAAATTAATATAAGGCCATCATAATACTGTATATAATAGACTAGATCACTGGGAGTTGGGAAGATAAAACTTGGATTTTTACATCAGAGAATGAAAGAAAGTTCAAGCAGAAAATGATATCAAATAAAAATATATTTAAATAAAAAGAAACCTAGTAAAAAGCAAACTACAGGAAAAAAAAAAAAACCAGGAATGCTATCACATCTTTTTAAGACTTGCTATTCAACAACCTCAACCATCTGGAATATGACTGCAATATGGGAATCAAACAAAAATATTTCCTCTTAGCAATAAAATTACGCATAAGTGACTTTGTGGTTAACTCTTAGATCTTCAAAGAGATCTTTGTACACAATTCCACAAAGGCAACCCTCTCCTTTCTAAGGCCAAAGCACATGCGAGGGGACAAATAAGCAGATGCAGACAAACATGGTTATAAAGCAATAGCAAAAAGTGAAAAATCTACAGTCTGAAATTCAGGTGAAAAGGTAAATATCTTTGAAAATACAAAGTAATTCAGTGAAGTATACCTAGTAATTATGGAATGAATAGTTCTATATATCCCAGAAGCCCCTGAGGATATTTTACAGGTGCAAGAATGTGCTTGTACTAACATGCTTATATTAATGTCTCTGTGTCATTAGAAAAAGATAAATTGCATTCTGATTACAAGAGTAAAAAACAAAATCTCAGTTTTTATAAGTGAGCACATTTTTCCTCCTCAAGAATAGCCAAACAGGAAAATTAAGAAATGAACAAACACCCTCACCCTCCTCCCAAATCTGACCTTTAAAAAGACAAGCCTCAGTTAGCAGGAAATGTGCTTGGAAAGTGAAATGTCTTTATAGGAATGTATCATGTGTAAACACGTATCAATAAGTATAAGCAAGAGAAGAAAGTTAATGGGATACTGAGCCATAACAGGTCATTTTGACTCATAAATCATGATTAGTCACATTAATGTTTGACTATTAAATTTTCCTATAAGCTTCTTTTAAGTAAAAAAAATAAATAAACATCAATTTTTCCTTAGGAAGGTTCTTTCTTCTCATCACATTAAGATTTTCTTTTCTGTTTCCTTCCTTCTTTTTTCATTTTATCACTCTCCTGTGCAGTCACTCACTCTCCTCGCCTGTCCTCCTTCAGTCCTTCTATGGCTGTTAACAGTGCGTAAAGAACTCCACGAAACAGTTAGACAAATCTATCCTCTCCATGATCAGTTCTTCTGTCAAGCAAGCTGATGCAGTAAATCTCTGAAAAGACAAATTTGTCAGTTGTTACTGAAACAGCATGTGAGTTCTATACTCAGTGATTCTAAAAGAACACAAAGAGCTTAGGGAAAAGTTAAAATTGAAAGTTACCAATATGGGAAATACATTAGAAAGAATCAGGTCAGAGAGGCAAAAACTCAATTATAATCCCCCAAATTGAGATGGCAAAAAATCTCAACTGACCCAAATTTCTTGGCTTCTACCACTAGCTACATTTATATTTGAAATGAGTTGAAACTCGAGCTGTGCTGGCAGTCTAACACCTGCTTCCTCCTTTCCCCTTGGGTGGCTGAAGTAATTACCCACCTCTACCTGCACCAGCTCAGGATCTGTGAAATGTTGGTCATGTAGAGTCAATCATCCTCATGTTCTAGGGTGCCAAATGATCATCTGCTAGTCAGAATCACAACACTGCTGGCAGGCAAGCCTATTTGTTCCTTCCATTTTTGAATCTGGTCATGCCCAAATATTTGCTGGTCAATTTGCATTTGTTTTCTACAGTCTGCACTCTATGGAAAGCATTATAATTTATCTGAACCATACATTCTACATGTAAGCTTTTTTAAAAATTTCACACATGATTACATATTAGAAATGTTCTCAATTATGTCTTTGGATTGAGTCATAATTTCCATAGAACAGACATGCACACAGTGGAGAATATTGCTTCTCTTTATAAACACACAGTTGTGCCAAGGTTGTGGAACATTTATCAGATTAACCATGGCAGACTTTAATTTATACGTCAGACCTTAGCCATAAATCTGTCCTACCTGGGCAAGATCATGAACAAGGGGAGCAGCCAAGTAATAACATCACTGTATGTCACTGTGAGCAAGATATCTAAGCAGACTATTGAAACTTTGTTTTCCAGATACACAGAATAACTATGTGGGGGGGAGGGGAAAGTTCCTAATTTTTCTTATTCCATTCCACATTCATTTCATAGACTACAGTGAGGTTTCCCTCACCAGAGGATATTGTATAGTTTACACAGACAATGCAAGTGTATGCTTTTCCTTCATCTAGAGAAGAGGCAAAAATGGCCTCAAGTGTCTAAAACATAACTGTGCACAAAGAAGAGAAAAAACATGAGAGAGAAGCTGAAGTTTAAGAGTGGCAAGTTCAGGGACCAGCAGTTAGCGTAATGGCTATGTCGCTGGACTCCCACGTAGTCGACCGCGGTTCGCGTCCCGGACCCGGTGGCTTAAAACTCACGCCGGGTGCGTGTGCGTGCGTGCCCAAGATCCCAAGAGGAGAATGGAGGAGAAGGGATTGCGGCATGGCCATGCACCCTGGAGGGTGATTTCTCGCTTTCTGTCTCTCTGTCTCTCTCTGTCTGTCTGGCGAGCGCACGCGCCCTATAGCAAAAATCTCTCCAAAAAAAGAAAAAAAAAAAAAAAAAAAGAGTGGCAAGTTCAGGGCCAGCAGGTGGCATGAAGGTTAAGGTGCTGTACCCTACTTACATGGCCACCTCCGAGGTATGAGTCCTGAACTCAGCAGCTTGAAAATCATGCTGGGTTCATGTGCGTGCATGCCCAAAATCCCAAAAAAGATTAGAGAAGGGATTGCAGTGTAGCCATCCCATCTGCAGGTGATTTCTCACTTTTCCTTTCTCTCTCTTTCTCTCTCTTGTTGTTTCTCTGTAGTAAGTACACGCACCCTATAGCAAAACCTAAAAAATAATAGTAAAAAAAAAGAGTAGCAAGTTCATAGATTTCATATCATATTACATGACACTATTTTAGTAAAAGACATAGAAATTACATCTGCCGAGACAAAGAAACTTGGACTTGGATTTAGGTATTTGAGGGAAGAGAAATTCATAAGAAATACTGACAAATTGAGAAACATGTGAGGGGCTACCAGTTGATCATGAGTAAGTTTACCCATACAACTGTGGTTGATTTAGCCAAAAACATATACGCACACACAAATATTTCAAGTTTATTTCTTCTGTGAGAGACAGACACCCCCAACAGAGTCTCCATCCCTGATTCACCCTAATCTCAATCGTCCTGGATCATAGGCACGCACATGCACAGCTGGGATGCTCAGGGAGGTCCTGGGTCCCAACTCAGGACTTCCCCCATGTGGGTCCAGGTGCATTACCACTTTGCCACCATCTAGCCGTCACATTTGCTGACTTAGCATTATTAATTTATTCAAGCAATTAGTACAGTATTGTGTCCTTCCCTGGATGATGTCATTGTGGATACAGACAGAAATGTTAAAGAAACGTGCAAGCAGAAATCCAACCACATGGGTGTATTCAATACATGTCTAATATTATACTAAAGACTTTATATTAAATCACTTATGAAATTTTCTCATATTTCTGAAATTGATGTAACTTTACATAACAAATAAACTAAGACCTAGAACAAAATATTGGCCTCAAGGTTATGCATCTAATTTAGTTTTTAAAATAAAGAACACTATTTATTCATAAAAAAAAGTGAGAAATGATAAAATTACACAGGCAGAACTATATATGGAGAGAATTAAGGAGCACAGAATTAGCCCTTTTATAAATGATAGTTAAACTGAACATTGGACATATCCCTCGTACACCCACTAATAATAATATTTTCCAGGCCAGTAGGTAGTGTGGTGGTTGGGGTGCTGGCTCCACAACATGTATAACCACGGTTCAAGTGCCAGACCTGGTAACTTCCTTTCTCACTTTCTCTGTCTCTCTGTGTGTGTGTGTGTGTGTGTGTGTGTGTGTGTTTCTGGTCAAATTAAATAAATAAATAAGGGACCAGCAGTTGGTATAATGGCTATGTCGCTGGACTTCCATGTAGTTGACCACGGTTCAAGTCCCAGACCCGATGGCTTAAACTCACACTGGGCATGTGTGTGTGCGTGCTCAAGATCCTTAGAGGAGAATGGAGGAGAAGGGATTGTGGCATGATCATCCCCCCTTGGGAGTGATTTCTCACTCACTTTCTGTCTCTTTGTCTCTTTCTTTTTCTGGCGAGTGCACGCACCTATAACAAAAATAAACCTCTCCAAAAAAATTGATTAAATATATAAATAAATAAAATAAATGAATGAATAAATAAAATTAAAATAAATAATTCTTAAAAATAATATTTTCCTTTGTAAATAATATATACACTTAAAAATTATTTTTATTATACTTAAAAATATACTCCTGCCATTGAGGAAGGACAAAAACAGTTGTTAAAGTGTCAAGTGAACTCAGAGATGCATTTCTTAATTTGCAGAAGAAGAAGAGCAGAATTTATTTTTGAGGTATGTTGTGAGAATAACTAATTAATTATTGTATTTTAAGTATTTGAAGTGGTTTCTGATGAAACACTTCCAAATAGAAGCAGATGAGTAAAAGTTTAAAATGTCTAATTAAATTTGAAAACTTTTAATAATACCCAATATATTGTTTTTTATCAGATTATGTTATGTAAGTTATTTTGATATTTTTATGTCCTTATATTATAGTATGTAAAGAAGAAAACTGTAAGGTACTAGAGTAATCTAGCAGAAGCATGTTGGTACCATAGCTAAAAACTGCAATTATTGTAAACTTAAGTAATACGTCAGTTGTTACATGTACTAGCATCATATGTACATATAACATAATAAATTATTGTATAACAAGATGTAATATTATTTATATATCACGTTATATTTTTATTTATTAATGTGTACCAAATCTATTTGGTATATTATCTTGTGAGATAGTGTATTTATTAGTAATTTTTAATTTTCTTTAGTCAAAAAGAATTATTGAACAGTTTTTACATTCCCAACTCTGTAAGATGAAGATTGATGATTATAATAATGATAGTACCTGTTTTTAAAGTGTTCACTGTTTACTGGTTACTAAGACAGACATACTAAAATATCATTTGGTATAAACTTAGAAAAAAAGGAGAAATTTATAATAGAGCATTTGGGATATTTTGCATAAGTAAAAGCCAAATCATTTAGCTTAGTTTAAAAACATATAAGTCCAGTCAGGTGGTATGCTGGTTAAGGCAACTGAATCCCATGTGGTTAACAGTGCAGTTTGAGTACTGGATCCAGTAGCTTGAAAATCATAACCAGGTTCTGTGCATGCATACCCAAAAGCCTGAGAGGAGAATGGAGGAGGAGTGATTGTGGCATGGCTATCCCTCATGGGAGGTGATTTCTCAATTTCTGTCTTTCTCTCTCCTTTGTTCCCTCTTCCCCAGGGAGTGCATGTGCCCTATAGCAAAAAAAATAAATAAATAAAACTAGTGTATATTTATATCTATCTATCTATCTATCTATCTATCTATCTATCTATCTACATATAGATATGACTGTATAAACATATATAATCAGAGGGATATAGGAGAAAATGGGAATAGCTTCAGAGTTTGGTTAGTGGACAACATATAAGACTAAAAGTGAAAATCCATATGCCATCCATCTATCCATTTTTTTTCATTTACCAGATATATATTCAACCATCAAGTGTACACCATGTAATATTCTTCGTGTTGTAACAGATTTGTTCCCATGAATCATTATAGGGTTTGGGTAAGAAACTGGCTTGATGGCGTCAGCTCAAAGAAGAGCCAGGCTGAATAATATTGAATAGCCTGAAATTTTTTCTACCTCCCATTTGGCAATTCCTCTAGACCAGGAGGTTCAAATAAGCTCAGGTATCATCTTACCTTGGCTTCCTAAGCAATTTATGTGCAGTCATAAATCTGCCATTTCTTTATTTTCTGTGGATCTCAAGATTGTCATGATTTAAATAGCTTTGATATGTTCCTTGTTAGCATTTTCAATTAATCAACACTAAAGAGTATTATTTTTAATTCATAGGAAAAGGAGTTAAGGGCTTAAAATCAATCTCTTTAAAATTTCATAAAACTAATGTCATAGTCAATGTATACATTTATAATGGGAGATATCATGCTATCATTAAAATTGTTAAGTCTTAACATCAGTTGTTTTTAGTTTTGGTTGTTTTAATGGTATAGGGAATTTATGAACATTCATCTTAGAGATTTCAATTGTTTCTAAGTGGTCTGGATTTCTTAAAGAAAGGAGAAATTATATCTGCTTGAACAAAATATTTAAATAATTCTCAGTAGAGAATGATGTCAATCTGGAAGGAGGCCTGTTATGAAGTAACTCTTTTCCCCTACACATTCTTATCCCATACAATTTGTGTATTGCTTGACTTCCATAAGAAACTAAATGGCAAATAACCTATGGAATAGAAGAAATGATTTTTAATTACATTCTTATAAAAATTATTTTCAGAACATATAAAGAATATCTGTAACTCAATAATAAGGAGATACATATATTTTTTAAATGGGCAAATTTTTGAATAGACATTTCCCAAAAAAATATATCCACATGTCCAGTAAGCACATGAATGGTGCCTAACATCATTAATCATTAGAGAAACAAAATCAAAACAATAATGAAATACCACATTCACCTACTGTGACTATGTGACTATAATCAAACACACAAACAACTGCTGTGTCCTGCACAGCTAAATGAATGCATGCTCTGAAGAAGGGTGGCCATGGATTAGAGGATACACATAAAAATAAATACACAAAGATATACAAGTAAAGAAAAGTGGCGATCAGATGGTTCTAACAGCTCTGATGGAGGCAGCTGCAGCCCTGAGACCTAACCAGTTCCAAGTCTATTCTTTTAAAGGGCATAAATTGGGAGAAGTGGAAGTGGGATGCAAAGGCAGTTGATTTCAGATGTTAATTGACTGAAGACGTGAAGACACCTAGCACCATATAGTTCTATGTAGGTTTTCTCTAATCTTCTTGGGCCGATTCTGATTAACGCATGTGTCTTCTTTTAACCAGCTACTGCCTTGCAGTTTCAGAAACACAGAGGCAGCTAACACTTGACATGTCAATGGCCTTCATTACCCTGCAAATGACTGCCTATGGAAACATGTTTCTGCATGCGCCTAAAGGTCACCATGTCGGCTCAAGGTCACCATGATTGTTCAGACTGACCACTCTCTACAAACAACATCAAGTGTTGCAGACTGACCACTCTCTACAAACAACATCAAATGTTGCAGACTGACCACTCTCTACAAACAACATCAAGTGTTGTAAAAATATGAAGAAATTAAAACCCTCATGCTTTGTAGGTGGGCATATAAAAATTCATAACTTTTTTTTTTCCCATAGGGCACCTCTACTTGTAGGGAAAGTGAGAAATCACTCTCAAGGAGAGAAGTCCCCTCTACAGCCCCCTTTCCTCCATTCACCTCTTGGGATTTGGGATACACATACACACATTCCTGGTGTGATTTTCAAACCATCAGGTCCTGGGCTTGAATCACACAGTCAGTCATGGGGGAATCTGGTGCCTTAATTACTATGCCAGCTACTTCCCATCCTCCCACCCCACCCCACAACTTTTTTGGAAGACAGTTTGGCAATTCCTGAAATCAACATTGCATTTCTACATGACCTAGCAATTCTGTTTCCAAGTATATAGTCAAAAGAATTGAAAGCATGTGTTCACAATAAATAAATAAATAAACAAACAAACAAACAAGTAAGTAAAATTATGGGAATGTTTGTAGCAGCAATATTTATAATAGCTAAAATGCAGAAAGCAACCCAAATGTCTATCAATTGAAGAATGTATAAACAAAATATGATATATCCATATAGTGGAATATTACTAAGTCACAAAATGAAATAAAGAGCAGACACTTAGTAGGACACTGATGTAACCTGAGAACATTGTACTAAGTGCAAGAAACTAGACAAAAAGTCATTTATTGTTTGATTTCATGTATAAGAGATGTCCACCAAAGGCAAATGTAAGAAACACACTTGATCAGTGAGTTTCCTTGAATAGGTAGAGGACACACAGTAGGGGCTATTACTAATGGTAAGAGACTTCTTTCTGACCTTAGAAATGTTTTAAAATGAACAGTAATGGTAGTAAAGCTGAATATACTAGAAATCATTAAACTGTTAATTTTCTAAGAGTAATTTTATGGTATGCTACTGTATCTCAATAAAAAATTATACACAGCCTCCCAGTATATAGTTCAACTTGTTGGTTCATAATTAATATAGTTCAGACAAATGTTTTAAAACATGTAGGGTTTTTTTCACATATAATTAAAAATATTAACTGTCTTTGCTAGTTAGATTTACTGGATCAGTATTCAGTTTTCTGTGTCTCCTGATCTGTGTTGAAAAATTTATTGCCTATTCTGTATGATACTATAATGGCAGATATGTATCATTATTTACTTGTCAAAACCCATAACATATACAACTCCAAGAGTGAACTCTAATGTAATCTGTGGACTTTTGATGATAATATCAGTTCATTTATTTTAACATAAACCACTTTGATGTGAAATGTTGGTGGTAGGGATGGCTATGATTGGAAGTAGGGAGTATATATTGGAACGACTGTACCTTTTCAATCTGTTTTTCCATGAACCTAAAACTACTTTAGAATATGAAAGTTGTTGGGGCCGACGGGTGGCATGGTGGTTAAGGGTGATGGACTCTCACTATGGCTGACCGCGATTCAAGTCCCGGACTTGGCAGCTAGCTTGCTTTCTTACTTTTCCTCTCTCTTTCACTCTGTCTCTTTCTGGTCAAATTAAAAATAAATAACTAAATAAAGTTAATGAAATAATTCTTTAAAAAAAGAAAGAAAACGATGGCTGCACAAAAATTGTCTTTGGTCATGCAAATCATCTTTATATAAATACAACTAGACATTCCAATGTCTGAATCTCTTTTCACACTTTTTATGATTTCTGAAGCCTCAGATAGATGTTAATTTCTTTGTCACATTCTTTTAAAGTCAATTGCCACATTTAAAAGCCTTAATATTTGGACCAGCAGATGGCATAATGGTTACATCGCTGGACTCCCACATGGTTGACTACAGTTCGAGTCTTGGATCCTGTGGCTTAAAAGTCACTCTTGGTGTGTGTGCATGGCTGACCAAAATCCCAAAAGGAGAATGAAGGAGAAGGGATTGTGACATGGCCATCCCTCAAGAGAGTGTGTGATTTTTTTTTTTTCTCTATCTCTTTGGTGAGTGCATGAATCCTATAGCAAAATGCTCCCATTCAAAAAAAAAAAAAAATTTAACATTATTTATTATTTTTGAGTTCACTTTTATCTATGTCCTAAAATGCTCTGAAATATAGAAATGGCAATCTTGAACTATCTCCTAATCTTTTATTATTCTTCAAATAAAAAGGTTAAAATAAAACTTTATCTAGAAAAGAATGGCAATAATTGAGGCCCAGAATGGTGGTGTAAGAGAGAGGCGCCGCAGCATGGTGGCCAAGGCTGCATGGGAGGCCTGGATAGCTGTGATACTAACTAGCTTGGAAGCTGGGGCAGGATGACCACAACAGGACAACAGGTGAGACCCCTCAAAAATACCTCCCTCCTATCTCTTTTGAACTCTCACTTTTATTCCCATGTTCTCTCTCTCATTAAAAATAAAACTGACAAGGTAATTATTCATATTTTTAATTTATTTTTTAAAGGAATTATTTTTAATTTAACTTTATTTATTCATTCATTTATTTTTATTTGACCAGAGAGGGACAAAGTCAGAGAAAGAGAGAGAGAGAGAAAGTGAGAAAGCAAGCCTCCAGGTCCTAGGACTCGAACTATGTTCGGACATGTGGGAGTCCAGCACCCTTAACCACCATGCCACCTGCCAGCCCCAGAGGTAATTATTTTTAAGTTTTTGAGTGTTTGCACATGAAAGAAACGTGCATACAGACACTCTTGACAGGGTACTGAGATGCCACGAACTCCCTTCCCCACTGCCCTCTGGCTCCTTATGGACCCCAATAGCTTTTAGGTCAAGTGAATATCAGAGCTAGTGGTTGGTCATTCATTTTCAGCACCGCAGTTCAACACTGTATCAACCACACTGTTGAAGTCGGGCCAACAAAAGTAGTAAGTAGTTGACCTTAAATACCAAAATCCTTATTTTGTTGTAGATGTTGTTATTTAGAAAAATAATGTATTATTTGAAATCAGTATTAAAATTTTTTACAGGTAATGCTTTTGCTGTAATCTCTTCAATCTATTATTATTTTATTTAACCATCTAAGTGTTATTTTGTTTTGTTTTTAATATCGGAGGGTACATGCACATTACAGTAGAGAGAAAGAAAGAGAAAGCACCCCCAAAAAGGCCCAATCACATCACAATTCTTTTCCCACCAATTCTCCATTCTAGCAAGAATCTTGGACGTGTGCATGTACCAGAGTGTTTTTAAGCTGATGGAACCAAACCTTGAACCCTGGTTGACCATGTGTGATATGGTTTACTATACTCAGAGCTTAACTGCTGTGCTAGGGAGCTGGCCCTCCACACTATTTTTTAAATTACAAGATACTTTCTAGTAAAAATATAGCCTACAAAACTGTAGCCAAACCTCAAAACATTACAAGGTTTTATAGTTTTTTTATTTTATTTTATTTGTTTTTTAATATCAATCTGGTTTTAAATTTCAATAAGGAGTCTTTGGAAAGTTACCAAAACTCCCCCAGCTTATTGCTGCTGAGCTCCATAAATGTCATAAATAATATTATCTGCAATTAGGTCAAATTCCTGCTGTTATTTAACCATTTAATCTAAGAAAAGGTAGGAGTTTCAGATGGAGAAATGTAAAATGAACTTTAATTTAAAAAATTTAATATGATTAATATTTTAAATAACTTGTTATATAATTTTGAAGATTATGTTTCATATTAGTTATTTAAAAATATTTTAATACTAGAAAGTTGTCCTTATAAATCTTAACAGTTAAGAGCAGATAGGCTACTCTGTTAAAGTGAGCATAAATGCGGCCCTTTATAGAAATTTCAGCTGACTCTCCTCTCCTCTCCATCACAGACAAGGTCTCAGATTAACAGCCTCAAGACATGAACATTCAACTTACTATTTCAAAAACCACTGACACTCCAAACAAAATTTTAGCTTTGAACTTTATCCTGTGGGGGAAAAAAATGCTATTACCATTCTTTCTCTTTCTTCACTATATTGGTTAGAAATGGTGTCAGCTTTAAGGAAATAAATAAATGCCTTATTTATTGAACTATTACAAATAATTTCAATTAAAAATATTCTTCCTCATGAATAAGAAGTCTGGATATAATCACTTACTTGTGTTAGTTCAGCTGCCCAAAGATGCCATACATAATTTAAGTTGTTTCTTTTTATAAACAAAATTATTTATCCCTCGAGAGAGACGCCTTTTTGACAAAGTCTCATTCTTAAATGGTCTCCCCTCACCCAGGCCTTTTCCAGCCAGCAAACATGGCCACGCATGACCAGCAGGTGCAGGTTGGCCGGCAAAACTAAACCCAATCTTCCATGTGACTTTGAGAATTATAAAACTCATTATGCTACCACCGCATCAACGTGGCTGGGCCTAATTCAAGCTCTTTCTAATATTCTGTTTCAAAATCAGGCCACCAGCAAATGGTATAATGGTTATGTCACTGGACTCTCACACAGCCAACCACGGTTCAAGTCCTGGACCCAGAGACTTGAAACTCACACTGGGTGTGTGTGAGTGTGTGCCCAAGAGTGGCCATTCTTCCTGGGTGGGGGTAGTGGGGGGTGATTTCTGGCTTTCTGACTCTCTCTCTTACTCTCTCTCTCTCTCTGGTGAATGTACATGTCCTATAGCAAAAATCTCTAAAAAAATAAAAACAATCTATATTCAAGGTATAAATAAAGCAGAGGTTGAAAATGTATCTTTCCTTAGGTAGAGTTGAAGTTGCTTCTGTTAATTTCTTAATTTTTGTTGTTGTTTGTTTTACTTTGGCATAAGACAAGTATAAGGCAAGTGTCCTTTCCAGAGAGACACGAAGCAAGAGCGTGATAGAGGGAAAGCGAGATAGCACACACCCTGTCCCCCCGTGGATCATGGTAATGCCACAATCTCTTCTTCTCTATCTTAACCTCCCCTGGAGATTTTGAGCATGCACACAATCCCACCATGTTTCTCAAATTGCTTGGTGGGGACTTGAATCCTGCAGCCAGTCATATGGGAGCCAGCTATCTTAATTGCCAGGGCACGAGCCAGCCTGTGATCATTTAATTAATGGAAGTCACAGTTTCATTTCAGAGGACATCTGTATGTTGCTGGCTAGAGTAGGGTCACCTGCTCACTATTAACACCAGTAACAGCTAAGGGAAAGGAGTTTCTACAATAGGTGTGTGCTTTCCTTGTGCTCTGTCAGTGGGTTTTTATCCTTTAACTAAATATGCCATAATTACATTAATAGAGAAAAAAGATGCATTTTTGTCTAGGGAGTGAGGAAGAAGGTATATGGCTGTGTGATAGTCAACTAGAATGTTCCCCAAACATTCTGCCTCACCATTCTAAATGATCTAAAATATTGGTAATTTGTAGATTCAGACTCATGTAATAGTTGAAATAGTCTTAAAAAGTGTCAGGCATTCTATTTAGTAACCTTAATGTTTTATCACAGTTAACAATCAAAAAAAAACTTCATCAGAGATGACTTAACTTTATGAGGTGAAAGGATAAGAGGCTTTGGATGGTAGATGCTGGAATTATATGATAAGGGCAAGGAAAATATATTGAAGCTGATTAGCTAGATAGACTACACTAGGAGTCCAGCAATGTAAAGTGACAGAACTAAAGAATTAATGAAACGGAGGGCCAGCCGGTGGCAAAGGCGCTGGATGACCACAGGGCTGAGCATAGTTTGAGTCTCAGACCTGGTGGCTTCCTTTCTCACTTTCCCTTTCTCTTTCTCTCTGGTCAAATTTAAAAACTATAAGAATAAATAAAATCAAAAAAATAATTTTCTTAAAAAATAATTAATGAAATGAGTTCACATGAAATAGAGTGAGTTAGAATCCATACATGGGGATCCCTTCAAATTAGAGCCTGGCAGGAGTTGGAGCCGGTAGTTTATTGAAAAATTATCTCAGAAATCAGCAGTAAAGAGACAGAAAGTGTACTCTAGGGAAAAATAAAGCCAGTATCAGCTCGCATTCGTGAGGCCATTTCCTTTGTCAATGGGAAGAAGGAATGTTAGTCCTACTGGGACATTTTTTTTTTTTTTTTTTTTTTTTTTTTTTTTTTTTTTTTTTGCTACAGGGCACGTGCACTCTCCAGAGAGAAAGAGAGAGACAGAGAGACAGAAAGTGGGAAATCACCCCCCCCCCCCCCAGGGAGGATGGCCACACTGCAATCCCTTCTCCTCCATTCTCCTCTCAGGATCTTGGGCACGCATGCACACATGCCTGGCGTGAATTTAAGCCGCTGGGTCCACGACTTAAAACGCCGTCAACTACACGGGAGTTCAGCGACATAGCCATTGTGCTAACTGCTGGTCCCATACTGGGACTTCTTGAGAAACATATACAATGTCTACCTGAAAGATGGAAAGAGGACACATTTTTTTCTACAATCTCTGTTCTTTAGTTTTAAGTGTTCTTCTCTTCCTCTCCTGTTGATTATCAGAGCCTTGAAAATGACCCTGACATGGATCAGAAAGATGTACAATGCATCCTTGTGTCACACTTCGTTAGATTGAGATGTGCCTGTGTTGAACTTCCACCATAATAGCAGGTAAAGTCGGCAGTGGGCTAAGAACAAGTATTCGGAAGTACCAGAGCAGTGTACTGCAAAGATATAAGATCTTTATGGTTTGTAGAATTTGAAGATAAATTATAAAATAGACAGGAAAAGATAATTGTGTAAAAAAAGTGGAAGAAAATTACTATTGATAAAATCTGTTTTGCAAGTGTGGACACAATTTAAGGTTTCTGTATTCAAAGGTTTCAATAACCTGCGGATGTAGAAATGATTTTTAAAAAGAATTATTTGTTTAATTATTTTTATTTATTATTATTATTTGTTAATTTGATGAGAGAGAGAGAAAAATGTAAACTGGGAAAACAACTTGGCAGGCCTGGAACTTGAACCATGGTTGGCCATGTGGGAGTCCAGTGTCTTTACCACCACAGCACCTGCCATCCCCTGAAGAGGTAGATATTAATATTTCCATTTTTAAGAGAAAGTAGACTGCCTATATTCTCACAGATAATAAATAAATCTAGGATATGAACAAACTCTATTCTCTTGTAATGTTTAGTTGGTTCTTTAAATGAACTGTGTCTTTTCTTGAGTAAATTAAGTCCTTATCTGGAATATATCCATAATTAGATTTTTGTTCCGTACAGGCAAAACACAAATTCTTAATCATGACTTGCAAAGCTTCTCCTTACTTTTATGTCTCCCTGCTTCTTCCATGTTACTGTGTGCCATATTCTGGTTCACACTCAGTGCCGTGGGGACTCAGTATAATTGGAAAATGATTAGTACGGGGCTTCGCACGAACATGCTCCTCCGATAACGTCTTACACCTTGGTCCTTCCCTCTAACTGGAACTTGTATTTCAGATTCCTTTTCTCCTTTAGTCTCAGTAGAGATCGGGCCTCTCTCTAGAAATCTCCTCTGACAAATATTCCTACCCACCACAATGGGCACCCTAATGCGTCTTCCATATTCATTCCTGGACTCCCTGAACAGGAACAGTGTCTTCCATTTTCCCTGTTACATAAGATTCTACTTTCTAACTCTTCTGCTCCTCTTCGGAAACTGTTTCTGATTACTTTCATTTTCTGGGCTTCTTTGTGTGGAGACTTGGATAACCAGTAAGGTATGAGTTCACAAACAATAATTTCCTACATTCTTTATGTTCGTTATGTTCGTCTTCAGTATGAGTGTTCTCTCACATATAATACGAGTGGAATTCCAGGAGAAATCTTCCCTACATTGTTTACTTTCACAAGGTTTCTATTTCCTGTGATTTCTCTGATATACAGTGATTTTCCTTCTGGAAAATGGCTTTTTTATATGTTTTATATTCATAGAGCATTTTTCCCTTGTGAAGATTCTTTGATAAACAGCTAGATTTGACCTCTGCAAGGATGTCTCATGATTGTTACATGTTTAAGACTTTTCAACTCTAAGTGTTCGCGGATGTACTGGTAGGCTCTGATCATAGAGCTCTTCTAATATCCATGGCTCTCCTCCTTCCACCTTTGTGATCTCCACACATTTGGCAATGCAGTGACTGACAATGTATTCATTTTCTTGGTCCTAGATGGATATAGATATTTCGAGAATTATAGCTCACAGCCTGCAGAGCCCAGTCAGCAGAGCTGCAGATTTCTGTGGTGATACGGCAGAAGGAGCAGACTTGCACACATCTCTCTACCCTTTTAAAATGTTGTGCTCCCTGTTGATTTGTTCTGAGTTCACTACATCAAAAAAAAAAATGTTCTCTGTTGGGAAAAAATCTGATTTATTTCCCTTTTCCCCAAATCTATTTAAATAATTAGAGTACTATGAATTGTAAAAAGCAAAACTCTTAAGGTATTTAGCATTGGTGCTTCCACTTTGTGCATCAGTCCCATGGAACTCAAACATACACAGACAGAATTGGTAACTTACACAGATATCGCGCTTTGTCTTATACATGTGATCCTTTTATGTATGTGTGTGTATATATATATATATATACACATATATACATATATACATATATACATAGTATGTATATATATGCATATACAAATATATAGTTTGTATATATATGTGTGTATATCTATACATATATATTTATATGCAATCTCCTTCATTCAATGTGCTCAAACTACATGTTTTTGCATGATTGTTTTTACCTAATGGTTTTCAAGATATTTGAACCCCAAATATGCTTTAAGAGTAACAGAATTCCTTAATGATTACATTAAAATCGAAATTATTGAAAAAAATTATTACCAAAAAGTTAAGGTTAAGATCAAAGTAAAAGCTTGTTGTAGATCAGTTTACTACTGGACAGACCAGTTAGTAATCGTTATTAAAATTTATTCAAGACATTATCACTAACAGATGTTGAAACTGGTAAAACAAAGTTGATGAAGAAAACAATATTGGGACTGGCATTTAGTATAATAGCTATGTCACTGGATTCCCATGTAGTTGACTGTGGTTTAAGCCACAGACCCGGTGGCTTAAACTCACGCTGGGCACGTGTGTATGCATGCCCAAGATACCAAGAGGAGAATAGAGGAGAAGGGATTGCGGCATGGCCATCTCCCCTGGGGGGATTATTTCTTGCTCTGTCTCTTTATCTCTCTGTCTTTCTGGTGAGTGCACATGCCCTATAGCAAAACCTCTCCCCAAAAATAAATAATAAAAAAATAATATTGGGGCTTATGATATTTAATTTGGTCTATTACCATTTTCCCTCCTATGGTCTATGGTGGTCTTCAAAACTAACAGTTTCTTATCTATGGAAACAGTGCAAACTACCAGTCTTATAGCCATTGGAGAAGACATACCAGTTGTGGATCTCCTTATAGAACCCTTTCTCCAGGGCATTGTAACTACATGACCTATCTTAGAACCCTTGGATAAACCAATTTATATGGTATTATTAATACCTGACATGGAATACCAGCCAAGGAAAAAAATCTTCTCAGGGCATTAGTCCAACACAATCAGCTACAATCATTTAATACTGAAGCTGCCGAGGGCTGTAATATCAGTTGGAATGAACAATTTTAGAACTTATGATAAAGCTACAGTTTTCAAGACAGTTTGGGTGTTGGCATGATAATAGACATATAGTTGAGTGGCATAAACTCACACCAGGCACGTGTGCATGCATGTCCAAGATCCCAAGAAAAGAATGGAGGAGAAGGGATTGTGGTGTGGCCATCCCCCCTCGGGGGTGATTTCTCACTTTTTGTCTTTCTGTCTCTCTGTGTCTTTCTGGCAAGCGCAAGTGCCCTATAGCAAAAATCTCTTCAAATAAAAAAAAGGAAGAAAACAATATTATATAGTTTCAAAGTATCTCTCTAATAATGACTTCTTTATTTGAAAGAAAAAAATTACTTTTCTTGGAGAAACATGGAAGACAGGACCTAAAGGAAATGATCAAGCACGAAACAAACCCACAGCCTATGCCCCTGGCTATAATGAAGTGAGGACAGAGTATCAGGGTTTTTTTGTTTCTAGGTTGGTTGGTTTGTTTTACATTTCTGTTGAAGATCCAAAATCTAAATATAACCAGGAGAAAATGTCAAATGAACCTAAATCACATTAAGTTTTACTAAATAAGTAGTTTATGTGCTTCTAAAATGCTATCATGAAAGATAAAGACTGAAAAATAATTCCAGAATCAATAGACGCTCACACTGTATGTAGCTTCAGTGTAACATTCCATGTGCAAAACCAGAATGCAAAAAGCAACAATAAAATGCAATAAAAGCTAAAAATAATTCGTTTCAAAGATATTTTTTGTTTTTGTTTACACGTTTTTGCCTCTCAAAATCTAATCTAATTTTTGAGGATAGACTGTGTTATGTTTAAATTTGGTATATACTCACTTTGATAAGGTATAATAGTTGCTTCTGATAAATTTGTAATGTTCTATACTTGATATAGGTAATAGTTATACATATATACCTTTACAAATACATTGATCATTGCATTTACATTTTTATAAGGATTATTTATTTAACTTTAGTTCCTATTTATTTATTCTAAAAACTTGCTGTAGGGCATGTGCACTGACCAGAAAAGACAGAGAGGGAGGGAAAGTGAGAAAGCAAGCCACCAGTTTTGGGACTCAAACTGTAGTTGGCTATGTGGGAGTCCAGTACATTAACCACTGCGCCTCCTGCTGGCCCTATATGTACATTTATAAACCTTGTATGTTATAATTAAATAGAGAATTCAAATAATAATTACAAGTATTTAATGTTCAATGTTTAACATAAATAATTAGACGATAATGCATTTATCTCTATTAAATTTTGTGGGTTTTTTTAGTTTAAGTCATTAAGTCATGTTTCTTGGAATGTTCATAAATTTTACATAGAATATTAGTTTCTATGTAAAAATTATAGACATAATATAATTTTCTTCTACCATACAAATAAAACAGAAACAAATATCCTGGTACAAATATTTATATTTTTAACCTTTCTAAAGATTTGTCAGTTTTACTTTATTATAGCTCCTAATATTTTGTTGTTTTGTTTTTGTTTTTCATTGTATGTACTTGTAGAGCATAAATAATGTTTTGATATATTGTGTACATAGTTAAATGATTACTTCAAAATGGTTAATATATCTATCATTTTTTTTTCCTGGTGGGTGACACATGTAAAGTCTACTATCTGGGGCCAGAAAATGGTATGGTGGTTAAGGCACTGGACTCCCACATGGCTGACCATGGTTCGTTCTGGACCTGGCAGCTTGCTTTCTCTCCTTCCCTTTCTGTCTCTCTCCACTGAGCACATGCACCCTATAGCAAATTGGAAAATAATAATAATGAATAAAACTAAATAAATAATCATTTAAACTAATGTATACAGTACATAATTAGTGATTAAACAACACATAACTTAATTACCATGCTGTACAACAGATCTTTGGAATTTACCCTTCCTGTCCAACTGAAACTGTATACACTTTGACCAAAACCTCCCTTTTCATCTTGTCTACTGCCCCCGCTAGACAACCTTGTACTCTATATTTCTATTAGTTCAATAAATAAAATTATGTCCTATTTTTAAAAGTTGAACAGTATTCTTTCTCATAAATATACACTTTTTTCTCTTTTTTAAAATTTTTTAACTTTTAAAATTTTTTTGGAGACATTTTTGCTATAGGGTGCATGCTCTTGCCAGAAAGACAGAGAGAGGCAAAGAGACAGAAAGCGAGAAATCACCACCCAGGGAGGATGGCTACACCATAATCCCTTCTCCTCCATTCTCCTCTTGGGATCTTGGGCATGCATGCCCCCGTGCCTGGTGAGTTTAAGCCACCAGGTCCAGGACTCGAACCGCAGTCAACTATACAGGAGTCCAGCGACATAGCCATTACGCCAAATGTTGGTCCCCATATACATTTTTTATTAATTCATGCTTCCATTGAGGTACACTTAGGTCAATTCCATATCTTAGTTATTGTGACTAATGCTGCAACGAGCATGAAAGTGCAGGTCTCTTCAACGTACTGACTGCATTTCTTTTGGGAATACACTAAAAAGTGAAATTGCTGGTTTCTTATGGCAGTTCTATTTTTAATATTTTGAGAAATTTCCATACTGCTTTCCATAATGACTGTACTGATTTACATTCCTACCAACCGTGTGTAAGGGTTTTCTTTTCTCCACATCCTCTCCAACACTTGTTATTTTTGCTTTTTCAATAATAGCTCAAGAAAGAAAATTGAGAATTATCTAATGTCTTCTAGTTTTAATGAAAAACATACTTCTAAAAATTAAAACAGAATTTCTGACATATTTTAATTTTTTTTAAATTTAGATATAATCTCATTTTTGAGATTCCTTTCTAGTGTTTGGTCCAAGAAAAAAACAATATTTTTCCACATATGCAAACTTTGCTCTTTGGGCCTAATTTATCCTGGATCCCAGGATTGTTTCAAGGCCCAGTATATATCAATAGATAAAAGGTCTTCTTAGAGTTATCTGTAAGTATCTACAGGAGGGTTTCCATAAAACAATTCAGGTAAAAAAACAGTCCTCTTACTATTACACTGTGTTTTGCTTCATGAATAATATTTTCACTCTTCTTAACAGATTTAGAAATATTATAAATAGTTCATAAATATATGTTTCAAATCCTTTATTTATTAGTAGTAATTTCATATTTCTTTGGTAATATTCATTATCAGTCCTGTATGGTCCTTATTATTAAGGCCGAGGTAGGAAAGGGAAAATAGAGTCAGAGGCAGTAATGAAATCAGGAGTGCATAAATAAAAGTTACCGTAAACCAGGATTTTCATGATGTCACCATATATACTTAGCTCTTTGTAGCTATAATTTTGACCAATTAAAAAGATAACAATGGAAACCATTTAGTGTAATGGCTATGTCGCTGGACTCCCATGTAGTCGACCATGGTTCGAAGCCTGGACCTGGTGGCTTAAACTCACGCTGGGCGTGCATGTGTGTGCCCAAGATTCCAAGAGGAGAATGGAGCAGAAGGGATTGCAACATGGCCATCCCCCCTGGGGGGTGATTTCTCGCTTTCTGTCTCTCTCTTTCTGGCGAGTGCACATGTCCTATAGCAAAAAAAAAAAAAAAAAAAAAAAAATGATAACAGAAAACGTGAACTAATATATTTCAACTTTTTAGTAATACACTGAAGAGTTTTCATTTTTACTCTTTTGGAGAGATTTAGGGCCCAAGCACTCTCTGGAAAAACAGAGAGATAGAAAGCAAGAAATCATGCCCTAGGTGATGGCCACGATGCTACCACTTCCTCATTCTCCGCTTGGAATCTTGGACATGCATGCACACATGCCCTGTGTCAGTTTTAAGCCTTGGTGCCTGGGACTCCAACTGCAGTCGACTATGTGGGAGACTAGTGACGTAACTATTATATGATCTGCTGGTCCCTACACTGAAGAGTTTAAAAAAAAGGTTTCTTAAAATAACAAAAAACCTAAATGTGAATTTCAGTGTGTAACCTTTATTTCTTTAACTTTTTGTTTGCCTTTTTAGTATTTCCACTGAAATAATTCTAGAGACATAAACAGAAGATCTTTCAATTTGATATGAGTTTCTGGTTTAGCTTTATTTTTTTTTTTTTTAATTTTGGTGGTCTTATTTCATCTTTTTCAGCAATCCTAACATTCTGGTGGATGCTTGGTAATATAATTATTTTCCTTTACTGGTTAAATGGAAAGCTAACTTGCAAGATTTATGAACCTACAAGTTACTTAATAAAAAATGAAAGGCTAAATGATAATGTAGTGGTAAGACTTGTTTCTGTGAGCTGATCACATGGGAAAGCTTTGGGTTTACATCCAGAGACTTTTTTGAGTATGCCAATCACATGTGTGACCAGATTATGGGGTTACACATGTGGGGCGTAGATCATGGCATAGACACCTTGTTGGGAATGTTTCTTTGTCTCTGTCGTCCTCTCCCCGTGTTTCTTTCACTCATGGGACAAATACATAAGTAACTTTTTTAAAAAGAAAAGAAAATTGAGTGATGTTAGAGATGGTTAAGGGTAGTAACAATGGGCACATTCTTAAATAGAGCATATTAGGTTGTATAAAAATTGACGGTGTTCAGCTCTTCGAGATTAAAAGCTAAAGATTATTGAATCTAATACTAGACTAAAGCAATGAAAATAATCAAGAATTAAATCTTACCATGCTTCCAGACTTCAAAATTTAGAACATCTCTGGGATTTAAGAAAGTATTCTTTATCACCCTGAGGTGAAAGGATGATAATAAACAAGTCAGACCATATGCCACAGTGTTATAAGAGAACAGATGACTTTCTGAGAGAATGTTTATCACATTTAGAGAAAATAGGGACACTTTCATACAAAAGACTTGAAAGTGTATAAAAGAAGGAGAGATTGTGCTCAAGGCAGAAAATAATTGTTTTTCAAACTCATAAGAATGCACGCAATAAGAAATACTCTTTTCTTCATCCAAAGTTTGAATAAAATGAAATATTATACCAAAAGGGAGTGAGGTTGTGAAACACTCTTTTTATTATTTATTAAGGAGAAGCTAATAATATAGAGGGTTAGATTTATTTTTCCCACTATAGATATTAATAGACTAGGACAGATCTCTAAAATGAGGTGGACTCCTTGTGTAAGACATATGAGGGAATACCTAAAAGTTCATAGAAAAATGAAATTAAAATATGAGTTGGTTTTTGTACAAAATTTTTAAAAATACATACAGTTTTTTTATGACATAAAACTTTCATGAATTTCTGAAGTCTCTTCATATGTATGAAAGAGCAGGGAATCTTTCCTGTTTACCATGACCATTTTTTCCTCAATAAAGTAAAAGTAGAATAATTAGACTAATCATTTTTCTCCAGAGATGAGGTGACCGAATGAGGCTTCAAATGAAAGGAAAAAAAAAATCAGAACTGGAAAAACACAAAAGAATATTTTTAGCTAATTTTATATTTTTAGAACTATATTTTGGATATCCTCCCAGTGAATTTCAGCTCTACATAGCATAAGTCCTGATAGTTTTCCCAAAATAGAGTATGAGAATATAGAAAAAGAATATAAAATATGTAAAGGATTTTGGCAAATTTACTATGAAGCATAAAATAAAAATGGTATTTCTCCCTTAAGGTATAAATCATCAGAGTATACATACTTTATCAAACCACAGCAGTGTTGCTCAAAACCAGTTTTGAAATCTCTCTTTGGAAGTTGCTTTTGAAATTTTATGGTGATATTTTTTAGGAGATCATATTTTTTGAAAGATTTTTGAACAAACAAAAGCAAGTTTGGGATTGTTTTTATTTATGATCTAACTAAATGAATATAATGTTTGTAGTATGTAGCTTTGGGTTAAATAAAAGTGAAATGTAGTTAACAAGGATAAGTCAGTGTGGAATTGGGTGAAAGACGAGAAGAGTATAGAGAAGATAGCAAGAGAACAAATAGAGAGGCATGACATTAGTGGGACACAGATATGGCTTATTACCTGTTGATGATGACGTGTATAGTATTATCAACTGGATTGGTCTAAGAAGTATTTCATGTTGGGTAAAGTCTTTTTACAAGCAAAATGAGAAATAGTGATTGACTGTTTAAAAAAATAATTGGAATAATAATAATGACTGAGAAAAACAATGAAAAGATAATGGGTGATGAAATGGAGATTTTAACGTCTCTGTATTGACTGATATGCATGGTTTCCTTCTGGAAAAAGAAATGTAATACACTGTGAAGTTATATGCAATTCAATATAATATAAACAAGATTATGATGATAATAAATAAATTTTTAAAAAGAGAAAAAGAAAAGAACTTGTAAAAAAAGGAAAAAAAGTGAAATGTGAGCCTTCTTTTTAGAGAGAGAGAGAGAGAGAGAGAGAGAGATTTGCTATAGGGCATATGCACTTGCTGGAGAGACAGAGAGAGATAGAGAGACAGAAAGTGAGATATTATTCCCCCAAGGGGGATGGACATGCCACAATCTCTTCTACTCGGTTCTCCTTTTTGGATTTTGGACATGCATGCACACACTTGCGGCATGAGTTTCAAGCTGCCGGATCTGGGACTTGAACCACAACCAACTTCTTGGGAGTCCAGAGACATAACCATTATGCCATCTATTGGTACCAGCAATATTATCATGTTTATACTAATTTTATAAGTGATGTGATAGCCAAAAACCAATGCAAAATATGTGGCTATAAACTGATTGAAGATCATTACAAAAAAATAAATGCCCAGATTTATTTTTGGAGCAATGACTGTCATTAATAGGTTTATTAAGGTATGTCTATTGAAGAACAGTATTCTGCTGAATATATAAAATATGGTCTATTTCTTTATTTTTTTTTTTTGAAGATTCTTTCTATAGGGCATGTGTGCTCACCAGAGAGACAGAGAAACAGAGACAGAAAGTGAAACATCACCCTCCAGTAGGGATGATCATGCTGCAATCCTTTCTCCTCTCAGGACTTTGGGCACACATGCACATGCACCTGGCATGAGTTTTAAGCTGCCAGGACCAGGACAGGAACTGTGGTCGACTACATGGGTGTTCAGCGAAGAAACCATTATGCTATCTGCTGATTACATATGGTCTATTTCTTAAAAGCTCTGCATCCACCAAAGAGCCTCATCCTCTCTTCACATCATTTCCCAATAACACACTAATTTTATACTGCCTCAAATAGTCATCTACAACTTGAAATAAATGTGTATATACATATATGCACACACACAGGTATACACAGTTTTATAGGGAAACCTTATCATATGTGCTCCAGAATACTGTTATCCCAAAAGGTTAAAACACCTTTCTGACTCCCATGATCAATGTACGCTAAATTAACCTCTGGCTAGGATGCCCCCACAATTACCAGAATGGGTTTTGCTTACTTGTCTTCCATTCTGCTATACTAAGAACTTCTTTAACATATTCTAGATCATTTCTTTCTTTCCTACATTCTTGACCATCATTAGTCCTCAACTAAATAAAAACCTTGTATTTACAGTGAATTTACATAGTGTAAATCTTGACAAGTGTTTCTGAATATTATGGGGATAATACACCGATAATGGGGGTTGGAATTCGCTGTACATCCAACTCTGGACAAAAGTAGCATGGGGAAAGGGAAAAAAGAACGAAAGAAAGAAAAAGTCTACTTCAACAGCTAGCTGATGGTGTGGTGTGGGTGACCAGAGCCTACATGGTAGACTGTGCTGTGTGAATCCTGAACCTGTTGGCTTGAAATACAATTTGGGTGCGTATGCCTGGGTGCCTAAACTCCTGAAGAGAGTGAAATGGAGTGAGAGATGGAGGAGAAGACATTGTGGCATGATTGTCCCCTATGGGGAGTGCTGTCTCACTTTGATTTTCTTTCTTTGGAAGTGCACACACCATCTGACAATTTTTTTTTTTTAAAGAAGTCTATACTTTGACATAGATAATGGTTAAATAGTAAGCAGTCAGACGTATTTATCAAAAATCACCTCACTAAATTGGAAGAAGCAAACATTGCATGTGGTCCAAAAGTCAAATAGACAATAGCAAATTTAAGCTCCATTTCCCCAAGGAAATCTAGTTTGCATAAAAGAAGTAAAGTTATTCTAGGGAACAAAAAAAGTATATCACTTGTAAAATCAGAATTTAAAAGTTAGATCTGTCTTACTGTCTCCACAAACAGAGAAGAGCAATTGGGCTACTAGATTGGGAAAATAAAAGCTTATTGTGATTGTGCCTCAGCCTCCTAGCTGGAGCTATTAAGACTAGCACACTCCACCATGACCGGCTCTTTTTCAGACAGAGTCTTGCTAAATTGCCCAGGCCGGCCATAAGCTCACAAGCTTCCTGCTTCATCCTCCCCCAAGTCACTGGGATTACTGTGAATGCCTTTTAAATTGGACTGAGAATTGGATCCTTTGCCTCCCATGAGGTCCCGGTCTACAGAGCACAAAGCCATACAAACCCACTACCAGAACTGGGCCTGGAAGATCTTTTTAAAATGCAGCTGACCTTAATGGTACACACAGCAGATATTTTGTAAAAATAAGAAGTTTAGGCTTTTGTTGTTTGTGGACAAAGTTAAATTCTTTGAATTTGTGCTGAGTAAGTGAAAAAAAGTATGTAGAACCTTGGCAAAATAGTCACCCTAGGAAGAAAGCCCAAGTGAGTAGTGACCCTTTTTTTCCAGATGTTGTCTCTGATTATGAACCTTAACAATTTCTTCCTCATATCCAGTTAAAGTGTGCTCTTCCCTTTCACTCACAGTGACTTCTTCATTTTGAGCTGCTGCTACTTCCCCAACCTTTATGTCATTTGGAAGTTATCATCTTCTACAACTTCAATGTTCTCAGGTCTTTATATATATACTACAATGTGTGTTTTTGTTCATCGTTTTTTTACTTTAATAGGAATATTTCTTACAAGAGATGCTACTGGAATTTTGCAGGGGACAATTCTTCACTTTATGGTTGTTCTCCCATGCCATGCTGGGCACTTAGCATTATTGCCCCTCTCAAAATTCCAAGTGTATACATCTTGTTGTGATGGCAATGAAAAAGAAAATGGTCCTTGTGCATTCTACACATCTTCTAGGGTGTTTATAGTTCTGATTGCAACCACGTCTATCCTTAGTCTAGTAATATTCATCTGGACCAACTCTAGCTTTTTTTTTTTTTGTTTTGAGAGGTTTTTGCTATAGGGCACGTGCGCTCGCCAGACAGAGAGAGACAGAGAGATAGAAAGTGAGAAATCACCCCCCGGGGGGATGGTCACGCCGCAATCCCTTCTCCTCCATTCTCCTCTCGGGATCTTGGGCACGCATGTGCACGCGCCCGGCGTGAGTTTTAAGCCACCGGGTCCGAGACGCGAACCACGGTCGACTACGTGGGAGTCCAGCGACATAGCCATTACGCTAACTGCTGGTTCCCTGGACCAACTCTAGCTTTTCACTAAAGTACGAAAGTAAATGTTTTTCTAAAACTGAATCAAGTATAGCTTTACAGGACCATAGAAGTATCTTCCTTTGTCCCCTTCTGGTCACAGATATTCATGTTATTATTGAGTAAAATCTTCGATATTCCATTCTATAACATTGCTTTTATAATCAATTGAGTTCCAAAGGCCATTTTCACATGTGGAACTGTTAGCCTCTTTTCTCCACAGTTGAGCATGGGCACATGCATCAGAGAACAAGGATTCTTACATTTATTCCCATGAAATGTTTCTTTGGATGAATTGTCCAAGTTGTTAAAACATTTAAGGTCTCCATGGAACCACATAAACTTATAACTTGTGTAGTCTGTCTATCCCAATTCAAAAATTTATATTTCATGGTTTCCATCCTAGAGCACTTTGAAAGACCCTATCCATCAAAATCTTCATGGAAATTTTTGGATAACCCTAGCCTTCTTACCCCTTGCTACTCCACTTATATTCTTATTACCACCTACTGTAAGCAATAACAATTTTGTTTTGTTTGTTCATCTTCTGTCCTTTCCACTAAAATATAAGCTCTCTGAAGACAGGCATCATGATGCCTCAAGCACTGGTTGACACTTAGAATCCAGCACATGGTTAGCCCACACTTGGTTTCTGGAGGTAGTACTAATTTTCCACCCCATGTATTAGATATTTATTGCAATTTTAGTCATGGACGATTGCATTATTCCAACAACTCATAGAATGTGAATATAAATCATTGTAGCCTTTGAGGTCTTTTTTCAAACAAAAGTAATTTGTTAGCATAATCTGGGTATGGTCATTCATTCAGTTTGCAACCAATTGTTTACATCATTATCACCAATCAATCACCAAATATTCCTGACTCTTAGCTTTCTAGAAATAGAATAGAAAAATATGGGTGAATTTGTGATCTTCTTTTGTCAAAAAAATGTAGAATGAGGTGGCATTTGTCCTTTTTGAGCAGATGCTTCAAGTGCTGACACTTACCGGATTTTCTTCCTCTTGATGATACCCTCATAAGCAAACGCCTAGGGACTCCTAAATGGCAGACCGCAATTCGAGTCCTACCCAGTGGCTTAAAAATCATGTCAGGCATGTGTGTGCACATGCTCAAGTTTTCTGGAGGAGTAAGGAGGAGAAGAGATTGTGGTGTGGCCATCCTGACTGGGGAATAATTTTTAACTTTCCCTCTCACTGTGTCTGTCTCTTTCTCCAGCAAGTGAATACAACCTAAAGCAAAAACGTCTTTTTAAAACAAACAAACAAAAAAACCTTCTAGATAGAACTTGTCTTAGCCCCTAAGTAATTGCAATAAACAGAGACCTTATTCAACCAAAGATGAACAGTGAACTTAAGTAAGAACTGTACTATTATTATTATTATCATTTTAAGAAAGAGAGTTTGCAATAGTGTGCATGTGCTCGCCAGAGAGACAGACAAAAAGCAAGAAATCATCCCCCAGGGGGATGACCACACCATGATCCCTTGTCCTCCATCCTTCTCTCAGAATTCTGGGCATGTATGCACATGCACCCGGCGTGAGCTTCGAGATACCAGGTCCAGGATTTAAACAACAGTTGACTACGTGTATGCCATCTGCTGGTTTTATCATTTAGGGGAGATTCTCCATGGAGTTCCCTCTGGTCTTGTGACTGATTTTGTCTTACCATATCTTTTTCAAAGCCATTTGTATAGCAGAAATTTTTGGATTAATGTAAGTAGAGCTTTCCTCTAGGGAAGAAGGAGAATTTATGTCCTAAGAGAGAAAAAGACAGTGCCTCTCTTCAGGACAATGTTCACATAAGTTTGTTTGTTGCCCTCTTTATGAGACTAGGGGATGTTAAGATCAAATTTCATCAATTGGAACACTGACTCATGGAGTGTCTGATACACCTGAGACATTTGACATTCTCCTCTGGAGATGTGTAGGGAAAGGGGAATTAATACAAACATTTAACTCATGCTGCTTGTACTTTGGAGAATAATATATTTTGTATCAGAACCTGGAATCTTGCACCATCTTCCAGCGTCTGAGGACATTTAGTTGGCTACCTCACAAAGGGGGTTAAATCGCAAGTCATTCACAGTTCTTTACTTTCATTCTTCATCTTATATTAAGACACTGATTTTGGAGGGTTTTTTTTTCACTGTCAAATAATTGGAAGTATTCTGAATAAAATACTTACCATTTGTATTTTCCTTCCTTTTTTGTTTATATTTATAACATTGAATTAGTCTTTGTTAGCAAAACCACTGGACTCAAGAAAGGTGAGACACAATGAGACCAGTAGTTGGTATGGTGGTTACAGTGTTGTACTACCACATGGCCAACCATGGTTTGAGTCTCAGACCTGGTGACTTGAAAATCATACCCAGTACATGTGCATGGGTGCCCAAAATCCTAGGAGGAGATTGGAAGAGGAGGGATTGTGTGATGGTTATCCCTGTGGTGTGTGGATTCTCAGTTTCCTCTCACTGTCTCTCTCTTTCTCTCTGTGGCAAACACATGCACTCTATGGGAAAACTTAAAAAAAAAAAATAAAAGAAAGAAGGAAAGGAAAAAAGAAAGAAAGAAAGAAAGAAAGAAAGAAAGAAAGAAAGAAAGAAAGAAAAATAAATAAATAAATAAATATATGAAAAGATATGTGCAATTATCTCACCAATAAAAGTGCCCAAAAAATGCTCCAGGATGTATTAGAACCTGGAATGTGAGGGACTACCAATAAGCTAACTATTAATCAGAGTTTGTGAAGTCCATTATATATTAATATCAGCTTCAATTTTATAACTTAATGAATAAAAATAATAGTATCTTACTGAGAAATCCAGAGAATTAGAAAATGTTTCGATCTGGAAAGGACATTAGAAACAGAATAACTCATTAAATATGAGAAATAGAAGCTCAAAAATTGGGATATTTTTATGGGTTATTCAGGTAATTAGTTAATGATCCAAAATAGCTAGCTAAGTTGGCCAGCTACTAGTCATAGTGCAGTTTCAATAATACACTACTGTCTTTTTTTCTTCTCATAATTTCCTCATTTGCTGATTTTAATTTGTGTTCTCTTACTGAGTATCTCCTATATTCCAAGTACTCTGCTATACATAGAAACAAAGACATAAAACCATCATGAACTTTTAGTCATCGGTTTTAAAGCTGTAGGGATACTTCTTTATTTGGGGGCAAGAACGTTTACAATTGCCACCACGTGAGTAGATACTATTACTTCACCCAAAGGGGCACTAGGAAAAGTATAGTTTTGCTTGTTCACAATATCTGTAAAACATGTGTTCTCATGCCCAGAGAAGACACAAAGAAATTCAGAGATTAATGGATAATAACACACCTATTTTGTAATACAACATAATCTCTAATTTTAAACTCCAATTTATAGTCTTTGTTACTGTACTAAAAAATAAATGAAAAAATACACACATAAACCATATAATGCTCTCTTAAGTCAAACAGGTGCAGGGACGTGGGTTTTAAGAACTTCCGGAGAAGAAAACGTACAACTTAGCTGCCTACAGTGGCAAATGAAAGAGATTCAGTATCATCCACTGACAGGATATGCAACCTGTCCAGGGAGAACAACATGGGACAGAAAGAGATTTTGAAGTGAGGACATAAGGAATATCTTTGAAAACCCAAAAAAGGAAATAACAATATAGGCACTTACATTTTCACGTGTGTAAATACTAGAGGCAGGTAAACATATCCACTTTCTTCCTGTTCTTCATAAACATGGTGCTGTCGAAGCATTACTGGGTATCCAGCAGTTACTGTGCTCTTGGAATTATTTTGGGAAGCTTGCCCAGAACAGACGAAGTTTTGGCACAGATACTTAGTTCATTTTTGAAACTTCAGCAAGGCTTTGGCTGCGCTGATTCCGTTGATTCCTTAGCAGCGCCTTTGCCATATCTAGGCTAGACGACAGATTGTACCTGCACAGGGAAACACTCCTTAATAAGAGTAGGAAAAAAAAATGGGCAAATAATTTTGTCCAAAAGTTCAGATTAGGAAATTATGATAAAGGGTAATATTCCTTGAAATGAAAGGAGGATTGACTGTTGGTGAGAAAGGGCAAATCTTTGAATCTACCCGGCTGTAGAATCCTTCAGGGATGCAAGACCAAAAGAGTAAATGTGGTTCTGATAATGAATTTACCACTAATGTGAATAGTAATCTCTCTATCCCTGGAGACTATTTCTATTGTAGGTATTATCATTGCGAAAAGACTTTAATTCAGACACGTGTAATTACACTATAGGTTAATTCTATTAACTAGAAAATCTCCAAAGGACTTTAACATTTCTGACTATTAAATAAGTTTAAGTGGTCTAACCAAATTGCTAATGATTGCCTTTCACTGCAAAGCAGAAACTATTGGATAAAATGTCCCTTCCTCCTGGAACACTAGAATGAATACCTGATTTTGAGGGCAACCATAATTTATTGTAATTATACTTAATGCATGGTAACAATGATGGTATTAGGTATAGCCTATATTTTTCCCAGTGATTGCTTCTTATGCTATTGTCATCCTAACATGTAGGAGCAAAGAGCCTGTTATCAGTAACAAAACAAATAATGATAAAATAATTGGGCTTACTACTCATAAATCCAAGAAAGTCTCCTTTGCCGTGTTGATATAGTAAAGCAAGTTTTATTTTAGGTAAGGCATACTGATATAATAGACGAACACCAACTTTTCTGTACATAGTGTATGAATTCTCTGAATGTAGTTTTCTTTTTGAAAGTGTAGGCATTGGTCTGAACATATTGGAAATATTAGAATGCTTAAGATTCTTTAAAGCTGTTTCAGCTCTTCCTGAGCATTTAATGAACCCTTATTTGTATGTAGAAGAATATTATATGCCATTTTTATTGTTCCTCCTTGCTCTATTGGAAATTTCCCATTCATTGTTTAAGTCAGTGTTTCTTATTCAATGTTTGGTAAGAATTCAGCACAGTGCAAAACACTGGAGATAAAAACACCAATAAAACATAATGCCTTATGTCAAAGAATTTATAACTTTTTAAGTGAGATAGATTTGCTCAGGTAATCATAATATGGAATTCCGAAAGATATGGATCTGGGTACTCTAAGGTTGCCTTACCACTAAAGCCTGAACATTTATGAGTAGTTATAGTTCATTGACAACAATTGGTTTAATACAAAGAATTTACAGATTGGACTACATAGGATAATTTGGCCATGATATCTGAGAGGGAGACTGGGTACAATATTGAAAGATTGAATGTAATGCCATGTCTTTGAGTTGTATGTTCAAGGGGAAGGCTATAGAAACAATCATCAGTTTTGAGTAGGAAATGGGTAAATAGAATATGTAGGACTCAGAGGTCAAGATGTGAGTTTAACAGAAAATAAATAGGTTGTGGTTTATTATATAAGCTGGTAATTGCAGAGAAAGTCCAAGGGAATCTATAAAAATGATTCAAGGTTGCTGTATTAAAGAGAAGAAAGACAAAAGAAGCAAGGGGGTAGGTAGGCAAAGACTTTCCATTGAGGAAATAGGGAATTATTAGAATCCATTTAACTCATTTTATTCAGATCTATCCACTATTTATCATAAACTCCCTGATACATCTATCTGACAAAAATGATAGTTTACAAATGTCTAGATGATAAGGAATGTAAAAACTCATCTTGCTATCTCTTCCTAATTGTCTCTTCCTCCTCATTATCCAGTTTACAACGTGTATAGAATGTGAGGTTCATAGTTTGTGTCTCTGCTTTCTATTTAGAAATAGAGGAATGATTAAAATACATATATTGATGGCTAGAAGGATGCATGTGGAGTATGAAAAGTAAAGGAAAGAAATTTTCTTAGGATTTCTGTTTCCACTGCACAGTTAACCCATGGTACAAATGGAAAAAACAACTGAGAGATAGAAATACAAGTTTTAGGAGAGAGTATGAGGGGGAAAAAATACGGTATTAGATGAGAGATGAAAGGATTAACTGAAGTTATGCAGTATAAACAAGTATGATTGGTGAGTTAGAGATTATTAGTGTCTTTGCTTCAGGGTTAATATGCATATGATAACTCGTTCACAGCAACAAATAATCATCGTGTATTAAAAATCTTTATCCATCAATGATGATGCCTTACACATACCATCTTCTGGAATTCTTTTAATAACATATTAATTCAATGTCTGTGCATTTCTAGATATCTGTTTATTATCTTCAGGTTGAGAGAGTCTACTTTCTTCTTTATGTAATTCCTACGTAGGAGTAACAGGCACAATTGTCATTTAAACAAGAGGGTATATATTACTTTCAGATTAAAGTTACCTGTTCCAGACAAATGTATGCACCAAGTGAAGTAAATTTTTAACTTCTGATAGTCTCTGTAGATTGTCAGTGTCTCTAAAATGATTTACCTGCAATTACAATCCTTCCATAGTCATTAAGAATTCAATATTTTGTGTCCAGAGGCTAGTATTTTTAACCTCAGTTCTACAGATTTGGAAAGATGAAAAATGACTACACAAAATGGTCTCAACCACTGCTAACTGCCCAGCCAAATGTGTGAGGCTCTGTTATTAAGACTGTAATGAAGTTCTTTTTTTTTTTTTTTTTTCCCTAGTTTAGCCTCAGGCAGCCAAAAAAAAAAAAAAAAAAATCGAATATTGCTGCTGCCACTAAGTTTAGTTGGCATCACACAGAGGATATGGGACAAAGGTTGGAAACTCTGTGATAATTTCTTCCTTTTGTTAAATTGTTGGATACAGCATGTGATGCTATTTGATAGCATTTTATATTGTGGAGATAGCTTCTTTCCTTAAAAATCATGATCCAGGAGGGACCAGCAGTTGGTGTAATGGCTATGTCGCTGGACTCCCATGTGGTCGACCGCAGTTCAAGTCCTGGACACGGTGGCTTAAAACTCATACCGGGCACGTGTGCGTGTGTGCCCAGGATCCCCGAAAGGATAATGGAGGAGAAGGATTTGCGGCGTGGCCATCCCCCCTGGGGGGTGATTTCTCGCTTTCTGTCTCTCTCTGTCTGGCGAGCGCACGCGCCCTATGGCAAAAAAAAAAAGTCTCAAAAAAAAAAAAAATCATGATCCTGTCTCCTTTAGCTTCAGATTTGTGTTCAGCAGCTTCCTCACCTGTCTCAGTCTTCACAAAATTTAAGAGTTAAAGCCTTGTCCTGGATCAGTAGTTGGTCTAAAGGAATGTTGCAAATGGTTTGATTTTTTTAGCCGGGCCATTAACATTTTCTTCATATCGGGAATAAGATTATTTCATTTTCTTATTATTTGTGTGTTCACTGAAGTAGCACTTTTAATTCCTTCAAGATTTGAGTTTTTCATGCTCAACTTAGCTAACTGACTCAAGAGACCTAGCTCTTACCTGCCTTGGCTTTCAACATGTCTTCCTTACTCAGATAAACCATGAGTAGCTTTTTTTTTTTTCATGTTTCAAAAGCCAGATATATTTTAAAAGAATCATGCTTACAATAAGTAAATTACATACTGAAAAAACATCAATGATGTTTCATCAATGATGAATGAAAAGGCACACTTGAAAAGTTCAAGAGTAGAAAGAACAGTTCTTTTAGTTTTGTTTCTAATGAAGGAGGAAAGGGGAAAGACATTGAAAGCATTTTTTCAGGTGAAGGTTTCTGTCAGTTGAAGTAGTGAACACTGGCTTCTAGTCTCCCTTGTCCAAAGCAGTCTTTTCTCACACTGGCTTCTGAGAAGGTACTAGTCTTCGGCCACGTAGATGTGATACATCAGGGGACAGCCAGTGCGGAGACAGCAGGGATCAGCCAATTGGTCCACCAACTGGAATTTGACTCAAGAGTAGTAATAAGAGTTTCCGGAGGCTTGGTTACCTCCAATCTTCATCTGGATGAGGCTCCCCAATGATGTACATTTTGGACTGCTCTGGCGCATCTGAAGAGCAGCCAACATTCTCAAAGTTTTCGGTAGCATCCCCTCCAGCTTGTCTCCTCAGGACTTCCTCTCCACCAGGATGATCTTCCAGAAATTTGGACAAGTCATACAGCTTGTGGTGCAGGATCACCCGGGTGCTTTTGCTGTGGTTATGCTTCTGAATCTCTTCCAAGGTGTAGTACTACGTGGCCTTGTCCGATTGCTCTGCCATCTCGGTTGGCTGAGAGCCAGGACCTGCACACACAGCTGAGCCCGGTGGAGCCAAGCCTGTGACTCAGACAGCCCAACCTGGTACATTCCTCCTGGTCCCAACTGGGACCAGGGCCCATGTGTAGCTTTTGATTTAAAGTAAAAGATAATGTGATTCTTCCTGTCAGTTGAACACTCAGGGGCCATTGTAGGACTATTAATTTTCATAATTTCAATATCGTCATATTTTACGGAATACAGAGGACCAAAAGAGGAGAGAGTTCAGGAAGGGCCAATGAATGAAATAGTCAGAACACAGAGGACATTTATTAATTATGGGTATGATTTTGGAATGACAAAATAATTACAATAATAACATCAAAGATCAGTGATCACTGTAACAAATAAAATACTAATGAAAAAGTTGATATATTGTAAGAATTACCAAAATGTAGCACAGAGACATAAAGTGAGCACAGGCTGTGGGAAAATGGCACCCCTAGACTTAGTCAACGAAGGGTTGTCACAAACTTCTATCTCTGAAAAACGCAATATTTGCAAAACATAAAAAAGTGAAGTTTAATGAAAGTGTTCTTGTTGCAGTGACTAACATTTGTTAAATGTCCATCGTACCAAGCATTAAACTAAGTGAGTGCTGAGTAATATTTTCTTTAAAACAAGTTAATATAATAAGCATTACAGTTATTATTGTTTTATAGATGAGTACATTAAAGTACATTTGTTTTTAAGGTTTTTATTATTTTATTCAGCTAGAGAGCATATGCACGTGTGAGAAGAGGAGAGACGGAGAAGCAACATCAGCAGGACCTCATTCCCCAGCCTTCTAGTTTGTAAGGATCATGGGCACACACATGCAACTGGAGTGTTTGCAGGCCATCCAGAGGACTCAAACCCATAGTCAGCCATGTGGCTTCCAGCACTATAGTTCAATTTGCTACTGACTGTGCCACCAGGCTGATCCAATGCAGTTTCTGAATTTCACAAATGAGAACCTTAGTGTACAATTTTTTGGGAGGAGAGATTTTTGTTATAGGGCACGTGTGCTTGCCAGAAAGAGAGACAGAAAGTGAGAAACCATTTCCCAGGGAGGATGGTGACACTGCAATTCCTTTACCTTCATTCTCCTCTCAGGATCTCCTGCAAGCGCCGGAATGATTTTTTCCAGGACTTGAACCACAGTCGACTAAGGGGGAGTTCCACAACATAACCATTATGCCATCTGCTGGTCCGCTAGTGTATAATTTTCTTAACTGCTCAGTTGTGCCTTAATTCAAAATCTGCCATGTTCATTCTAGATCTCACATTCTTAACACTCTTATCAACCCTCACTAAAAACACAAATTGCTTCATTTTTTCATCAGAGAAAAATGATTTTTTGAAGAACAGGAAGGCATTTTTATGCACAAGCAAACATTCTGTCTTTTTTTTCTTTCTTTTTTTCTTCTTTTTTTTTTTTTTTTTTTTTTTTTTTTGGAGAGGTTTTTGCTATAGGGCGCGTGCACTCTCCAGACAGAGAGAGACAGAGAGACAGAAAGCGAGAAATCACCCCCCAGGGGGGATGGTCACGCCGCAATCCCTTCTCTTCCATTCTCCTCTCGGGATCTTGAGCACGCACACACACGCGCCCGGTGTGAGTTTTAAGCCACCGGGTCCGGGACGCAAACCGCGGTCGACTACATGGGAGTCCAGCGACATAGCCATTACGCTAACTGCTGGTTCCCAATATTCTGTCTTTTTAAAGTACATTATTAAAAAGAGTAAATAAATTTAGAGCTTGAGTTCTATCCCTGTTCTATCTTTTAATTTCATTAATGCCCACTTTTTCAACCATGTACATATTCAGCTTTATGCCAAAGAACTTAGATTTCCTATTGCTGGGTGAAATAATAAATTAACTAAGTGATGTGGGCTTTCTTTAAAATTTCAGCATTATTTAATTTTTGAGACCAATCCCCAGGTTTTATCTCAGAGATTTTGCTGCTGCAGAGATAAATATTGCTCTAAATTTTGAAACATAAACTGAGGTCTTTAGATTTTTCTTAAAATGTGTTCCTTTAGTAAATAATTCTCGAAGTCTGCTCCCCTCTTAAAACTTTGAAAAGTAAATGACAGTGCATATATTACCTTGGCAGCACACCTGACTGAGTAATAATCATTCCTTTTTAACAACATATGCCACAATTTTTTTTCAGAAATGCGTTCAAGCAGCTCATAAAAAGGCTACAAATATATAATAGACTTCATCAAAGATTTTTTCCATCCCTGTTTCATTTTTATAAGTAGAAATGAAGAAACATACATATTTAAAAATTTTATAATAGTGCTTTAACAATGAGAACTAGTACTTGATTACTTCAAAAACATAAAAGCTTCATTAGGAGGAATTATAAATTTAAAATATATTTAAAATGTTGGTACTCTCCAGTTGATTTTATTGAAATAATATTAATTTTAATACCTACATGAATCTCCTGCCATAGAGTTAAAAGACAAACCATATTACAACACAAGTATTCATTTTATTTTTAGAATCATAGTGACATCTTGAGTCTTCAGAGACAGGCCTTCTGGTTATTGGAAACACTGAAAATTCACTAGTGATCCTAATATACACCTGTTTGCTCCCTTGAAGAATTAAGTGAAAAAAAATCACTGAAATTGTTCATTATAGTGATGATCACTTTTGTTTGAAAAAGAATGCCTAAAAGGGAAAGCAGTTCAGGTGACAGTATTCAAAACTGAGGTGAACTCACTTGGTATTTAATTAGCTGTTTCAGATACAGAGACTGCTACACTGAGACCATATCAGAAGGAATCATCCTTGCTCTCCCTTGCATTCTGTTAAAGGTGCATATTTCTACCGTAGCAGTCCTGTTGGTAAGAGACAGACACTCCTCAACCCTGGGCAAGACAGTGGCTCTGATTTATGTACATTTGTATGTATTTTTTAATTTGCCAGGGAGTGTGCACTTTCCAGAAAGAGACAGAGAGAGAGAGAGAGAATCCCCCTTGGGACGTGGTCATATCTAAATGCCTTCTACTCCATTTTCCCTTCCTTTCTATATTTTCAGAACGCATGCTCATGCACACAGTGTGTTTTTCAAGCCATTAGGTACAAGATTCATACTGCACAGACAGCCATGTAGGATCCATCTCACATAACCACCGAGTCATGTGTTGTACCTATTTATTTACTTGTTCATTTATTCATTTACTATTTATACGAGTTCTTTCTTTCAAATCGGCTCCCTTATAATTAGTAAAATACAAAGAAAGGAGCTTACTTTTTAAACTCTCCATAAGGTCGGATGCCAGTGTATCCCAGGATCAGAATCTACTGCCCTAAGAAAATAAGAGAGGGCAACTTCTCCTGTCTTCATCTAGGAAGATGGGCAGCTGGTGTGCTCTCAGCCTCTGTGAGAGGAATTGAGTCCATTAGAATTTCTAACATTTATATAATTCCTTTCATCTTCAAAGTGCTTTGCAAACATTAAACTAATTAATTAAGTGAAGGCAATTTGTGGATTAAGGCATACTTATAAACAACTGCCTGTCATTGGCAAGAAATACTTGTCCTTGTTTGTTTGTTTATTATTTCATTACTAGGCTTATGGGCGGCTTTTTAATTCTAATAGCATTATCTAAGACATCAAGGCCGCAGGAATGGAAATGCCTCATGGTAAAGTCACCCTTTTCCTATGGTATAAAATGACCCCAATCTGCCCTAACACCTCCTCCACACACAAATTAATGCATTTGATAAGAGCAACGGGAAAGGTTTAGCTTTTAAAACTAGTGAGTCCTTTAAAATATAAGAACCCTCTTAACCTTCTCTCTTTTTATTCTCAATATTTTATGAAATAAGCGCAATAAGCTTAGATTCTATAGGCAGACTGTACATTTTATTAACATGTTTAGAACAAACCTAAAACCTCAAACCTCTTTATAACATGCAAAGTAAGTTAATAGGAAATGTGAAGTGTCTCATAAGGAAACTTCACATGCTCATACAAAACTTTTCAAGAGCTTAAATGTCTTTTTGAAAAATGAAAAGATCACAGTTCTAAAAGGTACTCAAATTTATCAAGGTTTCGGGATCAAAATATTCATGCTATTACCCAACCAGAAAGGGATGGTAGGGGGAAAAAGGTTGGGATTAGATAGGTACGTTTTTAAGTTACTGTCTGAAAGAAAAAATCCTTTAAGAGAAGAAGTATCTTGCCGATACATTTAGAAAGACTTAGAATTTTTTGTTCCAAGCAGCATGTGAAAATTTCAAGTGATCAAGGTAACTGCCTTACCAATTTGTACTGAATAAGAAACTAAAATTCTTCGAGTTAAGCCATGAGCTGGTGTTAAAGAAAACCTCCACGAGCAGCTAATTAATAGCTGGGATGTCTTAAGACCTATCTACCTGGTTGTTGAAACCTGTGACTATGATTAATATCGAATCAGTCCTAATAGTGAAAAGATGGGTTGCCTTAACATCTGAGTTATGAAAAAATTCATACAATAAAATCTGATTGCAAAGCCCCATTAGTAACACATATGATTATACTGGGACTCAAAAATCTCCTTCTCTCCAAGGGACTTCAAACTCTTGGGGTAAATTTTAGATCTGAAAGAACTAAAATGTCCAGTTTCTTCATTGTATAAATAAATAAACAACGTCTGGAAGTTTAGATACTAGCAAAATCAAATGGCAACTTTACAACTGAAGTTAAAATACAATTATGCCAGGTGATCTTGCCACCCCACCAGGCTGCTCTATATTTTATTTAAGAAGTTTGCGAAACAGGCACTGTTCCAGTGAATTTTGCTATGATGGTATGGAAGTATTTATATGTAAAGCGATGTTCTTTGTTAGCATCTTCTATCCTCAGTTTGCTTGAGTTTTTTTTTTTTTTTTTCTTTTTTTAGAGAGAGAGATTTTCAGTATAGGGTGCGTGCGCTCACCAGAAAGACAGAGAGAGAGACAGAAAGTGAGAACTCACCCCCCAGAGGGGATGGCCACGCTACAATCCCTCCTCCTCCATTCTCCTCTCAGGGATCTTGGGGCATGCACACACATGCGCCCGGCGTGAGTCTAAGCCACCAGGTCCATGACTGGAACCACGGTTGGCTACATGGGAGTCCAGCGACATAGCCATTACCCTAACTGCTGGTCCCAGTTCGCTTGAGTTTTAAAAGGAGATGGTCAGCACAGAATTTGCTCTGTGTTAGTTTCTGAAAGGCGCTGATATTTTATTAGCGTTCAAGTTTTGTTCAGCCATGACTTGTTTTAGCCTCTACAGAATTCATTTCTGTGAACAAAGGCTCAGGAGCTCTTAGCCTATAATGTGCCATTGGCTTTATGGCGGTCTATTAAAGGCTATGGGCATTTCAATGCCTAAAAGATGTATATTTTTGCAAAGAAAACGAACTATGCTAAAATGCAATTATCAATATGAATTGAAATTTGTGTTATAATATAGTATATGTATTTCTTAACCCATTATAATGCAGATATCATAATCCCATTAATTTTCAAAGTGGTAACAAATGTACACAGTATATTTATGTATCTACAGTAAGCTTTAATGGAATATGGAAATGTTAGTAATTTCTACTGGTAAAGAATTAAAAGTACTGCTAACTATGATAGAAAGAAGTGATAAATTGCAAGTAAATGTTGCTAAAAAGAAATTTAAATTTTTTCCTAATCCAAATGATAAATTTTCCAAATCCTAACCTCACATATCGCAAAGGTCTTCACAGGTTCAAAATCTTCACTTTGGCTGGCTTATGTTTTAGATATGTTTAATCCCTTCCTTTCAGGTTCTGTTCTTTCCCCCTGTGACCCTTGGGAAGATTTCAGAACTGAACACTTTCATTCTCCAGTTCAGTGCCTGGGCAATCACTGAACATAGCATCTTTGAACAATTGATCTTGTTTCACAACATTGCAGCAATTTTCTACCAGTCTCGTTAATATTTCAAGTTGCTATAGACGCTCTGCTTTTACAGAAATAGCAGCATTGCCAGCTAAAGCTCTTTTGAAATACAACAGCATGATAATGACAGCAGCCACTAACGCTGCTAAGCTGTAACGAGTTACAAAGGTAAATCAGAGCTGTCTAAATATCTTAAGCTCAATATGAATCTTCGCATGTGGGACTGTTATGATCTATGTTTTCTAACCCTCACAGAGAGGACTAAGACAACTACAATGACGACTCCATGCCAGGCAAATGGCTCCCCAGTCATCCCATCGACATTCCAGGGAATACAGATTGTTAGATTGTTAGATTTCAATTGAAAGTATGCCCACCTCCCTCCAATCTCACCACTGACTTCCCTACTCCTCTGATTGTTATTTTCAGTACAGATTTTCATAAATTTTTAACTATTGCTTTTTCTATTATTGTGATCACATTCTAATTGTGCATTTGGTGTTCTCAGTATCCTGATTAGAGGAGTATAACATAAATAAAATTATCTTGAAATAGAAAGATTGCAGGTGATGTTTAAATTTGTTTTTCTTGTCTCTGCATGAAATCATAGGGGTATTTAATCTATTTTCTTTTCTTTTTCTCACTTTCTTTTCCCCCTATATCATTCAATCCAGAAAATACCTGCAATTAATTTGTTTTTCAAGAAACTTGTGCCTTGCTACCATATATACCATATATATATATATATATATATATATATATATATATATATACACATACACACACACACACACACACATATGTATGTGTATGTATATGTATACATATATATATATATATATACACATATAAAATAAACATAATTTACAGTTAATTTACAGTGCTCTTTAGCATGCATGAAAGATTTTGGACAGATACATTTCTCAATAATTTTCTATCTTCTCTAGAGACAAAAATCTCTTTCAGAAAATAGACATTATATAATTATATTAACAATGTCATTTTTAAATAGCTTACAAATGAGAATATATGTATATATACAGCAGGTAATCTTAACAGTAACCATGGAAACAGGTAGAATCTAGCAATACTTTCACCATCTGCATTGCCTACTCTGTGCTAAAGGCTATGGATACAGGGGAAAAAACTACAACTTTCACACAGAAGTCACATTCTACCCTAGGCAACCTAAAGTGGTAGAGAGAACTAACTCTGTATCTATGATATATCGGGCATTGCAAGCATTATTTGTGTTAATTATGTTTTCTCAGCCATCCCGGAAAGGTCATTTCATTCCTCCATTTTACAGATGACATAAGTACTTTTCAGAGAGGGAAAATAACTTGTTCAGACTTGCTTAGATTGTGGAGCTAGTTAATGGTAGATTCAGGACTTGAATACACAAACTGAGAATTAAAAATTATGTTCTTTTCACTATGCCAAACTCCTCTTCTAGGGGTCAGATCAAGGCTTTTACTCCATTAGAATTTAGTACTTTTTTTAGCCTGGTGTGAGAGATTTTGAAAAGCTTGACTTGAATTAAGACATCCTCATTCTAGAAAAGGAAAATATTCTGCTTACAAGAGCTTTTTAAAATTTGTATCTTCTCATCTTTTAACACAGTTATCCTAATTAATTTCTTCAGGGTTCCATTCCAAAAAAATGAAAATAACAGTAATACCACATACACAGGAAGAGATCAGTATGACGGAACCAGATCTGCTCTCATTCAAACCTGTAGCTGCTGCCTCAGAGGGAGATCTACAGGGACCTGGCAGAGACATCACTAACCAAACCTGATGATTTTGTTGAGCTGTTAATTTTTGGCTCCCTAAAAGGGAAAATGTATTACAATAAAATTATTTTTTTTATTTTTTTATTTTTATTATTTTTTTGGAGAGGTTTTTGCTATAGGGCACGAACGCTCGCCAGACAGACAGAGAGAGACAGAGAGACAGAAAGTGAGAAATCACCCCCCAGGGGGGATGGCCACGCCACAATCCCTTCTTCTCCATTCTCCTCTTGGGATCTTGGGTGCACACGCACACGCACCTGGCGTGAGTTCAAGCCACTGGGTCCGGGACTCAAACCACCGTCGACTACATGGGAGTCCAGCGACATAGCCATTACGCTAACTGCTGGTCCCGACAATAAAGTATTTTTAATGTTAGAATAAATTAGTAGGTGGTTAGATAGTCTCGTGAATGGGCAAATAAAATTTCTAGGGATGGACAGAGTCAGGTCAACAGTACCAATATAAATGGATAAATAGAAGACAGATTGGGGAAAATATAGGTGAGTCCAAAATGGCGGCTTCGGCCTAACACTAACAATTCATCCACCTCAATGTCTGAGAAAATAGAGACCATGTGTGACAATCCCACAAATGAGGGGGAAAGTAAAAAGGACTCACTGGTCTAAGACGGGCACACCAGTTTACTACATGAACTTGAAATAATTACAAATGCCCATTATTTTCACTAATTTGATATAAATATATTTAAAGTTTATTTTGCTTTATTTATTTAATGAGAGAGAAAGAGGAAAGGAGAGAGAAAAAGACAGCCCCCAGAAAGATCATCACACCTTTCTGGTTCCACCCACCACCGTCAGCCAGCCGGGATCAGGGGCACACATGTGACAAGCATGTACAGGGAAATGTCTACATGTTAATCCAGGTCCCTCCTTGTGGGTCCAGCATCACAGAGCATCACATTCCCGTGGTACCATCTCTGTCAACCTCAAAATACATATTTTAAAACAGAATAATACCTCTCACTTTGGGAAAAAGGATAACCTCATAATTCACTGACAGAACCTTGTATTTTGCAGAAAAGTTGCTATGAAAAGGACCTAAAAAAGGAAAGACATAGCCAGGCAATTGAAAGTTATATTGCAATTCATGTATGCTAATGTCAGTGAATAATTAAAAGTGAATACATTTTCCCATTATTTTGGCATTATCCTCACATTTAATGAGCATATGTGGGCAGCTCAGGACAGCATAAATAAACCAGGCGCCTGGGATGTGTGCGTCTGTGTATGTGGGTGTGTGTATACGTACATCTCAGAAGGGAAAGAATGGAACAAAGTATAAATACATCTCACAGGTGGGGGAATTGAGCCTAAGCTTCTCCTAACAGAACGTTTTCCTCTGAGTTGGACTTTATTTGAGGGCAGAGACCATATTCTAGTAACAAAGTGAATCTCCAATAATTACCAAAGTCAATAAGTAGATTCTAAGCAAATCCCAATTTACATACAAAACCAAAAAGAAGGATGAGAGAAAGGAAAGGAAGAAGAGAAGGAAAGAAGGAAGCAGGAAGACTCACTGAAGTTGCACTTGTCTAATCATTTACAAGGCACATCCTGTGGTTCTTCAAAATACAATCTACCGTGATGAAAATATTCTGCTTCATAGTATCAGCCCAAGTTGGAAGACGGCATCTGTGAACCCAAATAACTCTCTCTTTATTTTCTTCCAGGCTTCAAAACTGGAGTTCAGTGATAGATGGATTTGGATTCAATCCCCTTTAGGTTTACATTTCTTAGAAAGCTCTGTGAGGTTACTCACAGAAGGTCAGACCAGAGGAGATAGAACCGATCTGTTCAAGCAGGAGACTTGCCCATCTCCAGTTGCAGACATGATCAAGCAAAGGTCAAAACCTCCACCAGCTTCGAAGACGGAAGTCAGGACCACATGTGAACTAGGAACCCTACCTATTTCTTTGCCTAGCAGCATGTATGTTCATTGGTGTTGCCCCTATCAAATTGCATCTGTCTTTCTGTCCCACTTCCTTAAACATTCATGAGAAAATAATAAACTCAATAACGAATGCCATTGCCACCAACCATGTTGAAAATAGAAGAAACTCACTGAAATTTTATTTAAATAATGGTACAAACACAATTTAGGTTGAAATTATATAGACACTTGAATTTGTTTTGTTGTTGTTTTTTGTTTTTGTTTTTGTTTTTTATCTCTACTGGTTATAGTCTTTTATAAGACTATAACAAGTGTATTTAAAGTTTTTCAAGCCTAAAACTATATATTTCCCTTTTTTTCTTATTTCTTTTTTTGTACCATTCAGTGCCATATCTTTGAACACAAGTAAAGGCTTATTTTTGGGTTCTGTAAATCAGTAGAGTCAGTCAAGTATTTACATATCTTATGAGATAAGAGTAATAATAATAAAAATAATAAACTATATTACAACACCAACACCCAGAATAATCATTTTAACTGAAAATCCTAATTATATTTAGTCAGACTAGTAAAAATCTATTTGAGCTGTTTTTTTCAGTATGCAAAAGTTATGTTCCGTATAGATGGTCCTTCATCTTCACAATCATATCCAATGTTAAAGCCAATGTGAATCGAAAGAACCCACACTGATATCAAGACTTCAACCAGGAACAACTATGATTAGCAAATAGAGAACAATCACTTCCTCGGCTATTAACAAAAGGCTATGCTACACTACTTGAAAAAATGCCTGATTGTGAGGCACCTCTCTGTCGAATTGAAGCACTTTTAATTTTGTCTTGAAGACATCATTTGCAAGTGAGAGTGTTACTTAAGGTGATCTATTTGCTGATTCCACATAAACCCACATTGCAGAAACATGCTTATCCCACCAACATTACAGAAACATGAATATGCAATTGTGCATAGCGCTTCTGACTGTGTTGCTTATGCCTCTTAGATGGCATTAGGGAACAGGATTTACTAAACCTGAAGGTTGAAGTGTCCACCAAGCATAATTAATTTTGTGTGGAATGCCAGATACTGAGAACTTTCAAGAAATAATGAAGAGCTCTCTCTGTTTCCAGGGAGGGCCTTTTGCCTTACATTTATTATAATCCACCACTCAGTTTCTCTGGTGTTTATTGTATTAGTTACATTTCTTGCAATCACTACCTGCTCAGTCATTTTAAAAATTATTTTTATATTTTATTTTTAAGGCAAAAACACATCAATTAACTTCAAAACTTAATTATTTCAAGTACTTCCAAACTGTTTCCACTTAAATAATATTCGCAAATAATTCTTGGAAAAAATCAGAAACCTCCATCTACAAAAAATGTCATGAATTTCAGAAATTGTATCATAACTTAAAATTGTAGATAAATGTCTTAGCACACGCCTATAGAGTGTCTAACATATGAACTATTCCATAAATGGAGTTGGTATCCTGAAGCTAATTATAAAGCTGTCTGTACATATAAGCATATGTAAGTTTACCTGTACTTACAGAAATTCCAAAATGTGTTATGCAGAGCCTGAAATGTGCTAAATAAATCCTGAACCATGACTGAGATTCTGGAAATTTCTCTATTTTAAATTATCTATCCCCAAACATATATACACAATAAAAATAAGCAGGAAAATAGATTTTGCAATGAGGATGGTTGTAGCCAACTGCAATTTTTTTTCATTAGGATTTTAAGTCCTTGCAGTTCTATCTCTGCGTCAGCCAAATAATAAATTCCTTGATGTCATGGATTTCTGAGGTCATGAGAGTAAACTACTAGGTAACTTATTCAAATCTAAAATTTTATAGTGCTTTGAAGGTTCATTGATGATTTTATGAGTTTTATCAATTAAAAAAAACTCAACAGTGAGATTAATTTCAGTGACATTTTTAAGAATAATCTAGAATACAAAAATACTATTGGGACCAGCAGATGGAGTAATGGCTATGTTGTCGACTCTCATGTAGTCGACTGCAGTTTGAGTACCGGACCCAGTGGCTTAAATTTATGCCAGGTGCATGTCCGTGCGTGCCCAAGATAAGAATGGAGGAGAAGGGATTGCGGCTTGGCCATCCCCCCAGGAGGAGGTGGTGATTTCTCGCTTTGTGTCTCTCTGTCTCTCTCTGTCTTTCTGGAGAGTGCACACACTCCCTATAGAAATAACCTCTCAAAAAAAAAAAAAAAATAGTATTGAGTGGAATGTAAATAAAGATTCCAGAAAGCACAAGAAATCAACATGTCTCTGCTATACATGAAAAACAACCTGTCATTCTCTGCCTTCAAAATGACATGGACAGGTCCCAGGAGATAGTCAAAATGTCCCGAAAATATTAGAAGTATCAATAATATGTATGCATTATATAAAATTCGTCTTTAGGATAATTTGATTCTTTTATACTTTACTATGCTAACAAAGGTCTTGGAAAGAACAGACTTGTTCAATATTAGCACTCAAACTATAATAATAGATCCAGACTTACCTCGCCCTTGGAGGAAATCAAGTCTAAGAAATGACTGGCAGAAGGGTACAACCTGGCATTGACATGACCTCAAGTAATAAAGTTTGCAGAATTTTCAAGTAGAGTATGTGAAGGGAACCAGAGTAAAAAAGACATTTTCTGTAAGAAAAAAATACTTTTATATATCCCATACAAGAAGCAAAACCAAGACACACTTGTTACAGCTTGGATTTGACTATGAATTTTATAGAGTGCAACAGGAGAAAGTTTAAAACATGTATGTAACTGTGCAAGGGAATCTTATGGAATAGAACAGCAAGGATGGTCGAGATATATTGATTCTGACATTTACAGATGTCAGAGTCTGAGTTAAAGCACGGTGAGACCAAGAGTTGAAATCTGAGTACACTGAGTTAGTCTAAAAAAAGGAAAATATGATATATTTTATGAAGAAGTGGTGTATTTTTACTTCCCCGTGTAATGAAATAACAGATTATTATTTGCATTAATATACCTGCATTTCAGGGAACTAGCTAAAGTTTTTGAATTTGCTAGAAATGAGAAGAAAATATGGTCTATAATATGTAGGCCACCACAAATATATTACAATTCAAAAGATTCCATCTCTTTTGTAAAATCTAAACAAAATAAATGTTGAGGTTTGAATGCCAACATTATGTAGAAGAGAAATGTGTCCTAACAGCTCTGAAAACTTTTGGAAAGAAGAAAATCAAATAGCGTTTAATCACAGAGTTATTGAAAGGAGATTGCTGACGTTGGGTTAAGACAGCTCTTGCTTTGGCTCTCTGTCCCTTTTTTGCAGTTTTAAAACATCCGTTATTGAATAATTTGGTATAACTGATCTTTAATTTCTTGTTTTTCTCCTTTTCACCATCTCACTAGATCTGATACTTTATCCTACCTTTACTTAATAAGAAGCATGTGTGTTTTCTAAGCTACAGTCAGTGTAATAAAAACAAAATACTTATTTAAAACTTTTGCTGCATCTATTATGCTATAAGGCATATGAGAGATTTTGAGAAATTAAGACTTACCTATAGAACAAGTCTTTAAGAAAACATGACAAGCCCAGTTAAAAAATCAAAAAAAAAATCTCTCTCATAAATAAAAAATAAACTTAAAGCAGAAAAACTCTATTTAGTATGTAACTAGAAAAGTCTGTTAAAACGATAATAAAGCAGTACACTAGGCATTGCAGCAGAAAATGTAACTAATTATTAAAAGTTTGAACCGAACCATTAGGCGGGGTGGTGATTAAGTAACTGGACTCCCACATGGCTGACCACAGTTCGAGTCCTGGACCTAGTGGCTTGAATATCACTCCAGGTGCGTGTGCGTGCATTCCCAGAATCCCAAGAGGCGAATGGAAGAGAAGCAATTGTAGCATGGTCATCCACCCTGGAGAGTGATTTCTCACTTTCTTGCTCTTAGTTTCTCTCCAGTCAGTGCATGTCCTTTAAGGCAAAATCTAAAAAAAAAAAAAAAAAAAAAAAAAAAAAAAAAAAAAAAAAAAAAAAAAAAAAAAAAAAAGAGGATGTGTTATGCCCACTGCAGTAGGTAGTACTGCAGTAGGTAGTATTCCTATTATTCACCTCCTTTCCCTGACCCACACTGTCATGAAATTACAGAAGAGGGAGAAAAACAAGCAATGAAAATAACAAATTGCTTCTCTTCCCATGGCTGGTCTGAAAAATCTCTCACCCCACAAGCTAGCCAGTATTGGGATTACACAGAGTTTGTGTGTTAACCTAGGAGTTCGTGAAAGGTTGAGCTCGTTAACCCAGTAAATGGTACAGCTGCCGAGTGTCTGTCTCTCTCCTGCTCCATAGCCCTCACTTCTACCTTTGATTCCTAAATATTATTCCCAAATCCTTAACATTCAACATTAACCTTAGGCAGAATGCAGATACAAGCAAATTTCTTCCTTCAATTTCCTTTCAGGAAAAGCCTCTGCAAAGTGTGTGGCAATAATGAGTTGATGTACTAGGGCACCTTGAGGCCATTCCTCAAAGCCCATAAAGGAACATTTGCAGAAAGTGAGAGATTTTATGGATGATGTAATGATCATCATCTCAAGGCTGAATTCACTTGTGAGGCCGTGTAGCAAATGGGTTAGAAAGTAGTCAGTTTGATTGGCTGAAATTTAAACCACTCTGTTACTAGCATGACCTTGGCCAAATCTTTTAATTTCCTTTGTGCCTCTATTTCCTTTCCTGTGAAATGAAGATGGTAATAGTACCTTCCGTATGGTGGTGCTGTGAGAATGAATGATGCAGTGTGCTAGGACGGGGGACTTTATAAGCACTACATAAACACAGTCGACATTTATATTGAAAACCAGTTTACCAAGTGCTGCACGAATACAACTTACAGTAATCTGGAAGTTATTGTCATTATTATTCTCATTTCACAGATGAAATTGAGGCTTAACAATTTTCTATAATTTCCCCAAGGTCAGAGAGTAAAAAGGCTGAAAATGATTTCATCTAATTCTGAAACTTTCGTTCCACCTTTCTCCTATCTGTCTCTTAAATCTGGAGCTTCAATTCAAACAACTTTTTGTTATGTGAGGCTGCACAAATCTAAAGAGAGTACGGAAGAAGAGGGGCAAAATAGACTCGGTGATGCAACTTGCTCCATATTTGAAGCTACACTTTCAGCTCATTTGAGCCGTGCTACCTCTGCACTATTATTCTTCAGTACCGTATTTTGTCACCCTTACCTTTCTTTACTTTTATCAGCAACTTGTAAACATATATTCTGAAAAGGTTGATAGTTGCTTATTCCCTCAAAAAAATTTACTACAATTTAAATATGTTTATTATGTTTACATGAACTTAAAGTTCCCTTGCCTCAGTATGGTAGTTACATTTAAAAACAATGCATTGACATTTATAATTCAGAAAGTACGGAAAGTGACATGAGTTTTATTGGAAAACATGCATACAGAGCCTTAGGGCAGGCATGCCACAGTCAAGTTCACAGCTCAGAGGTCCATTTCAGAGGTTTACATTAGTAGCCCAAAAAAGAGAACCTATTGCATTGACACATACACAGGCAAATGCTGTAACCTACTCACAGAAGACAGGTGTGAAATTACAGTATGTATTGTCATTTGGTATTTGTAAGTCTTTCAGATTTGTTTGGCATTGTAAAAACAATGTGCCTGAGATTCACGTGAGAACTTCCAATCATTTTCTTTCTTTTATTTATGCATCTAGTTTTAATTTATTGGAGGACCCATGTGCTATCTAGAGAAAGGCAGAGAAAAAGGGAGAGGAAAAGCAAGAAAGCACCCCCACAGGCATGGACATGCACAGTGTTTTCGCCTCTCTCTTTCCCACCTTTCAGGATCTGGGATATTTACTCACACATTCCTGGTGTGTTTTTCGAGCTGCCAGGTCCAGGACTCGAACTGCACATTTACCCATGTGGGATCCAGCTGCTTTAACCTCCAGGTCATGGGCTGGTGCTTTTTCCTTTTATCCTCAATTCCTTCTTTCTTCCTTTATTTATTTATTTACCTTTTAGATTTTTACCATAGAGTGTATGCACTTGCTGGGGAGAGACAGGGAGCGACAGAGAAAGAGAAAGTAAGAAGTCATTCCTCGAGGGTGAAGGTCAAGCTACAGTCCCTTCCCCTCCCTTCCCCTCCATTTCTTGCTTTCTGTCTCTCTGCATATGTATTCAGAATGATTTTCAAGCCGCCAGGTCTGGGAGTCAAACCACAGAGTCTTTGTTGGGAAATTCAGAACCTTAACCACCATGCCACCTGTTGGCCATTTTTTTTGGTACCTTTTCTCCCTCATTCTATTCTATTGGAAAGATAAATAGCAGTAAATTAAACTTTGTATGGAACTAACATGATACAAATTATATATAGTGAAATAATTGGCTTGAACACACTGTACATTTGTACCTTCAGAATATGCTTTCTCTAGTTCCTATGTTTTCATGTAGCAGAAATTTGTTCAATTACTTTTTAAAATAATTTTATTTATATTACATTCATTCACTGAACATCATTATAGCATACAGAATGTGATTTTGTTCAGTTACTTTCAAAATGGAGTGATCATACTGCTAACAGTGAGCAGAAAAGGATAAAAGCATACAGGGACCTTGGAGGAACAGAAATAAATAAATAAAATTTACCTCCTTTAACATCTTAGATGCCCTAATGTGCTAATTCATAATGCCAGTAACTTTACAAGGTAATGAGTAAGGTGTGGGACTGATATACTAAATAGCTGTAAAACAGAACATATTTTTGATATGGGACAGATAAAATAAATACTTTATACACACTCTTAAACTGGCAAAAAAAAAAAAAAAAAACTAACACAAAAACAAAACAAACAAAAAAATCCTCATATTGGAACCAGCAGATGGTATAATGTTTATGTCACTGGACTCCTACAAAGCTGACTGTGGTTCAATTCCCACATCCAGTGGCTTGAAACTCAGGCTGGGGTGGATGTATGTGCATGTGTGACCAAAATTCCAAGAAGAGAATGGAAGAGAAGGAATTGTGGCGTGGCCATCCTCTTGGGGGGTGATTTTTCACTTTGTGTCTCTCCATCTCTATCTTTCAGGCAAGTGCACAAACCCTATAGCAAAAATCTCTTTCAAAAAACTAAACCCCAGGACCAGCAGTTGGCATAATGGCTATGCCACTGGACTCCCATGTAGTCTACCACGGTTTTTGGACCCAGTGGCTTAAACTCATGCTGGCTGCATGTGCATGCATGTCCAACATCCTGAGAGGCTGAGAGGAAAATGGAGGAGAAAGGATTGTGGAATGGCTCTCTCCTCTCGGGGGGATGATTTCTCGCTTTCTGTCTCTCTGTCTCTCTCTGTCTTTCTGGTGAGGACACATGCCCTATAGAAAAAACCTCTAAAAAAAAAAAAAAAAAAAAAAAAAAAACAGAAAAAGAAACCACTCATATTTAATAAATTAGCTCTTTCCCCTTTACAAAAACATATTTTTTATCAACTTTTATTATAAATTAGATGAGTTATGCCAGAAGTGTGGGCTAGAAGAATTATAATTATTTGATTCTTAGAAGAGAAATACATTGTACTATATGCCAATTTAATGATGTGCTGTGATGGACCAGCAATTGGCATAATGGCTATGTTGCTGGACTCCCATGTGGTCGACTGTGGTTCGAGTCCCGGACCCAGTGGCTTAAACTCACACTGGGTGAGTGTGCGTGCATGCCCAAGATCCTGAATGGAAAATGGAGGAGAAGGGATTGTGGCATGGCCATCCCTCCAGGGGGGTGATTTCTCGCTTTCTGTCTCTCTGTCTCTGTCTGTCATTCTGGAGAGTACACGCACCCTATAGCAAAAAAACCTCTCAGAAAAAAAAAAAAAATGATGTGATCTGTCTTAAGATGAGAGTATTTCAAAAGTTTATGCAAAAAATAAATTGTGAGTTTATTTTGGTGCAAAAATAATTTGATTTCTCTGTATAGTATTTTCATAATGTATTTTTTCATGAATGTTTTAAAGACCCCTCACATATAACTATATTTATGTACATAATTTAATGATGTAATTTAACATAATTTAAATGAATCCCTTTTTTAGCAATAAAAGTCATGGTAGATTGGGGCCATCACTCTAATGTTACTACAAGATAATGTAACTATCTTACCTTTTATCTCAATGCCTAGTTTCAAAGCAACATTAAAAATAAAGCAAATTCACTTATATGAGACTCAACTCCTTTACACTAGCAAGGTTTATATTTAAGCATTTACCGCTTCTTAAACAATTAGATACTAAGTCATTAAGTAGATTAATTTAGAAGTATTTAAAGGTATTTTTGAGACTTTTCTAATTACCTAGCACTTTACTGAATGCTTTACGATTCACAAAAAATAATAAAAATTGCAACTTAGAGGGACAACATACACTTGAAAACAAATGGCAGAAAAGGAAATAGCATGACTATGTATCAACAGAACATGTGTGTGCAGACATGTATAAGAAGCAGATACATGTAATGAGTACTACATAAACAAGGCATCAGCTTATACTATTGGAGATCAGAGTATTTATAAAAAAATTTTGAGGTAGAAAGATAATGCATGAACCAAAGAAACAGGGACAGAAAAGACAGATGGGTAAAGTGAAAGATTTCTTTGTTTTAAGTATAGGAGACCTGCATTACTTTAGGTCAGTAAATAACTCTGTAGACCCGTAAAGCACAGACAGCAAAGGTGACGATAGACAAAGGGGATTACATTTAACTAAAAAGCATCTGCACAGCCAAGGAAATGATCAACAGCATGGTAGAAAATGTTTGCAAACCATATTTCTGAAAAGGGGTTAACATCCAAAATATATAAGGAACTCAAATAACTTAAGAGCTAGAAAAAAATAACAATGTAACATGGGCAAGTTACTTAAACAGACACGTCTCAAAAGAAGATATATTAACGGCCAACAGATATAGGAAAATAATTTACTCCACATCACCAACCTTCAAAGAAATGCACATTAAAAGTGGGATATAGCCTATTTCAATGACTATTATGTAAATTATGAAAGGTAGGCCCTGGCACAATGTGGAGGAAATGGGACACTTGCATGCTGTTGGTAAGAATGAAAATTAGTACAGCCATTATAAAAAACATTCATGAGGGTCCTCAGAAGTTAAAAAAATAGGACTACCATATGATCCAGCAATCCCACTACTGGTATATAACCAAAAGAAGTATTAATAAAATTGGCAAGTTGAAGATAGATCTGCGTGTTCATCTCTATTGCAGTATTATTCACAGTTGTGAAGATATGAAATTAACCTAAAAGTCTATGAATGAGTGAATGAATAAAAATGTAGTATATATGTAAAATGGATATTATCCAGCTTTAAAGAAATAAGGAATTCCTGTCACTACTGACAAAATGGCTGAACCTAGAGGATACTATGCTAAGCGGTAAGCCAGGCAGAGAAAGATGAATACTGCACTCTCTCACTTACACGTGGAATCTAAGAAAGTTAAACTCACAAAAGCAGATGTCAGTTACCAGAGACTGGTAGAGGAGAGATGGGTGGAGCTTGGGGAGATGTTGGTGAAAAGATACATTTCAACAGATAGGAGAAATAAGTTTAGGAAATCCTCTGTGCAACACATTGACTAGTAAACTGCTTGGTGTGCTTGAAAATCATTAGGAGCAGGGACCAGCAGTTAGCCTAACGGCTATGTCTCTGGACTCCCATGTAGCCAACTGCGGTTCAAGTTCAGGACCCAGCAGCTTAAACTCACGCCGGGCGCATATGCGTGTGTGCCCAAGATCATGAGAGGAGAAAGGAGGAGAAGGGATTGCGGCGTGGCCATCTCCCCTGGGGGGTGATTTCTCGCTTTCTGTCTCTCTGTCTCTCTCTGTCTTTCTGGCACGCACACATGCCCTATAGCAAAAACCTCTCCAAAAAAAAAAAAAAAAAAAAAAAAAAAAAAATCATTAGGAGCAGTTTTTATGTTCTTACCACAAAATTGGTAAAGATATATATATTAAGTAAGTGGAAAGTAGAATGGTGCCCGTCAGAGTCAGAGGGGCGGAGGAAATGGGGGCTTCCCGTTCAGTGGGTTTATTGTTTCAGTTAGAGAAGATGGAAAAGCTCTAGAAATCTGCTGTACAACAATGTGCAGAGCATTAACAATAATATACTTTAAAGTATATTAACTCCTTTTGCGATTTTGGGCACGCATTCAAATGAACTTACTATTTCTGGAGTTGCCAGGTCCAGGACTTGAACCATGCAGTTGGCCATGTGGGATCCAGCCACCTCAATCACCATGCCACAGGCTGGTCTCAAAAGGCTGCTAAAGACCGAAAGAAAACTGAATTTTAAGTTCTGCATGTGTTTTTTTATTTGGTTTCTGTTTTGTTCTGCCTTGTGAACTTAGTGGAAGAAAAAGACTTAAATACATACATACTCAAACACGTGTGCCTAACAGACTTTAGAAACCTACTTAAATATTATGAATGGGCTATGAAAAAAATAAGCTATTGCATTAATGTGAAAAATCTTTGGCCTTGAGGACAGCAGGTAGTGTGGTGGTTAAAGTACTGAATTCCCACATGGTTGATGGCTGTTGGAGTCCCAGACCTGGCCACTTGAAAATCATGCCAGGTGTAATGGCTATGTCGCTGGACTCCCATGTAGTAGACTATGGTTCGAGTACTGGATCTGGTGGCTTAAACTCACACTAGGTGCGTGTGCTTGCATGCCCAAGATCCCAAGAGGAGAATGGAGGAGAAAGGACTGTGGCGAGGCCATCCCCCCTGGGGGGTGATTTCTCGCTTTCTGTATCTCTATCTCTCTCTGTCTTTCTGGTGAGCACATGTGCCCTATAGCAAAAACCTCTAAAAAAAAGAAAGAAAGAAAGAGAGAGAGAGAGAGAGAAAGAAAAAGAAAAAAAAAAGGAAAAAGATAAAGAAAGAGAAAAAAAAAAAAGGAAGAGGAAGAGGAAGAGGAAGAGGAAGAGGAAGAGGAAGAGAAGGAAAGAAAGAAGAAAGAAGGAAGGAAGGAAAGAAGGAAGGAAGGAAGGAAGAAGGAAGGAAGGAAGGAACGAAGGAAGGAAGGAAGGAAGAAAGAAAAAGTAAATCATGCCAGGCACATGAGCATGCATGCCTAAAATGCCAAGAGGAGAATGGAGGAGAAGGGATGGAAGCATGCCCATGCCCCTAGGGAATGATGTTTTATTTATCCTCTCACTGTCTCTCTTTGTCTCTGAGTGCACAGGTCCTGTGACAAATATCTAAAAAGCAAATAAAAATACAAACTAACAAAAAACTAAAACATTAGCCTTGGCCTATTATAACTCTCTCCCACAAATACAGGGGCACTAGATTCTCATAAGAAAAAATTCTCAGGGGCAACAGATGGCAGAGAGCAGTTACGTGTCACTGTACTCTCACATGGCTGACCACAGCTTAAGTCCCAGACACAGGGGCTTGAAAATCATGCCAGGTAGCTGTGAGTGCGTGCCCAAGATCCTGGGAGGAGAATGGAGGAGAAGAGATTGAGGAATGGCCATCCCCCATGGGAGGGGCGATTTCTCGCTGTCCCTCTCACTGTCTCTGACAGTCTCACCAGCATCTGCACGCTCACTAAGGCAAAAACCTTTAAGAAAAAAAAAAAAAAAGAAAAAAGAAAAATTCTCTAAAAATATTCTCATTCCAATTAATATAACTAAAAAATATATTAAAAAGTATAATAATGGAGCAAAACAAGCTAGAAGACAAGAAATGCTAAGGAATTAAGATAATAGAAATATGTGAAAGATATCATAATATATTTTTTCAGTTATTAAAAAGATTAATAGGGAGAGATGAGAACCATAAGACCCTATAAAAATATAAGTAGAAAGAGAGAAAGAGGTGAAATTTCAGTAGTAAAATGTGTACTTACTGAAATTAATAAATCAGTCAAGAAGTACACAGATTAGACTCAGCCTAGAAAACTAAATTACTAGCTGGAATGTGCATATTGAGAAAGTAACCAAATTTAAAAATAAAACTGAAAAATATTAAATTTATATGTAAATATGGGATTGTTTATTTACAAAATATTAGAGACAAAGATCATTTTTATCATACAGTGAGAAAAAACATGAAACAGGAAATTAGGGATTTCAGCAGATTTCATCAAATTGTCAAAAAAAATCAACATAAACATATATCCACTCGACGTATCATTTCAAGATTTAGGACAAAATCAAAGTAAGTCCTCCCCCCACCAAAAAAAAAAGGAGATTTAAAATTCAAAATCACTTGCTGAAGAAAACTACTGTAATACGGTATAAAAAAGGGACATTGAATAGGAATTCAATGAATAAAGAATTTGCTGAGTAATTTGGTGAACAGCAAATTATGTTTTCTGTACAAGTTAATTATAATTAAATAATGATTTTATTTAGGGGAGTTTTGAAAGAAATTGGAATTAAAACATTAGAAAATATTTTATAAAAGGGGAAATGGAGGTAACAGTTATTTTAAGACTGTTGTAAAAATATTTAAGTATTATATCTATACTATATTAACTATGCTACCTAGGTTAAAAGTTTATCCATTTTAAATCAGCTATTAAAAACAGAATGTTTATACCCTAATAAACAGATGGAGAGAAAAGAAACAGACAAAAACTCAATCATTATAATAAAGGATGAAATAGGTGAGGAAATAAAGAAGTCCTCAAAGGAGAGAAATATACAAACATTTTATATATTATTAAGATGTATTTTTTAAAATATCAGTAGTTACTGTAATTCCTAAAACTTGGTTGAAATATAGAAATTCTTATGTAGCATTTTAAAGTATGTGTCTATGTACTTTTGACCAAAGATACATCTTAAACATAATGTCACAGAACTGAATGAATTAAAGTGATGGAAAATATTCCAGGCAAATGTCAGGAGAGAAAACTGATAGATAACTAAGTACTATTAGAGAGGACAGTTTGGGAATTAGAATAGTTTTGTAGAAATAATTCTAGTCAGAAATGCATAGTTTGGGACCAGCAGTTAATGTAATGGCTATGTCGCCGGATTCCCATGTAGTCGACCACGGTTCGAGTCCCAGACCCGGTGGTGGCTTAAACTCACACTGGGCACGTGTGCGTGCATGCCCAAGATCCCGAGAGGAGACTGAAGGAGAAGAGATTGCGGCGTGGCCATCTCCCTTGGGGGGTGATTTCTCGCTTTCTGTCTCTCAGTCTCTCTCTGTCTATCTAGCGAGCGCATGTGCCCTATAGCAAAAACCTCTCCAAAAAAAAAAAAAAAGAAATGCGTGGTTTAAATTCAAAATATTGTAGGCTAGGTGGTGGTGCAGTGGTAAAATACCACGCTCTGCAAACCTGTCCCAGGTCGGAAGGTTCCAGGATTTCATCCAGAGACCTCCCTGAATATGCCAGGCAGGTGTGTGCCTGTGGTTATCTAGGTTTGCTGATGCTGAGGGTGGGACTGCATGAAGACCCTGTAAAGGATACTGTGTCTATTTCTCTTTCTCTCTCATCATTTCTTCCGCTCATGGAGGAAAGAATAAAACTTAAAAAAAAATCCAAATGTTGGAGGAGAGGCAATCGGGCTGAATAAGATGTTGTTCTGTTGCATGACATGCATAAGAATCTGTCGTGGCACGTTACTAAGTTACTAAAGGTTTCCCAATGTACGATTAAGGTTCTGGAAATGATCCAGAGGACTTTTTCAAGGTTTGTAGCTTGATAGTTGCAAAGTCTAAACTACTAATAGAAAACTATTAATAAATGTAAAAATCTCTCCAAAATACATGTTCATTATTCACTCAGTAACAAAAAGTACATTTGACAATGATCATGTTAAAGAAATGAATTCCCTGTAACACCAACATTTCCGTAAATAGGAGAACATATGGTGTATTAGAACTGCATTATCCTGTCTAAAGGACAGCACAGGAAGGTCTGTATTTGTACCTCAGCAAGATAAATGTTCACTGGTGCCAAGGGAGAGGAAAAGTATGATTTCAAATCCTACTTACTCCATCAAATTCAGAGGGAAAATGTTGACAAAGGCAGCAAGCCTTGAATTTATTAACTTATATTCAGTTTTATTCACCTGATCTGGATCACTTATACTTATTGGTTGGTTGTCAAATTTATATCCTTAAGACTTTGGGTTTTCAACTTAGGATGCTGTAATACTGATGTGCATTCCTTAATTAAAAATGATAACAGACCAATAAAAGGACAGCTATTCCAACAAATTTATATTTTATGTTTAAATTTTTTTGCTAGAACTTATGTTTAGCTTTAACACCTGTTGTAACTAACTTTTAAAATTTTCCTAATCTAATATTATGCTATATGAAATAAAATCAAAGTAACTATTATCTCCCCTCACTGTATTAACATTTATATGCTACTGATAACTAGATAGCCATACCTACAACTTGCTCTTACAAAGTTTTAGAAACTGTTCATTATAAGAACATATATTTATTTTCTTAGAAATGTAAACTTTACTTCTGGAACTATTAGCTTGCTTTAAATTTTATTCAATTTAAGCCTAAGTAATTAGGTACCAGCAGATGGCATAATGCTTATGTTGCTAAACTCCCATGTGGCCAACCGTGGTTCAAGTACCAGACCTGGTGGCTTAAAACTCATGCCGGGCATGTTTGTGTGCATTCCGGAAATCCTGAGAGGAGAATTGGAAGAGAAGAGATTGTGGCATGGCCATCTCCCTCAAGGATGATTTCTCACTTTTGTCTCTCTCTCTCTCTCTCTCTCTCTCTATCTCTCCAGAGAGCTCGGGTGCCCTACAGCCAAAAAAAAAAAGCTCTCTTAAAAGTGTTTTTAAATAAATAGATACATTAATCTAAGTAATTAAATTGATTAAAAATGAAGACATTAAGTTTCTCTTTCTAATATAGTAAAGGAAATTCTTAATAATCTAAAACTCCTATAAATAATATACATAGAAATTTAACTTTAAAAATACAAACTAAAGAAATAATATATTTAGAAAAACTACCTGTAACATAAAGCAGCAAATGACTACGGTAGAAATCTCATCAGGTGTGTGGCATGAAGAACGAGGGAAAGGAGCTGATTGCAAGTAGAGGTTTTACTTTGAGTCTATACAAGTCAGTAATCTATTAAACACAACATTCTTTTTCTTTTTATTTTTATAGGGTGTGTGCACTTACCAGAAAAAGAGAGAGAGACAGAGAGACAGGAAGCGAGAAATCACCCCCCCCAGGGGGTATGGCCACATCGCAATCCCTTCTCCTCTATTCTCCTCTTGGGATCTTGGGCACGCACGCACACACACCTGGCATGAGTTTAAGCCACCGGGTCCAGGACTCAAACCGTGGTTGACTACATGGGAGTTCAGCAACAAAGCCATTACACCAACTACTAATCACACAATATCATTGTTTTAAGAAATATAATAAAGAGGCCAGCAGGTGGTATGGAGAAGGTGCTAGACTCCCACACGGTTGACCACAGTTCAAGTTCCAGACCTATGGCTTGGAAAATCACACCAGGTGTGTGCGTGTGTGTGCATGCCTAAAATCACGCAAGGAGAATTGAGGAGAAGGGATTCCATTGTGGTCCTCACTTCTGTGCATTGATTCCCGACTTTCCCTTTCATTATCTCTTTCTGACTCTCTCCAGAGAGCACATGTACCCTGTAGCAAAAACTTTACCAAAAATATCCCAAATTGCAACCCATTATGACAAAACCAAAGTGACTTCATCTTAAAGCTAATTAGCCATTTTGACCAACGTTACCTGTGTGCACCCCCAGACTTCCTGACTGGACTCCCAAGGCAGGAATGTAGCTTAAGCTCTTATAGTAAACATGCCTATTATCCTTATTCAGGGAGTGAAGGTGTCTGACTATGGTTATAGTGCACAAACCACTCAATCCATTCCTCAAATGCCTCCCCACATGTATTCCCCTTTATAACACCCTCTCATACAAGTTTTATATGCATATGTTTGAAGTGGAATGTGAGGAGATCAACTCATATTGCAGTTACCCAAGACTTCACTTCTATCGAAAAATTCCCTTATTAAACACTTAATGAACAAATTGGCCTTACCTCTCTTCCTTTGGTCTTTTGTCTCCTTTGAGCTTTGGAGACTATTTCTCTTACACAGCATTGCTTCAAAACATCCATTCTCAACATCATAAAATACCTATAGAGATGAAAAGTAATAATAAAAATAAATAAATAAATAAATAAGAAAAAGAAAAAGGGACCAGCAGTTGGCATAATGGCTATGCCGCTGGACCCCCATGTAGTTGATGCAGTTTGAGTCCCAGACCCAATGGCTTAAACTCACACAGGGCGCGTGTGCGTGTGTGTCCAAGATCCCGAGAGGAGAATGGAGGAGAAGGGATTGCGGCATGGCCATCTCCCCTGGCGGCTGATTTTTTGTTTTCTGTCTCTCTGTCTCTGTCTTCTGGCGCGTGCACGTGCCCTGTAGCAAAAACCTCTCAAAAACAAAGTACACCTATAGAGATGAATTTTGAAATAATGCATATATTTCCAGTAATAAGCTAAAAATTTAAAGCTGCTATTGTAAGCACATTTAGTGAGAGAAAGGAAAATGCACTCATATTGAATGAAAAGAGAGAGAATAGCAGAGATAAAAAATTTTATAAAAATCTGTAATTAAAAATATGTGAAATAGGGACCAGCAGTTTGTGTACTGTCTATGTCGCTGGACTCCCATGTAGTTGACCGCGGTTCGCGTCCCGGACCTGGTGGCTTAAAACTCAAGCCGGGTGCGTGTGCGTGCGTGCCCAAGATCCCAAGAGGAGAATGGAGGAGAAGGGATTGCGGTGTGACCATCCCTCCTGGGGGGTGATTTCTCGCTTTTTGTCTCTCTGTCTCTCTCTCTGTCTGGCGAGCGCACGTGCCCTATAGCGAAAAAAAAATCCTCTCAAAAAAAAAAAAATGTGAAATAATGAGGTGCATGAGCTTAACAGTAGACTAGAGATAACAGAAGAAAATAGTATATAAACATTAAGACATAGCAATATTAGCCTTCTCAAATATATTTAAAAAATATTGAAAACCAAACACATGGTTTTAAGAGCCTATGAAGTAATATCAAAATGTTTAATAAACAGAAAAGAAGTCAAGAATGAGAGAAGAGAACAAGGGTCAGGAAAATATTTAACAAAAAGTAAGTGAAAATTTCCAAATTTAATAAAAACCATCCCTTCAAGAAACTAAATCAACTCCAAGAAAGATAAATATGAGTAAACCACTTCTCAGTACTTGATAGTAAAACTGTTGAGAATCAAAAATTAAGAATATTGAAAATAGTCAAAGGACAACTATAAAGAAAGAATAAAACAGAAGACAATGAAACACATTTTAATATACTGAAAAATATGAGAATTATAAAACACTGTCAACCTGTAATTCTATATTCAGTAAAAATATTCTTGTAGGGCTGGCAGGTGGCATGGTGGTTGAGGTGTTAGACTCACACATGGCCAACAGCAGTTCAAGTCCTGGACCTGACAGCTTGCTTTAAAAAATATATATATTTTATAGGGCTCATGCACTTGCCAGAGAGACAGAGAGAGCGATAGAGACAGAAAGAGATAAATCACCCTCCCAGGAGGGATGGCATGCTACAAGCCCTTCTCTTCTATTCTTCTCTTGGGATTTTTGGCACACATGCACATGCACCTGGGATGAATTTTAAGCTACCCGGTCTGGGACTCAAACAGATATCGACTATATGAGAATCCGGCAACATAAGCATTACGCCATCTGCTGGTCCCAATGAGATAATTCTTTAAAAATAAAATGAATGGGAAATTTCCAATTCTATGAGGTGTCTAATAGTAAAACTCACAGAAAGAGAGTAGCATGTTTGTTACCAGTGACTGATGGAGTTACAGAGATAAAAGGGCATAAACTTTTAGTTATATAAAATGAAGAATTTCTAGAAATCAGTTCTATAACACTATGCCTATAGTTAATGTTGTATTATGCATCTAAAATTTTTTTAAAAGGGTAGAGCTCATATTGAATGCTTTTGCCACAATAAAGAAAAGAAATGTGATGTCTATGATTAAGGAAGAGTGGGATTTTGATAGTAGAGTAAGGGTTAAAGGATGCAAGATTTCTTTCAGGGTGATGAAAATGCTCTAAAATCGATTGTGAGGAATGCACAATTTTTTGAATATATGAAAAGCTACTAACATTTTTAAATAATTACTACTTATTTATTTATTTATAATTTGACCAGATACGGAGAAAAGGAGAGAGAGAATGAGGGACAGAGGAGATAGAGGAAAAGTGAGAAAATAAGTTGCTAGGTCTGAGATTTGAACCCTGGTCAACCATGTGGAAGTCCAGCACCCTTAACCACTTTAACCACCCTTAATCACACCACCTGCCAGCCCCTGACTTATATATTTTAAAACAGTAAGTTTTATGTTAAATGAATTATATCTAAATTTATGTAATTGTATATAATTCAACAAACTTACATGTAAAATTAGTAACTTTATTTTATATAAATACTATTTAAATAAAAATGAATTTAAAAAATATATATATATATATATTTCACCCATTAGTATAACACAAAAAGGATATAAAAAATAACATTACCTAATATATTTAACCAATTATTAATGGAAGAAAATTTCCACAATCACAAAATAAGAGTGAATAAAATTATAGCAAACATTTTTATTGTGAAATAATGCCATATTTTCTGAGGTTAGAAACAAACAAGGGCAATCATTATGACCTTTAGTCACTCTTACTGCACTGGAGATCAAAAAGATAAGTAAAACAAAAGAATACGCATTGGAGAGGAAACATCAAAACCACCACAATTTTCAAATTTAATGGATGAAAATTTAGGAAATCCAAAACAATGTGTAAACCATTAGAATCAATTATTCGATCAAGGTTGTAGTATTTAAGTCAATACACAAAAATCAGTTGTAGATTTCCTGTTTCTCCAAATGAAGCAACACTATTCTTTTTAGCTTCTCCACCTCACATTTGAAAACAAAAACAAAACTGCAAACAGAAGAAAAAAGACAGACCAACCAAGAACACCTCTAAGAAGACACAAACGGAAAGGCCACGGCCTAGGCACTTTGGGAGTCTAGGCACAGCACAGGGTGAGGCCCCTGAGTTTCTTTTTTCTGCCCATACACCCAGTCAGAGCACTGCAAAAGCCTCAAGCCTGGAACTGCCAAAGAGCATGGTGGAGGGGCAGTCCCAGGAACCTTGTTCCCTCCTAGCCAGACACCGGAAAAGGGATGACGTAACAATAGAAATACTTTGGCAACACCCATCCTTCTCCAGCCTAACATCATGGGTAAAAATGTTTGTCTTTTGTCGTTCAAGTGGGGCTGAGCAGGAAGTTGATATTTCACCCCGCACATATACAGGTGTAACTAAGAACCTCTGTTTCCATCTCCGGTGTAGGCAGCACTCTGATTTGCACATCTGACTGAGTCCTTAATGACAAGCGCAAAGCTAATCTTCCTCCTTCCAGCTGATGGAAACCAGTTTCACAGTTGGTGCTGGCAGTACTGAGTGGGCAGATGATCTTCCATCCGCTGCTGGCAGAATCAAGTGAAGCTCCAATCGCCTTGCCAGGAGAGCATTGACGGGCTATGCAGAGAGCTGCCTTCCACCTCACACCCAGCGTAAGCAGAAGGTATTTATTCTGAACTTTGCCGGAGGGCATGCGCGCTCATCAGGGAGAGAGGGAGAAACAGAAAGAGCGAGGGAGAAAGCACCCCAATGAGGCGTGGTCAGGCAGCAATCTTTTTTCCTCCACTTCTCCATTCTATCAGGATTCTGGGCACACCTGAACATACGTGGAACATGTTTTCCAAGCCTCTGAGGCCAGAATTCAAATATGGTTGGCCATGTGGTATCTGGCTTCTTTACCTACTAGGCAGTAGGGCTGGCCCAGAAGGTACTCTTAATACTACTTCCAAAGAAGAGTCAAGAGAATTGAACAGGGATATGATCTTCTAGACCTCACCTGCTTAAAACAGGCATGTTTTAATTTGTTGACCCTGGTAGAGTTCACAGGGATTTGGTGGTGGGCTTAGCCTCCACTGCCACCCAGCAAAGCAGAGTTGTTGCTAGCTAGTAAGCACTCCACTCCTCCCTCCAACATCTCAGTGTCTGGCTGTTACTAGGACCAGTGGGGAGTTGAGCTTCTGTCTCCAACCTGTAGCAACACGGTGATGTGAGTCAGCCTTCTGCTGAACACGCACTTTCAGCTTGCCCTAAACACTGCACTCCAGCAGGGGAACTGCCTGATTAAAATAAATAGAAAAGATTCAGTCTCAGAATATAATATCAAAAATTTCAGGATGGAATTGAAAGTTAATCCTCAAATCAAGAGCCCAGAAAATCACACCATGACTGAAAAGAGACAACAGTTGCCAAAACAAAATTAAGTCAGATACTGGCATTATCTCAAAAGAATTTTTGAACATTCATTATTAAAAGACTATAACAAGCAATTACATATTTCCCTAAAACTTTTTTTTAAAAAAGAAAATATCAGAAAAGAAATAGCAACTATGTAGGCTGCAGTAAATAAAAGGTATTCAGCTAAAAAATTATAATAACTGAAATTAAGGTAATGGATCTAAAGGAAAATAAGCCTTTTACATTTCACTAGAAGTGGTAAAACATAGATAACAGTAGAGTGTAGTAATATATATGTGTATTACAATACTTGAGAAATATGTAAGAAGGTGTACAAGGCAATATTTTTAAAATGACTACACCAAATCAAGATAAAATCCTAAAAATCGGGACCAGCAGATAGTGTTAGGTTATGTTCCTGGACTCTCATGTTGTCCATTGCAGTTCAACTCCCAGACCCAGTGTCTTAAAACTCACACCAGGCATGTGAGCATGTGTACCCAAAATCCGGAGAAAAGAATGGAGAAAGAATTATGTCAAGGTCATCCCCTGGCAGGTGATTTCTCACTTTCTGTATCTGTCTTTCTCCTGCGAGTGCACACACCCTATAGCAAAAAACCTCTCTCTCAAAAAAAAGATAAAGTCCTAAAAAATTTCAAGTAACCAACAAGAAATTTTTAAAAGAAAAAAAAAATTAGAAACAGATTGAGAAAAGAAAACGAGAAACAGAATAGCAGACGTAAGCACTAGCATGGGAATAAATATATCTAAACGGTCCAAGCATACCAATTTAAAGACAGAAGTTGGCAGAATAAGGAACATTATTATTCAAAAATTATTTGTCTGCAATAGAATTACTTCAGGTACACTGATCTAATTCCTTTGAAGGTAAAGTGATGGGCTTCACTGAGTTTTAATATTTAAAATTTAAAATATGATCTAAGTGTTTTCAAATATCTGTTTTAAGAGACAGTTTATGACTATAATATAAATATTATGGGTAAACCAGAAAATAATGCAAAGTCTATGCTTCTTGGAAATATAGATCTTTGACAGATTAAGTTGGTTCATGGTGTTTAAATCTCTTTACTAATTTTTTTCTTTACTTATTCCTTTTTCTATAAATTAAAAAAATTGGGGCCAGCAGTTGGCATAATGGTTAAGGCGCCAGATTCCCACACGATTGACCACAGTTTGAGTTTCAGACCTGGCAGATTGAAGATTATGCAAGGTGTGTGTACCTGCATGCACAAAATCCCAGGACAAAGGAAGAGAAAGGACTGCAGTGTGGTCGTCCCCCCGGTGGATGATTTCTCACTTCTGCTCTGCCTCTGTCTTCAGAGAGTGTTTGTGCCCTATGGAAAAAGACAAACCTTAAAAAATAATAATAATTAAAATAAAACAAATATCATGCATTGATTTTCCAGGCCAGGATATGGTGTAATGGTTATGCCACTGGACTCTCATGTAATTAATTGTGGTTTGAGTTCCAGACTCGAAAGCTTAAAACTTAAAGCTTGAAACTCATGTTGGACACGTATGCATGCATGCCCAAAATCCTGAGAGAAGATTAGATGTGAAGGGACTGTGACATACTCATCCTCTCTGGGGGGTGATTTCTCACTTCCTGTCTCTCTGTCTCTCCAGTGAGCACAAAAACCCTATAGCAAACATCTTTCTAAAAAAAATGATGTTCATATTTAGATAGAAAGAAAAAGACTCAGAATAAATAAATCAATATTGAAAAAGAAGATGTTAGCTGGAGCGTTTACCCTACCTGATTGCAACAACTAAAACTGCATGAATCCACACAGTGTGATAGTGGCATGATGATAGATATACAACTCAAGTGGAACAGAATAGAGCCCACGAATAAATCTGCACTTATATGGTTAATTGATTGTACACAGATGTGCCAAAGCAATTAAATAGGGAGAAGATAGTCTTTTCAACAAATGTTGCTAGAATAAGCAGATCACTGAGTGGAAAAAAAAAATGAACTTCAACTTTTTCTTTACACACACACATAAATTAATTTAAAATGGGTCATGGCCCTCCAGATTAAAAAAATATAGTAGACATTCTTTGTGACTCCAGACAGTTTTTTAAAAAACAATTTTAGAAACACTAACTATACCTAGAACTAACTGATAAAATGGATTCTGTCAGTATTGAAAACTTTTACTCTTCACGTACTTATTATAAGAAAATGGAAAGTCACAGACAGAAGTTTTAAGAAACAAATATACAGCAGGTGGCATAGTGGCATGGTTTGAGTCCCAGATCTGGCAGTTTGCTTTCTCATTTTCTCTCTCTGTCTCTCTTTCTCTGGTGAGTGCATGTGTCCTATAGCTAATGAAATAATAATAATAATAATAATATTCGATAAATAATTTTTTTAATGTACAAAAAATTTTATATCCAGAGTATATAAAGGATTTTTTCTAAGAAGACATATAGCACAATAAAATATTTGCAAAATATTTAAAATATATCTCAGAAAAGATATATAAGTAGTAAGCTAGTCATTGCAGAAAAATAAATTTTAACTAGAATGATGCTGATGATAATGTATGTGGCAATGTGACTTGACAAATTGCAATTTGACTTGACAAATTGCACTGTCCTCATGCTAGGAAAAGAACATGTTGTATACTGTAAAGATGTAGTGATTAAATGTAAAAAGAAAAAATTAAAAATATTTTTTTAAAAAAAGAAGTAAGAGAGACTGACAATTTAATTTTAATTTTGGTGATGTAGAACAGCCATATTTCTCATACATTTTTTGAGGAATTTAAAATCATATAGTCGATTTCTTTTCCATAATACACACCATTGTCCTTTCAGATACTTACCCAAGAAAAATAAAAAATGCATATCTTTGAAAACTTGTATGTTGACTCAAAATAGTACATTCATTATTCTGTGAAATAGAAGAAATCCCATATCCATCACACGGTCATGAGTAACCATGTTGCAGTCCATCCATACCATGGAATTTTGTTAAGCTATAAATAGAACAAAATATTAATAAAATGAACAATATGGATGACTATTGGAAAGGAATCAAGGGGGAAAAGATGCAAAACATTTAAGAGACATAAAAATTGAAAATTATCTGTGGATGATAACGTATATGATACACCTTTAACTGGACTAGTAAGCAGTGTATTCATGCTGGGAAAATTTCTTTTATAAGCTGTAATGATAGGCTGTGGTTGAATGTATTTTTTTAAAAAAAGAAAATAGGCAAGATGAAAGAAGTCAAAGAATAAAGATTATGTACAGTAAATGAAATTCTAAGACAAAACTATAGAAAATGACAGCAGAAGGACCAGCAGATGGTGTAATGGTTACGTTGCAGGACTCCCACATAGTTGACCGTGGTTAGAGACCCAGACCCGGTGGGACTCACACCAGGTGTGTGTTGTGCATGCTCAGGCTCCTGAAAAGAGAATGGAGCAGAAGGGATTGTGGTGTGGCCAACACACATCTGGGGAGCTGGGGAGGGGGTGGGGTGGAGTGATTTTTTGCTTTCTGTCTCTCTGTCTCTGTCTTACCAGCAAGCACATGTGCCCTATCACAAAAATCTCTAAAAACCAAACAAACACACGAAAAAACAGCAGATTAGTGATTGCTTGAGGAAAGATCTTTAAGGAGATTGATTTCAGAAACAAAGGAAACATTTTATGATGTGGGAACTGTTCCATGGTTTACATGGTGTTTAAAAGTTACAGGCAGCTCTTGTCATGGTGATTAAGACTCTGGATCTCACAAGACAGACTGCATAGTTCAAGTCCTAGACCTAACACCTAGGGGGAAGGAAAAAAAAAGGTCACTCTAGGTGCTGGTGCATGTGTGCTCAAAATCTCAAGAGAAGAATGAAGGAGAAGGGACTATGGTGTGTCTATTTGTCGGTGCTTGTTCATTTTCCCTCTCTTCTCCCTGTATCTCTCTGGTGAGTACACATGCTCTAAAGCAAAGTGAAAATTAAAAAAACAGAACTAAATGGTGTCATTAAACCCATTGTCATTTTTAGATAAAGGAAAACCAAGAAAGATGTCACCAGAAAATGTATGTGTATGATGAATGTGTATATATATAAATATATATATAGTATGAATATATATATATATATATATATATATATATATGTATATATATATATTCAAGGACTGGAAAAAATAAGATATTGAAATAGAATAAATATCAATGTAAATATAGGCAATCTACTTCATTTTAATTTATTTAAATGTGTGACCATTTAATGCAAAATAGAGTGTCTGTTGATGTAATACATATAAAAAACATAGCACAAAGGAAAGTAAGGTATAGAATAGGTAAAAATATGTTTGCAATGTTTTAGTTCAAAATAACTGTAATAGGGCCAGATTGGGACCAGCAGATGGCGTGATGGTTATGTTACTAGATTTCTACCAGGAGACTGCAGTTCAAGTCTCAGACCCAGCTGCTTAAAACTCACATTGGGCACATGTGCATGCATGCCCCAAATCCGAACAGAAAGGAGGAGAAGGAATTGTGGCATGGCCATTACCCCTGGGGGAAGATTTTTTTCTTTCTATCTCTCTGTCTCTCAAGCAAACACATGCACCCTCCAGCAAAAATAATTTTCTTAACAAAAAAAAAAGAAAAAAGAAAAAAAAAAGAAAAGAAATAAAATCATTTCAGGTGTATGTGTGTGAATGCCCAAGATTCCAGAAGACTAGAGGAGGAAGGATTATAGGCGGGCCATCCCCCCAGGGTGGTAATTTTTACTTTCCCTCTCACTGTACTGTCTCTTTCTCTCTGGTGAGAGCACATGCTCTATGGCAAAGAGTTCTAAAAAAAAAAAAAAAAAACCACAACAAACAAACAACCAAAATAAAACCCTGAAATCTTAACTCTATAGAATATTAATTTTAGTCTATATAAATTAAGAAGGCATATGTAGTTTCTAGAGCCACCAATAAAAAAGTAATATAAACAGTGATTTCTTAAAAATCAACAAATAAATTATGAACCTAAGTTTATTCACAGAATTCATACCTTGATTGGAATGAAGTGGTTTGTTCTACTGCTATAATTTTGGTGAGCAATTCGTTTAAATTAATATATAACAGCCATTCAGATAGTCTCTTTCCTCTTCCATCAATTTTGGTAAGGTTTTGTTTGTTGGTCTGTTTGTTTTAGCAGAATTTATCTTTCTGTTCATTCAAGTTCTGTTTGCTGGCATAAAATTGTTCTTGATCTTATTTTGAGTTAAATTTTCAGCAGAATATTTACAGAAAATAATTTACTCAATCAGATAAAGAGTATCTGACAAAAACTTAGTGCTAGTATTATATTTAATAGTAAAATATACAATTTTTTTCATGCCATGTGTGAGAATAAGACAAGAATTCCCATTCCAATCACATCCATTAATATTTAACATCATACTGAAATTCTTAGTCTAAGGCTTCAGTATATAGAGGAAGAAAAATATATAAAATTTATGAAATGCTGAAAACAATTAAATACTTTTCTCTTTAGAGATGATATGCCTATTTAACATCAAAAAGTCTATGACATCTAAAAACAATCAAGAAGAAAAAAATAGGTGAACTATCCAGATCATAGGAAACAAGGTTAATACTGAAAATCAACTATTTATTCTTACATATTACCAGCAGCATTTGGGAAATTAAATTTTAAAAATGTTTCTTAAAATCAAGCCAAATACCTAAAGATAGAGAAATAAATTTAACAAAAGATGTTCAAGTTTTCCACACTAGAAACTCTAAAATGTTTACAGAAAATAAAGAACTAAATAAATGGAGACAAATGCTATGTTCATGAGTTGGGAGAATGAATATTATAGTTTCTGTTCTACCTAAAACAATATATCTACTCAAAGTTACTTCACTGAAAATTCCTTCAGTGTGAGAATGTAAAAACCCCAGAGGAAACAAACAAACAAAAATTTTGAAAAAGGAAGTAAAAGCAAAGTTGGAAGATTTAGTTAGTACAGTAGCTATAAAACTACTGCAATTATGAGCATAAGGAGTTGCAGAAAGTGTGAAAATATAGGTTGATAAAACCAATATTATTCATAAATATTATATATACATAGAAATTGATTTTTGAAAAAAGTTTCAAAGCAATTCAGTGGGAAGACAAAATGGTTCTATGAGCAACTGGCTACCCATATGAAAAACACATGAATATTGAAACTTTGTTTGAAATAGATTATACACCTATACATAAATAATAAAATTTAACCATAGCAAATAAAAATATAGAATGTGATACCCAAGTGTTTGATTTTTTAAAGAATCTCAAGCACACTTAACCTTTTTATTAACTGGTACCAAAGAAAGTCTAAATGAGTGTGAGTCAGTACCCTGCAGAATAAGTACTGTGCTTTCACTGGAAGTAAATGGAAAACTTATGTATATATATATATACTCAAATTAAAATTTTTAATATATATATATATATATATATATACACACACACACATTTAAAGATTTTTAATTTAACTTATTAATGCTGAAGTATCTATAAATGAATAAAAACAGAAATTCTCATCAAAACTTATAGGACGTAGCTATGTGTTGTGTTTAAAGAACATCTGAAATCTTAATCTTATATTAGAAAACAAAAAAGAGCAACCACTTATTCTTTATCTATATAATGTAATAAGTTGGAAAAGAAAAAAAGGAATATGCCAAGAAAATATGGACTAAAAAAATGAAAAGAATAAAATGAGAAGATTATAAAATATAAGAAAGATAATTGTGAAAATAAAGTAAAAAGAAATATGGTTGGAATTGGCATGTAAACATGGAACTGAACTTATACCATGAGCCAGCACATTCACTCCACATACACAACATAAAAATTATTTTGTTCATATTCATGGGAATATTTGTAAGTTACTTTATCAGCATTTTAAATACTAGAAAAAAAATTCTTCATCTATATGGGCAATAGAATGTGTAAGTAAATGTATGTTATTTCTTCCAGAGAACGCTTTTCAGCAAGGAAAATATCCAAGGATTATTACATATATCAAGAGGGATAAGTCTCACAGTTAGGACTGAATGAAAAAAAAATTACAGAAAGATATATACAGAATGAACCATTTGATGTTATTTAGGAATATACTCATATGTGACTCAACAATAAAGAAAAAGAAGGGAATTATAAAAATGAAATAACATTCAATCCAGCATTACCTCTGGAGGAAAGAAAAAGATGCAATATTTTACAAGATAGAGAATACATACAATCCATACAATCATTTCTCCTATTAAATGATTCTTTAAATAGTGGATACAATAGTTTTTATAAAACTATTTATTGTAAAGATGTTGAATTGCATCGAACTAGCACTAATTTTTTTCACCATAAAATAGCTTATATATGTAGTTCCTAATTATGTAGGAAAACAAAAACAAACATGCTGATTAGGAAATAGTAGCTGAGTCGAAATATAAAGGTGAAAGTAAATGCTAACTAAAACCCAAACACCTTGAGAAAACAGCCATAGGCATTTTGGGGACTGGACTTCAATACCTCCCTTAATGCACATGCACATGGCTTTCTTTTTACAATGAGATAATGCTTTCAATTATGCTTTACCTGGTGGGCACTAGTTGAGGGCCAGGCACACGGAAATGCAGCCTCAATTCCTACTGTCTCTTTCACTTTACTTGTCCCTGGGAAAGTCTCTTAGTCCTAACATCAGTAACATTGAATAAATACTCATTTAATGCCTATCTGTTCTGAAACATGAACAAGTCTTCTGTTTAAAGGAACAAGAACAGATTTACATATTGGCATTGGCCTGAAGGTTTAAATATTGACTCTCTGAAAGCTCAAGCATCAGGAAATTCTAACATTGGGGACATTCTATCAAAAATGCCCTGCCCCTGGGCATTTCAATTTCATAAATTGAAATTCATGAACTATTGACAAGAGCTTATCTTCATTACCTTATGGGAGAAAAATAAAGGGAAGTAATAATGGTAATGAGTAGTGGAAAAAGGGGGAAAATGCACTGTATTTTCTTACCCTCAATTAATTAAGGCTGGGTGTGTGTGTGTGTGTGTGTGTGTATATATATATATATATACACACACACACGCACACATACATACATATATATATGTGTGTGTATATATATATACACACACATATATATACACATACACATATATATATACACACACACACATATATATGTGAGCATTGTAAATTCTGAGACTTAAAATGGAAGAAGGTAGAATAAGGTTGAGAAACCTATCATAACAATAATGATAATAATGGTATTGATTACTTTTGCATTTGTAGATTACTTTATAGATTTTTCATAGTTTTTTATACATTCAATCACTGTATATCATTACAGCTTGTAAAACGAATTTTCCCAGCATGAATACACTATATTTTAGTACAGTTAAAGATATTATCATACACATTATCAGTGGATAATTTTCCATTTTGGTGTTCCTTGAATGTTTGCTTCTTTCTTTTATCTCTTGATTCCCATTCTCTCAACTTCCCCCATTTCTCACTCAACTTCCATACTGTCTCTAGCAATTGTTACCCATGCTTTATATGTTCCAATCTTTCCGCTTCTGCCATAGAATGCAGACATTTGGTATGTATTAAGTAGGACATACAATGTCTCTCTTTCATGGTCTGTGAGTTGCTTTGCAGTAAATCATAGATCTTAAGTTATTTCATTTATCAATACATGAGTCATCTAAGATGCAGAGGATATATTATTTATTCAATGAATCAGGAATTCAGACCAAAAGAAAGTTTAAGGTTTTATTATTATTTACTATTTTTTTTATTTCCCTGTGTGCGTGTGTGTGTGTGATTTACTTTACATCAGAACTAAAAGTGAAACTATAACATCAAGTTGCTAATGAGTAGTTCATGGTTCTTTTATGCTGAGGAACATACATATTTACTTTAAATCAAATCTGCAAGGAAACCAACATGTTATCTAATAAATTACATTTAAATACAGATCCACTTAACATTTTACTGATGTACTTAAAACTTTAGGTTAAAAACTGAATTAAATGAGTGCTGCATTTTGAATATTTTGCAAATAACATCTATAAACAGTAAGCTTTGCAAAGATAACTCTGGAATGAGAAGAATTATAGAGATGTCAGTGGATTTCCATTCAAAATGAGGAGCAAGATATTAGAGAGTTTAAGTTATCCAAAGTCATGTAGATTTTCTAGGGTACAGTTTAACCGATATGGAATGCGTATGGAGTATATAATATGAGGAAGCTCAAGCATTTATTTACTCTGTAGTGTCAATTTGATTATTATTTTAATTATCAAATTGTATAATTATGGTACCTTCTTCCACCATCATTGAAACATAATTTAAAAACATAATATAAAATTGTATTTATTTATATTGTGCAATTTAATGTTTTAATATATGTATGCATTGTGAAGTGATCATCACAATCTAGCTAATCAATTTATCCATCATGTCACATAAGTTTTTCTTGTGGTGAGAAAATTTCATGTCTACTCTTTTAGTGATTTTCAAGGATACAATTCATTATTATTAACTATAATCACTGTGCTATACAGTAGATGTCCAGAACTTATTTATTCTGTCCACTTGAGCATTTGAACCTTTTATTTTAATTCTCAGATACATTATATTTATTAACAAAAGATAAAATACAAAATATACGCCGATGTCAGACTTTCTGTTGAACTGTCCTTTATGAAAGTAGGGATAGAAAATTAAATTTTTGATAATTCCTATTTGCTATTTTGGTTTCTCATTCGTCTGAATCTAGAAACCATATATATATATCCATAGTACTTGAAAATTTAGCTTGGTTGCTCTCTCATCATCACTATTTCTGAGATTCTGACTTAACTCAATACCCTACAAGTGATTTTTGACACCCCAAAAAGGAATTAAAAGTCAGTGTATTTATGGAGTCTTTGAATCTTTTCACAGACATCTTTCTAATTTCATCAGTCCCCTCCAAACTCCTGACAACCCCCATGCTACTCTCTGCTTCTCTAAATTGGCCATTTTTAGATCCGCATGATAGAAGTGAGATCATTCAGTATTTCTCTTTCTTCATGTAGTATATGGATTTAGCATAATGTCCTCCAGATTTATTAATGTTGGCACAGTTGACAGGATTTCCTCCTTTTAAGGGCCAGATAATATTCTATGCACCTTTCTTTTTCTTTCTTTACTTTTTTTTTATGTTTTTGCCATAGGGCATGTGCAGTCTCTGGAGAAAGACAGAGAGAGAAAGATACAGAGACTGGGGAAATGAGAAATCCTCCTCGGGGGGAGGAGTGGCCATGCTGTTAATCTCTTCTCCTCCTGGGATTTTGGGCATGCATGCACCTGTGCCTGGCATGATTTTTGAGCTGCTCTGGGATTCGAACTGTGTGGGACATTTTCTATCTTCTTTATTCATTCATCTGTTGACATGCATTTTGGTTGATACCATATCTTGGCTATTGTAAATAACGCAACAATAAACATGGCAACTATTATACAAAGTCCATTTTTGTTAAAGTACAGCTTGTGGGGGTCAGCCGAGGGTGTGGTGGTTAAGACACTGGGCTCCCACATGGCTGACCATGGTTTGAATCCTGGACCTGATGGCTTAAAAATCACACCAGTTGCAAGTGCATGTGTGCCCAAAATCCCAGGAAGAGATTGGAGGAGAAGGGATTGAAGCATGGCCATCCCCCCACGAAGTGATTTGTCACTTTCTCTCTCTGTCTCTCTCTGTCTTTCTCTGTCTCTCTCCAGAGATACAGAATAAATAAAATAGAATAAAGTATATTTTATGTACAGAAATGCATTTATCAACATAAAGATACAAGTTTATTAAATTTTCCAAATATACCATATCACCTTGTATAAACAGACTGAGAATAAAAGCCAAATTATTATCAGAATCCCAGAAAATTTCTGCTCCTTTGAAGTCATTAGCACCCCTATTCTCAATTAGAGCAATGCAGATGAAATTCACTTTTTGAATTTACGAAGTTTAAAATAAGCACTTTTGGTCTCTAGATGTTACTTCTCCACACTGAATTTATGATATACAACCATGCGGTCACATGGAGTTACATGTAGTCAAGGCACGATTGTTAAATCAATTTTATTATCGATCAAAGTTTTGGTTGTTTATAATTGTTGGTAATGACCAATATTAGTTCTTAGCTAGTTAGCTACTTCAAAGCATTTACTCATGACTCATGGCTTTGGATGAACACATGTGCATGTTTCTTTTGGGTTTATCCCTAGAAATAAAGTAGCTTGATCTTGCTTTATTTAAACTTTAATAGATATTGATAAATAGATATCCAAAGTGCTATGTGACAGAATCTGCTGGTCTAAATCCTTGAAAAAATGTAGTATATGGCACTTCATTGAATTCTTAGACAAACTTGCAAATGATTTCTTTAAAATGTTGGATCTTCCAACCCACAGGCTTTGTATATGATTTCCTTTACTTGGATCTTTAAATTATCCTCGTGTTTCATAATTTTCGATGTAGATGATTTATACAAGTTTCATATGCTACTTTTAAATATTTAGAGTAACTGGTATTATAGACAGCCTAATGTTTAAATTTAAACTTTATATTTTTTACTTCTGGAATATAGTAAATATAACTTACTTTATTAAGTAAACTTTTATTTTGAGACAGCATAGATTCAGTTACTTTTGTTAAATTTGTAAGAAATAAGAGAGAACTAATGCCCTCTTCTCCCAATTTCCCCACAGGAAACAACTTTCAAACTGCAATAGAATATTAAGGTCAAGGTAGTCCCATTTTCCAGTAAAGACATGAAAGTTACGTTGTCACAAGGACACCTCACACTACCTTTTTGTGTTCATACGGTCCTCATCTTTCATTCCTGGCCACAAATAATCTGTCATGTAGTATCATGCTTTCCTTTTAAGAATGCCATAGAAACAAAATCATGTAGCATGTATTTTGATACCGGATATTTTATTTAGCATAATTTCTTACAGGTTCTTCTAAGTTATTGTATGTATCAGTAGTCTGTTCCTTTTTATTGTTTAAATTGTATTGCATGCTATGAATGCTCCACAGTTTGTTTAACCAAACCACAGTAAGACATCTGGGCTATTTCAGGTGGGGCTATTTCAAATTATACTTCTAAGAACACTGCTATGTAGGTTTTTGTGTAAAACTAAGTTTTTGTTACTCTGGGATTTTTGGGATTGTCGTAGAGACCAATTAATAAATTGTACAATGTTTCTATGCTTAGTTTTACAAAACTGGCTTTGCTACTTTACAGAGTGAGTTTACCATTTTACATTTCCACTGACAATGTAAGAGCGATACAGTTTTTCTTTCATCCTTGCCATGATTTGGTTCTGTCAGTAGTTTGATTTTAGCCATACAAAGATATATATAGTGATATGTCATCATGGTTTTAATCTGTATTTCTCTCAGATATAATGCAGTTGCCCATTTTTGTGTGTGCTTTTTTGTTATTTGTGTGTCTTAGTTGTTAATTGCCAATTTTCTAATTAGATTGTTTACTTTTGTTCATTTTTTTATTTGTGAATTCTTTAAGTTTTTTACGTGATCAGGATACAACTTATTTATTAGCTATGTGGTTTACAAATATTACCTCCTAACCTTTAGCTTTTCTTTGTATTCTGAAAACAGGGTCATTTGCATAACAAATATTTTGCTTTAAAGTGATGACAAATAGCATTAATATTTTAATTTGGTTTTCTACATCTCCAGTTTTAGAATATAGAGGTTTGATTGATTTTTGTATATGATCTTATATTCTGTGCAGTAACTGAATTTGCTTTCTAGTTTTATCTGTTTGCTTGTTTATTTGTTCAATATCCTTTGAAATTGCTTACATCAAAATCATATTATTGACAAATAGGGACAAATAGGGGGGTGTTTTAGTTCTTCCTTTATAATCTGAATGCTCTTTATTTCTTTTTCTTTCCATACTGCAATGGCTAGAACTTCTTGTATTATATTGGAAAAAGTAGTAAGAAAGAATCTTTCTTGGCATTTTACTTGTCTTACAATGAAAACATGTGGTTTTACAATGTTAATTATGACATTGCCAGTTTTTTGTAAATTTTCTGATGGAGAAAGTACTTCTCTATCCCTACTTTACTGGGTTTTTTAAATCATGAATGTTTATTCAGTTCTGACAAATATTTTCTTATGTATAAGTTGATATGATTATTATATTTCCTTTTAAAGATGTTATGTAGTATATTATATTTATTCATTTTGAGTACTGAACACATTTGATGATGTACCTGAATTAAATCCCACTTGGTCATGGTGTCTAATTTATTCTGAAACAGATCATTTAATTTTTAATATTTATTTTTTTCTTTCTATATTTTCATTTAGTTCTATGGTTTTCTTTCCTTTTTCTAAATGTCTGCATTTGGTTTGGTATCAGGGTAATATTAACCTCACAAAAGTAGTTTTAAAGTACTCTCTCATATTCTATTCCAGAAAAGAATGATAAAATTGATTTTATTTCATCTTCAGATGTTTAGTAAAATTCTCTACTGATACCTTATTTCTGGATTTTTTTTTGAAGAGAACTATAAGTATTAATATTTAATATCAATATACAAGGTCTAGGGTTTAAAAGACTCTTCAGGTGATCAATTTTATCTTGATTGAGTTTTGGCAGTTTATATTTTACAAAAAACAAAATGGCCCAAATTCTAAGTAGCCAAATTTATGAGACTAAACCTATAAATAGTATATCCTTATTTAATTTTACTTTTAATGGTTGCAAAACATGTAGTGATATCTCCTATCTCATTCTCAATGTTGGAAACTCGTGTCTTCTTTCTTCTTAAATTTGTCATTATTGATAGTTTTAGTAATTTCTTTATAGAATCATGTATTTTTATTGATTTTAATTGTATTTCTCCTTTCAGCGATATTGATCTCTCTCATCTTTGTTATTTACTTCCTTCTCTTATCTCTGGCTTCATTTTTTTCTTCTTTTTCTAGTTTCTTCAGCTACTGACTTAATTTGATTTGATAATTTCTCTTTCCAATAAAATTTTGGAATTTTTTTTTAGTTCCATGCATTTTCCCTCTCAGCCTGTATTGGCTCCAATTCATTACTTTTGATATGTTTTATATTTATTTTCATAAAATTTTATGTTTTGAAATTCCCTTTGAGAATATTTATTGACTTATGCATTATTTAGAAATGTACTGTTTAATGCCCAAGCATGGGTGATATCTCTGTTGCTTTCTGTTACTGGTTTCTAGTTTACCCTCATTTTTGTCAGATTATATATTTTCTTTTAACAGCAATTCTTGCAAATTTGTCAATTTTATGGCAAAAGCCATAGTCTATCATTTCCTATGCTATGTGGATATTTGAAAAGAATATGTGTTTTATGTTGCTGGATGAAATATGTTATCAGTTTGATTCTATTGGTGGATAGAACTCTAAGTTTTATTATGTCTTTGCTGATTTTCTGTTTAGAGGTTCTATCAGATGTTGATAAGTAGCTGCTGAAGTCTTTAATTACAACTCTATCACTTTTGCTTCATCTGTTTAGAGGCTGTGTTGTTCTGTGCATACACATTGAAGATTGTTATATCTTTCCAAGTAGATTTCTCCTTTTGTCTTTATGTACTGGCCCTCTTCATCTCTAGTAATTTTATTTCCTTTGAAGTGTTGATATAGCCACTCCTGCTCTTCTCTGATTGAGGATTGCCTGGTATATACGCTGACATAGTGGTAAAGCACAAAGTTCTGCAAGCCAGTCCCACATGTGAAAGCTCCTAGTTCGAGTTTGCAGACTCCCTGAGTACACTGGGCACAAGCTTGCCCATAAGCTGGAGCAAACTGAGGGTTAGGGGTAAATTGAGGTGCTAGATCCTTTTGGGAGAGCTCTTTCTGTTTCTTTCCCTCTCTTTCTCTCTCTCTGTCACAGTCATTCATGGAATAAATATATAAGTACACATTTTTCAAAAGCTATATTCATCAAATATTTGAAAATAAAGTGACATATCATTTCAAATAGTCCATTGATCTTCAAAAGACATCACAAAGAAATTGTGTATTTCAAACTTAAGGATAACAAAAACAACATATCGAACTTTGTATGCATAGCTAAAGCTGTGTTAGAAGGGAAATTATTAGTTTAAAGTTTATTATTAGGAGAAACATAAAATTTAAAATTATGCTGTTAAAAAATAAAAACCAAATTTAAATAAAAACAAAAAGGAAATTACAAGAAAAAAATTAAAATGTTAAATATGACTAATAATAGATTAGTGACTTCAGAAATCCACTTTTACATTTATAGTCAACTTACTATCAATAAAAGAACTAAGGTAATCAAGGAAAATAATATTATTTTTAATAAATAGCTTTGGAACAAATGGATAAACATCAAAATATGATACTGACTATGATTTTACTTTGTATTATATGTAAAATTTAATCATCTCAAACTAGATATAATTCTAAAAATTAAAAGAAAAGAAACCAAGTAAACTATGCATGTGAACTTGGTGTAGGCAAACATTTTTTGAGCAAGAAAAAAGTACTAATCACAAAAGAAAAAGCAATAAATTTCAAATTAAAAGCTTCTGCTTATCCAATTATACTAATAAGAAAATAATGAGGCAGCACACAAATTGAAAAATATGACTGTTCACATTATAATAAAATCAAACTTTATTGAGAATTCTTTTTTTTTAAAGAATTATTTTATTTAACTTTATTTATTATTATTATCATTATTATTTTTCAGTTTGAACAGAGAGAGACAGAGAGAGGAAGTGAGAAAGCAAGCCACCAGGTCCAAGACTTGAACCGTGGTCGGCCATGTGGGAGTCCAGCGCCTTTAACCACCATGCCACTTGCTGGCCCCTTTATTGAGAATTCTTACAAATCAAAAACTAAAAAGTTAATTAAACTTCCCTTACCCTCCCCCACACACAAAATGGGCAAAATACTTGAATAATCAGGCATTCACAAAAGAAAATAAATCAATTGCCCATAAGAACAAGAAGTGGTACTCAACACCACTAGTAATCTGAGAACTGTAAATGGAATTCTAGTGAATTACCTACCACTTTTAGATAGAACAGTAAAATTGAAAATGGGATTATCTACAAATTTTTTTTCTATTTTTTTTTTTGTTAGTTTTGCTGTAGGGCATGTTCAATGGACAGAAAAAGTGAGAAATAGCCATCCAGTAGGGATGACCATGCTGCAATCCCTTCTCCATTTGACTCGGGATTTTGAGCACTCACTCACAACATGCATGTGACATGAATTTCAAGCTGCCAATTCTGGGACTCAAACCATGAAGTCATCCATGTGGGATCCTGTCACCTTAACCCCCATGCGACCTGCTCACTCAATCTACAATTCCTATATGCAAATAATGCCTAATTTACTAGAATGGTTTGACTTACTTATTTTACTTGACAAAGGTGCAAAAGTGATGCATATTTAGTAGAAATCAGCCTTCAGATTTTGAATTTTGTCTTTTCTCAAGCGGATCATATTTGATACATAACTCTTTGACCAGCTGCAGCAGCTCCCCATCAGCATGCAATCTTGAGGTCAAACAACTGAAAATCTATAGTTTACTATGTTAATAGATACTATTGTATCTATTATAGTAATGTAAGTGTTCTGAGCATGTTTAAGTCTAGACTAAGCTATGATGTTTGGTAAATGAAATTTATTAAATGTATTTTTAGACTTAAGACTGTTTCAATTTATGATGGATATTGAGCTATAACTTTATTATTAGTCAAGGCTCATCCATTAGAAAATCAAAAAAATTTTAATAAAACTAGACATACATCCATTTTTTGGTCCAGCAATTCCTAATCTTAGTAAACTCAAAATAAATAAAAATTTCTATCTGCTGAAAGACTTTACAAGAATGTTCCAAATAATTTTATTCAGAGTAATACAAATCTAGAAAGTACACAAATGTCCATTAACAACAGAATAATTTAAACAAATTTGCATATTCAAAAACAAAAATAAGCAACAACAAAGAACAGCTATTAACACACATGAGACAAGAATAAATCTAGGGACTAGCAGATGACACAGCAGTTATGTTGCTGGACTCTCAATATGACTGATGGTGGTTTGGGTCTCAGACCCAGTGGATTCAGAATTATACAGGGTACATGTGTGTACATGTCCAAAATCCCAGGAGGAGAATGGAGAAAAAGGTATTGCAGCATAGCCTTCCCCCCTAGAAGGTAATTTCTTACTTTCCCTCTCACTGTTTCTGTCTCTCCAGTAAGCACACAGGCCTTAAGGTAAAAACCTCTAAAAAAAGAAAGAAAGAAAGAAAGACTAAATCTTAGAAACAATCTTTCCAGCGAAAGAACTCAAACACAAAGACCACATACTATGTGATCTAATTTACATGAAATTTAAAAATGAGAACAGTTTATGTATCTGTAGAGGGAAAGAGGCATTCGCTGAAAAGTTGTCTAAAGAGCTTTCTGAGTTGATGGAAATGTTTTGTATTTCATTAATTTGGTTATTCTATGGTGTATCCATTTTTCAAAACTCTTCAAATGACTGAATGTTCCACCACATTTTAATTATGCCTTAATAAAAAACAAATCTCTCTTATAAACAAAAAACTTGGAATAGCTATCATATTATTTTTATTATTCATCATTGATTTCAAAAATTGTGAATAACATAAAATAGAGAGTATTATGGAAACCATGTGTTAAGAAAAGTTAAATCACCATTACTTGGCAAATTTAGATTCTGTATTTTGTTTTAACAATTTGACACTTGTGTTACTATCTAAGCCTTGGAACATATATTTGTCAAAATCCTCTTTCCTATAGGGATTCAGATTAGATTAGTTAATCAAAGGAGCTAATTACATGATTTCAAAGGCATCAGAGAAACAGAGACCATTTTTTCTCAAATGGTTGTGATGGTCACACATGATGATAGTCAATGTCATGTTCCTTCATGAGCATCAGTTTTCTCCTTCCTTTCCATCTTGATATTCATCTTAACTTTCTGGTTACTGGCTTTGCTGGTCAGTAGGAGTCCTGCTAGTAGATCATGGTTAAGGCAGTGGATCCTCCATGTCTGACTGTGCAGTTTGAGTCTCAGACCCAGTGGCTTGAGAAACATGCTGGGTGCATGTGTGTGGGAGCCCAGAATCCTGAGAGGAGAATGGAGAAGCAGGGTTGTAACATGGCCACTACACACGGAATGGGGGGGGGGGGGTGGAGAGAAATGATTCTCACTTTCTCTCTCTCTCTCTCTGTTTCTTTTTCTTTCTCTGGTAAATGCATGTGCCCATAACAAATTAAAATAAATAAATAACAGTTCCAAACTCACCACTGGGCTTGGCCAAGGACTTACACAGGCAGTGGTCACATAGAAATTATGGTTGACACAGAGGAAGCAATGTCAGTAGATGTCATATAAATGGTTGTTTCCACAGCTTTCCAGAAGCTTCTCTTTTGTGGTACCACTTCCATATCTAGACCAAAAGGGTTTCTTGAGTTTTCTTTCAAGCTCTACTTTTTATGACCATTCTTGAGCTTCATAAGGCAAAGTTAGTGACTATTTTTCTAATTTGATAATTTCTGCTTCTAGATAGTCACTCTCCCAGCTTCTCCTGTATTCAAATAAGTTTTAATTTCCATATGAGGTCTCTCCCTCTTCCTCCCTCTCTCTTCCTCTCTCTCTCTCTTCCTCTCTCTCTCTCTCTCTCTCTCTCTCTCTCTTGGTAACACTCATAATGACTATCGTGTTAACTGAATTCTGATTGATATTTTGTGGTTGGAAAGGACATAATATTAACATTATACTTTATGTTTCATGAAAAAAAATGTATTATGTGCTATCAATATGATTAGCCAGATGACAATTTCAATACAAGTATGAGCTGAGAATAAAGATAATTAGTCATTTTACAGGACTCTATGTTAAGATATTTTAATTAGGTTAAAGTTAGATCAACACATCTGGGAAGCAGTAGATATTTAGCTTATTTATGTATTCAGACAATCACCAGTATTGGTGTTTTCAACTGATGGTGTAGTTAGGGTGTCCTATTGCCCTGACCATCAGTCAAGGCTGAAGATTTAGGTTTTTAAACTTCCACTACATGAACTCAGTTTGCCCTGGGCATTCACACAAAGTTTGGGTATTAAATGAAAGAGAGAATGGAGCAAGCACGCAAGCTTCGTAACCACATTGACTTGGGAATTATACCAATCCCTTCTGCAATAACATTTTTGTTACAAAAAAGGTGAATATGAGATGATAGCTATCACTGATTCATGGTGATATTAGGATTCCACATGGAGAATCTAAGAAGGAGCAAAGTCTTAAGAAGCCTCTGATTATGTTCTCTGAGAAGATTCATTTGTTCACTGTCTTGCCAGACTCCTGCTACCAACCTTGGGGAGCATCATCTTTATCCTTCATGACTGCATCTAAGGGAGTTGTTTTGAGAATGTGTGCTTTTGCAGCCTGCATTCTGTTCTTTGAAGTTCATAGGCCAGAGCTCCATTTTAAGGCTTAATCCTTCAAGTAATTTTTAGGTCAGGTTTTGGTTTGTCTGATGACATCATTTCCTGAAAAGCCTACTAAGCTTCTGTGTAACTTCTTTCCAGGCAAGTCTCTGTGCCATAAATATATCTCAGATTATTTTCTTGGCATCATTCTTACATCTGTTTTTATTTTTGTGTTTCCTGGACACTATAAGTCCTCATAACTAACACCAGTGTCCCAGCTGTCTCTGGAAACACGTGCTACCATTATCCCTTGTTCTATGTAGTGCTGACCTCTAAGTGGGTACTAGATATTTCAGGTCATGTGACCACAGACAATTGGAAGGGAAGACAGCAGAGTATCTAGCATTTACAACTTTAGTCATGGCAGATGATTTTTGCCTTTTACCAAGGATCCTAAGATAATAAGTTATCCAAAGAATAGGTGTACATATGTGGTACTAGTAGATAGCGTAACAGTTACATCAGTGAATTCTCACATAGTCAACCATGGTTTGAGTCCTGGACACAGTAGCTTAAAACTCATGCCAAGCGCGTGTGTGTGTGTGCCCAAGATCCCAAGAGGAGAATGGAGGAGAAGGAATTGCTGCTTCGTGGCATACCCCTGGGGGGTGATTTCTCGCTTTCTGTCTCTGTCTCTCTGGTGAGTGCACACTCCCTACAGCAAAACTCTCTCTTGAAATAAAAAAGTATGCATATGCTAAGAAACACCCCAAATAAAAAAATTTCTTACATTTATGTATGGCAATTTTAAAATGTATTCTTAATAGCCAATGAAACCACCCTTCTCTTATTCATTTTAAGTTAGTAATTCTTTTTCTTTTCAGCTATTCCACATACATTTTAATATTTATCTTAGCTTTACTTCATTTTACAGAAATACAATCACATATTGTACCCCATTCTCCATGGGATACATTCTGTCTCACTGACATTCTGATGTGTTCCTGTTTAAACCATTTTCTTTCCTGGCTCATCTGGAAAGTAAAATAACAAAATTGTAAAATTTGAGTAATTTTCCTTTTTTTAAAATGCCATGCTAGAGAGAGAGAGTGCAAGGGGGAATTAATAACACAATTCCTTTTCTTTTTCCTATTTCTTCAGACCATTAAGATCCTAGACGCACCACATCATGCCACACCAAGCCCCCACACTGGGCCTGGATCCTAACCACAGTCAGCCATGTGGGTTCTAGCCTCCTCTGCATAGCACCTAAGCACTGCACTGGGGCAGCCCAAATACGTCCCCAGTTTTCATGGATCTTAGAAGTTTTGCCAAAGCCAGACTATATATATAGTTAATTTATAGTAAGGAGGGGCTGGCAGGTGGCGTGGTGGTTAAAGAGACTGGACTCCCATGTGGATGGCCACAATTTGAGTCCTGGACCTGGTGGCTTGCTTTCTCACCTTCTCTCTCTCTCTCTCTCTCTCTCGTCAAATAACTAACTAAATAAAGTTAAACAAAATAATTCTTGAAGAAAAATTTATAGTAAAAAATTTTGTAGTTGTAATGAGAATGCTAACTAGAGACCAATTCAATTTGCTTGGTTATCTTTCTTTTGATTTAAGCATCCCATGGGCAGCTTTATGAACCTTTAAAGAGTACCATTATTAGTCTTGTTGTAATTTTAACTTGTCCTGTTTAACACTAACTTATCTATTGCAGTGTTTGTGATGTTTTCTTAAAGAGGCAAATAACTGTTTTTCTCTCACTGAGTGCTTTTTGCCTAATTGTGCCCGTGCCAATTGTTACTGAATATTTAATAGTATGCATTTAATTCTAATGTTTTTCTTCTTTCCTTTCCTAACTGAATTGTCCTCAGGCACCAGAAACATAAAAGTGTCACTGACATATTTTGTTTACAGCACATAAAATAAAATAATGTTTTGACAAAAATTTGGTTAACATATTTCAGACTGATACGTTACCAATTTAAGTTTTAAATGTAATATAAAATAACAGAGCTTAAAAGCTCTTGCATGGTGCAGCCCAGTGGCAGAGTAATAGCAAACTGAACTGCAGTGCTGGAAGTCACGTGGTGGACCTTGGGTTCCCACCCCGGGATCAGCCTGAAAACATGCTAGAGGTGTGTGACTGTGCATGAGATCCTGGAGGGCTGGGAGAAGAGAGCACAGTGGGACCAGACCCTGGTGAAGGTCCTTCTCTCTGTCTTGGTCCTTCTCTCTGTCTTGCTCCCTCATACAGGCACATACTCTCTACAATGAAAACGTGAGTCAATTTAAAAAATTAATGTAGAAGTGATTGTGCCAATTTCCAAAGTACTCTTTCTTTAATAAAAGGTTTCAACAGATTTATTTTATAAACAGCATTTTATGTCTATTTAGGTAGTTAAACAGAATGAGAAGATCTGGACTATATACCTATGAACACCTGAATAAATCACCAGTAACAAGTGAGAGTGTGAAAACAACTCATTTTAGGAAGTCAGTAATCTGAACAGGTTTAGAAATAGCAACACTCCCCACCCAGCCCCTAAATCTCCAATTGCATGGAGCATTCCAGTGCTTACAGAATATCTTAATATAGAATCCCTGAAAATAAAAATCCTCTGAGCTCGTATTTTAAGGGCATCTAGACTGCAATGCTACCCATGATAGAAGTAAAATAAAAGTAGAAAAAAAGAATTTGTAGAAGTCATTTACATACATTCAGACCAATCATATATACGTAGCGCACTTCAGATACGCAAACAGGAAATATCAAGATGCAAACTGAATACATTTTTAGACTGTCTCGCTTTTAATATAAATAGATTCTTCTTATTAGGTACCTTCCTATGAACTTCTTGTTAACTATAAGAACAACCTCAATTCTGCAGACTGGATTCCTTCCTCATTAGCTATAGAAAGGGTTAATATATCTCTGACAGGTGTGATATTGGTGTGGCTGCAAAGCGATGACGTTACCTTTTCGGTAATCCTGACAGAACTGTTCTGTCAGTCTACCAATGTAGGTGCCAGTTTTGTGCAACATAAGCACCTGGCCAGAACTCAGTGCTGGCATTTACACTTGGAGCATCGTAAAAAGTTTTTCAGGGTACTGTGTCCCTTGCTCCTTCATTGCTTAATCTCTCTCTCCAAATCAAATTACTCAATTCAAAAAATACACTTTTATTAAGTTAATTCTAATATTGTTGATGTTTTAATAAAACAATTATGTGAAACATTAGAATTATGCTGAGATAGTCAGCCGTTGAAAAACGTCTTGCTATTAGTGCTCTATTAATAAAAGTTTTGAAAACATTATAGAATGGTTGTAAGAAACTGTTGTTATGCAAATAATCAATTGGCTTTTAGTTTGGGCAAAAGAGGCTTACATACTTTATAAGCCTGAAAAAAGAAAGCCTGAAGTTGAGAATCATTTCATATTTCTTATAGAGCTAGAATGTGTTTATAAATAAATACAATTCTATACAAAGAGATAATTTCCTCAGTTCTCTGCAAAAATAAATACACTTCACTTTGTAGTCTGAACAACAGAAAACATCCATTTTTCAAATGGATAGAAACAACAAGTAGAAGCAATATCACTTTTAATAATAGTATCTTGCTTTTAAAGTTTCCTTTAGAGAGAAATTTCTTCTATCTGATTTTGTCTGTTGGTGTTTGATGGTGTTCCATTAATAGAAAGCATCTCTTTTATCTAGGCTGTCAAGAAATTAAAAGATAAGGACCAAGACAGATGAAAACAATCACCTTTATTGCTTGTAGGGTGGGTATTGAAAAAAGTGGCTCATATTTCTGACCAACCAGCTCAGTCACTGGGGCAATGAACCTTTTTAAGGACCCCCTCTTGCACATGATGGAGAACATTTGGAAGCACGAGCTCCATGCACACTGGGAATTTCTCAGAAAAAGAGGAAATAAAAATAATCATGGCAATGTATGGTAAGTTACTCATCCCAATAAAGCCCAAAACTTAGGTAACGCCTCCTTCCTGTATAGGAATTATTGATGGAGCAAGTAAGGGTCAAGTTTTTTTTTTTTTTTTTTTTTTTTCACTTTTTAAAAATTTTACTGTAGGTCTCGTGCACTGGCCAGAGAAAGACAGAGAGAGAGAATGTGAGAAATCACCCCCCCCCACCCCCCAGGAGGGATGGCCATGCTGTAATCTCTCCCTCACCCTACTCTGGATTTTGGACACTCATGTATGTGCACCCATAGTGCTTTTAAGGTGCCAGATCTGGAATTCCAACCATACAGTAGGCCATGTGGGATCCAGTTGTCTTAACCATCACTCGACCTGGCTGGCCTCAGGGCAGGATTTTTAACTAATATAAAGTGTAGACCAGTCAAGTTCTAGCTATATGGAATGAAAGATCAGAAGTTGGATAAAAATATGCTATATCTTATCATTCTGCGTCAAAAACTTACAGTTAAATAATAATTTAAAATTGTTTTCCTAATACAATTTCTTTAGCAACTAACACATTTTTGTGAGGGACATTAAAAATAGGATAGTGGAAGTCAAGGCCTTTCTCTTTGGGAGGCTGAAACAAAGAATATATTGAAGGTAAATACATTGTTTCCCTCTATTCTTGAGGGAAACAATGACACTAAATATTCTTGCTATTGAACATTTTAAGAATAGCCAGTGTAATTAAAGGACTAAATATTACTATCATTTCAATTTAATTAAATTTAACTAAAAAAGTAAAAAAGGGGTTAGTGATTATCATACTGGACAATGCATTTATTTTTCTCTTTTGGTTTTTGCTAATAGGCCATATGCACTTGTCAAAAAGAGAAAGAAAAAAACAGAGAGAGAGAGTGAGAAATCATCGCCCGGTGGGATGGCCACAACCCATCCTTTCTCCTCAACTTTCCTCTCGGGATTTTGGGCATGCGTGCACATGCACTCAGTGGGAATTTCAGGCCACTGAGTCCAAGGTTCAAAATGCACAGCCAGCTATATAAGATCTAGCACCTTAACCTTCATGCCACCTACTGACTCTGACAATGTATTTTAAAATATGTCAAAGAATAATATGCATTTTTAGCCAGAATATATTGAAACTAATGAAGAGAGACAGATACTTGAGATCAAGGATCAGAGGCCAACAAGAGAAGTGCCCTGGTAGCCTTCTCTGACCATGTAGTCCTGACCAGGTTGAGTCTGACCAGGAAGGCTTGGTTTCCAGGCTCTGAGAAACTTCCTTGTATATTCTATTAGGAATAGCTTGGGAGAGATTTGGAGAAATTTGAGAAAAAAATACATTTCTTTTATAATATGTGGCCATATACAGGTCAGGATTAGAAAACTATAAGTATTTTAAAGAAAATAAGGATTATAGAAAATGAAAAGATTTCCTTAGCCAGATAAAGAGTTTATTCTGGGACAAGTATGGAAAAGACTCTCATGTTTTCTGATAAAACCAGCTTTTAGGTCTCCATGGAGCCTCTGAGGTATGCTATTTGGCACACTCTGGAGTATATTTTGGGAGCTAAGTTGTGCTTGTAATCTTGTTCTTTTCATCCCCTATACCTGTCCTATTGACATGTAGACATGAATAATGGAGAACGTTGGTCTAAATAAAAAGAGAGAAAGAAGGAGCCCCACCAGAGTTTTATTATCTGGGTTAGGCGACTTATGAGTCTTATTTTGGTTTATACACACAGACACACACATACACACACACACACACACACACATACACACACACACACACACACACATACACACACACACACACACACACACACATATATGTATTTTTTTTTTCTTTTTTAGGAGAGGTTTTTGCTATAGGGTGTGTGTGCTCACCAGCCAGACAGAGAGAGACAGAGAGACAGAAAGTGAGAAATCACCCCCCAGGGGAGATGGCCACGCTGCAATCCCTTCTCCTCCATTCTCCTCTCGGGATTCTGGGCACGTACACACACGCACCTGGCATGAGTTTAAGCCACCGGGCCTGGGATTCAAACTGCGGTCAACTACGTGGGAGTCCAGTGACATAGTCATTATGTTAACTGCTGGTCCCCTATATATAGTATTTTTAATAGTATTTTTTTAAGATAGCTCTATAAGTTTCTGTTTCTAGCAGAAGAAATACTCAATGAAATGAGTTATTACTCTACAAATTCTTCTTCTTGTAATGCTTTTCCAGTAATTCTTCAGGTGGATGAATTTATCATGTAAGGACTAGCATTGAGTGTTATTTTTTTGAACACTTCACTAAGCCACAAAGCTGTTGTTCTCACTTCCTTTTATAATTTGTAATGCAGTTTGTATTTACCTTCAATATATTTTTTGTAAATTTCCCTCTATCCACAGCTACTGATTTTCTAGTATGAGTTAGAGAGTGTGCTAGGGAAACACACACACACACACACACACACACACACTTATCCATAATGTGGTAAGAGCCAGCAGAGATTTGTACTTAGCACAGTGCCACCTTAGAAGAGGGAATAATTGACTCTGTTTATGGAAATTGGCAAGCTCTCTAGCAAAATGTCATGTGTGAACTAACTATATAAAGAAGAATAGGAGGTGCCCAACTAGGTGTGATAACTAGTCAGTTCCTTATATTTATAAAGGGGTTTGAAAAGAAATAAATGAAATAGATGGGACAGCAGGTGTCATGGTGGTTGAAGCATTGGACTCCCATACAACCCACCGTGGTATGAGTCCTGGACCTAGTGGCTTAAAAATCATGCTAGGCACATGTTTGTACATACCCAAAATCCCAAGAAGAGAATGAAGGACAAGAGATTGTGGCATCCCCTTTGGGGTGATTTATTACTTTCCCTCTCTCCATCTCTCCCTAGCAGAGCATGCACCCTATTACAAAAACCTTTTTAAAAAATGAGAGAAAGAGATGAAATAGAGTTAAAAAAATGAAATGGAAATGAGAATTGAAAAGAAATAAAATTCTGCAAATGATCCACAGAACACTTGAGAATTTGGCAACGTGGACCTGTACAGTATGGAGAAACAGAGAGAGGTTGTCACATAGGTTAGACAAGCTTATTGAGGCCAGCTGCAGAGATCATTAAGTCCCGCTTGTCATGTTCTCATTTGTTAATTAACCATATTACCTCTAAATATATATATATATTTTTAAATCACCCCCCAGGGGTGATGGCCACGCTGCAATCCCTTCTCTTCCATTCTCCTCTCAGAATCTTGGACACGCATGCACATGCGTCCGGCGTGAGTTTAAGCCACTGGGTCTGGGACGTGAACCGCAGTCGACTACATGGGAGTCCAGCGACATAGCCCTTATGCTAACTGCTAGTCCCTAAATAAATTTTCTAAGTACATTTTCTCATTTCCTCAGGATTTTTAGGTTGATGGTTGAATTCTTTTAAGTGGTTGTGGTGTTGGGAGAATAAACCATCAGGAACACGATGATAATATAGGTACGATAATAACATAGGTACATTGGCAAGGCATAAATGTGAGATTTTCTGTAGAGTTAGTAACAGCCTATGTGATTTGAGGGTCCTTCTCAACATTTTCTGTCCAGAGGTTTTTTAAAAAAACTGTACTATCTTTGGATTAAATATTACTCATTTCTGAAGTCAAACTTAAAATTTCTAGTATCTGTGAAGTTAGATAAGAATTACATAAAATGAATTAATTAGTCAGTAGGACAAAGGGTAGCAGAAAGTTTTTAAAAATAAGTAAAAGGTACTCAGAACAAGTGACAGTTTTTATGTATGTCAATTTCCTCTAAAAGCTTGAATAAGGGAACATAAGCTACAGGGAATGAATAAAGCCACGTTCATAGGGGCATTAATATTTCATGAGTATTTAACAATTGCCTCCTAGGGAATTGAAAAAAAGTTTGGAAGTTTGGAGACACGGCAAAAAAAAAAAAAAAAAAAAAAAAAAAAAAAAAAAAACCATAAAAAATAAAAACAAAAAACATAAAGTTAGTTTATTGAGATAAAAAAGATACTGTTGAAAGGTATCTCAAATTTTGACAGTAAGAATATTTAAATAAAAGTAACTGGTGGCAGTGTTTCCATTTGTTTCTAATTTCTTTGGACAAAGCATTACTATGTATGTAGAGGGCATATTGTTCTGTGTATACAGAGGGCATATCACACACATATACATACATGCATATGCATATATATGTACATGTACAATGAAATATAATTAAGGTGTATATAGATAGATATTTACGTGTATGCATGTATATATGTGAACACTCCAGGTATAGTCTCCCTGTTTTTATGTTTCATTCTATCAGAACTAACAGCGTTACTATGTATATACTGCAGGAGGGAGCTGGATGGTGGTCAGATACAATGCTCAGAGAGGCTGACTCACTTTGGTAGGTTCTCGTTCCCATCCAGAGCCCTCCCTGTGTCCATGATACAGGGCTGGCTGTGACTGGGGATGGGTCATGATGTCAGAACCCTGCTGGAATTCTATATTGCTGTCTCTGTCTCTCTCATTCCTAGAGTCAACAAATAAATCTAAAAAACGTATTGTAAGATAATATTTGTTGGGCAATTTAATATTTATTTCCCCCCATCCTCCTTTCTAACAGAACCTCAATTGTACTCAGGTATTGCCTCAGGAAAGATGATGCCAATGTAAAGTTAGAGCTGATCGTGAAATCCGAATTCTCTTGTTTGAGATTGTTGAGGAGATATAAAATCCCAGGGAATATCTGTCAGAAAGATTCTAAGAATGAATTCCCTGACCCATAAAAGAGACACTAGAAGTGCAGATTCCTTTCACAATCTAGATATTGTTGTAGGTAGATACTATGCAGGAAGAGTTCAGCTTGTCTCCTGATGTTAAATCCTGTACTTTACCCCCAAAAAAGCCTATTTTCAGGATTGGCCTTTGGCTGGCTAGTGATTGTTGGGCCCTGAGTTCTTGAAATGTTTTGCTTGATAAGAGTTTTTTAAGTGTGTGTGTGTGTGTGTGTGTGTGCGCGCACACACACACATGTGCCAGAGGCCTTGAGCCATGCTGTATAATTTGGACCCGATTTTAAGCTAGTATTGTGTTTTGTGGTGAACACCTGTCTCTGCTCTGGGCATCTGGACTGTATGTCGCTGATGTCAGTCATGCCAGTACTATCACGGCTAACATGACCAACTCCCCAAAGTATTCTGGACGTGGAGCCCTGGGTGAGCTTCCTTCATTGGCAAACTCAGTGAGCATTGCTCCATCGTCTTACCGGCAGAATTAAGCACACTTGTGCAACCCCACTGAGTGCAAACACCTGAAACCTAGTTCCTAGTGTGTCTGACTGCATCTTGTATGTTTTTTTTCCCTTTGATGAATTTAACCTGCATCTTTTCAGTGAAATAAACTCCAACCTGGAGTATAACAGCTGCCGAGGCCTGTGAGTCCCAGAGAATCTTTGAGCCTGAGGGCGGTCTTGGGGATGTCTGACACCAATATGATGCCTCACACCACTGTAGCGCTCTTGAGGCCACAAGTTAAATTAGGCTTAGGATAAAACAGTGCTGAAATAAATACCTTTTAAAAATTAACTCTTTAGAAAAATTATATTTTCCTAATCCTACAGCTTTAAGATTTAGAGAATAAAATTATATTATTATCATTGATGTGAAGTCAGATTGTTTTCAAAAAATTTATTTTTGATATTTTATTGGCAAAAATCCTAAGATACAAACAAAGTAAAACTGAAAATATACCATTTTCACACATGTGTACTGTTGCATAATGGCCATCCCTTAAGGGTAATTCTCACTTTTCCACTCTCTGTGTCTCTTCCTTTCTCTCTAGCGAGTGCACACATGCTATGGAAAAAAAAAAGTTAAAAAAAAATTTGGGGCCAGCAGGTGGTGTGGTGATTAGAGGTGTTGTACTCCCACTTGACCAACCCTGGTTCAAGTCCTAAATCTGGTCAAATTAAAATAAATAAATAAAAGTACATAAAATAATTTTTTAAAAAAATTCTAAAAATAGTGCCCAAAGCATTCCACTAAAGAAGAATCAAATTTAGGACCAACAGTTGACTGCGGTTCAAGTTCTGGACCCGGTAGCTTAAACTCACACAGGTGCATGTGCATGTGTGCCCAAAATTCCAAGAGAAGAATGGATGTGGCATGGCCATCCCCCCTGGGGGGTGATCTCTCGCTTTCTGTCTCTCTGTCTCTCTCTGTCTTTCTGGTGAGAGCAGGCACCCTATAGTAAAAAAAACTCTCAAAATAAAAGAAGAATCAGATTTTAAATCTAAATATATCTCAATACAATCCATACCATTTGTTTTTCAGAGTAGAGTATGTCTGTATGTTCTTTCAATCTATATTTCAATATTTCTCATGTTCTTCTATGTATTCAATCATGTAATTGTTCATGGATCTATTAATATGATATATATTTTGTCTTTTTATTATTAACACAAGTTGAGCATCTCTAGGTGGAAATTCCCAATACAAAATATTCTAAACTCTGACCTTTTCTGAGTTCTGACACGACAGTCCAAGTGGAAAATTCTACATGAGACTTCATATGATAGGTTATACTCACACTACAATACAGACATATTGTATAGAATTGCCTTCAGACTATGCATGTAATGTATATATGAAGTATAAACAAATTTTGTGTTTAGACTTGGGTACCATTGATCAAGAGTCTCATTTTGTAAATTCAAATATCTCAAAATTAAAAAAAAAAAAAAAAGTATCTGAAATACTTCTAGTCCCAAACATTTTGTTTTGTTTAGTTTAGTTTTTTGATGTGATTTATTTCATGAATGAGAGAGGGAGCCTCCAACAGGGTTCTAATTCTATGATTCACAGCAAGCCTTCAGCCAGCCCAGGACTATGGGCAAGTCTGTGCCTCGCATACTCAAGGACTTTGAACTGTGAACTTTTCTGTTTGTGACTGCCTTGCAAGCTGTTGCTTTTTACTATGTCACCATTTGATCCGGTCCCAAGCATTTTGAATAAGGGATACTCAAACTGTTCTACTCAGGTACTAAACTAAGGACTTGAGAATGCAATGATAGAAAAAAATACCCTGCTCTGGTGAAATAGCAAATAAATTATCGTTCTATATAAATATATAATCTTAAAACAGTGTCGGAGAGGAAAATGATATGATAGTTTTATATATAAAACACATGCCAACTAGACACACCTAAGGAATTTTGAGGAAAGTTCCCCATTAGAGGAGATAACAAAGTGTTGTGAAGGAAGTGCACGAGTGTAACTGTAACCAAGAGCAGGGCTGTGCTGCACAGTACAATAGCAGCTAGTCACATGTGTCTACTGAGCATTTGAAAGGTTAGTCCAAGCTGAGAGCAGGGTAAGTGGGAAATACACTCTGGATTTCAAAGACTTAGAATGAATAGAAAAATGCAAGTTATGCAGCTTAGAAGTCAAGTGAGATGACCCCCACTAAGGTAGCAGACACATCCAACAAATCCCTGCTTCCTCCCTGGGAAAGAGAAAAGCTCTTTGAAAATGTTTTCTTGGAAATCTTGAGTACAATTTTATGCTCACGTTTTCATGAAGAAATATTGCTAAGTGTCATATATGAGAATGTTTTTCTTTTAGAATCTAGTTGGCCTATTTATGTGGTTTAAAGGAATAGTATTAACAGAAAACAAAAGACGAGATAAAGTAAGTAGAAAGTTAAAAGGAACTAATAGTTTCAAACAATTCATTAGCTAGAAGAGGAAAGTACCTGAAAATGGGGGAAGGGTCTAAAGGAATGTGTTTTGTTTTATTTTGTTCATTTGTTTGTTTTTAAGATAAGAAAGACACTTATATTTAAATATAAGCTATCAGAGACGACTTGCATGTGAATATAGGCAAAGCAAGAAATAATGAGGAGTAAAATAATGAGGAGCATAAGAGTGAGTTTGCAAAGCAGCAGAGTTTTCTGATATTTTCAAAGCGTACATGGAGGGATTAGACTCCCTGGCAGTGATGTGAGTGTTCCCTGACTGATGTCCATTTAATCTCGTCATGCTGCATCTTTGGGATATATATTGCCTTTTGACTGACAGCTAGCTAAAGCTTTAAAAAATACTACCCTGTTGGAAAAAAATAGTAATAGCTATGTTACATCTTTTAAGATAATCATTAAGCAAAACTCTGATGCCCAAGTGAGTGACACTCAAGTGAAGAATGTGTAATGTTGGAAGACCTTTAGATGCCATCCAGTAAAGCTTCCTTTCACACATTTGATTCTCTGCTTTCTAGCTTATTACTGAGCCTAGATGAAGTGTTATGAAGATTTGAACACAGACATAATTCAGTTTTTAAAAGTTGTGTTTTTTTTAAGATTTTTTTTTCGGAGGGTGCATGCACTTGCCAAAGAGAGAGAACAAGAGGGAAAATGAGAAATCACCCTCCCGGGTGGTGGCTCTGCTGCAGTCCCTTCTCCTCTGTTCTCCACCTGGCATCTTGGGCACATGCACATACATAACTGATGTGATTTTCAAACCTCCAGGTCCAGGACTCAAACCATGGTTGGTCCTGTGGGAGACCAACACCTTAGCCACCACATCACTTACTGGCCTCCAGTTCTACTCTACATGCTTGCTTTCTCCCTTTTTGTTATGAGCTCTTATGGAATTAGGGCCCATCACAGGCTATGTCTTTATATTTCACATTAGATTTGTCTGCAAGTATTTTTGATTGCAATGTTCTTCTTACTATATTCTATAATTCTTATTTAATCATTAATTCACTTCCTTAAACACCAGAGTGTTTTTTTATGTAATTAATACTTAGAAGGCTTAATTGCCCCACTATTAACATTCATGGTTGATTGTGGGCATCATCATACATACTTCCAAAACACCATATAATAGTTAAGAAAATAAGAGTGATTACTTGTTTCATCCCCCAAAAAAAGAACATTTCTCAGTCCAAGATGAAGTTTGACTATAATATCTAGGCATAGCTATCTTTTAGGGAAAATGGGTGAATAATTTTAACATATGATTGGTTGGGGGTGTATTTAAGTATTTCCACTTAAAATGGGTTCTTTAGGAGGAGAGTAATTTCACTGAATTAATTCAAAGCCAGCCATAACAAATGGGTCTGATTTTTCTTATATTACTACTATTAAGAACAAAGTCCAAGGAACTAGGCATGAGGGTGCTTGTTCTACATTTTGGAACATAACATAGTTTGATGACATTGAGTAAAGTAGTTCAATAAAATAATTAATTTTTCTTGAAAACTGTCATAAAAAATTTAAAGACTCATAATTTAGGTTTTCTTCATGAGATCAAAACTGTGCTTGATAGACCAGCAAAGAATACATTATGTTCTATACATTCTCAGAAATAGCATGATCTCTCTTCACACTGGGACTATAACGTGTTAGTAAATAAAAGGATTTCATAGCACCTATTTTCAAATGCTACTTCCCACCTAAAGCAAGGATAAAAGAAACTGGCAGTTTATAACTTAACCTAAGTGTAGCCTCAAAAATGGAAGTTTACATAAAGTTCTAATTTTCTCCTGAAACTATTACGGAATTTATTAACATGTCATATTCTCACAATTGACTGGGTTTGAATAGCAGGCAGTCTCTCCAAGAGAGGGCACACACTTCCCAAATTGTCATTGTCCCCACCCTCTGACCCTACATTCTAGTATCAACTTCCTTTTGGGGACCTATTTTATTATATTTATTATAATTGTCTGAGTTCTGTTGACATCTTAATTGAATATTAATAAAAATCAAGGCTGTCTAAATATTTTATATGAAAATAGGCAGTTGATCACTGGAAGTCTTGACTTCACTAGAGTGAGAGTGAGGACAATATTAATAGCAGATGTGACTACAAACTTTGTCATCATTCTTAAATAATGATGTCTGATTCTAAAACCCAATTACACAAACCAAGCTTAGTTTACCTAATGTGAGAAAGAAATAACCTGCACCACATGGATAAAATAAATCTCTAAGGAAATCTACACGATGATGTTTATGTTCATATCCTGTGCAATGAGATGGTGTTAGAGGGAGTTGGTTTCATGTGGTGTTTTATAACACAATTAGATAAAAAAACATTTTTTAGAAAGAATTATCCATACAATTTTAATTATTATTATTATTTTAAATTTGACAAAAGAGGGACAGAGAATTAGAGAGGGAAGCTAAGAAAGCAGGCCATCAGGTCTGGGACTTGAACTGTGGTCAGCCACATGGGAATCCAACTCCTTAACCACCACTCCACCTGCCGGCCCTAAGAGAAAAATCATTTTTATTTATTTATTTATTTATTTATTTATTTATTTATTTATTTATTTTGGAGAGGTTTTTGCTATAGGGCACATGCGCTCACTAGAGAGTAGAGAGACAAAGAGACAGTAAGCAAGAAATCACACCACCCCGCAGGGGGTGATGGCCACGCTGCAATCCCTTCTCCTTCATTCTCCTCTTGGGATCTTGGGCACACACACACACGCACCCGGCATGAGTTTAAGCCACCGGGTCCGGGACTGGAACCACAGTCAACTACATGGGAGTCCAATGACATAGCCATTACGCCAACTGCTGGTCCCGAGAAAAATCATTTTTGTCACAAGTTCTTCATGTTGCCATTGAAGCAGAAATGCTCAGTGTTATTGTGATTCTTCCATATTATTCACTAGGTGCAATTTTTCAAAGAAAATCTACTTAGAACCAGGTCTCTTCCTAGCATTGTACATTGGAAGACACAAGAATGGCCTTCTCTAACAATGATTTTGGCATTTATTAGTGTCTCAGTAAAAGGAGGAAAAGATGGCACAAAGGTTTCTCCAGAAAATTAGATTCAATCTGATTTGCATTTTCATACTTTTAAAAAATTAGTGCACAAAGGGAAACATGCATCTTCCCTTTATGAAGGCATTAGCAACTCCCAACTTAGAAAGTAGAACTTCGAGATCCTCAGAGTAACATCAGAAATAGCAAACTTAACAATTTGAGATGATACTGAGTGCCCCATCTAATAACTCAGAATGTCCTGTCAGATCAGCAATCACATCATCACTAACTGCTTTCCAGCAGAATCATGGCCACATGTACAAGGTAATTACATGAAATGCCAAAAGACCAAAGCAATGGGGGAAAAACGAGTAGTTGGGGAAAAAATGGAAGAATCGGCTTTCAACATTTTGAAATACCCCTACGACTTGATAAGCAAACTAACTCACTGCACACCTGCCATACTGAAATCTCAGGCATAAGCCCCTTGGGAGACAATTCTCCATGAGTTTCCCGCCTTTCTGCAAAGTTACGCATAGAGGCATTTTCGTTTTGGACTGTATTTTCAAGGATGCTTGTGTTGCAAATGGTCTTGGAAAACAGAAACAGTGTGTCCCTGCAGGAGGTAAAGACTGAACAAGTTTGCTTGTCGCCCAATAAAAATGATTAGAGCTATCTGAACTCAAGGCTGCTCAGCTGTAATGCAAACCCAGCGCCCACCTGGATGTTTAGGCACATCTAAGTTGTACCTGTAGATCTAGGGAGCAAAGAAAATTGATCAGAATGCGGAGCTCATACTGCTTGCTCTTGCCATGATGATAGTTACTTGCTGTGAACTAGGATTTTCATGTTTTCTTCCATCAGTGATACCCTTGGAAGGCTAAATTATTCGTATCCAGTATGAAAAATCTCAGATATTTCACAGTTCTTGACAATGCAATAGACCCTAAGCTGACATGTTTATGTCAGTAAGCAGATTCAAGTTGATAATTTTGCAACTTCTGTGTTGTGAATGAAGCTGATTGTTATAGTCACTAGAGCATATGTTTATGGAATCATTTTTCAATTATTCAATTTTTGTTCTCTGGCATTAAATTCATATCATGACTCCATTCATTGATTAAGTATTTTAGGTAAAGCTCATAAATACTAATTCCACAACAAGCCCCAAACAAACCTCTCTGAACCTTCTAGCTTCTGACTAATCATGGAATAAAATAAGTTAAGTGAAAAGCATTAATTAAAATATTAAGTATGGCTCCTACTAAATTAAAGAATGTTATATATATCTTAACAGAATACAACACTGACACTGAAACTTCTTAAATGCACAATAGTAACTTCTAAATTTACTTTTAAAATGATTTCCAAATATGAAATCATATGTCTGAAGTGGCCTTATTATCTCTACTCAATTAGGTCCTCTGTTGGATATTTCAAAATAAATCTAAATATGAGCTGCTAAAGCTGGGGATCTTACCATGACCATTAATAACATTTGTTTTTTAATATCTAATTTATAGATACCATGATTTTATATCTGTTTTTAAACTTTGATGAAGAACAGCGTAAGTTTGTATGTCTACTATCTTCTCTACGATACTGTCAAATAGTATTGCCAGATAATAGCCATGCGGAATGAGTTTCTGAAAAATGAATGACAGGTAAAGCTTAAAATAACTGTGTAGTTTTCTTTCTTACAGTTTTTTTCTTCTTCTTTTTAAATTCTCGTGATATATTCCCCATGTTGATATTGAAAATGATATCAGGTCAGTGTGTTCCTTATCGGTCAAGAGCAGTGAAGAGCTGACTAATGGATGTTATATTTATCTCTTCTTGTTAGGATACAGGAAAAGTAGGTTACGTGGCTCAAGGATTCCAAGCTTATTCAGGAGTTTTCTCTCCTAATGCTATTAACAGAAGGGCTATCATCCTTTCTTTCTTTTTTTTTTAATTGTAAATAACTTATTATTATTTTTTATTAAGTTTTTTTATTTAAATTTATTTATTTACATTCATTACATATATCATTACAGCATACAAAATGAGATTTTTCCATCCAGTATACACTGTATATTGGCTCAATCAAACACATCAACAGACATGTTACATCCTTTTCTATAAAACTCCCAAGAAGTAGCTCATGAAATAAGAGATTTTAGAGAGCCCTCATATCTCGAAATTATCTGTTTGAAAACTCAGACATAAAAATATAAATGAATTTGTCCTTAGTCACAAAATGTATCAAAGAAAGGACTTAAATTTGAACTAAAAATTTCTTGATATATATTCTCTAGGTCCTTTCTCTTCTAATCTACTATACTTATAAGAATCTTCCACTTTCTGTTTGAGTTTACTACTAATTTAAATAAACAGTAGACTTGCTGCTTGTCAAAGTACTGATAAAGAGAAAATCAATGAGTTGAGACATAAGAGAAATCCTTCTATTATCAGCTAGAGCATCACTTTCTGTAGAAACAACCTCTTAACAGTGCTTGACTTCTAACACCACCCAATTAAATCAATCTACTAAGATTTACCTCTTTTATTCCCTGTGGTTCCCTGAATTTTCCTCCCTTAAAACAGGGAAAAAACAATAGAAAATGTCACTTTCTATTTTAGACTGCAAACTCCTTGGGACTAGTGGTTAGATCTTGTTCTTACATCCTTGTTATATAAAACCTTCTGAATTAATAGGTATTATTATTATAAAATAATTTCTTAAAAGTTTTCAGCATTGTCAACACAACAATAGATCTATTTGGAAAACTTTGTCAGGTGGTAGTTTGGATAAAGGAAGATGGAGACTGCAGCCTCAGAAATAGGCAGATTAGGGGGTGAAAGAAGAAGGGAGGAGGGTCTAATCCTCTAAAGACACAGCAGGTATCAGGTAACCACATGAAGGTTGAAAACAGAAGCAAAGAAAAACAACCTCAATGATCAGAATTGGGACTTTAAGTCAAAAGCAACTATTCATGAGGAAGCTCCAAAATTGAGGACAGAAAGAAAACAGACACTAGAAATCAATTAGAAGCTGACACGCACACACAAAATGCACACGTGGGAAGATTTTATCAAAACTTCTGTCATAGATTGTCATTTACCTGAAGGATGTGAAGGTAAAATAGAAAATAGGCCAAATTTGTCTTCATCTACAGCTTCCCTTTTTTAAAAATTTATTTTTAATGAGATCCACATTCTTCCATATTTGCGAGGCTCCAAGCATTGATGTCTGAAATGTGACTTTGCATTGCAAGATTGGCCATGTTCTACCTCACGTCCAATTCTCATGGGTCATAACTAGTAAGACTATGCACCAGATTTTGCAGAAAGCAAATGTCAATCTTTGAATACAGGAAATGTTGCAAACAAATTAAAGAAAGGTAATATAAGTGAAGGGAAAAAATTATGATTCTTTTCACCTTTGTTTTACAAACAATGAGTTCACTTTTACACATTCATAGTAAGAAGCAAAGAAATTTTCTAATACCTTTGGCCTGTCCCACATCTTTGTTATACGAAATTAAAATTATATGTCTTAGATTATAATGTTGATCAATTTCTCTCTTTATTAAAATGACAGCTGACCAGATTAACTTTATAATGCATGGAGATATAATACATCTAGTCTGAATCTTTTAACTGAAGGCTAGTTTTATGTCTAGATAGAGGGCACAGTCGTTGCTTGAAATAGTTTTAAAATCAAGGAGAGAGCTACTGAGTAAAGTTCACATAGTATGGCGAATGGCTGTCATTATCTCTATCAAATTTTTAGCTGTAAAAGGCTGTGATTAAACTGACTATGACAGAGGCATGAGACCTATAACTGAAAAGTCTTGAAAATAAACTTGACCAAACTCACAATTTCAAGTAAGTAAACCTAAACGTTTTGAAGAAAGAATATCTTAAAGAGCCAGTCTTTAGAGGTTAGGGCAAGACTCTATTCCATTACTTTTTTTTTGATAGAGAAAACAATGCCATCACATGTGATGTCCATAAACAAACTTCATTCAGCCTTGTACTAGTTTGCAGAGGACAGTCTTAGTTTTGGCCAGGATGATGCAGAAAGTTTTCTGGGAAAAAATCTTAGGCACTCAAACTATGACTAATAATTTATGACCCTTATGACTAATCTAACTCTGCCTTGGTGTCTTAGTTATAAAATATAAATTTCCTCATTCCCAGAGGTTTTGCTCTTTAGCCTCTTCTTGATTTTATTTTTGTTTCCCCAACATTTAAGGGACTTCTTTGAAGTCATCCTAAATTGTTTTAGAGATGTGAACTTGTTTTACTGCAACATAGCCTATTGTGAGCAAGAAATGTTGAATGAGATAGTATTTTTTTAAAAGGCTGAATTATATGGATAAAGCTAAAGCCATAGATATCGGGACCAGATATTGTCATATTTTGTCTTTGAATGAGTCATGATAAGCCAAAAAAAGATGGTTCGGTTGAACTATTGATACACAGTTGCACAGCTGAACTGTGCATCACATGTTACAACTAATTCATATTTAAGTTGCATCCTCCTTCCTTACCACCACATTCAATACTGCGGCAATAAGTGTAATACATACTATGATGCTGGGAAACACAGTGCAAAATTGCAAGGGAGTGTTTCTTCATTCTGCTCCATTTCATGTTACTCTACTTTTCTTGGGGCTACTTCTTTAATTCCACTGATTATTTACTATTGTAGGGCATATATATATATATATATATATATATATATATACACACACACACACACACACACACACACACACACATATATATATATATATTCACACAAATATTTTCCCAAGTCCTATAACTTTCCAGACCATCCCTCTCAGGGTATTTTAGTACACATAATTTATTGTGATAATGACCAAAATCAAATATCCAGAGGACTTGGCATCAAGCAAAGTTTGCTGTAACATACAACTATCAGGGGCATGGAGACATATATGCAAATTAGAACACATGAAGCACTCTGAGCTCCCCAAGGTAAATATGCAAACTAGACTCTAATAGATAGTGACCCGGGGTTAATTACATAAAACATGTAATCTATTTATATCTTGTCAATGTTTCTGGCTGCCCAAAGCTTGAATTAAAAAAAATATATATATATATAAAACAAGCATACCTAGAGAAAAACAGTACCAAAATGACTAGATATCACATCTTTTGTTGCATTTGATCCAGTAAAGATCACATATCAAAACTGTGAAAGTACTTCTGTTGTTATTCCACCTTAAAAGTTTAAATATATTACAAAAAAATACCAAAGGGAAAATAACAGTAAAATCACTCAATCACCTAACACCCAGGCAATAGTTGTTATTCTGTTGGCATATTATCTAACTTACTTATTTTTCAATGCAAATAGTTGATAACTAAATAAGGTAACACATATTTCAACATAAGTTTATTAAATCAGTTTAGCAATGTGGTCAAGCTCATGTATTTTGGAGACAGACAGTTTGGGTTGGGGGTTTAATTTATTTTCCTTCTTAAAAATTTTTCAGAGTACACGTGCACTTGTTGGAGACACAGAGAGAGAGAGAGAGAAGGAAAATGAGAAATTACCCCCCATGGGGCATGGTCATGCTGTAATCCTTCTCCTCCACTTCTAGATCCTTTCTGGATTTGGGGCATGCATGCACACTTCTTAGGTGTGTTTTTCTTTCTGTTTAGAACTTAACTTTTTAAATTTACATTTAATCACTATTCATCCTTACTGTGTACAACAAGGTTTTTCCCAGGATGAATACAGTATATATTAGTCAAGTCAAAGACATTACCATATACGTACTAAAAAATAACTTTTCATTTTTTGTCTATCAAATCTGTTGTTTTTTTCCCTGATCCCTTCCCTCCCATTCCCTGCATTATCCACTCCCTGGGTATGTTTTTCCAGATAATTGGGTCCAGGACTCAAATTGCTCAGTCAGCCATGTGGGATTCAGCTACTTTAACCACTGTGCCTCCAGCTGAGCTCAGACTGTCTGGATTTTAATCTCAGTTCTGCTATTTACAAAACTGGTGACACTTACTCAAAGTTTGAAACCTGTTTACACCTAAAGTTTATTTAAAAAAAGAAATGATAATAGCACATGCCACAAAGGATCCTCTTAAGAATTTCTCTGTTAAGGGGCCAGCAGATTGCATAGTGGTTAAAGGCACTAGATTCTCATATGGCTGACCACATTTCAAGTCCTGGACCTGGCAGCTTGTTTTCTCACTCTCTCTCTCTGTTCAAATAAAAAGTAAATAATAAATAAAGTTAAATTAAAAAATAATTTCTCTGCTAGTAAAGATAGATAAGGTGCTTGGATTAACATCAGATACATTACCAATGCTATAAATAGTTAGCTCTTATTTAATGTATGCACATTACTATATATTGTGTACAGTAGCCATGTGAGATCTTTTTTTTAAACATTATTTATTATTATTATCATTATTATTTTGCAGTTTGATCAGAGAGAGACAGAGAGAGAGAGAGAGAGAAAGTGAGAAAGCAAGCCACCAGGTCCGAGACTTGAACCGTGGTTAACCATGTGGGAGTCCAGCGCCTTTAGTCACCATGCCACTTGCCGGCCCCAGCCATGTGAGATCTTACTCCCTTAACCACTGAGCTATGGTGTCTGCCCTATGTGGTAGTCTTAACCCTCAGTACCTTAAAATGTGTTGTTACTGGGACATAGTATCATTTCCTAAGTACTTATTAAGGTGATCATGGGCTTATACTGGAGTAAAGCATGTTCCTGATCCAATGTGACTGTGTCATTGTAATAAGAAATTTGATATGGGATTGCACACAGGGAAGTCACCATATGAACATGAAAGTGAGTATCAGGGTGGTGCAACAGAGGCTGGGAGATACCAAAAATAGCCGTGAAACTATCGAAAGCTACGAGAGAAGCATGGGACAGATTTCTTCCCGATAGTCCTCAAACGGAATCAGTCCTGTGTATACCTTTTGCACTTAAGCAGTTGTTTTGATTACTTTTTAAAAGCAGGCACATTATCTGTGAAGACTAGATTTTTTTCCTTATATTTCTCCCCTTTTGTAATACTTAATGCTACTCTGACCTATTTTCTTACTTTTCTTCTCATGACTTTGATTTAAATCAGTAATTGTTCATAGTTGATTAAATATTTAGTCTTGGATGTTTACATGTCAGAGAAAAGCCAGATAGGCTTTTCAGAGAGAACTAAATTGTCACTATCAGAAGTAAATCAAATGGCCAACTTGTGGTGTATTGGTTTAGGCAGCTGAATCTCGCTTGGCTGACTGTGCTGTTCTAGTTCTGGATCTGGTTGTTTGAAAAACATGCTGGATACATTTTTGAATGTGTCCATAATCCCAAAAGGAAGGGAAAATGGAAGAAAAGGGATTGTGGCATGACCATCCTCCATGGTGTGGTGCGTGCTTTTTCACTTTCTCTCCCTCCTGTCTCTTTGGTTAGCACACATGCCCTCTGGCAAACTTTAAAGAATAGTAAATCAGAAATCCAACTATGCTAGTACAGGCCATAGGGCACCACTCTACAATGCCAGAGCCCAGTGGGAGACTGCAGTCAGACTCCACATTGACCCAAGCACTCTGCGTATTCACCCATGATCCTGGCTAGCTGGAAGGTTGAGGGGTGAATTTTGGTGTGTAGACACTCACATAACGGTGTATGTCTATGTGTCTCTCTTTCTCTCTCCAACTCTGTAATAAAATAAACTTTAAAAATAAAAAGTACAGCATTACATTTCTTACATTCACTGTCGCAAGTATGTAAAATTAAGTTTATGTTCATATTACAGTTGGACAGAAGTGACTATGTATTTTAAGTGAAATTATAATACAGTTTGGGAGAAAATAAATAGCAGTGATTTAAAAAATAGAAGATCTATTTATGTTTTTGGAATGCACAGAAATTTAAATGAGTTGCAAACTGATGAAATTTGCCTTTATCTTAAAATATTTAGACAGTGCATGCCAGTGAGTTCCTTATTGTCTGCATACTTTAGCTATGTGCCTGATATGAGATTTGAAACTTATTATTCTACTTAGTGATTTAGTTGTCTGAAATTATGGGGTGCTATTCATTTTTCTTAAGAACATTTGCTGGCTGACTTCAGGTAGAAGAAATGGGTAACAGAATCTGGTATTTGCTTAATGAATGAAACTGTATTATCCACTTAATTTATAATTCCCCTGGTCTTAGAAGACTAGATTTGACTTATTATAAGTATATAGTGGTGGGTAGGTGTATTATAAACTCTGAATGTCCTTTATGATTTCAAAGTAATAGATTATGTAAAAATGAGAAGTTTAAGATAAATCTTTTTTGAGAAATGTATTTAAGACTGTGTTTGGGATTTCAAGGAGATTCTTGACTAAAAAAATCTATTTCAAATAATGAAGTAAATACTAAAGAGCAAAAATTCAAATCCTTGATATATGACATGGAACTATTTTAAAATTGAAGACCAATAAATGTATAATTCACAAAAGTGAGGGTTTTATACAGGGACATTTGTTAAGTATGTGCTCTGCTGAAAACACTGTAAGACAACATTTCAAAGGAATATTTTTTTTTTCCTCTAGCATGGATACCCAATTTCTTTCTGAAGCTCATAGTTTTTCAGCTTGATATGATCTAATGAAACCTAGCTTTTTTTCCTCTCACTCTCTAATAAAAACTATATCCATTCCACATATAGTGATATATTATGTGCAATATAAGATCTGAAAGGACAAAATGGACACCATCAAAAAGTCAATGAACCAAATTGGTTTATGTAGCTGTTCCAAACCAATTTTACTGTAAAACGCCAGACTATATTGTATGGTGCGTGTGTGTGCTTTTTTCCCCTTGAGGTGTGTTTTGTACCCTTTTATTGCATTTTCCATTTTGGATTATCTTTTTATACCCTTCACAAATATATATATAAATAAATCTCATGACTTTAATCATAGGTGTAAAGAAGAGGGTTTGGATTTATTTTTCTTTGGTTTTGAAAGAAGTTTCTGTCTTCTCATCTGCTATATTGTCATAGTTTGCTAAAGTCCATAGACTCCTACATCCATTTTACAGGATATGTACATTAGTCCCATAGTCAATGTATTGATTTTATGCAATAATATTTTGGAGTGTCCTAAACAGAGAAATGTCTATTACTAAAGGTAATGTATCTTAAGGCCTGTTTCTTTACTCTTAATATCCCGTATAAAAGTCTAAGAGGAGCACTTCTTCAGTTACTGGTGCTTTAGGAAATACTTGTTACAGGGTCATTCTGTTACTTGAAATATACTGTTTTTATGTAAGAGTTAATAAGGTTCTAGAACCGGACTTAAGGAATTGTAAAGTGGATTAGCGTTAATGGGCAAAGTAGTAGGCTACTGTTCAAATCATCATGAGTCCTCTTTTCAAAAAAAAAAAATTATTGTTTTTATTTAAAATATATGACACAATATTATAGTATACATATTGTATTAGTCAGGGAGAGAGAACCAATAGAGGAGACATATGAAACTACAAAAGTAGTTAACTAACTACAAAGTTGACTAACTATAAAGGATTTGACTTTTGGTAGGCTTACAGTGGTAAGTTAGTGTGTTATAAACTCTAAATATCTTTTATTATTTCAAATAACAAATTATGTATAAAGTGGTGAATGTTTTATATATATATATATATATATATATATATACACACACACACACATATATATATTCATATATAAATAATAATAGTACATTGTATTCAGGATTTTTACTGCATGAATAGATTATAGCTACTTTTTTCAGCATTTCTCTTCTGGTGGTAAGAGTAGCTTCAATTTACTCATGCAGTAAAAATCCTGAACACAATATACTATTATTAACTAGGCTTCTTATGCTGCACATTAGATCTTTCCACTTGTTCATCCTACTTATTTGCTACTTTGTATTCTCTGGTCTTTATCTTCCCATTTTTCTCCTACCCTGATACTGGTAACAACTCTTTTATTCGTTATCTCTGCCTATCTGATCTTTTCCTCATATGCCTGGCATATTTCATTTAGCATAATGTACTCCAGGTCAATCCATGTTATAGCAAATAGAAGGATATCCTCTTTCTTTAACTTGAATTATAGGCTAGGGTAGTGTGTGTGCATATGTATGTCTCAGTTTCTTCATCTATTGATGTACATCTGAATTGATTTCATAACTACACTATTGTGAATAATTCTACAACATACATGAGAGTATAGATATACCCTGATTATTAGTCATAAGGTAATTCTATTTTTAATTTCTTTAGGAAGCTGTTTTCCATAATGGTTGTACCAATCTAGTCTCAAAAAGAGCGTATGATTTCCCTCTTATCTATATCCTCATCCACATTTATCTTTTATCTTCTTGACAATAACTATTGTTATTATTAGAATATAGTAATATAATAGGTAGTATCTCATAGTGCCCTTGATAAGCATTTCTTTGATGATTAGTTACGTTGAGTACCTTTTCACATACTTGTTAGCCATTTTTATATCTTCTTTAGTGAAATGTTTACTGATACATTTGCTCATTTTTTAAATGACTAGTATTTTCTTGCCATTGAGCTGTATGAATTCTTTATAAATCATGGATATTTAAATGGTTTTCAATTATTGTTTCTTAATCTGTAAATTGTCCTTCCATTTTGTTATTTCTTTTGTAGCGCAAAAGCTTTTCAGTTAATGTAGTATTTAATTATTTATGATTTTTTAGTCTGATATTTGATGTGATATCTGAGAAATCATTGCCATAGCCAATCTCAGGGAATGTTTCGTTTATTTTTTCTTCTAGGAACTTCATAGTTTTAGATCTCATATTTAGGCATTTTGTCCATTTTGAGTTAAATTTTGTTATAGTATAACATAAAAGTCCAATTTCATTCTTTCAAATGGGAAAGTCCAGTTTTCTCAGAACTATTTATTGGCACGACTATCATTTTCCCAGTGTGTTCTCTGCTTAAATTTATTTGTGGGCTCTTTATTCTATTCCATTCATCTATGTGTCAATGCTCTGTTCATGCCAGTACCATACTATTCTTATATAACTTTGAAATATAATTTTATATACAGAAATTTGATGGTTTCAACTTTGTTGCACTCATGTGAGAATATGTTTTTAAAACAGAACTAATATGGATTAATATTGTGATCCATTTTAAATGTGTGTAATATTTTATTAGATACCATACCAAGAAACCATGTAGCATCCTGAAAATTCTCCTTCTGATAGATGGTTTGACTTTCTTCATACATATGATACAAGTCTCCAGCACCACTATTTCTAAAACTACAAAGAGTGAAAACCACTCAAGATTTGGCCTCAGAGATAATAATCTCAAAAAGGAGTAATTAGACGTCATCCCAGATAGCAGCATAAAAGTAATCATGTAAAGTAATTTGGGGACCTCTTGAGTTATAAGAGAATACAAACTTTATTCAGGCTCATTCTTTGGCTTTGTTAACTAGTTAAGCTGACTAGTATGACCAATATTGACTCAATTATTGATGTTTTAACTGGACAATTCCATAAATTTTATTATCTGTCAAATCTAAAAATATAAAAATGGGTAATCAAGATGTTTGTATAACTTCCTCCTCCATTTTTGAGTGATTTCTCTGGCAAACCATTTTTTTTTTTTTAAGAGAGGTTTTTGCTATAGGGCGCATGCACTCGCCAGACAGACAGACAGAGAGATAGAAAGTGAGAAATCAAGAAAGTGAGAAATCACCCCCCAGGGCGGATGGCCACGCCGCAATCCCTTCTCCTCCATTCTCCTCTCGGGATCTTGGGCACGCACACACACGCGCCCAGCATGAGTTTTAAGCCACCAGGTCCGGGACTCGAACTGCAGTCGACTACATGGGAGTCCAGCGACATAGCCATTATGCTAACTGCTGGTCCCTGACAAACCATTTTTTAATCTACTTCATTTTAGTTTTATTTTTTCTTTCTTTCTCTCTTTCTTTTTTTTTTCCTTTTCTTTTTCCTTGTGGTTTTTGCCTTAGGGCACATGTGCTTGCCAGAGAGAGAGAGAGAGAAAGTGAAAGTGAGAAACCACCTCCCAGGGGAACGACAAATCCCTTCTCTCTCACTCTCCCCTTGGTATTTTGGGCATGCAGTCACATATTCAGCATGATCTTCAAGCAGCAGGGACCGAGATTCAAATCATGGTCAGCCATGTGGGAGTCCAGTACCTTAACCACCACCTCACCTGCTGGTCCCTACAATTCATTCTTTCTTTGTGTTGCTTAATTCTCCTTATGTGGTAGAATGTATAGACAAGTGTTTCTTTCATATTCTTAGTCATATCTGGTAATACTATGTATTAAAGAAAAGGTGGAATGGAGTTGTGTAGTCTGTAGATTAAATTCTGCCCTTTTATACTTCTAAAAATCGATTCCTTTTTCTCTGACTACTTTTCCCCTCCGTCTTTGGTATTCCAAGGGTTTCTTATGGCTCACTGAAAATACTTCTGTTATAGTTTGTTTCATTGCTATCTAGCTACTGCAGGATGACATACAGCACTGCTTGTTCCACTTTTTGTAGCAATTACATAGTACTCTAGAAAGCACAACTCTTTATTTTCATTAGTTTTACGTACACAATTAGTAATTCCGTTTTTGACTCTTTATTGTATTCATACTGTCTTGCTCTTAAAAGGTCTAATACTCACATGGTCCTGAAGCCCATATGGTATACAAGGATCTTTTGTGGACAACCTACAACCACAATGCAAAACCAGCCACTGCAGGGCCTATGACGTTCTCCCATCTCCTTATGGCCCTTCTATCTTGCTTCGTACTCCTCTGGCCCTTGTTCACTCAGCTTCATACACACTGACTTTGTTTTCAAATCCCCGTAACATCCCCCCACAGAAGTATTTTCTGTTCCCTCTTTTCTCAGCTATCCACACAACTGTCCTTCTTTCAGATCTTTGTCTGAAAGAAATGTCGTTTCCGTGGTGATGCCGTCACTGGTTTCCCTATTAAACTTACTCTTCATCCTCTCCCATTCTCACGTCTACCACCACACATACTTCTCTTTCTTTCTTGTGGTTTTACTTTTTTATCTTAGTGCTGAAGTCCTTCTAACATATTATATATTTTCTTTTTCTTTTTTTATTATCTGACTTGGCCCAATAAAATTCATACTGTTTGATTCATTATTGTTATCTAAATGTGTTCCTGGCACCTAATAGACACTTAAGAAGTAATTTTGAATGAATTAATAAATGAGGAATCAAGAGTATCAAGTTCATTTATTAACGTTCAATACATTGTTATACATTGAAATTTACATTTGTACTAATTAATTGCACTTATATATTATAGTCATTTGAACTACATTCAAGCACATTAAATAGACTAACTTAGGATTTTTGCAAAGCAACTGTTGATGAAAAAGAGTTAATACTGGAAAAATGAACAAACAAGAAAATAGCAGAGTTGAAATTGTTCTTATTTCAAGAATAAACTCTTTGCTAGTCTTTTATAAGTGAAGTCAATAGCTATCTGGTAAGCAATAGCTTCTCAAAGTTAACAAGATGGATAATTGAAGCAGAATTTTTCTATTATATATTTAACTAATATTATGTCTTTCACTCTCTCTTAAAACTTAATTAAAAAGCACATATAGTGGGGCTGGCAGATGGCACGGTGGTTAAAGGCACTGGACTTCCACATGGCTGACCATGGTTGGAGTCCCAGGTCTGATGGCTTGCTTTCTCACTTTCTCTCTCTTCCACTTGCTCTGTCCCTCTCTAGTCAAATTAAAATAAATAAATAAGGTTACATAAAATAATTCTTTTTTTAAAAAAAAGTGAGTATAGTAATTATAAATAGAAGGATATACACACACATGACATACATAAGGCTATTTTAACAAAATATTGACTGGTGCTGAGATGCAGTTTTGCTAGTTGATCTTCCCTAGGACTTGTAAATCTGCTTGTTTTATATAACCTTAATGATAATATTTAAACGATGATAATAATAACATCAACAACAGTCACCATTTTATTAACATTTACTATGTGGAGACACGGTTCTGAGATTTGATAGGTATTTTTTTTTTTTTTTTTTTTTTTTTTTTGGGCATGCACGGAAAGGTTCTTGCCATAGGGCACATGTGCTCGCCAGAAAGAGACAGAGAGACAGAAAGCGAGAAACCACTCCCCAGGGGGGATGGCCACATCACAATCCCTTCTCCTTCATTCTCCTCTTGTGGTCTTGGGCACGCATGCACACGCGCCCAGCGTGAGTTTTAAGCCACTGGGTCCAGGACGTGAACCGTGGTCGACTACATGGGAGTCCAGTGACATAGCCATTATGCTAACTGCTGGTCCTACAAAGACCATTCTTTCAACACTTAAAAATTATTTTACAAAATTCATTCTAGTAAAAGCTAAATTCATTTATATAATATATGCATATTCATGAATGTAAATACTCAATAAATTGTCGAATGAATGAAGAAAACAGATTATTAAAGAGATGATTATTCTAATGATAAAAACATTTTTCTAAAAGTTAAGTACATCTGAAATGAGCTGACATTATTTTAGTAGTATCTTTTATTTCTAATCATGGTTTAAAAAAAATGTGTAGACTTTTACATTCTTCACCTTGTCAGTTGGTTTCATACACATTCTGTGAAATGCCTTTTGGTCAAATGTAATTCTATTACTCTGAGAAAATATTTTATCAGCCACTACAGATATCTGCATAACTATGAGAGCATATTTTTGAATTCTTACTAAATGTGTTCCAAATTACTGTCAATATTTCTTCTCAGAATAAGTTATTGGTTTTCAATATTTTGACTTGAGGAAAATGCCCCTGAGTAGGTATCCATTTCCAGTGCCAAAAGGCAGATTTTAAAAGTGTGCTTTAAACTGAAGGAGCAAGCTCCTTATGATTTTTCATGCTCCTGAATTACAATTTACAATGTCCACATACTTTCTTTAAGAAATCATCTCTTAGTACTTCCCACTCATCTATATATCAAGCAGTACTGAGTGACTTTATTTCATCCGATATATGCTATATTATTACATGTGAAATGTTAAGTTTCTTCTCTGAGAGACATCGCTGTAAGAGGCAAACTGTAGATCTAAATTCTAAGAGGCTACTTCTTTTTTACACTTCTCTATGGAAAATTTACAACAGAACCAAAGCTTTCTCCTCTACTACCTTAATAGGCTGTATGTATTTCTATCATTATAAATATTCTGCTTTAAACTTTTTGAGAACCGGGACTTCTGCATATCTAGTGTCTAACATAATATTTCTAACATAATAGTTGTGTTATACTAAATACTCAATAACTACTTATTAAATTAAATATAGAGCCAGTAGGTTGCGTGGTGGTTAAGATACTGGATTATCAGTGGCTAACTGCGGTTGAAGTCCTAGGCCCAGCAACTTGAAAATCACATTGGGTGGATGTGCATGTGTGTCTAAAATCCCAAGAGGACAATGGAGAAGGGATTGTGGTGTGGCCATACTCCCAGTGCTTGATTTCTAAAGTTCTCTCCCTCTGTCTCTCTCTGACAAGTGGACATGTCCTATAGCAAAAACCTGAAAAAAATTGAAATACAATTTCTATAATATTTTTAATACTTTTATAATAAAAGCTTCCTTTTTTGGGAATATTTTTCCTTCAGGAAAACTTTGTCACTGAAATCGGACAAGCTGTTACTGGTAAATTAGTATGTGTTTTACTTTACCACAGTTCAATTTTTTGTAATTGGATTTTGGAAATAATAAATACAAGCAAAGCAGAAAAATAATTTATTTTTAATATTGTATTTTATGCCTCTGTGGGCAAAACAATAAGAAGATCGAGCCACAGTTTTCAATGATGTTTTCATTAAGAAGAATAAGAATTTTGTTGGGATGTATAATGACATGTAACAAAGCATCTGAATGAAATTTATCATAGTCCATTACTATATTTCATTTACAACATTTATGTTAATTTTGGAAGAAAAATGCAATTTTGGTAAAAGAAAATACTCAAATGATGTGTTAGCATCTCTTTAACTTATATAGATGATTTAATGGTATATTAAAATCAGAGGCACTAAAAAAGTATCAATTTATATATATATATATATATATATATATATATATATATATATATATATATAAATAAAAACATTACTATTATTCCCATATAAGCAAATGACTACAGACACTTCACTTCTGATATGAGTTGATAATCAGAATCCAATTGACTCCATGGGAAACAATTGCTGAGTCATTGTCAAGGTCATCAGTACAAGAAGTAATTTTGATTATTTTGATCAATTTATTACAATTCAATATAATGTTGAGTTCCATTTCTATACCATGTAATTTATGGGTATCATACATAACTTAAAGATGAGTAAGGTATATTTTTATCTCTGAACACACTCATAATGTAAGAGTAGAATAAAACTCAGAAGAAAGTATCAGTAAGTATTACTTTAATAACTGAAAAAACGAAAAAGCAACAAAAGAATTATTAAACTATTTTATTCTGGAGGTCAAAGATATAAAAAAAATCATCATCTAGTAAACTATTATAATTTAAATAAGCTCTTTAATTTAATCTACAACTATGTTTTATCTACGGCATAAGTGCAAAACTATATTCACGTAATTTTTAAAGACCAGAGATGATACAAATTTTTGCTATTTCTGTGTCCTAATGTGTGCTATTAAATCTTTTTTTCATGAGATAGATAAAATTAATAAAAACTTCTACATATCTAATTGGTTTCTAGAGTTTAAGTAGAAAATGGCAAATTGTTGCTCAAAACCTGTAATTTGCCGTATGTTGTCATTTTAGTCTTGGTTAAATAATAAAAGCTTGTTTTCTCTCTATTAGTTTGTTTTATATTTCAGTGAATAGATTTAACAAAAATACAGGAAAATGATAATAAAGGTCACATGTGCTTATTCCACAGATTCTGTAATTAGTAAGTCAATGTTTAACACATATCTCTAATTTTCTCTTATAAGAACTTCCTAGTGTATTAGAATAGAGACTCAATAACCTCTTTTTTTAGCTTGCTTATAAAGGTTGATCAGGAAGAGAATCCCAAGTGCAGGCAAGATGGTGAACTAACATTATATAATCAATTTTTTTATCCCAAGCACCTAGGATTTCTTCATAAAATACAATAAAAGCAACAATAAAATACATTACTGAGCTCATCAATAATAAGAATACTTACTGTAAACAAACAAACAAAAAAAACCAGAATGATCAGTATTTAAACAACTAAGTTCATATGCTGATGACTCATCGAATGCAATTACCAAAAACCTTGGATTTGAATGTTTACCTAATTGCAAGAGACTAAGTTCTGCATGAGGCAGAACTTCCATAGATCACTACACTAATGTAATTGTGATTGCTAAGTTCCACTGGACTGAGGTAGTCAGCAAGGACACTCTGGCTGTTAAACAAACAAACAGCAACAAAACCTAGAAGCTCTTCAGAAATAAAAATTTGACCTATGCATTTTATATGTTTAAGGATAAAAATTATTCTTAAACCCAATTGGTTTAAGAAATCCGAAGCCGGGCCAGCCGGCTTACTAGTTAAGGCAGCCAGATTTTACATGCCTTTGTGGTTCCAGTCCCTATGGACTTGAAAAACATGTCCGATGTGTGTGTATGAGTGACCAAAATCTTGAGAGAAGAATGGAGAAGGAATTGCAGTGTGGCTCTCTCCCCTGCAGGTGGCTTTAATATTTTCCCTTTCTCTCTCTCTCTCTCTCATGAGTGCTCATGCCCTGGAGCAATTAGAGGGCATGGTGGCGCCCTATGGCAGATTGGTGAAAGATACAAGTCTTCAGATTCAGAAAATATTATAAACTTCTCTAAGAGTAAGATTTATGTACTTTAGACACAAGTACATCAAAATAAAAAGAAAGCTCTTAAAAGCAATATACAAATAATGAATAGAGCCAGAAGGTGGCATGGTAGTTACGGTGCTGGAAAACCACATGACCTACTGTGGTTTGAGTTCCAGACCCTGCACCTGGAAAATCATGCCAGGTGCATATGTGTGCATACCCAAAATCCTAGGAGAATGGAAGAAAAGGTATTGAGGCATGGTCATCCCTCACAGAGGGTGATTTCTCACTTTCGTTCTCATTGTCACTCTCCAGTGAATGCATATGCCCTATGGCAAACAAACAAAAATAGGAACAATGTATATATATGAAAAGCAACTCTTACAGAAAGTAACATGTTTAATATCAATAACAAAAGCTAAAGTTCAGTTAACAGTATAAATTCAAAGGGCAGGTAAGTGTCAACATAGAATACTCTCAATAATTAGACCATTACCCAACAGGGTAAAACAAAAATATTTCTAGGCATACTTTAAAATTTTTCAACTAGGAACCAGTAGAAGGTGTAATAATTACATTGTTAGACTCTCACATTACTGAACATGGTTCAAGTCCCAGAATCGGTGTCTTGAAACTCATAGCCAGCACACATGTATGCGTGCCCAAAATCCCAAGAGAAGGATGGAGGAGAAGAAATTGTGGCATGATCATCCTCCCTGGGGAATGATTTCTCAGTTTCTGTCTCTCTGTCTCTGTCTTTCCTGGGAGTACAGGTGCCCTGTAGCAAAAATCTGTCTTTAAAAAAAAAAGATATTCAACTCAAACTTTGGCTGAAAGAACTACAAAATAATGTCCTAAAAGATGGGGAAAAAAGAAAGCAAAATAAATAGTGGGAAATAGGTAAATGAAGTAGAGGACATAGAGAAATTTGTAAAAAATACATTAAATCTAGGGATAGTTTGACTCAATAAAGCAATAGAAATAATAACAAATTTGGAAGGGAACATAGCATACAACTTAAATACAAGAAAAAAGTTATAATGTAAGACATGAAAGAGTATCCAGACTTAAAACATTCTACAAGTGTTGGTGTTATTGTTAAGGGAGATGTTATCTAGAAAATAAATTTTGTTTTAAAATTTCTGCATGTTAAATATTTCAGAGCAACTCTTAAAAGAATAGACAATCTTATCAGCTCAGTAGAGTTAAGAATCTATAAGTAGAAAGATGACTCAATAAAATACAACATTGATGGTCTGGCTCCATAGCCTAATGGTGAAGGGAGGTGGAATCCACATGTCACACTGAGGTTTGAATTCTAGCCCTGGCAGCTTGAAAACATTTTTACATGCCCAAATTCTCTGGCAAGCACATGAGTCCTCTAATAAATTAATATATGCATGTGCACATAACACCGAGTAGAGAAAAGATTATACTCATAGAAAATTACTAATAAAGAGTCACACTAAATAAGATCATAGCAATCAATCCAAGTACATCAATACTCACACACACAGGCACAGACACACACAGACACACACTGACAAACTGAAAAGAAGCAGAGTTTATCTTTAAAAGGTAAACATATGAGGGATTGGATTGTGATGGAATGGCAAAATGAGACACTTGAGTCTAACCCTCGTAGAAAGTTTCAAGATGATGTCTGGAGAATTCCCTGAGCATTTCAAGTGCTTGCATACTTATTATTGGGGCTGACTGGGGTTGGGAGTGGATGGCTGCTTCAGGACCTCTCTTGCTCATGGAAGAAATAAATAAATGAATATACATTTGTTTGTTTTAAAATGAAAAAAGAAAGATTTTAAGGAGAACAAAATAAGCATTTGCACTTTAATAGAGTTGCATACACCCAAAGCAAGAGTAGAAATGCAAAAGAAAGAGACAAAAAAGAGATAAAAACTATTTTAAAATGCAGTTGGCTGTATTAATTAACATATGAAAGGGACTTTAAAGCAAAAATAATTTCTATAAAAGTAGTTAGATAACAACAAAAGAAGTACAAACAATATGGTCTTATCAGGTAATATGCTATAAATTTTATACTTGAATATATAAAGCAAAAACTGACAGAATGACAGTAAGAAATAGGCAAATTCACCTCAAATGTAAGATTTTTTTAAGAGAGATTTTTGCTATAGGGCAGAGAGGTAGAGAGAAACAGAGATAGAATGCTATAAATCCCCCCCCAGGGGGGATGGCCATGCTGCCATCCCTTCTCTTCCAATTTCTCAGGACTTGGAGCACACACACACACACACACACACACACACACACACATGCCTGGCACGAGTTTTAAGTCTCCAGATCTGAGAGTGAACCACGTTAGACTACATGGGAGTCCAGTGATGTAACCATTACACCATCTGATGGTCCCAAGTAAGCTGGTTTATACATCTCTCAGTGACAGTTGAAATAGACTGGAAGAATCATCAAAGTATAGAAAATATTAAAAAATTCAGTCTCCCCCTGATTAACACAATAGAACTTTAAACCTAATGGTAAAAAGTACAAAGTCTAAACAGAATATTTACAAAAATTACCAATGAACTAAGCCACAACAGGAAGTTTTTATAAAGGTCAGTGCATTAATAATACAGGCATGGCATTCTCTGATCTCAATTCAATAGCGAAAAGATGATATTGAAACATTTTTCATTTGAAAATAGCAGAACATGTTTCTAAATATCTAATTGGCAATAGAAACCATAATTGAAGCAAAAAAAATTAGAATTGAAGAAGAGTGAAAGCATTGTATAGCGTAGAATGGATCAAATGAAAGCAACTTTGAGGGGAAGTTATGGCATTATATTTATAAATTAGAAAAAAATATGAAAGTACAAAAAGAGTGACTTAAGCACTTAACTCGTATAATCAGAAAAAAAGAACACTAAAGCACATTTTAAAATTAAGTTACATATGTTAAAATAGTAAGAGTTAGCACTAATGCAATATAGTACCAAAGAGAAGAAAATTACCAAGATTATAATCTACAAATCCAGGGAGGATAATAAAATAGTCTATAATTGTGGCCTAAAGTGGAAGAAATAAAGTATAGCTAAGTAATAAAGAAATTGAGAGGAAGAGTGTAATTATACATAGAATGGAAAAATAAAATCATATGAACAACTTTATGCCTACTGTAGTAAAAGTTAGGCAAATATTTACTGGGAAAATGTGCCATAAAACATGTTTTTTAATTTGAAATAAAATGATATTCTTAATGTTTTTTAAAGAAGTATTTAATTTTATTTATTTATTATTATTATTATTATTATTATTATTATTATTATTTTAATTTGCCATAGTGCATGTGAACTCACCAGAGACAGAGAGGGGGAAAGAGAGCAAGCAAACCACCTGGTTTGGGACTCAAACCACTGTTAGCTATGTGGGAGTCTAGCACCTTAACCACCATGCCATTTGCTGGCCTCTAAGTTTCTAAATATTAAAGAAAGCAAAAAATGGTGGTTAAATATCTAACCACTAAGATACAGTTATTTTTCAGATGATTTCTATTAAATCTCAATGAAAGAACACACTAAAGAGTTTATTTTATGAATATAGATATCTGCTATAAAGTATGAAGATATGAATAGGAATAATATACTCCAAATATTTTTTTTTTAAAAGAGAATTTTGCTATCAGGAGTGTGTGCTCACTGGAGACCCAGAGAGAGATAGAGGGACAGAAAATTGCCGCAGCAAAAATGGCCATGCTGCAATCTCATCTCCTCCCTTCTCCTCGGGATTTGGGGCATGCACGCACAGATGCCTGATGTAAGTTTTAAGCCCCTGGGTCCAAGACGTGAACTGTAGTCGACTACGTGGGAGTCCAGCGACATTACCATTATGCCATCTAGTGGTCCCTCAACTATTCTTTCTGAAGGGAAAAGGACACAAATTTATGAAAGAAAAAGCTATAGCTATATGTTTAATGTTTATTTCCTAAAAAGAAAAAAAAAAGATATAAAAATATGGTAATATTTCTTTAAACCTTGTGCTGAGTATGTGGGCATTTGTTTTATTTTGTTTCTCTGCCATTTATGTGTATAAGATCTTTACTTGACCAGTCAGTGTTTAAAAAGAGAAGAAAGACATCTAGAACGACATAGGTTTATGTACGTAAAATGCTTAAGAAGATATTCAGCAGGGTGAGAAGCAGTAGCGTCAAAGATTAAAAGCACTTTTTTTCCCCTTTGGCTGATGAGCAACTTGAACATTTTTCTTAGAACCTCAGCCTATTACGTGTTCGGGCAAGAGGAGAGCTTTTGTTCATCTCTGGCTATCCATTAGGCTGTGTATTCTATAAACTTGACATACTTAATTTATTTAATCTTCTTTCCACAAGCATTGTGCAGTAATATACCCAATACACAGGAAACTTATGGAGAAATAAAAAAGCTCTGTCCAGTTTTATGCAAAGAGTAATCAGTAGAAGAATTTGAACCCATGTCTGTTTAACTCCAAAATGTGTGTCTTTTCATTATAGCTTAGTCATAACTTAGAAATGATTATTAACAAGACTAGCCACTGGACAGTGTGTCTCAGGCGCTCCCTGAAGTGTGTATATGTAAAAGATAACTCAATTAATTCTCAAAAGCCCTGCTAGATTTATTTCCTCATTTTAGAAAGAGGTTTAAAGAAATCAAGTAAAGTGCCGAGGATGTCACTGATAGTGCGCCAGAGCCACAAATAAACCTCGTTTGAAAACAAAGCTTGTGACATTGACACTTGAGCTTCTACTTAAGCCATCAAAATATGGTTTTAGATGACTCACGATCAGATTTAATCAATCTGTTCTATATAAGACAGTATCCAGAAGTCTTCCTTCCAGACTCCCACTGACAAGGTGAAAAAGTCCTGTTGCTCACTTTACTCCCAAAGCTGCCCCAGTCCCACCCTCCTGTGCGTGAAAAGGCTGCACTGAACTTGCACTATGAATTGTGTAAAGCCATTTCACATTTCCTTGACTGTCCTTTACCTCAATCCTACCAACAGGTTCTGATTTACAGCTGGCTGGATCAGTAGCAGCTTTAATTAAGCAATGTCAGCTTTTATTTCTTCACAGCGATCTATAGAATGCTAATGAAACATGACATGCTGTCAAACAGGATGGATGCTGGATCTTGTTCCATCTGAAGGCCTGGGTTCTTTCCTGATTCACTGTTTATAGGACATCTTTTACTTGGGGAACTTAGTCTCTCTGATTACTAGTTTCAGTGGTAACTAAAGTCATCAGGCACATAAAGTCTAGTGCAAAGTATCATACTTACCTCGGTTACTGTAATTTTAGAAGACATTCATTTACTTTTATCTATTTATCTTCCTTTAAAACTGCAACAATTCTTCTGCCTTTTTTGTTTCCAATAAAATTCCTACTTTTAAATAAACAAATAACCTCAACCCTTGTCATTTCTGTATTCTATTGCATTATCCATCAGAAAATCTATTTCAAATGTACAGCCTTTAAATATATTTGATAGGAATAGAACTGTGGTATGGGAAATCAAATTAAAAGCCAAGTTTCAGAAATACTTACTCAGATAAAGTAATTGAAAACATGAACCAAAGGGGGTTGAAAGAGAAGAGATATAAGAAGGCACAGGGAGAAAGTTCAGAGGTGAGAGGAGAGGAGAGAAGAGCAGAGGAGAGGAGAAATTCTAGAGAAGAATAACGCAGGGATTCCATGTCATTATGTGGTTTTAGGAAACAGAGTAATTTGAACAACCAGCAGTGGTTACACGGGCTGGATCCCACATGTCCAACTGTGCAGTTTAAGTTCTAGATCTGGCAGCTTGAAAAACATGCTAGGCATGTGTGCATAAAATCCCCAAAAGAGAGAAAAATGGAGAAGAGATTGCAGTGTGACCACACCCTGGAGGAGGTGCTTTCTCATTTTCTCTCTCTCTGTGTTTCTCTCTGTTAAGCACCTACACTCTCTGGCAAACTAAAAGAAAAAAAGAAATAGGAAATAATTTTAGAAAATAGAAGAAAGAAAGTAACCAAAAAGCTAAGATGAGGATAAAGGAGAGATCATTATTTCTATCACATAATATTGATATAGTATATCAAATTAGCTACCAAATATTGAGGACCTAGCATGTTCTGTAATGCATAATTTGCATACTTTGTCATAGGAGTCTCTAAGGCCAGTTACTGAGGAACACTGGATTGGGACTGACTTACAGATCTGGCTAGAACAATAGAGTGACATAAACTAAACTGCGCATTTGACAAGATACTTCAAAAAAGAGAGCAGACTATGTTTCAAAAAAAGAAGGATTAAGATGCCAAAACTAACTAGATCAAATGTTTAAAGATTTAGCCAGCTCTTTGTGATCATTTTATGTGGTTAATGCAGGTAAGATATAACCATGGGTTCTACAATTACGTCTAAATGTTTATAAATGAATACTGATGAGTCTGTTACAGGAGTTTCTGGGTAATAGTGATCTATCGTTAAAGGCCCTACTGATTTGCAGAAATGTAATCAAATCTCAAAGCCTCAACATCCATCTGCCTTCAGTGTGTGTGTGTGTGTGTGTGTGTGTGTTTGTGTGTATATGTGTGTATGCATGTATATATTTCTATGTGTCTCTGTGTTTGTGTGTGTGTATGTGTGTGTTTGCGTGGGTGTGTGTCTTTCCCCAGCCCCCTTCCTCTTGCTGATTTACACTCAGTGATAGTTACAAATAGTTATTATCAGAAGCAATATTTTTCATTTACCAACTCTTAAATCAGACCTAGCAGAGCATGTATTTTCATAAGCAGACAGGTATTGATCATGCTAATTTTTTCTCCCAATTCATATTAATTTCAACTATCTTTCCTTCCCTAAAGTGGCTTCAGGTTATTAAACCTATCCCCAACATAATATCTAAGAGAATCCTAAATCTATACTGAATAGGGTTATTCTTGAATTTCTCATTATCTACTAGCTGAGATGGTTCATACAAAACTATATGGAGAAATATTTTAAGTGGCTAAAATTCCCTTGGAATAATGCAATGTAATTTTCAAAACTTGGTGAAATTTAAGTGCTACTTAACTTGGCTTATTATTATATTCCGCAATTGTTTAAGGGGACCCCAAGAACATCTAAGGCAAGTGGTCAATTCTACTTTCAAGCAGAAACCACACACACACACACACACACACACACACACACACTATATTTATTTGTATTTATTTTGTTTATACAAAAATAACATACATATAAATAGCATACAAAATTAACACATACCATAAGTTGTATTTGTCAGAATGGAAGCTGACACAGAGTTTGGGGTTTAACATGTTTATTAAGAATAAATAACTTTAAAAGAAGGAGAGAGGAAGTAAGAGTGATGAGAGGAAAAAAAGGAATGATGATGCAGAATTGACGAAGCCTCGTCTGGAGAGGAGCGTAGAGGTAGTACTTCCTGGCAGTGTCTCAGAGAGGTGAAAGCGCCTGGGCTTTTCTACCCTCTCCTTGCTCAGGCTGCCTAAGGAGGGGTATAACCTGGGATGTAGAGGCGCTCAGTATCTGGAATGTATGTGAAACCAACAGGTGCCTTGTGGTCAGAAGCTAGTGATCTAAAATTGCTCCCTATAGTTTATAGCCCTATGAAATACCAGTTACAGAATTAGAACTTCAGAAAAAGGATGCACTTCACCTGTTTCAGGATACTAGGACATATAGGAATTTCCATATCCTTCTCTTGATTAATGAATTTTCCCTTCAAACTCCCCCCCAAAAAATCAGAGTAAATTAGCATGATAAATTAGCACAAATTGCTAGATGAAACTGTTCTCTAATATAACATCTCAGTGAACTGGATGAAATGTATTGAGATCTTCCTTCTCCCTAAACAGCATAAGTCTGAAGGATTAGACACAAAGCAGGCTCTTTTTATTTCTTTGCCTTGTTCTTAACAAATAACCAATCTTGAACCCAATTGTTATTACCTATCTTGAACAAATTTGTGAAAAAGATTCAGCAGAGAAGGAAAACTAATCCCAGTTCTTAGTGCACAGATTTCTTTTGTGGACATACTGACATACTCACAAAGCCCAAAGGAAGGTTAGGAAGTCAGACCATGTTCATATGCTTTTCTACCATTATTAACTCCACGTAGAACTGGAAGCACAGTTTTCAAGCTAGGGAAACACATATAACCTTCAGGCTTGTCTCAATGACAGCATTTTTGGATTTAGAAGAGTTCAAAAGGAAAGGGTAAGGGAAGGAAAAGAACTTCATTCCTCAAAGGAAAGAAACAGGCCTATCCCATACTTCTCTAAGCTTTGATTTATCCTCTTGAGCTGCGATCATTAATTCCTTCGAGAGCTCAAAGCTCTATGATTTATAGCGCCTTAAATTATCATGGCATTTGGCCAATATAGATTTGCAGTTCTAATCTATAGTGATGGGATGAGGCCAAAAGAGGGCAAATGATTCCCCTCCTTTGGATTCTTAATGAAATTGTGTGCAATTAAAAAGAATATGACTCTCTAACAGACACTTTAATAAATTACTGTAATCTGCAATTTTTCTGAATACTCTTCCTTTCCTAAGAATCCTATGCTGTTATATCATGGTTGCTGAAACTTTCAACTCTAAGTACATTTCCTCTTCTCAGAATACTCTATCTCCCTTTGTCAGCCACCTAGATATTCTAAATGAATTATAAAGGTTAAAGAAGGCTTTGTCTTTTTTCACCTTTTTTCTTTGAGAACAAGAAGTGAAATAGGTAGAATTATGACCTCGCTCAGTTAATTTCTTTTCCCTCTTTACCAGTGGCCGGTAAAGATCTTCCAGTGCCTCTGACAAACTCCCAAAGAAGTGGGATTGCATGTCAAAGTGGTGACTGCCTGGAGAACCTCTGAGGGCTGGAGTACGTCAGGCACAGATTGTTTATAGCTGTTGGATCTCAGGAGGGTTCTCTTGGACTTGTGCCTACAGAGCAATAAAAGGCTACAGGTTCTAGAGAAAAGCACTGTGTTTGGTTATGTTACAGGCTAGAAGCAGTATGAGATTCAAAATTTCCATCCTGGCTCAAGTTTACTCCCTTCTAAATGATGTATACAATCAAGGAGATTTGTATGTGGTCAAAGTAATATAAATGGGAAGATATTTGGAAGCTAGGATAGTACTGATGTATTTGTGTGTGTGTGCTGGTTCAAGAACTTGGGAATCAGGTGGGGACAGACAGCAGCTGTCACATAAGTTAATATCTTGGATGATTTAAAGAAGTGAGCATGGAAACCTCCTTAGATACTTGATGGTTACATGTTCCCTCACTAAAGGTCAGGTCATTGTAAACAAGTTTCAATGACAGACATAGAGAATAAAGGCTCTAGTGCACACTGATATTGGTTGTAGTGAGTCTAGCAAACTATTGCAAGCATTAAAATGATGTCGATTGGAAACTCAGAAATCAGTTGAAGTAAAGGATGGTTGATGTGATTTAAATACAAATTACACAGTGCACACTAGAGGAACTGCTCTGGAGGGACAAAGAAGAGGCATCTAAGGTGTACCCAGGGGAAAAAAGGAATGTTTAGAAAGGCGAAGTGGCTGTTGGCCTATAGAAATCACTGTCTTGTGCTTACAACCCACCTTTACTGCTGCCTCAGGCAGCATGCTGAAGCAACCTTTAAAAGTCCTGTGACAAGTCATGTTTGCTTATTCTTTTATATATTGACCTTAAAATTTGTTAGGCCAAGCTAAATAAGAAATAAGAAAAAGGCCTCAGAAAAAATGGAATAATCCTTACTCATTTTATATTAATTTTTCTTTTCTTCTCTCTCAACACTTTGTGGTAGTAATATGATTTTTTCTTTTAAAGCATGAGTAAGTATAATTTCTCTGAGCTTTCTCTAAGAGAAAGTAGGGCATGAATGTTGAAGAAGATAAAATATATACATATATGTAAGGTATTGGTCTGTAAAATTTATTTATATGTTTATTTATTTGTTTGCTGTAGGTTGCATGCACTTGCTGGAAACAAGACAGAGAGTGATAGGGAAGGCAAAAACACATCCTTCAGGGAGGATGACCATGATGCAATGCTGGAAGCTGTGCTCCAGCCGGGGTGGGTGCACAGGAAGGAGACACGGGTGATCAAAATCAGGCCAAGACCTCAATGCCCCTTAGCACGTTCTCAGCCAGCTACAGCCAGAGTAAACTCAAAACTGTAGCCCTGATGGCCAGGAGTCATGCGTATTTATTATAGAAGGAGTTTTACAGGAGTAGGATGGGTGAGGGGAAGTAAGTCAAAGATTTTACTCCAAAAGGCAAAGCATTCAAAGTATAGGAACAATAATCATAAAACATGACATTTTTTTTTGTTTAGGTATAAACAGTCATAATTCTTAGAACAAGGAAGTCCATTTTTCGGGTGCATTCTCTTCTTAGGTCTTGATTACTGGGGAGAGTCTTTGGATGAGAGGGCTCCCAGGAATCTTAATAACCTCAGTCCTAGGCCGGCTTGATAACTTCAGTCTCAGGTTGGCTTGAGAACTTGAGCCCCAGATCAGCTTTGAGAACTTCAGCCTCAGGCTAGGGTGGCAGCAACTTGCTGGTTATAAGGACCTAGAAATACATCCTGTCTGGTTTAGTAAAGACAAGGTTAATATATACTAAAGTGGAATACCTATGTTATCTCTGGGGTAATCCACAGTTAAGAAGGTGAGTCTAATGTCTACATGGGAAAGGAATGTGGCCTTGTGAGCAGTTTAATGACTGACCTAAAGGTTACTGTGTTCTTGGGACCCTCTACGTGCTGCTCTATACAATGGCTGTGGCTTGGGGAACAGCAATCTTCCCTTGTCCTGAGATTAAGGCGGCTCATGGTCTTTGGAGTAACAGCACCTCGTGGATGAGTCCCTGAGCCCCTCCCAGGTACTGAGATTGTTTCGCCAATTTAGTAGCTTTAATTTAAACCTTCCTAATGCTTATCTATATAATCCCCAGTAGGAGAAGTGAATGTAGCATTCTTTATTGACATTTTCCAGGAGGGTGGGGGTGAATCTAATGGGAGTAATTCCCATTCACAGCTGCCACCTTAAGCAGCCGCCGCCTTAGTGGATCCGCATTCCTTCAAGATTATTGTAAAAGTTATAGTAAGGCTGGGGGTGCATTTATGGGGTACTGGGGTATGGCAATAAGGCCCATGGCAGAGAGATTGAGTGCAGGACAGTACAGCGACACAATGGAGGATCAGAACTCGAAAAACTGTTGACCTTGCAAACAGTTCTCCTCAGCTGAGTCCTTGCTCTTAGGCATGAGGGGCAGTTCTTCCATACTCAGCTTGTGTTAACTGCATGGTCCCAGCAATGCAATCCTTTTTCCTCCATTCTCTTACCAGGATTTTTCATGTGTCTGGTATGTTTTTCAAGCAGATGGACTGGGACTCAAACCACAGTCAGCTGTGTGAAATCCAGCCACCTTAAACACCATGTCGTCTACTGGACTTGTTCTTTAAAATTTTGAAACTATATAGAGAGATGTATATGTGTGTGTGTGTGTGTGTGTGTATATATATATATATATATATATGTGTGTGTGTGTGTGTGTGTGTGTGTGTGTATGTATATATAAAGTCAAACTCAGAGTCAATATTGCCTAATCTTATTTCATAGGCTCAAAACTTAGAGTTTTCTTTAGATAAATATTTGATTCCTTCTACATTGGGACTCAGATAAAGATAATTTATAAGTAATATATATTAAACAAGCATAAATTTAAATGATAAAGAATGCATAACAATTTATATTTTAAATTTTCATATAAGAAAATATTTATGTAAAAATTCTTAGATTAAATCTAGCCATCAGATATCTTGTATGAATCAAGAAATACTTCTGACTTTTTAAAGGAGACAATGAAGATATTAAATGGATTTTAATTGGCTCCCAGAATCACTGAGAGATTGTCTAATCAGGATCAGATGCTCCAAGTGCAGAAGCCAAGTCCAAACTCAGGCTGCAGAGCCTGTGGGGTAGGAATGTAACCAAAGAGCATCAAAATCTTAATCTGCCAGGCCAGCAGGTGGCAGTCCACAAGCATGGCATGCAGGTGGCTTTATGGCTAAAGCACTGGATTCCACAGGTCAGCTGTGCTGTATGAGTCCCGAAACTGGTGATTTGAAACACTCCAGGCTCCTGTATGTGTATGCACAACATCCTGAGAGGAGAATGCAGAAGAGATTAGGATAGGGCCATCCCCTTAGGGGGTGATTTCTCACTCTTTCTGTCTTGCAAACACAAGTGCCTTATGGCAAAAATCCAAAGAAAAGGGAAAGAAAAATCACAAACAAACAGTTCTTCTTAATCCTTGCTGCTATTGTCATTAGTTTCAAATTCAGTATTTGGGATTAATTTTCCTGATCAAGGGATCCTGATTGTCTGAATCCTAGCAAGCACAGGAGACTGAAAAGTGAGTACTGATATATTCATCATCTGAAACAGGTGATGCGCTCTGTCCCCTACCAAGACTTCAGAAATACCTGGAATGTATGAAGGGAGCTTCAATTGTGACAGGCAAAATTTAAAAAAGAGGCAAGTTTATTAAATAAGTAAGTTCTTAAGGAACATTACCTGCTCTAATAAGTCTATATTCCTCTTTATTTATTTATTTACTTGAGATTTGATTCTCGTTTGTGTGTCCTCATTATAATTTGTGAGAATGGTCTACACGAAGTATTTTTCTTGTTGTTCAGGTACCTAACTGCTAGTTATAGAACTTTTCCAGTCCCATACAATTGCTTAAATTTTATTTTACATACAAATAACTATTGAGATTGGCTGATTTCAGTTAGCTCTGCAAAAGATAGTAATGTAATTTATACTTTAAACCTGGGAGTGACAGTGTTTTAGAGCCTCACTGGCTTTCTATATTTCAATATTTCATTTGGATGTTGTCAAAATATATACCCTAGGTCCACTCATAAATTCTAAAATAACACAATAGAACCCTAAGATGACTTTGAAACAATTGGGCATGCCCAATTAATTGAGAGTCACTACTTAATATTGAGTGCCCACTATTCTCTGTCTAGCTGAGATTTTTCCAAAATTGAAGAGATATCTTTAATTCTTTGTTGGAATGGAGCTGCAATATATTCTGCATTGAGAGATGAATCAAACATTCTCCGGTTTCTGAGATATACCACAAATTCCTCCTACTTCCTCGTAAAATTTAGAAGTTTATAAGTTACAGGAATGAAACTGTCTGGACTTTTAAGAATATGCTTTAAGTAAAAAATTTGATATCAAATTTATAATACTGTATAAAATATATATTTTAATTGTCAGACTGCACATTCATTCACTGGAGAAAGACAGAGAAACAGAGAAGAAGAGGGCAAAAACACCCCCAATAGGACATAGTCATAATCTTTTTTCTTCCATTTCTCCCTCCTGCTGGGATTTTGGAAATGCTTGCACATTTCTCCATTGTGTTTTTCATGCTACCAGGTTGGGATTTAAACTATGTGGTCAGTAACGTGGAATCTGGTTCACTGTACCACCAGGCCATGGGGATGGCCTCATATTACAATTCTGAATAAAATTTTTTATATAATGCGTATCATTAATATAGTTTATTGTTGCATTTTAGTCACATACCAAATAAATATGGTGTATTTTTCCTCCCTTCATCATCTTTTATACCGGTGGTGTAATATTTAAACATTAAAGAAGCTTAGAATAATATGAAGTTGGTGATGTTCCCAAGACTCCAATAAACATTTTTTTTGAATCTTACTATACATGCTTCAATATTCTAATGTCTCTGCTTTCATTGCCTTTCATAGAAAAATATGAAATTGATATGAGCTGTTAATAGGACAGAATGGCAAGGATACAGTGATATATTCTTTTATTCTATTTAGTAAAGTTGTCTAGCTGTGTCATCTCTTCATTGTTTTCAAAGCTTTCTTCAGCATATCCTTTGAAAAGATGATTTCCAAAGGTTTTGCAGAGTTTAAACAGTGAATTCCTATTTTACACTTCTCTGAGTGGCTCATGTAACTGACAATCTGTTAGAAATACCACCAAGGAAGAATTTATCTGAAATGTCTGGCACTTGCACTTTAGCAGCTAGAGTTAATACAACATGTTCATGGAGACAGAGAAGTTTGCAAGGCCTGGTTATCAGATGATAAGACTTAGAAAATAGAAACTAGGTCTAAATACCCACTGGATTGATAGAAATGTTATTGAGTCCTTATTTAAAAACATACTTATGTATTTATTTATTAACCATTTACCACTTCAACTAGAGTATATGTACTTGCTGTGGCTTGGAAACCCCTAAGCAGTTCATAATTCTCATCATAAAAAAGAAAAAACAACATGGCACTGGAGAGGCCAGGAAAGTAATAACACTTGATGCAATATGAGATCTTGTGGAAATTGCCTTATACTATTTATTTCTCAAATGTCTACAACAATATCTTATTTAACAGAAATAAGATGTTCTCAGCCTCTTAATATTTTCAGACTCCTAGCAGAGCCGCTGAATTTCTCAAGTAAGGAAATGTCTCTAGATTAATCAGTTTTATTTGTTCTGCAGCTTCTGCCTTGCTGTAAGATAAATGTTTTAGACTGTGAAGCATACTCTATTTCAAGCAGATGGACAGTCTTTCCTTTGGTACCACAACAGAAATTGTAGCCTTGCCATCAGAGCAACAGAAGAGAACAAACAAAATAGGGTGTATCACAATTCTGACAATGAACGCAGAACCTTTGTTATAAGAAAGGAAAACGAACATTATGTAAAGGCAGAAATAGATCAGGTTTGAATCAGATAGTGCAAAGAAGTGAAATATCCAGCCCTTTGGATTATACTGTCTCACATTTTCTCCAGTTCCACCCAGATTCAGGGACACACAGCTGGAAACAAAATAGAAATTTGTGACTATGCAGTTAATGATCAACAGAGGTGGAAGGTATCCAGTTATTCCACGGCTCTCTGAGAAAGAGTGCAGGAAGAATTTGAAACAACTCTAGCAAACCCATACCTAGGTGAGTATATCCATCATCAAATAAAGACATTCCATTTGTATTGACAAAGTAAACATTATTATATCAGCTAGTTCTGATTTTATAGGTTCCTTATTTTTGTGGCATTCACAGATACTCTATATTTATGCTTTATCTTTTTACCCACTGCATTTTCTCTCTTAAGTTTAAACAAGTCTTGGCTATAGAGGTATCTCAATTTCCATAGTTAAGTAGATTTTTGAAATATCTCATTGCCTTTCCGATTTTACATTACTTGATTAAGAACTGTTATTGCTAAATAATAAGCTTAATAAATTTTGTTTCTCTTTTATCTAGTGCATGTAATACTTACAGCATTTAAATATTTACTATTAATTGTATGCCATCCTACTATCCAATGACATGTTTTACTTTTTAAAAAAATTTTGTAAACCTTTTCTCAAAATATTTTAAAGCCAAATTTATATACGCTAGAACATACACAGAATTTAAAAAATCTATTATGTTATAATACATACCCCATGATTACATTGCCATGACATTTAATTTCAACTGACATTTTTTATTTGTGAAATGATTTATTTGGAAAATCAGAGATTTTTAAATAAATTTGTATAAGCTATTCAAAAGAAGTCAGAAAGACAAAAATAAAGATGGGATAGAAGGGAAGGAGGGAGGGATGGAGGTAAGAAAAGACAGGCAGGAAGAAGGAGAGAAAGAGAGAGAAAAAGGATTGGAAGACAGGGATGGAGAGAGGAAGGGAAGATAGGAGGAAAGGTGGGAGGGACAGAACCAAGGAGGGAGAGGAAATTGGTTTTCGCCGGGATTATCCAGCCCTTGACAATCAAAAATAAAATGTGACAAATGACAGTCACAGCTGCCACAGCTAGCCTAAAGGGCACAATTATTCTTGTAATTCCTTTTCTCTACAACTCAGTTTTGATATGTCTCAACTTAGGCGAGCGCCCCTGCTGGTCCAGAGAACTTACTTGTTGGGATGGCACAGATCCTTTCCCTGAAGGACCTGCTTCCTGCTCACACTGCCGTTCTCAGACCATGAATGTCATACTTACTCATTGCCATCAAACTGGGGACAATATGCCAGGAGAATGACTTTGTATATAATATTTTATATATATAATATATTTTTATATTTAAAATGAGGGTTTCACCAGTGAAGAGGTATTAAATCAGTTAAGTTAGCAAGTTGACTTAAGTCACCGCGTATTAGCAACCACTCTAGTGCTAGTAAAATCGATGCACAGATGAAGTATCCATCATGACAGAGAGGAGAGATGCATTAGTCTAACTGCATGGTTCTTAACTAACAACGTTGATCTAGCGACAGATCCTGCTAAATCTTCTACCTGCTAATTTCTCAGAAATGGAAGCCAAAGATTCCTTCTCAACAGAACTATCCGTGAAGATGCCACCCAGTCATTTGGTTACATTGGATATCTTTAACCCTGGAAGGGGTCAGCAATTCACCTTGACAGGAAATAACACCTACTTAGGGTACATTTACTTTTCTTAATTATAATTCTTTTTTTTTTGGGGGGGAGAGGTTTTTTTTTTTTTTTTTTGCTATAGGGCGCATGCACTCACCAGACAGACAGAGACAGAGACAGAAAGCGAGAAATCACCCCCCAGGGGGGATGGCCATGCCGCAATCCCTTCTCCTCCTTTCTCCTCTCAGGATCTTGGGCACACACGCACATACGCCCGGCGTGAGATTAAGTCACCGGGTCCGGGACTTGAACCGCAGTCAACTACATGGGAGTTCAGCGACATAGCCATTACGCTAACTGCTGGTCCCTTAATTATAATTCTTCAGTAAACACCATTATATAAAGTAATGTTTCAGCTACTTACATGAGATCCCGAAGCTCATCACAAGAGACCAAGAGAGCCATTACAGAGTAAAAGAAATGCAGCGATGGACATGTAACCGTAAGTTTTGTGAGTCCTATCACATACTGTTTCACATAGAAACTTTCAGCCTCACAGTAATGAGACAGTCTTTGGAATGTGCAACTGAGTTGCCAGGTTGGAGATGATATCCTTTGGGATTTAATCGACCATGAACATCAGAAGGAATTAGACTGCCGTCACACAGTGCGGTCCAGGAAGAAAGCTCTTGCACAAAGTGATCCACTGGAGCATCTCCTGGCACGCTGCTCCCCAAATTTGATAAAGATGAGTAAGAATAATATTCATGGCCTGAAAAGGCATTGTGATGAGCAAGCAGGCAAGCAGGTCCCTCAGGAAACTGGGCCTGTGTCATCCCAGCATGTAAGTTCTTTAGACGAACATAGGTACTTGCCTAAGTTGAGAAAAATTGAAAATAAGTTATAGATAAAAGGAATTATGAGTGTAATTGTGTTCTTTAGACTAGCTGCTACAGTTGTGACTGTAACTTGTCCTATTTTGTTTTCTGTGGTCAAGAGCTGGGTAATCCTAGCTAAGAACATTTTTTAGCCTGCAAGTAACAGGTGCACACTACTGTGGCTAGGGCTTCTACTTTTTGTTTGTTTGTTTGTTTGTTTTTTTATACAGCTTTCCTAACCCATGTGAAGTGATGTCTCATTGTGGTTTTGATTTTCACATCTCTGAAAATTTGTAACGTTGAGCACTTTTTTCAAATACCTGTTTAATTATTTCCTTTACATGATTAGATCTGCTGTTGAAGTTATTTACTGAATTTTTCAGTTCTATCATTGTGTTCTTCAGATCCAAGATTTCTGTTTGGTTCTATTTTTGCATTTTTTTCTATGTCTTTATTAAATTTCTCAATTTTGTTCATGCTTTATTTTCTAACCGTGTTTGTTGACTAATTGTGTTTTCTTTCACTTCTATTTTTTTAGGGTTGGTACTGGAGCTATATTAGTTCCCTTTGGTAGGGTTGTAACTGCCTGACTTTTATTAACCATGTTGCCCTATGTCAAGGACTCTTCATTTAAAGAAGCAAACACCTCTGAGTTTCCTCAATTATTTCAGTAGGTTAAGACTTTCACTTGAGTCCTTGGATAAACGGGATACCCCTGAGGTCATGGCCAAGTAGAGTCAAGGCTAAGTCACATAGCTGCTACTGGGTCTGCCATGACATTTGTAGTTGATGGAAAATTGCCAACAAATCTGGTGAGTATGAATTCTATCTGTTGTCTGAGTCAACTGAACTGACCCAGGAATGCAAGGTGTCTTCAAAAAGTTTATAGAAGAAAATACATATTATGAAAAAATGACACATAAATTTAGACAATTGTGGCACTTTAATTCCATTTTCACATGAACATTTTATTTTTTTATTATTATTTATACATTTAATCAGTATACATCATTTAGATTGTAAAGAGACTTTACCCAGCATGATTTACACATCAGTCCAGCCCAGTTGAGAATACTATAAACATCTTCATCAACAGATAAATCACGTGAACTTTTGGAAGTACTCTCATACATAGAACTGGATGAAAGTGGATTTACAATGTACCAAAGCAGTGAAGAAAGGATCATTTACAGCACTGAAGTATCAGTTTGGAAACTAAGCATTAAACTTCTGTTTTCAGCTCTGATCTTGAGGAACATGAGAATAGTTATTTCCATTCTTTCAACAAAGAAAAATACTGGAGAACCTGAAAATTAGTAGCCTGTTTTGAAGTCATCAGAGAACTCAGGTCTTGTCTATCCTATACTCCCAAATCTGGAGAGATAAGTAAATACAAAGAGTTAGAAATGAAACCATAGGAGCCATAAAGCAGTCATTGGTAACTTTGATCAATTGCTAGAGGTCGAGTGTGGATTAATTAGAGAGTGAGAGTCTCCTAAAGACCAAAATCTTAGTGAGGGGAGGGCCCTAACACTTCTGTGAGATTTTCATCCAGACGCACTCTTAGATTCTTAAATGAAGAACCAAGAAAGATTCTCTTCTGGCTCTGAGAGGAAAAGGAAATTTAAAAAGAAGCACTGTGAAGTGCATTCAGAACAAACCGACGATGGTTGCATAGACTTGGCTTTGATCTGAATGCAGTACTCCATGCAGACTAATAATCACTTTAAAAAGAGTATTATATACCACCAGGGAGGAAATCAACAGACAAATGAGGGACCAGCAGATGGCATAATGATACATCACTGGACTCCCATATAGTAGACAGTGGTTCAAGTCCCAGATCTGCTAGCTTAAAACTCACACTGGGTGCATGTGTATCATGCCCAGAATCACAAGAGAAGACCAGAGGAGAAGGGACTACGGCCTGGCCATCCCTTCTGGAGAGTGATTTTTCGCTTTCTGTCTCTCTGCCTCTCTGGTGAGTGCATGACTTAATGCCACAAAATTGCTCTAAAAAAAAAATTATAATGATAAAAAAGAGGGACAAATGAAACAGAGCTACTTAATCAAAGATTTAAATCACTTTCTGGACTCCCATAAACAGATTTTTGGAAAGCCAATGTGAAAATGAATTCTATTTTTTGGCATCCAAGAAATTATCTTCCTTGCTTTGGATTCTGTCAAATAGAAGGACATTTAGTTTTCTCATTCACGATCTTCATCAGTTGCCATTTTCATAGAACTATGGATAGAGAAACTTCTAATAGGCTGACCTGCAAAAGCTGAGGTTATCAAAAGCATACCTTGAAAGGGGGGACTGTCCACTCCATCATTAGGTACTAAATTGGGCATTACTTCTGAGGTTACTAAAATGTTAAGAATGCGAGCCATTTCAGATCGGATATATGGTGATAATAAACTGCCATCCAGTTTCATGCTGTTGACATGTGTGATGATTGGTGCTTTGATTAAGTGGCATATGCAAAAGATGCGTATGTAGGATTCTCCTATTGTGGGAGAACAGGAAGGTCTGAGTGAGTCTACAGTAGACCCAGCAGTTCATGTCTACTAGCCAGGCTGGAATCGTGGAAATGCACACAGGATCATTCTCTGTAGGAGTGCACTGATAGTTGATTTTAAGTGGCTGGGAAACACAAGAGACAGAATATGTACTAAACATTTCATAGACCTCACTAGAGATCAGGTGGTCCCGTTACTCTATCAATTCTTCAAATTATAAAAGAAACATGGCAATAAATCGATTAAAAATTAAACATAGTTCTTTCTCTACTTAACTACAGAAGAACATCTTGTAGGGCTTTTAATTAAAGATCTGCACTTAATCATTAATATATGTGTGATAAATTTGTTATAAATTATTCTCATCTGTCACACCAGTGTTAAGATTACTTTAAAGAATCTGCTGATATCATTCATAAAATTCAAATTGCACTAGTGGAAGGAGATACTACAGTTGCCAAGCTTTCGAGCACTGATTAGCAATACATGTTGAATATTTGGCAAACTGAAGGCTTCCTTTAAAGCAGGGATAAGCAAAATTTTTCTTTATAGGGCCAGTTAGTATAAGAATGAAGTACCTCTTGTATGTCTTAAGAAGAGTCCAAGCTACTGCATCTGGAAGTGTCGGATCTCTCTCATATTTGCCTGTTTTTCTTCCTTTGCTGTACCGTATTGTTCATCACTATTACATATAAATTCACCTTGCAATATCTCTTGTCCCTTCTAATTATCTATCTATGTAAATTCTGTACTGTTCATAGTGAAGTTTATTCAAGTATAATCTCTTTCACTTCTTAGAAAGTCTAACACTTGCCTGACTTTATTGAGTGATTTAATATAGCTGCTGATCTAATAATTCAGGTGAAGAGCTGAGCATAAATAAAGAGTATACTATGAAAGCTATCAAGATCAAAATTATGTCATTTGTGTTAAATTGTGTCAAATCCTAACAAAATGGAGCCAGTGAAAGTCACAAAGGGAAGATATTCATGTATGTATGCCTAATAACAAGAACCATCACCAAAAACTGAAAATAACGTAACTTTTCAGAAAGACCACTGCAACCTTAAAAAAAATACTTCTGCAAAAACATCTGACCTTGGATTGAGGCCACCCTTGTTATTTTTTTAAATAATTATTTTATTTAACTTTAAATTTATTTATTTATTTTCCTTTATTTGACCAGAGAGGGAGAGAGAGAGAGAGAGAGAAAGTGAGAAAGCAAGCTGCCTGGTCCAGGACTTGAACCACTGTCAGCCATGTGGTTCATGCCCTTAACCACCACATCAACGGTCGGCCCTGGCCATCCTTGTTATTCATCCTGGTAACCGAGGAGAGTTGTCCTCAAACACCTTATGTTATCCTGCCTCATGTTTTCTTTATAGCCTTTGCTTTCCTTTATGTCCCTGGTATACCTGTATGTACTCCATTGCCATGCTCATTCTCAAATAAACATGATTTCCTTTCAGTTAGTCTCTCTTTCTCTTTATTGGTTAATTGGGTTTTGATTATATACTAAGTATTTGTAGCTATGACAGTGTCTGAACTTTCTTCAAGCAGTGTCTAGAAACAAGGCCACTACTTTCAAGAAGATGGACTGACCACAATTGACAGATGCTTCTTTTTTCTCTTCTTGCATGATTTTTATCTATGGGATCAATATGCTATTAAACAAAGCCTGCTCCATTATAAAAATCCCATTCAAAGTCTTGTGTTTTGGAAAAGATTATGAAAGTGAATATTAAAAAGCTTTTTATTGGGGGCCAGCAGGTGATGTAGTGGCTAAGGCTCTGGTCTTCCACTTGGTCAAACACTGTTCAAGTCCCAGACCTGACAGCTTGAAACTCAACGCTGGGCACATGTGTGTGCATGCCCGTAATCTTGAGAGGGGAACAGAGGAGAAGGAGCAGCATGGCCATCCCTGCTGGTGGCAGCAGGGATGGGGGAGAAGTCTCTCACTCTGTTTCTCTGTCTCTTTCTTTCTCTCCTGTGAGCAAATACGCCCTCTTGGAAAAAAATCTCTCAAAAAAATAAGAAGATTTGCATTTTTTATTCTTTATTTTATGGCTAGTACATAGTATCCTGCCTCTAGTAACTCATCAACGCATACTTGTGAACTAGAGAAAATATGATTACAACTATACACTCATATATAGATAATACAGAAAAAGGTAAAACAGACAGCAAGATGTCCTGCATCTTACAGCAGGAGAGGGTGTTATTTTGCACTATTCCTCACAGTAGGAGAGGGCACCATTCCCAGCAAGAGAGGCGGTACTCTAAAGACTAGTCATATTTAATAACAAAATCATAAAGTAGAATATTTTTTAAGGAAATCCTTTTAAATCAGCATTTTACCATTATTTTGGAATAGATCTGTAATAGTACATGGAACTGGATATGCCAAAGCTGCTGTTTCTGTTTAAACTTACTCAGTAAATACTCACTCTGCTTTAAAAACAACAACAACAACAACAACAAAAAAAACTCTTGGAAGGACACATCCACAATTGAGGCACAAACATCTAACAAGGGTGGAAAACATAAGAGCTCTTGTTTCAGAAGTTTTCCAAAACTCTCACAGACTGAATGCAGTGTACAGTTCATGCTACTTAAAGACACAAGTCGTTCGGGGGTTACTCTCGCTTAGTGTGGAACTCTGAAACAGTTAGGATGTCCATGATGATACCAGGGGAAGAGTGTTTTGTGTATATAAAATAGGAAACTAAAAAAGAAAAAGAAACTAAACATGTAAAGATCGCAGAAAAACTGGCAGCACTTAAAATAATTTATATTTGATAATCTTTTAGCAAACTGAGCAGAAGTGAAAACAATAACATTTGAATAACATACAGCATTAAAAAAATTGCTTACATATGTTCAAAGTTGTCTTTTCATTCAAAGCATTGTTTTGTAGTATACCTTTTTCCTTTTCCTTCTAATAGCTGATGAGCAAATATGATTTGTTAAAGTTTGACCAATATTTGGTAACTATATTTTGACCAAACAAATAAAGACCACAAGAAATCTGCGTAAAGTAGGGATAAAAATTTATTTAATAGTTAATCTAAAAATTCTACAAGTTCTTTTAGGTAATTTGATATAAGTAACTATACTTCGTTGTTTGTTTTTCCACATAGGTATCTAAACATGCATATGATTTGAGCAATTTATTTTGTTGTTTTTCAACTGTAAAAATATTTTGATTTTGCATTAATCACTAAGATAAAATTTGATTTTTATGTTTTTCTTCTATACTGTACAAAAATGATATATAAATAAATAAATTAAAACTTAAAGACAACTGTGCCTTGAATACCTCATTGCAAATATAATATTTACCTTTTTTTTTCTGAAAGAATTTTAGAAGTCACTAATTAGACCCAGCCAAATTCAATAATCTGGATACCTGGCGGTAACTTTAAAATCACTGGAAAAATTTTGTTCAAAAATTGGAACTTCCATTTTTCAAATGAAATTTGATGAATCCACAACTGCATTTAATGTCTATAGTTTCCAATAAGCAGTGGATGAAAGTGAGTAGAATGACTTATTTATTATTGTATAGTTCTAAAAAGCATTCGGGGGCCAGTAGGTCGAATGGTGGTTAAGATGCTGAACTCCTACATGGCCGACTACAATCTGAGTTTTGGACACAGTGGCTTGAAAATTATACCGGATACATGCACGTGCATGCCCAAGGTTCCAAGAATAGAATGGAGGTAAAGAGATTGTGGCATGGCCATTCCCCTTGGAGGGGTTTCTCATTCTCTCTCTTTCCCTCTCTCAATCTCTCTGGCTAGCACATGTGCCCTATGGCAAAAACTTAAAAAAAAAAAAAAAAAAAAGAAAAATAATTGGAAGCCCTTCAGTTGTTTAAATCAATAGAGTCCATATGGTTAAGTAAACTTTCCTTCATTTTTATTTGTGTTAGAGAAAGTAGAATATGGAGAAGTGGAGAAAAACAAGAAAAGAAGGTGATGGAAGGGTGGAAAATTTTCCAAACATGTGGCCATGACTTAATACAATATTTTATCTTTTCTCTTTATACTAGAGGGCTTATAGTAGCTGTATATTCTCTTTTCAGTTCTCAAAGGTTATAGAGTCAATTTAGCTTTAAATAGGTCTTACAAGGGGAACCAGCAGTTAGCGTAATGGCTATGTCACTGGACTCCCACGTGGTCGACCACGGTTCGCGTCTCGGACCCAGTGGCTTACAACTCACGCCGGGCGCGTGTGCGTGCGTGCCCAAGATCCCGAGAGGAGAATGGAGGAGAAGGGATTGCAGCGTGACCATCCCCCCTGGGGGGTGATTTCTCACTTTCTGTCTCTATGTCTCTCTCTGTCTGTCTGGCGAGCGCACGCGCCCTATAGCGAAAAAAAAAAAAATAGGTCTTACAAGAATACAACTTCCGGGAACCAGCAGTTAGCGTAATGGCTATGTCGCTGGACTCCCACGTAGTCGACCGCGGTTCGCGTCTTGGACCCGTTGGCTTACAACTCACGCCAGGCGCGTGTGCGTGAGTGCCCAAGATCCCAAGTGGAGAATGGAGGAGAAGGGATTGCGGCGTGACCATCCCCCCTGGGGGGTGATTTCTCGCTTTCTGTCTCTATGTCTCTCTCTGTCTGTCTGGCGAGCGCACGCGCCCTATAGCGAAATAAAACCTCTCCAAAAAAAAAAAAGAATACAACTTCCCACAAATTTGCTCTGGAGATCCAAGCTATGATTAAGTATCTTCAAGCACAGAAATAACAATACAAAAAAAGAATCATTAAAAATCCTGAGGATTATGGGAAAATGGTAGAGTAGGAAGCACCAGAAATATGTCTCTCCACCTAGAAAAAATATTCATTTGCAGATTACATGAAATAACTGTTTTAGAACTCTGAATGCTATTATGATTTACAATTTCAGAGGAAGTTTGTTGCTGAGAGAATTTGCTACCATTTCAGCTGCTCAGCAAGAAATGTTAAGGAGAATCCTGTAGGTTGAAATGAAAGACTACAAGGCAATAACTTGAAGCCATGTGAAAAAATAAGGATCTCAGTAAAGGTAATCACATTGGTTGTTATAAGCTAGTATCGTACCAATGGTGTGAAACATAATTATTTTCTATACATGATTTGAAAGAATAATGCAGTTTTGAAAAATAATTAGTGGTAGGGACCAGAAGTTAGCATAATGGCTATGTTGCTGGACTTCCATGTTGTCGACTACAGTTTGAGTCCTGGACCCGGTGGCTTAAACACACTGGGCATGCATGCCCAAGATCCCAAGAGGAGAATGGAGGAAAAGGGATTGTGGTGTGGCCATCCCCCCTGGGGGGTGATTTCTTGCTTTCTGTCTCTCTGTCTCTCTCTGTCTTTCTGGTGAGCACACGTGCCCTATAGCAAAAACCTCTAAAAATAATAATAATAATTAGTAGTAGTATAAAACCTAACAGTAAGAGATCAATATCTTAACAATTATTACTTTGTGTTTTAGGATACACAATGTATAAAAACGTAATTTAAGGATTACAGCAACTTGAAAAGGTGGGGAATGAGTTGTTAAAGAGGCAGAGAATTTTTGTATATTATTGAATTTGCTCTGGTATAAATTCAAATGAGAGTGTCATAACTAGGATATTAACTGTATAACCACAGTAGTTATAAAAAATAGCTAAAGAATAGACACTAAAGGAAATTAAAAAGAAATTAAAAGTTTCATTAACAAATAAAGTATAATAGTAATGAGAAATAAAATCTGTACAGAATTTAGAAAAATAATAGCACAATGACAGAAGTAAGTCTTTTTTACAGTAATTACTTTAGATATAGACTGATTCAATTTTGCAATCCAAAGACAGACCTAGGCAGAAAACATTAAGAAAAAAAAAATCCTGACTACATATTGTCTATAAGACCCTCATTTTAAACCAAATACATAAATTGATCAAAAGTGAAAGGTGGGAAAATATATTACATTTAAAGAGAAACTTAAAAGAGAGAAGAGGTGACCATACTAATATCAAATAAAAACAGAGTTCAAATTTAAAGAAAAACTTACAAAGACAAATAAGAGCATAACTTATTAGAATAGATTCCATATGGGGCCAGCTGGTGCCATGATAGTTAAGGCAACTGTTTCCCACATGGCTGACTGTACAGTTCAAGTCCCAGATCCAGCAGCTTCAAAAAATGTTTGGCATGTGTGTGCGCATGCCCCAAACCCTTAGAGGAGAATGGAAGAAAAGGGATTGCAGCATGAATATCTGCCCTTCCCAAGGTAGTATGTGTGTTTTCTCACTTAACCCCACTTTCTTTCTCACTCTCTCTGTCTCTTTCTGGCAAGGGCATGTGACTTCTAGCAAAAAAAAAAAAAAAAAATATATATATATATATATACACACACACACACACACACACACACACATACATATATAAAACAAGAAAATATAATTATCATTATCATAATTAATAAAACATCAAAATATATAAAACAAAAATGGACAGAAATAAGACAAAAGTTGATCATTCTATTCTAGACTCTGTGTTGGGCCACAAACTGAATTTCAATAGATTTAGGAAGAAAAGACAGTGTGTAATCTAACCTGGATACAACAGAATGAAATTAGAAGTCAATCACAAAAAAAAAAAAAAAAAAAAAAAAAAAAAAGACTTACAAAACTGTGGAAATTTTAAAAACACATTTGTAAATAACAAATATATCAAACAAGAAATCACAAGTGAAATTAGAAAATACTCATTTTATTTACGATTTATTTATTTATTTTATTTAGACGTCTTCATATATGACAGGGCATGTATGAGAGAGTGAGAGAGAAGCATCCTTCACAGGGTTGGTCACGCCAGGATCCCTCCCCCGGCGTCCAGCCTGTTATGTCCTGGAACTCCTGAGTGGCCCAGCCTGTCTCAGGCTGCCCGGATTGTGGATTCAAAGCACAGTCTTCATGTGGCCTCTGGAGTCTTCTGAGCAGTTACATTATTGCTATGCGATGAAGTAGGTCCTAGAAAATATTTAGAGATGGATAAAAACAAAACATATAAAACTTAAGAGAAATAGGAAAAGCAGTTGTAAGAAGGAAATTCACTATAAATGTTTACATTTGAGAAAATGAAAAATTTCAAATCAACATCTAAACTTTGCAACTAGAACCACTATAAGCAACCCAAAAGAGAAGCAACCCAAATCCCAAACTTGCAGAAAAATGGAAAAAAATAAAGATTAGATCAGAGATAAATAAAATGTAGATTAGAATAGTAATAAGAAAAAAAGTCAACAAAACCAAAAGTTCGTTCTTTATTAAGATGGAAAAATAAACAAAACACAAACCTTTTGCTAAATAGACTATGAAGAAAAGAAAGACTTTTTTTTTTTTTTTTTTTTTTTTGGAGAGGTTTTTCGCTATAGGGCGCGTGCGCTCACCAGACAGACAGAGAGACATAGAGACAGAAAGCGAGAAATCACCCCCCCAGGGGGGATGGTCACGCCGCAATCCCTTCTCCTCCATTCTCCTCTCGGGATCTTGGGCACGCACGCACACGCGCCCGGCGTGAGTTGTAAGCCACCGGGTCCGAGATGCGAACCGCGGTCGACTACGTGGGAGTCCAGAGACATAGCCATTACGCTAACTGCTGGTTCCTTAAAAGAAAGACTTTTATGAATAAAAAAAGAAAAAAGTAGGAACATTTTAACAATACTTCAGCATAACAAAAAGAAAATTATAAGAGAGTACTGTGGATAAATGTATGACAACTAATTGGATAATTTGGATGAAAGAAAAACAAAATGCCAACACTAAACCACAAAAAATGTTATCTGAGTAATCAATAATTTAAAACATCCAAACAAGTTAAAACCTTGGACCTGATGGCTTCATCAATGAATTGTACCCAAAATTTAATGAAGTTAAAAAATTAAAGAGGAAACATATCCTGATTTTCTATGAGACCAGTATCATTTTTATTTTATTTTTTTATAGAGATTTTTGCTGTAGGGCACATGTGCTTGCCACAGAGACAGAGAGAGACATAAAGTGAAAAATCACTCCACCCCATCCCCCCCAGGATGGATGGCCATGCCTCAATCCCTTCATCTCCAATCTCCTCCTGGGATCTTGGACATTCATGTATGGTTGGAATGAGGGGGATTTTTTTTTTTAAAGAGATCTTTGCTATAGGGCATGTGTGCTCTCCAGAGAGACCGAGAGATTCAGAAGATGAGAAATCACCCCCTGGAGGGATTGCCACACTGGAATCCTTTCTCCACTCTCCTCTCAGGATCTTGGGCACACATGCACAAACATTGGTTTTAAGCCACCAGGTCTAGCCAACCACAGTCAACTAACTGCAGGGGAGTTCAGCCTCGTAATCATTATGCCATCCGCTGGTCCCAAGCCAGCATCACTTCATTTAAAAAGCTAGACAAAGATAATACTAGAAATGAAAAGTATAGACTAATAACCAAGAATTTAGAAGCAAAATCTTCGACTAAATAATAGCAAACTGAATTCAGTGACAATAGTGAAAGGATTATATGATGACCAAGTAGGGTTTTTGCCTGGAATCAAGTATTATTCAACATTTGAAATTAGATCAATGTATTACTTCACATGAGCAAACTGAAAGAAAAAATATATGGTTATTTCATTTGCTATATAAAAGCATTTGACAAAACTCAGCACTTTTTCATCATAAAAACATTTAACAACGTAGGAATAAAAGGGAAATACCTCAACATAATAAAAGTTACATTTGAGGAAACTATACCTAATGTTATACTCGATGGTGAAAAACCGGAAGTTTTCCCTCCAAGGTCAGAAACAAGTCAAAGATAACTACTTTTATCACTTTTATTCAACATAGTACCAGAAATTCTTGACAGAACAATTGGGCAACAGAGAGAATTAAAATGAACCCAAATTGAAAACCTTTGCATATGTATGGTCAAATTATTTTGAAAAGGTACCATGACCTTGCAATGGAGAATAATCTTATCACCTTATGGTGTCTGGAAAGCTAGATATCTCTATGTAAAATAATAAAATTGAATTCTTACCTAACACGATATGCAGAAAATAAGGCAAAATCAATTCATAGCCTAAATCTAAGACATAAAACTTCTAAAAGAAAATGTAAAATCTTCACTGGAGGGGCCACTAGGTGATGTGGTGGTTAAGGCGCGGGCAACTACAAATGGCCGACTGCAGTTTGAGTCCTGGACACAGTGCCTTGCTCATTTGCTCTCTCTCTCTCTCTCTCCCCCTCTGGTGAGTGCACATACTCTATAGCAAAATTTTTAAAAAGTGATAATAATAAGTAAAATTAAATCATTATTTTTTTAAAACTTCACTACATTAGATTTGGAAATTATTTCTTAGATATAATATCCTTCCCCCCCAAAAAATAAGCAACAATAACAAAAAGGAACAAATTGGACTTTATTAAAATATTTTAAATTGTGCATTAAAAGACACTATCAATACAGTAAGACAGTTCAGAGAATGGGAAAAAATACTTGCAGATCATACATGTGGTACAGTATTAATATTTAGAATATATGGAGAATTCTTATTACTTTAAACAACAATATAGTGAAAGGACTTAAGAGAATTTTTCTCAGATATCCTTTAAGTGCACGAAAAGAGGTTCAACATCATTAATCATTAGGGAAATGTAAATTAAGCTTATAACAAGATACCACCTCATAACCATTAGCATGGTTACTATTCAAAAAATAAAAGCAATAAACTCCAGAAAAATATGAGGATGTTCATAAGGATGTGGAGAAATCAACATCTCTGTACACTAATACTGGAAATTTAAAATGGTTTAAACTGCTGTAGAAAATAATGTGGCATTCCTTAAAAAATTCCAAGTAGAATTACTATATGATCTAGCATTGCTACTTCTGGGTATTTACTACAAAAATTAAGAGTGGGAACCAGCAGTTAGCGTAATGGCTATGTCGCTGGATTCCCATGTAGTCGACCGTGATTCGCGTCCCGGACCCGGTGACTTAAAACTCACGCCGGGCACGTGTGCGTGCGTGCCCAAGATCCCGAGAGGAGAATGGAGGAGAAGGGATTGCGGTGCGACCATCCCCCCTGGGGGGTGATTTCTCGCTTTCTGTCTCTATGTCTCTCTCTGTCTGTCTGGCGAGCGCACACGCCCTATAGCAAAAATCTCTCAAAAAAAAAAAAAAATTAAGAGTGGAGTCTGAAAGAGACATTTGTATGCCGTATTCTTAACAGCATTATTTACAATAGCTAAAATGTGGAAGCAAGCTAATGTCTGATGAATAAGTAAGCAGAATGTGATATACACATACCACATTATTCAGCCTTAAAAAGGAAGAAACTTCTGGGATAAGCAGTTAGCATAATAGCTGTGTCGCTGGACTCCCTTGTAGTTGACCGTGGTTGGAGTCCTGGACCCAGTGGCTTAAACTCATGCAGGGTGCGTGTGCGTGCGTGCCCAAGATCCTGAAAGGAGAATGGAGGAGAAGAGATTGTGGCGTGGCCATCCCTGGGGGGTGATTTCTCGCTTTCTTTCTCTCTGTCTTTCTGGTGAGCACATGCGCCCTATGGCAAAAACCTCTCTCAAAAAAAAAAAAAAAAAAAATGGGAAGGAACTTCTGACATATGCTAAAACAATGGATAAGTACAAAGATATTATGCTAAGTGAAATAAGCCGGTCACACAAAAAAAATACTGTCTCAGTCCACTTATACAAGGCGCTTATAGGGGTCAAACCTCATAGAAACAAGGGAAAAAATTGTGGTTGCCAGGAGCTAAGCAGAGAGTAAATGGTGATTTATTGTTTGATGAATATAGAATTTCATCTTTGCAAGGCAAAAAGAGTTACGAGGATGGAAGATGATGACGAAGATTGCACAATATGAAAGTATTTAACACCACTGCATTGTACAATGTAAATGGTTAATACTGTAAATTTATGCCATGTGTATTTTACCATAGTAAAAAAGTTAGAAGAAAGAAAATAATATTTAGATGGTAGAAAATTCACACCACCCAAGTAAAATTGTAATAAAAACGCAGCCTCTGATAAATCATGGTATATTCTTCATGATCCATTCCATGCATATATCAACATCCATGTGTGTATGCACATGCATGCACATGTGCTTGCTCACAGGTGTATATCGCATTCCCACTTTTGTTTTTACATCAACGAGAGCATAATATACACTTCTCTGCTCATTGTTTTTGCATGACACTATTTCTTCTATTTAGCCTCAAATTACAGTTTTTTGCATTGCTGCATGCTGTTATTTTATATGTCTCTGATGCTACTGCATTGAGCATCCTTGTACATATTTCTTTGCCCTTGTAAGTAACTGAATCTGCAAAATAAATTGCTGCAAATAGAATTACTGAGCCAAGAGATAAAAACATGAATTTTAGATAGATGCCAATAAATTACTGTTAAAAGACTATACCAATTTATCTTCTTATTAGTGCTATATAAGGAGGTTTATTTTACTTATCATTTATTAGCAAATTTTCTACTCCTGGAAAATGATGATACTCCAAAAATGATACACTCAAATACGGCACTTTGGCATGCTCAGCATTTTGAACAAAGGAACTTGAAGCCCTTAGAAGCTGCCTAAAAGTTAAGGTCTCCCTAAATTTTCCTTATTTCTTCTCTCTTGTGCAGGAAAGTACTCTCTTTAAAATTTTCTTGTAAGTAAAGGAATTTCATCCAGGAGGAATGCAATTGTCTTGGACCTGTACTCTGGAATTTGCATTAACCAGAGAATATTAACTGCTATTATAGGAAAGTAGACTGAAGAATATAACCTCACTTGGATGCACTTACAAGATAATATCTATTTCCTGGGTCCATTCTTCTTCCCTGAAACTCTTTTACTACTTCTCTAACTGCCTAGACCCCACTTCTCTCTCACTTTTGGTATTTAAGCCTTAACATCTAGTTAGGCCATATCAATCCTGTTCTTATGTGAGTTAATACATTTGTTACATTGGCTTCTCTCCTGTTAATCTCTCTCTTGTCAGATCATTTCCAGCAACCCTCAGAGGACAAAGGAAACATTTTCTTTTGCCCTTACCACAATACAAAATAGTAAAAAAAAAAAAGGCTATATTTACTGTATTCTTTTTGAGTTTGAATCTTTTTGTGAGGGTGGTCTTTTCATTCATTTGTAATTAATTTGAGTGTCACTTTCTGTGACTGGCTTTTCATGTCCTTTGCACATGTTGTATAGTTGAATATTTTTTCTTCTTAAATTAGAAAAGCTCTTCATAAGTTATAGACTTTTTAAAAAGTATTATTTATTATTATTACTAATTTCCTATAGGCCACAGGCACTCAACAGAGAGAGAGGGAAAGTGAGAAAGTAAGCCACCAAGTCCAGGACTCAAACAGTGGTCAACCATATGGGAGTCCAACATCTTAACCACTAAGTCATCTTCTGTCTCTGTAAATAGACTTCTGTCAAAAACATTACCAAAGCATACACATACAGACTGTATGTTCATATGATACGTTATATGTACAAACATGCAATAGAAACATTCAAGCTGAAAAAAAAAAATCTCCTTATGCAGTACCTTTTGTTAGTTTCCTAAATCAACACAGAGTTCAATTCTGTTTTCAACAGGTATTTTTATTCAGTTTCATATCATTTGTATGCTGAATTCTTTCTGGGAAACAAAAATATTTTTTTCCTTGCTTCTTTCCTGTAATATCTAGATTTAAAGGAAGTGGATTTTATTTTGATTCCAGGTGGTGCATGGAGAGTGCGTGCATCCATGTACAATATTGTAACATGGTAGCATGACAGGTAGTTGCTTTTCTGTTGATATATTAGATAGAACTCTCCACAGGAAACCAAGGAAATTCATTTTCAGTTGCTTTTATGTTTGTTTAAGCAACAATATTCTTCCCATGTGCTCAGAAGATTTCTGCAGGTAATGGGCCCACCAATCGCCAAGGCCATTTAAAAGCTCTGCAAATGGTCTTGCATTGACTTTAGGGTCTTTATTGATGCCCTTGTTAATCACACTCTAAAACAGATATACTGTGCATTGTTCTCTCTCCTCTTTCTCCTACATTGCCTTCAGTCTTTCTTAGGCCCTCTCTTTCTGTGCTTCTGTTTGTTTTTTTCTTTGTTTTGACGTGTAGTACACAACATCACAAGGTACGGCATTATACAAAATGTGAAGTTTTGTGTATAATACTTAGTGTCTAGCATTTGCCTTGATAATCGAGGGCTGTTTCCATTGCCTTACTGCTATAAAATTGAAACAAAAAAGTTCATTATCCACAGATTCATAATTTTACTTTGCATTTGATATTGCATTTCTTCTCTAACCTTTGAATTTTCCTTGATGCTCTGATTTTCTTTAAAGCACTGTATATGAACAATGGAAAATGCGTTTTAAATTGTATGATAATTATCTGGTAATATCTTCTTGGGCTCTTTTCAATCAATGTTTCCTTCCAGCGTGTGACTATTGTAGGAGTCTGCCTATTAAAATTCAAATTAGGTAACAAGGTGCAAATTGCCTCGTGAATTTTTTTTTTACTCTTTTGCAAACTCTTCATGTTTATAGTTCTTGCAGTTGCTGTGCTTTCCATGATGCTGAGTTTTTATACAGAATTACTGTGCAGATAGGAGTGTGGGAGTTTTTAAATGAGAAAAGTGCACATTTCCATCATGTTGCCTTTGAAATGGAAACTCAACTGGTTAGCACGTTAACTGTTAACTAGAGCATAAGAACCTAATTAGAAAACCCCCTAAATCCTGAAGATGAGCTTAGCAGAGAAGCATAAGTCAGTTTTCAAAGTTCTTAATATCACATAAGAGAAGTTTTTGATGGGGGCAATGTGGTAATCTCACTCCTGGGGCATGTAGATGTAGCTTGACTAAGTTGCTTATGAAAATGTGATTTCTCAGAGCTTTGGGCATATTTGATTTAAGGAAAGAAGCCAAGGAATTTTTGATACGGCACTGAAGTGACAGGTTAATATTATTGGAAAAAAAGAGTGGAAATGTGCGTTTTTTTTTTCCATTTCGGTATTTCGATTTTGTCAATAGGATTGGCACTATAATTATCTCTGGATTAGTCACAGGCCTATATACTTGTTAAAACTGAATATAAAGTAAACTGTAACTTGACAGGAAATTTGTTTTAAGAGGTATGATGGGGAAGAGGGCAAGAAGTTCAAGTCAAGAAAAAAGTTTAACATTTTTAAAGTTAACTGTTGAAACTTAATACTATTTTTTTTTTTTTTTTGGAGAGGTTTTTGCTATAGGGCGCGTGCGCTCGCCAGACAGACAGAGAGAGACAGAGAGATAGAAAGCAGGAAATCACCCCCCAGGGGGGATGGCCACGCCGCAATCCCTTCTCCTCCATTCTCCTCTCGGGATCTTGGGCACGCACGCACACGCGCCCGGCGCGAGTTTAAGCCGCCGGGTCCGGGACTCGAACCGCGGTCGACTACGTGGGAGTCCAGCGACATAGCCATTATGCTAACTGCTGGTCCCGAAACTTAATACTATTTTTAAAAAGATCTTGCTGATAAAGACAGCTTTAGAGAGTCTTCATTTTGTCAGGATGTAGTAAATCACAGAACCAGGCAGTTTTTAACAGTGAAGATCTCACCAGTACCAAACATTAGCCCAAAGCCATCCCTAGTCCCTTTCTTCCCCAGGGATTCGTCCCACCTTCCATTGAGCACCTAGGTTTTCACATTCCCTAACACAGGAGACTGAGAAGGAAAGCACCTGCTGGGTGTAGCTGTGTGCAAAGATTTGCTCCTGTTTCATTCTTCCATTCATTAATCCATTGCTTTACTTGCGAATTAATTCTGTAACCACCCTCTGAACATATGCGGCTCTTTAGGTGGATGAGGCATGTTTCCTATGTGCTTTGTTCTTTCCTTTTATTTCTTTTTAGCTGAATTTTCTTCTTCAATGGCAAATATCCTATTTATACATCTCAACAGAAAAACCGATAAAAATGAAACAAAGCTAGGCCACTAAGAGGTATGTGACCAATCCAAAAAATAATGTGGTTAACACAAATTTTGAAATAAAACTAAGCTCCTTAACTTTTTTCCTACCCATACATTTTCTTTTAAGCTACTAAACACTCAGGACCAAAAATATTAGAGAAAATGCAATCTTTATAAAAGCAAAGTACTATGCCTAGCTAAGGTACAGAAAAGAATTACTGTCATTCCTTGAGGAATTTATAATATATAGCAGACACAGATATGTAACACAGAAATATGACAACTTTAGGATACACACAAAACCACAATATAGTTTTAGTAATATAGACTAAAATGTTATTACTTGCATAGGAAGTAAACCAAAAAATTTAACTATAGAGGTTGATATAACAATGTTTTAATAATAAGTTATGAATAAAAATTATAAATTCCATCAATATGGAATGTATCAAATGCATTAAGATCTATCAACAAGACATTAAATATGAAGTATTAAAATACTTATGGATGTAGAAATACGTTCACAGTATACTATTGTGTGAATAATGCAGGCCACAACATATATTTTGGTGTGATCCTAGTGTTACCACATCATATTAACAGGAAAAAAAGATGAAACCATATAATCATATCGATTGACACAGAAAAAGTGTTCAATAAAATACAACATCCCTTCATGATTAAGATTCTTGGCAAAATTCGCTTAGAAGGGACATTTTTCAACACAATAAAAGCTGCTTATGAAAAACCCATAGCTAATATCATGCTTTTCCACTTAAAACTAGAGCAAGATGAAGCCGCTCATTTTCTCCACTCCTTTTCATTATAGTACTGGTAGTCCTAGCAAATGTAATCAGACAAGAGACTAAAATAAAAAAGGCATTTATATATGGAAAGAAAAAGTGAAATTATCTCTATTTGCAAATGGTATTATTATATATATATAAAGCGCAACAGAATCCATGCAAAAACTCCTAAAAGTGATTAAAAAAATACAATAAAGTAGCAGGATACAAAATTTGCAGACAAAGATCTATAGTATTTCTATATACCAACAGTGGACAGACTGAAGTAGAATTTAAGAAAGCAATCCAATTTACAATAACCACAAAGAAAATAAGATATCAAGGAATAAACCTAACCAAAGAAATGAAAGATCTCTAAAAAAAAAAACTGAAAAAGAAATTGAAAATGCCACCAAAAAAAGTGGAAAGATAATCCATGTTCCTGGGTCAGAAGAATTAATACAATCAAAATGCTGATCCTATCCCAAATTTATTTACATATCTAATGCAATCCCAATCAAATTGTCAAAGGCATTCTTCACAGATCTAGTTAAAACAATCACAGAATTGATCTGGGATCATAAAAGACCCTGTATTGCCAAAGCAATACTACACGAGAAGGGTGGAGTAAGAGGCATCTCATTCCCTGATCCTAAAATATAGTATAGGGCATGGTGGTGCCCACCCTATGGCCAAAATATATTACAAAGCTATGATAATCAAAATAGCATGTTATTGGTCCAAAAACAAGCATGTGGGCCTATGGAACAGAATAGAAACACCAGAAACAAACCACAGAACATACAGTCAACTTATTTTTTACGAAAGGCACCAGTCAATTCAGTGGGGAAAAGAAAATCTCTTCAGCAAGTGGTGCTGGAAAAACTGGATATCCACCTGCAGAAAGATGAAACTGGACTCTTATTTTTTATCATTAACTAAATCAATTCAAAATTGATCAAAGATCTAAACCTAAGACATCAAACGTAAAACTACTGATGGATAATGCAGGAGAAACTCTGAGAGACATCAGAGTAGGCCAAGACTTCTTAAATAAGACTCCAAATGCACAAGCAATAATACCAAAAATTGATGAATGGGATTATATCAGGTTAAAGACCTTGTGCTTGGCAAAAGAAACAATAATTAGAGTGAATTGGCAACCCTCGAAATGGAAGAATATATTCGCAAACTATGTCTCAGATAAGGGACTGAAACCAGAATATACAGCAAACTCAAGCAGCTTACTTAAAAAATAAAATAAATAAAAATGATCAGCCCATTCAAATGATGAGCAAATGAGCTAAACAGACAAGTGTCTAAGGAAGACATATGAATAGTAAAAAAGCATATGAAAAAATGCTCAGCATCCTTTATCATAAGGGAAGTGCAAATCAAAACCACAATGGGATACCACTACCACCAGTTAGACTGGCTAAGATTAAAAAATAAAAATTGATAAGTGCTGGTGAAGCTGAGGTGGAGAAAGAACTCTCCTACACTGTTGGTGGGAATGTAAATTAGTACAACCACTGTACAGAACAATATGGAGGGTCCTCAAAGACCTACCATATGATCCATCAATTCCACTCCTAGGTATCTACCAAAAGATAGGAATACACTAGTTAGAAAAGTACTCGCACATCCATGTTTATTATGGTATTATTCACAATTGCTTGAACAGGAAACCAACCCAAATGTTCATGAACAAATGAATGGATTGAAAAAGTGTGGCAAATATACACTATGGAATACTACTCAGCCATAAAAAAGAATGGAAGATTTACTGCTAAGTGAAGCAAGCCAGACTATGAGAGACATTATATGTCCCCACTTAATATGTACCAAATGTCCACACTCTGTGGTAGAAACAGAACGATTGGAAGATATAAAAGTGTGGAGAACAATTATGTATACTAGAGATAGTGTGGGAGGAGAGTGGGAAATGGGGGATGGTGCGAGGAAGAGAGTCAAAAGGAAAAAGAAATAAACATGTACAGGATTCAAAAATTGAAAATTATTTGTTGATGATAACATGTATAATAATACCTTTAACTAGACTAACATACAGTGTATTCATGCTGGGAAAATTCATTGTATAAGCTATAATGATGTACAGTGGTTGAATGCATTAAAAATAAATAAAAAGTAAAATAAAAGAAAGCTAGGTAGATATACAGTTAGCTAGCTAGCTAGAGAAATGTAAAATTGGTTCTATGTGAATTTTTAATTTTATAGTCATGCCATCTTACCTTTCAAATATATAAACTGTTTTTATTTAAATCCTTATTTTCAAAATGTATGGCATGGATAGAATGAAACCTTAATCCAGACAAAAAGGTTAACAATGACAGATATATTAGACAAATTTCTAAGGTAACCTTGAACAAATCTTTCTCTGATCCTTAATTTCCACTTTTATAAACTGAGGCCTAGCCCTACTACACAGGAAGATTACAGTGAAAATTAAATGCATCAGCAAAGGTTTAGAACACAAGCAGCCCTGCAGTCACAGAACACTCAAAGAATTATCATCTTCCGTTTTTTTCCTTCCAACTTTAATTTATTTTTATTAAACATTGTGGCATAATATCTCCATTCCTTCAGCTTCTTGGTACTTTTTGTACACATTTACATATACCCAGCTTGCTTTTCAAGCCGCAAGGCCTGAAAAAGTAGTACTTTCCTACATCTTATTTAATGCCACTTGAACTCCAGGTTAAGCATGTGAGATGCAGCTTTCTTAACCACTAGACCATAGGACTAGCTCATCAATAATTTTTTTATTAAACTATAAAATAAGAGATAAAAGGAAATTGGAAAGGTTTTAGAATTCACTTTTGAAAGAACTGCCGTTTGTTTCATTTTTAAAATGTAATAAGTGCACTACAACATTTCATTCACATAAGTTCCTTTCCAATTAGGAGTTCCTTTTTTAAATTATAGTTACATTTTATGTATTATTAAATTCCATGGGCAACATGTAGGGTATAAATTGATCTCAGTCATGCCTTTCAAGTACAGAAATTGTTTTCAATTTATTCAAATCCTTATTTTCAAAAAGTATGGAATGCTAGTCTAGAAAATGTCTTAAATTTTAGAATTGTAAGGGCTATCATATATTTCATAATCTCCTGTCAATAACACAGAAGTCTTTATTAGGACTATAGTTGGTGTATAAAAGTTGCACACATGAAATAGATTCAGTTTAACTCCACTATAATATTATTTACTGAGATGCATTTTAACTGGGTGCCATTGTGATACTTTGAAAAAATATTATTAAAAAAGTTTAGAACTGGGAACCAGCAGTTAGCGTAACGGCTATGCCGCTGGACTCCCATGTAGTCGACCACGGTTCGCGTCCTGGACCCGGTGGCTTAAAACTCATGCCGGGCACGTGTGCGTGCGTGCCCAAGATCCCGAGAGGAGAATGGAGGAGAAGGGATTGCAGCGTGACCATCCCCCCGGGGGGTGATTTCTCGCTTTCTGTCTCTATGTCTCTCTCTGTCTGTCTGGCGAGCGCACGCGCCCTATAGCAAAAACTTCTCAAAAAAAAAAAAAAAAAAAACTAAAAAAAAAAACGTTTAGAACTTCCACTACCTAGGTGTGGTAGTGGTAACTGCTACCCTGGCAGTGCTGAATCCATATGGAAGATTGTGGATTCAGTTCCGTGGTTGACCTGGAAAGCCCAAGACCTGCATAGCCGTGATCTTCACTGGCAGCGAAGGCTGGGTGAGTGGCTCACAGAGTAAACACTGTTGAGGGTCTTTTTCTTAATAAAAAGAGTTTATTCCTTTATCTCATTCTCATGAAAGCAATAAACTCTTTTTACAAATGACACCTAAATAATTTATTTCACTTTATTGCTAACATATTTTGAATTGTTACAGGACATCAGAAATTTGATGAATGATAAGGTGTAGTTATTTAAATTCATAACCTACGTTAGCTTATATATGATATAAAGTTTATACTAAATCTTACTGTTTCACAGAGAATTTTGTCCAAATGAATGAGGAAATACATTTTTACATAGGCTCCAAGTAAAATTTATTTTCAAAACTAAGATACCTCATTCAATCAAATGTTTTTCACTTTAACACTAAGTTTATTGAAAGTAGAGCTATTGAGTTTAACTTTGTTTGGACTTCTTCAGATTATTTTTTGTTTTAAAATATAATTTGATTTTTAACCTAATTTTTTTTTTTTTTTTTTTTTTTTTTTTTTTTTGGAGAGGTTTTGCGCTATAAGGCGTGTATGCTCGCCAGACAGACAGAGAGAGACATAGAGACAGAAAGCGAGAAATCACCCCCCAGGGGGGATGGTCACGCCGCAATCCCTTCTCTCCATTCTCCTCTCGGGATCTTGGGCACGCACGCACACGCGCCCGGCGTGAGTTGTAAGCCACCGGGTCCGAGACGCGAACCGTGGTCGACTACGTGGGAGTCCAGCGACATAGCCATTACGTTAACTGCTGGCTCCCAAATTTTTATCCTTTTTGGATCCCACTGTTTGAGAGACTATCACATCTCCTAGACTGGATCGAATACTCTCTTATACCTATGGTTGATTATAAATCAGTAGTCAAAAATCACATATATATGTTTGATATATCAAACTTGATGGAAAAATGTATTGGTATATTATATTCCACTATAAGTACTTAACATGTGGATGCATGAGATTTTCTTCACTAGAAACTCTAATAGAATGGAGTCATTCATATAGCTATGCAGATTGTCCTACGTAAATTTTTTATTATTTTAGTTTTATTTATTCATTCGTTTATTTTTTTAATTTGACCAGAGAAAGACAGAGGGTGAGAGTGAAAGAGAGAGAGGAAGCGAGAAAGCAAGCCACCAGATTCAGGACTCAAACCCTGGTCGGCCACGTGGGAGTGTCCAGCACCTTAACCACCATGCCACCTGCTGGTCCCTGCCTTATATAATTTATTTTATTTTATTTATTTATTATCATCATAATCTTGTTTATATTACATTGAATTGCATATAACTTTACAGTGTATTACATTGCTTTTTCAAAAGTAATGTCATGCATGTCAGTCAATACAGAGACATTAAAATCCCCACTTCATCATTCAGTATCTTTTCATCGTTTTTCCTGATCATTATTAGTATTATTCTAATTATTTTTTAACCAGTCTATCACTATTTCTCATTTTGTTTGTAAAAAGACCTGTCCTATGTAATTTTAAGGGTGCCATTTTTATATGGTCTGCAGTACAAACGATGCAATCTGAAGTCCTACAATACAGGGGGCTCTGACTACAGATGCTTGTGACTAAGGATTTTCTACTGATAATAATTTCTAATGATATTAATATCAAGAAAATCTTAGTAAATTTGTCACTGTTAAAATCACATATAAATAAAAACCATTTATATCTTTGGATCTGGGGGAACAAAAGGTTTAATTTTATACATCTATAATCATATTCTCAAATAACAGAAATCTAGCCCAATTTTTTCAAATCACAACTTCTCATAGCAGATGTGTCAGAGTCATGAAGGCAGAAAGTACTAGAGTGTATCAAAGAGAAAAAGATTTAACTGAAATCTAGAGGGCTGCATGATTGTTGGAAGGGTTGGAAAGATCAGAAAATTCCCAGTAGACTTCACCAAACCAGGGCAAGTACCGATTTCAGAAAATTGCCATAGCTGTTCTCTGCTGCTTCCAGCATTAGAGTGGACGATTCTGACAGGATATGGAAGCTGCTGGCAAAACTTGTAGGTCCTATCTGCTCAAGTCGAATGCTTGCCCACAGATATTGTCTAAATAAGAATTACTCTTACTCCTGCTTTTCTTCTATTTCTCAAATATTTTGAGAATACTTGAGGGTATGGGTGGGATTTAACTAATTTTCCAATACTGGAAAATTCAGTTTCTACATTTTAGTTCCTGTCATACATAGGAAAGCTTAGAATAAAAGTGTGTTGTATTAGAAATGGTGGTTGTGTTTGATGCAGAAATCCATTTAGAGCACTTTACCTATTCAAACCCCACTCCACAATTCAGTTTTTCCTTCTAATATTTTCATATATACATATATATGTATACATACACATATATATTTGTATATTGGTAAAAACTCAAGCTCTCTTAAAAGCATTAAAATGGTACAGTTAAATTTTTGTCACACATGTGCCTTTTTATTCTTAAGTAATTACTAACTTTTCTAATTATTCTCTTGAAGAAAAGTTAGAATACAAATATAGAGATTTGAAACGGCATGTGTAAAAAACATCTGAAAAAAATTAAAGATTCTGGACAGATGTTATAAGAGTCTTGTAGAAAAAGCTATCAGCATTACAATCCCAATTCTAATTTACTTTACATCAGGCATTTAAATTTATTACCTTTAGACCATATGTTCCAAATGAAGCTTGGTTCTATATTCATGAATCAGTTGACAATGAATAGTTAAGTTCAGCTAATTCAGAAAGGTGAAGTTGAGTGAGCTTATTTAAATGGCAGAATATTTGTAACTACAAATTCTACATACCATCAGAAGATTCCAAAAAAGACCTGCCATATGTTTTAAACCGTGATAGAAATGGTTTAAAAAAAAAAAAAACTGCAACTTTTATGTAGCTATACTTGAGAATATCTTAGCATTTCCATTAAAATTCTATTTTGAGAGCTTTAAACTTGACTCTAAAATTCATTGTAGATGGAAATTTAGCACATGAAACCTATGGGAATATTAAGTAGTAGAATATGTTAAAATAATTAAATGGTTTTAACATTTTATAGGTCTTTAATACCTTCGCAGCAGTATATTTAGACTTGAATTAGTAAAAAAAAAAAAAAAAAAAAAATGAGCTCCATTTTTGGTGGGGACTCACTTGGGTAAAATAATGAGCTATCCCAGAATACCAGCCATAATTTCTATGAACACTGCACACTGTTTGCTGGAAAGGTGATAAAACTGGTGACAAGAGGGCAGCATTCCATGGACTTTCTAAGACTAATTGAAAAGCCAAGAATGTCACAGATTCTCTGGAAAGTAGCCTAAGCATAAGTGAGAAGCAATGTGTTATTAGCGAGCATTCAGAAACTGGGTACCAAAAATGCTTAATTTGAACTCAATGTATAAATTTAAAATACTTTAGGATGAAAGAATCAATGAAGATTGAGTGAAAAATATTCTTTTGTTCGTGATGTCAGCCATGATCACACACACACAGAAACTCACCCTAGTCAGAATCAGTATAAATGATCAGCTCAGAAGGTTTGTAGGACAGACCAACTCCTGTCTACAGCATGGCTCTAAGAATATCATTCTTACGGCAAACTTGTCAATCCTCCTAGGACTTCATCTGAGTTGAAGAGATAATGCAGAAGACTGGAGGTGTTTATTACATAACAAAATTCAATAAAGTCTCATTGCCGATATTTTATATAATATGGAAATCAAATACTATTCTGTTGAACAGAACTATCCTAAAATCACTATTCCTGCTACTATCAAGAGGGTTGAATTGATTACTTTTGATTCTGTCATTTTAAGGGATAGCACATCCATGGATATCAGAAATATAATAAAAAAGCAAAAGGTTGAGGTAGCTTCAAAAGTTCATGGAAAAATGCAATTAAAGTACTTAGTTTATTTTGTTGCAAAAAAAGTGGGTACTTGTGCATAGTTTTCTCAGAATACAGTTTTCCACAAAAATATTTTTGAAGAACCCACTCATTTAGTGCCCTTTAAAATAAGGACCTAATGTAGTTTTTCTGAAAAATTATATGATAAAGCAGTTCATAAGAAGTACTCATAACCATTATATTCAATATATTCAGAATTTCTTAGCTGAGAATTGTGTTAAAAACTTAGTGAGAAAACAATAAATAAAATGTTTCTTGCTCTCAACAACCTGTACCTCCACCAGTGAGGCTGATAGAAAAGAAATAATTCTATAACATGGGATAAGGGCTGATAAATGCAAGGTGCATTTATATCAGATTGACATATTTTGGAAGGCTTCTTATGGAATATAATAAAATTTTTATGGAATGTAATAAAATAAATTTTAAGAATTAAAGATGAGTATAGAAATAAAAAGAAAAAGACTGTTATAGAATGTTATAGCATCAAAAACAGCATATTTAAATAACTTATGAAAGCAAGAAAGAGTTTTGTTTGGAAAAATACAAAATTATAGTAATAATTCATATAAAGAGAAAGCTATGCCATGGGACCAGCAGGTGATATGGTGGTTTAGGCACTCCCATATGGTCGACTGTGATTAAAGCCTCAGATCCAGTGACCTCAAAATCATGATAAATAAATAGATAAATAAATAAATAAGTGTTACAAAGAGAAGAAGAAAAGTGAAAGAAAGAAGAAAGAAAAGAAGCAAAGAAAAAGAAGTAAGGAAGCAAGGGAGAAAGAAAGAAAGAAAGAAAGAAAGAAAGAAAGAAAGAAAGAAAGAAAGAAAGAAAGAAAGGAAGGAAGGAAGGAAGGAAGGAAGGAAGGAAGGAAGGAAGGAAGGAAGGAAGGAAGGGAAAGGGAAAGGGAAGGGAAGGGAAGGGAAGGGAAGGGAAGGGAAGGGAAGGGAAGGGAAGGGAAGGGAAGGGAAGGGAAGGAAAGGAAAGGAAAGGAAAGGAAAGGAAAGGAAAGGAAAGGAAAGGAAAGGAAAGGAAAGGAAAGGAAAGAAGGAAGGAAGGAAGGGAGGGAGAAAGGACAAGAATAGTCAGAAATAATTTTTAATAATAATTTAAAACATGAAGTAATCTACCACAAGATTTTCAGCAAGAAACTGGTAGAATTAAGGTTGCATACTAGAAGAATTATTCTTATAGCAGAATGAAGAGTAAGATTGAAATCAATAAAATCTATCAGGAGCAGCCCTGTGACCGAGCAGTTGAGGAAGCTGAATCCACATAGCCAATGGTTCAAATCCCAGTCCCCATGGCTTGAAAACCACACCGAATGTGTGCCAAAAATCCTGAGAGGATGAAAAAATGGAGATGTGAATGTGGCATGACCACACTCCTGGGAGGTTGTTTTCTCCTTTTCTCTTTCTCTCTCACATGCATGTGCCTTCTGGCAATTAAACAAATCAATCAGGAATCTATTCAATAATCCCATTAAAGTAATCCAGTATTTGCTAATTTAAACTAGTATTTAGTAGTCTATAGCATTATGAAATTTATTTGACTTCATTTCAGCTGTCTGAGCCCTGTTTAACCGGTATTATGTAAATATAATTATTAATAATAACAGTAGTGTGGGCCATAGAACCTACTCAAGATTGATACAACAATTAAATGAGAGACTATATGTGAAAACTTTGAGCACTGTATCTCTACAGAAGCTGGATGTGGCTGTTCACCCTTTTCATTCCAGGCAACGTTAGTCTATATTCATAAACACATGGACATAGATCTGAGCTGTCAGATGTTTTGTTTGTGATCATGTTGAGATTTTGGCAGGAGAAGGTGATGAGTAATAAATAGCTACATCTCCTCTGGAGCAGTGTCTCTCATACTTCAATATGTACAAAAAAAAAATCACCTTAGTATTTTCCTGAAGTGCAGATACAGAGCAAACAAATCTGGAGTAAGGCCTGGTTATGCATATTTTAAAAGCTCCCAGGGGATAGTGATGCCCCTGGTCCATTAACCACCTTTCCAATTAACAGAGCTCTAAGAAACACTTATAATTCAAATCCCAGGTCTACAGGAATATGGCGGTTGCCCCCCCCCACCACCACCATACACACACGTAATCCTAGATGCCTAAGACATTTGGGAAGGAGGACTGTGATGTGGTGACACCCTGTCAAGGCTACCTCTCTTCTTCTCTTTCAGGAAAGAAATAAATAAAATAAACTTTTAAAAGCAAATGTGGGAGATACACAAGTAACATGCTGAAAAGCTACTACGACTCATTTTGTAGACCAGGTTTTACTTTCCACAATAATTTTTCATCTTTTTCTCCTTAAAGTTATATATGGCACATATGTTAATTTTTAAATTTCATTACAGTCTATTTAATTTCAGGGTGTGGGAAAGAAGACATTTCACTGTCTGTTTACTTTTTTCATCACACTCTCTCCAATTAAACATTTCAAAGTGCTCTATCGCACACACCCAGAGACTCCAGGCACAGATTTAACAGTAGTTGCACTGCAAGGGAGTGTGTGATGTAAAATTTGAGGTTGAGAAAATGTAAGGGTCATAACTGGAAAGAGATAATAATGTATTCTACATCTTTTTTCATAAATTTGATCAGAAGCCCAGAATTTCATGTAGAAAGACCCCATTAGTATCTCCTGGGAGAACAAATTTTCTTTTGTTGGCAGTTGGACAGATTTCTGGAAAGCAGCCTTTCAATTATCTTTAACCTATTCTCAATCTATGACAAAGTACCTTGCTTTTGACCATTGTAAGGATTTTGCTATTAAGTCCCTTGAGGGTTCTTTTCATTTCCAGAGTTTTAAATAATAGATATAAAATAATGATTAAGGAAATAGCAAAGTTGCATTTGCTCAGGAATGTTCTGCATATCATTGTGCAACAAAGAGACTGGACATAATTCAGAAAAAATTTAACTGGATTAGAAATAGGTGTAAACTTTCTTTCTTTCATGAGACTGATAAAGAGAAAGACAAGTCCCCTCACTAAGGTCTCATGCCAAGATATCTCTGCTCCCTGGTTTTCCCAACCAGTCAGGATCATGGGTATGCACAGAGTGTTTACAGGTGGACTGAAAACTGAAACTGCAATCTTCCAAATAGATTCAGTATCACCTGAACAGTACATTTCTACCACATCATTCAGCTGGCCCTGGATTAAAAATATTTGATTGAAATAAGGAATCTGTAATTATGAATCATAGGTAAGTGAAAACTAATGGGTCCAGATAGTGGCATGACATGAAATGCCATGCTCTGCAAGGCAATCCTACATAGGAAGGTTCCCAGTTCAAATCTGGAGACTCTCTGAGTCTACGGGGCACATGTGTGCCTATAGTCTGGGACAGGTTGATAACAAATCATTGACGGCAGCTTCAAGATCTTGTTGTGGGAGCTCTCTCTATGTCCCTTTCTCATTCTCTTTTTCTCCTGCCCATAGACGGATTAAATAACTATTAAAAACAAAACAAGCAAACCTCCCCCACCTCCACGGCTCAGCTTATCAAGTAAAACTCGATACTTCCTTTGCATTGACCTTAATTTTCTTACAGTTTTTCTACATGTAAGCATATTTTAGTATTTTCTGTTTTAATACTACTATTTGAAGGCATCAGAAACGTGTAGAAGAGTGAGCACTTGGAGTATGAAATTTTTGCTGAGTAGAGCATATTGGTGACATTTGTTCAAAGGAGTTCAACAGGACAACAGTTGAGTGATAAAGGTAAAGCCTGAATATGTCTCTGCTTTCACATCGGAATAGCCATTCTCTGTAAATACAACACAAGTGAGACAAATTTTGTCAATTTCGTCGATGCAAAAAATGCAACCTGACAATGCAGAAAACGGCTAATCAGGTTTGTAGGCACAATCTGATGTAAGCAAGGTCATCTAGTACATTATCCAGAGTTACTCGATTTTTATTTTAAAATGTATTACACAATCTAAAGTTTAAAATCATTTTTTTCTCCTTTGTTATAAAGACTTAAAAGTTATTGGTTTCACAGCAGAGAAATTCACTGTTTGGATTAAACAAAATGTGCCATTTCTGGAAAAATTGCCTTTTTTGTCTATTTTTTCTTGGTTTGTACATCTGTGCTTTTGTTCAATAAAAACTAGTTATCATGGCAACTGGAAACTCACATGTATTTCAGAACTAAAATACTACTTGTGGGAGAAATATTATGTTCATTCTTTATTTGAATATGTGTAAGATTACATTCAGAAGTGAAAATATTTCATATGTACTGTACCATAAACTATTCAGTACATTGTATTTAAATATTCTTGGGACCAGCAGTTAGTGTAATGGCTATGTCACTGGACTCCCATGTAGTCGACCATGGTTCGAGTCCTGGAGCCGGTGGCTTAAACTCATGCAGGGTGTGTGTGCATGCGTGTCCAAGATCCTGAGAGGAGAATGGAGGAGAAGGGATTGCGACGTGGCCATCCCCCCCGGGAAGTGATTTCTCACTTTTTGTCTCTCTTTCTCTCTCTGTCTGTCTAGCGAGTGCACATGCCCTATAGCAAAAACCTCTCCAATAAATAAATAAATAAATAAATAAATATTCTTCCCATAAATAATTTGTTGTCAATTAATCAATATATTTAATATAAGCAATGAAGAAAACCTTAGTATTATACAAAATAAATACAAATAAACCTTAGTATTATACAAATAAATGTTAAGAAATGAGAAATTTAGTATTCTAGATGAACCATATGACAATAGAAAAACCCTTTCAATAAGAAGTATAAGTTATTTTCCTGAATATATTCAATTTATAGTAAATAAAAGTATTAAAACACAATTGTTAATTAAAAAGCTCCAGAAGCCCAGGAATATATCATAAAACCACTATTCTTTTTACCATCATTCTATTACTCAAAACCTCAAGACTTTTTATGTAGCAATTTAAGCTAAATTAAGTGTAAAGGAGATAGTTATGATTTGCTTAACCAAATTTTAGAACTGATGGAATAACTTTGGTCCTAAGGATAACCAGAATGCAATTAAGAAATGCTCCTACTAATTTGCGAGTGTCTTTTTGAACTATCTTCCTTCTCTCCCATTTCCACCTTTGATAAAACACGGTGCACAGGCACCTGGGTCTCAAGGTGTTACCTAGTTTCAGATCAATGAGAAAAAACTGCCCCTGAGGGAGAAATGGCCCTTAGTGCATTACTCTTTCTTGATTTATTTGTCCATGGGGGGAAAAAAAGACAAGATTAGAAAGGAGGGATGGAATGGCCACGACAGTTAAGAAAATGGTAAAGTGACAGACAACTAGCACCATGAGCCTGAATGTGCTTCCTTTAATTACGAAGAAAATAAATACCACACTCAAGTTCATGTTCCCTGAATTAGGAAATTCTCACTGCATAAGAACATTGCTTGCATAGTTCATATTTGTCAAAGCCCGTGGACCTTCCATGAAGATTTTACTATTTCATCAGGAAAGATGTGATCCCCTGGCTTGAGGTGGTAGTATGCTTGTCTTATCAGCATTGCTGAGGTTTTCTACACCAGATCCTAGCACTGATTTATGATTTTTGACATTTCAGAATAAACAAATATAGGCTAATTAATTAGATTTGTCTTGTAAGAAGGACATTGCAAGAAGGATGTTATTAGACAGGAAATATATCCCAAAGCTAAGGGTTATCTCTTCTCATCATCTAAATTCTTATCAATTACCAAAAGGCTGTAAGTTTCTAAATTATAGACAAAAAGAACAAAATTATTTCTGCTGGCTACAAAAGGAGAGGTATTTGTTCAATATTATAGTCTTCCTCCTTTATTATTATGGCCTTCTCTTTTCCTCCATCTCTCCTGGGTAGAATGCATCAAACACAATTCAGGGACAATTGTTCCATAATCCAAGGATTTCAACTCAAGATACACTCATGAATTATAACCCAAACAAATTAAATGGCACCAAAGAATATTGTTAAATAAGTAACATTTATAATTAAGGGAATTACGTTAAAAAGCTCTTTCTCACGAAGTCAGTATATATAATTGCACAAGATTAAAGATAAGTACTCTACCCAGATCAAGTGCCTTTCATGTGAGAATTATATTTACCTCAAGTCAGACAACTAGGAATATAAAAATTTACAAACATGAGAATTGGGATTGTTGGGTAGAGAGGTGAAGAGGCAGACCACAAAGGAGTTTTAAAAGCGGTGAAGATACTCTACACAGTATATATCACTATACATATGTCCAAAACTCACAGAATGTACAACACTAAAAATGAATGCTGATGTAAATTCCCAGCTCCGGGTGATTACAATGCACCATCATAGATGTATTTTTTGTAAGAATTGTACCACTGATGGAAGATGCTGATAATGGGGGAGGCCATGAATAAGTTGAGTCAGGGATATATGGTCCTTTCTCTTGATTTTACTATAAACTTAAAACCTCTCTAAAAATTAAGTCTTTTTGAAAACACTATTATTGCTGCTCTGCCTGTGGGGTAGTCCTTTTATCTTTCATTTCAGATAGCAATTCTTCTGTTCTTCTCAGAGGAAGGAATGAAACTGTTCAGCCATCTGTCACAAAACTGGTTCACCTATAGTGTAGTCTGCTTTGTACACTTTCCTTAATAAACTTGCTTTTGGGGCTAGTATGAACTTAAAGTCCTGGCCACCCATGGTTCTAGTCTTAGACCCATAATTTGAATATCTCCTGGTACATGTGCATGTGTGTCCAAAACCCCAAGAGGAGAATGGAGGAGAGGGGGTTGTGTCATGGCTATCTCGTTTTAGGGAAAGATTTCTCACTTTGCTTTCTCTGTCCCTTTCTGGCAAGTTTATGAATCCTATGGCAAAAATAACTTAAAAACAAAAGAAACAAGGGACCAGCAGATAATATAATAGCTACGTTGTTTGACTCCCATGTAGTTGACTATAGTTCAAGTCCCGGACCCGGCAACTTAAACTCACACCAGGTGTGTGTGCATATGTGCGTGCCTAAAATCCTGAGAGGAGAAGGAACTGCGGCATGGCCATCTCCTCTGGAGGATGATTTTGATTTATTGCTTTCTGTCTCTCTATCTCTCTGGCCAGCACATGCACCCTACAGCAAAATAAATCTCTCACTAAACACACACACACACACACACACACACACACACACAACAAAAACCCAACTTGCTCTCTCTCTCTCTCCCTCAAAACAAAAGAAAAACAACAACTATTAAAATTAATGATGAAAGCATTATAAATCTTGTTTACCTGATGTCATCACCATAATAATTGTAGTGTGTATCTTACCATAATTTGTATGTGCTGAGTGACTACATTTTAGGGTCTGTGCCAAGCACTTTCCATATATTAACTCATGTAATCTACATCAAGTTCCACAGTGATCACCTATATTCCTCACCTAAGAAACTGTTAAAGATGTACGATGAGGTCTAATAGAACACATCTGCATATCTGAGTTAAGCAACACTTTCCAAAATAATATCTGCCTCTGGAAGTTGGAAAACAATTTAGAATTTAGAACAATTTTAATTTTATTTAATGGTAACTGAGTATTGAAAGGTGATAAATTCCAAGTGGATCTTGAACCAATGGAAATGCAGGTTGATATACAATTGCCTAATTCCTCCCCTTTTATATTTACTTATACCAAATAGGGGAATTGGAAATACTCTCTGCATTCTTCAATAAAGATTCTGGTAAATTTCTTTGCCAAATAAAATTTTACCAGCTGAGCTAGTCTTTGTTCACTGTGACAAGTACCTTCAATTAATGTATGAATAATAATAAAAAATATAAATAATTAAAAATTATTCCTTACCAACCTATTTCATTCTATGCTGGAAAGATGTTATAGGTTGCAATTGATGCTACAAAATTTCCTCTAAAATGGAACTAAAAGTGTATGAGAATATTTTATGCCCTTGATGCAGAACACTTTCTATAAAGTCACACTATGTACATTTTTCAGTATTATAGGTTGCATAAAGGTTGTCCTTGTTATTTAGAATCATTTCCATGACACATAGTTGTCTTAGTGCAAGAACGTATGGAATTGTTTGCATTGTCAATGAGTTTAAAATTCTGAATCTGTAAGGAATAAAAAGCTTTATTTTGGGTCTAATGAGGATTGTAATCAGGGGACAGCAAATTTAGCTAGTAAAAACATATCAGTGTCCCAAATGTTAAAAGGGAGGGTAAGGCTTTTTGTGTGTGCAAGCTGTAAATCACTACAAAATGATGAGCGTTCTTTGAAGTGAAACTTCTGCTGAAGTAGCAAAAGTGGGTAGGGAGTTACTGAAGTTATAGGAGTTAGGAGAATGACAAAGGGAGGACGCCTATGAAACAGAAGCCCACTGAGCCTTGGCACGAGGGTCTCTCTTGAGTTTCTCCAGATGTCTCATCCTGGAGGTCTGGTGCCAAGGGGAGTGGCGACTAGAGAACATATTTCAAGGAAGCCCATCTTCTCTTGCCTGAGTTCAGTTTTCCTAATGACTGGTCACTTCATTTTGAACAAAAGAACCTTGTAGAGAAGAAGATTCTTAATGGCTCCTGACAACAAGTGGTTTCAGGAAAAAAAAAATAAGAAAAAAATGAATATTTTCTATTGATAATTCAGCCTCCATCACACAAACTCAAGTGGAGAGGCAAGGGACAGACCTTTAGAAAAAGATGCCTCATGGCTCCTGAGAACTAGTGATTTCAGGAAAAAAAAGCAAAAAATTATCTACCGATAATTCAGCCTCCAGCCCACGAACTCGAATGACCGATCTAAGGAAACTATAGCCAAACATCCAAATACTGTGTTAAGGTTAACATTTTCCTCAATATCTACTGAATCTGCTGCGCAAAGGGATCAGAACAAAAATGAGAAATCACCCCCAGAGGAATGGCCATGCCACAATCCCTTCTCCTCCATTCTCCTCTTAGGATCTTGGGCACACACACACACGCAGTCCAGCATGAGTTTAAGTCACCAGGTCTGGGACTCAAACCGCAGTCGACTACATGAGAGTTCAGCGACATAGTCATTGTGCTAACTGCTGGTCCCAGGATTGATATTTCTTAAAACATATTTTGAGAAACATTGATCTATGCACACCATTAAAGGTATTATTCCCCAAACGCATATTATATTTTGAAGTAATTTTGTGTTTGCTTGCTTTTGCTCACATAATTATCCCATACTGTGATTTTCCAATTTTACCTGGTAAACTTCTCATTTTTTAAGGCCAAATGTCATTTTTTTTAATTGTGTTTTAAAAAATTTTTCCATGAAAGAGGGACCGAGAAAGCCCTTCAGCATGGTCTTCACAGCGTAGTTCTCCTCAGTCCCATTTGGTCTTAGTTACTTGCACACGCACACGCACACGCACACGCACACCAGTTTGCACAGGGAGGTTCTAGGATGTGAATCAGGGCATTTCCCGTATGGACTCCATGGTGCTATTACTGTACTGGCCTCAAGTAATGACTTTTCTACCAAAATAATGTCTTTGGTTTTCTCTTTAAATTATTTTTTATTTAATTCCATCTGTTATTATTACTTTTTAATTTGACCGGAGAGAGAGAAAGGGAAAGCAAGTCGACAGGTCCAGAACTTGAACCATAGTTGGCCATGTGGGAGTCCAGCACCCCAACCACCATGCCCTCCGCCAGCTCCATAAGTAATGTTTTTTTTTTTTTTTTTTAACTTTCTTGGGCAGCAATAACATTTAGCATATATCAACTGTGTCTACTATGACTCTTATTTTTATAAAACTGTCACTTCAAACAAATAATTCAATTAAAAAAAGGAACATTTTTACTTATTTTTAATGTTTTCATATTACTAGCATGTAAGTTACTTTTATGAAGGGGCTTTTTTAATTTATTTAATTACTTATTTATTTACTTATCCTCTGTCCAAATTGGTAAAGCATTGCAAAGCTCGGGGGGTTATGAAGATAAACAGCAGCTAACCAAATTGTTTAAGGCTTAGGAAACATCTAGGGAAGTAGTCAGAGATCAGAGTAGATAAGCTAATTGACAACATATTTTTAAACACTTTAAATACCTTGATTTTGAGTATCGTTCATTTGCTAGGCAATAGAAAAGTTCTTGAGGAGAAAATAGCATCACCAGTATAGTGCTTCAGGGTGAGAGTTCTGGCAGTTGAATTTAGGAGAGATTGTGGTTGAATAACTGATCATAAACTCATTGCAGTTATCCAAATGAGAAGTAATGTTGGCTCAGACAAGTGTTATAACATCAGGAACAGAAAATAGTAATAAAACCTGACTTGACTAATACTGAAGACACTTGGTTGGTAAACATTAAAACTCTGAAAACAATTTCTTATCTGAGTGCACAATGAGTGGCAGAAGTCAAAGGTGGTTTTCATGATTTCTAGGTGGATTTCTTAAAATTTAACAGTGTCATAAACAAAATTAGTAGTTCATTTAGTTCATTTTGTATCATTATATTAAAAAATAGGTCTTGAGTAAATACAATACATTGAAAAGAAAAGAGTTGTGAGTAGTGGATGTTTATAGTCCCATATGTACACTAAGTAGTAGTAAAGAACAGCTCATAGGGAGATAAGTCTCCTACAAATTTTCTGGGTATAACCCTGGGGTATCCAAGAATCATCTGGAAATCAATACTAAAGTGCTGATTATAATTAATACAGTTTTGCTCTAGGTTTTACTTTAAATAAATGGATTTTGTTCTTTGCCTCACTGCATATTCATAAAGTAATTTAAATGACAATAATGCGGACCAACAGTTAGTATAATGGCTGACGCTGGACTCCCACGTAGTCGACCAGGGTTTGAGTCTCTGACCCAGTGGCTTAAACTCACACCAGGTGCGTGTGCATGAGTGCCCAAGATCCCAAGAGGAGAATGGAGGAGAAGGGATTGTGGTGTGACCACCCCTCTCGGGGAGTGATTTCTCGCTTCCTGTCTCTCTGCCCCTCTCTGTCTTTCTAGAGAGCACACACGCCCTATAGCAAAAACCTCTCCAAATAAATAAATAAATAAATAAATAAATGACAATAATGAAATAATACGACACTACTCCTGTATAGTATAAATAATTTGAAGTCTAGCCATGTATTAATTTGAATTTAACACATTTCTTTTAACTATATTTAATTTTAAAAATACGAAATTCAGGCCCAGAAGCAGTGTTGCACTGGTCGTACAGTATTCTGCAATATTGGAAGTCATATGGAAGATAGGAGTTCAGTTCCTGGGTTAGTGCGTACACACAAGGTGCACATGTGCATGGCTGGCTGAAGGAGGATGGAGAAAGGATTGCAATAAGACCTTGTTGAGAAAACTTGTCTTTCTCTCTCCTCTCTCTATCTTTCTCACGTGTGAGAAAAAGAGAAATGAGCTTTTGGGCTGGCTGACATGACTCAGGGTGATTAAGAGAGCCTGATACAACCATGGCTGTAGTCCCAGTCCCACTGGCGTGAGAGACACACTAACCACACATGAATGCATGCCTCAAATCCTGTTGGGATGAAAGAATGGAATAAAAAGAATCGTTGCAGGACCATGCCTCATTGAGAGTTCATCTCTTCTCTCTCCTCTCTCCCTCTGATGAGTGTATGTGTCCTCTGCACAGAAAGGAAGGGGGGAAATAAAACAAAGAAAGAGAGAAAGGTACTTAAAAAATAATAATAAATTTAAAACGTTAAAACTTAGCATATCTCTTTACCTTTAAGCATAGAGATAGTATGCATGGGCGTCTTTTGGATCACAGAAGGGAGGAATGCCTTCTACGCCCATGTTTCTAACCCTCAAATTCTCCACTGAAAATAAACTGACATCCAGGTGTAGTTGGAATGTGTTGACTATTCCCTGAAGCAAGCACTCCTACTCTCCTGCTTTTGAAATCAACTGTCTAATGCCCTTGAGATGGCATGTCAAACGTATGTGTGATGTTCACAAGTAGCCAAGAGCATATATATTTAGAGCAGCATGGCCTAGAACATGCCATATATCTCCTTTTCTGCCTTGGCCACATCTAATGTGAGACGTCACAATACACATGAAATTGCATCAGCTTTGTTGGCAAGAATCCTCCATTATCACTATAGAAAGACCAACATGGTCCTAAGAGCAAATTTGCTCTGAGTAGACCATAAGATTCCAAATATGAAAATCTGAGTCTATGTCATACTAAATGAAGTATCACTAAGAATTTATTTAATTTATTTATTTCTCAGTTACAAAACATGTTTAGCCTGAATTTGTTTGCACATTTCTAACTACTACCTTTGCACTGATATACCAGGTTCTCCAAAAGTACATATCTGACATCCTAATTTGTTTTCCATTAGATTTTTCCTTCCAACACAGTATCTCTACTAGAACAACCATAATTATGTCAAACATTTGAATTTAATTCTTTAAGAGCCCTCCATCAGGACAAGCACTGAACTGATGATAAGTCACTTGATCTATTTTTCTCTCATTCCTCCCACACACCCCTCTTAAGGTCATTTATCAAGGCAAGACCACCATGGAGTTTTGCGTAACTGTCTTTTACTCTTTTCCCAACCCATTGTCTTCAACGTTAATCAAAGCCACCACCAGACCATCTTAAGGATATTGCAATTATCTGTTAATTGAACTCCCTCCCTGAAGACTTTTGGTAATGCAACCCATTGCATAAAGAACTACATGATTAATCTTCCTAAAATGGTATTTTGTTTATGTCAGACCCCACTTGAAAGTCGGTACTACATTTCTATAAAGAAAATTCTGTTTCTTCAGTCCCACAGTTAAGACCCTTGTAAAGAGGCTACCTTTTATCATTCAACATCTATTTACTTAGTGTTTAAAACATACAACCTGTTTATAATTTTTGGTGCTAGTGATATACAGAAAAAAAAAAAAAAGTCAAAGAACACCCACCTTCCTGAAGATTTTCCAAAGAAGACTTATTGCTCAAGCTCAGACTTTCTCTACCTGACTCTACAGCAATGATCGGCCAAATCACCCTGTCCCAACCTTTCTTCATGGAGCCGTCCAGTTCTACACTGTGATGCTTTTCACTGGAAGGGGAAACATTCGTTCTTCACTTTTATGCTTGTCTGGGAAGGAGGAAAATTCTCTTGCAAAGGATAAAAGGGTTTTCATTTATTTCTTTTTTTCTACAGCTCCTTATTGAGTCCTCATAAAATGAGAAGTAATTTAGTTGATATATATAGAGAGAAGTATACAATGGCTCAACCCCTTAATAGTTTTATTTTCTTTCCGTCTGTCTTTCTTTTTTTCAAGAGCAACTTGCTCTCAAATTATACTCATTTTCCTCGCTTTTGCATTGCATTAACTTGCCAATCCCTGAATAGAATACAGATTTATATTTCTCTCAATTCTAAGCAGATATATTTAATAAAGAGTGTAGGGAATGTCAGATAGCCTACTTTTGTCAGTAGATCTAACCTCCTATTATCTGTGTTGCAACTAGTAAAGCTACATGATAGTTGAATCTCACTCCTTTGTCCATTTCTCTATCAATTTAGAATTTTGGAGATAAATTACTCTCTACACATAATAATTTTTAAAAATCCTTTCCAGGGGCCAGCAGTTAGCGTAATGGCTATGTCGCTGGACTCCCACATAGTCGACCGCTGTTCGAGTCCCCGACCCGGTGGCTTAAACTCACGCTGGGTGCATGTGCGTGCATGCCCAAGATCCCGAGAGGAGAATGGAGGAGAAGGGATTGCAGCGTGGCCATACCCCCTAGGGGTGATTTCTCGCTTTCTGTCTCTCTGTCTCTCTCTGTCTGTCTGGCGAGCGCACACGCCCTATAGCAAAAACCTCTCCAAAGAAAAAAAAAGAAAAAATTCTTTCCACAATTTTTTATATAATCCAACATAATCTAACTAGCCATGTTACTTGCTATTTTATATCTGTTTTCCTACTACCCAAAATAACTCCTAATAATATCACTTATCAATTAAGTCCTCATATGATCTTTCATCTACAAAATAATGCATATAACCATATTTGTATCCCTTAGGACTATCAAAGTGTCCTGCACATAGTGTGTATACATTATAATAAGACAGTTTTTCAGCTTGAGAGGTATAGAAATTTGTAAAAGAGGTACTAATGAGTTCAATGCAGCTAGGAATGACTCATAAATGTAAGGAAATTGACTTGAGATTTAAGTACATTCCTGATTTAACTGTATTATGAGTGGAAGGCAGATAATTTGCATAATAAAATTCATAGCCAGGAAGAGTAATATATGAAATAAACTCAAAAATATAATGGTATATTTCCAAGGGAGTAAGATAATAGAATAGGGGTGAGCATTCATTTTTCCCCCCTGGGAATTAATGGAAAATTAGTTTGTGATGTTACTCAAATTATAAATAAGCTTAGAATTCAGTAGATCAATTTCAGAATGTGTGACATAAACAAAGACTATTCTTTGTATATTCCATGTGTTCCTGTATATTTTTATTATTTTGTGATGTTATACTTAGATTCATATGACTATTTACAGATAATAGACTTTAAACAGAAGTGACATATGACACTTCTGATGCAAGGTACTTTAAGGTTTTCACGTCTTGTGTATATAGGTAGTTTCCTGCCTTAAAGACACAGTGTTAGCATAGAGATATCATCAACAGAGAATGTGTAGGTTTCTATTCACAATATGGAAGAAAACTCTGATCACTGACAATGAATAATATGTGAGTAAGAAAGAAACAGTTGCTATGTTAAAACATTGAGAATGGTTGGGGGCCCCGCCTCGCGCGCCGGCCCCTGGGGCCTGCGTGGCCCGGCCTGGGGGCTCCGCCTCGCATGCAGCAGCTGAGTCCGCACGGCCAGGGCTCTCACATGCAGCGGCTCAGACCCCCCGGCCCCTGCTGCCTCTCCGGCGCTGGGTGTGTCCCACGCTCAGCACCGACGTGGGCCAGCGGCACGGACTGGCCAAGCTCAATGTCCTTCCTTTCTCGGGCCGGACGGGCAAGCGGGGGGGGTGGCGCTGGATCCCGCGCACGTTCGCGCACTCGGGAACTGGCGCGTGGCCGCCGGGCCTGAGCCTGCGCGTGGCCACCGGGCCTGCGCGTGGCCTCCGGGCCTGCGCGTGGCCGCCGGCCCAGCGCGTGTCCTGGGCCTGCGTGTGGCCTCCAGGCCCGAGCGTGGCCCCCGGCCTGCGTGTGGCCGCTGGGTCCATGCGTGGCCGCTGGGCCTGCGTCTGCGTGTGGCCGCCAGCCGCGGGCGACAAACTGAAGCCAAAAACTAGGACTGAGAACTTGCAGCTACAAGCAACTGAAAGCAACTTTAGCTGTCTTAAACCAATTGAGAAATATATTGTATAGGAGGATTTTCTCTGCCTATGGACAGTGTGAAGATGATGGTTACCAGCCCTGCATTACCGCAGGGAAAAACAAGAACTACTCTACCATTCTTAAGGAAGCCAGATACCCGAGGATGACTCATGCTGCAGATCCCCACAACACCACTCCCGGTAATCACAAGATGGATGCTGTGCCGCATCAACTGATAATCACCTCTGCTTTCCGGAGCCGCTTTCCTGAGACTGTATTCCATTGAGATTCACCTGCAATGGCGGAACTGCACGAGACCCACCCTGAATCCAACCCTGAACAGAATCTATGCTCCCTATTGTTGAAAACTTTGTGAGCTGATGATTGGGAAAAAAAAAAAATTGAAAGAACTGGAGGGTATGATGGCAGGGAAGGCAACTGCAGATACTAGAGACAGTATGGGGGAGGTAATGGGAGTGAGTGGTTGAGGACGGAGGGGAGGGATTCAGGGAATAAACAACACACTTGGTGAACACAGGAGTGAATAGTTGTCTGTTGATGATGTATAAGGTGATGTCATTGTTTTGACTGATGTGCACTGTATTCATGCTGGGAAAAACCATGTTGTACACGGTAAACAGGTGTAATGATTGAATGTGAATATAGAAAGAGAAAAAAAAAGAAAAGAAATGGCAGAGGGGAAAAAAATAGCAAGAGAACAAATAGAGAGGCATGACGTTGGTGGGACACAGATATGGTTTATTACCTGTTGATGACGTGTATAGTATTCTCAACTGGATTGGTCTGAGAAATGTTTAATGTTGGGTAAAGTCTTTTTACTAGCCAAATGATAAGTAGAGATTGACTGTTTATAAAAATAATTGGAATAATAATAATAACAATTGGGAAAAATAATGAAAAGCTATTGGATGATGAAATGGGGATTGTAGTGTCAAAAAAAAAGTTTGGATAATATGCATAAAAAAATTAAAAAAAGAAAAAAAAAAGAATGTGAATCAAATCCTCCAATCCATGGATATCTGATTTTTTTTTCCCATTTCTTCAGAATGTCTTTGAACAGTTTTGTAGTCTTCAGAGTATAACGTTTGCACTTTAAAAAAAAAAAAAAGAAAAAAGAAAAAATGAGTCACTAAGCCGAACTCACACTCAAAGGGAGGGGAATTAAGTTCTTAAAGGGAAGAGTATCAAATAATTTGTAGGCATATTTTTAAACTATCATATGCCTCTTTATAATTGTGTCTTTTCTTGTCTGTATTCACCAGACTGTAAGTTTATTAGTGCAAGTGTCATGTTTGTCTAGTTCATTCTTGTGTCTCCAATACCTAGCACAGTGCCTAGAGCACAATGGAAGTTCAATGAGTGTTTACTGACTGAAGGGAAGAATTAATTAATGAACTAAAATTTCTTATTAAAATGGGGTTGGGGAGACAGTGCACACAATGTTCTGTAAGCTGCCAACTTTTTGATCAAACCAGTTGATCAAAATAGCTCTGGAACGACCAGTGGATGGTGTAATGGTTATGTCACTGGACTCCCACATAGTTGACCGAGGTTCGAGTCTCAGACTTAGCAGCTTAAAACTCACACAGGGCACATGTGTGTATGTATGCTCAAAATCTTGAGAGGAGAATGGATTGGTGTGGCCATCCTCCTGGGGGAGTGATTTCTCACTTTCTGTCTCTGTCTCTGTCTGTCTCTTTGGTGAGTGCACATGCCTTATAGCTTTAAAAGTTAGCTTTGAGGAAGGACATTTAGAAGAAAAATAGGGAGGCAAAGCATTAATGGGACAAAGAAATGTGGTATTATCTGTTGAAGATGTTTTATAGTTTTATCAACTGGACTAGGGAGAAATGTTCTTCGCCTGTTGAAATATTCACTTTGTAAGCTAAATAATGTGATTGAATGTACAAAAGAAAATGAAATAAAAAATGAAATAAAAAAAAAAAACATTGAGAATGGTTGAATGACTGCTGTTGCCTTAACCTAATAACCACAAGTTGATTTATAAGGAACTGGGAATAACGATAGACCAAATTTTATGTTATTTTGATCACTTTCTGGTTATAAATTAACAATCACGAGTAACATCTAACTTAAGTAATGATCTACTATTGTTTGAATAGTTCCCTTGCAAAGAACTGAGCAAATATGTCTGATACAAATAAATTCCATAATTCTCTAAGTGGACAGAGCCTCCCAGGGATAAGACATCATTGAATATCTTTTGTAGGAAATACTGACTGAGTACCTAGATGAATTTTATTGGTGGTAAAACAGGTGTCGTCTATGGAGATTAATTAAATAATCCCTCTGTACATGAAGATTATATGTGCAGCAGTAACACAAAAACATTAAGAGAAAAGTTAGCGTTAGCAAGGTGATTTCAGATGAGCCTTCCCATTTACATTTATTGAAAAACCTGCATGAGAGAAGATAGGATTTCAGTTAGATGGGCTTTATCAGGTAATGGAGGAAGAATGGCAGAAAAAGCCTCAAAAATAGCAAGTAGAAAGTGAGAGTCATTTCAAAGAACTAGGACTACAAATTTTGGTTGGCATGGATAATTGCTAAGGAGGAGTAAATAGGACAATTTGTTAAATGGGATTTTGAAGGCAGAATTAGGAAAATATATTAGGAGTTTAATCTTTGTTTAGAAATATAGAAAGAAGTGACCACCAGGTGGTGTAGTTGTTAAGGTGTTGTATTACCGCATGGCCAAGCATGGTTTGGGTGCTAGGAGCTTGAAAAATCACACCAGACATGTGTGCAAGCCACCCAAAATCCCAAGGGAAGAATGGAGAAGAGATTATGGTATAGATATCCCCTCTGGGTGGGTGTAAATTTTCACTTTTGTCTTTCTATATCACTCTGTCTCCAGTGAGTACATGTATCCTATGAAAAAAAATCTAAACAAAGAATTAGATATAAATATACATATAGATATAGCTAAAGATAAAATTGTTTGAAGGGGCAAATTACACGTGGAATTATTCTAAATTCTTAAAACCTTCAGAAGATTTCTAGAAACAAACCAGAATCATGTTGCAGAAGTTTATGAGGAAACCATCATGACTACAGTTGATGTATGGCTGCCTCCTTATGGACCTAGAAATCAGTGTAACTTTCCACATTCTCTTCCAAGGAAGGCCCTGGTCATCCTTGCTGGATCTGAAACCACATGCTGCCATCATTCGCTGAACTGTATTGTACTTGGTATCTGAGCTCTCACTGTTCTCAATTCTGAGACACACTAGTGGGTCTGATTGGTGGATTCTAGGAAACGTACCTCTGCTCTAGCTACACAGGACTCCAGGAAGACAATTTTTTACTGAATCTACATTGAAAAGCTGAAAAATTCCCAAACATTCAAAAAAAAAATCTTCACAAGGGTGTAGGAATGAATTTTACATTTCTCTATATACACTCACAGTTCTACTTTATGAAAATTACTCTTATAGAGATTAGTAAACAATAAAGAAAACGTAACAAAAATGTACATTAGTGAAAAGACTATGAAAGTACTCATAATAAAAAAAAAAAATGCACCCTAGGGACCAATAGATGGCGTAATGGCTATGCCACTGGACTCTCATGTTGTCAACCATGGTTTGAGTCCCAGACCCAGTGGCTTAAACTTACACCAGCCATGTGTGCATGCATGGCCAAGATCCTGAGAGGAAAATGGAGGAGAAGGGATTGAGGCTTGGCCATCCCCCCTGGGGGGTGATTTCTTGCTTTCTGTCTCCCTGTCTCTCTCTTTCTTTCTGGCAAGTGCATGCGCCCTATAGCAAAAACCTCTCCAAATAAATAAATAAATAAATAAAAACATCACCCTAAAGATATTGCCTGTGAGAACATAATATTGAATACTAAGTAAAGGGACATTGAGAAGGTTTAATTGATAAGGACTTGGCCACCAAATGGATTTATAATGTGATCAGAAAAACTTTAATGTCCATATCCAAGTTTGACTCTGTGTGTATAGAAGATATAGCAAAGTAAAGAGGGGTCTCAGTTCCTAACTTCAAAATATATTACAAACTTGTGATAATCAAAATAGCATGGTATTGACCCCAAAACAAGCAGGTAGATCAAAACAGAATTGAGAGCCCAGACATAAATCCTAAAACACACATCCAACTGTTTATTGACAACGAGAACAAGACAAACATCAGGAAAAAGAAAGTTCTTCAGCAAATAGTACTGGACAACTGAATATCCTCCTGCAGGGAAAAAAAAAAAAAAAAAAAAAAAAGACAGTGAAACTGGATTCCTATCTCATACCATTAAAAAAATTAACTTGAAATGGATCAAGGATCTGAACATAAAACCTCAAACTATAAAATTACTGGTGGAAAAAACGGAGACTCTTGAAGACATCAGAAAAGGTAAAAACTTCTCAATTAAGACCCCTCAAGCACGGGCAATAATGCCCCAAAATGATAAGTTGTACTACATCAGCTTTTGTACAGAAAAAGAAAAATCATTAGAAGGAAGAAACAACCCTCAGAGTAGGAGAATGCATTTACAAACTATGTCTCATATAAGGAACTGATAACCAGAATACACAGGGAATTCAAGCAACTTACCTGTGAAAATAATGATAATAATAAATCTAATCAAAACATGGGGGGATCAGCAGTTAGGGTAATGGCTATGTCACTGAACTCCCATGTAGTCGACTGTGGTTCGAGTCCCAGACCTTGTGGTTTAAACTCATGCCGAGTGCATGTGCACGAGTGCCCAGGATCCTGAGAAGAGAATGGAAGAGAAGGGATTGCGCTGTGGCCATCCCCTCCCCGGGGTGGGGTGGTGATTTCTTGCTTTCTGTCTCTCTCTCTCTCTCTTTCTGACAAGCGCATGTGCCCTATAGCAAAAACTTCTCCAAAAAAAAGAGCAAATCAGCTGTACAGACAAGTCTTAAAAAAAAGATACATGAACGGCCAAAATACATATGAAAAAATACTCAACATCTTGTATCTTAAGGGAAATGCAAACCAAAACCACTATGAGATAGCACTTAACCCCAGTCAGAATGGTTAAGCTTAAAAAATAAAGAAATGGTAAGTCCTGGCAAGGCTGTGGTGAAAAGGACCCTGTTGCACTGCTGGTAAGAATGTAAATTAGTATAGCTACTATGGAGAACAATATTCATAGGTTCCTCAGAACCTATGAATAGAACTACTACATGACTCGATATTTCCACTCTTGGTATCTACCAAAGTATAGGAAAACCCTCAGTCAGAAAAACACCCACCCATCCATGTTTATTGCAGCAGTATTTACAGTTTCCAGGACATGGAATCAACCCAAATATCCAAGAACAGAAAAGTGAATTGAAAAAATGTGGCATGTGTACTCTATGGAATACTACTCAGCCATAAAAAGAAAAAAGAAGAGACCCTGACATTTGATACAAAGTGGACAAGTATGGAAGATTTAATGCTAAGCAAGGCAAGAGAGACTATGAAAGATGGGTATTATAAGTCTCATCTTACTATATAGCAAATGTTGGGACCAGCAGTTGGTGTAATGGCTATGTTGCTGGACTCCCATGTAGTCAACCGTGCTTCGAGTCCTGGACCCGGTGGCTTAAATTCACACCGGGCGCGTGTGCATGAATGCTCAAGATCTCAAGAAGAGAATGGAGCGGAAGGGATTGCAGTATGGCCATTTCCCCTGGGGGGTGATTTCTCATTTTCTGTCTCTCCGTCTCTGTCTTTCTGGAGAGCACATGTGCACTATAGCAAAAAAACAAAAACAAAAACAAAAAAACTCCCAAAAAATATTTATGTAGCAAATGTCTGTACTCTACAGCAGAAACAGAAAGCTTAGAAGTTATAATAGCAGGAGGACAATGGTAGATATTACAGACAGTATTGGAGTGGGTGGATAATAGGTATGGGATAATAGGGGGTGGGAAAGAGGTGATCAGGTGGAAAAAATAAGACATTTAAGAGACCCAGAAATGAAAAGTCATCTGGCGATGATAATGTATATGGTAATGTCTCTGACTTGACTAATAGTTACTGTACCATGCTAGGAAAACCATGTTGTGTGCTGCAAAGATGTACAGTGATTAAATGTAAATTTTAAAAAATAAAAAAAAAATTAAAAAGGAGATAGTACAATAAAAATTAAGAGAATTCAGGAAGAGGAGTTAATTTGGAAGAATAGGTAATAATCTGAGTGTCAGATGTGTTGAGCTTGAGAGGGAATAGCAGTCAAATTATAAAATAAGTGACTTCCAAAAGCTTGTGAAAAACTTAAAGGAAGCTATTACTTTGTTTATAAGAAATTCTAAAAGAGCATCTAGTTTAAAGAGACCAAAGACAGGACCAGCAGGTGATGTAATGATGACACAGTGGCTTCTTTGTTGTCCACCATGGTTTAGACCAGCAGCTTAAAACTCACACCGCTCACACGTGAGTGCATGTCTAAATCCCAAGAGGAGAATGGAGTAGAAGGGATTGTGGTGTGACCATCCTTCCTGGGGGATGATTTATTGTTTTCTATCTTTCTATCTCTGTTTCTCTGGCAAGCATACATGCCCTATAGGAAAAGTCTCTCCAAAATACTACTACTACTAAAAATAATAAATACACCAAAAAAACACAGTCTCTTGCTTTTATCTGGCTAAAAAGGCTTTAATATAAGTATTTGAATTGCAGAGATTAATTATAACATTATGTTGATCAGTTGTTCTCTAATTCACCTGTGGCAAAACCAGAAGAAATTACTTGATAGGAAAGAATATGAGCTCCGTTAGGCATTGGGATAATCTACCCAAGTACATGAGGGGTTCGTTGTTCTCTAAAGATCTCTGAATATGAGACAGTACCTCTACCTGTCTACTTTTATTTGGTGATAAAAGTTGAAGTCAAAGGGTCAAAGGGTTGGAAACAATAGCCTTAGTGAGCTTTTAAGGCTGTCTGCAGTATTGTAGTTCTATGATTCTTTTAAAAAATATTCCAATTTTTGTGAAATTGTAGATGTAGAATATAAAAATCATTTCCATCTTTATACGTAAGAAGCTCTCATGATTACTTAGAAAAATCCTTCAAACCATAAACCACTTCTTAATGAAAAATGATCTAAGTATTCTCTACAAGTATAAAGGAAAACTTTTTCTATCATTTTACATGCAATTCCTGGACATTATAATTGTTTTCTCAAGTATAATGATTCTAAAATAACTACTAAAGAAACTACATTTTGACTTTGAAGAACTGACACTTTAAGTCTAATATTATCATCAATTGAAATTCACTAGTAACCTGTTTAATTACATAAGGCACCTCTTTCAGTCATTATCTTTGGCTAACCAAGAACAGAGAAACCAAGAAGAAAATAATATATTCTTTAAAACAGATGTTTCCTTGTAATTGGAAATGTTTATGCTGATTAGAAATGTTTGTGTCACTAATTCTGAGAAACAGAGATACAAATAGTTAATAATTAACTTAAAGATCTATCACTACAAAAAGTAGAATAGTTTTATAAGAACATAACTAAAATATACATGTATACATATATTCAATTGTAAATGTACATATATTTACGTGTGTGGTATATAAATATACATGGCACACTCACACACCCATATACATACACATGGTGTGTACGTGGGCATGTTTGTGTTTACGGCCAGCTTTGTGGCCTAATGATTAAGGCAGCCAGATCCCACATGGCCAACTATGTAGTTCTAGTGTTGGCCAAGGTGGCTTTAAAAACATGCCAGGTATTTGTACATGTGTGTCCCCAAAATCCAGGGCAGAATGGAGAAATGGAGAAGAAATTGTGGTACGATCATGTGGCACTAAGAGTGCTTTCTCACTCTCCCTCTTTCTTTCACTCTGTCTGTCTTTGGCAAGTGCACATGCTTTCTGGAATTTTTTTTCTTTATAATTTAAAAACAATTAGGTCTTTGTGTAGATGATCTGTCCCGAAGGGATAGTGCAGTGTTGAGGTCTCCAACAATTAGTGTATTACAATCTATCTCCCCTTTTAGATCTAACAGTCTTTCCTTCACATATTTGAGTGCTCCTGTGTTAGGCGCATAGATATTTGTAAGAATTATATCTTCTTGATCTATTGATCCTTTTACTACAATATAGTGGAGGAGTAGGGCCTGGGGAAGGACATTTGGAGGAGGGATACGGAGACAGAGCGGTGTGGGGACGGGGAGGTAGTATTGTTATATTTTGATCAACTGGACCAGGGAGAAATGTTCACATATTTAAATGCTCACTTTGTAAGCTAAATAATGCGATTGAATGTATAAAAAAAGTAAATAAATAAATAGATAAAATTTAAAAATAAAAAAAAGAGAAAAGAAAAGAAAAAAAGAACAAATAGGTCTTTGTATTTCTAAAAGGAAAATGAGTAATTATGTACACAAAGTTGATGAGCTAAAACCCCTTCGGTGACCTTATGTATTTAAAGAAGAGCTAGATGAGGACAACTATTTTTACACACCTAAACTGAATACAGAGGTTCTGTAAAGGATGCTTAAGAATAGAAGCTTTAATTTATGACACTAAAGTGTTTGTATACACTGAATTGCTCTGGATAATTTAATTGAAACATTGACTATGGATAATTTAATTGAAACATTGACTATGGATAATTTAATTGAAACATTGACTATGTTTGTTTGTAAAAACACCAAGTGCTGGGACCAGCAGTTAGCGTCATGGCTATGTTGCTGACGCCCATGTAGTAGACTGCAGTTCGAGTCCCAGACCCGGTGGCTTAAACTCACACTGGGCGCGTGTGTGCGTGCCCAAGATCCCGAGAGGAGAATGGAGGAGACGGGATTGCGGCGTGGCCATCCTCCCCCTCCCCCCCGCCAGGGGATGATTTCTTGCTTTCTGTCTCTCTGTCTCTCTCTGTCTTTCTGGTGAGCGCACATGCCCTATAGCAAAAACCTCTCCACAAGAAAAAAAAAAATCCACCAAGTGTTAATAGAATGGGATTTGCTGAATATCAATTCTAAGAGGGGGCTTGTAAATTTATAGAAAGTTAATAATTAATTGGACTATCCCATCTCTAGAATCAGCATTCATTGTTAAAAAATAATTTGGGGGCAAGACGAGTATAAAGAAATGTTATTTTCATCAAGGAATAAACAAATTATTTAAACAACTATTTAAATAACTAATTAAATTCAAGCAGTGACTTAACATTGGTGTTTGGAGAGTACTTGGGTATTACAATAAATGCTACCAATTTGTCATGTTTGTTAACCCAAAATTCCCTAGGAGTAAAACAGGTGCTCAGGGCAGCAGCAGAGCTTCTGCAGATTGCTAGCATCATGAATAATATAGTCATTCTCTGTCAAGATCACTGTTAAATATTTATTGAGCACAAACTAGATGCAGGGCATCAGGAAGATACACAGCTGAAATTTCATTGAAGAAGGGATCATCCACCAAAGATAACTGTAATGAACGCTGAAAGAATTGCGTATGAGGAGATTTTCGTATCTAGGCACTCCTCTTTTGACTCCTGGCAGAGATTCTCATGCAAGACTGAGACGTTGTTTTTTCTAACATTTCTTTCTTCTAATACTTGAAGCAGGCTAGTTATGGTTCTGATTTGTGTACAACTGCTATCATTACACAGTTGATATCAGCTACTTTGGGAATTTATTATGAATTGGTAAATAAGCCTCTGTGTTAGACACACTAATATGTACAACAATACATATATACATACATGTGCATTTACATGTGTATATATGTACACATGTATATTTTATCCTAGTTTTTGCAGTAATAGCTCTTCAGGTTAACTATTAACTATTTGCAAAGATGTCCATATAAACCTATGAATATGCTTCCTGTCTGAAAAATAGGTACATTGCAAATTTCATTAAGATACATATTTGGAGAGGAGGAAATAAATATGAATTAACTGTATAGGTCCAGTTTATTCACATGGTTTTTATAAAAGAGTGGCAAGGGGATAAAAATGAGAAAAAGGATATACAAATGTGGAAATAGAGATGGAAATAATTGCTTTAAGATGGAGTAAGAGGTCATAAGCCAAAAAATGTGAACAGTCTTAATAGCTGGGGAGCACAAAGAAATGAATTCTCCCCTCGAAGCTTCAGAAGGAATGCAACATTAGGGACCTATTTTAGACATCTTCTGAGCTCTAGAAATAAAAGAGAATGGCTTTGTATTGCTTTAAGGCACTAACTCTGTGGCAATTCACTATAAGAACAACACGATAGTAACACAGACTGTGTTGAAGAGTAGATGAAGGAATCTACTTGCTTGTGTTTTACTTAGATTTTTTATATAAAATGTACATAATAAAATGACATATATACGTAAACAATGTAAAAGGATTATCACAATCCAGCTAATTAACATATTAGTTTTCTGACTAATTACATTTGTGTGTGTGCATATGTGTGGTAAGAACACTTGAGATCTATTTTCTTAGTAAGTCTGAAGTAGGCATTATTGCCTTTGTGTTATTACTGAATATAGTCACCATGTTGTACCTGAGGTCTTCAGAACTTACTAGTCTTACAACAGAAAGTTTGTGCCCTTTGCTCAACATCCCTCTATGGTAACTCACCCCCTGCTTTCTGTGTCTATGAGTATATATCTGAGTGCACCTCACACTGTGCACCTTAAATGCATGCAATTTGATGTCAATTATATGTCAATAAAGTTGGAATAAAATCATAGATATTAAATACATAGTTTGATGGGTTGTCATAATTTTATACTTTATGCAACTACCAGAAGAATCAAGACATAGATATTTTTCCACCCACCCAGAAGATACATCTTGTGTATTATAAACACAAACTCAACATAGTTTGACAAACTATAGGCAGGTCTGTTGAAACAGATCTGTCAGCAAAAGGAAGAAAATATAAGACTCGTCTAGTAAATTACATTGAATGTCAATGAGCGGTCATTAATAACTGATGACAGAAATAGTCTTTTACTATGGCAGGCTTTACTAGTAACCAACCAAATGCCCAATCTCCTCTTTCCTTTATCAACAGAACTGCAATTTTTATAAATAACAACATGTCTAAGATAAAATTCTAGTATGCTTTACAGAGAAAATAAAATCTAGGCCCTTGAGAAATAAAATTTTCATCTCAGATTTTCTGGTCTTTACATTTTTATTGTTCTACTTTAGGCATCACCTTTCCTTTAACTGGCTAAAAGAAAAGCATAATTGGTATACTAGGAGCAGCCATTTTTTTTTTTTTTTCATTTTATTTATTTATTTATTTATTTATTTTCCATCCAAAGTACACTATATATTGTCTCAATCAAGCACATCAACAAACATGTTATTGTCAGTAAATGATCTTACATTTCTTGTCTTCTGTATGTTTTGCTTTTTTCCCCCCATCCTTGATTCTCTATCTCTTACCCTTTGCCATCTCCCACTCTCCTCCCACAGTCTCTGGTATCTATGTTTGCATTCTATACTGTTTTCTCCTCACATTTATTGTATCGCCAAAGACCCTAATCAATCCAAATACCCTCATAGCAAACACAGGTGATACCCACATTTCCATGAACACAAGTCTTACTTTACGCATCCTATAAAGTAGTACCTAGTTGTGGCTACATATCCTACTGCAGTCATTAGGTATATATATATATTTTTTTTTCCTGAAACTTTTTTTCTTTTTGTAACTCAATTTACATTCCTTCCCTAAACTTCATCACAGCATACAAAATGCAATCTCCCATCCAGTACACACTGTATAGTGATACAATCATGCACATTACAAAAAATTTTCCATTACTAGTTCCTAGAATTACTTCCACCCCTCTTTCTGACCTTCTGTCCCTTCCCACCCTCCTCTCACACCACCTCCGGTGTCTACAATTGTCCTTCATTCCCTTCCCACCCACATTGCATTGATCACACAATTTCCTACATAATCTAACTACTTTCAGTGTTGAGTTCACTCATTACTACTAAGAAAACCAGTTTTAACCTAACTCAAAGAAGTGCCAAGGAACTTTGCTTTAAGCCAGGAAACAAGTTAGGATTCTGTTCAAATGGTAGGTGTATGAACCTATCAGTCTCATGTACTTTTATCTTCTGTTCTGGTTCAATTTTCCTGATTAAATTCTAGGATATAATATTCAACTCCATACTTGTCCCTATGATTAAGTTGGCCACTTTCATAGTTTTTGGACTCTTATTTCCATGTGTCTGTGTTTAATTTTCTTGATACAACACACCCTTGAGAACTTCTTGGAGATCTGGTCTGGTGTTGGTAAATTCTTTCAGGTTTTGTTTATCTGAGAATGTTCTTGTCTTTTCTTCCCACCTGAAAGATAATCTTGCCGGGTACAGTATTCTTGGCTGAAATTGCTTCTCTCGTAACACTTTGAATATATTTTCCCATTCTCTCCTCGCTCGCATTGTTTCCGATGAGAGATCTGCTGTTAGCCTGATGGGATGTCCTTTGTAGGTAACTTGATGTTTCTCTCTTGCCAATCTTAGTATCTTGTCTTTGTCTGCGGTTTTGGTCAACCTGGCTATAATGTGTCTTGGAGAAGATCTTCTTGGGTTGATTCTATTTGGAGTCCTTTGTATTTCCTGGGACTGGATCTTCGAATGCCTCTCTAGGTTTGGAAAGTTTTCTTGCAGGATTTCATGGAATAGATTATCAATGCCCTTATGGGTCTCTTCACCTTCTGGAATGCCAATTATCCGGATATTTGGACGTTTGATGGTATCCAGTACTTCTCGCATATCATTCTCAAATTTTTGAGCCATTTTCTCAGTCTTCGTGGTGGATTTTTCTAAGCCAGCCATTTTCTCTTCCACATCAGAGATTCTATTTTCTGAATGATCTAGTCTGCTTTTAATACTTTCTAGGGAGATTTTGACTTCTTGTATTATAGCCTTCATCTCTAGCAGTTCCATTTGAGTCTTTTGTAAAGTGTGTAATTCCTCTTTTAGATCTTGCAAGAATTTCCTCATCTCCTGGAACTCGGCAATTTCTTTCTCCTTTCTCTTTAGCAGTTCATTATCTCTCTTTTCTTCCATCTCTGTTAGCTTCGACATTACAAATGCTCTAAATTCCTTATCAGACATTTCCATGACTTTCACCGAACTGCTTGTGGATGAAGGAGAGTTGCTCTTTTCCCGTGGAGGAGAGGTATTTTCTCGTTTTCCCATATTTCTCGTGATGCGGCGCTGATTTCTTGTCATCTGATGAATGGCGTGTTTCTTTCAAATTCTTGAAGTTAAGCCTCAATGTACAGGAACAAGCAGACAGAGGTGTTCTAGAATCTGTTTGCCGTTCTGTTCTGATCGCTGGTGCAGCAGATTCAGTAGATATTAGGTGGAGAGACAAGAAAAAGGAAAATGAAAAAGAGAGAGAGAAACAACAACAAAAAGAGAGAAAAAAAGACAAAAAATAAAAAATTGTAATTACTTTTCTTTCTTTTTTTGTTTTTAAAGAAAAAAATCACAAAACAGAAAACCGCGCGGCGCCGCGCTTGCGCGCCGCGCAAAAAATCTAGTTCCCAGTAGCCATGAGGAGTCTGCTCAGAGAAGGGCTCAACTCTCCTGCCTGGGAGGAAGAAGCAGAAGGGATTATTAACAAAACAATGGGAGGAGCAGAGAGCCAGAGAAAAACTTTGCCTTTAAAAAAATCGTAAAAAGGAAAAATTACCAAAAAACAAAAATGAGGAGACAGGAGCAGAGAGAGACAGAGACCTCAGAGACACAGAGACAGAGATAGAAGGCCAGAGGGGCTCCCTACCACACTAGCTCTGCTTGCTGGAGGCTGAATTATGAGTAGAAAATCTTCATTTCTCCTGTTCCCTGAAAAATCTAGTTCCCAGTAGCCATGAGGAGTCTGCTCAGAGAAGGGCTCAACTCTCCTGCCACACTAGCTCTGCTTGCTGGAGGCTGAATTATGAGTAGAAAATCTTCATTTCTCCTGTTCCCTGAAAAATCTAGTTCCCAGTAGCCATGAGGAGTCTGCTCAGAGAAGGGCTCAACTCTCCTCCAGCCATTTATTTTGAGATCATAGTTGAAAGGGAAAAAAAATCAAAATAACATCAGCCTTTATATCCTCAAGCTGATTACTATGCTGTAGAAAATTCTTATTTCCAGTTTCCACATTAAAGAAGAAAAATAAATACTTCATTAGTGACTAAGGGTCAAATAAATACTAGTCTTCTTTTTCTTTGTAATAGAAAGAGCTTTGCATGCATGACAGAGAGAAGGAAAGAAAGAAGTATCCTTGACAGAGTTCCAGCAAGCTGGTGTCCTCTGTCTCCCACTCTTCAGCTCCTCAGAATATGAGCTCCCACATCTGCACCTGGTGTGTTTCATGGCAACTTGGGGATCTGAACCCATAGCCAGCCCTATGACTTCCAGTTTCACAGCACTTGTATTACTATTGCACCACAGTGGCTGGACTAAATACTAATGTCAAGAAATATACTTGCCTAGAGATGTTTACAATCTTTAAACATATTGGAACCACATCCACAGAAAATGACTAAAATAAAGTGAAATAGATAATGACTGAGAGGAACTGAGAACTAAGGAAGAACCACAATTAAAGAGTCTCAAATGGAATCTGATTATCAGTATAGTAAACCTCACAGAGAGATCAAAGAAAATGAGAAGTTCAAAGATCTCTGCATTCAGTAATAGAAGGGTATGTGTCACTGAAGAAAAAAATTGTAGTATGGGAAAAGTTAGACTTCATTTGTGAAAGACCAAGTGGTTCATGAAGAAATGAAAGAAGTAGGGCCAGCAGGTGGTATGTTGGTTAAGGGCGTTGGAGTCCCACATGGTCAACTGCGGTTCAAGTCCTGAACCTGGCGGCTTGCTTTCTTAATTTCCCTCCCTCTCTCTCTTGCTCTGTCCATCTCTGGGCAAATTAAAATAAGTAAATAAATAAATAAAGTTAAATAAAATAATTCTGAAAAATTTAAATTAAAGTAGTACATACAGGTTATTCTTCATTGATTGGAGTAGTAACAAATAGAACTGTGTAAAGTGTTATTTTTTTTTAAAGTTTATTTCATGAGAGGAAGAGAAAGAGACCAAACACCCTCAACAGGGTCTAACCCCACAATCCTCTCTTGTTCTCTTCCCCCAGGCCTTTCCAGACATCAGAATTGGTGGTAAGAGCCACCAACCCAGCATATTCAGGCCTACTGGAAAAATGGCCTTGATCTTCCTTATGGTCTCAGCATCAGAGACTATATGACCTCTGGGCCTTCACAGCTAGGATTATAACATAGTACTGAAGGCATGCTCAAGTAAAGAATGGATAAGAATCTGAGAAATTGCTCTGTTTGCAAGCAGATTATTTAACCTGTCAATTTCACATAAGCTAGCAGATGACACAGACTCCTAGGTCAGCAACAAAGGACTCTCTTACTTGTAGCAATGTGAAGACAGTCAGGTAAGAAGCCTGCACCTGCAGTGGATTTAATTACAGGAACAGAAACCAGTTTATAGTTTTTTTTTTTTTTTCTTTTTTGATAATTGTTCAAAGCTTTTCTAACCTTTGTCATAGAAGAAGATATTATCATTGTTATACCGCACAGTAAAGAAACTTGCTCTTTGCTCCAGAGGGAAATGCTATCTTTCTTTTCTAAAGCTGTTTGCTAAACAAATATCTTTGAAAAGATAGACTAGAACAAAGTCAATAAGTGCCTCAGCTTGCAAGACATGCAGAAATATGAGAGATCCATGGAGAATTGTCTCTCAATAATTAAATTGGAAAATAAAACTTTAATATGCGAGAAACTTTAGAATGTTTGTTAGCATAAAGACACAATCTCTAGTGAAAACACTTATTGTTAGTGGAGAAGAGAGAAATAACAAAGTCCTTGAGAGAGTGACTTGAATTTTCATCAAGCAAACACATTGTAAAGTAGCATTGCCAGAAATGGGTAGATTTGGAGATATTTTATTTTGGAAGGAAAGAGATTTTATGGAGTCATATCAATATTTACAGAAATTTATAAAGTAATTTTCCATGAATGACTAGATGTAGAAAAAGGTAAGCTGTCAGTGAGCACATGTCACACTCCAAATTATTAGATGAGATGAAACAAAAATGAATCTAGTGGTCATGGTGCAAACTCAGCTGCAAGAGTTCTATTTTTGTTGTTGAATTTAACTATAAGGATTTGCATTATTTCTAGAGTTCTTTCGGATAGGCATTTCAGTAAACAGAAGTTTCACCAGTAGTACCTAACTTGGAACTGAGAGTCACGGCACTAAATGCATTTAGCTACTGAGTAATTGCAAGAAAATGAATTAAAAAAACAAACAAAAAAAACCAAGATATTTAATCATGAAAAAAAAAAAAAAACACAACTCAACCTCAGAGAGATCACAAAGCAGTACTTTATTGTTAACATCTGTTTATTGTGACAATCATCTATCTTTAGGTTTATTTAAAGGAGTATAGGTAAAATCAATCTCTACAGTTCCCCCATTAGGGGGAGTAGCCCAGGAGATACAGGGTCCCCTGGATTGAAACATCTCTACTTCTTCTGTTATCTAATTTGTTGTTGTTTAATTACAAAGTCAAACAAAGGGAAATAATTTGGGGAAAACAAACAAAATCCTTCATCTTTTTATATATAAACCTAAGGGCAGATTTACCAAGCAGTTCAGTTAAACTTTTCAATTAATTGTTGACACATTCAATTATGAGGTGAGCTTTAACAATTGCGTTCTCACCAGGGTGATAGATCATTAACATTAACGTTACATTTTCATTTGTTCTTGGCTCTTTAACCAGGGACAGTGTATCCACACACCACAGTGGAGGTAATCTGTAAAAGCCTCAAAGCTTCCTGCTGACAATAGCTCCTAAATTTGTATTCTCCCTGGCAGGCTGTGTGCAGGCTCCCAGTTCACCAACCAGAAACTATGCTCTGGAATGCCAAAATGTCTTCCTACCCTGTTTTTTCTATTATAGTCTTAAGACCACAGATTCTGACACCAATACCTTCTTCAAATCCTAATTCAATTCTCATTCCTTCCTTCCTTGTTCTTCACCCCTTGCATTGAAAAGCTTCCATAACTTTTCTAGAGTTGATTCATTACATCCCCAGTTTTCTCTATGTTTTCATGAGTATTGAGCCATATTCTGAAACCACTTAGCTTCTGAGATCCTAGGGAACTGATCAAACATGTCTTGCATATTTATAATATTGTAACACCGTTTTGGTTCCAAAAGCTTTTAATTTATTCAACAATTCTTTGAACAGTTTTGTTGTTCTTGAGACAATTTCTCAAAAGCACCTTTTGTCTTTGTAGCCTGTTCCCCATGTTCTGTGTGTTTCAGCATTCACACACTCTGTTGGCCTGTGCTATGTGTATTTATGTATTTCCATGAAGATGGCTCACTGTTCTTCTCTCTCCCTGTGTGTCTTCCTCTCTTTGTTGATGAGCTACTGTTGAGCTTCCAGCATTCATGTCATCTACACTGAAGGCACCTCACCCTCTTACCTGCTGTTCTTCAATTCTTTCATATTTTTTGCCTTTGTAACTGAATTTATTCTGGATGAGAAAAACTACCAATTTTTCTTTGCAATATATTTTGAAATTGGAGGAAAAACTGACTCTTAGGCAAACAAAACCTGTGAATAATGAAAGCACTTTTTTTTTTTTTTAGCTTTATTGTGACATCCACCCCCAGGCTTGGTTCTATCTAAGGAGGAAGCGGAAAGAATGAGACAGAGAGACAGAGCAGCAGGGATACAGGCAGCCTGAGCCTAGGTAGCCCAAGCAACTTGTGCTGCCCAGACAAACTGGACGTCTTTATTTATAGTGCAAGGCAATGCTGCATATGTGTATTTTATGACATTTCATAGAATTGTTGCCAGGTTACAGACAAGAAGAAGCAGGTAACAAATCTATAAGAGCTTAGACATAGTAAGCCAGGTGTATCCAGGTGTATCTGTGTATATGCCCTGACATAATCACATCATAGAAAAATCCCATTAAACCTCTTTCCTAATGGAAAGAAGCCTAGCTGTAGGTGTGGGGAAAATACATGAGCTAAAGAATCTTGCCGTAAGGCAGGCACCACCACGTCTGGAGAAGGCTAAAGAATCTCACAGAGGCAGTGCAGGGATTGGACTTTGCTAATTGGGGTCAGGATGTTTCCTGAATTCCATCAGATGTGTCTGTTGGAACACTCCTAGCAATTTTCACTCTATGCTCTGCGTGCAGCGAGGGTCAAGGAAAGGACAAGTTGCAAGGTTCTGCCCTAGTCCAAAGGGACAGGCGGTGTTCGCTCAGAGCATGTCCCCACACCTCAGGGTCTCTCTCTGAACGTGTCCCAACACTTTACATAGATACTTCACAACTATAGACAATTTTACTTCGAAGATACTAAAAAAGATACTAAATAACCTCTCCACAGATTTACTAAAGATATAGATTGTCCTGGGGTGGATATTATAGATATTTACCAACCAAGGTACCATAGCTACTGGCCAGTACTAAAAAACTGAAGCTAAGGCCCAGACCAAAGTCCTTCAGCTACAGTTCTTGGTGGCACTGAGGAGCAGAAGTTCCTTGGTAGTCAGACAAAGGACCAGGTATTATTATTTGCAAATCTTATCCGATGTATTTTAATATTATAATTCTAAGGTCATGACCATAATTTCTGACTAAATATTAGTCCTACCTTATGCTATTATTTCCTACCAAAAAAAAGCAAAAAACAAAAATAAAACTCTAAATAATCCCTTTAGCATTGTCCAAACTTTCTTCTTTCTCCTTTTCTTCTTTCTTTCTCCCTTTCTTTCTCTCCTTCTCTTTCTTTTTCTTTCTTTTCCTTTTTCTTTCTCTCTTTTGCATTTTTTTGGAGATATTTTTGCTACAGGGCACATGTGCTTGCTGGAGAGACAGAGAGAGAAAGAAAGTGGGAAATCATCCCCAATCTCTTCTCCTCCATTCTCCTTTGGGGAGTTTGAGCATCCATGTACACATACATGGTGTGAGTTTCGGGTCACTGGGTCCAGGACCTGAACTGTAGTAAACTATGTGAGAATCCAGTGCCTTAACTACTATGCCACCTGCTGGCCCTCCTCATTTTCTTAATGTAAAATTTACCAGTACATTGTGCTAACATTTTGATGTGGGACTCATACCCTTGCCCGTCTAAATCAGAAATTCTAGAAGAGTTTGGGCAGCTATAGCTTCTGCGGTCATTGCAGGTGATGATAATATCAAGGAAGTTTAGAAAATAGAAATTTGCTTTATATGATTCTCACCATAGCTCTATAAAATGGCCAGTATAAACATTATGAGGTTTATTTTCAGAAAATAAATGGAACCAAATTAAGGTATTATAACGTGTTCAATATTAGGAACCAGGTCTTCTATTTCTCATTTCAATAGTCTTAGGGCTATTGCACTGAATTATTTCTTTAGAAAAAGAAGTTTTAAAACTGTTCGCATTTCTTCTAAAATTTTATTTTTATATGTATATTTGTTTTTTTCTCAAGGTGATTTTTTAAAATTATCTATTTAAAAACCACTCAGTATTATTTGCATTTATCCTGCTCTTAAAAGCAAACTCAATATACTAGCATCATTAGCAAATATTAGGAGCATGCTTATCATTCAAGATTCTATTGTAAGTGAAAATTTATACAACATAAGACAGATTTAAGTTCCTAAAATGGACATGAATTTAAAAGTAAAATGAAAATAACATTGGAAAATAATGACTGTCCCCTCTCCCTCTATGCATCACTTATTTCTACATAAGGATACTGGTTGTTTGGTCTTTCCTTTGAAAATAATTATAGAAAATGTTTTAACCCTTTTCATAAATACTTTTTGTAATGCTTAAGGTTAAAAATACTGCTTCCTATCAATGGAAGGCTAATGTGTATTAAATTTATACAAAGAACAATGACTAGCATTAATTGACAAAGAATAAATAAAATTGGGTAAAACAATACATCATCTGCTGGTTATGGCATGTCAAGCATTGAAAATCTGAAGGCAGTGACGAGTCAGTCATTTTAAACCATCTGCTGAAGAATTCAATCCAAGTGGTTTTGCCAATGGGAACAACAACAACAACAACACAAAGACTGTCAGACCTGTCCATAATCAACTGGGAGAAAGGCATTGCTGTACTGTCATGAACTCTCAGATGGAAAATGTCATTGTTTTCATATTGACCAAGTCTTCTATGTTGAACTGAGTATATCAATGCGATTGTCAAATTCAAATTCTGGGAATTAGAAATCCATCATCAAATACATTTTTTGGTCTCAAAGAATGAATTTAGAATTGAGCCAAATAATATAAAGATTTCATTCCTGGTTTGGATATAAAAAATGTTTGAGGGACTAAGCAGATTGGGCAATTTGCTCAATATTTCAAGGTTATTGGCAGATAAATATACACAAGGTCATAATGCAAGAACAATTGAGAGAGTTAGTTATTCTTTTTTCCTGTGGACAGTCAATCCAGATTTATCAAAATGAGTTACTTGAACCACATCTTAAAATGATGAGGGTGCTTGTCATAATGGCATATTGCTGAAAAAAAGCTAACTACCAGATATTTATTCGATGTAAGCATTTCAAAGTCTTCTGATGTATAATGAGGTTTAGAACCATAGGAAGTTTCTTAAATTAGATGCCCCTCTATAGAATCATGCCTTAGAAACTTACAGACAAGACTCAGACTTCTATGAGCATTCAACTTTACTAAGGAATTTGAGAAACAGTGTAAGAATTCATCTCCAACTACTATAAATCTACTGCCAATCCTACAACTTAGTTCGTATTATTTATTTCCTCAGATTAAATCAAATCATATTTATTTAGCCTCTTCTTTTAAGCCTTCTAATAAAGGTAAATCAATATCAGTATTAGTGGTAAAAATAATTTTAATTCCTTTGCTAGATTCAATGCCACCCCATCCCATGGGTACCTGAGCACAAGGCATCTGGGGAGTAAATGTGGTGACGGTAGGATGGAACACGGGAAAGTACTTCTACCCATACTGTACTTCCACTTGACCTTTATCATAAGCAGCTCTGTGTACATGTCTTATCTCACCTAGTGGACCATAAATTCTAAAAGGACAGAGATTGTTTTATTTTTTATCTCCAGGACTAAAAGGACCATTAGAGTGCCTAATACATGATGATTTATTATCTGGATAATAATGGTCTTATAACTGAATAAAGGAATGTTATAACTGAACTACTGTGGTACTATGGTAGTCTACATCAGAGAAGAAATCAAAGAAACTGAAAGGTAGGATAAAAACTGAGTAGAATATAGGGTCCACTTAGATGCCTTTCTAATTTCTCCAGTCAGTAATTTATTCCATGATATAAGCTTTGTCTCTGTAGCTCATTATTTTAAATATGTTTATAAAACATATATATGTATATGTGTGTGTGTGTGTGTGTGTGTATGTGTGTATTCACATACACACAAACACACTGACACATGAAGGAATTTCAAGTTTTTGGAAATTTTAATTAAAGAATGAGTTTGTTTTGGTATGCAAATTTTCAAATCCATGCATGATTTTTTCATAATATGCATTTTCCATAAATATTTTAAAGACCCTTCATATATATGTATTAATAATTATACAGCTCTCTTCTATTTTAACTAAGATGGTTCTTCACCCAGTAGGAGTTTCTAAAAATACAAATATATTTTATTTGTTTTAATAATTAAGCATTTAGCAGTCCCACAGCACAGTGTTTAAGTGCCATGCGTGGTTATGGATACTGGTGATGGAAGCCACCACACTGGTGGCTTGAGGACCATGCTAGGAGTGGGTGCTTGCATGCTTAAATCCTGATGGAATGGGAAAATGGAAAGATGAAGGATTGTGACATGACCACTCTCTATAGGGTGACATTTTCACTCCTTGTCCTTCCCTCCGGTGGGCACATACACCCACTAGCAATAAAAAAAACTAAGTGCTTATATAATAGTCATGTAACAATTTATCATGTTTTTAAAACACTAAGATAAATTTAGAGAATTTTAAATTCTATTTAAATTTTAAATTCTATTTAGTAGCTAAATACATTACTTTTTTAGAGGTTACACAGTATATTCGATTGAGAATTGACTAGAAATCAAAATGGGCTTGTAGTCTAAGATTATCAATTACTTACTAAGAATCTACATTGGAAACAATTTTATTGGCCATAAAATGGTCTTGAAAATAGTTGTTACCAGCCCAACCCATAGCTTGGTGGTTAAAATAACTGGGTCCATCATGGCTTACTACATGGTTATAGTTCTGGACCCATAGATTAAAAAACACAATGTGTATGTGTGTGTGTGCATGTCCAAAATTCCAATAGGAGGGAGAATTGGAGGAGAAAGGATTATGATATGCCACTGCCCATGTGGGGTGCTTTCTTTACCCCTTTCTCTTTCTAGCTTTCTCTTCCTTTATCTCCAGCAAGCACATTTGCCCTCTGGCAAACTTACGGGAAAAAAAAAAAAGGAAGAGGAAAGAAAGAAAAAGAGAAAAAAAAGAAAGGAAGACAAAAGGAAAGAAAAACAAAAAGGAAAAGAAAGAAAGAAGGAAGGAAAGGAGAGAGAGAGGGAGAAAGAAAAAAGAAAAGGAAGGAAGGAAGGAAGGAAGGAAGGAAGGAAGGAAGGAAGGAAGGAAGGAAGGAAGGAAAAGAAAAGAAAGGAAGAAATAAAAAGAGAAAAAGAAAAGAGTAGTTACTTACCTGAACTCATGGGCATATTATGAGTTTGGAAAGAATCAATGTGCATAAAATCATTTTGTATAAGTTAAAGTTTGTGTTGTAATCAATGTATTATAAATCAATGCATGAGTGCTATGTGTGTGTTACAATCAATGCCAAATATTAAAAATATAGTCTTAAGACTTCTTTGTACTTTTAAGTAAAGTCCTTGAGTAGCCTTAGAATTTGACATTTTGGTTATTTTAGTCTACTATTTTCTGGGTTCTGTCTTCTAGGTATATACACTATGGGCCAAAACAAGTGACATAAGAACCAAAGAATCAGAAGGATCAGACATCGTAGGTGTGTGTGTGTGTGTGTGTAAAGCACAGTGCACAGTTATTTGTAATTAATGTTGTCTCAACATTGCTGTTAAAATGTAAAAATATTACTGACTTTTTTTATTAAACTTTAATCATCCAATGTGTGAAAAGGGAAAAGAACAAGTTTGAATGCTACAAAATTCAAATATTTTCATAAAAATCTTGAAATTTAGATTCTGGTAATAAAGCATATTATTGCTCTGCTTTGGTTGATATAGTAAGACCATGGTTGTTATTACTAAAAATTTTACTCACTAATTGATCATTGTGGTAGGTTGAATAATGATCTTCTCAAAGGACATTGGGATATCCATGCCCTAATTTTTACAAACTGAATGTGCTTTCTCCCATTGTAAAAGGGACTTTGCAGATATGAGTAATTTAAAATGTTGAGATAGGGGAATCACACTGGATTGTTCAGGTAAGACTAAGTTAATCACAAGGATTCTTTCAAGAAGGTGAGAAAGTCAAGGTTAAAGGAAGAGGTCTGAAAGCAAAAACAGATAGATATTGGAATGATTTGATTGTGGCACTCACTAGGCACAAGGTAACGAATGTGAGCAGTTTGGGACTGTCAGGAAACAAATTCTCTCCTAGACCCTGTGGTATGAGTGTAGCTGGGCTGATCCCTTGATGTTAGCATTTCAGACTTCCAAACTGTGAGATAATAAATTAGGGCTGTTTTAAGACACTAAATTTGTGGTAATTTCTTACAGCAACACAGTCATAAAAATAATTTCCAATTTAGACCAAAAGAATAAAGCAAGCAAGTTTACTGGTGAAAAGTTTCATCACGTGGAGGAGTGGGGCCCAACGAAAGACATTTGGAGAAGGGATACAGAGGTAGAGCATTGATGGGATGGGGAGGTGTGGTGTTATCTGTTGAAGATATTTCGATCAACGGGTCTGGGGAGAAATGTTCACATATCGAAATGGTCTCATTGTAAGCCAAACAATATGATTGAAAGTATATACAAAAATAAATTAATTAATTAATAAAAAAAAAAGTTTCATCACGGAGTTTCATTTAGTGCTTTCTAGCACTTACTCAATGGGTTACTTTGACGCATGTTTCCTTACCGTCATTTTAGGAACCATAATATTGGGTTGTTGGAAATGTTGCAATGCATTTTTTGCATAGAAAAATACGCCAGGACTTTTCCAACAACCCAATATTATCTACCTTATAGGATCTTTGAGAATATTAAATGAGTTAATAAAACTATTAGAACGGTGTGGGTGACACATTGTAAGTTCTAACAAAATCTAAACTACCAATAGTCATTTTATTATTGTTACTATTAAGTTATAACTATTTGCACTTTATTTAAGTAAAAATGTTTTACAGTATAGTGACTATTTTGTGGAGAGAATATCAAAATGTGTTTGACAGAATCTCTGCCTTCCAGGATCTTACAATCATGAGAGTTACACTATGTACCTAAATTACTGCAGAGCAAGATAGAAAATTGTTGATGTCGTAGAGATGTTTCTGTCTTCCCACCATTCTGCGTCTGAGTCTGTCAAGTGTGATGGATGGTATAGTGTGTATCTCTCCTCTGTGCTGGACATTTTTGAATTGTTATATGTTTTTGATCCAGATGAGTAGATAAAGTTCCTTTTAATTAGAAAAATAAATGACTTCAGAGAAAACAAAGAGTGTTTTATTCTGCTATGTATTGGGTTTCTGTCCCCAAATTCTTGCCTGTAGATAATAAGCTACAACCTGTAATTATCACATAGCTTATTCACTGTCACACAAATTGTCTGAAATAGAAGTCCTCTCAATTTTAGTGGCTAGCAAAAAATATAAACAAAAACAAACAACAATAGCAACAACAGTAAAAATGACATTTTATGCCTCATGGGAAACTACTTCTAGTAATAGCTTTCACAGTTTTTAGAATTATAGAAATGACACTTTGGGAATGTAGATAAAGCCTCAGACATGAAACAAGAAAATAATAACAATTTCTGAGTCCATGTAGCAATTTTCCTCTAAAATTAACTTTCAAAATTCTATGATGAGTTAAATAGGTACCATTTCAGATGCCATCTATAACTTAAAAAAAGAGCATTAAAAGTTATATTATCCTTTAGAAATATAAAACAACATCACAAAAACACATGCTTTTTGTTTTTTTTCTTTTACATACAGTGTTGTAATTGTTGTGATACCAAAAAAAAAAAAAAAAATTTCTGGCTTCAACACTGGACTGCACTTGTACCTCAATGATAGAATAGCTGAGTATGGACACCCTCACAGACGGTATGCTGGGATACGCTTATGTCCCCCACTGCCATGTTGTTCATTTGTAGTCACCATGCTGGTGTTAGGAAAGTCACATATACACTATAGATATATGGATTAACTTAGCTTTTGTGTTCTTTTCCTGGATAATCTAAACGAGAGAATATACATATATTTAGGTTTTTGCAATATGGTGCGTGTGCCCGCCAGAGAGAGATAGTGAAAGGGAAAGTGCAAAATCACCCCCAGGGGGATGGCCATGCCACAACCCCTTCTGCTCCATTTTCCCCTGGGATTTTGGGAAGGCACACACACACACACGTGTAGTGTGACTTTCTTTCTTTAATTTTTAAAAATTAATTAATTTTTCCCATTTCATTTTCTTTTATACATTCAATCACAATATTATTTGCCTTACAAAATGGATATTTCAACAGGTGAACATTTCTCCCTAGTACTGTTGATAAAGCTACAAAACATCTTCAACAGATAATACCACACCTCTTTGTGCCATTAATGCTTTGCCTCCCTATCCCTCCCCCAAATGTCCTTCCTCAGACCTTCCTCTTACACACATACTATATCTGGTATTTACATCTATATACTGTGTTTCTATATCCTTTAGTCAATTAGTTTCAGTCATAGAGTATGGACATTCAGTATATACTAAGTGAACACATACAATGCCTCTCCTTCACAGCCTGGCTTGCTTCACTCAGCAGTAAGTCTTCCATATTCATCCACTTCCTGTCAAAAGCCAGGGCTTTGTTGTTTTTTATGGTTGAATAATATTCCATTGAGTATATGTGCCTCAGTTTTTCAATCCATTCCTCCATACGGGGGCATTTGGGTTGTTTCCATGACTTAGCAATTGTGAATAGTGCCGCAGTAAACATTGATGTGCAAGCACTTCTCTGATTAAGTGTTCTTCTGTCCTTTGGGTAGATACCAAGGAGTGGAATTGCTGGATCATATGGTAGTGCTATTTGCAGATTTTTGAGGAATCTACAAATTGTTCTCCAAAGTGATTGGACCAATTTACATTCCCACCAGCAGTGTAAGAGAGTTCCCCTTTCACCATACCCCCGCCAGCACTTACCATTTTTTTGTTTTTTTTTAATCTTAGTCATTCTGACTGGGGTTAGGTGGTATCTCATTATTGTTTTGATCTGCATTTCTCTTACAATGAGGGATGCTGAGCATTTTTTTCATATGCCTTTTAGCTATTTGTATGTCATCTTTAGAGAGTGGTTTTTCCAACTCATTCTCCCATCTTTTAATAGGATTGATTGTCTTTTTCCGGAACAGCTGCTTGAGCTCCTTGTGAATTCTGGTTATCAGTCCCTAATCTGATGCATAGTTTATAAAAATATTTTCCCATTCTGAGGGCTGTCTAGCCACACTAATTACTGTGTCTTTTGCCATGCAGAAATTTCTAAGTCTGATGTAATCCCACTTGTCTATTTTGGGGATTATCGACTTTCAAGCCACCGAGTTCGATACTTGAACTGCTATCTACCATGTGGTAGTCCGGCATCTTTTTTTTTTTTTTTTGGAGAGGTTTTTGCTATAGGACGCTTGCGCTCGCCAGACAGACAGAGAGAGACAGAGAGATAGAAAGCGAGAAATCACCCCCCAGGGGGGATGGCCACGCCGCAATCCCTTCTCCTCCATTCTCCTCTCGGGATCTTGGGCACGCACGCACATGCGCCCGGCGTGAGTTTAAGCCACCGGGTCCGAGACTCAAACCGCGGTCGACTACGTGGGAGTCCAGCGACATAGCCATTGCGCTAACTGCTGGCCCCTGGTAGTCCAGCATCTTAACAACCATGCAACTTTCTGGCACCCAAGAATATATGTTTTAAAGTTATTGTTTTGTTTGAATTAAATTAAATTGATTGAAAAGATAAAATTATACACCTACAGTACATAGTCTTTCATGAGAGTATTTGGCTTTGCATCATAGTCTCTGAAAAATTATTTGAATATGTCGGGACCAGCAGTTAGCGTAATGGCTATGTTGCTGAACTCCCATGTAGTCGACCGCAGTTCGAGTCCTGGACCCGGTAGCTTAAAACTTACACCAGGCACGTGTGCATGCGTGCCCAAGATCCCGAGAGGAGAATGGAGGAGAAGGGATTGCAGCGTGGCCATCCCCCATGGGGGGTGATTTCTCGCTTTCTGTGTCTCTGTCTGTCTCTGTCTTTCTGGCGAGTGCACACACCCTATAGCAAAAACCTCTCCAAAAAAAAAAAAATTATTTGAATATGTCAAACCAAAGACTATTTAAGACATCAGTATTAGCAAAGAAGAAAAACTTATAGTTTCATAAAAGCCTAGTTTGTGACCAATTTATCTATTTTAAATGATTTATTCCAGTATAGCCAAACTTATATTCTCATAAGAGCCTAGTTTGTGACCAGTTTATCTATTTTAAAGGACTTATTCCAGTATAACTTTCACTGAACTTTTAGATATTGGCAATGTTGCATCAGGCTACATTAAATTCACCAGCAAAATTGTATCTTTTTGCTTTATATACAGATAAATGCTGAAGGATAAAGACCTTGACCAAAAATAAAATCATTCTTCCTAAGTTATCATGTGACAGAAAGCTATACAGATCCAGGCTGAATATGGTGGGTGTGCCCCTGAGTAAACTACTTTTCTTTTTTTTTTTTTTTTTTTTGGAGAGGTTTTCGCTATAGGGCGCATACGCTCGCCAGACAGACAGAGTGAGACGTAGAGACAGAAAGCGAGAAATCACCCCCCAGGGGGGATGGTCACGCCGCAGTCCCTTCTCCTCCATTCTCCTCTCGGGATCTTAGGCACACATGCACACGTGCCCGGCATGAGTTTTAAGCCACCAGGTCCGGGACACAAACCGCGGTCGACTACGTGGGAGTCCAGCGACATAGCCATTACGCTAACTGCTGGTCCCGGAGTAAACTACTTTGATGCATATTTGGAGAGATTTTGACAACTGAATGTCATGGTTTGACAAACCATAATACGTTGCCTCCTGACATTACTATACTTTCAAGAAAAAACAAGGTAGACACAAACTAGACTCTTATAATATTGGTGTTCTTCAGATGCATATCACAGAAACTGACTTCCACTTATGTAAACCAAGAGAACCATTTGAAAAGAATTTTGCAAGCATACAAAATGATTGGTAAAGTGAGGTATCTAGACTTGAAATTAAACAGAAAATTCTGGATGACAATGACATTTCATATAACAGAAGCCATGTAGTCTGAAACCCTCTTCTAGAATGAAACAGAATCTAGGCTGTTTACATGGTTTTCTGGGAGTCAAATTTCTGTTTCTTTCTTTTTCTTTCTTTTTCGAGGTTTTTGTTATAAGTTGCATGGGCTTGCCAGAAAGACAGAGAGAGACAGAGAGACTGAAAGAGAGAAATCAAATCCCAGGATGGATGGCCATGCCACAATCCCTTCTCCTCCATTCCCCTCTTGGGATCTTGGACACACACACACACACACGTGCCCAGCGTGAGTATAAGCCACTGGGTCCGGGACTTGAACAACGGTCAACTACATGGGAGTCCAGCGATGTAGCCATTACGCCAACTGCTGTTCCCTCAAATTTCTGTTTCTAATTGACTTAGTATGTCAATGCCATGCACTTCAACAAGGGCAGAATCGTGTACATAGTTACAGGCCTCACTATAACATATAGAATAAAAAAGAGAATTATGGAAGCAATTAGGATAAGGGATAACTATGGGATAAGTCACCCCCTTCAAAATCCATATGTATACTATATATTTATTATCATGTTTTGACAATTTTTGAAATCATTTTTTTTTTTTTTGGAGATGTTTTTGCTACAGGGTGTGTGTGCTCGCCAGAGACAGAGAGAGACAGAGACAGAAAGCGAGAAATCATCTCCTGGGGGAATGGTCACATCACAATCTCTTCTCCTCCATTCTCTTCTCGAGATCTTGGGCACACACGCACATGTGCCTGCTGTGAGTTTAAGCCACCGGGTCCAGGATTCAAACCGCGGTCGACTATGTGAGAATTCAGCGATATAGCCATTATGCTAATTGCTGGTCCTGGCAACTTTTGAAATCTTACAGATAAGATTTAGGAAACTCATGTTCTCCCCATGTTTGTTAAAGTCTCATTGATGCTAGTAGCAGGAAATAAATGATTTGGTGGAGAGGAGGTAAAAGGAGCAATTTAAAAAAATAAATAAATTTATCTGGAAACATACAGTTTTAAGTAGCTCTCTTCTGCTGGATTGATAATTAATTCTGAATCTTCTTTATCAAGCAAGAAGCTGAAAATAAATCAAGCCGTTTATATTATACCCCAGACACCTGCCATCCTCAGTTGTGATAGATGCTCAGACTAAATTGCCTGAAATTTTATTTAAATGTAGTTTAATACAGAACTGAAATTATAAAAAATAGAAAAATAACTTTAATTGCATAATGCATTATATTAGGAAATAAATAATATATGATCCACTGAATTTATAAAAGCCACCCTAAGAACTTTAATAAATTTAATTGTTATTCCCACTTGTCTGTAATTTCATAATCATTTAAACCTCACTCTTCATGAAATGAAATTATTTTAAATTTTTCAAATGCTGACAAATATAAACCTTTTTATTCTCCATTTACAAAATGACATCTGCTCTATTTCCATTTCACTTTTTCAAAATGAGGTTACTTTAGTATTTTATTTCCTATTTTGTCAAATAGCTTTGGCAAAGATGGTGAAAATATAGTCTCTGAAGGCCAAAAATTATAGACATATAAACACTTTACATATGGTAGTTATGTACTTAGCATTTTATATTAAAGTATTTTAGATGCCTATTTCCCTCTATATTTTCTTTAACTCAACCAAACATAGAAAAAAAAAATTAAGCAATAAAAAACCACCCTAATAGCACACAGGATATTGGTTATTATTTTAAATGACAGTAACACTATATTGTTACTAACTTAGTGTTAATAGTATAAATCATTCTTTCTATCTGATCACCTAAATATGCAGTCTTTTATTTCTAGTCATAATAATCATAAATAAAGTAAAATCTTGACCAAAGAGATGGTGCTATTTTCACCTGAGCCTCTAATAGTCTTCTGCCTTACATTTTCTCCCCTTTCAATCATCATGCCTTGTGCACACATAAGTACACACATGTACCTGTTATACGCACATGTACCTATGTGTACACTCTCGTACACAGTAGATTGTGGGGTTTCATGCTATGGATTCTGAGAGTCTGGTGTCAGACTTACATGAGTTTACAGTCATTTCTATCATTTACTAAGTGTGCAACTTCCTAAGTAACTTATCATTGAAAGACATCTTATCATCCTTCATGTAGGAAGAAAAGACAAGAACATTCTCAGATAAACAAAACTTGAAAGAATTTACCAGCACCAGACCAGATCTCCAAGAACTTCTCAAGGTAGTGCTATATCAGGAAAATTAAATACAGTCACATAGAAATAAGAGTTGAAAAGCTATGAAAATAGCCAACGTAATCATAGGCACAAATCTGGAGTTGAATATTATATTCCAGAATTTAATCGGGAAAATTGTACCACAACAGAAGATAAAGTACATGAGACTGATTTGGTGAGATAGAATTTTATTACTTTTGACTAAAACATTGCTGATTTTCTTCTAGGATTTGCTGTCCAGTTTTAAGAATTTGTGTCCTGTCTTGAGATGTCAATGGGTTCATGTACCTACCATTTGAACAGAATCCTAACCTTATTCCCTGGCTTTAAGTTTTTTTTTTTTTTTGGAGAGGTTTTCGCTATAGGGCGCATGCGCTCGCCAGACAGACAGAGAGAGACAGAGAGACAGAAAGTGAGAAATCACCCCCCAGGGGGGATGGTCACGCCGCAATCCCTTCTCCTCCATTCTCCTCCCGGCATCTTGGGCACGCATGCACACGTGCCCGGCATGAGTTTTAAGCCACCGGGTCCGGGACGCGAACCATGGTCGACTACATGGGAGTCCAGCAACATAGCCTTTATGCTAACTGCTGGTTCCCCTGGCTTTAAGTTTTAAACAAAGTTCCTTAGCATTTCTTTGATTTAAGTTAAAACTGCTTTTCTTGAAATTACCATGTGAACTTGTTATTGAAAGTAGTTAGATTATTTAAGAAATTGTGTGATCAATACAATGTGTGTGTGGGGGGAATGGAAGACAGCTATAGACACCAGAGATAGTGAGAGAAGAAGGTAGGAAAGGACAGAGGGTCAGACATAGGGGTAAATATACATATATATGTGTGTGTGTATATATATATGAATCTAGAAATGGAAAATTTTTGTCAATAGCATGCATGATTAAGCCAGTATGCAGTATATTCTGGATGGGAAATCACAGTTTGTATGCTGTGACCGATGCTTAGGGAATGAATGTAAATTAAGTTAAAAAATGTTTCAGAAAAATAATTTTTAGAAGTAAATTACAGGACACTTGTGACTAGATTCTAGCTTTGTCCATATTTTTATTTTAATATATTTTATGAATCAATAAAATATGGAAAATTGTTTAGTATGGAAGGGAGAGAGGGGAAAGGAAAAAAGTATAAGTATGCTTATTCGACAAAAAGATGAGAAGCTATTTGCTGATAAGTTATAGAGTAATATCTTTGGCTTGACTGACATACATAGTACTTGTGCTGGAAAAAGAAATGTTGTACACTGTAAAGATGTGATTAAATGTAAATAAATTAATTTTAAAAAAGCGACATCTTATCATTGAAAGATTATAAATATTTCATCATTGAAAGATGATATACAGCTTATATTCGAAAGTATCTTATTGAAAATCAAAAAAGGCATCATATGTATTTTCCTTTTTATAAAAAAAATTATTCATTTTATTTATTTTATTTATGTATTCATTATTATTCAATTTGACCATAGAGAGACAGAGACAGAAAGAGAATGAGTGAGAAAGCTGGCCACCAGGTCGGGGACTCAAACTGTGGGCAGCCATGTGGGAGTCCAGGACCCTAGTCACCACACCACATGATGGCCCTAATATGTATTTTCAGTAAGTGGAAAGTAGTCTTGTTACAATTACTGCTTTTGTTAGCACAGTGGTTTTACAAGAAGCAGTAGTTACAGTATTTGTTATCATGGTTTACACTCTGTATTCAGAAAGTGTATTCTCAATCATAAGCAGATAGAAACACCTTGTTAGGAGACCATTCCAGTAATGAAACACATGTAAGTAAAGGAAAATTATGAAGTCTAGGGTGACTCATAATTCTGATAAATCCTGAGACAATCTTGTCATTAGGGATGCATATTTCTTCTTTCCATTTTAATCTTTTCTTACTTGCTTAGTTACTGCAGAAATGGGCATATGAGAAGAGACTCAGCAGTACTGAGGACTGATGCATTTTAAAGCCCTCTTTTAATAAACAGTTAGATGAATGAAAGTCCAAAACACATTTTGTTATATCACTAATACAATATATTATATTGAGGATTTTGTGTATTATCTAAGGAAGATATATTGCTATAATTAGAAATCATATAAGTCTTCAGAAAGTTTATTCATTTATTTATCTCATTAGAGGAAAAAAAAAACAAAAGAGGCACACGTAAGTACCTTGACCAGCTCTTGTCACGGGACCACAGGTGCACTCAGTGGACTTGGCATGTCCGTGTTGACTGAGATCCAAAACTGGGCCTCTCGTGGATCCAGGAGTGTGTGGCAGTGCCTTATCGCCTGCCCCTCCGTAGCTAGACCGGATACCATATAACATTAAAACTGTGGATCTACGCCCAAGTTCTTTACAAAAACACCTCATGTCTGAGAGCACAAGAATAACACATCAGGCCAGTGGGTGGCTTGGTGGTTGAGGCAGCTGGATCATATATGGCCGACTGTGTGGTTCATATCCTGGAACCACTGACTTGAAAAACACACCGAAGCCATCTGCATGTGCCCAAGATCTGGAAAGGAGGGGGAACTGGAGGAGAAGGGATTGCTCGTGACCATCCGCCATGGGGAGGGAGCGGTGGTGGTGATTTTCACTTTCTCTCTAGGGCTCTCTCCCTCACTACTTCTCTCTGAATGTGACCTCTGGAAAAATTAAAAAAAAAAATAAATACATGTTATTCTCTTCTATATCTGGCTGTAAGAATATTTTCTGCAGAAGATGAGACTTCTTAAAGCATATCTGAACTAAAGATAACAAAGTTTTTCTCTGTTCTGTTCTCAGTCCTTGAGGTTCAGGCTTTGGGCTATAGCATTTATAATTCAGAAGCCTTACCCTTTTTGATAAAAAAAGAAAAGCTAGAAAAATACAGAGATACCAATATTTAACTAGATATTGGAAAATTGAGCTTAGTCCTCCATAATCTATTGATTTTGTTGACCTCAAAAGAATAAGACTTAGCTTCCCTATAAAATGAGAGTTTTCTTAAATTATTTCTAGCATTATTACAGTGCTAGTGCTAATGTTCCTCGGTGGGGGGAGACTCATAATTTAATCTATATTTCTTCATCCCACACCTATGCACACAGATACCATACATGATTCATATATACTCATTAATAGACACACACACACACACACACACACACACACACAAACACACACGTTCCTTAGGCAAATGTGGAAACCCAATAATCAGATCCTTATTAAGCAATAAATATTTCTAAAAGGATTTGTCATCAGATAAAAAAAGGAATTGTGTGGCAAATTTATTTCTCTGGGAAAATACATATGCCAGTGATAGACTTCTAGGTCTGACTTTTGCTTAGTGAAAAAGTCATATTTGCTTTTTGATAATAAAAGAAACAGAGAGAAACCATTAATCACTAGTGGAATGAAAAGCATGCAGAAGGTAATCTTGAAGTAAAATTGCCTTCCCCATGTAGCATTTCTCCTAAACCCACATCTACTCTTACTATTGATTTTTGTCTACCTTGCCCTCAAGAAATAACAAGAAACATGTTCAATTGTAGCCTAGGGAAAAACAGAAGAAAAAAGTAACATCAGCACTCCATCCTACTCAGGTGAAAAGATTGACCCGATGACCTAAGAGGCCCTCCCTGCCTCTAATTTGTATGACTGACAGTAAAAACACCTTTCGCAAGGCAAAAACAAATTGAGCACCAGAGAACACCGAGAGAAGCAACAGCCAAATCAAAAGGGAAATTAGATGTGCTGGTCTGAGTCTGATTTGCCAGGCTATCTTCTTTTAACTGCATGGCCATGCGTAATCCCAGCCACGAACAAATAAGGAGGGAGAAAAGACATCAAGAGAGAAAATAAGGGGATAGCAGATGGTGTGGTAACCGTTAGGCTCCCACACGGCCAACCACGGTTCAAGTCTTGTACCCAGCGGCTTGAAAATCATGCCAGGCACCCGTGCATGCATCTCAAGATCCTCGAAGGAGATGGAGGAGAAAAATTGGGTGTGGCCATCCTGCCTGGGGGTGATTTTTCACTGTCTCTCTTTATCTGACACACGCGCCCTAAGGCAAAAAAAAAAAAAAAAAAAAAACTAATTAAAAAGAGAGAGAAAATACCTTTTTACTGAGTATGAAAGGAAATACGTGTCCATGTTGGTCTACCTCCTGTTTTCTAAACTATGAGATGTCTTCTACACAGAAAGACTGTTTCTGGGTTATTTTAGCAAGGTAAATTTTCAAGATATTTCTCAGGAATCTGGGATGATGCTAATAATATGATAATGATTTTTAGATGTTTCTTGGTTATGATCACTGGGTTCATTTGACTGTTTAAATTCTTCCTTCTTACTCTTCAACAGGTTCCTGGAGACATGCATGATTGTCATATGCATCCCTGCTTTAATTGTACAAAATAGTGCTGTGAGGGGAAATTCTTTCTGTGCCATAAAAACAAGGCTGTGTTGTATACTTCTTATAGAGAGTAGGAAAAAAAATTAATAAAGTTGATCGATACTGAAAGCAAGTAAATGATCAGCTGAATGATTCCAGCTCTCCCACTTACAACAGTTAAAGTAGAATGCGACAATTATCTTGATCCATCTTCCCTTACGTTGTCAACTACCTTCTACCTTTCTACCAAATTCATAGCATAAATATTGAACAATATATGCCAGGTTTCATATGCTCACCCTGGCAACTATGGCTAATGGACACTAATACTTCTGATAGATGGGAGCCCAGACATTGTATTCAAAATTCCAAATCCAGAATTCAAACTATAGCATCAGAGACTTTCATTTGCAATATGAATTATATATATAGGGAGAATCTAAAGCCTTGGTTCCCCTTCGTCTTACTCTGTTAGGTTTGAAGGAGTAAGAGGAGGTTGCATATGCTTTGGAATTACTTCAAATGCATAAGCACTAATAATTATAATAATACTGATGCACTTACTGTTCTAAATGTACATATGTCTTCTCATTTAATTCTCACAGCAACCTTAGAAGATGAAACTATGAGTACCACTATTTTACAGTTGAGAAAGAGAATTTTAGAATTTATTTGCAAATACTCACCTGATAATTGGTACAGATGATGTTGACACTCAGGTGTTCTGATTCCAGAATTTGACTACTTATTCTGCCATCTTGGCACTCATAGGTAGAATAAGATTGCAATTCATACCACAAATTACATAATAATACTCTCAGTTGCAGGATATTTGAGCCAATATACTGCTATCTAAATTGGAGAAGACTTTGGTATCTTAGTTGCAATTCTTTTAAATGCAATTTATCTGCAATTTCTAAAGAGTGCCAGCAGATGGCATAACGACTACATCACTGGACTCCCATGTAGCTGACCCCGGTTTGAATCCCGGACCTGGCGGCTTAAACATGTGCCGGGCATTTGTACATGCATATCCAAGATCCCAAGAGGAGAATGAAGGAGAAGGGATTGTGGTGTGGCCATCCCCCCTAGGGGATGACATCTCACTTTCTGTCTCTCTGTCTCTCGTTGTCTTTCTGGTGAGTGCATGCACCCTATAGCAAAAACCTCTCTCAAAAAAAAAAAAAAAAAAAAAAAAAAGAAAAAAAAAATGCCAGTATTGCTATAATGCATACTTTTAAGTTTTTACTGTTATTAAAAATAAGGTTAATTAATATTTTGGTGACAACATGAATTGATTTTTTTCATAAACACTTGCAACTGAGACTACTAAATAGAACAAAGAAAAACTCCCAAATAAATAAAGAAAAAAAACCTCATATTTTCTGTGGCAGGTTAAGATCAACAACAGCATCACGAAGGAGGAAGAGCAGGCATGTCAGTTTAAATAGACACTTTCCATTGTCAGCAGTCAGAAAGATACAAAAAGAAGCTGAAGAAATCCAAGATGTTGAGACTAAATGTGTTTTATTTCCTCCTGATTAAAGTTTTTAGCCATTATTCTATTTGTTTTCCACTTCAAATATTAATAATATGGAATTCTCTGCACTGATATCTTTTCTTGGTGATGTGATGAAGAGACTACTATATTAAAAAGTTCTATTTAAAAAATAAAATCTGCCACATCTCAGCAATGTCCAATTTTGATTTATTAAATTTATCTGTAGAAATAGAGGAATAAGATAAATATTGGACACTATCTTAAGAAACTTCTCAAGCTAAAAGCATCAGTGTTATGCCTTGTGAATGATTTTAGAACAAGAAGCTATCAAACATAGGTCCAAGCAAATTTACTGAGTCACTCTTGTTTCATTCTGTCAGATGAACTGCTTCAGATACAAACCTTGGGGTACTATTTGAATGGCACCGGCTGGGAAATTGCAAATTTGCTCCATAATTCTGGATTGAACTGAAAAGTAAATGAGTTTGAGCATATTCATTCAGCTTTTCCCATTATAAATTCAAAATGTGTACAATGTTCAATGACTACAAAATTTAAAAATCTAAAATGAGAGGAAGAAAACATTACCACAACCAATAGAAATTCATAAGGCAATCAACCTTGCAAATGAACTAATAACAGTATATGATGAACAACACTCATGTTTGTGTAGGGATGATACTGATACACAAGGTCTAACAAATCTGTAATGTTTATCGAACACATACAGTATATGTGAAGAATATGTATACTGTAAGATTAAGAAAGAATAAAATAAGTATTTTCAACTTATGAAGCTTATAGCGAAGCATGTCCTTGTAATAAAGTAGTGCCAGAAATACAAGTCAAATTTTTCTGAAATAGTATTCTTTGTCAACTTGTATATAAATACTAAGGGAAGTTTATTAAACACACTACCTCATTCTGTCTAAATTGAACTACTAAACCATAAAATGTGCCTTAAATTTGTTGACTCCTGAACATCAAGGATGTCGCTTTCTCACCTGGGGCTGAATTTTTTGTCTCTTGAAAAGTCTTGCCAAATCAGTATTTCTCTTTCCCTCTCTCAAAGAAAATAAGAATGTAGACAGACAGGCAAGATTAAGATGTCGAAGCTTTCTCAAGAAAGAAAGAAGAGCCATTTTACTAAGCCTGAAAGCAGAGAGATTTCTGGTATAACTAGCATATTTCATTCTCACTGTCACTTTCATGATAGTGATTCCCAGAATGACCCGTACAGTTTTCTTTAAGCTTAACTGCATGATGATAAGACTTCTATAAGTATCAAATACATCTCCTTATCAAACTGAAAACCTTCCATATAAGGGATGCCAAAAGTCAAGCTGCTGATTAAGATGTATAATTCTATAAAAAAGCAATTTTTCATTTTTACAATAGTAGCAAGAACACACACACACACACACACACACACATACAAAACAAACAAAAACAAAAACAAAACAAAACAAAACAAAACAAATAAACCTGGGCAGTGTACATATCAAAATTTTCTTGAACTAAGGTCACAGAACAATTCTAAGGAAAAGAAAGGGTCAACCACGAAGATAGAGGGCACAAATATTTCCTTACCTGGAGAAAATACAGTTAAGTCAATAAGTGAGAAAAATTAAGCTAAAAGTTAAAGAAATAGCCAAATAATGAGTTTAGACTAGTGTAAAGAACTACTAAAGAACTTCTGAGAGTTGAAAAAATACTAAGAAAATTTTTGCCCATTTTCCAAATGTTTTCATTAATCCTCAGAGGTTACTGTGAAAAAAGTGAGAATCAGTGTTAGATAGCAAGTGGGATTGTCATGATGTGGGCCTTAGAGAGGAAACTTTCATTTCAGAAAGACATATGTTTTCACTTGAAAACTCCATTATTGTTTCTTTGGAATGAAAGATGAGGATACAGGAGCAAACTGTCACCTTTGGGGTACAAACGAAGAACCTCTGCAGCTGAGAGAAAGCAGTAGAAAGAGTAAGAAAGGAAGAGTTAGAAAGTCCTTACTCATGAGGAAGGACATAAATACACTCAGGACTATCTCATCACTGCTTTGCAAAAACACGTCATAACTTCCTGATGACCCAAGAGTAAACCAGGTATCTTCTTCTATAAGATGGTATTACATGAATAAAGTTACAGAGAATCCCGTTCAAAAAGGAACAAAACTAAATCAAACAAAAGGAGTACCAGTCCCAAACCACTTTAAGGTCAGCTAGGAAATAATTGGGTTTTGGGGTCTGCGAGCAATACTGTGTGCCAGAAGGTTCTGCTCTCAGCGCTCATAGTCGTGTTCTTGAACTTTTTTTTTTTTTTAATGAAGTGTAGCATGTGTTTGAAGCTTGGTAACTGTATCATCTCTTTCCTGCCTTAGAATCAGAATCTTTTATTTTCTCTTCACATTGTCCACTTCGGTACAGTTGTCCCTACATATCCATGAACAACTCATTCCAGACCTTCCCTCAGACACCAAAGTCTGAGCATTGTCAAGTCTTACAGTTAGTTCCACGTCTGTGGACTGAACCAGTCATGGATGTTGAACATGCAGATATGGAGGAGTGCTATCTAAATATGCTTATGGTGTCTCTACCTGTATAAACCTTCAGACTCATGTATCTGATGAGTCTTCCATGTAAGCCATTTATTCAGATATTTTCTGGGTAATTCCATCTCTCTGGCTTCTGCTGAGAAGCCTGAGAAGACCTGTATGTTACATGCTTCATGTCTTCCCAGACCCCTCCGTGTGACTGAATACTTTAAACTTTTATTCCTTTTGACTCATTATAAAATAATTGTCCGGACCCTGCTTGGCATCCTCTCTACAGCACTCTTTCCTGACAGTAAGTTAATGTTGGCATGCTCCGCAATCTAGATAGCCTGCAAATTTCTCACATTATCACATCATCATTCCTTTTTGCTTAACATATCATCCCTCAGTATATTTTCTTGTCTTTACATTTACTATCAGAAGCAAAAAGAAACCAGGCTGCATTCCCAACAGTTTTCCTGGAAATCAGTGAGACTGAAGCCTCAGCCGACAGAAGAAATTTAACACACGCACAAAAAATAGGCTACTATTGACCCTGGGGCAATACCTAGGAATTCAGGCTTAAAAGTAGTATTATAGATATAGCTGACAATCTGAAATATTGTCTATGTTCCCAAGGCTATGTCTTTTCAGAAGTAACCAGGCAGAGAAGTTCTAAGATATTCTTTCTGGTCTGTGCATGGGACCAAAAACAAAACAAACACACACAAAAAGAAAAGTGGTGTTTTTCCCCCAGTATTTTAGTGTAAAGAAAACAACCGAGTCTAATTGCAATTAGTCTGTAAATATAAGGAAAAATCCAGGAAATAATACAACACTATATATATATGTAACTGAATTCATTTAACTCTAAGAATTTCAAAGCAAGTGGTAGCAAACATAACCACGGGTAATACTACGGAAATGATCAGTAAAGCAGACCCTGTATTTCTCTTTAACATAAAGTTATCCTACCACATATTAACCTGATGTGCCCAGTTCTGGTATCATACTGTCCAGTGCCTTCTTCAGTCACTGATAAACAAGTATCAGACCTGTGACAATGTTTCAGCAGTAACACAGTGCTCCGGGGTGCTGAGACCACAAGGGAAGGTTCCAGGGTCCTGTCTAGAGTTCTCCCCAGGCAAGCCAGGTACACACGTGTACCTGCATGTCTGGCTGATTGGGACTGTGGTTGATCTTGGTGTAACAATCCTATTGTGGGTGTCTCTCTCCTCTCTCGAAAGAAAGAGAAAGAAAGAAAGAAAGAAAGAAAGAAAGAAAGAAAGAAAGAAAGAAAGAAAGAAAGAAAGTTAAAAACAAAACTCAAATATTACAGCCTCAGAACTTTGGTATTTTTTGACTGTTCGATTGTAGTCATCTCATCAGCCATTTGCAAGCTGCCTTGTGATCTTATGTTTTTTACCTAATTAGTTTTTCTTCATGTTTCATGCTCTTTTTAATCTGGTAATACATTGCAAGTTTTGACACATCCTAATGGCATTCATCAAAGTGTAAAGGGCTTGATTTTCTCATTAGTCATCTTTCATGTTTTTTTTTAATGTTTATTGATTTTTGGCTTGAAACACTCCTTTCAACATTCTTTAACCGTAATTCCTATTTTGTTGACGAGAGTGTTGCCTAATAAGCTGTTTTATTTTTTTCTAGCACTAAGGTATTAAAATCATTAAATCACTTCTGATATCACATGGCTTAAACAAATATACAACTTTTTATTTTTAAAATGACATGGTTAAGTAAGTCAGGGCTTGTAAAACCCTATGATCTAACCAATTTTTATGAAAACCTATGATCAGTCACCAGGACAGGTATAATTTGAATTATTTATGCTTAATAATTAGGCAAGAATGAGAATTCAAGAAAAATAAAAATAAAAAACAACCTTAAAGCCCCCTTTTTTCCCCCTTTCTTTTGATATGAAAGACTAAAGGATGAAAAAGTTAGTGATTCAAAAAAGTGCTATGAAACATTTCCATGACTTCCTTTCTATAGAAGGTGCTCTCCTGTGAACTGTAGCCAACACTCATGCAGGAGCAGGGAAAGCTTTTAGTGTAAGACCTGGAGACCCACGATCTTCCTTCTCACCCTCAAGTCCTCTCCCTGGATGAAGGCCAAATGGACAGTTCTCAGTGCATCCAATTCCTCTCCATTTTTCTGCTTGAAGCCAAACAGCTGAACTTTCTAAGTAAAATATCTTTCCCAAGGATATAAGGAGCAATGACATCAGCAATTAGAATGAAAATAAGCAGTGAGCTGATGGTGTGGTAGTTAACACATTGGACTCGCACATAGCCAACCGTGGTTTTAGTCCCAGAAATGGTGTTTTGAAAAATCATACTGGTATATGTGCATGTGTGCCCAAAATCCTGAGAGCAGACTAGAGAAAAGGGGATTGAGACATGACCATCCCCCCCCCAGGGAATTCTCTCTTTCTCTCTCTCTGTCTCTGTCTCTCTCTTCAGTGAGTGCACGCACCCTATGGCAAAAACCTAAAAAAGAAAATATGAAACATAGATGAAACATAAATTATAGAACCATTATAGTTAACTTACTACTGAGGAGCTTTAGTTCAAAAGTTGGAAAAGTTTCAGGCAAACCAGGAATTGGTCATCCTTATGCAACACCACATTAAAAATTATCTCAGTACTATGTGGTATGCTTGTAGTATCCCAGATTTCACTACCTGAAGGTGAACACATCTGTGAGAGAAGACAATCAGAAAAATCTTCAAAGCATTAGTAGCCAAATGTCTTAAGAATAATGATTAGTATAAATAGATAGTAATGTGTTAAAATCTTCAGATTTTGTCAAAAAATCTCCACAAACTATTTTTTAAAATAATTTATTATTCCTGGGGCCAGTGGGTGACATAGTGGTTAAGACACTGAACTCCCACATGGTTGACCACAGTTCAAATCCTGTGCACATTTGCCCAAAATCCCAGGAGGAGAATGGAGGAGAGGAATTGCAGCATAGCCATACCCCCAGGGAGGATGATTTCTTGCTTTCTGTCTTTCTGGCGAATGCATACAACCTATAGCAAAAATATCTCTCTTTAAAAAAATAATAAAATAATAATTTATGATTCCTGATAAATCACTTTTTCTTCATATCTAAACTAGAGAATTTAACCCCAAATACATATATATATATAAACACCTTTATAGGCACAATGAAGCATAATGCTCACAAGTAGATGCATATGGTTCTGAGCAGACTTTGGAGCCAGACACTTAGCGTTTGGTTGTGTGCTGCAGCACATCGTATCGCCGTGTTCTTCAGAAATTCAAAAACTATATTCTGTGACAAGTTTCTCAAGTGTTGACAGTACCTGTTCTCATAGCAATGTTGCTAGAGTTCAAACTCCAATTACTTCCTATATGCAAAAATATAGAATAATGCCTGGTTCATAGTAAGTATTTTAAAAGTGTTATTTATATTCCTATCCCTGTCACTCATCAAATTCACAAATACTTATCAACTTTGAGTGTAAGATATTGTTTTAGCTATTGGAGAAAGAAAAAGAGTAAGGCAGGGCCAGCCTCATGGCCTGGTAGTTAAGGAAGACAGACCCCACGTGGCCTGCTGCACAGTTTAATCCTGGACTTGGCAGCTTGTAAAATAGACGGAGTGTAAGTGTGTATGTGCTCCAAAGTCAGACAGAGTGGAGAATGGAGGAAAAGAGATTGCAGCACGGCCATGCCCCACTGAGGAGTGCTTGCTCCCTCTTCCTTATCTCTCTCTCTCTCTGGTGAATGCACATGCTTCTGGCAAATAAAGAACAAATAAAGAAAAAACAAATACAGGAAAAAATGTTCATACAACACATCCTAAGTCTTTATCCTCTCTCCCAAAGGTGTGGTTAAATGAAGAAATTTAACCAAGTTTTCTCAGCCTAAAGCACTTATTATACACAGCCTGAAATTTCACCACAAGGAACAAACCATCAATCATATGAAGTGTTAATTTGCACAGATATGTTTTATCAAAGGGGCACTGAAGAAATGTCCTTTGTGATAGGCTATAGAAAGCAAGCAGCTAGCGATATTTTGACATAATATTAAGCTATAGCACTGGGGTACTGCTCGCTGGGAGGCTCTTACAGAAGTCAAAACACATTCTGCCAGGCGTCCAGTTGTCCCACTCTATTGGGAGTTGGCTGAATTAAAGAAAGCTGCCCCCTAGACGGTTTGTCCAGTTCCCAAAATAGCTCTTTTTCAATGACAGAGAAGGGACTGCAACATAGCCATCACCCCTGGGGTATGTTTTTGTCTCTCTCTTGCTCTCTTTCTCTCTCTCCTATCTTCCTCTTTCTCTTTCTCTTTCTCTTTCTCTTTCTCTTTCTCTTTCTCTTTCTCTTTCTCTTTCTCTTCCTCTTCCTCTTCCTCTTCCTCTTCCTCTTCCTCTTCCTCTTTCTCTTTCTTTCTCCTTCTCTTTCCCTTTCTCTTTCTCTCTCTCCCTCCTTCTCTCTGGTGAGTGTATGTGTCCTAAAGCAAAATGAACAAGCAATAACAACAAAAATACCTCCATTGCCTCAAATCAGAATAACTCTAAAGGTTCATTTCACCTTCACAGTCTACACAGGGTTGGCTCAGGCCTGGGGTCACTCTATTAGAGTCCAATAACTCTTTCTCCCCAATGTTTATCCCCTCTCCCCTCCATTAGTACAGATCTTATAACAGCCAGGAGTTCTGTGAGGATCAAATGGGGTGACTTAAAAGAAAGGAATAAGTGATGTTCTCTGTGCATGTAAGCATGCAATGACTTTATGCATTTGCATTTCTGGTAATGAAGGAAACCACATATTCCATGTGAAAATTCATGTAGCATTCTTCTCTGAAGGTTGATCCATCCAGCACATGAAAATTCTACTATCAGGATACTTCTTGTTTATAAGGAGGAATCCTGCTGAAATCTTTATAAGTAAAATCTTAAGAAATGCTTTCTAAGTAACAATCCCTTTGGGCATAAATTGTGCATAAATAAACATGCTTTAATAGCTTTTCCTATTATTTCCTGGAAAAATATTTTCTCATTGCCTATAAATAATTCTATAGATTGGAACAGCAGGTTGTGTGGTAGTTAAGGCCCTGGATTCTCACAAGGCTGATCTTAGTTCAAGTCCTGGACCTGGCAGTTTGAAAATCATACCTGGTGTCTGTGAGAGCATGCCCAAAGTCCCGAGAGGAGAATGAAGAAGAAGGGATTGTGGCATGACCATCCCCTTGGGGGAAGAGTAATTTCTCCCTTTCCCTGTCTCTGTCTCTCTCTGGCAAGCACATGCACCCTAGGGCAAACAAATTCTATGCATCTCTAAAACAAATAATAGTTATATTGGCTTTTCTTTTCACTTTCCTTTTCCTAACCCCAATCCTATCCTTTCTTTGGAACTTCCAAAATGAACATGTCTTAATCTGATTGCTTTGTTTGTTGGTAGCAGATCAGAGAATTTCCTTGGAAAAAATAAATCTCCTTTTATTTTCCTCTTATTCCCATTAGGTGTGGAGAAAAAATCGTAGAGTTTGTACTAACTACTGTCCTGACAGAATGAACATATCTTATTAAAGTTATTACTCCTAAAGTTTGGATTGTTACTAGCTTAGTCAATATTTTCTTTTTCTAACAGCTGGACTATTCAGAAATTCTTCACAAAGGAGCTCTTCTTCACAAATCTGAGTGAAAAGTGACAAGGAGAAAGTGAGACAAAGTAGGCCAGCACGTCTGTAAACAAAGAGTACCTCTTTCTCAGAGACAATGTCTCGGGACCAGATTGAAATGAACTAGATTGAAAGTTTTATTACACATAATGCTCTCAACAGAGAAGAGCTAATATTATTCTTTTTTCTACGTAATTCAAACTAACTCCGATGTGCCTTCTTTATCATAGAAATCCTACACTGACTAGACTAAGAAATTAGCAGCATAAAACTGACATACTGATATTGACAAAGGTGCCTCACTTTCAACTTTGCAGTTGTCTCACTTATAATACTTTAATTCCTTAAGTCTTTACAAATTTGATGCAAAAAAGTTAAAGAGTAAAAAATAAGGCCATAGTTTATAGGGCATCCTGTGAAACCTGCCTTTCAGGAAACTTTAGCTTGCCATTTAAATTTATCTTCTATAGGCTTGCAGGAGACAGTGGTGTATAAGAAAATGCTCAAACAGGGGACCAGCAGTTAGCGTAATGGCTATGTCGCTGGACTCCCACGTAGTTGACCGCAGTTCGAGTCCTGGACCCGGCGGCTTAAACTCACGCCGGGCGCGTGTGCGTGCGTGCCCAAGATCCCGAGAGGAGAATGGAGGAGAAGGGATTGCGGCGTGGCCATCCCCCCTGGGGGGTGATTTCCTGCTTTCTATCTCTCTGTCTCTCTCTGTCTGGCGAGCGCACGCGCCCTATAGCAAAAACCTCTCCAAAGAAAGAAAAAAAGAAAAAAGAAAAAAAAAGAAAATGCTCAAACACACAAAACTCATACTTTTCATAAACAACCAAACAGCCACTGCTGCTTCAGCTGAGCAGATCCGAGATAACCTGGTGAGCTAGGGTGGTGCCGCGTTGTCAGAGAACAGCTGATGTGGGCTGTGCCTCTTCCCTCCCTCGCTGGCAGGCACAGTCCTATTGTTTGATGAGCTCGAATAGGTTTACTTCGTAGTGCAATCTACCTGAGACCAAAGGGAAATGAAATTTAAAACAAAAGATAATGGAGAAAAAACAATCATCATTGCTCATTATTTTTCATTTCCTTTTTTGTTTTCTTTAAATGGCTGTTTTTACTGGCTCGAAGAATGTGGCAGATGTTGTCTGTGCCTTTGTCACAGGGACTGACAGGTTGCCGATAGAGCACAAGCACCAAGGCAGGGGGACTGGCGGGGCGATCGTTTATGATTCGGAAAGAAAAACAGATATGATGTTTTCACATATAATCCCAATTGCGTATCTGGAATGCATTTTAGGAAATCAATAAGTGCCTCCTGTGTTTTCCTTTGCCGCTCTTTTTATGTATCTACAAATCACATGCCTGCTGAACACTTCAGGAGCACGGCCTGGTGTAACTGGTCCTGAGTAGTGAACACAGTCAAATGGATCTGAGAAATCCATGACAAGCAGCACATATAGAATTTATACCATCATAAGCTATATGGTACTTCTCAAAATTGTCATTAAACTTGTTTGCTTGTTTGTTAGTTTCCAGAAGGTATGCATGCTCACCAGATCAAAACAGAGAGGGAGAGAGCACCCCCAATGGGGTATGGTCACAATGCAATCCCTTCTCCTCCATTTTTCCATCCTGCTTAGATCTGGGGAATACATACACACACATACATTCACACAGGCACCTGGCATATTTTACAAGCCACCCAGGCCAGGATTTCAATCACACAATGCGTGGGATTCAATTTTCTTACCCACCAGTCCACAGGGCCGACCCGTTCATCAAACACCAAGTACCATCCTCCCATTGTCATCCTTATTGCAGTTGTTTTACTTCTGTTTCTCCTTTTTCATCATGCCAGACTTTCTTCATGTTGCCACATATAAAAAACTAATTAAATCAGCAATGGTAATAGCAGGAGCTTCTATAAAAAGACACTGAAAAATTATGTACTTTTCTATATGCTCTTGCTATATATATTTGCTGGAGACTGGAAGAAAACTCTAGATATTTTAGGATTATATCCTGAGTCCAACTAGAGAATTGACTCTAAAATATGGATATGTTTCATGAAGGGTTTCATGGTGCTGAATTTTAAGGCCTAAATTGTCATCTTTATTTTTTTTTATATCCTTGTAGAGAATAAGAAAGTTCATACAAAAATCTCTGGGGCGGTGGGGGAGGGTGTGAAGTATAAATAGTCCTTTGCAAAAGTGACTTACGCAAGTATTTTGTATAACTCCAACAAGGGCAACATTGCCAGGATGTTCAGTGTACTCCATTGAATATTTCGGAAAAAAAAATACCACTTGTTTTATAAAGAAAACACACACTCAGAACCACATTCACACCTACACACTCTAGTGAACAAAATAGCTTGAGAACAAGAGATCTTCATGAAGTCCATGAGAAATGCTGTTACGTTCAGGTAGCAGTGAGACTTGAGCAGGATGGTATAGGTCTGCTTCCTTCCCAGACGGAAAGTCATGTGCAGATCAGTCTGGGGTGACGTCAGCAATTCCTGCTAGAAAGGACATCGGCCACCCTCTTTGTTTCAAGTCTAAACCCCTGCCTACCTTGTAAGAAGGCCAAACATGTGTACCAGACTGGCAGTGTGTCCTTGAATTACCTTTACTTATATAGCAGCATCAAATCAGCATCGTGGTTTTGACACTCCCCCTGCTACTCCCCGCCTCAGTGGCCTTCCTGATATATTATGGGAAAATTTGTGTGCAGAGACACATAGGTTACATAAGCATCTAGCAGCCAATAAAACAAATGAGCAACAAAACAAAAACTAAAATCAAAAAGAAGGAAAAGATAATGGTCACCCAGAGGAGGGACCAGGAGAGAGAACCAGAGCCATCATCAAACAACCCCTTGAGACAACCCTATTGCTGGCACATTAATCTAATTCCAACTAGTCTGCTCCCCTTCTTGAGAGTGCACTTTGCTTTGTTTTGCTTAGCCAAATAAAGTTTCAACGCTACCTGCTTTGCCGCTGGTGTCCGTCTTCAATTTTTTGGAAGTAGACACCAAGAACTGAGGATCCTGATCATCTAATAACATTGTGAGAAAACTCCATGGATCTCAAAAAATGTCTTGCACCTAAACTCATATTTTCTTTTTTTTTCTTTCTTTATTTTTACGTTTTTCTACAAACATTTACTTTACATAGCAAAAAATTTTTAGCCCAACTCATATTTTCATTACATTTTTCCATGAACTTTTTGAAGTCTCCTCATATTTTAAGTATGTTACAAGAATGGTATCCATTGGTCTAAGTGTTCAGTTACAAGAAACTAAAAGTTCAAGTCCAGTCCTAGTGATCCAGTCCTACATTCTCACTCTGTAAGTGAGAAAGACAAATATTTCTCTTTTCTTCAGTTTCAACAGAAATGCATGAACTGAGTACAGGCATCCCTGAATAGCTTGCCCGAAGTCACACACATTGACAAACCACCCACTGTGGACAAGGGGTGAGATTTAATTAACAAAACCCTGGGTTTAATGACCAACTCTGAAGCTAGGGCTCAAATCAGACCTAAATGAATAGTGGAAAATGAAGGTGGGAAAAGGGCATTCTTGAAGGAAAGCTAGACTCTTGAATAGCAAAAGAAAAATGATGATATATTCGGCAAAAACAGAATATTTCTTTTAAAGTCTGTCCTTGACAATTGATACAATAGGAGGTAAATGCTTTTTGTTAGTTGACTAGCAAACAGCTATTTGAGTCTGAAAATGTTACATTAATTCAACTAATATATTTCTCCAGAAAAGGAAACACCTCTCTTGTCAACAATGTCACCTCAGTCCTGTGGGCTTCTGTGGCTTCACACCTCCCCTTCTCTCTTACTTGCCAGGTATATGTTATCTGGGAAAAAAATTTTTAAATAAGCATCTTCTGTTTAATTCCCTAAATGAAAGAAAAATTGTGTGGTGCAACAATTTTTAAATAAGTAAGTTGAACTTAATTTAGCAAATATTCAAAGATTTACTTAGGATATTTTGTCATTAATCACTTTTGCCATGCATTGCATTACATATAAATAACATTTATTAAGTCTCAGTTCCTGATTTCCGTAGTTCAACAAATGTCATCAAAAGCATGAAATTCTGAAAAATAAGTGTAATCGATAGAGTCAACAGACTGTACTCACCTTATCTGATTTTTATTTTAAAGGGAATGTAAATTTATATATATACATATATATATATATATTTTATATTAGAAAGTAAATAGTGATTTATATAGTGCAATATAATGTATAAAGATGTGGTTTGCAGAGTAGAAAGGGAAGGTTAGAATTACACTCAAATTCATTATGAAATATAAAATATGATAGAAACATTCAAAATTAAATATATTTAAAAATCAATATGCAAGATGCCCTTGTGGAACTGAGCCAATATAGTTAAAAATAACTAAAGGTGGCTCTAAGTGCAAATTGCTACAACCTTCTAGAGGGCATTTGGCAACACTTCCCAAATTATTAACTTATAAAACATTTGCCTCTTCTATTTCATCTATAGAAATTTTCCTTGCAGATAGACCCCTTCAAATAACATATGTATGAAACTCATCTTTTTCCTTTTTTTTTTTTGACTTAGAAATTTATTTAATCAACAGTCCAGTTTTAAATATTGGTTTTCGGCTCTTCCATGAGTTTGGGAGGAAACAAGTTCTTGAATTTGAAATAGTTAAGTGATAAACGTTTTCCTTTTAATTTGGCCAAGGCACATATGCTTGCTAGAGAGAGACAGAAAGAGAAAAGTAGAAAGTATTCACCCAAGGGGCATGCTCACATTCTTCTCTATCTCTACATTCTTTCAGGAGTTAGGACGCATTGCCTGGTGTGTTTTTCAAGGTACTGGGATTGGCATTTGAACTGTACAGGAGGTCATATGGGATCTGACTCTTTACCACTAGACCATGGAGCTGACCCGGTGTGTGTGTGTGTGTGTGTGTGTGTGTGTGTGTGTGTTTATTTCTTCCATGAAAGAGAAAGACATAGACAGTTAAAGAAAGAGAGAGACATCCCAACAAAGTCCTCACACTGCAATTCTCCCGCCTGAACCTGCCGGAATTATACGCACATGCAGGTACTTGGTGTTCAGAGGGAGGCATTGGGATATGAAACTGGGGCTTTCCGATATGTCCTCAGTATCAGAGAGTGTTGCATTCCTGCTGCTCTTCTGTGGCTGACCATAATCTTTTAGAGTTTTCTGTAATCAAAAGCTTGAAAATAACCTAAAGTCTAAAGAGCGAGATGAAATAAGTTATGGTACATAAAATGCAGTAAGAAATGTGGTATTCCTTATAGAAATTATATCAGTATACTGAACACTCAGGAATTATTACGTACACTCAAAGAGCACCTGATTTCACTCTCCACTGTGTCTTTAAGATTTATTCATTTATTCCCCCCTCCTGATTTGTACCATTATTATTTTTTTTTAATTTTGCCATAGGATGTATGCACTCACTGGAGAGAGACAGGAAGAGACAGAGAAAGGGAAAGTGAAAAATTACCCCCTGGGAGATGGCCACTTTGCCATCCCTTCTCCTCTCACCTCCTCTGGGGATTTTAGGCACACTCCTACATATGCCTGGTGTGATTTTCAAGCCTCTGGGTGCGGGGCTTGAACCATGGTTGGCAATGTGGGAGCCCAGCACCTTAGCCACTATGCCACCTGTTGGCCCCATACCATTATTTTTTTAATCATTGTGAACATTTCTATGTTAACTTAGCAAATAAAATCACATTTAAGCATTGTTCAATACTTAGATGTTTAGTAGCATGTAATAATACTTGAGTCTCTCTGCATACAGAACTATTTTAAGCCCTAGTGAAGCTGCTGGAACACTGCCTGGTCCTGGTAGAAGGTTGTACTGGGTTCTTCTCTCCTCATTCTCCTCTCCTATTCAGGATTCTGTGTTCGTGTTATGAAGCAGGAGAGAGAGGCTATTAGCAATAGCAATAATGTAGAAGGATCCACATGGGAAGGTCACGAGTTCGTGTTCCTGGACTGATCAGTGGACACTGGCCATGTATGCATACCTATGGTCTGGACTGGATGTGACTGGAGGTAGATCATAGTGAGAGGACGCTGATGGAATGGTCTGCCTCTCTTTTGTCTCTCGCTCTCTCTGTTCTGGAAGAAATAAATAACTAAATTACTTAAATAACTAAATTTTTTTTTTTTTTTTTTTGGAGAGATTTTTCACTATAGGGCGCGTGCGCTCGCCAGACAGACAGAGAGAGACAGAGAGATAGAAAGCGAGAAATCACCCCCCAGGGGGGATGGTCACGCCGCAATCCCTTCTCCTCCATTCTCCTCTCGGGATCTTGGGCACGCACGCACACGCACCCGGCGTGAGTTTTAAGCCACCGGGTCCGGGACGCGAACCGCGGTCGACTACGTGGGAGTCCAGCGACATAGTCATTATGCTAACTGCTTGTTCCCAATAACTAAATTTTTTAAATGTCTCAAAATTCAATAATATGAAAATTTTTTAAAAACCTGAATAGATATTTTCCCCAATGAGATATACAAAAGGAAAATTTATATATGAAAAAAGCTCAATATCATTAATTGGGACAATGCGAATTGAAATGACAACATAATATGACTATTCATCAAATATAATTACTACTATCAAACAAAGTTAAGATCAAATATTGACAATGATATAAAACAGAACTCTTGTGCATTGCTGGCTGAATGAAGAATAGCACACCAACTTTGAAAAACAGTTGTTAGTTTCTTAAAAACATAAACACATGGGACCAGCAGAAGATGTAATGATTACATTGCTGGACTCCCACATGGCTAACATGGTTCGAGTCTGAGACCTGGTGGCCTCAAAAACTCACATTGGAGGTCTGTATGTGCATGCCCCAAATCCCAAGAAAATAGAGCAGACCGGATTACAACATGGCCATTCCTCCAGGGGGTGATTTCTCACTTTCTGTCTTTCTCTCTAGTGAGTACATGCACATAGCAAAAATCTCTCTTACAATAAATAAATAAATACGCACAAACACATACTCTAATAACCCAGCAGTCTTATTTTCAGGTATTCACTGAAGAGAAAAGAAAGGCTTTTCTCTTATAAATACACAAAAACATGAATGTTTATAGCAGTCTCTCTCTCTCTTTTTTTTTTTTTTTTTTTTTTTTTCTTATTCTCTTCGTGATGATCCTAAACTGGAAACAACTTGAGAATGAGTAAACTAAGCATGTACAACCATACAATGAAATACTACTTAATAATAGAAAGGAATAAGCTGTTGATTAGTGTAGACCCAGAATATTACATATTGTATTGAATAAAACTCCATTTACATGACATTTCAGAAGGAAGTAAAACTGTATGAACTGAAATAAGATGAGTGGTTGCCAGGGATTAAGGATGAGAGGAGGAACTAGTTACAAATTGGCAGTGTGAAGAAATTTTTGGCATCTTGGAACTCCATGCATTTGTCAAAGTTCATATACTGTCCACCACCACGAGTGAATTTTACTATATGTCATTAAAAACGTAGCATGGTAAGTATTTAACTGCATACAAACTATTACCATGGAGACTAATTACATTAATAGTCAATAACAGCAAAACTAAAGGGAAGGACATAACTTGGTAACTTAGAAAATAGTACTTTACTATAAGGCTAAAGATTTAAACAACTCTACAGAAATATTACATTGTAGTTAGTAACTTTATTTCTTATAAGGCTATGGGTTAACAATTCTAAAGTGTTTTACATACATGTTAGAGTTGAATAAATACTTTAATATTTCATAAATAATGTGAGTCAATTTTCTTACTATTTTATTTTTTTATTTTATTTCTTTTTTATATATATTTATATTTTTTATTTCATTTTCTTCCATACATTCAATCACATTATTATTTGTCTTACAAAATGGATATTTCAACAGGTGAACATTTCTCCCTAGTACTGTTGATAAAACTACAAAATATCTTCAACAGATAATACCACACCTCTTTGTGTCATTAATGCTTTGCCTCACTGTCCCTCCCCTCCCCCAAATGTCCTTTTTCTTACTATTTTAGACAGAAGTTACAAGGAAGAAAAAGGGGTTGGTTAAAATGACCACCATGGTAGTGGTGAATTAGAATCACAGGCACTATTAAGAACTTGTGGTTTTAAACGTAAAATGCTTACATATTAAAACTCATGCTTATATACATAAAGATAGATACAAATGTGTGTGTACATATGTTTGTAATGTCCTCTACATACATGCCCCAGCTTTGCCCACTCAGAGAACTTAGAGGCAATGATACCTCAGTGACAATGAACATACCCAGCGCTCATATCTTGGTTTCTAAATGCCAATATCCTATAAAAAGAATTAGAACACCTTCAGGAGATGTTATATTAAAGAACTGGAAATGAAAACTATACAAAACAAGCCCAAGATATTTGTGGTTTCAAAAAATAAAGAAGTACTCAAAAAAAGAACTAAAGCTTGCCCAAAGGTCATAACCAACCAGAAAGATTTCCCAATGATTAAACGTGAAAATAAATACAACGATGGCTAAGTAATATCTTAAAAATAAAATAAAAATTTATGAGTCTTTCCTAATATAAGTAATTAATTCATTAAAAAGAGACATGACAACTAAATGCAATGTGATGTACTGGATTACAACCTGGAGCAGGGAAAACAAACAAAACAACAACAACAACAACAAAAAAAAAACATGACACTAATAAGAAAAAGTAAGGCCAGCTCCATGACACCATGACCTGGTGATTAGGCAGCCAGACTTCACCAGGCCAACTGTGCAGTTGAAATCCCAAACCTGGCAGCTTGTGAAACACACTGGGTGTATGTCATGCCTGCTAAAATCCTGAAAGGAGGGAGAAATGGAGAAGAAAGGATTGTAGTGTGACCATTTCCCATGGAGACTATGTACATTCCTTCCTCTCTGGCAAGCACCCTCTAGCAAAAAAAAAAAAAAAAAAAAAAAAAAAAATCCACAACTGCATAGTTTAATTGATAGTACTACACCAGTTTAACATTTTAATTTGGATAATCATGCTATAATTTTAATTTAGATAATTGTGTTATCATTATGCAAAAATATGAAGATTAACAGAAAATGAGTGAATGGTATCTGAGAACTGTCTGAACCATTTTTTCAACCTTATTGAAACTCAAAGGTGATTTCAAATTAATACATTACAAAGCATAGTTCAGAAGAATGTGATAGTATGCTAGAATTTTTTTAAGTATTAAACATAAAATTTTTAAAACATCTAATAGATTCAACTAAAAGTGTGACTGCTAGATTGTAAGAAAACGTACTCCCTAAGAGTTACTGAAGTCCAAAGAAGCATACATAACCATTAACTGGAAGAGTGATTAATGGCATCATGGAAAAAAAGCAAGTATCTATTCAAAACTATAAATACAATCCTGGTATGTGAAAATTGGTGGAATAGACCAAGGCAAAGAGAGATTCGAGAGCAGAGTAGCAATAAGAATAATGTGGAGGTGGGTAAAAGGAGGACTTGTTTAGAGAACAGTAACAAAAATTATTAGGTCAGATTATGTAAAATAAAAATTGCATCTCTAGGAAATCAAAGTGACAGATATTCCTACATTCAAGGAAGCATAAAATATTAATATAACTCGGAGAAAAAAAATGAATGTGTGCTTGTAGATGTGGTTCATAATTTTCCATAGTTAGAAGTATGCACAGGTAGTAGAAGGTAGTATACAGATTTGAGATTATAAAATATATTAATTAAAAATCACTTATTAATTTAGTTATTAATAGCTTCCAGTTACAGAAGACTTTGCTCTCATGGATTATTTTTCCCTGAGACATCTTTTTTCAATTCTACCAACAGAACTCTAAAATTGGCATTATCTATATTTTAAAAATGAGAATCAAATGTTAAAATCACTTGTTCCTCATCCTGCAGCCATTTGTTTAAAAAGCTGGGCCTAAAAATCACACTTATGAAATGCCTTATTCAATACTCTTTTCAATATATTATAGCTCTGCCTGCTTTATATAGTACCACCTAGTAACAGCCCTAATGTTTAGAGAATAAGAGTAACAAATAATATTTCATAATCATAGTATTCGAAGGCTGAAAGGGACCCTGGAGATGAGTTAGTTTAGCGCCGAGGTGTTACAACTCAGGGAATAGAAACTAGTCCAAAGGTGAGCAATTAGAAACTGCTGGTGAATAGACCCAAGTTTCTTAGCTTCTGGCTCCTTCTACCATGTCAAATAATTTATTTATTTATTTATTTTAGATTTTTTTGCTATAGAGCACATGCTCTCGCCAGAAAGACAGAGAGAGACAGAGAGATAGAAAGTGAGAAATCATGCCCCAGGAGAGGACGGCCATGCCGCAGTCCCATCTCCATTCTCCTCGCAGGATCTTGGGCATGCACACACATGCGCCCGGCGTGAGTTTAAGCCACCAGGTCTGGGACTCAAACCATAGTTGGCTACATGGGAGTTCAGAGACATAACCATTATGCTAGCTGCTGGTCCCAAATAATTTATTGTTTTGAAAGCTGATAAAAATGAAAACTAGGCATGAAACTAAGACATTCCCTTAATGATCTTCCTGGAAAAAAAGAAAAGAAAGAAAAGAAAGAAAAGAAAAGAAAGAAAAGAAAAGAAAAGAAAAGCAAAGCAAAGCAAAGCAAAGAAAAGAAAAGAAATCTCGATGTATAAGGAAAATAATGGGCCATGATAAAATTACAGACATCTTTCCATTGAAAACTATTCTGATTAAATTATTCTAAGCTACATCATGTCCGAATGCATAAGAGGTTTGCTTGGCTCTTCTGTAGTAATTAATTACAACTACAGGCCTTAGATCTCACAACATAAAGTCTAACTTGCAAAAGAAGGCTGGATGAAAGTGGGCATATCCCAAAGCATCAAGTGACAGTAGTCATTACAGTAAGAGTCTTTCCAGCATCACTCACTCAAGGAAAAAAAAGTTAACCATTTCTTCCTTTTTAATCAGAAGAAGACAGGCCTGAACTAACTCTGACATAGGACAGCTTTAAACTGTCCGCAGAATTCAGAGTCTGAAATATTTGACAGGGAAGAGAAGAGATTGGCAGAGAAACTTACTGTGTGCTTCAAGGGCAAAATTGCACTCATGCTGCTAACCAGTGCATAGACAGATCATCGAGGGATATTTCTGTAAACACTGATGTGGAGTCACTCCTGCTGCTAACCAGCACACAGATCAAGAAAGGCTAAGCCTGTAAACACTGATGTGGAGTGGCCGTCAGCTTCCCTCCCTCTTCTCCTTCTTCATCTCCCTCCCCTTTCCCTTCTCTAGCTCACCCACTGTTATGTCTCTTGCCACAACCCCTGATCTTGTATGTTTCCCATAGGCTGCAGTTGGCATGTTACTGAGAAAGACATCTCGCTAATCATCTCAGTACTATCATCTAGCGCCTACTGTTAAGGTGGTCAAAAAGCACTACGTGAACCTTGTTAAGTAAACTAGCTCTTAAAAGGAGAAGAACAACTCACGCAGTTTCTGTCTCAAAGAAACATAATTATACTTTGAAGGATGACAGTCTCCCTGTGGGTAAAATTTAAGCTAAATCAGGAAGCTAAAGCAGACTCAGAGAGTGGTGCAGTTTCCCACCATACCTTTCATTTTTCTAATACAACCCTCCAAATGTTCTGGGCACAAAAACATCATTTTCAGACTCTTCCAAGTACTAATTTGGTTCTAAAAGGATTACTGAAATAGTCAATACTCTCCAACCTTTATGATTCAAATGACATTTGCCACAGAATAACACTAAAATAATTTGCTATTGAAGTAGAAAAGCAGAATCATTTCTTATTAGTGAATCCTATTGTAACATCTTCTGAGAGGCATAATGGAACAAAAGAAACACCATGATTAATCTTAATGTGTTTTTCTCAAAACTGATTTACAATGAACTAGTATATATTCACCCTTAAGTGGCTGAATAACCCAGTTAACTTCTTCTCTTTTACTTACTCTGGTTGGGGTATTCCTGATATTGTAAAGAACAAGGTAAATGTAGAGGCATTGAAAGCAAATAATAGCACATGCTTATATTATTGTAGAAAAGTAATATAATATGATACACATATACTAGAACAAACTATATTTATACTACTATTTTCTTTCAATGGAATTATTACATTTTCAGTGAAAATCTATACACTATTCCTCAAAACAGAAAGATTTTACCTGGGATTGGTAAACTATAAACCAGATTATATTACGTAGCAGAAAGTACAACTGGGCTTGAACATAATACTACTAATGGTAATGTGAGAAGAGTCAAAAAGTTTATGAAAAAAAATACAATTAAAGTAAAATTTCATGTTGTGCAAAAAAATTTGAAATTTATTTTTATTATGTGCATTTTTTTTCATACAATTTGGGAAAACCCTTTAAAGTTTCCATTCATTAAGTGCTTGCCATGTGTTCGCCTTCAGTCTAAATGTGGCTCAGGCATGAGCTAATTTATTGGTGACAATAACATGATGAAGAAAGTAATATTATTGGTATCCCCACTAATATAACAGAATAATCTGATCAAGTTATCTAAGATCTCTGAGCATTTGTCCTTTCACAGAAGATTAGATAAAAGAGAGCATTTTCAGTGAATATTTAAGTTCTAGCTATTGGAAAATATTAATCATGTATTATACTTTAAAAGGCAAGCAGAGTATAAAAATAACTACATTTTTGACATATAAAATATGTATACACCCACATATTTCTTTATATGTGTACTGGCCCTGTGAGCCTCTCATTGTATTGTTCAAGCAACAGTGACTGGTGTGCCAAGTCCAAATAAAAAGTGTTCACTGACACAATAGGTCATCCATACCCCAGCCCTCACAGGTTGGCACTCAAGAGGTCCTTTTCTGCCTGGTGCTGCTCATACCACCATAGGAGACCAGGTTTGATGGTGTTAGGCCTATCAAAAGAGACCAGGTTTGTTGTGGCAGAGCGTTTCAGTTTTTGTTTTGTTGTTTTTTGTTTTTGTTTTCGTTTTTTTCCTAGAGAGCACCTACAGAACCCACAGAGAGAGAGAGAGGAGAAAGCACCCCCTTGCCCTGTGGGCAGGGCGGGAAGTCAGACTGCAATCCCTTCTCTAGATCTTTCTCCTTTTGAGATTTCGGGCACATGCACGCGGGTATCCAGAGTGTTTCTCAAGCCGTCAGGTCCAGAATTGAATCATGAAGGCAGCCGTGTGAAATCTGGCCACCCCATCCTGCAGGCCATGGAGCACTCCAAGGCAGAACTTCTATTCTTTGATTAAGGAATGTAGAAGGAAGAGTTACTGCTTGAAAGGCACTTTCTTCCCAATGGGATTTATGTAGTACTTTTACAGAAGTAGGATTCCTGTGTCTTTTTCACTCAGCATGGGCTGCACGTCTCATGGTTTGCATTCAGAGATTTCTGGAGCATGTTCATGTCTTCTTCCTTTGCATCCAGAACTTTCTTTTTCACACAGCACCTTTTGCACATGTCTCATTTTGCACACATTGCACCATTGCCACATGGTTTAAATTCCACCTCTCGTATTCTTGTCCCTTCTATTCCTGTAAGCAATCATAGTTAAAGAAGGTAATAGTTTCTATGTCACTCACTGCAGGGTTTTCCAAATGGGTTTTCTTTTTAACAATCTAACTCACAAAATACGGTTATTGAAATCAGTATAAATTGAATGGAATTGACAAGAAACAATTTAATACAATACATGCAATAACTTTTGTTGTGTGTCTTTTTTTGTATCATTATTACTCTATTTTACAGATCTAGTGTCTGTGGACTACTCCTGTAAATTCCTTTTCATATGATAAAAATTGGAGCAGTAAATTTATTAATCCATTTTTAATTGAATGTTAATCTTTTATTTAATTTATAACAAATGAGAGTTGATGACTGAAGAAAATGTCACTTTTGGTTAAGATTTGCCTTTTAGCAATGACATCACTTTCATATCACATCTTATCCAGAATGCCATTGAATCGTCCCTTGTCTCCGTCTGTCAAGTAAGGATAATTTTTGCTTTTTTCACAGATCCCTTATGGTGATCATTCTGATTACATATGAGTAAATTTTTATTTTAGCCTTAGCATGCTTTTCTGCATACATTAAAATGGGATTAAATGCAAGGATTTTAAGAAAAATGCTTGTGATAGAAAATAGGGGTGGAAGGATTGTGGAACACAGGGACAGTCATCAGACCATGATTCAAATGTAACCCTGAGTAAATAGGAAAGAAAAAGGGGTGGTTGGAGACATTTAGAACTCCAAGGCTGTTATGGAATCTTTGAATCACAGTTGATCTCCAGTGGAAAGCCGTGACTGCCAGGGAGTAGCCCCACCTCAGTGTGGCTGCCATGCTTAGTTATTGGCTGGTGGCAGCCATGGGACGTGTCCTACTCTCTTCTGCTGCTGACAGCTGAAATCCCTGCGTCTGGGTAATATGGAGAGATTTATTTAGCTCATAGTTTGGATTGCAGGGTTCTAGGGCTAGATCTGGTCAGGGCCTTCTCACTGATGGGTAACATTAAGGTCAAGTGGATTACATGGAGGGTGTCATAAGGTGAGCGAGCAGGAGCACACATGCTTGTGTCCATGTGGCTCTCGCTGATCTCAAGATCTCTCTCTACACCTCCCAGTATTCAGTGGGATGCCACCCTGATAACCTTCCCCAATTCTAATCACTTCCCAAAGGCTCAACCTACTTACCAGTAGTCAGATTAATTACCGCCTTCTTAATACCTTCACAACGGTTTGCCAGATTTAACACATAAATTCAAACCATAGCAAAGTGTGTGGTCTCACTACAAATGCAGTGATAGACTTCAGAACTCCATGGCTAGAGTACTTGACCATTTAGGCCCTCTGTAGTTAGAAGTAGAAGAGGGCATTCTCATGACCACTATCCTACTTAACCATTTTCACTTGAAATTAGAGTCCTCAGGATTTGGGGCAAGAATGCATATGTACCTGATGTGTTTATCAAGTTTCCAGGGTCAGATACAAACTGCATGGTGAGCCATGTGGGATCTGGCTCCCTTAATTATTGGACCACAGAGCTGGCCCATACTGCCTTTTTGTTTAATCCTTGAAAATAAACATGTATTTCTTAAATTATTGCTGTCTACCAAGTTATAATGAAGACTTGTGATGATATATGATGATGAAGGAAAAAAACACATTTACTGTATTATTTTCTTAAATCTCATATCTGCTATCTTTTGAAGATGCATAAATATCTTGCTAGATGTGAAATAACAAATGAGACAAAATGATGAATATGATTTGTTCACTCCACTACATTATTATTCTATGGTTTCAGACAAATATACCCAGTTATGATCTTTACATTTTTTTAAAAAAATTCTCTTCTGTTTAATCTCTCCCTTGATTATTAAAACACAAACACAAGCAGTATTATAATTTTAATTATATCTACCTTGCAGGAGATTTTATATTCTTGTGGTGAAGCAAATCTCTGTCTAAAAAAGCTAACAACAACAAAAAAACCTACCAATGCAAAATATGTTTGTTGTTGCTGATGGTTTTGTTCATAATGATAGTCATTTGAAAACATTTTAAAACTAAAACCAGAGAAGAGAGACTTTTAAAAAATAATTTATGCAGTTTATTTTTAAGTATGAATATGTGTGACGTAGGCCAGGAAAGGAGGCGATATATGCCTTTATCAAGGTGGTCAGGTGCAGAGGATTTTTTTTTTTTTTTTTTTTTTTTTGATTCTGAGAGTGAAAGACAAAGTTTGGGATTGAATGAAGAGTTTTTCCCCTTGTCTGGCCTAAAAAGGAAGGGCATGTGGAAAGAGGGCTTGTAGGTTATAAGTGGCGTTTTTAGTTTTTAGGTTGCTGATTGGAAGAGGGAGTTTGCTAAGATTAGAAAAGGGACACATTTTGGTAACATTTAAGTAGAATCATCAGAATTCTCTTATAGTAAAAATTGCCCAGTCCATTAGAATATATCTCAAATTTTAATTAAGAAATTCAGTTGTTTCTAAACCATAATAAACAAAATATTAAATACTATAATTTATTTTATTTAATGTCTGTTATATTATAGATTGTAATGTCTGTTAAAATTATAGATTGAATGAGGTTAAAATAGAACTTTTGGTCCCTAAATTTATAACAATGTATTTTTCTATGAGACCACCAGTGGGAGGTAAATCATGGAGCGAGACCATCCCCATGTCACAGGTATAAACTAAATGCTGGAAATTAAGTGAAGCAGGAACCATAAAAAAAAATCCTCTAGCAGTGCAAATTCCACTTTGAACACAGAATAACAGAAGTCAAGTAGCAACTTTCTACTCCAATTACCTGACAGACGATGAGATGTACCCAAGTATAACTGCCACGTACCATATTTTCTCGTTTTCTCTACACAGTACCTGAATACAAAACTATAAGATATACAGCAGTCTAGGGCAAAAACCCATATTTTCAAAAAATAACAAATCTGGGAACCAGCAGTTAGCGTAATGGCTATGTCACTGGACTCCCATGTAGTCGACCGCGGTTCACGTCCCGGACCCAGTGGCTTAAAACTCACGCCGGGCGCGTGTGCGTGCGTATCCAAGATCCCGAGAGGAGAATGGAGGAGAAGGGGTTGCGGCGTGACCATCCCCCCTGGGGGGTGATTTCTCGCTTTCTGTCTCTATGTCTCTCTCTCTCTCTGTCTGGCGAGCGCACGCACCCTATAGCGAAAAACCTCTCCAAAAAATAAATAAATAAATAAATAACAAAACTAGGCTTAGTGATCATCTAGATGCTAGATATATAAGAAAGTAACCATAAAATAATTAAGATTAATATGAGAAAGGATCCAATAGTAGAGGTGGACAATGTACATGGAGAATTTCAACAGACGTGGAAACTATACTAAAAGTGAAAAGAAAATGTAACATGTAGAAATAAAGTTCCAGAGATGAAGAATTCCTTTGATGGGCTCAAAAGCAGAATGGACACAGCTGAGAAAAACAGTAGTGACCTTGAAGGTATGTCAATAGAAATTATTGAAGCTGAAACCTAAAATGAGAGAAAATAAATGAGTATCCAAGAGCTGTTACACTCTATGCAAGAGCCTATCATTCATGCCATTGGAGTTCCAGCAAAACCAGAGAAAAACAATAGGGTGCCATACATAGTTGATGAAATACAGCCAAGAATTTCTCAAAGTAAATAAAAAGTAAACCACCAATCTAAGAAACCAATCTCAAATCAGAGAATAATGGCTGAAAAAGGCAGTCAAAATGCCGATAAACTAATATGAAGAAAATACATGGAAAGTCACCAAAGAAAGAAAAACATTCATCCAAAAAACTTCAGGAAAAAAAATATAACAAACTCCTCATCAAAAATTACACAAACTGAAAGAGAAGAGATAGCAGGTTTTCATTATTTAAAAAATAAATAAATAAATAAATAAAGACAATCCTGTAGTCTAATGACTAAAGGATCCAGACCCCACATGACTGTTATTCAAATGCCAGTCCCAGTGGCTGGGAAAAAATACTGAGCTGAAGTGTGTGTGTGTGTGTGTGTGTGTGTGTGTGTGTGTGTGTGTACATGACTAAAATCTGGATGAGTAGAGAAATGGAGAAGGGATTGAGGTAGAGTGACCACATACCAATGGGCTGCTCGCTGGCTCTCCCTCTCTTTGGAGAGTACAAGCAACTTCTGCCAATTAAAGAAAGAAAGAATGGAAAAGAAATAATCAACTCAAAGTTCTATACCTTCTGGGACCAGCAGTTAGCGTAATGGCTATGTTGTTGGACTCCCATGTAGTTGACTGCGGTTCAAGTCCCAGACCTGGTAGCTTAAACTCACGCTGGGTGCGTGTGCGTGCGTGCCCAAGATACCGAGAGGAGAATGGAGGAGAAGGAATTGCAGTGTGGCCATCTCCCCTAGGGGGTGATTTCTCGCTTTCTGTCTCTATGTCTCTCTCTATCTGGCGAGTGCACGCACCCGATAGCAAAAACCTCTCCAAAACAAGAAAAAAAAAAAATAAAGTTCTATACCTTCTGAAAATGTTTTGAAAAATCTAGGAATAAAAGGGGACCAGCAGTTAGTGTAATGGTTATGTCACTGGACTCCCATGTAATTGATCGTGGTTGGAGTACTGGAGCCAGTGGCTTAAACTCACGCCAGGCACGTGTGCGTGTGTGCCCAAGGTCCTGAGAGGAGAATGGAGAAGAAGAGGTTGTGGCATGACCATCCCCCCAGGGGGTGATTTCTCGCTTTCTGTCTCTCTGTCTCTCTCTGTCTTTCTGGCGAGCACATGTGCCCCAAAGAAAAACCTCTCCAAAAAAAAAAAATCTGGGGACCAGCAGATGGCATAATGTTTACATTGCTTGACTCCCACGTATTTGACCACAGTTCAAGTCTCACACCTGGAAAATTAAAACTCATGCCCCAGGTAGGTGTGTGTGTATGTGCCCAAGATCCCAAGAGGAGCATGATGGAGAAGAGACTGTGGTGTGACCATCCCCTCTGGAAGGGTGACTTCTAGCTTTCTCTCTGTCTCTCCAGCAAGCACATCCTTGTTTTGGGTTTTTTGTTTCATTTATATTATTTTTTTTAAGAAGGCACTGAACAGTTGATTTGATGCATCTTTTTTTCCCTAATATAAGCATTTAATGCTATAAATTATTCTCTAATTAATGCTTTGGTGATAGCCCCCAAATTGTAATACAGTATGTTTTTATATTCATATAATCAGAAACACTTTCTGATCTTACATATTTTTTTTTCTGTCTTATGTGTTATTTGGACCTGAGTTATCTCAATTCCATATATTTGGGGGTTTTCTGGAGTTTTTTTTTCTTATGTTCTGCTATTCATTTCTATTTTTAAGCCATATTACTAGAGAATATACTTTACAAGACTTGAATCTTCACTAATTTACTATTTAGAAATATCTTTAGTTTGTAAGTATCTGGAGATTATCTTTTCCTTTCTGACTTCAAGTTTACTTCCATTATTAAGAAAAGACCACTTTTAGCATTTCTATATTTTTTTAATTTTGAGGGGTTAGTTATATGACCAATATATCTTAGTGTATGTTCTGTAGGCCAAAGAAAATAATGAATTTTATTCTGCTATTGTTGGATGTTCCACAAATGCAGTTAGATTTTGCTTGTTTATAATCTTGGTAATTTTCTGTTATGTTGTTTTATCAATTGTAGAGAAAGGGATCTTGGAGTCTCCAGCTGCAATCATGTATTTGTCTTTCTCTGTCAGTTCTGTCACTTTTCATTTTAATGTATTCTGAGTTCTGATATTTAAAATACAACATTTGAGATTGCTATGTCATCTTTCTGATTGACTTTTATCATTTTGTAATGGTTCCTTTTGTCTCTAGTTATTAATTTGCCCTGAAGTCAACTTAATTTGATATTAACATACCTCTTCCTGATCTCCTTAAATTAATATTTGTATATGTAATCTTCTACCCTTTCCCTTTAAAGTAGCATGTTAGTGAATTAAGTCTTTTGTAGACGATATATAGCTAGATAATGTTTTTTTTCCTATTCTGTCAATCTCTGTGTTTCATGTAATATATTTAAATAATTTATATTTAATGTAATATTGATGTATTAGGACTTGTCATTTTATTTTCCATTTTTTTCTTTTTTTCTCTGTTTTTGTTTCTTGTTTGTTTTTGTCCCTTGCCTTTCTCCAGGCGACTTTGGAGAAAGTTACAATATTTATACAATAATAAACAAATCTTAAATATTTGATACAGAGGTACTATATCTAATCCTCATCGATACTTTGTGTAAGCTCATATTTTTATCTTTTACCATTTTCTTTCTGTTTGCAGAATGTGCTTTAAAAATTCTTCACAAGGTAGGTCTGATGGTGATAAATTATTTAATTTTTCATGTGTTTTAAAAAGTGTATTTCATTGTTTTAATTACAAGACAAACAAAACTTCTTCCTGTGTATAGAATTCTCCCTTGACAGATAGCCCACCTCCTTCTTGAGCTTTACTTAATTTCACTCTCTTCTCACTTGTCATTACATTTTCTTTTGTTCCTGTTCATGTGTCTTTTGCTCAAACAACTAAAACATTTTTCTCTTAATTTCTGGGTAGAAGCAGTTTGATGATGCTATACCTCATTGTAGTTTTACTCATATTTCTTTTGTTTGAAGAATATTGAGGTTCTTCAAGTTAGGATTTATAATTTTTTTCAAATTTATATTGATTTCAGTCCTTATTTCTTCAATTTATTTTTTTTCTGTTCCTTTCTCTTTTCTACTTTGGAAACTGATTATATGTAAATTATGCCACTTAAAAATTTCTTACTGTTTACTAAGATTCATTCCATTATTCTTATTTTTCCTTGTTCTATGTCTTACTTTCAGTAAATTTTATTTTTTTAAGAGAGATTTTCGCTAAAGGGCATGTGTGCTCACCAGAGAGACAGAGAGACGGAAAGAGAGAAATCACCCCTAGTAGGGGCGAATGACCACACCACAAGCCCTTCTCCTCTATTCTCCTCTCAGGATTTTGGGCATGCATGCACATCCTCCTGGCATGAGTTGTAAGCTGCTGGGACCAGGACTTGAACCACGGTCAACTAAGTGGGAGTCCAGTGACATAATAATTGCTCCATCTATTGGTCTCTGTTTCAGTAAATTTTCAAGTCTTATGTATTCCAGTTCTCTAATCTGTAATTTCTAATCTGCCATTAATACTTTCTAGTATACTTTTTATCTCAGATGTTTTGTTTTTCACCCCCAGAAATTTGATTTGGATCTTTTTTATATCTTTTATATTTCATATTTCAAACATATGAAATATAGTTATAACAACTGTTTAAATTTCTTTATCTACTAATTCTAACAATTTTGTCCCCCACAGATCTGTTTCAATTAATTGCCTCTTTACATGTTTAATAATTTTTATTAGATACATATATTATGAATTTTACTTTTTTTTTTTTTGGAGAGGTTTTTGCTATAGGGCGTGTGCGCTCACCAGACAGACAGAGAGAGACAGAGAGACAGAAAGCGAGAAATCACACCCTCCCCCCCCCCCCAGGGAGGATGGCCATGCCGCAATCCCTTCTCCTCCATTCTCCTCTCGGGATCTTGGACACGCACGCACATGTGCCCGGCATGAGTATTAAGCCACCCGGTCAAGGACGTGAACCGCGGTCGACTACGTGGGAGTCCAGTGACATAGCCATTACACTAACTGCTGGTCCCATGAATTTTACTTTTTAGAGTGGTAAACATTTTTTTTTTTTTTTTTTTTTTGGAGAGGCTTTTTTTTTGCTATAGGGCGCGTGCGCTCGCCAGACAGACAGAGAGAGACATAGAGACAGAAAGCGAGAAATCACCCCCCAGGGGGGATGGTCACGCTGCAATCCCTTCTCCTCCATTCTCCTCTCGGGATCTTGGGCACGCACGCACACGCGCCCAGCGTGAGTTGTAAGCCACCGGGTCCGAGACGCGAACCGCGGTTGACTACGTGGGAGTCCAGCGACATAGCCATTACGCCAACTGCTGGTCCCATGAATTTTACTTTTTAGAGTGGTAAACATTTTGTTTCTCTATAAATAAAGTGAGCTTTGTTCTGGAATAAGTATGAATTTCTAAAATATAGCAGAGAATTTGATCTACTCTGCTCTAGCTTTTAGGATTTGTTAGGGGAATTAGAGCAATACCACATTAGGGTCAATTATTTTCTTCTATTTAAGCATTACCATTCTATTTACCATAATCAATTTTTCCTGAATTAGGAATCTTTCCTATATTTTCAATCAAAGCAAGCACTATTTCTATTCCTGTAAGAGTATCAGGGATGGTGAACTACTATCCTCTTTTTGTGTTTCTTTCCCCAGTCTTTGATAGTTTCCTCACACAGATGTGTAATCAGTATTTTGTTGAATACTTGAGGAGAACCTTTGAAGGTCTCTGAGACTCTGTTTAGTTTCTTTCTGTATTGTACTTTGCTTTTCAAATGTGATCATCTTGGTCTTTTAGGGCTCTCAACTTCATCCTCAAACAATTGTTGAGGCATTTCTTGAGTACCCCATCTCTATAATGAGATCTGAAAACATTATCAATTGGGGAAAGTTGAAACAATGCTTATACTTTCCAGTTTTGAGGGTTTTGCTTGTTTATTTTTTTACTTTCTCAGAGATCACTGTTCTTAACTGACAAACTTTTTTGAAAATAATTGTTTTACATATTCTCTGTGTGTTTTGCTTGTTTCAGGTAAAAGGGTAAAACCCAGCTTTTTAATGCCATCTTTTTGGAAGCATAAGTTTTTGGAACAAATTCATATTTCTTTGTTACTTCTTTCATACATTTCTCTCTATTTTTTATAAATTAGATTTTATTTTTAAATGCCATTAAAATAATAAATCAACTTTAGTTAAGAGATTACTTTGATGTGCAAGTCTACATTATGGCAGTTGATAGGAATAATAAAGTGAGAATCATCAAAACAACATCATGTTGTCATTGCTTAATAACTGATGGGACCATGACAGCATCTCAGACATTGGAAAATATGAATATTCATTTAAATCACACTGTGACATCAGAATGAAGCTTCAAGGGTATGCCCTTTCTAGTCTTGACTTCAGGGCAGACAGTAGTGTCAAAACATTACCATATTGTGATAGGAAGCTCACCTGCTTCTTTTTCCCTTTGAAATTATGATCAAGTTTGGGAATGAGCTAGACTCCTCATACTTAAGATTTGGAAATTGAGCCTGTGAACAGAATATTAGCAAAGAATCTGAAAAAATCAATAAGCAGCCAGCAAGTTCAGAAGCTGTTAGTAGACTATGGTAAGGTCAACTACTGTTTCATTAATTAAGAGGATTTTTTATTAGACTATTAAAAAATGTTCAAAGAGTCCTCTTTTAGGTAGATGAGCAGTTCATTTTTATGAAGGAATATAAGAAATCACAGAGGTTCTCTTCTCTCTTTTATGAATGGCTTCATGCAATTCAAATAGATTTTTTAAAATAGATATATAACTAATTTACCTATGCAATTTATAAGATTAATGCATTTTCAAAATCACGTATCAAGCCAATATGTGTCTATTTAATTGTAATCATAAGATTTTTATTCTTGATGACCACCAAAATGTACCTCTTTGAGTTGGGGGGAATAAAGGACAACCCAATATATTCATGTACTAATCCCCATAGCCAGGGAATATGCTATCCCATATGACAAAAGAGACTTGGTTGATATCATCAAATCAAGGAATGCGATATGCAATGAGTATCCTGGATTATCTGTGTAAACCCAATGTAATTACCAGGGCTAATATAAGGGAGTCTGTAAAAACAAGATAGCCTGACTCAGAGAAGGAGATTAAACAATGACATCATAGATTTGAAAGATGCAATTACTCAAAGAAGAAACCACAAGACAAAGAATGTGGGCAGCCTCTAGAAACTGAAAAAGGCAAGGGATGTTCCCTCTAGAGCCTCTAGAAGGAAGGCAGTCTGTCAGCATTTGAATTTAACTCAGTGTGTCCTTCAGTACTCTAAAGAATGTATTTGTGTTTTGTTACCATGAGCCTATCTAAATTGTGTTCATCTGTTTCAACACCAGGGGGAAACAAACACACTCTCTCATGAAGCATCACTTTTTACCCTGAATTACAATTATTTGAGCAAAATACTTTTTTTCAGAGATGATAATCCTTCAGAGATCAGGTTCTATGGCATATTTGTCCTATTCCTAGTTAAACCATCATACCACTTAACATAGTAGCTTTAACCATATAAGTTCTAAAAATAAAGTAATTTTCCCATCAATTCAGTTTATCCAAAAGAAGGTCACAAATAACTAATAAGTCTAATTGCTAACAAAGGAAAGAGTATGAGGTATTAAATTTCATACCATTTCAACTTTTGACTGGATGTATTGTTTTCAGCCCAAAACATGGAAGATGTTATAAATGCATGCCCAAAATACCACCATATAGGTGGCTTTAATGAAAAAATGTAAATAATAAACACTTTTACTTCATATCTTTATAGTGTCAAAATTGTAAAGTTTGGGAGATTTAGTTCTTCCAGTTGCAGAGAAGTTGAGAAGAATTTTCTTAGAGTCTGGCTTTTGTCTAAGGGTCTTCGATTTCCATTGTGAAATTACAGTATGTAGGAGTGAGATCATTGGATTTTCTTTCATTATTGAAGAAGATAGATTCTCTAATGGGGTGGAAAATATTTGAGAGGGTGAGGGAAGATAAGTTTACCTTACTAAGTAGAAATTCCAAACATGCCTGGGAAAGTTATCTAAAAGGACAGTCATCAAACTGCAGATCGAAGTGCCCAGGCCTGCAAGGCAACCTCTTCTAGACCCCAATTACCCAGCCCCAAGTTGGAGGATCATGGTTGCTATTCTCCTTATGGAGCCACAATGTCTGACCACCTCCCTGTAATAGTCTGGAAGCCCATACTTGAGGAAAGAAGCAAAACTGAATATACCACATTGAGATGAGAAGGTACCATGAGATCCCCGTGACTACACCTAGTAAAACATCCAATTAAACATGAGACATGTATTGTTTGGAGACAATTCTCCATGGGTCTTCGAGGTTTCTACATGTCTTGTAAGTTAAAACAATGAAAGCTTTTGTTTCATATTGATTTGTCAAAGTTGTTTGTATAGTAAAAAGCCTTGGAAGATAGGGATGATGTTTTCCTCCAAAGAAAGGCAGGTTTATTTGATGTTCAGAATAGTAAAGATAATATCTCCATACACAGCAAGGTTTGACTTGATTTTTGAGCAGCATCTGTAGAAGTCAGGGTTTCTACCTGGGTTACTCCCTGTCCTCTCTGCTGGATTTGAGAGGACAAAGAATACAAGAGTGAGCATGAAGCCCCGTGTTTGCTGTACAGTGAGCAATAAAGCCTTTTCCTCTGACTCAGGAGCTGAGGTCTTTGCCAGCATCTATGAAACTATGGCAAGTTAGTTCCCATGACAGGGAATAACTCAGATCCTATACACTCAGTTGCGTTTTTGACGTTCAATTCACTTGATTTTTCATCAGTAAATTAAGTATTTTCATATTTATTAGCTTCATTTAAAACTAAATTTCATGTTTATATATTATGACACAAATTATATAAACACAGAGACTGACCTAGTAATTCTAAAAATGCCCCCCAGATTATTCTCATGAGAATCTCCAGGTCTATCTATTAACTGCATATCTCTGATTCACACATCATACTTATGGTAACTAAATCTTTGCGGGTGGCGTAAAGGTATCTGTAGTTTAAAAAAGTATCCTCAGGAAATTCTAAAGCACTTTCCCTTTCCAGCTATTATATTACTTTGATTTTTAAATTTAAATGTGGCTCATTGAGAAGCATTTCTTAGACAAATAGATTTGCTTAGGAAAAAATGGATTAGCGAGAAGGAATTATCAGCTTACTAGCTCTGTCAAAACAAACACTAAGCTTTACACTTAAAAGGATTTTTTTTCAAGTTTCTAAGAAGTCTATGATAATACTGCCATCACTTTATATTTTTAGGTTTGTGAGTGCAGCTCTTAAAAGGTTGCCTTTAGTTTTTAAGACTTCTTTTTTTTAAGCTATTGTTTACTTCCTCTGCAGTAGGTACATATCACCAAAACAGTGTTGCTGAGTTGTGTATTTGACTTACAAGTGCAAACTATAACATTTTGATAAGTAGGAATACATAGAAGGACATTGCTACATTATCCATCTTATTTGCTAACAAAACCACAATTACTGAGTTAATGCAAAGGAGTGAAAAGGGGATAGCTATGGATTAAATTTTTTCTCTTTTTCTTCTAACTTTTGATATTTTAAATAACATTTTTGAGTCTGAAATGACATAAAATGGCCATGATTAACTTACGCATCCTAGACAGCCTGCCTGTTACATAATCTAAGTTTTAGCCTCTCATTTTAATGGGATATGTAGTCAAGTTCATAAATACAAAATATGAAGACATTTTAAAAATTTTAAATTATTGCATGATCTACATCTAGAACAAGGTGTTAAAGAAAAATGCCCAAATACATTTATAAGATTAGATACCTTCATCATAATTACTAATTGATAACACTATCTAACACTATCTATCTGGTAAATATCGTATATACTTTCTCTCTCTCTCTCTCTCTCTCTCTCTCTCTCTCTCTCTCTCTCTCTCGGAGAGGTTTTTGCTATAGGGCACTTGCACTCACCAGAAAGACAGAGAGAGACAGAAAGCGAGAAATCACCCCCTCCCCCCCCAGGAGGAATGGCCAATCCTTTCTCCTCTGTTCTCCGCTTGAGATCTTGGGCATGCAAGCACATGCACCCGATGTGAGTTTAAGCCACCGGGTCTGGGACTTTAACCTCAGTAGACTACATGGGAGTCCAGCAACATAGCCATTATGCCTATTGCTGGTCCTAATATCATATACAATTTAATGAAGACACACATTCAAGGACTTAGGATATCGTTAGGCATATCTCCTTAAGGCTAATTTAAAAATTAATATTTTTCTAAATGGTTCACAAAGCATCATCAGTAATAATTGTCCCTCTCACCACCATGACTTTTGGAAATTAGTGCACGTAATTTCCAAAATAAGAGTTCTTTTACTGACTTGGGTTATCTTACTGTAACTTGGACAAATGGTGCTTAGATTTTTTTGGCTACTATTTGCAATGTCTGCTTCTATAAATATCAAACTCAGAATGACTTAAAGGTAAACAGTACTTCTAAATAATCTATTTCTAAATTTCTTGAGGCAGTTAAAGGAATAAATAGGTATGCTAATTTTACCCATGGGTTTATATCTTTCCTATCTCTATGAAAATCTTAATTTAGTAAAATGTGCATGTGCTATTGAATTCTGAAAAAAGCATACAAACATAGCTACCATTTTTTAAAAAGTAGTGTGTTACTAATTTAAAAGCAATCTGTAAGTTAGAGAGAATTAAAAACTCACGAGTCAATGTACTTTTTTTTAAAGTCTGTCTCAGATATCCATGCACTGGGCATGCTGCACTTGATAGAACTGGAGCAATCTGACTTAGATTTGGCTACATATGAAAGGAAAAAGCTCAGGATTTAAACGAGATTCTCTTTATTTATTCTCTCCCAAAGAGCAAATGGAAGTCTGGGTTCACTGTTCATGTGGGTGCGTCAGATGTTCTGACAAAAACTCATTTCATTTCAGACTGCCTTCCACTTCATGTTAAAAGGACCCATGAGTGTGACACATAGCAGGAAAGAGAAATACTTATGGGACTACTTCCGTTTTAAAAGAAATGCAAAAAAAAAAAAAAAAAAAAAAAAAAAAAAAGGTTTTCAACGCTATAGCACATTTCTGCCCACCACTTATTTAAAAATTGTAGACTCCTGGGAACCAGCAGTTAGCGTAATGGCTATGTCGCTGGACTCCCACATAGTCGACCGCGGTTCGTGTCCCAGACCCGGTGGCTTAAAACTCATGCCGGGCGTGTGTGCGTGCGTGCCCAAGATCCCAAGAGGAGAATGGAGGAGAAGGGATTGCGGCGTGACCATCCCCCCTGGGGGGTGATTTCTCGCTTTCTGTCTCTATGACTCTCTGTCTGTCTGGCGAGCGCACACGCCCTATAGCGAAAAACTCTCCAAAAAAAAAAAATTGTAGACTCCTGGTCACATTTGACCACAAAGCAGTGGGAGAGCAGAATTTCGACTTTTATTTCAAATGACAAAATTACTAGCTAATAATAGGAATTTTTTACTACCGAGGAAAGAAATGGTTGATGTAGGAGTAATCTATTAGAATCTCTCCCATAGGGCCCAGTGTGTCGGCACAGGTGGTAAACTCCACTGTGTGACACTGGGCCATACAAGAAGACTCCGGGTACAGATTCAGGTTGACTTAAACACACATGGGGTGCACCTGGGATTGCCTGTGGTCCAGGCTGACTGGAAGACTATGGGAGGGTCATTGCAAGATGAGATTCTGTCAGGAGGGGCCTGTCTGTCACTCTTTCTCTCTCTGAAGAAATAAATGAACAGCAACAAGAAATTCCCCACATATATTAAGTGAAACTACTGGGAGGAGAAAAAAAGAAGACAATTAGCTACCCATAGTGCAGTAGTTAAGCCCTGTGCATAGGCAGCCGGATTCCACATAGATAGCTGGTTTGAATCCCTGCCCAGGTGGCTTGAAGCATGTGCATGCACGTCCAAAATCCTAATGGGATGGAGAAGTGGAGAACAAAATGAGTAAGGGGTGACGATGCCCATTAGGGAGGTTCTCTCTCCCGCTCATTGTTTCTGGTACAGGCGCTCTGGCAATTGAATAAAAAAGGAAAGAAGGTGATAAAAACATGTATTCTTACCGGGAACCCCAGCATTTTGAGAAATTTTTCCAAGAACTATATTTTTAATTATTAGAAATTGTAGTTGCCTCTGGAAGAAGTAATGTAGCTCAGTTCAAAAAGAAAAAAGAAAAGAAATGAACAAACAAAAAGCCTCTTTATCATATACTTCTTGATGTGGAACTACAGGCTGTCCTCAATAGGTCATATATTATTGATATTATCTGAAATAATAATAAATGAAATATTTATTATCACTTTGGGTAAATATCCAGATGCAAAAACCCAACAGTGTAGTAGGCAGGATAATAAAATTTAAAATGATTAAGTTTTTAATCTAGAGTTGTCTTTGAGATAATGCACTCTAACTTCTTTTATAAAGCAAGAATAATGAGAAAGTGACTTGCTCTGATTCCCTGTAAAATCTGATCCCCCAAATTCAGTAATGCCTTTTTTCTCCATGTCTAATTTTTTAGTAGAGATGCTGCATAGCTATTGTATCTAATCTGTGTGTAATCTGCATCTTTCTCTGTTGTCTCTCCCTAGATACATATTGTATTTGGAATATCAAGAGAAAGAAGAGATATGCCTTTTTTTTTGATACCCAACTCAAATATATTGAGCACATAAGGAATATACCAGGCTATGTGGTAAGTAACAATAAATTCCAAACCAATTTCAGAAAGCAAAAGCAATAATGGAATAACATAATTAAATTTGTAGTCCACATTTTCTTTTAGGGAGTATAAATCAATGAATTAAGAACAAAAATCTAGTAACAGAGACTTAAATTGGCACATGACTTCAGCATTGCTGTTTCTTTTTCTCTCATGTAAAATGAAGACAGGAAGTAGATGGGTCAGGGCTGGCACGATGTTCTAAATTCCGCCCCAACCTATAACATGCACACCTGTGTGTGCAAGGTCATCATGTTCGCAGCAGGTGAAATTTCAGTCGTAATACCCTCCTTGCTAATAGAGGGAAGTAGGGCACAAACAAAAAGTAAATTGTTAATTAAATGAACCCAAGTCAGGAAGTTTTGCTGGAATCCCTATTGAAGGACTTCTGACCATAAAATTGAATGAAATTAGGAGCTACATGCCTACCCACACTTCGAAAAGAGGCTTAGAGATGTACTTTTTCGCCTAGGTATATTAATTCTCAAGAAAGCATACTTGTGTCTTGAAGTGTAAAGAAGAGATTAGACACTGGAATTACAATTAAGGGTTTTAGCCACAGTATCACCCCACAAAAAGCTTCCAAGAAATATATAACATTTAAATTTTTTTTCTGGATTCATGACAGAACTTGTATGGGTGAGAGAGAAGAGGTTAGTCAGGGCAGTTGGGTAGAGATTCAAATCGCAGTTACCACATGGGGTCTGGGCCTTGCTGAGCAGTACATTATTGTGGAGCCTAAGAGCTGGCCGGAAATATGTAGCATTGAGAGTAGTCCAGGATTTTCCAGGCTAAGATGCTTCCACAACCTTAATAAGCTGCTTAGAAATGATGAGCCTCTTGGCTCTCTGTGAGGATTTAACCCTACTGCAGCAGTTAGGAACTCTATATAGGGAGCAGTGAAATGGCACTGAATTGAAAGAATCTATTAAAAAAAAATGAAGTATTACTCTCCTGGAGAGTTTCTCTTGTAACCTTTCTAGAAAAAAACAACATTGAAACCAACAAACTTTTGGGTAAAAAAAATAGAGGATAACATTGTTTTACAGAGAAGAAAACTGCCTAAGATCCTGCAAATACATTTTTCATTTTCTTAAGAAGTATCAGATTCTACTAAAATTTTCTGAGTCATCCATATTTTAATCCCAAACCAGCACCTTCTGTAATGATTTGTTTACCTGCAACTATTAATAGCATTCAGATTTTTTCTAATAAACAATTTTCAGTACATTTCTGGTCAATTTCTTTTACTGAAATCAGACTCTGATAAATATTGTGATATTCAATGTCTCCATGGAAACAGTTTGCAAAAATGAGTCCTGATTATGATCATGGCTTGTGAACAAGAACACTAGACTTTAAAAATGGCTTTCCTGATTCTAACAGGATTTATGATACAAAGGAAAGTGTTAAATATACATATGCATTGGCATTATCCAGTATTTCTGTTTCAATGTTCAGAAAAAAATATAAAAATTCACATGTATTATTTCAAAATAAAACTTTACATCAATATATTTCCTTGGTTTTCTATCAGGTGGCACGGTAGGTTTTAAACTTACTTTCAGAATCATAAATTCAATACTAAAATAATCAATGCGTTGATTAAGGTAAAACTCCAAATTTACATCTAATGGTTAAATTCCTCATCACTTTTCCCAAAAAAGAAAGAAAATGAATGTGTCATATATTTTATCCTGTGCCATAGGAGTATAGAGTAAACCCAATTTGGTAGTTATATTGGTATAATCCCTTTACTTACTTACTAATTGGTTGATTATTCATAGCCACACACTTCATACCATATCTAATATACAGTGGGTTTCTTAAGGGCTGCCAGTGTGATAAACTGAGGAAAAGTTTTACAGTTGCCATCTATACTATCCTTTGCTTACCTTGCTTCACAAGAAACTTGTTACCCCCGTTAACATTTCCTGCCTCTAGCTGTAATATCAGAGAATAGTATGAGATGGCACATAGCACTAAATTGAATATAATCTAATGTCACCATTTGTGGTACAACTGATATGTGCTTTGGAAGGTCAGGATAAGGAGACCAACAGGGACGGGAGACATATGGGAAGTTCACAGATTTAGAATGGCTTTAGAGGATTGTAAGGGTTAAGACTACTAGAATAGGAAGGGATATTTTACTAAAAAGAACAGCCTTAACATATGGTAGTCCACATTTATAAAGGAAAGAAATGACATGAAAAATAAAATTGGCAGGGCCAGCAAGTGGTGTACGGGTTAAGGTGCTAGAGAGCTGATGGCAGTTAGAGTCTCAGATCCCGTGACTTGAAAATCACCCTGGGCACATGTGCGTAAGTGCCCCACATCCCAAGAGAGGAGAAGGGATTGTAGTGTTGCCGCCCCCAGAGGGCATGATTTCTCACATTCCCTCTCTGTTTCTGGTGAATGCATGAGCCCCATGGCAAAAACCTAAATAAATAAGTAAATAATAAAATAATAAAATCTGAAGCTTCTAGTATGAGAGTAGTGGTAAAAATATAAAACATGTACAAAGGAAAAGTATAAAAAAGTATTGTTTTTGTTTTTGTTTATTTGCAGTAGATCCTTTTTAATAGCCCATTGAATCTACAACCCATACGTCCATCATTTTAGTGGGGAAGCAACGGAGAGTTGAGTCAGGATTTCTTAGATTACGAGTACAGAGAAGGATGGCAATCATCGAAAGTAAAACATCGATGTCAGTTTAAGATTAGGGAAGCACGTGCAGGATCACTGGTAATGAGTCAGGTGAATATGCACCCTGTCCCAAAGGGAACGCATGGCTGAAACACTTGATGCTCCACCTGTTAGACATGGGCCTCATTATGCAAGTGTCCTGGCTGAAATTCATCTAGAAAAAGAAACTTGAAAATTCTCTCCCTTCTAAATTCCACAGTATTTCTAACATATCTTCCCAACTTAGAAGCTAAAAATGATCCCTTCTGCCACCATTTTAAGTCCAGTTTCATACAACACTCCGCAGCCCACGCTGATTTGACCCCCCAACTGCGCGCCATCGCCCCCTGCCCATAGTGTCGCAGCGGTGGAGGACGTGACCGAGCGAGCACAACATAGAATTTGCGGAAGGCAGCATCCGCAGGATGACAGTGACCTGTATATTGGAGGCTTGGGCTGGGATACCAGCAAAAAAGATCTGACTGAAGATTTGGGGAAGTTGTAGACTGCACAGTTAAAACGGATCCAGTCACTGAAAGATCATGAGGATTTGGATTTGCGCTTTTCCAAGATGCTGCTAGAGATACATTTTGGAACTAAAAGCACACAAACTCTATGGGAAGTTGATAGACTCCAACAAAAGTACTGAAGTTATTAAAGGGAAAGAACCTTCCAAAGAGTGTTTTGTAGGTGGACTAAGCTCACTTCTGAAAAACAAAAGAATATTTAAGAGCCTTTAGAGAGATTAGAAAATAATAAACTTCCAATGGATACAAAAACAAATGAAAGAAGAGGGTTTTGTTTTATTATCTATACAGACGAAGAACCATTAGGGAAATGATCGGAAAGCAGATACCATCCAGTTGGTTCTGGGAAATGTGAAATCAAGGCTGCACGACCCAAAGAGGTGTATAGGCTGCAGCAACAACCATGGAAAGGAGGAAGAGGTGCCGCAGCTGGTGGAAGCAGTGGTCGGTCCTAGGGGTCATGGCGAGGTCAGGCCAGAACTGGAACTAAGGATTTAATAACGATTATGATCAAGGATATGGAAATTACAGCAGTCCTACGGTGGTGATCAAAACTGTAGTGGCTATGGCGGACACGAGTGGTAACTATGGGAACTATGGACATGGGCGGGGACACGCAGACGACAGTGGCCAACAGAGTACTTATGAGAGGCCACCACGGGAATGCAATCACCAAAACAACTACCAGCTATACTGAAGTAACGTTGGAGAAAATGGGAAGGAGATACTATAGTAACCCATCTTGCTGGACGACGGTGAAGACTGGTCTGTCGATCTAAGATGATTATTTTGTAAAGGACTTTGTAGTGTACAAGACTGTGCCTAGCTATATATAACCACCAGTAAGTTTTCTTTGTTTTTACTTTGTCCTTTGCTATCTGTGTTATGACTCAATGTGAGTTTTATGTTTGTGCAAAGTTTATTTATATGATTTCATGTTAAACGTCAAATAAGTGCTTCCTCATGTGAAAAAAAAGCTAAATGGCAATTTTTCCATGACTAAGAGTTAATAAAAATAAGTTACCAATGCAATTTTTTTTTTCTTTTTTTGGAGAGGTTTTTGCTATAGGGCGCGTGCGCTCGCCAGACAGACAGAGAGAGACAGAGAGACAGAAAGCAGGAAATCACCCCCCCAGGGGGGATGGCCACGCCGCAATCCCTTCTCCTCCATTCTCCTCTCGGGATCTTGGGCACGCACGCACACGCGCCCGGCGTGAGTTTAAGCCGCCGGGTCCGGGACTCCAACTGCAGTCGACTACGTGGGAGTCCAACGACATAGCCATTACGCTAACTGCTGGTCCCAACCAATGCAATTTTAATGTAAGTTTTAGCCTTATAAAATTCTGCGCATTTAAAAGTAGGAAAAGTAGCAAATACAATCGTTTGATGATCAACACATTTATATGTCACTTGTCTTTCAAAAAATCAGGCATGTGTGATAATTCTATACAAATAATTTATCATCTCTGGTGTAATAATGTGATATTCAAACTTGTATGTGGCATGTAGAATAGTGCATATGGGTTTTTTTTAGTTTTTTTTACTTTTTTATTTATTTTTATTTCAATTTCTTTTTTTATTATTTATTTATTTATTTATTTTTATTTACAGTTTTTAAATACATTCAATCACATTATTTAGCTTACAAGGTGATCATTTCAATATGTGAACATTTCTCCCTGGTCGAGTTGAACAAAATATAACAACACTACCTCCCTGTCTCAACAATGCTGTCTTCATATCCCTCCTCCAAATGTTCATATGGGTTTATTGGAGACATTAAATTGGCATCATTTACAGTTGAACAGAAGTTACAGTAATTTTCTTAGAGAAGCTAGAATAACTGTATAAGGCATTTTTTCTGCTCAAAACTATGAAGAAAAATAAATATCACGTGTTCTCACTTATATGTAGAAATTTTTTAAATGACCTCATAGAAATAGTGACTTGAGACTTTTACAGGCCAGGAAAGAAACAGGAGGAGAAAGGTAAAGGAACATTGATTAATGGCAACAAAATTACAGATAGATATAAGGAAAAACTTGTAGTGTTATAAAATACAATCGAGTGAATATAGTTAAAATCAACTTACTGTATATCTCAGAGTGACTAAAAGAGAGAATTTTTAATGTTCTCAACCTAAAGTAATGACAAATGACTGACATGCTGGATATACTAATTAATCCAATTTGATCAATATGTATCATACTGAAGTCAAATTGCATACCACAGCTATGTACAAGTAGTACATGTCATTAAAAAAGAAAATCTAATAAAGACAACAAAAATGAATGTATTTACAAATGTGTGTATGTAAAATGAAAACCATAGGAAGAAATTACATCTTTGCAGATCATTTTGTGAAACCCAGTTCACTTAATTTTAACATAAAAAGCCTGCCTCACAGAACAATCGGCAATTTCAGCTCAGCCTGAGTTCAATGGAACATTTGTTAAGTTGAACACAGTTGAGTAAAACCACACGAATGTATGGCTTGATCCAACAGATAATCAAGCATCATCATAGATTTCTGAGCAGGATGGTAATGTGATCAAATAATTTTAAGATATTAGTATAGGTGAGTGTTGTGGTTATGAACTATGCAGAATTGAAGTAATGATGTCCTGAACTTGGAATGTAAATAGTAGAAAAGAAAGCAACAAAGGATCAAAGAGAGATTTTTAAGACTTAAAGTGTCTGGACTTGGATGATCTTGGAACTATTGGAATAAGCAATATGAAAAGTTGTAACTGACCTCTTCATTTTGAGCCTGAAGTATAGAATAGTTGCCCGTGCCATTGTAAGATACAGAAGATTTTTAAAATGCAGAAAAGGTATAAATTAGGAGCTAATTGTTCAACTAATGACAACCTCTATTTCAGGACAGAGTGAGATGTCAGGTAGAAATGCTATGAACACAATAATATCATGCTCTGAAGACAGGAGGAGTCAAGATTAAGATTAGAATTTGAGAGTTTTAACAGAGAGGCGAAGAATAAAGAAAGAGATTCATATTAGTGCTATGAAGAAGCATATAGGTGAAAAAGTCCTATAATAAAAGATATGATTAAGAAGGCTTATAGTCAATGTACGTTAGGGTAAGAGAGAAAGGAAAAAGAGAATAAGGATCAAATTATGATGTCATTTTGCATGCTAATTTTTACATTTTATTCTTACATATAAATTTTGTCCTATTTGTTCCATTAAAGGTTTTTATAGGAAAAGTGGACTGTTCATAGTAATTTATGTTTTCCTGAGTTAAAATTTAATGGGTATTTGATGTTAGAATTTCATTTGTCATTGGCCTTGGGCATTCCTGAATATTCTTGGAAAGCTTTTTGACTCTTATTCTCACTAGCTTCATAGGTTCTTTACTGAACGAGGTCATGTCAAGAAATGGACAGTTTCCCTTTTTCTGCTAACTAGGTAATGATAAAGAAAAAGTGGGACCTGTAGACATATTTTGAAAATTTCAGATTCCACCCTATCCCTTTTGCATAATAGAGTCTGGGTGCAAGGAGGGACTAATGGAGAAGGGGAAGTGAAGTTACAGCTTCTGAGTGGGGACACATGAATTTGTGGTGATGCTGGTAGTGTTAAGAATTAAGGCCCTCAACAACTGAGGAGTGAAGATCTTAGATTCTGGGACATTCAGGTAGTGGGGAGGGTCACTACACACACACATGAAAGTTCTCTCTGTCCTTATATGTAAGACTGCTATGTGAATCAAGGAGCAGCTAAGATGGGCAGGGTGACCTGCTGTTAGGTTTGTCATCTCTGTCCACAGTATCTAAAAGCAGAAAAAGCCATCTAGATGTGACTAATCCTGAGCTATACAACTTTGTGGTTGACAGTAGCCCTCACTGTCAATGTGGGAGACACATAGAGTGACCCAACTTTCTGTTTGAACAATGCAAACTCATGTATTTCTCCTTCTGTCATATGGGATAATTGAGGTTGCAAGTACTCAGCCACTTGCCCACGTGATTTATCCAAACAAGCAAGCATGACAAGCTAGCGCAGCCTGGAGCGACCAGTGCACCTTCAGTTACATGTTTGTGTGTGAGGAAGAGTCAGCCTTAAAATACCCTTCATTAGGTGTAAGGGTTGCTTTTCAGCTCATTTATTAGCCCAATAATTATTAATTATTGACAGTGACACCAAAGACCAACAGATCTGTTTAAACTCCTGTGCGCCTTGGTCATAACGGATAATAACGTGCCCTCAAACTATATATTGGACGTCTAAAATGAGACCTACCGTTCCTTGCTAACACTTATTCATGGGTGGCTGATTCTTTGTCTTTCAAAGCATGACTGAAGTCAATACTGAAGTTTGTCCTGATGCTTGCAGTCCTATTGATTGTATCTGGAACACTAAATGAGACAAACTGAACAGATTTGGGGCCAGCCTCTGCTTGTTATATTAATCAGAGTGGTTGAGAGAGTGGCATACTCATCTTGAAAATGTGAGTCCTGCCAAGAACTGATAGGGCAGGGGCTAGTCAGACCTACTGTAGACTTCGAATGTCCTTCCTAGTTTTTGCTGGGTGTGCTAAGAATGCAGAATTCTGCCTGCACTTCACCTAGGTCATTTCTTAGCACACACTTCGACAGGTGATGAAATAGGCACAGCCACCTCTGCCACCCACATGCACCCTCCCAAAGGCAGACTCGAGTTTGTTCTCTTTACTTCAAAGGAATAGATTCTCTGAGTTCAGAGTCCCCCTCAGGTAAGACAGCACATTGAGTAAACAAAGTTTTCCTTTAAGTAAAAAAGTCTTCTGTCTGCATTTAGGAGTCTTTTGCCTAGTTCTAAGAAAGTACTAAGACAACCACTTAGCTTGTAAATAGGGTAAAATTTCAGCCCCTTCACCATTCTTGACAAAAATAGTTGTGTCCTTGGCTATTGACAGGAAAATTCATCATTGCAATGATGTCCAATAATTTCTAGCTATGACAATAAATGTCAGAATGTGAATTTTTATACCTTCTTAAGACTGTGTTTAGGATTTGTGTAATGTAGATAAATCATGTAAGTTCCTGATCCCTCATCTTTCTCTCTCTGTTTTATGTAGATAATAATAGAGATAAATTTGTAAATTTAAGTCTTAAGTGCTTTGGCATGTTTGAATTTAAGATCGTTTTGTGCATGAAACTAAACAGCAAGTTTTTCACTATCACAAAATTTGTAAAGTCTTTTATTTCTTGATATCTTTATTCTCCTCCATCAATTTTCTATAAACTTTACAGATCATAGAATGCTACAAAGTTTGAGAACTAAATGAAAAATAGCTTCAAGATCAGCAAGTAATTTTTAGAAAAAGTATTTGTAAAAATTACAATAATCTACCTTATGCATGTTTGGGTTATCAAAGTGCATCCCTATTGAAAAACACTTTTCTACTTAGCTAACTCTAGAAACACTGGCAATATTGCCCGTTATATCCCTCAGTTTTGAGGACAAAAAACACATAGAGATAGGTGACTTAACTTTTCCTTTTTAACCTAACCTACTTGCTTTCTTTCTGTCTTCCCTTTTTATACCAACCCTTACCAATCACATCAACCAGGGAACTAGTATCCACATATGTTTGTTTGGATCCTAATTTCTAAGAATGTCAATTTTAGAAATGCCACTTCAGAAATTGAAGGCTGAAAAATATGCTTGAGTTCTAAGGAAGATTACAAAAATTATTTGGATTGAAACTTTTTATATTATAATTCTTAATAACATTTTTTTGTAAAAAAAATTAATTTTGCAAAAATGCTACAGTTACCTAAAGCATATTTATTTTGTAGGCTTCCAAAACTAAGTGTCACATTCCAGGTTGATTAAGACATCACAAATTGGACCGGCAGTTAGCGTAATGGCTATGTCGCTGGACTCCCACGTAGTCGGCCGCGGTTCAAGTCCCGGACCCAGTGGCTTAAACTCACGCCGGGTGCATGTGCGTGCGTGTCCAAGATCCCGAGAGGAGAATGGAGGAGAAGGGATTGCGGCTTGGCCATCCCCCCTGGGGGGTGATTTCCTGCTTTCTGTCTCTCTGTCTCTCTCTGTCTGTCTGGCGAGTGCACGCGCCCTAAAGCAAAAACCTCTCCAAAAAAAAAAAAAAAAGAAAAGAAAAAAGACATCACAAATTAATTCTCTCACAGTTCTGGATAACAGTAGTCCAAAATCAAGGTGTTACCTGGGCAAAGGTCTCTGTATGATCTCTAAAATCTTTCCTGGCCTTTTCCAGCTTCTAGCTATTCCTTGACTTGTGCTATGTAATTCCAATCTCTTCCTCCAAATCCTGTTGGTATTCTCCCCTCATGTTTCTCTCTTCCTCTTATATAGACAACTATGATGTGGATTAAGGCCCACCCACTCCAGTGTGATTTTATCATAATGTAATTTCATCTTCTATGACCATATCTCCAAATAATGCCACATTGTGAAGTATTAGGTATTAGCATGTCAACATTTATTATGGATGAACAAATTTCAACCCCATCTAAATCTGGAAATCCCCCAAATCCAAGTCCTTCCCATATACAAATTAATTCTCCCCATTCCAAAATGCCCCAAAGTCTTAGTCAACATCACCTCAACTTTAAGAGGAAAAAAAAGCATTTAAATATTACTAATTCAAAATTACAAATATCATTACCTAAACCAGTATAAGTGAACTTGAGATGTGATTCATTCTGGGTCAAAATTCCTCTTTATCTGTGAACATATGAAACTAGACAGTAAGTCAACTACTTCCAAAATAAAATGCAAGACAGGTACAGAATAAAAATTCCAATTCCTAATGGAGAAACTGGGGGAAAAGAGAAAAGGCATAGGTCTTAAGTAATTCCAAAATTTAGTATGGCAAATTCTGTAAGTTGCCAAGGCCTGAGAATAATTCTTTGTTGCTTGATATTGTATCTCTTGACTTGTCAGAAAAGTGGTTCTACTGTCTCGTTCCATTTAATTTTCCTCTACTACTCTCATTCAGAAGTGTCCCTCTGGGGGAACCAGCAGTTAGCGTAATGGCTATGTCGCTGGACTCCCACGTAGTTGACCGTGGTTCGCATCCTGGACCCGGTGGCTTAAAACTCACACTGGGAGCGTGTGCGTGCGTGCCCAAGATCCCGAGAGGAGAATGGAGGAGAAGGGATTGCGGCGTGACCATCCCCCCTGGGGGGTGATTTCTCGCTTTCTGTCTCTATGTCTCTCTCTGTCTGTGTGGTGAGCGCACGCGCCCTATAGTGAAAAACCTCTCCAAAAAAATAAAAGAAGTGACCCCCCCTGATAGCCAACCTTGGTACAACTCTTCACTTTTGAGTGGTACCTGTATATTGTATAGAGTCATCTGTAAGCCAGATCTCAGATTTCTTTTTCTCAATCAATTTATTGTAGGTAATGCCCTATGAAGTCACTGGTATAGGTTGGGAGAAAGAAAGTAGTTGACAAGACTGGGGTTTATTAACATTTAGACACTTCTCCATATAACTTTCTTGTGCTTTCAGGGCCTGTTAAAGCCCAATCTCACATATGCTACTTTCATTTCATAAGGGAGTGACACTATACCCATCCAACTCTACACCTTGGTGAGTCAGAGATCACTAAGATCATGATGAGAGGCTCAGTTTGCATGGTAACTTGGTGGTTCATCTTTGCGAGTTCAGTCTCTACTAAGTTTCAGTACTAAGGCTCAGGATTTCAGCGTATTAATTTAAAAGACAATTCAACCTATAAGAACGTGATACTTTTAACAACAGTGAATATATCCATTTTAACTGAGTTACTGCTATCTTTAGCATTTTGAGTGTATTGTCAATGTAATTATAGCTTTGTCTCTTTTTAGTGATTGATTTTTTAAAAATTAGACAATAAATTCCAGGTCCAAGTGTTTACTTTTGCTGACTCACATAGTGAGAAAATAGAAGGTCTTACAAAGTTGTTCATTTAAATTTCAAAATGCTTTAATTAAAATAATGTGACCTAGTACCAATAATTATTAATCCATTTACTCTATGAATATTTATATGTTCCTAGTATATTCCAGGCAGAGCCCTAAATGCTAGGATATCATAATGATCAAAATAGACAGGGCTCCTACTTCTTTGGTTCTTTCATCCTAGAGATGTGAGACAGATAGTAAAAAAATGAATTAATGGACCAGCTGGCAGCATGGTGGGTAAGGCAGATGGATTCCGTATGACTGACTACTGGTTCAAATCCTAGACCTAATGTGTCAAAAAACGCACTGTGAATGCATGTGTGTGTATATGTGTGTGTAAACTCCTGACAGCTGAATGGAGGAGAACAGAATGTGGTTTGGCCACACCCCCGGGGGAATACTGTCTCTCTTTCTTTGTCCAGCATGCACATATGCCCTATAAATCTTTTTTAAAAAGTGTATTAAAAATATATGACCTTGGGACCAGCAGTTGGTGTAATGGCTATGTTGCTGGACTCCCATGTAGTTGACCACAACTCAAGTCCTGGGCCCAGTGGCTGAAACTCATGCCGGCCACGTGCACGTGTGTGCCCAAGATCCCAAGAGGAGAATGGAGTAGAAGAGATTGTGGTGTGGCCCTCCCTGCTGGAGGCGTGATTCCTTGTTTTCTGTCTCTCTGTCTCTGTCTTTCTGGCAAGCGCACGTGTCCTATAGCAAAAATCTCTCTCAAAAAAATATACATATATATAAATATATATAGATATATATATATATATATGACCTCCAGGTTAAATAATAGTACAGTGGTGAGGCAATAGTGCTCTGCAATGATAACCCACATGAGAAATTTCTTAATTCACATCCAAAGACCTCCTTGAATACACCAGGCATGTGCACGCCTATGACCTGGGCTGGTTGAATCTGGGGTGGATCATGGTGTGAAGACACTATTAAGGGTTCTTCTCTTGCCCTCTCTATCCTCTTTCTTACTCACAGAAAGAAAGAAAGAAACTTAAACAAAAATGACATAAATTCAGGTAATGATATTAATTATTTATAAAAATAATAAATTAAGTTTAAAAAAAAGCATTGTAGTTGAGTATATTAACTATATTAGCTTTGTATCAGGTATTTTACTATTTAACCAGTCATTATAATGAATCTTCACAGTATATATAGAATAAATGTATAAAGCACTTATTAAATATAAATATTATATTTTCGTTTTACAGTTGTGAAAATTGAGGCACAGAGTTCGAATAATATTTCTATAAAAACTCAAATAGAAGAGTCAACAACAAAATTTTAGTTTGTCTTATATCAGAAAGAGTGTAATTTTCTAATTACACACTACACTTGCATGGTAGTTTACCTGGCATTCAATATGGATAGTTAGCCAAAGAGTGTCCTGAAGACATAAACTTGCACTTGCTGGCTCACATTAATCTTTTTTTCCTAATTTCTACTATTTGTATTATGTAACTTGTGCTTTATGGCAATCTATTGTACTTTTGGTTCTATAATTATGCTGCATGTTTTGATCATAATACATTCATATGTATTTGTTTTGTCTTCATAAGAAAAAGTGTATTTTCATATAGGCAAACAATTTGAATTAGAGAAAAATATAGTAAAGTATTACAGTGGTTATAGCATCCCCAAATACCTATATCCACTAACATTTCTATTTCCCCACATAAATAAACAATTCTAAAATTTAAATGGAATTACAAAATGATCCTAAGAAAAAGGAAAGAATAAAGCTAGAGGCATCACACTACCCAACTACACAGTGTACTACAGACAATAGTATCCAAAACAACATGGCACTAGCACAAAAACAGACACATAGACTAATGGAAAACATAGACTAATGGAAAATAATAGAGGTCCCCCAAATAAATCTAAGAACATACATCCAGCTTATATTTGACAAAGTGTTCATCAGTTAAAAGACAATATGTAGAGGAAAAACTCAAAATATTGGACTAGAAAAATAACTTTTAATTAAGACTACAAAAGCACAGGAAATAAAAGCAAAAAAAAAAAAGAAACAAAAAAACAAGCAAATAAACAAACAGAATTGAGATTACAATAGAGATTATACTGAACTAAAAAGCTTCTGCACTACAAAAGAAATAATCAACAGAGTGAAAAGACAACCTACATAATAAGAGAAAATATTTGCAAGCTATGTATCTGACAAGGGACTGATATCCAAAATATACAAAGAACTTGAACAACTAATCAGCAAAACCAAAAACAATCCTATTTAAAAATGTGTAATCAGTCTGAACAGATATCATAGAAGGCATACAAATGACCAAAAGCATATGAAAAATTGCTCAACAAATACAAATCATCAGAGAAATGCAAAACAAAACCATAATGAGATGTCACCTAACCCCAGTTTAAAAAACGTATCATTAAAAAAAGAAACAAGAATAGAAAATGCTAACAAGAGTGCAAAGAAGAGGAAATATCTCATAGGATGTAGGTGAGTATGTAAATTATAATAGCCATTCTGGAAAACAGTATGTTAGTTTCTCAAAAATGAAAAACACAACTACCTTAAGATTCAGTCATTTCATTTTTGGGTATTTATCATAAAGAAAGAAATTCAAGATGTCAAAGAGATATCTGCAAATCTATATATTTATTGTAGCATTATTTATAACAGCAAAGACATGGAATCAACCTATATGTCCAATAACTGATAAATAAAGGAATTATGATGTAAATACCCAATGGAATATTGTTCAGTCAAAACATATTAGGAAATTCAGTCTTCTGAGGCAACCCCTGCAGGAAATTATGAAAAACGAAAAGCCAGACACTGTAACATAAGCATTTTATGTTTTAACTCATTCGTGGAAGCTAAGAGAGTTGATCACAAAGAAGTGGTGAGTGGATTGGTGGATACCGGAAACTGGGAAGATGGGAGCAGGGAGGAATAAAGAGAACCTGGTTAACAGATATAAAATTTCAAGTAGGTAAGTAGAATCAGATCTAAAGTAATACAACACAGCAGAGCAACTAATTTACAACAATTCAATGTGTATTTTAAAACAATAGAAGAGAGAATTTCAAATGTTCACAAAATGAAGATAAATGATTGAGATGAAGGATGTACTTATCTCTGCTTTGATCATTGTAATTAATATCACATTGCCCACTATAAATATGCACAACTATAGTACATCAAATAAAAATTATAATCAAACAAAACAAACAACTCCATCAAGAAATTAAAAAGTCTATATAATGGATCTAAATCATAAGAAATTTATAACCATAATATATAAATAGCACCTACAATTCAGCAGTAAGAGGACAAATATACCCATTTAAAAATGGGCAAGGGGCCTGCCGGCAGCATGGTGACTACAGGACTGAACTTTCATGTTGCCGACCGTAGTTCAAGTCCCGGATCCGGCAGCTCAAAACTCACATCAGGAGCTCTGCATGTATGCCCAAAATCTCAAGAAGAGAATGGAAAAGAAGGGATTGCAGTGTGGCTATCCTTTATTTGAAAGGTGGGTATTTCTCACTTTCCCTCTCACTATCTCTCTCTGTTTCTCTCTGGCGAGCACATAAATCCTATGTCAAAAACCTTAAAAGTAAATAAATAAATACAAATGGGCAAAGGAATTGAATATAAATTTCTCCCAACAAGATATACAAGTAACCAATAAGCACATTAAAAGATGTTACCTTTCATCAGGAAAATGTAAATTATAATCACAATACTATCCCATTTTATGCCCACTACAATAGCTATCTAATTTTTGTAAGAAGACAATAACAAGTGTTGACAAAGATGAAACCCACAAATACTGTTAGTGAGAAGGTGATATGGTATGGCCACTTTTCAAAACAGTTTGGGAGTTCCTCAAAAGGTTAAACAAGCAATTATGTAAAATATTAATTTTACTCCTAGATATATATTCAACAGAAAGGGCTTAGTTCTACACAAAAATCTGTATATAAATATTCTTAGCAGAACTTTTCATAATAATCAAAGAGTATAATGAAACAAATGTTCAACTGATGAATAGTAGAATAGTAGCTAAGAGATGTTTCGATGGCTTGAGCATTGTATCTCAACAAAATCTTGTGTTATAACTTAACAACAGCATCCAATGATACAGTTTTGAGGGATGAGCCCTACTGGGAAGTATTTGAGACATAGGGCAGGAGGATCCCACATAGATAATTAACACAGGCTTCTAAAGAGAGTGTGTTTTCATTAATAAGTAACCACTAAAATGGGTTGTTTGAAAAGGCAAGTGGCTGTCCATGGGAGTCTCCTTCTTTGAATGCACCCAGTGCCCTTTCTGCTTTTTCTGTCATGTTGTGACATATTACCAGTAGCTAGCCAGGAGATCTAGCCCCATGCTCCTGGGCTTTCCAGCTACCAGACTCATGTCTTTTCCTTATAAATCCGGGACTTTCTGTTACAGCAACACTAGTGAACTGAGACAGATGGTAGATCCATAAATGGAATATTATTCAGAAACAATGTATATGCTAGAGCATGGCTGACCATGAAAATAAGCTTAGTGAAAGAAGCCAGTCACAACAGGATACATGTTGTATAATTCTGTTCATATAAAATGTTCAGGGAAGGGATAGCTATAGAGACAGAAAGCACATTAGTGGTTGCCAGAGTACAGAGAAGGAGGGATAAGGTAATGAAATATTTAAAAGTAGATAGTGGGGATGGTTGCACACATCTTTGAATATATTAAAACAAACATTAAAATGGGTGAGTTTTATGATACAAAAATTTTATTTCAATTAAGCTGTTATATTTTTACAATGAAGCATACACCCTGGTGCTTTATCTTTTTATTTATTTATTTATTTATTTATTTATTTATTTATTTATTTTTTATTATTTTTTTATAGATGAAAAATATTTTATTTATGAGAAAGAATAATTCCTAACATAATTGGCTAGGTACTCGGGAACCAGTAGTTAGCGTAATGGCTGTGTCGCTGGACTCCCACGTAGTCGACCGCAGTTCGCGTCTCGGACCCAGTGGCTTACAACTCATGCCGGGCGCGTGTGCGTGTGTGCCCAAGATCCCGAGAGGAGAATGGAGGAGAAGGGATTGCTGCGTGACCACCCGCCCTGGGGGGTGATTTCTCGCTTTCTGTCTCTATGTCTCTCTCTGTCTGTCTGGCGAGCGCACGCGCCCTATAGCGAAAAACCTCTCCAAAAAAAAAAAAAAAAAAAAAAAAAAATTGGCTAGGTACTCAAATTTCAGAGTAAAAATACAGATGTTCCTAAATGAAAACATACTTCTATTGTCACTTAGATTGAGGCCGAATAATGTTACATAAGATAAATATTCTTTTTTTTTTTCTTTTTTTTTTTTTTTTTTTTTTTTTTTTGAGAGGTTTTCGCTATAGGGCGCGTGTGCTCGCCAGACAGACAGAGAGAGACAGAGAGATAGAAAGCGAGAAATCACCCCCCAGGGGGGATGGCCACACCGCAATCCCTTCTCCTCCATTCTCCTCTCGAGATCTTGGGCACGCACGCACACGCGCCCGGCGTGAGTTTAAGCCACCGGGTCCAGGACGCGAACCGCGGTCGACTACGTGGGAGTCCAGTGACATAGCCATTACGCTAACTGCTGGTCCCAAGATAAATATTCTTAACAAGCAAATAAAGTATTCAGTCATTGGGATTTTATTTTGAAGTGCTACTTAATTAAAAGAATGAGGCCTAGAAAAATGCCTTAAATTTTTAAATCAAATTGTTCACTACTCCTTGGGCTGGGAAATGGTGGTGGAGAAGAGAAGTAAGAGGGTAGCCTTTGGTTAACCAAAAACTTCGGTTCCTAAGTGTAAGTGGAAGAACATGGACTTTGTAATAAGCAAAATCTTGGTACTAATTCCCTCTCAACTTGCTATGTGTGTGATTGTGAAAATAAGTTAACATGTCTGATTCTCAGTTATTTCATTTGAAAAGTAATATAATAACAATTACAATTAAATAATGTCTGTAGTGCTTACTAATGATGATAGTGAATTTGGGGTATTACAAGAATCACATATATGATGAATATTTTTTCTTTATTTCCTTTTATTTACAATACCTAGCACAGTGTTAGGAACATAATTAGAGCTCAAAAAAGACAATTTGTTTTTTTCTAATTGGAGTTCAATATAATGCAGACATATGCAAATACAATAATACTTATCTCTGAATTCCTTAAGTTTTATAAATGCTTCACCATTAATTTTTCTTGCACTTCTTTGTTTAATTTGTCTTTGATTATGTGTTTCATTTCTCTCCTGCTGTGAGTCTATACATTATTTATCCTTGACTGTTACCAATTAGCATCACAGAAAAGAATGCTTGATTTGCTATAATTATCATTCATAACTGCAAAGATAAAACTGGATAAAAATCAAGACTATTAGAGCAAAATGGAACAAGATATGTGGCTGGACTCTGAACTTTCTAAAGAGGAATAAAATTAATGGTTTAGGAAAAAGAGCAGCAGGAATCTTTTGTTTCCCCCTACTTAAAAAATGTATGTGAAACATCCTCCCCTGTAATAAGTAATAAAAGCAGTTAAATTGATGGAAGTGGATTAGATATATATTGTTTGCAGAATCATAGTAACAACCACAGAAATCATAATGAATAGAAGCCAGGCAAGAAAGTATTGATTATGTACTATTGTTACATAGTTTTTACATATGAACTAATCTAAAATTCCTGGGTAGGGACCAGCAGTTAGTGTAATGGCTATGTCGCTGGACTCCCATGTAGTAGATCGTGGTTCAAGTCCTGAAACTGGTGGCTTAAACTCACGCTGGGCATGTGTGTGTGTGGGCGTGCCCAAGATCCCAAGAGGAGAATGGAGGAGAAGGGATTGCGGCGTGGCCATCGCCCCTGAGGGAGGGGGTGATTTCTCGCTTTCTGTCTCTCTTTCTCTCTCTGTCTTTCTGGCAAACACACACGCCCTATAGCAAAAACCTCTCTAAGAAATAAATAAGTAAATAAAACACCTGGATAGATCTTTATTTTCTTACATGTTTATTAGTCATTTGATAGTTTTTTTTTAATTTATTCATTCATTTATTTTCATTTGACCAGAGAGAGACACTGAGAGAGGGAGAAAGTGAGAAAGCAGACCACCAGGCTCAGGACTCAAACCATGATCGGCCATGTGGGAGTGTTCAGCGCTTTAACTACCATGCCACATGCTGATTCCCAGTTTGGGGCATTTTTTTAATGTCTCCTTTTAAACTGGCAATCAGATTCTCACTGACTGAAGGAAAATTAATATATAATTGCATGAACCTTGTACTGACAAATTCAATAAGTTCACTGTGGCAAAGGATACTGGTTATCTTCACAGAAATAATACGTAAGTAAATGGTCACTCAGTTTAAAATAAATAAATAAATAAACATTATAATACATTTCTCAGCATCTCTGGTGGTTGTATGTTTCTAAACTCTGACCTATGAGATGTCAGCAGAGTTAGAGTGTACCTCTACTGTAACCAAGGCCCAAGGAGACAGTCTGTTTCCTTGCCTTTCCCAGCTTCTAGAGGTCTTCTGAATTCCTTACTTACAGTCACATCCATCAGCTTCAAGCCTAGCAGGTATTACCTTCAGGTCTCTCTCTGACTCTGACACTGACTCTTCCATCTTACTCTTTCAATTATGATGATGTTGGATAATCCAGAACAATGTTTTCAAATTAAGGTGAGCAGATTAGTAATTTGAATTTGTAATCTTCATTCTCTCTTGCCACATAATGTAACAAATTCACAGGTTCTAGGAATTAAAATGCAGACACCTCTTTTTTTTTGGAGAGTTTTTTTTCGTTTGTTTGTTTGTTTTTTGTTGCTGTTTTTTTTTTTTCTTTTTGCTATAGGGCACGCACGCTTACCAGAGAGACAGAGAGAGACAGAGAGAGACAGAGAAAGCAAGAAATCACCCCCTGCCCCCCGCCAGTGGAGATGGCCATGCCGCAATCCCTTCTCCTCCTTTCTCCTCTCGGGATCTTGGGCATGCACGCACACGTGCTTGGCGTGAGTTTAAGCCACCGGGTCTGGGACTAGAACTGCGGTCAACTACATGGGAGTCCAGCGACATAGCCATTACGCTAACCGCTGGTCCCAAAATGCAGATATCTCTTTAAGAAAAGAAAAGTGACTATGTTGCTGGACTCCCATGCAGTTGACCACCGTTCGAATCCCAGACCCGGTGGCTTAAACTTACGCTGGGCACATGTGTGTGCGTGCCAAGATCCTGAGAGGAGAGTAGAGGAGAAGTGATTGCAACATGGCCATCCCTCTTGGGAGGTGATTTCTTACTTTCTGTCTCTCTGTCTCTCTCTGTCTTTCTGGTGAGTGCACACATCATATAGCAAAAACCTCTCCAAAAAAAAAAAAAAAAATAAAAGAGAGAGAGAGAGAGAGAGAATGCCAGAAATGAGAATGCCAGAAACGATCCCAGCTGGCTGGAGGTGACGATGGATCATGCCTCTCTCTGTCTCATGAGAGAAATAAATAAATACATTTTTAAAAGCTATTTATTAAGCACTATTATAATACAACAAGAATAATAGGTATTATAAATGTGGATAGCAGTGAAGAAAGCACTGAAAAATCTCTGATCTCATAAGACTTTCATTTGACTGAGGGAATAAAAAAATAATCTTTATACCATTCATTTGTCACATTCTAAACTTGCTGAATGTCAGAAAGTCTTAAAACCTAATAAGGTTATCAGTGACTGTCTGTGGATAACCTATTAGATTATGTTCCCTAGAATCCATTGTTAAGAAAGCAGGAAAGGCACATAGACATAAAGATGTATGAGAAAAACAATGGACAGTCCTCCAAAGATGTGATCTCATTTTCTTGTCTCTCCTTTAGCTTTGAAATGCAGCTCCCTACTGGTGTATTTGGCCAATATGTACATGTTTAAATTTGAATTTCATTAGTGAACCATCCTTCACAAGTTTCCCAAGGCAATAAAGAATACAAGAGTCTATGATCTAGACTTCAGAAATTTTCCAGGTAATCCCATCCTCCTACTTGCCTGATATGCTATGTAATAAGCAAAAGACTTTTATTAACAAATCCTAAATTGGGGGTCAGATTGTGGCACAGCGGCAATGCAGCTGCTCTGTAAGGCTGACCCACGTGGAAAGGGTCTGAGTTGTATTGGAGCATTCCCTGAGTACGCTAGGAGCATGCACGACCATGATCCAAGGTTGGCTGAGGTGGAGATGGACTGCAGCACGTCATGTGTGCCTGCCACTCTCTGTCTCGCTCAGTCAGAGAAGAAAAAAAGAAAGAAATTACACACCACACTGTCTGACTATTACAAGTACTGTGATTAAGGCATTTCTAAATTCATGTTGCATTTTTTCACATTAGAGATGAATGTATATAAAAATAATTATCTGACCCTTGGACCTTCTGCATCATAACATTTTTCAAGTGTTTCATCTCTACTATATTCATTTAAATTATTATAATTTTCTAATAATTATATATCCATAGTAATTTGATATTATTTATTAATAATTATCTGTTAATTATTATATATTAATTTTTATTTAGTTATTATTGTTTGTGGTTGAATAAGGGAACCTTTCCTCAATAGGGAAAATACAAGCCATAGAGATTGACTCTCTTTTATTTTCTTTGCAATGTGATATTTGTTTCAGTTTCCATGTAAGGAAGATAGACAAAATATATGTCATACCTTAAATTACATAGTTTACTTTAAATCCAATGAAATATTCATGCCTATAAAATAGTTAAAATGTAAATTGCATCATGCCATATTGGTGTCTTATTCTTCACAATATATCATCAAGTTATCAAGTCTTTTTTCTCTCTAAGCTCACACATCCATTCATTTATTTGACAGAATCACAGAAGTAGTCTCTTAGTTAAATCTTCTGGTTAAGTATCTTTAAAAGAAAAAACAACAATAAAACATGTGTCTAATGTGCTTGAGTCTCTGAGTTGAATCATTCTCTTTCAGAGATAACATCAATTTTAGGTTGCTTATTGTATTTTAGAAATAAAAAAGTATAACTTTTATCATTCAAACATCAATGGACTTTTACAGTGAAATGTTGGTAAAAAGGGTCATTCTAAATAAATGCAAGCTGCACAGCTCAGCCATTCTTTATCTCATCTCGTTTTATCATGATTCCCTGCCACCTCTACAATCTTACACTCTCCTTACTTAGGCATGATCTAGTAGTCATTAATGTTCTGTTAAAAAGCAATTAAAAGAACTGTATTTTCCTGTGATTTAATATGCTCAATTACTCTTCAAAAAGATCCACAAGTGGAACATTTCTCATGAGTGCTTTAGAAAATAAATAATCTAAGTTCATAATTACTCCCAATTCTATAAGTGAACTACTTTTTAACATGTAATTGAAGGGATACTTTTCAACAATTGGGTAAGAGATAAAGTCTTGATCTGTATGATAAAAGAAAAAAATAGAAATTGTTGTAACTATGAAAATGCAGCATTTCTAACACTGAAAATGTACTTTATTTTTTTAGAGAACAACAAATATATACATAAGAAACATGAGTTATGACGATATGAAAAACACATACAATATAATGTTACAAGCAGTATGTGATAGTTTCTATAATTGGTGGCTCCATTTTGGTACTTTCACTGTTTTGAAATATCAGTTGAATTAACTAAAGGCACTTTGATAGTTCCTCATAAAGTCTAAAGTCATAATTGGATTTTATGGAGCATTCTGAATGCTAACAGAAAAACACATGCAAATGGTTTTAAAGTAGATATTAAAAGAAGAATTGATGCAATGCAAATGCACTTATTTTGTAGTATCACTCTTAATCATAAGAAATTATACAGGACTCGTGAGAAAATAACTGTACTATTTTGGCACAGTACTTAAAATATTAAGTTGTTAAAAACTAACAGCATACTGTTTTTTATAAAAAAGTGAACTTTGGATTTCTGTTATTTTTTCTTTTTGAAAAGTAATGAATTTTTGATATCAAGCAGTTTTCATAACTGATATCTCTTACCCTGACTTTCTACTGGCTCGTTATTCTTTCCTTACTGATGTCTTTTAAGTAATAGACTCTTTCTTTTTCTTTTTTTTTTTTTTTTTGAGAGGTAGTTTGGCTTTTGTTTTGTTTTGTTTTGTTTTACTATAGGATGTGTGCAATCACCAGAAAGACAGAGAGGCAGAGAGACAGAAAGCAAGAAATCACCCCCCAAGGGGGAATGGTCACGCCGCAATCCCTTCTCCTCCACTCCATTGTCCTCTTGAGATCTTGGGCATGCAAGCACATGCGCGCGGCGTGAGTTTAAGCCACCGGGTCTGGGACTTGAACCAAGGTCAGCTACATGGGAGTACAGTGACATAGCCATTACGCTAACTGCTGGTCCCAGTAATAGGCTCTTTATAAGAGGTTTTCATCTTTGCATGCATAGATCCTATAAATCTTCTTTGCAGAGTTCTCATTTGCTTTACAAGAACATCATCACAGGAAAGATTCAGAAAATATTTTTCTAATTATCAGAAAATATTAGATGGCCTAGATTATCTTATACAAAAAAAAATTTTGTTTTATGAATTTGAGTTCAAAATAATATCTTTTGAATAGATTAATATACAACATAAAAGTTTGTCATTGAGCTATTATAATTCCAAACTTCAGCCCTAACTAACAGAGAGAAAACAATTAGTAAGGGGACCAGCAGTTAGCATAATGGCTATGTCGCTGGACTCCCACATAGTCAACCGCGGTTCAAGTCCTGGACCCAGTGGCTTAAACTCACGTCGGGCGCATGTGCGTGCGTGCCCAAGATCCTGAGAGGAGAATGGAAGAGAAGAGATTGTGGTGTGGCCATCCCCCCTGGGGGGGGGGGTGATTTCTTGCTTTCTGTCTCTCTGTCTCTATCTGTCTGTCTGGCGAACGCATGCGCCCTATAGCAAAAACCTCTCCACAAAAAAAGAAAAAAAAAATTAGTAAAATGTATACCTGCCAATATTTTTATAATATGTACAGGCCTTGGGGCCAGGATATGGCATAGCAGTAATACAACTCTACCCACATGGGAAGGACCTGGGTTCATTTCCTGGGACCTCTGTATGCATGTCAGGCACTTGTACACATACCCATGATCTGGAGTGGCTGAGATTGGGCTGGGTCATAGCATGAAGATCCTATCGGGAGTATCTGCCTCTTTGTCTCTTTTTCTCCCTCATGGAAAAAAAAATTGTTCTTAAGTTTTAAAAACACACATTATATTAAAAAGGTGAGTATTATAAAAATTTTAAATTATAGTAAAGCATGGAGTCTATTGTTAACAAAATTGCCAAATAAAAATTCATTTTATATTCATACAAACAATATTAACTGCATTTACTTTGTTTAAGAAACTAGGCTGGCACTTGGGCTCAATGAATGGAGAAAGACAAATGACAAAGTTTATTAACCCAAAGTTTTTGCTTATGAAATACCTTATGGTAGAATTGATTTAAAAAATACACATACTTAATAAACCAGATAAAGTTGTAAGGTCTTCGATTTGGGGTAATGAATTATTTTTAGTTAAAATGTATTGATTAATTATTATGCTTCTGGAATTGCATTGTTTTAGGTTAAATACATGAAATTGCTAATATCTAATTGCTTTTGACAAATAAAAGTAGAAAATTGTCCAAGGTCACAGACATGATGATGAAAGAGCTGGAAACAGAACACGGCTAAGTATTCCTGAATTGCTATTCTATGCTGGTATTAAGACTTAATAAAGGTGATAGGAATATAATTGCATCTCTACACATGTATGTTTCTTTACATAAAACATATTTTTCATTTCAGAAATTAAATTTAGAGATCTATTTTCTCAGTATTTAAATTTCAGCATTTAAAACATCTTATTTGTTTCCAATTATATCAAGGGTCATCACAGAATTTTCTAAACCAATTTTAATTAATTTCAATAGCAAAGAGCAGGTGATACTTAGTACTTGCAGAAAATGACACAAGTGTCATGTTATGACAGTGACAAAATAAAGATAGGAAACCAGTTGATGAAAATGTTTCAACCAGAAATAACAGTATAAACAAAAGCCAAGAAAGAGAGAAAGAGAAAAAGAGAGAAGGTGGGGACATGGGAATGACAAGTTTAAGGAACTGAAAGCAATTTTAATCAATGTGTTGTGGCATCGAAGGGCGAGAGAGAATGTCAGGTAGGTTAGCAAGAACAGATGATGAAAAGTCTTGCGCACAGCTAGGAAATTGACCTGAATCTAATGAAAGAAATATGGATCTGCTTTGAGGGCAGAAAAGCACCAACTATGTGGTGGCCACCATGGAAAGCAACAGGGAACTGTTTCAACAGGGACTTGACTTCTTGAAGATGGGCAATAATGTGAGATCCGGGAAAAATCGTAAGACGATTCAAGTGTTAGCTATGGTATAGGCACTAAGTATGTAATATTATGATGTGGGTATTTTTAAGTCTTAGCAGTTAACACAGTTGGAATATTATTCTCCTGAAGTTTGGAAGATAGAAATAGTCTAGAAGAAACAGGCCCTGGTAACGTGGACGATTTCCTAGACATTAAACACCAACAACATACTGTAAAACACATTGAATGAAAATAGCCGGACAGAAGCTAGTGTTAGCCCGAGAGTGTGTTGACCGATATGTGTTTCATGTCTGTGAGAGTCTTATCAGAGAATTGGGCTAAAATGGGAAAATAAAACTCTGTGTGTGTATGTATAGATACATAGAAGGGAATAGGAGGAAAAATATCTGAATAATGTAGTTTGGAACTCTGAAATGAGTTTAATATGATTTTGAGACATAATTATGTTAGAAAATTTTTTGCAAGGCAGCATTAGGTTATATAAATGTGCTTAGCTAAATGCATCAGATCAGTTGGAAACAAGCCTCATAAAGGAAACTGGAACGGATTTATTTAGAAAGACAGCAGTATGTAAAAATAATTTGTCTTGCTGAAGAATAAACTGGCCATGGAAAGTTGCAAGCAGCAATGTAACAGCTAAGGTAATTAAAAGGGAAAAAAATCAGTTCATCAGAATTACATTGAGCCTGAAGTATTACAAATTTCAGGGAGAAGACTATAGATCACCACAGAATTTTAAGGCAGAAAGAAAGGCACCCCTAACTGGAGCCATCCTCAACCCATACCCACCATGTCTAGATTGCATCAAAATACTGGCATTTTTTGATGGGGCCATGCAGACAACACAAGTTGGTAAAGAGGCTGTCTCTCATGACCTGGGTTGGGAAGAAACGGCAAGATAAAGCCAGCAGTTTACTAACTCTCCTTGTGTCATTTTTCTGGCCTGTAGTTAATTTCTCTACCGTGAGTTTTACTGTTATTATGGTACCCTGTAAGGGTAAAACATCACCCCCAACCATTACAATAAAGCCAATTAGTGACCTTGTAAGAATGTGGTTCCCTAAGACTGACAGGAGGACCAGGAAGTTTAAGACTCCCCCACCTGTCTGTTTTTAAGCCAAAATTAACATATAGATTAAGTTAGCATAAACCAAATTAGCATTAGAAGTATATGTAGACTAAGTTAGTTTAAGGCTATTTTTTGTAAATACCCCTTCCTAAAGCTACAGACCAAAATTAACTCATGCTAGGCAAAGTCAGCACATTCACCACATAACAGAGACTCAGAGATAAAACAAAAGAGCTCACTAATTGACAGACTCAGCAAATAAATGCAGAAACCCGCAGGTTTATTAAAGGAAAAGGCCTGGCTGGGACAACAGGATAAACAAACTTGAGGGCTCCAGAGAAAGATTAACTTAGCTGGGGGCTCTTATCTAAAGCAACAGGTAGTTTTCAACTACAAAGAGTTTCTCATTTATGTGCTGTTGACTATGAAAAACTGCTAATAAAACATCCTGTGTTGTCTCCTGAGCTACAAGATCATCTTCTTTTCCCATATAAAATCATAAACTCACTCTTTATTGTTGTAATGTATGAATAGTCTATATATTAACTGTGTCTTTACTTAGCAAGACAAGATTTCTATCTAGGTCTTTGCAACCAGCAATGTTATCGCCCTGGCCCAGGACTGAAACTATCAAACATCCTGCAAGCCCCCTCTTCAAAAGACCCTTCTCAGTAATCAAGATCCAAGAAGAAGATACAACAGACAAATGCCAAGAAGAAGATACAACAGACAAATGGACTTCCTCATCCTAAAAACTGTGATTGATTTTTAACTAATCTGACAAGACAAACAGCATGTTTTATAATTATTGCTTCCATGCTTTGTATACCCTGTTCCTTAGAGTAAATTTTTTACTGCCCCTCACCCATTTACTTGCATGTATCACATTTTCAATAAAAAGGCACGATGATTCCTAGCAGTCGTCACTCCTCAGAGACCGATCTCTGAGGGGTGTCCGGCATAGGATGTGCATAAAAAGGCACCGAGGCCTTTGTCTTCTGTTGACCTGCGCCGCTTCCCACGAGTCAACCCACCCCCGCCGAGGCTAGACCCCAGGCTAGACCCCGGCATTTCTTGTTGGTAAATCAATGAATAAGATTTAAGATATTAATGAAAGATTGTTATTAACAAATAATACCATGGGTTTTTCCTTTTCTATTAAGTTTCAACTTCATGAAAATGGGCAGGCTCAGGTATGCATTCAGTAATTGCTTGCCAGGTTTAAATTGAAAAGAATTATAAATAAAATACTTTAATTCACATTTTTTTCTTTAAATATCACAAATGCAAATATTCAGAAAGATTCTTTCAAATGAGGTACTATTATCTTTTGGCATTTAGCAATAGTAGGGATCCAGTAACAAGGTACTGAAGGATAAAATCAATTTGTCTGTATGAGAAAAACATTTGATCCAAGTCTCGTTCATATCTTCAAGTCCAATTTAAGTCCTCCAACTTGAACCATGCTCTCTCAAATACTTTAACATAATCTATTTCTTACTATTTGGAACCATTAGAGTAATTCATGGTTCCACAATTTTTCCTTGAAATATAGTCCACATACTACTTTTTATCATGATCAACTACGTTAAAGGTTAGCATACTTAGCAGGATCTAAGACATAGCAAACTCTGCAAAATTCTTTCTGAAATAAAATGAAACACACTAACTTGCCAATGTATTTTGAAAGTTGTATGATCTATTCATGAAGGTAAACAAGAATATGGTGCATTTGCAGTGTTAGTCCATCCCTCCACTGAATAAGTGAATGCATCAGACCCATGACTTTTAGATAGGAGAAATGGAGAGGAGACCAGAGATGACTTCAAAATGTTGTGACATTGTAAAGGCCCAAAAGGTAACAAGAGGATATGATTTGTGCAAAAGATTTTATATTTTGCATTTTTCAAAATGTTTAGCTTACTTACATGTACAGTGTGTGCAAGTTTCCAGTAAACAATTTTAAATATAATTTTTCATTCTTGCACACACCAAATATTTACAGCGATCATTTTTTGAGATGTTATGATATTTTAGGTAATAAACATCTTTATATAATGTGTCATACTTATTGACTTAAAAGCATTATTAAGCAAGTATTATTATACCAATTTAAAAATCTTAAAAATCATGTACATAACTATTCCTCCACACATACTGAGTGGAAGACTCATGATATCAGCTAACATATATCAGATTTCTAAATTCATAATCTCAATCAGTCTACTGTATATCACTACCGAATTTATCAAGTAATTTACATTTTTCAGCTATTAAACAATGAACTATAAATACAGAGACAAATAAAATATAGTATTTGACATTGGCTTGGCACAAAGGAACTAAGAAAATGTAAAAATAACTCCTATATATTGTAATAAAATTATATAAGTAAGTCAACAGAAAAAATGTACACAAATTTTGAAGAAACACTTTACTAAGAGGATATGTAAATGCCGAAGTGTAAATTAAAATATAATACATAAAACTAGCTACCAAGGAATGAAAATACTATTAATGCTAATGTGGAGAAAGGGATAAATTTCATGTAGTTCTAATAAAATTGAAAAGAAGAGCTAGATGGTGGTAATGCAACTGGATCCACTTGGGAAACGTCCTGGGTTTGCATATCAAGACCTCTCCCTGAGCATGCTGGGTACATGCCCGTGATCCAAGCCAGCTAAGACTTGGGGGTGGACCGTGGCATGGGAACCCTTAGGGGTGCTCTCTCTCTCCATTTACTCCATGTTTGTGTGTGTATGTCTCTCTCTCATGAAAGAAATAAATACGCTTTTTAAAAATTTTTAAATATATTTTAATGGAAATTTTTGAGAAATGGAGCATACATTTCCATAGAATCAAAAATATCAAATATTGGGACCAGCAGTTAGCGTAATGGCTATGTCACTGAACTCCCATGTAGTCGACCGCAGTTCGAGTCCCGGACATGGTGGCTTAAATTCCCACCCGGCACATGTGCGTGCGTGCCCAAGAACTTGAGAGGAGAATGGAGGAGAAGGGATTGTGGTGTGGCCATCCCCTCTGGGATTGGGGGGTGACTTCTTGCTTTCTGTCTCTCTGTCTCTCTCGGTCTTTCTGTGAGTGCATGTACCCTATAGCAAAAACCTCTCTCCCCCCAAAAAAATATCAAATATTAAGAATGGAAGAGAATGGATTACAGTGTGAATGCTGGTAAAGTGAATTTGGAAATTTGACATTGCCTTCAGATTCTAAATGCTTGAATAGGAGACCCACCATTTCAACTCCAAATATATACCTAATAGAAATTTGTATCTATTTGTGCTGAAAAAAACAGATTAGAATATTTCGATCCGTATTACTCTTAAGAGCCACAGACTATGAGGTGGGCAGGTGGCATGGTGGTTAACAACTATGGCCTCCCACACTGCCAACCACAGTCTGAGTATGGACCTGGTGACTTGCTTTCTCACTTTCTCTCTCTCTGTTTCTCTCTGGTCAAATTTAAATAAATAAAGATAAATAAAATAATTATTTAAAAAGAAAAGTGCCACAGACTGGAAAAAACCCTGAATTTTCATCAATAATAGAATGGATAAGGAAATGGTATATTTGCATAATAAGTTGTAGATCATAAAAAATGAATAAACTTTGAAAACATTATAGCTGTTTATCACAAAAGAAGAATCTCCCAAGTATAATATTAAATAAAAGTTACTTCAAAATTAGATAAACTAGGGAACCAGCAGTTAGCGTAATGGCTATGTTGCTGGACTCCCACGTAGTCGACCGCGGTTCACGTCCCGGACCCGGTGGCTTAAAACTCACGCCAGGCGCGTGTGCGTGCGTGCCCAAGATCCCGGGAGGAGAATGGAGGAGAAGGGATTGCGGCGTGGCCATACCCCCTGGGTAATGAGTTCTCGCTTCCTGTCTCTATGTCTCTCTCTGTCTGTCTGGCGAGCGCACGCGCCCTATAGCGAAAACCTCTCCAAAAAAAAAAAAATTAGATAAACTAAATTATAATGTTTAATGTCACCTGCTTAAATATAACTCAGTAACTCAAAATGGTGGCTATAATTATAGAAGTCATGCTAGCAGGGGATTTCCTGTTACTTGCAATACTCTATGTCTTGACTTTTTTAAAATAATTTATTTATTTATTTGAACTGTCTTTTTTTTTTTACCTTTTTTTATTTCATTTTCTCTTTTACATTCAATCACATTATTTAGCTTACAAACTGAATATTTCAACATGTGAACATTTCTCCCTAGTCCAGTTGATAAAACTATAAAAATATCTTCAACAGATAATACCACATTTCTTTATCCCATTAATGCTTTGCCTCTCTATTTCTCTTCTAAATGTCCTTCCTCAGACTGTACTCTTTCACACACACTATATCTGGCACTTACATCCATTTTCTGTGTTTCTATATCCTTTAGTCAATCAGTTTCAGTCTTAGAGTGTGCTCGGTGGCTCTGTGAGAATTCACAATATGCACATTGTTATGTACTTGCTTTTCTACATGTGTTTCGGGATGTTTGGGTTGTATTATATGCAAAGCTCAAACTCTTGAATTAAAGATGACATACTTGGGAACCAGCAGTTAGCGTAATGGCTATGTCGCTGGACTCCCACGTAGTCGACCGTGGTTCGCGTCCCAGACCCGGTGGCTTAAAACTCACGCCGGGCGCGTGTGCGTGCGTGCCCAAGATCCCGAGAGGAGAATGGAGGAGAAGGGATTGCGGTGTGACCATCCTCCCTGGGGGGTGATTTCTCGCTTTCTGTCTCTATGTCTCTCTCTGTCTGTCTGGTGAGCGCACGCGCCCTATAGCGAAAAACCTCTCCAAAAAAAAAAAAAAAAAGATGACATACTTGTGGAAATATATATCAGCTTTCAATTGTGGTGACATTAAGAATTTACCTGTAGATAATATGAGTTAAATAGGAATAATTTAAAAAATTGATGCAGTAGGGACCAGCAGGTTATATGATGCTTAAGATGCTGGACTTCTACATGGTCAACTGTGATTCCAGTCTTGGACTCAATGACTTGAAAATCACATCAGGCACATGTGTATGCATGGCCAAAATCCTGAGAGGAAAATGGAGGAGAAGGGATTGGAGGTTGACCATGCCCCCTGCAGCAGTGATTTCTCTCTTTCTATCTTTTTGTTTCTCTCCAAGGAGTGCACACACCCTATGGCAACACCCCCCAAAAAAAAACAAAAACAAAAACAAAAACCTGAGGCAGTAAAAGGAGAACAGGATGAAGTTAGACAACCATGGTATTCAGTTCACAGCCTATAGATTCATCTGCCTTGTTCTTTCTTTTTTAATGCATAAATACACACATATAATTCACACCAAACCTGTTTTTTTCTTTACTCTCTCTCCACACCATTTTCCCCTTAATTTCTCTCCGTATCTATATTTACTCTAGATAAATTGCATTAACAATCTGTCATGTATCATCTGTATTTTAATCAGTGTTCACTTGATGAAAACATACACAAACACATGCCATTTTCAATTTACTAATGAATATATGATATTACCTATCATGAACAATTCTCACTCAAAATAGTACTCCGAGTAACATTTATAACATGTATTATTTCAATATACTGTAATATTTTCTGGTATCTATGTAACATAATATATTCAATCATTTCCTTATCAGTATGCTCTCAACCTATCTTTAGTTTTGTTTTGTTGTTTCTATACCTAGTGCTAGAATAAATATCTTTGAACATGAATTTAAAACAATGTGTTCTTTTATTTCTAAAAAAATCATTTCCTAACGTGGTATATATATTTATATAAAAGTGTACATGTATGTTTGGGTTATTTTTTCTGTTTCTAATTTTTGTAGACGCCATCAGATTGTTTCCTAAAAATATTCTAAAACCATGTTTACAATTTACATAATTTTTCCCAGAAAATAGATATTAGCTTTTTTTATACTTTAGCTGTTGTGGGTTTTAACTTTGTTAATTTAATTTGCAGTTTTCCAATGTGTAAAACATTTTAACTGCATTTATTGGTTATTTTGATGTGCTCCTTTCTGAACTGTTGACTCATATACTTTGTTTACCTTCCCACTGATTTATTTTATTTCTACGCATTTGAAGAGCACTTTCTACCTTAAATTATTCTCTCTTTCAGTAGTATTTTTCTTCTGAGACAAGAATTTCCAGTACATCTTGATTTGTTATTTTTTCTCTACATTTTTCTCTCTTCCCATGTTCTTATCTTAGAGCAGTTTTGAAATTGTCCACACCTGACCCCTGCTTGGCAATCCAGAATCAGTTACCATGATTTGTCTTGGGATGTATTTGGAAAATAAATAAATCACAACACTAAATCATTAAATCAAATAATAAGGTGCCTCAGGTCTCAACTGGAAAACTTTCTATGCCTCCCTCCATCTAATTGCCTACATAAGAGGCTTTATAGATGCCACAATTCTACTAAGCATCTGCTATAACTGTATTTAGTCTTTTCCACATCAAAAGATGTAGTGTCTTTCCCTCCCCTTGTATCTTGCCTCCCCTTCTCACTTGATTGAGTCAATAGAATGAGACAGGAATGATGTTCTGCTAGTCCTACCCCTAGCCCTTGAGAGGACTGAATGCTTTTTCCTTCTTGGAATAGCCAATAGGACAAATATCTACTTATCCTGAGACCAAAATATATGAAAGAACCTAAGCCAACCTCATGGGGAGGCATGGAGGAGAAACTTCTAGCAAAGTTGCATTTTCATTGGATGCTACTAAACTAGTGATCCAAGCTGACATGCTGCGGAACACAAGAACAGTCCAACTGGGCCTAGTCAATGACAAAACTGTGAGAAATCCTAAAATATTTTTGCTTTAAACCAATGTGTTTTGAGATCTTTGGACTGCAGCAAATAAATGATTAGTTATTTTTCATAATATTCAATTTGGACTGCAGCAAATAAATGATTATTTATTTTTTATAATATTCAAAGTCACTCTCTTACAAAAAATATTGTGCCTGCCGTAAACTAGAATTTTTTTAATTTCTAGTGGGGTATCCTATGAAAAAGCAAGTCAATATCATACTTGATGGTGATGGTGATATACAGATGCCTTCTGATTAACATGAGAAAAATAGGAAACTATTATCATTACCTTTAGTATTTACTGTTATAGTGACACTATAATAAATACAGACAGTTAATTGAAGGCCAAGTGGCAGAAGTTATGAAAAAGTTAGTTATTATCATTAGTTATATGACTCTTTACCAAAGGAAAATGTTAAAACTAAAGCAAACAGTAGAGGTCAACAAATTCCCTGGAACAAAATAAATTTGTAGAAATCTTATAAGTGTCTTCCTTAAAAATAACCAGTTAGAAATTAAAAATAAATTATCTCAGTCAAAATACACAGAATATGCAAAATCTTAAATTATGTCTAGAATAGGGCAGAAATGTGACATAAATGAAACATGTTTGTGATGAAGGTAGAAATATTTATTTCATTTTCAGATTATTTCATAGTTAGTATTTTCTCATAATAAGATCCATAGTTATTTACTTATATGCTTGCTTATTTTTATTATAAGAAACATCAAGCTATAGAGAATGATTCTAACATTTTCTTGAAAGGAATAATATGTAAGGTACTACTACCCTTGAAATTTAAAAATTATTTAAAATAAGAGTAAAATAGTCAGGGTTTAATCAAATGATGACATTGGACAATCAAATGAGTGTGGTACTGAAATAAAGATAATAAAACAATTTAAAAAATAATGAAATGCTATTTGCTGATGATAATGTATATAATAATGTCATTGTCTTAATTGACATGCAGGGTATTCATGCTAAAAAAGCAATGCTGTACACTGTAAAGATATATGTGATTGAATGTAAACTGAAAGAAAAAAATTAAAAAGAAAAAATTTAAACAAAAATTAAAAAAAAAAATAAAACAATTATAATGTTAAGAACTGGGTCTTGAGGCTGGCAGCTGGCATGATGTTTAAGGGAGCTGGACTCCCACATGGCCGACTGTGGTTCTAGTCCCAGACCTGGAAACTTGCTTTCTCTCTCTCTCTCTCTCTCTCTCTCTCTCTCTCTGTCTCTTTCTCTCTCACTCTGTCCCTCTCTGGTCAAATTAAATAATTAAGAAAGAAAGAGAAAGAAAGAAGAAAGTTAAATATAATAATTCTTTAAAAAAAAAAAGAACTGGGTCCTATTTATAAAAACTTAGTACATAATTTAGTGGCATAGTGGCAAAGAAAAAAACAATATATTCTACTGCATTGAGATACCTGTTTTTAAACAATAAAAACACACTAATGATTCAACTTTTTCTCAGAACGATATTCTAACTGCTATAAAGTGTTAAATTAAAAAATAAAAATAAAATTAGAAAAGAATGAAAGAAAATTCAAGTAACTGTGCCTATCTATGAATCTACATCTTCAAGAAAGGAAACTTGTTTGGGCTGTGATGGTAAATCATAAGACAGCACTCCACAGAGCTGATGCCACACGAGAGAGTACCAGGTCCATGGCCTGAAGTCTCCTTATACTCCACAAGTGTGTGCTCATGCTCGTGAGCCAGGCTGGCTCAGGCTGGGGAGGATGGTGGCTTGAATATCAGGTTGGAGGTGTCTGTCTCCCTCTTCTCTTTTTCTCAGGAGTAAATAAATCAATGTTTTTCAAAAAAGAAAGAAAAATGCTAAGCATACGTTGAGGAAAATAATGGAAGATCTTTTAATGTCACTTATGACATAAAATATTATAAAAAGTTGTTATTTTCACATTAACAATGAGCTCAAGCTAGATAATCTACATCCTATTATTCTGATTTAAACCCGTCAGAGCAGTTCTGTCCCATATAGCTTTCTGTGATAATGGAAATATTCCATAACTGCACTGTTCGGTGGAACAGTCCCTAGTCACACGTAGCTATTTGGCACTAGGAATGTGTACTGAGCAAGTGAGGAACTGAATTTTAATGTTATTGAAATTTAACTCATTTAAATTTAAACATATATAACCATAAGTAGTTAGTGTTTACTGTAATAGAAAGCACAGCATGAGAGAACTGAGAATGCAAAGAAAGCTAAAATGCACTAAATTACAGAAAGTGTGGAGTCCTTTAGAGGAGTTCGGAGACCTAAGTCTGCTCTCATCCCTGGCAGAACAGCAGATAGGAGGAATCTCCCAGGGGTGAGAATAAATCAAAATCAGATGAAAAATTAAAGAAACTTCTATTGGTCATAAATGAGCTTATGTGACAGATGTGAATCCTAAAGAACTAAGTAAAAAACGAGTCTCCACATATCCATCAGCACCTGCCTTCCCTGTCTTCACTAAAGCCAAGGAGAGCGTGTGCCAGGTCTGGGAGCAGGGCAGACCTGGACGATATCTCTCCTGCTGTAGGCAATGCCTTTCCAGAGTAAAACACAGCGGTCAGTTGAAAGCTGAGGTCAGGCAAGAAAGGAGAAAAAAACAGTGCAGACCTTGGTCACACATGCTACCTTGACCACTGAAACTCTGAAGGCAGGACTACAAGGCCGAAGGGGATTTCCCAAGGTTCATAAAGGCAAAGGCTGAACAGAGAAACAAAAGCAACTGACTAGTAACCCCCAAAACTGGCTTTCAGCCTATGAAGTTTATATCCAAGCTAAGTATTGTCAGTCTTCACATAATAAGCCCTTCCTAAAAGAATGTTCTGATCTTGAAAACATTGTGAACAGATAGCTGTGAACTGATTCTAACTAAAATTGGAACAAATTCTAAATCAAGCTCAGATACAGATTACATTGAGCCAATTTCCCCACACGTATGGTCTGAGTAAAAAATGGCAAGCCAAGGGAACCAACAGTTAGCGTAATGGCTATGTCGCTGGACTCCCATGTAGTCGACCACGGTTTGCGTCCTGGACCCGGTGGCTTAAAACTCACACTGGGTGTGTGTGCGTGCGTGCCCAAGATCCCGAGAGGAGAATGGAGGAGAAGGGATTGCAGCATGACCATCCCCCCTGGGGGGTGATTTCTCTCTTTCTGTCTCTCTGTCTTTCTCTATCTGTCTGGCGAGCGCACACGCCCTATAGCAAAACCTCTCAAAAAAAAAAAAAAAAAAATGGCAAGCCTTTGTCTTGAGATATATTATTTGCTTCAGTTTCTACTATTTTTTTATATACAATATTTAGGGTAAAAAACAGACACAAAAAGAAGCAAGAAATTCATGATCAAGAGAAGAAATCATCAATACTGTAAATAGAATACAAACCAGAAAAAAAATACAGGCACTGAAAATTTCAAAATAATTCATTTCTCCAGACCTAACCTGGGTTTCAAGCAGTTAATTCAGCCCTAACCCACTGTTTCTCAAGAAGTATATCACAGTTATTAACTCTACTTCCTGTATGTTGATGAGATTAACCAGCTTCAATGTTTTAGTCCTTTCTTTCTATATTTGGGTTCTTTGCTGCTCAAGTGCATTAAAAAAAACAAAAACACAGTTTTCTTGGAACAATATATATATATATATATATATATATATATATATATAAACTCTCAGGCTTTTGATATAGACAGTTTAGGGTTCAAGTGAAAAATTAATGATAGGACTTTAGCTGACTGGCCTCCTGGCCTTATTGTTATTTAGGAATCTTTATTTTTGCCTAACGTAACTGCTAGACTGAGGATATGCTTCATGCAACACATTAATGTCATTGTTTTACTTCATGTGGGATAATATTACTCCTGCATATTTGAAAATTGCTTAAACTAATTCCTGTATCTTAAACAGTACTTGAAAAAGTATAATTCTAGGGTCATTCCTTTCATGTATTATGTATCCTGAGTGTGTGCAATGTAGATTTCCCATTCCACAGAGCACTGTAACAATTCCTTCCATTCATTGCTCTGTTTGGGGTAAGTAACCCTAGATCCTCTCCCTCCTTTTTGATATTTCTGCATTTCTGGTACATGGGAGAAAGTGAAATTTATATGAACTCTTTATATGTAGCATGTATTTTTTGTGTTTCAGGACTTGATATTTTCAGGGTTCACAGAACATTGACTTGCCTTCCTAAATTCTATGGTATCTGAATGGTACCTGCATTGGGCATTGCCATGATTTGCTCTCTTTAAAGGTGCAGTAGAATACCCAAGCTTAGTGAATCAGCTCCAACCTCATGAAAACCCACAATGGATAAATGCTTGATGTATATGACTTATTTCAGTCAAGTCCCAATTTCTAAGTGCTTAATAGGAATTACAGCTATTTCAAGGTAATTAAAAATATATTAGTGATAGCAAAATCATATTTATTTCTAAACGATCAAGGCCTTTGAATCTTTATTTAAAATTATATCTTTCAACAAGTATTTCGGAAATATGTGCCTGAATTTCCACTGGATACACTAACAAGCTCACTTGAATCAATAAAAGGAATTTTTGTTATGGTTGCATTTCTTTTAACTACATACAAGTTGAGTAAACCATAAAACCAAACTATTTATGTAAAACTGTTACATCAAATTAAGCATCAGTATTTCCCTACACTTCTCCAATGGAACTTGAGTAAAGCAAGAACATGCACACATTTTTGTAAGAAGGAAATATCTTTTGAGGAGCTTTGCAACTTAACATTTTTGTGTATCTAGTCACTTAAACTCAAAATCATTACCTGCCAATAGAGGTGAAATGTGATTGCACATGTCAGTCTCAAACCTACTCACAGTAAATTCTTTGCAAGAATTGCTCTGCTTTTGTCAGTATAATCCAACTGCCAATTTTGTTCATCCTCCTGTCTTCTAACTTGCTATCACAAAAAAGAACACTCCAGCTGCTTCAGCACATTTTTGTGTTTTGTGGATTCTGTGAATATATATGCCCATGTTTAATGTTATGGCGTGATGTTCTGTCCTCCCCCACATAGCCATATATTTCTAAACAATCTGTGAAGAAGCAGCTCTGGAAATAAAATTAAATTACCAGGAGTTAAATAGAAGTGATGTGAGCTACATAACACTTACTAGTGTCCACCCCCATGGAGATTAATAATACCCTCCTGGCCAGACAAAAACTAAGATCTCCACATCTAATTTTTTTCTATTTTTATTCAGTAGTAAAACCCTTCACATTACCTTGATCCACTTAAAAGAGAAAATGCAATGCATAGAAACATTATGTAATAATTTCTAAATCCTGTGAATACTTTTAGCTTTATTTGTAGTTTTATCAACCTGACGTATTTTTATATTCTTATATATCTACATAAAAGTTAGTGGGAAAAAAAATCCTACAATCCCCATATCTAGAACATGTAAGGAATAAAATGCTTTTTAATAATTATTTTCCAATCCATTTACTTAGATAATACATTTTTAAAATTATTTTATTTTGACCAACAAGGTACAGAGTGAGAGTGAGAGAGAGAGAGAGAGAGAGAGAAAGTGAGAAATCAAGCTGCCTGGCCTGGGACTTGAACCACTGTTTGCCATGTGGAAGTCAGGCACCCCCAACCACCACATCACTTGTCAGCCCCAGATAATACATTTTTTACTATTGATTTGTAAGCAAATAAGTGAAGGTGTGGTTTCTGAACCCAGTTTTATTGAACAAAAAAACAATAAATAACTTTGATATAGGTTTTATGTTCTTTGATAAAGCTCTCTAGATGATAGAGTGGTAAACATGGATCTAGTTATTATTTCCTTGAGTTAGGTCATGATGTAATATTGTTGTCCAAATGAAAAAGTAATTAAATTGGTCTCAAGGCTGTACAGAAGTACAGTTCTGTGTTTCATTGGAAAAACCAATTTTCAATGGAAGAAATTTAAAGTGGAAAAATATTCTTTATACCCTGGTTTAATTTTCCTACCTCATGGACTATTAGTGTTCATCAGGAACTTTGGTCTCTCCTGAAGAAGTGAAAAAATAACCTGCTCATAGCCTTTTTTTTTTTCCGTTCTGTATATTACCCCTAAAGGAAATACATATTGTTTTATAGGAATTACTGAATTATGATCTGTTTTTGCATATATTTTATTTATTTATTTATTTATTTATTTATTTATACTTATATAGGAGTTATACTACCAATCAAATTCCAAACACAGAACTTCAAGAAAAGTGAATTGCAAATTAACTATAGATTGTTATTTGCTGGAAATATTGAAAAAATGCCATAATTACATTTTTAGAAATCAACAAAAAGTTAACAAAGACAAGAAGGTACCGACCAGTGAGCTGAGCTTCATGGAGGAGAGAAAACTCAAACCTGGATGAGAAAGGACACATTGATTACACAGGAATTTGGATTAGAAAAAAGCGTGGGAATGGAAATTTGCATTTCATGAAAAACTCAAGCAAAGGTGAGCTGGACAAGGTAAAGATTATTTTGATTAGGGGAAAATTGGAAAATTCATATATGAGGGAAAGTTTTCAGTTTACTTTATTAAACACTGAAGTTACATATTGATTTTATCAGCCAATACCTGAAATAGGAGATAAAAATATTCTGATCATGTGACTCATCCTCATTATTCATGTGTGCTTCTACTAAATCCTACCATTATAATTACCCAAAGCAATTTTCTGTTATGATGAAGGATGTTGGGCTCAGGGCCCTTGCAAGGCACAAGAGGATTCTTCCGGTCTGCCCACGGCTGTCATAGGCCCCAGAGTCAAGCCTGCCCTGCCATCTGACTGTTCAGTGAACATATTTACAAATACGCCAATATCTCCTGCTGTTGTTAATGGAACCCTTAAAAATGTCCTTCCTATTCTTTAATTGTCAGTGCATGTGGCCAAGTTTTTAATTTGTAAATTTAATGACACTTACAGAACAAAACCCAAAGCTCAGTAAACGAGTTAAGGGAAAGCTTACATTTCATTTTTATTTTGTTTTGTTTTGTTTTTCTTTCCTTTCTGAAAATGAGGAGAGAGTAAAAACTTAGGAATTAAAAGTTAAAAAAAAAAAGCAGAAAAGATAACAGAAGATATACCATAGCTTTTCAGGATTCTAAACACTGAGTTTTTAAGAACTGTAGGGAATCTGAATTAGAATGATATGCTCAGAGGAGTTCATATTGTATTTTAAAATTGATACATATGAATTCTTTAAAGAGAGAAGTAATGCGCAGTGCCAGGTACAACAGCCCACAGTAAATGCTGTTGAGAGAATGCGTGGACGGCCATAATCCAACAAGAAGTTTTAAACATACAGGAAGGTTGAGACATGGAATGAAAGGAACACAAAGAGAGTAACTTCCCAAAGTCTCTGAATAACTTTTTCATAAGTCTAACTTCAGATATTGGCAGGGAAATAGCTGATTCCATTGCATAATTAAAATAATAGCTAACCAGCTGGAATCTCTTTGCTATTCAGATCCCTTTTCTCATAATGACCTTTTCATAAGCCAATGCATGGAACTAAGAATCCTGACAACAAAACATTCTGACCCAATTATATACCATTTGCAGCTGTTCCAATTTGAGATTATGCTAAACCTAGTAAATGAAACTTAAAGAAAATGTAACCTATTTAAGAAATCTGGATCTCTAAGGATATCATGTTCCCTGCAGATAGGTGTCCTCTGCACTATTTCATGAACATGATCTAAAATCCTGGGTTCCTTTGAATTCAGATCTCTCGAACATTTGAGGACAGTGCCAGTTCTTCATTCTTTCACTTCCACAGTGCTTATTAGGCCTTCCAACGAGAAGTTGTTCACTGTCCTTTCATCTCAGGTCTCTCATCAATTCATTCTTACATAACCTGAATAGAGTTCATCATTCGCGCACCAAGTTTTGTCAAAATGCAGCTGTTACCATTGCATGACTCTACATAATTAGCTTAAAATACAGGTTCTCCAGTGAGACATAGGAACTATAGGGTAGTAAACTGCCACTTGTCCTGAGCTCCTGCCCACGTATAATAAATCAGCTTCACTCGCTCCTCTTACTCCTTAGTCTCTTAATCCGTTTTCAGTATAACACTCTCTTGCCATAAAAATGTCTCATTTCCTCTTAAACTCATTCATATCATTTGCTTCAATTGCCATATGTTTCTCCTTATTTCTTATATTTATTAGCCATAGAGGAAAACCCAGCTAAAACCATTCAGAATGAACTAAAATATGCACAGGAATGAGAACTCCTATCTCATTCCTCCCAATACTGAGTCACATAGCCTACACAATTCTTTTGCCTACCCTTCTTCGTAAGGGTAACTCCAGCAAATAAAGACAGTTAAAAATCATAGACGATTTACAAAGTTCCCAAGTTTGCTTAAAATGGACTATTTGGGGATTAAATGTCCTCTGCTTCTGTGATTTTATAATGCACCTTTGTCCTTGAAACATGAAAAAAGTAAATGATTACAATAACTTTTTATGTGTTACTTTAAGGAAACATCCATTGATTCTATATTTCTTTTTCTTTCTTTCTTTCTTTTTTTTTTTTTTTTTTTTTTTTTTTTGAAAGAATGTAACCTTTGCTTTGTCCACACAGTAGCTATTTGGAACATACTTGTGACTCCCCATCATTCCCCAGTGAGAAAAGAATAAGTTAGGCAGTGCAAAGGATATTACAAAACACTGAAACCATACATAAGAATTTTATTTTTTGGTAATTATTTTATTAAACATGAACAAGAACTGTTTTTTACTCAACTTTCAGAAACTTGAATTTCATTGGGCTGCAAGACAATACATTCCAATGACAGAAACAATTATACATTTTTAAAAATTTCCCTTGTATTTCTTTCACTGTCTTATATAATAAGGGTTAAAATCCTTCCATTCTCAAATTAGAAAATAGAATTTTTCAGTCATGTTACTGGAGACATCTGGCAAAATATGTTAATTTTAAAAAGTGGGAGTTTGACTTAGTGGCTTGCAACTCTGCTTTATTTTTTTAAATTAATTTTTAAAATAATTATTTAATTTAATTTATTATTAATTTTTTGAGAGTTTTTGCTGTAGGAGGCATGCCCTTGCCAGACAGAGACAGAGAGACAGAAAGTGAGAAATCACCTCCCAGGGAAGATGGCCACGTCACAATCCCTTCTCCTCCATTCTCCTTTTGGTATCTTGGGCATGCACACACATGCACCTGGCATGACTTTAAGCCACCAGGTTCAGGACTTGAACTGCAGTCGACTACATGGGATCCAGCAACATAGCCATTATGCCATCTGGTGAACCCTAATTTTACTTATTATTAAATATTTTAATTTGTTATCGGGTATGCATGCTCGCCAGAGAGACATATAAAGTGGGGGCGGGCGGGCAGAGTAAGAAAACAAGTCTCTAGGTCTGTGTTTAGAACCATAGTGGGCCATGTGGGAGTCCAGCGCCTTAACCATCATGCCACCTGTTGGCCCCTCAGCTCTGCTTTTTTTTAATAGAGTTAGAGATGATCAAGAAGTTTTACAAATCAGACACAGCTAATGACCATTGATAGTGACGTCAAATACTGAGTCAACTTATGCTTTAGAAGTAGTTCAAAAACATAAAGTTGATGCAAAAATGAATATATGTACTTAAGTGTGCATGCAAAATGTGTCCATGTTTAGTATAATCTCATAAAGCTCATGTACATAAATTCTCCACCCAGTTGGTTGGAATTTTACACAAATAATAGCTATGAAAGCATAATCAGCCTAGAGTATAACTATTAAGGTTGGGATATTTGGTAAAATTCAGAAAACAAGAAACTATGACATATTGTCACATTAGTCAATGCATATTTTTTCAGGAGTAACATTTACACATACAGAAATAAATTAATTCTTTGATTTTCTTAGACTCCTTTTAATCATACAACAATAGTGTATAAAAAGAGGTCTCAGTGGACCTGAAGAGTTTGTTAATTCTAAGGACCTGACATACTTCTGAAGATTAATTTATGCACCAGGGAAATTTAGTCAATTATGTAATTGGCCATTTTTTACTGTATCCAATGATTCTATTCTCTTTGAAAGATAGATGAGTAGAAAAAACTGTTTAAAATATCCCTAACTATTTCATTATTATTTTGAAATTCTTCTATTAAAGACAATAATGGGTACTTAAAAAGAAAAGACTTGTGAAAAGAGGTTTTGTTTTATATTGTCTTGTGTCTGCTTTTCAGCTCATGCTAAATATATCCAAGGTACTTTTCTCCTCTCCTTGTAATAATAGAAGAATGTTTACAACAGGGTCTCCGGTGACTCCAACACTTGTGATTTAAAATTATCTGCTCAACTACAGCCTCTCCAAAACAAACTTGGTTTTAAGTTCTCAATTTAAAAAATCAATTAAACAGCAGATAAAAATCATACTCAAAATAGCTGTTTGCAATTACATGTCAGTCTTTTAAAATTATCAGGTATTATATTAATGAATCCGGTTATGAAACTGTTTTGGATTAGTATGATTATACCATATCTGTTTCCAGGAATCAATATTCTGCCAAGAATTTTAATTATCAAGATGATAAGTAGTAAATATTGCTTTTTTCTACTTGCACTTCTTATTATATTGTTGATCTAGCTCTATTGATGTATATTTCCTTGTTTTCCCAATGTTTTCCATTGATAAATTAAATTGTCAATCTTCAAAAGACATAGAGTAGATTCATAGTACTATATAGCTTACGGAGCAGTTCCCTTACATGTATACATATGTATCCTTCGATCTGGCATTCCCTTTGAGAGGTCGTCACCCTCTCTCATTCCTCCAATGTAGCACATCGTAGGAAAGTGAAGCTATACTCTTTTGATTACCCAACATTGGAAGGAAATAATAAAAATTAGGTAAAAATGTGTGAGGAAGGAGTAACTATATAAAATAATAATTGTGATATCTTCAAATGTTTAGAATAAATGCTGAACAAAATCATGCAAAAGTCAAGAGGAGCTAAGTGGAATTCTGAAATGTTCTAGTGTTATTATGAAATGCTCATAATAACATTTTTGTTAGATCAAAAAGTCAAGGATTTTTTTTTTCTTTTTGTAAGATAATCCAGAAAGCTATTTACAAGGGAAAATACAATATTAATAGTTAAAACTTGCTTTAATATTTATTTGAATTAAAATTTCAAACTAAGTTTAAAAAAAAAAAGAAAGGGACAGTAAGTGGCATGGTGGTTAAGGTGCTGGCTAGTTATAGTTCAAGTCTCAGTACTGGAGGCTTAAAAATTACACCAGTCTTCGGGGCTGGTAGGTGGCATCGTGGTTAAGGGAACTGGACTCTCATATGGCTGACCATAGTTTTAGTCCTGGACCTGGTGGCTTGCTTTCTCACTTTCCCTCTCTTTAGCTCTGTTCTTCTCTGGTTAAATTAAAATAAAACAAATTAATAAATTTACATAAAATAATTCTTTTAAAAAAATTGCACCAGTCTTATTTTGTGTGTGTACCCAAAATCCCAGGAGGAGATTCGACAAGACATGGCCATCCCCATGGGGACTGATTTTTCACTTTCCTTCTAATTGTCTCTCTCTCTCTCTCTCTCTCTCTCCAATGAACGCATGTGACCTATGGCAAATAAAAATAAATATTAAAATTAAAAAATATATTAATAACAAAACAAAACAGCCAGCCATTAAAGAATAACTGGTACTAGATATGGCTTATTGACATTTAAACAAACAAACAAACAAAAACAGCCCATAGTCTACTAGTTAAGAGAACCAGACTCCTCATGACTGAGCATGGTTTCAATTCTGGCCCTAGTGACTTAAAAAACGTGTCAGGTGTGTGCACATGTGCATGCATACCCACAATCCTGGTAAGATGGAAAAATGGAGAAGGAATTGTGACATTACCACAACCTATTGGGAGATGCTTTCTCCTTCTCTCTTTCTCTCCCCAGCCTCAAGGTTTATCCATTTTATGGCAAATGACAAGATGTTGTTTCTTATGGCTGAGCACTTTTCCATTGTGTTATAGGCCATTTTTTTCTTAATCTGTCCATCAGGTTTGGGGCACTTAGTTTGATTTCATATCTTACTATTGTGAATAATGCTACAATAAATGTAGATGTGCAAATGGTTCTCCAATTAAGTGATTTTTCTGACCATTGGGTAAATAAATACTCTACACAAGTTCACATGGGAGGAGAACCACTGGGCCACAAAGAAGTTCTGCTTTTAGATTATTAAGGAAACTCCATACTGTTCTACACAGCTGCTGTACAAATTCACGTTCTCAACAATAGTACACAAAAGTTTCCTTTCTCTGCAACCTCCTCTGCACTTGATATTTTTTCCTTCTTTGATGACAGCTATTCTTACTGGGGTTAGGGGAGACCTCATTATGGTTTTTATTCACATTTTCTTTATGATAGAGATGTTGAACTTTTTTTTTGGGGGGGGGAGTTTTTGCCATAGGGTGTGTGTGCTCGCCAGACAGACAGTGACAGAGAGACAGAAAGTGAGAAATCACCCCCTCAGGGGGATGGTCACGCCGCAATCCCTTCTCCTCTATTCTCCTCTTGGGATCTTGGGCACGCATGCACACGCACCCGGCGTGAGTTTTTAGCCACCGGGTCCAGGACTCGAACCATGGTCGACTACATGGGAGTCCAGTGACATAGCCATTACGCTAACTGCTGGTCCCAACATTTTTTCATATACTTTTGGGCCCAAGTGATTTTTTGAGATTTGAATCTACTGCTGGTGAAAATTCTGTGGACATCGTTGAAATGACAAACAAGATTTAAGATATGACACAACATAGATGATAAAGCAATGGCAAGGCTTGAGAAGACTGACTCCCATTTTGAAAGATGCTTTACTATATGTAAAATGCTACCAAACAGCATTGTATGCTGCAGAGAAAATTTTTAGAAAAGGACAAGTCAAGTACAGCAGGAACTTCATTGTTATCTTATTTTCATAAATTATCACAGCCATGCCAAACTTAAGCAACCACCACGCTAATCAGTCACTGACTCTTAACATCAAGGCAAGACTCTCCACCGGCAAAATGGTTATGAATCACTGAAGGATCAGACGATCATTGACATTTTGTAGAAATAACCTATTTTTAATTACGGTATGTATATTGTCATTTTAGACATAATTATTTTGCTAACTTAATAAGCCACAGTATAGTGTACATGAAACGTCTATATTTTCTTTTTTTTTTCCTTTTTTTTTTTTTTTGAGAGGTTTTTCGCTATAGGGCACGTGCGCTCGCCAGACAGAGAGAGAGAGACATAGAGACAGAAAGCAAGAAATCACCCCCCAGAGGGGATGGTCACGCCGCAATCCCTTCTCCTCCATTCTCCTCTCGGGATCTTGGGCACGCACGCACACGCGCCCGGCGTGAGTTTTAAGCCACCGGGTCCGGGACGTGAACCGCGGTTGACTACATGGGAGTCCAGCGACATAGCCATTACGCTAACTGCTGGTTCCCAAACATCTATATTTTCTGAGAAACCAAAAAAATTAGTGTAACTTGGTTTATTGATTGATTGATTGATTGAGGTTTTTGCTGTAGGATGCATGTACTCACTGGAGAGAAACAGAGAGACAGTGAGAGGGAAAGTGAAAAGTCACCCCCCCTGGAGAGAATTGGCAATGCTTCAATTCCTTCTATTCCACTCTCTTCCTGAGATTTTGTGCACATATGTACATATTCCAATGTAATTTTCAAGCTGCCAAATCCAACCGCTATGTCATCTGCTGGCCCTACTATCCTTATTTTAATATTCACATTATTGTGGTGGTCTGGACCTAAAGCTGCATCTCTGAAGAATGCCTGTAAATAAAACACCAAATCCTGGATTAAAAGAAACATTTAACAGACAAAAGAATGTAAAATTCTCTGTTGGGAAACATACAAACACATACACACATACACACACACACACACACACACATTCTATAATTTTTATTTTATGAAAATAAATATTTTTAAAAAGCAAAACAACAACAACAAAACCACAGATCCTCAATTGGATCTTAAAAAGAAAAATATAAGAGTGGAAGAAAATGGTAAAATCCCAATGAAGTCTATAGGTTAGTTTTAAAAAGTATATGACAATTTTAGTTTCTTCTTTCAATAACAATGTTGGTTATATAGTGTGCCAACATCAGGAAAGGTTGGTTGAAGGTATACCAGATTTTTAATAATATTCTTACAACTAGCCTTTGTAAGCCTACCTGTTTTTAAATGAAAGATTAAATAAAAATAAGTCATAAATATATACCAATAAAGCAATAATTATGCAATAGTTAGAATGATTAAGTTAGCATCACATAAAGTAGATTTAAGGACAAAAATGTTATTATTGATAAAAATGGTATAATCATAAATAGGCTAGTATATTAAGAAGACATAATAATCTTAAATTATTATTATTATTTTAGTTCCTGCCATAGGGTGTATGTACTCACCAGAGTGAGACAGAAGGAGAGAGAGAGAAGGAAAGTGAGAAATTACTTCCTGGGGAGATGGTCAACCTGCAATCTTTTGTCCTCTATCCTGCCTTTGGGATTTTGGCCATGCACTTACATGCACACAGCATGATCCTCAAGTAACTGGATTGAGGACTCAAACCGCTACGTCAGCCATATGGGATCTAGCTGCATTAACCACAACATGGCAAGCTGGCCCATAATCTTAAATTATTAAGTACCAAAAATAGATATTCAAAACACAAAATAATACTGACAGACTAAAGTAATGGGAAAAAAAAGAAATAGGTAGAGTCACTATTATATTTGCAGATTTTAATACTCCTTTCTCAGTTATGGATAGAACACTTACCCTAAAAATCAGTAAGCATAGTGGTAACTAAACTAAAACAAAGCATCTTATGGACTTTTGCAATGTATTTTACTGGCAATAGGGAAACACACATTCTTCTCAAATTCATATGGAATAATTACCCAAATATACCACATCCCACAATATAATTCTCAATACATTTAAATAAATAATACATTTAAAATGTTTGAACTCATACAGGTGATATCTATGAATACAATGTAATTAAACTACAAAATTATTATCATTAAGATTGCTGGGATATTCTCAACTATCTGAACATCTCATACACACACACACACAAACACACAAATTAATAATCCAACCATCGAAAAGAAGTAGAAAAAGAATGTAGAACATATTTAGCTGAAATGTGTTACAGTTTGAATATGTCCTCCTAAGATACGTGTGTTGAGCCATCGTAATGGGACCATAAGGAGAGGGATTGAGACTGTGATAACTGCGGCTACAGACGAGGCTCTGCCTGCTCAGCGCTCTGCACCATGCCGTTTGGTGATGCCTTTTGACTTTTCAGACACCATTATTTTGAGCCAAATAAACAGCTGTTTTTGTAAGTTATCCACTCTCGGTACTTCTGTAAGTAATACAATAGCAAACTGAAACACAACAGATGTCAAAACACAGTAATTCAAAAGCATATTCTTTAGAACTTCTGATAATGCAGTTCTGTAGGAGATTTAATAACTTTAAGTGTTTATATGAGAAAAGAAGAAAGTGTTGGGCCAGCTGTTCACATGGTGATGGTTAAAGGGGCTGAATCGCACTTGGCTTTTTCCTAGTTAGAGTCACAGACATGCCACTTGAAAAACATGATAGGGGGACCAGCAGTTGGCGTAATGGCTATGTCGTTGGACTCCCACATAGTCAACCACGGTTCACGTCCCAGACCCGGTGTCTTAAAACTCACACCGGGCGCGTGTGCGTGCGTGCCCAAGATCCTGAGAGGAGAATGGAGGAGAAAGGATTGCGGCGTAGCCATCCTCCTTGGGGGATGATTTCTCGCTTTCTGTCTCTCTGTCTGTCTGGTGAGCACACACATCCTATAGCAAAAATGTCTCCAAAAAAAAGAAAAAGAAAAAACATGGTAGGTATATGTGTGCATGCATGCCCAAAATCCCAAGGGGAGAAATGAAGAGGGAGGAATTGCAGTTGTGGCCATCCGTCATAGGTGGTGCTTTCTCACATTCTCTTTCTCTCTCTGTCATCTGCTGAGTGCATGCAACCTCTAGCAAAATTATAAAAATAGAGAAAAAATATCAAATATATACAGTAAGTTACTTACCCTAAGAAATTTTTAAAAGAAAAAGAATCCCAAATAAATACATTAAATAAAGAGTATACATAGGGGCAAAAATCAATAAATAGAATGTAAACAATAGACAAAAACAATGGAAATAAAAGTTAATCTTTGAAAGATCAATAAAATGGATAAAACACTAAAAACATTAAACATTAAACACTACCAATGAAAAAGCTGAGAGAGGGGCCAGGTGGTGATGCAGCAAAGACCCAAGTAAACCCAAAGGGTTCAGATTCTGGAACTTCCCTGAGCACCCCAGCATGTGCATGTCAGTGTGCCCATGGTCCATGGCAGCTGAGACTGGGGTGAATTGTGGAGTAAGGACTTTGTTGAGGTGCTGGTCAATCTCTCTCTCTCTTCCCTGTAAATTAATGAATAATAATTTTAAAGAGAGAAAGAGGAGAAAATATAGCCAATATAAAAAATAAAAAGAGCTAGCAGATAGCATAGTAGCTAAGGTGCTAGAACCCACGTGGCTGACCATGCTTCAGGTCCTGGACCTGGTGGCTTGAAACTAACTCTGGGCACATATACATGTGTGTGAAAAATCCCAAGAGGAGAATGGAGGAGAAGGGATTGCAGCATAGCCATCTACCCGGGGTGGTGGGAGGGTGGAGTGATTTCTTGCTTTCTCTCTGTCTCTCTGGTGAGCACACATGACCTACAGCAAAAATCTCTCAAATAAAGAGAGGGCATTGCTAATGATCTTTACATATTAAAATGCTAATAAGCATGAGCTAGTCATGTAACACAGTGGTTTAGTCCTAGGCAGAGGAAGTCATATACCACTAGCTGACTAGGGTTCAAGTCCTAACCCCAGGACTTTGAAAAAATAAGTCAGGCACTCACACATGCCCAAGATGCTGATAGGATGGAAACTTGGATGAAAAAATATTGTGATGTAGTTAATCCATTAAGGGGAGGATCTTCTTGTTTTTCACTTTCGCTTTCTCTCACTCTCTCATGTGTGCGCATGTGCATGCACATGTGACCTCTTGTATATGAATGTTAATAAGCAGGTATTCTGAACAGTTGTATGCCTATAAATTTGACTACTAAAATAAGATGAGAAAACTCTGGAATGACTCACATCAATTAAATTGACCTGAGACTAAAAATTTAAATAGCTAAATAGCAAGATGAAAATGACACAATTTACTTGTATATGATTAATTTAAAATTTAACACTGGGGTCACCATTGGCCTGGGTTTTACCTGAGTTGGATCTCACATGACCAACTATGTAGTTCAAGTCTCTGAACAGATGGCTTGAAAACACGCTGGTCATGTGTGTATGTGTGCCCAAAATCCGGAAGGGAGAAAGAAACTGAGGAGAAGGTATTGTGATGTGACCATACCCCATGGGGATTGCTTTCTCCCTTCCCCTCTCTTTCCATGTCTCTTTCCTATGAGTGCCCATGCCCTCTGGCATTTTTTTCAAATGAAATACTTAATGATAAAATTAACAAAATGTATGTAACATATCCTCATTTAAAACTGAAGATAGTCATTTACAGAAATCAATGAGGAATAAATAAATGTGGAAATGTGTTATGCATGTGGATTGGGTAGTACAATATTGTGAAAACAATAATTTATCCAAAATTTTATATATGTATATATAAGTGTGTATGTTAGTGTAAATTAATCTCAATTAGAATGCTGGAAGGGTTTTTGTAGAAATTGATTGAAAATTTGTGTGAAATAAAGATAGTTACAAAATTTATGTTAACTGATTTTGAGATCTACTATAAAGACAAAGTTATTAAGAATGTATGCGGTATGGTATGAAGTCAGATGTATGGATAAGAATATTATAGAAAATGCAGATTAGCCATACGCATGTATGAGCTTTGATCAAGTTTCCAAGAGATTTCAAGAGGAAATGATCACATTTCTATGACAGGAGAAACTTTAACACTATTATAAGAATCAATTTCAAATGCATCATAGATTGAAATGTAAAAGCTAACTAATAAGTTTAGAGGAAAATATGAGAGAAAATTCTTATAGGTATGAGTTAGGCAAAGATATTCTAATAAGATACACACATAAAAAGCCCCCACAAAGTATTAAAAATACATGAATAAAATAGACTCTTTTAATATTTAAATGTTCACTCTACAAAGTATACCACGAAGAAAATAAAAGTGAAAGGACAAGTAACAGGCTGGTAGAAAAAAAAATATATATATTAATAGCATTTGTGTGTATGTGTATGTGTGTACACATGGGCTCACACATAAAATACACATACATGCACACATACACATAAAGGTAAGAAAGATAGGGAAGAAAAAAATCTCAGGCATTGTTTTCTAACTTATCACAGAATAAAATTTTTTCATATCAAAGAGGCCAAGGACTCAAAACTCATATTTTTTATTTTCCGATTAGGATCCATATATTCCAGGATTAGAGAATTACTCTTCATTTCAAAGTGACGATTAACCTGTCCATTTAACTTCTATCTATCCTACTAACTGTAACATTTTTTTCATTAATGCAATAATATGGAACTCTAGATTTCTTAGTTGTGTAGATAAAAACAAAATATGTCTAAAAGAAGAGAGAGTAAATTTGTTCATGGCCCATATAATTTAACTGACTTTCTAAGAGATGAGTCTGTGCATTTTTCCTTAATATCAAAAGGACATTTTTTGATCATTTTAATTTAATATTTATAGTCAAAATGGTCACAGCTTGTGACTTTTTAGAAAAGATTGTTATAGTCCTACTTAAGAAGTATATATTCCCATAAGAATTAAGGTTATTCAATCACAAAAAATAGTACCTAATATAGGAACTGTATTTAATAATTCAGAGAAATTTTACTAATACTTTATGAAGCAGTGGATTATTAAATTACATAGGATAAGTAGTTTGTAGTGGCCATTTTTTATCAAGTAGTTTAAGTTGTAAACACAAACTCTGACAATTTATGTAAAACAGCAGTGCCATTGTTTTCAAAGAACAGGTGCAGACAATATGCAAGAGAGAGGTAAGAATGGAAAAATCTTTAAAACTTGGGGTCTTGAAACACATGGAAATCAATAGGAAAGGGTAAGTTGACTTTGAGTCAGTAATTCATTCATTTATTTCTTTATCTATTATCTATCATTATCTTATTAGTGTTTGATATGTTTCAGACACTACTCTAGGTTCTAGGAAAAAGGATACAGGAGTGATGAAAACCCTTTGATAATGGGGCTTATATTAAAGTGGACATAAACAGATAAACACCAAATATACAAATAACATATGTAAAGTAATATCTAAGTTATAAAGAGAAGTAGGTTAAGTAATAAGCATACTTGGAGATCATATAGACAGGATGGATAGAGAAGGGTTTTCTGAGGCAGCATTTGAAAGAGATCTGAATAAAATGAAGACATACATCTGTTAGTCAAAAGATGTTACAGTGACAAGCAACATTTAGTAAAAAGACCAGGCAAGTGTGGTACTCCTAATATGTTCCAGTTATTATTCCTTCAAGTTTATTCTTTATTCATGATAGCACATGTGCACGCATGAAAGAGACAGGAAAAGGGTCTCATCGTCCAGTGATCCCTTCCCCCGGCCCTTCAGTTCCTTAGGATCTTGGACATGGGCATGAGCCATTTGGATTCTCAAGCCATGCAGGGGATTTCAGACAGATATGTGGCCCTCAGAGCTGCATTTAAGTTTGCTACTGACTGCACCACCAAGCAGGGATTTGATTTGTTTGTTTGTTTGTTTTAGTGAGAGAAAGATATTTTTGACAGGGTCTTGCGATGTCACAATTGTCTTGCCCATCTGCCGGTTAGGTAGCACTTCAGGCATGTACCATGGCACAGGCCTTGTAGGTGGGCTGGGAACCAAACGTCCTCCCTTCTAGTCTCAGTCTGTGCAGCAGCACACTCGCACTTGAGCCACTTGGACTGTGCCCCGGTATGTCCTATTATATATTTACTATGGGATTCACAAAGGCATCATTGTAACTGTAACATGGAGTTTCTGTACTGTTGACATTTTGTTGTGGGGAGTGGTCCTAAGCATTATATAATAATAATATAAAGGGATACTGACCTCACGCCACTAGATTCTGAGAGCAAGCATTCCATCCATACCCCCAGATGTGAAAGACAAAAATATCTCTAGACGTTGGCCAGTGTTCTTGGAAAGAAGAGGTCAAAATTATGCTCTCCTTCTTCCTCCTAACCTTTCTTAAAGATCACTGATACAGGGACTAGCAGTTAGCGTAATGGCTATGTCAGTGGACTCCCATGTAGTTGACCGTGGTTCGAGTCCCGGACCTGGCGGCTTAAACTCACACCAGGCGTGTGTGAGTGCGTGCCCAAGATCCCGAGAGGAGAACAGAGGAGAAGGGATTGTGGCATGGCCATACCCCCTGGGGGGGGGTAATTTCTTGCTTTCTGTCTCACTGTCTCTTTCTGTATTTCTGGCAAGCGCATGCGCCCTATAGCAAAAACCTCTCAAAAAAAAAAAAAAAAATTACTGATACAACAGATGGACCAAGATAGAGAATGACAGGAGATGTGGTCAGAGAGAACTCGGTAGATGTTAATATAGATAGGGCCCCATGTAACATTTTAAGGACCTCTGTTGCAGTGATGAGAGCAAAACAAGTTGTGCAGACTGATGAGTAACGGTGCTAATAAAATATGGCTAGCATGCTCTTGCAATAATCTTGATGATAAAGAGATCATCAAAAAGATGACAGCAGGGCCAGGAAGTGGCATAGTGGTTAAAGTGCTGGACTCCCACGTGGCAGACAACATTCAAGGTCCCAGATCCAGCAGTTTGAGACATGCTGGGCTTGTGTGCGTGAGTGCCCCTAATCCTGAGAAGAATGGAGAAGGGACTGTGGCATGGACATCTCCCCTGGGGGATAATTTCTCGTTTTCTGTCTCTTCGGCAAGTGTACATACCCTATAGCAAAAATCTTTTTAAAAAAGTGTACATATCCTGGGACCAGCAGTTAGTGTAATGGCTATGTCACTGGACTCCCACATAGTCATTCACGGCTCGAATCCCGGACCCAGTGGCTTAAACTCACGCTGGATGCGTGTGTGTGCGTGCCCAAGATCCCGGGAGGAGAATGGAGGAGAAGGGATTGTGGCGTGGCCATCCCCCTGGGGAATGAGTTCTCACTTCCTGTCTCTATGTCTCTCTCTGTCTTTCTGGCAAGTGCATGCGCCCTATAGCAAAAACCTCTCCAAAAAAAGAAAAAAAAAGGTGTACATATCCTGTAATAAAAATCTTTAAAAAAAGCTCTTAACCTATTTTTAAGTTCAGTTAACAGGATTAACTTTGGAATATAAATGGATACACACACACACACATATCTTGGACAATTGGAGGTGTGAAATTTTCATTTTCTGATACGGACAAGACCCCCGGTGAGACAGCATTTGGGGCATGGTTAAGAGACATAAGAACCAAAAGCTGTATTTAGAATATGTTAAGTTTGCATTGGTTATTAAATATTCAAGTAAAGATGTAAAGATGTTGGGTAGAAATATGGGCATAAGTGGCTAGGTTTTAAGAGAAACATTGGTACTGGAAATAGAAATTTATGAATGCTTATAGCCCATAAAATTAGTCAAGGAGTGAGTGTAGTTAGAAAGAGAAAAAATTATCGAATGAAACTCTGAGAATAAATGCTACAAAGGTGGGAAAGACAAGTAATATGGTAATATTTAACATAGGGTAATATTTAACATAAAGTCTATAATTACACAGGAATGTCATTAATTTAGAGTTTTTCATGGGATTCTTAAAGAAGAGTACATTACTAATTATGGGCAGGGTAAAGTCTACCTAAAATTGGATCTTGGCAAGGATAAAACTTTCTGAAAACTCGATTTCCCTAAGTAACGTCAGTTATACTTACTTTTTTAGGCCACCTAGTCTGGAAGAGAGAAAAAGAAGTGGGAGTTCATGGACACTGATATCCTATGGTCATTAGCTTTTACCCTGACACCTCAGCATTTAATACTGAGATGAACATGAATACTGTATGATGCCATAGTTTATGTTATGGTTCAGCAAGTATTTACTTTTTTTCCTTCCCCTTCTCTCTTGCAACAGACTTTCCTGTTACCTTCCCCAACTTTTGCGATAACCACATGAACTGCTCAACAAATAGAATGTGAACAACAGCGAATGAGAGAGTCGCTTTCATGTTTGGTATCCTTGTCTTACGCCATCAGCCTATGAAAAATTGTGCCTTGTTTCCAGATCAACAGGTGGGGAGAAGTGGCTTGTAACCAATTTATAGTCTGAAAAGAAGCAACCAGCTAATCCAAAGACTCACGAGAGAAGAAAATAAAAAGTGCTTATTCGTTTTATGAGATTTGATGTGTATATGGTGGTAGGGAGAAGAGGTTGTTTTGGTACTGAGCATTATGACTATAAAAATCTTACTAAAATATGAAATGTGAACTCAATGCCTATCGATCAACCATTGCCACAATAAAACTCCACGATCCACCACCACAGAATGCCACATCCAAAAATAAGAATTGTTTATTCTTATGAGCCCATGGGTGTGCTGGAGCAGGTCTGCTATAGATAGGCATGCCTGGGTGACTTTGTTCCAGGTTGCAAGCAGCCAGGTAACTTCTTACCATGACGAGACTGCACATCAGCGGGAGCAGCACTGTAGCATACGCACTTATTCACGGCCCCAACTCACAGGCCAGCATTACCCAGGACAAGGATATAGGAATCATCTCACTCCGGAAGATACTGGGCAGAGCAAAAGTAACATTCTTCTTGCCACACTCGGGTATGAATGCCAGGGTCTCAAAATACCTCTTCAGAAAAATCGAATAGTATTGTCTGTGTTTAGTGACGCAACTTTCTATAAAATTCATATTTCATAAACTAATTTCTTATTGACAACAAGCATTCAAGAGGACAGACAGAAACATGTGAGGTTCTAAAAGTTGGCTTAGAGCTGCCACATGCTGTTGTCCAAAGCAGGAAAGCAAGCCTAAGGGCCAAGCTCGAAGTCTGTGAGCCAAGAGGCCAGAAGAGCATGAATGCAGGAGAGAGCAAAACAGACAGATTGAGCCAAATGAATATTCACGCTCCCATCATAAATAGCTGATAGTATCTCATTGCAAAACACTGTGTGTGTGCACATGTGTGTGTGTGCACACGTGTGTGCATCTTTCAATAGGCTAAGGTGCAGGATATCTAGCCCCTTTGAAAGGAACTGTTTACTTCTGAGAAACACTAGGATATTGTTTCTCAGATTAATAATCTAGTCATTTGTAAAAGGCACTATATTTTTAAGCAGGAAAAACACTTTCATTCATGTATTTATTTTGTCCAATGTACTTTTCTATATATTTACTAGTTAAATGACTATACATAATCTTCCCAATTTCCTTCCCAAAAGTTGCTCTAAAATGTATCTTCGTTCATTTCAAGTGATTAAATATCTTCTCCATCCATATTTTATTACTGTAATAAGATCAATTTGGATTTCATTGTTAAATTCTTTCCATCAAGGAATAACCTGCCAGTAATCACAGTATTTTCTTCCATTCCTTTTATAGAGCTGTTTTGAACACATACATTTCTTCTTAATTTTTAATCCAGCATCAATCTATTTACCAATCTGTAGCTGAAATCCAATTCTGATGTACATGATAGTAACACTTTGTGCCTGCTCACCTAATCTGCAACGGGAAACACTACATCATCCAATTACATGTTCTATTGTCTTGTTAGACACCATATATCATCTGCTTGTTTCATCAAAGAACTTTGTTCTCATTATGTACTTGCAATAATTTTTAGTGCCAATCAACCTATCCTGAATTGCAATTGCATGCCCTTCAGTCTCACCAAGCATTGTATCTACTTCAGCTACAAATTAGACAATTTCTTCTCTATAATTTTGGTTAAGATCATGCGAGCATCAATTCTGAGCTTTCTGAATGCTCATAAATGAATTTTGTACTTTACTCCACATATCTAGAGGCTTCAGTTAGATTTGATAATCGAAATGCATACAGTTATTGCTTGCTGATAAACATGTCACAAAAATGATGCATTTATCTACATAAATGACATAAATTTGGAAGCAGAAAACATTCATTTTGAAGAATCTGACTTTTGGAATCCTAATCAATTAAAACAATATTCTACAAATTTTTCATTTCCAACTATGCTTACCTGCCGCCCTTCCAATTAGCATATGTCATAGTACCTGAAGTCCTCCCAATTAGCATATTTCTAGGGTAGGTGTTCAAATGGTCTAATTTCATGCCACTATAGGATTAGAGAACAAAGCTAACAGTTCTATCTTTAATACACTTTTGTGTGGGTGTATTTGCACAAATCTTATATCTTGTTATTCACAATGTTAAAATTCCTTATGTTCTAAAGTAACCAGAGTTGCCTGCCAGTGTATTAACTATTCCCTATTCTCTCAAATGAAGGATTTTCTCTATATTATCAGTTAATCAAGTAACTATTTCTTTTTTCAAAGTTTATCTGTTTTATTCATGATAGCAGGCATGCATGCATGGAGAGTAAGAGAGAGAGAGACACATCCTTGACCGGGGCTCATCAGCCTGCAACACCCTCTGCTCGGCTCTCCAGCTCATCAGAATCTTGGGTAGGCCCACAAGCACTTCAAATGTTTTCAGACCTACCCAGAGATCCAAACCAGTAGTTGCCATGTGGCTTCAGCACTGTCGTTGAGTTTGCTACTAACTGTGCCACAAGGCTGGGCCTTGAGTAGCTATTTCTTTAATGTCTAGAATGGTTAGAATTCCTTGATTTTGTTGCAGGAACAAATTTATTATTGCCTCAAGAAATATTTAAAATGTTATTCCTCTATCACCCAGCACTACTACCCCTCTCTATATTTGATAATCTCTTCCTGCCCTACCTTTCTCAGATTTTAATCTGTCTGAACTGAAGTCACCAGTGAGAATAATCACCTCTGCAGAAAGGTCACTTAGACAACCCAGAAATACCTCTTAGAACTGAAAGGAAAAAAGATACAGTTTTAATATGTTGCATACTTTATAGCAAAAAAAAAAAAAGAAGAAAGAAATTTTTGTTTTATAGTAGACATACAAGTTTTCTCTCTGTTTTTATTATTATTATTATTATTATTCGTTTCTTTTTTTCTGAAAAGACAAATTCAATGATGTGTTCACTTTTTTTTTTTTTTTTTGAGAGGTTCTCGCTATAGGGCACGTGCACTCGCCAGACAGACAGAGAGAGAGAGACAGAAAGCGAGAAATCACCCCCCAGGGGGGATGGTCACGTCGCAATCCCTTCTCCTCCATTCTCCTCTCGGGATCCTGGGCACGCACGCACACGTGCCCGGCGTGAGTTTTAAGCCACCGGGTCCAGGACGTGAACCGCAGTCGACTACATGGGAGTCCAGCGACATAGCCATTACGCTAACTGCTGGTTCCCAATGATGTATTGCTATTGACATAATTCGCCCATTTCCTACTTTCAACTTTTGGGATGAGAAATATTAGTGACTTGCTTTACAGATTTGAAAAGTTAGTGAATTGACAAGTAGTGTTCACAACACAGAAGAATTCACAAACATGAATTCTTTCATGTCTCACTAAGCAATGAACATGAATTATTTCATGTTACACTAAGGCATGGGGCCTTAGCATTGGTTTATTTCTGGACCCTAAAAATTACTTAGAAAATCGTTAAGGTGCTAACATAGTTTTTTGAAAGCAGCAGTGAAATATAATGTTTTGAATCACAACTAATATGAAAATGAAAGAAAGCATCATAGATGTAGCAAAAGGCAGTATTTGCAGCAGGATGTTTTTAAAATAAAAGTATACAATAGCAAAGTTTCTAAAGTTATCTTCTCTTACAAGTTTCAACTCAATTTAACAACAGGTTGTTTCAAAACATTTGTAGATAAACCAAGCTTGAGACTGGAGGGAATAAGAGGATATTGCCCTGATCTTCAAGTTATTTATAACTTAAAAGAAGGCAGATACCAATATGATAAGAATCTAAATAAAAGCTTATGCCTACATTATTCTAAAATTATTCAACTCTTAATAATGTTCACAATAAATGTATTCATTCAACAAATATATGTTGAGCATCTACTCTGTACCAAAAAATACTTAGGTTATGGAGAAATTGCAATAAAGAAAACCATATCTCTATCTTTCATTATCATTGGAGAATATTGACAAGAAACAAATAAATCATTTATATTTTAAAATAATGTAGAGCTAATACTAGGGAGAAAATAAAGCAAGTTAGAGAGATAGGGAGTATTGGATAAGACAGGATGGAAGGACCACAATATTGCTATTTTATATAGGGTGTCCAGGAAAAACTTTTTTGTTGTTTTAACTTTAAGAAGAAACCGAAGGAAATGAAGAATTAAGGTGTTGTTCAAAGTTGTTCAAAGACTAGTAAGCAGATAGCAAGGTCAATGTTCTGGTTCACTGTATTGCTAATAACAGAAATACCTAATCTGGTAATCAAATACCTAATTTGAAAAGAATACAGGTTTATTTGACCTCTTGTGGAGTTCCACAGTCTGGAGGTCCACATTTGGAGAAAGTCTCCTTGCTAGTAGAGTCCTAAGACATTACAGGACATCACACAGTGGAAGCTTGTGTGTGTGTGTGTGTGTGTGTGTGTGTGGCCATGTTCCTCCTTATAAATCCACAAGAATTCTATAATGTTAGCCCTACCCTGGTCCTAATTTCCTTCCAAAGCATTTCAATGCCACCTCTTAATCCCATAACTACCAAATTTGAACACATGAATTTTGGGAGATGCATTCAAACCATAGCAGTCAATGGCCTTGACATGAAATTAGCTGGGCATGTTGTTTCCAGGGAGAGAAGGCAGTCAGGGGGCCAGAGAGAGCGTGATGTCAAATGGTTAGTAGGTGGTCAAACAAATATACCTCTCTGGCTTTTACTCTAAGTGAAATAGGAATCTAGTAGAGGACTTTGATCTTAGAATGACCTGATCTGAAGGAAGAACTTTAGCAGAGCTCCCCTGGTTGCTCTGTGATGAATAGAATATAAGGGGTAGCTAGCAGACACAGTGAGAGCATGCATCCGCCTGAGACCAGGGAGCAAAGAAAGCACACCATTCTTTGACCAGTGGAGGCTTACTGTAAAGAATTATTGTCTAAGATTCAATAAACAAGAGTGAATCTAATGGGGTAAAGTGAACTGTAGAGTAAATAAGGGCCGTGGAAGACAACCTCAGACACACCCAAAAGCATGACTCCTTTTTCTCAAGAGGAATTCAGACATGATAGAAAAAAGTGTTGCATCTTGCTGGGTAGCCAAGAAGTGCTCTGGGTCTCCAGCACCAAGACAGCTTCAAAGTTACTGACAAGTAGAAGAAAAACCCTCTAAGAAACAAACGAACAAGGCTGGTGAGAAGTATGCAGAAGGAGACAGGAAGGAAGTAGATGATTATGATGCCTGAAATGCAGGACCCACACTGAAAGGGCAACAGCAAGGGGTCACCAGGCCCCGGCTGGACTGAGGTCACCATGGAAATCATCATACTGGACACATGGCTGGAAAGTACACCAGCACATGTCCCCACACTCCCACATCACTACCAGGGTATGCAACAGAAATGAGCGAAAGTAAAACCGTAGCAGATGAGAACTATGAAAAGCAGCTCCCTGCCTCATACAATGTCCAACATTCTCTACTGACAGAGCTTAAAACATTGTGCTCATTGTGAAGGATAATTACAGGGTGCATGCAATCGCCAGAGAGACAGTGAGAAATCACCCCCTTGGGGAATGTCCATGCCACAATTCCTTCTCCTCCATTCTCCTCTTGGGATCTTGGGCACGCATGCACACGCACCCAGCGTGAGTTTAAGCCACCAGGTCTGGGACTTTATATGGGAGTCCAGCAACATAGCCATTATGCCAACTGCTGGTTCCCAGTCCAGACTATTTTGAAAGGAACTAAAAGTGGATTAGGATCTTAGGTGCAATAAACTATTTCAAACAGTTACAAGGGACTGAAATAATTTTAGGACAGACAAATATTCCTTTGGAGCTTGATAACAATGACTGCGACATGGGACAGTTTGATTACATACGTGTTTTAATCATTTTATTGTCTTTATTTATGGTAGAACACATGCACACACACATTGGAGGAGAGAATCACCATCTTCAGGGCATGACCATATTGCAATCCCCATCCTTCCGTCCTCTAGCCCTTAGGTTCTTTGCACTCACATGCTCAGAGTGTTTTAGGATATTCCAACCAGGGACTCAAAACATGATTGCCATGTGGAATACAGCTTCTTTTGAGCATCACATCACCATTCTGTCACAGAGCTGGCCCATAAGCATGATACTTAATAAATACACAGATGAAGACATTGAGCAAGCAAAGCAGTTGTATATCAATGTGTAGTTCAGAAAACAAATTGAACTCAACGTGAAAATATATGCACATCATCAGAAATAGAAGATACTTAAAGGTAAAAGATTGAAAGGCATGATAAAAGGTCATGTGTAAATATGAAAGAGAACAGATACCAAGATTAAGCATGGAAACACTAAAATTTTAAAAGGTGGGAAATGAGTTGTTATGAGTCTTCAGAGAAATGTGGCAGGATTGTTGGCTGCACTAAGCACTGTCTTGAATATAAAATGGAATATAAAGTCATCACTGTACAGTGTACATTTTCGCCACATTCAGCTGTCCCACTGCAGGTGCAGAAACAGCCTTTGATGTAAAAGTAATACTAATTAGACAAAACGATCATCTTTGCATATTAAGTAAACTGATGTCAGAGACTGTAAATTACACTCATGCCTACAACAGAAAGTGAGTCAGTGAGTTACATGGCTTATTCTAAATTACCTTTCTTTTTCAGTTTTATTATTTATTTCCATTTGTCTTTGGTTGAAGAATATGCTTCAAATTTCTCATTTTTTCTTATTATCTGTGAAATGTGGAGTCTCTTTTCACCAAAAATATAATTAGTGCTGAAAAATGTTTAAATTTTAAAAAATATCATTTGTAGAAATAAGTATATGCTAAAATGAGATCAGTATGCTTTGTCAACAGTGGGAAAAGAATCAGGAAGATGACTGCGATCGCTGATACGTTGGATAAACTAATATTGGTGTTCTCCATTTGCCAAACCCACTCTTCACTGTCCCTACACCTGCATCACCATTTAACGTTTTCTTTTCTTCTCTACTTCACTTGGTTTTCTTGACTTTATGAATCATAAAAATCTAGATTTGTTAATATATTTAAGTAGTGATTTGTTATTACTTATAAGTACTTACAAACTTTTGAGTTGCAGCAACTGAATGCTAGTTAAGAAACTACAAATGACATGGCATTTGAAAATCAGAAAAGTTGGAACTAGATATTGAACATTGAATAAGTTCAATGGACTAGAATAGGCATTTTAGAATGTGAGTCATATATAGTTTTTGCCAATAAGTGACTGACTATGTAGAGGACAAAGTGTACTGCAAATCTTAAAGTACAAAGTAAAGATTGATACCTTTTATAGTTAAGAAAACACAGCAATTTCAAAAAATGACATCAATATAAATATCATGAAGATGGTACAATTTACACTAGTCCATCAAAGGGTACAGATGAATTCAGTAATGAAAGGTTAAGCACTTTTGAGGCTGAATAACTGCCCTGAGTTAAGACATAAAGATGTGCAAATTATGTATTATTTACTGAATAGTGAGTATTCTAAATCAACTTGAGCTACAGTATAAGAGATTGTAATGATGTAAGAGTCTCTAAATCACCTTAAGTTAGAGGCTAAAAGGATATATTTAAAGAAAAATTTCAAAATTTACCTTGGAGTTAGAATTTAATGGACCATACAAAGCAAATTTATTTTTTGTAGTTTTCAACACAGGAGAGTCTTGATACAAATAAGAGAAATATAAGTGATGAAGAACTAGTGAAAACTTTTGAAATACTTTTTTTAATAGTAAATGTTAAAGGCCTAGTCTGGGACTCAAAGCAGTTAAAGAGGGCATGAAAGAAATAGTCCAACATCAAAATAGATTGTTTGTCACTGATTTAGCATAGATGAAAGAAGAGAGAAATAAATGTTTTTATAAATTTCTAGTTCATATAAGAGTAATAATGTCTTCTATGGCTCTTCCATTAAGTATTTTTGCAAACTTCATACTATTTCACAAGTGTGATTTAGCCAAGTTTTTCTGATTTTCTTTTCCTTTTTTTTTTTTTGTTTTCTATGAAGAGACAACAAACTCCTTAAAATAAAATGAGCTTTGTTGCTTCTGTCCACTGTTACAATACCTGCACTTAGCCCAACCTGGCTTAAAGAACTCACTTAACAAATACTTATTTTTAAATAAATATATAAATAGAATTAAAACTAATGAGTATAGTTCTGAAAAGGAGCAGATTTTTGTGGCCCACCTTAAGTGTTTGATATATAATATATAGGATTTAAAATATTGTTGGATCTGGCGCCAATAGGTGGCATTAAGGTTAAGGTGCTAGACTCCCTCATGGCTGCCCGCTGGTCAAGGCCTGGACCCAGCAGCTGGAAACTCAGCCCAGGTGTGTGTGCACGGGTGCCCCAAGATCCTGAGAGGAGAAGGGAGGAGAAGGGATTGTGAAATGGCCATTGCCCCTCCAGAGTGATTTCTCTCTTCCTTTCTCTCTGTCTCTGTCTCTCCAGCAAGCGCACACACCCTATGTCTCAAAAAAAGTTGTTGCATGATTCACATAGAGATGTGTCCATATGTTCCTATACCCATATCCATTGATTTAACAAAGTATTATTTAGCCCTTACCATAGATACTGCATATACAACAGTGAAAAAGTTTCAGTAATTCCTGTTTTCATGGAATTCATACTATAATGGTTCTATGTATTAAATTTATTAATTTTCCATTTTCTATTTTATTACTTCTAATAGCATGTAAAAGGAGTTTTAATTTCTTAAATTTTTTTCTTCAAAATCTCTTGGCCTTATATCTTTCCCTAGCTAGTGTTCCATTTCTCTGCTCTTCTTATGGGAAGCTCAAAGATATATTCTATGTCTCCTCTGTAAGGGTTATCTATTACTAAAAAACAAATTATGCTAAAACCAGTGACATGAAACAAGATTTTATAATTCTTTTCTTTTTTTTTTTTTTGGAGAGGTTTTTGCTATAGGGCGCATGCACTCACCAGACAGAGAGAGACAGAAAGATAGAAAGCGAGAAATCACCCCCCAAGGGGGGATGGCCACACCACAATCCCTTCTCCTCCATTCTCTTCTTGGGGTCTTGGGCACGCACGCACATGCACCTGGCGTGAGTTTAAGCCACCGGGTCCGGACTCGAACTGTAGTCGACTATGTGGGAGTCCAGCAACATAGCCATTATGCTAACCGCTGGTCCCGAAACAACATTTTATAAATACCAAATCTAGCACTCAGAAGGTGGTATGGTGAAGGCACTGGACTCCCACATGGCCGACTGCAGTTCAAGTTCATGATCTGGTGACTTACTTTCTCACTTTCCCTCTCTCTGGTCAAATTAAAAAGTAATAATAATACATAAAATTAAATAAAATAATTATTTGAAAAAAATTTGGTTTGAAAAATGTTTTATAAGTCTATTATACATTCAGCTGAGAAGTTCTGATAATCTAGATCAGTCTAATTCATGTGTCTTAGTAAAACTTTTAGATTTCCCAGGGCCTGGTTTATCACAAATGGCCTCATTGCCACAAGGCTCTAGGATAATAAGCCAAAGTGTGCCAAGCCTTTTGAGGATTAGTCTTAGAACTGGCCCAATGCCACTTTTGACACATTCTACTGGTCAAAGCACGTCCAGAATTAAGAAATAGGAAATAGACTCCACAACTTTACTGGAAGATCTACAAAATCATACTTCAAAAAGACATGAGTATGAACAAAGATCATTCATCATGACCAGGTAGGCTTTATACCAGGGATGCAAGGGTGGTTCAATATACGTAAGACCATAAATGTAATACACCACATTAACAGAAAGAAAGAAAAAAACCATATGATCATCTCAATTGATGCGGAGAAAGCATTTGATAAAATACAACATCCTTTTATGATTAAGACTCTCAGTAAGATTGGTATAGAAGGGTCATTTCTGAACACAATAAAAGCAATCTATGAAAACCTACAGCTAACATTATACTGAATGGGGAAAAGCTGAAAGCTTTTCCTCTGAAAACAGGTACTAGGCAAGGCTGCCCACTTTCTCCACTGCTCTTTAATATAGTATTGTAAGTCTTAGCTATTGCAATCAGAGAAGAGAATAATATTAAAGGCATTCGAATAGGCAAAGAAGAATTGAAAATATCTTTATTTGCAGATGACATGATGGTATACTTAGAAGACCCAAAGGTATCCATGAAAAAACTGCTTGAAGTAATAAGTGAATACAGTAAGGTGGCAGGATACAAAATCAATATCCAAAAATCTATAGCATTTCTATTTATGAACAACAAGTTGAACGAAGCAGAGCTGAAGAAAGGAATCCCTTTCACCGTAGCCACAAGGTGAATAAGATACCTAGGGATAAACCTAACTAAGAAAGTCAAAGACCTTTATAAAGAAAACTACGAAAATCTTAAAAGAGACATTGAAAGTGACATAAAAATGTGGAAGGACATCCCATGCTCCTGGATTGGAAGAATTAACATAATCAAAATGGCAATTCTACCCAAGTTAATCTACATATTTAATGTAATTCCAATCAAAATACCAGAGATATTCTTCAGAGATCTAGAAAAGGCAATCATAGAATTTGTCTGGAACCATAAAAGACCTCATATTGAAAAAGCAATCCTGTGCAAGAAGAATGGAGTAGGAGGCATATCACTCCCTGATCCCAAGATACACTATAAAGCTGTGGTCATCAAAACAGCATGATATTGGCATAAAAACAGACATGTGGACCAATGGAAGAGAATAGAGACCCCAGAAATAACCCCCAAAGCTTACAGCCAACTGGTCTTTGACAAAGGATATCAGTCAATCCATTGGGAAAAGGAAAACCTCTTTAGTAAATGGAGCTGGAAAAACTGGGTATCCACCTGCATAAAGATGAAACTGAACCCCCATCTTTCACCATTAACAACAGTCAACTCAAAATGGATCAAAGATCTGAACCTAAGACCTCAAACAATAAACTACTGGTGGAAATTGCTGGGGAAACTCTGGGGGACATTGGAGTAGGCAAAGACTTCTTAAATAAGACTCCCAAAGCACAGGCAATAATCCCTAAAATAGACAAGTGGGACTATATTAGACTAAGAAGTTTCTGCACAGCAAAGGACACAGTAACAAGTGTGAACCGACAACCCTCAGAATGGGAAAATATTTTTGTTAAATATGCCTCAGACAAGGGACTGATAACCAGAATACATAGGGAACTCAAGTGCCTTATGCGAAAAAAAATGATTAACCCAATTAAAAGATGGGAAAATGAGCTGAACAAAAGTCTCTCTAAGGAAGACATACGAATAGCCAAAAAGCATATGAGGAAATGCTCAACATCCCTCATCATAAGGGATATGCAGATAAAAACTACAATGAGATACCACCTAACCCCTGTCAGAATGGCAAAGATTAAGAATATAAAAAGTGATAAGTGTTGGCGGGGATGCGGTGAAAAGGGAACCCTCCTACACTGTTGGTGGGAATGTAAACTAGTTCAACCACTGTGGAGAACAATATGGAGGTTCCTCAAAGATCTACAAATAGAACTACCATTTGATCCAGCAATCCCACTTCTGGGTATTTACCCAAAAGACAGGAGAACGCTCAGTCAGAAAAGTGCTTGCACATCAATGTTTATTGCAGCATTATTCACAACTGCCAAGACATGGAACCAACCTAAATGTCCACAAACTGATGAATGGATTGGAAAAGTGTGGTATATATACTCTATGGAATACTACTCAGCCATAAAAAATAACAAGACCCTGGAATTTGATAGAAAGTGGTCAGATATGGAGGATATATTGCTGAGTGAGGTAAGCCAGGCTAGGAAACAAAGATATTGTATGTATCCACTCAATATATACCGACTATCAGCACTCTATGATAGAGAGCAAAAAATTGGAGGACATAAAAGCAGTGAAGGTACTTAATGAGAATAGGACAGTGTGGAATGGGGGAAGTGAAGAGAAGAGGATAGAGAAAGATAACAAGTGAACAATAGAGAGGCAGGACGTTAGTGAGAAACAGATATGGCTTATTAACTGTTGATGTTGACATGTATAGTATTCTCAACTGGATTTGTCTGAGAAGTATTTCATGATGGGCAAAGTATTTGTACAAGCAAAATGAGAAATAGCAATTGACTGTTTTAAAAAATAATTAGAATAATAATAATAATAATGATTGGGGAAAACATAGAAAAGATATTGAATGTTGAAGCAGGGAGATTAATGTCTCTGTACTGACTGACATGCATGGCATTCCCTTTTGAAAAAGCAATGTAATACACTGTAAAGTTATATGTAATTCAATGTAATATAAAGAAGAATATGATGATAATAAAAAATTTAGAAAAAAGACATAAGTATGAGAAAGAAAATATTGCAGCCTATTTCAAAGAATCTGCCATATCTTTTCCAACCACAGAGTAATACAAACTCCATATCACATAGCCTAAGTTAAGAAATAGTTTTTTTATTTAAATTTATTTATTTACATTCATTCACTGTACATCATTACAGCATACAAAAAGAGATTTTCCATCCAGAATACACTGTATATTGGCTCAATCAAGTACATCAACATACGTGTTATCATCACCAAAAAATTTCCCATTTCTTGTTTCCTGTATATTTTGCTTTTTTTCCCATCCTTGATTGCCTGTTTCTCACCTTCTGCCATCTCACACCCTCCTCCCACACTGTCTCTGGTATCTATGGTTGCTTTCTATGCCTTCCCTCCACCCCATTTTATTGATTCACTAAAGATCTTAATTAATCTAAATATTCTGAATAGCAAGCACAACTGAAATATACATATCTATGAACACAAGTCTGACTTTACACATAAACCTCAGTGAGTAGAAAGGACATACTATAAAATAGCACCTAGCTGGAGCTATATATCTTACTGCAGTCATCAAATGGGTATTTTTTTTTCCTCCTGAAACTTTTTTTAAATTAATTAATTAATTAATTTACATCCATCCCCTAAGCATCGTCATAGCATACAAAACATGTGGTTTCCCATCCAGAATATACTGCATAGTGGCTTAATCATTCATGTTATCATCAACAATTTTCCATTTCTAGTTTCATATATATCTATGTATGTATATATGTGTGTGTATATATATGTATATACACCCCAATGTCTGACCCTCTGCCCTTCCCCAGCCTCTTCTCACAATATCTCTGGTGTCTACAGTTGTCTTCCATTCCTTTTTCCCCCACATTTTATTGATCACACAATTTTTAAAATAATCTAACTACTTTCAATAGCAAGTTCACCTGGTAATTTCAATAAAAGCAGTTTTGAATTGGTAAGGGAATTTGCTTAAAACTTAAAGCCTGGAAACAGGTTAGGATTCTGTTCAAATAGTGGTACATGAACCTATCGACAGGTCAAGACAGGACAAAAACTGTTAAAACCGGACAACAAAACCTAGAAGAAAAGCAGCAATATTTTAGTCAAAAGTCATAGAATGCTATTTCACCAGTTCAGTCTCATGTACTTAATCTATATTCTGTTGTGGTTCGATCTTCCCGATTAAATTCTGGGATATAATATTCAACTCCAGACTTGTCCCTATGATTAAGTTGGCCATTTTCTTAGTTTATGAACTCTTATTTCTGTGTGTCTGCATTTAATTTTCCTGACATAGCACTCCCATGAGAACTTCTTAGAGATCTGGTCTGGTGCTGGTAAATTCTTTCAGGTTTTGTTTATGTGAGAAGGTTCTTGTCTTTTCCTCCCATATGAAGGATAATCTTGCTGGGTACAGTATTCTTGGTTGAAATTGTTTTTCCCTTAACACCTTGAATATATTTTCCCATTCTTTCCTCGCTTGCATTGTTTCAGATCAGAGGTCCGCTGTTAGCTTGATGGGATATCCTTTGTACGTAAATTGCAGTTTCTCTCTTGCCAATCTTAGTATCTTGTCTTTGTAATTTTGGTCAGTCTGGCTATAATGTGTCTTGGAGAAGCTCTTCTTGGGTTGATTCTGTCCGCGTCCGCCCCAGGGCTTGGGTCTGGCTGAATCATGATCAGGGGGCTGCTGGTGAGGAAGAGAAAGAGGACAAGAAAGAGAAAGCCCTCCATCTTGCCAGGACCTGGGAATTGGGAAGAATGAGACAAAGGGATAGAGTAGAAATGGACACAGGCAGCCTGAGTCTAGGTAGCCCAAACTACTTGTGCCGCCCAGATGAACTGGACGTCTTTATTTATAGAACAAGGAGACATTACATATGTATGTTTTAGGACACTTCATACATTGGTTGCCAGGTTACAGATAATAAGAAGCAGTTAACAAATCTATGAGGGCTTAGTCACACCAGGCCAGGTGTATCACTTGGTGATAATCCTATCAAGAGAAAATCTCATTTTCCTTTCTAATGCAAAGAACTAGCTGTTAGGTGTGGGGAAGAAGCTAAAGATCTTCTCACACCACCACACCCAGAGTAGGCTAAGGAACCTTTCAGATGCAGAGCAGGGATTGGATTTTACTAATTGGGGCCAAGATGTTTATTGAAGTCCATCAGATGTGTCTGTTGGAATGCCCCTAGCAATTTCCACCCTTGCTCTGTCTGCAGCCAAGGTCAAGGAAAGACAAGTTACAAGGTTCTGACAAACCCCAAAAGAGCATGTGGTGTTTGCTCAGAGCATGTCCCCACACCTCAGATTCTCTTTCTTAATCGTGTCCCCACAGATTCTATTTGGGGTCCTTCGTATTTCTTGGGGCTGATCTTTGAGTGCCTCTCTAAGTTTGAAAAGTTTTCTTGCAAGATTTCATGGAAAAGATTAGAAGTAGTTTTTATTGGGAAAAGGGAATACTTACAAGATTAAGGTTAGTAAATGAAGGGAAGGCAACTCTCATATGCTTTCATCATTTCACAGTGTGGCCTTGGGTTCTGGCTTAATTTGTCTGTCATACAGAATAGAGCTGTGATTCAATGAATAGACATTGCCCTCTGTTGTTTTATCTTTTCACGGAGCTACCATAAGTAGACAACTTTGGTGTCATTGCATTTGAATTTCAATTGTTTTAGAAATTCTAGTTCAGATCCATGGGATGATAAAAATCTTCTGGCTGGAAGAAGAAAGCTCTAAAATTTTGGGGTGCAGTAGGCAACTGTGAATGAGAGTATCTTTTGGAGAAAACTACTCCTTACATCATACTCATTATGTTGTTGTTTGGCTATATTCACATTATTTATTCAGGTGCCATTAATGTTAAAATCATTGATGACTTTTCCATTACTAAATTCTAAGATTAATTCTCAATTCTCTTTTTATCTTAAACTAGATTTTTTATTTTTTTTGGAGAGGTTTTTTTGCTATATGGCGCATGTGCTTATCAGACAGACAGAGAGAGACAGAGAAACAGAAAGCGAGAAATCACCCCCAGGGGGGATGGCCACGTCGCAAGCCCTTCTCCTCTATTCTCCTCTCAGGATCCTGGACATGCACGCACACGCACCCAGTGTGAGTTTAAGCCCCCGGGTTTGGGACTCACACTGCGGTCAACTACATGGGAGTCCAGTGACATAGCCATTACGTAACTGGTGGTCCCCCTTAAACTAGATTTTTAAAATGATTGTTTATTTAATTTAATTTGTTCATTCGTTTATTTTAATTTGACCAGAGAGAGACACAGAGAGAGAGAGAGAAAGTGAGAAAGCCAGTCACCAGGTCTGAGACTCAAATCGTGGTTGGCCATGTGGGAGTGTACAGTACCTTAACCACCGCACCACCTGCTGGTCCCCCTCAGTTCTCTTTTAAATTGAACTGCATCACTTGGTATAATAGATAAATTATTTCTCCATTAAAACAATACTTTATTCAGATTTAAAGTTGCTGCTTTCTTCTGGTGTTTCTTCTTGTTGACTTTTCATATTTTCAGTCCAAATTTTGTAAACTTTGAAGAGACTGGGGCCAGCAGGTGGCGTGGTGGTTAAGGTGCTGGACACTCCACATGACTGACCACGGTTAGAGTCCCAGATCTAGTGGCTTGCTTTTTCACTTTCCTTCTCTCTGTGTGTGTTTCTCTGGTCAAATTGAACTAAATGAACAAATAAATTAATTAAATAAATAATTCTTAAAAAAAATAATGATCAGGGACCAGCAGTTGGCATAAAGACTATGTTGCTGGACTCCCAGGTAGTTGACCACAGTTCAAGTCCTGGACCTGGTGGCTTAAACTAACGCTGGGCGCATGTGCATGTGTGCCCAAGATCCTGAGAGGAGAATAGAGGAGAAGGGATTGCAGCATGGCCATCCCCCCTGGGGGGTGATTCCTCACTTTCTGCCTCTCTGTCTCTCTCTGTCTTTTGGGTGAGCACACGCACCCTATAGCAAAAACCTCTCCAAAATAATAATAATAATGATAAATAATAATAATAACAATTGGAGAGACCTGGGACTTAGTACTAGGATGTTATTACTCTTCACTTCCAATCTCTTTATACTTAATATGTCTGAAAGCTCTAAATGCTCTGTATATCTGACATCTATCACATTTACATGTATATTTTTTGTTTGCTGGTTTTGTTGTCATACACTCCTTATTGTGTCCACTCTAACATTTACCTCGTCTGCAAATTCGGCCTTGCATTTTCTACTGATTAAGTACCTCTACCTGCTTATGCTGCCTTCACCTCAAATTTTGTATTTGCAAGTAAATGGTTTTCGTACAGACTTAAAAATTCAACTGCCTTTTTGACAACTCTACTTAGAATCCATAAAATGTACCTCAAATTTAAAAAGTCAAACTAAACTCCAGGTAGCCCTTAAATGAGTTTTATTTCCCATCTTAGTAAATAGTGACTCTATTATTACAGTTGCCCAGAACAAAAAAGAAAAAAAAAGAAAAATCGACCCTCCCAAAACCACACACTCAATATATCTGAAAATCTTGTTTGTTTGATCTTCAAAATATATTTTGAAAGCTCAAAGATATGTTCTGTATGTCCTCTGTAAGAGTTGTCTATTGCTACAAAACAAATTATGTTGAAATCAGTGACATAAGACAACATTTTTTAAATCCTCAAATCCCATTTTTGAAATCCCAAATGTTTAACCATTTACACATTAACATGACAGACCAGGACACCATCATCTTTTGACTGAGCTATTACCATCAACTTTTAGCTCAGCTCTCGGCTCTTATCTCTTTTTCTCCCTGTATTCTGTTTTACACACAGAAAGAATATAATTTGGATCATGTCACTCAATCTTCTGCACAAATGACATCTCATACACTCATCACGGAAAAAGAAAGTCAGTGTTCTTACAATATAGCTTTACCCAGTATAACTCTTTGACTCCCAACTTAACTTTTGCAGGCACTTGTTACTCTTTACCTTGCTCACTCCATTACAGACACCTGAGCCTCACTATTTTTAAATGTGGATATTCCAAATATGTCTCCATCTCAAGGATTTTAACTGCCTTGTTCTCTTTGCCAGCCACATTGTGTCCCTAGGTATCCACATCACTTCCTTTCTCACACTCTTCAAGCTCCGTAATTTTCTCAGTAATCTTCTATAATAACTAGAAATTCTATTCCCAGGTATTACACTCTTTCCTCATACAATGCTTCATTTTTCTTCAAAGCTCTTAAATCCATATACCATATAATATATAATATATACTTTTAAATCTGCTTGATTTTGCTACCTACTAGACTATAAACTCCATGTGGGCAAAGATTTTGTGCTATTTTATTCACTGCAAAATCCCACAGTACCTGATTTTATATATATGTATATGTGTATGTATGTGTATACACACACACACACACACACACACACACACACACATATTCTTTTTTTAAGGGTTTTGTCACAGGAGTCATGCACTCACTGAAGAGAAACAAAGAGAGGGAAAGCGAGAAATCACCTTCTTAGAGCGAATGGCCACACTGCAATTTTTTCTCTTTTTCTTTCTCTTTTTTTAGATTTTTGCTTTAGTGCATGTGCACTGGCAGCAAAGAAAGAAAGAGAGAGTGAGAGGGAAAGTAAGAAATCAGCCCCAAGGGAGGATGGCCACACCCCAGTCCTTTCTCCTTCATTCTTCTCCTGGTATCTTGGGCATGCACACACAGGCACTCAGTGTGATTTTCAAGCCACACAGTCCTGGACTCGAACCATAGTTGGCCATCTGGCAGTCCAGCAACATAACCACTATACCAACTACTGGCCCTTCTTTCATCCAATTCTTGAGATTCTGGGTACATCACACATGCTCCTGGTGTGATTTTTCAAGCCTTGAATCCAGGATTTGAACTTTGATCAACCATGTGGAAAACCGTCACCTTCACCATAATGCCACCTGCTGGCCCTATAATAAATATTTTTAAAGACATGAGTACTAAGGAACAAACTGACAGCTGGCTGGGAAAATGCATTACACTATTACCCAAGGAAGTTTTATCTTATGTTCTGGTTTTCATGATTTTATTTTTTCTTGATTCTTTTAGTGTCATATAACCCTACAATGCTACACTCATTGACCTCATCTGCAAATTCAGGCTTGCATTTCCTACTGATTATTAAGTACCTCTACCTGTTTATGCTGCCTTTACCTCAATCTTTGTGTATGCCACTAAATTCTTCATCTTAGACTTCAAGGGGCTATAGTACCAATTCTATGTTAATATCATCACTATTCTCAAATTTTAAAGTATTATTTATCCTCATCTTACTGTATTATTTATAACTTTTTCCCACATTATACTGAAAGTTTCATAACGCAATGCATATCTAATTCTTGTGGGTAGTCTTCAAAATTCTTCACATTTTGACTTAGAGAGGATATGTCATAAATAATTATGGAACACACGATACTGTAGATAAATTATAGAGACCTACTGATAATATAATGCCTGATTTTGTATATGCACCATTACACCAAATTAATACACTGGTATTTTGCAAAGAGAGCAATGAATATTTCAATATACAATAGAAATGGGAAAGGTAAAATTCCCAAAGTCCTAGTTCAGTGAACTTGCAGTAACCTCTCCATTCTCCCCCTTTATAATTCTGTATAATGATGAAGAATGGCCACAAATACTAAGATAGACTCTTACATGGCTTGACTGGACAATTACGAGGGCTGTTTTTGCTCAGACGGGAATCAGTTTGAGGACCTGAAGCTAACACAGTAAACTTTTCAAACCTTTTCTTTGGCCCACAGTAAGATTTAGCTAAACTAGAGCGATTCTGGTACCACAGATGACTAGTTTGGGAAAAACACAACAACCAGCAAGAAGCCAGCTCAAGAACAGCATGTCAAAAAAGAGAAATGATTTTTGGCCAATACCTGGAGTAAAGCTGTCCTTGACTGACCCCAGGCATCCTTAAGGAGGGACAAATCTTAAAGCAGGTGTATCGGAATCTAACAGCTTTCTAGATGCTCAAAAAAACTCGGTATGCCAGTAAGTATCATCTGTGGGCACTAACTTCATCTTCTTTTTTCAGAATAATGAGAGTTATACTGAATTATGCTGTCACTTAATTTGTATATTTTTACCCAATCCATATATAGCTACATCCTCTTTAGGAATCAAATGAAGACAGTGAAGGGAGTGGTGAGCTTACATTAGTATACATTATCAAATAGAGTGTTTTCATTTTAATTTTACTAAATATTTACTTATTTTGTTCTTTTTATGTTCATTATTTTATATTTTACTCAGTATAAACCTAAAAATAGCTGTTTTTAAACTTAGACTTAATAGTCGTTTTCCCCTGAGTCACACATTTGCTAAGTTATAGCTAGGACTGTGACTCACCTCTGACAGACACGATAGTTTTGCTCCTTACGGCTGCTGTACATGTCAGAAGGAGGATTTTAATATGTTGGTCAGTCATTTATTTCATCAGAAAATCTGTTTTGATTACTCAATATATTTCAATTAATATTCCACATATATCTGTACAAAATGTTACTTTGGGGGTGGTGCTATAGCACAAAGATTAGGGAGCCAGATCCCACATGGCCAACCACACAGGTCAAATATCAGCTTGAAAAATGTATCAGGCATGTGTGTGCACACACCCAAGATCCTGAACAGAGTGGAGAAATAGAGGGAGAAGTTTCCAGTATGATGAGTACCTCTCTGGCTCACTTACTCTCTGGCAAATAAATGAATAAATACATACATGCATACATACATATATATATATATATATATACATATATACATACATAAAATGCTGCTCTTGACCTTGGAAAGGTCTTAATCTATTAGAAAAATACAATCATTTTCTTCTTAATAACTGCTTTCCTCTAACACATTTAAATATTTGAAAACAATTTGTTCTTCTGAGTAGTTTACTACCCCTTTCCTCAATCTTAAAATGTGATTACCCTATGGATTTGCTTGGCAAGTTCTATTTTTTGCAGATGGCATAGCTGTTTTCAAATGATCACAAATTCTTATTTGAATAATTCAGATGAATGAGGTATTATTTTAATGCACAGAGTTATATTTGGAGCTTAGAAGAAAATGTATGTGTAAATTTGTGTAAATGTCTGTCACAAACTAATTCAATATGATCTCATAAATTCAGTGTTAAGCTATATAATGAAGACTTTGAAGTCTTTCTTATTAACCTTTCATACATCCTAAATTCTCATAATAATTGCAGATGCTTACAATGGTATACATGTTCTAGGATATTCCATTTCAGCAAGTCTTTAACTTAGTGGATAATTTTTCTATTCCAAGAACACATTAACCAGCCTTTTATATTCTGTCATACTTCTCCCTAACATCTAAGATCAGAACATGTGATTATCCAGATTAATTTTTTATCTTATTTTATATATCACTAATCAACTGAAAGAAGTCTTCATTCTTTTCTTAAAAATATGTGATACCTATTTTTTTGCCTATCCCATTTTGGTTAACTTGATGATCTGGTTTTCTATACACTAGATTCATAATAATAGTACATGAAAATGTGTTATGTCATTATAAATATAATAAGATAAGATATTTTATAAAAGAGACAAAGATAATAGCCCTAAACTAGGGATCAGCAGTTGGTGTAATGGCTATGTCACTGGACTCCCATGTAGACGACCGCAGTTTGAGTCCCAAACCCAGTGGCTTAAACTGACACTGGGCATGTGTGCGTGCCTGCCCAAGATCCCTAGAGGAGACTGGAGGAGAAGGGATTGTGGCGTGGCCATCCCCCTTGGGAGGTGATTTCTCGCTTTCTGTCTCTCTGTCTTTCTGGCGAATGCACATGCCCTATCACAAAAACCTCTCCAAAAGATAAAAATAATAATAATTTTAAAAAGCCCTGAACTATCAAATCTTCTATTTTGGACTCTGTTACACCATTCTCATGTCAACTCCTCACAATCCATCTTGTCAATAAACTTCTCAGCAAACTGCTGATGTTCCTTTTCCCTCTTCCTTTCTCTGTTCTAGATACACACTATTTATAACATATCTTTCAACTAAATGGATAAATTCCATTTTCTGGATACCTCTGACTAATGCCACTGTTTTCACTTATAATATTCTATCTGACTCAAAATCTTACCCTTCCTTTGAAACCTAATCAAAATAATGTGTTATATAAAAATATGAGTTCTTTTTTCTTGGAGCAAGAGCACTTAGTGGTAATAGTACTCGTATATCACAAGATATGCTGCCTTATATTATAATAATCTCTGAATATTCCTCCATTATTGGATTATAAAGTCCTTATAAATGTTTAACATATGTTTACATTCTCCATAGTGCTTGACAAAGAAAATTGCAACTATTAGATATAATAATATTTAATAAATGTGCATTATATATGGCTATGATGAAAGCTAAGGCATGTAAACCTTTGTCGAGAAATATACCTTAGTTTTGCATATGTTCACTGTGCACCACTAAATTAGGTTAAGCAATGATTTCTGTGAAATGGTGATCAGTGAGGATCGGCCTGCAGTAAAGTTCTACATACAAATATTAAGGACCTCATAGGCATATACATCTGAAAAAAAATGATTCCAATAACTTACCTCTACAACTTGTCATTTGGAATAAGAAAGCAATATATAATGTTACAGTTTCTCTCTCTCCAAAACAATACAAAGACATTTTATTTTTTTTAAAGCAGGAACCCACAAAAGAAGTAGAAGTCAAAAAGGAAAGCCACTCATTAATAACATACCGGGTTAGTGGAAATTAGTGGAAACCTAGGTGCCATTCACCTAATGGAATTAGATAGAAATTATAGCTTGGGTTTGAACTAATAACCAAATCAGATACATGAAAAAAAAAATTCTGTATTGATAGATTGTGCTAATCTGATTCTGCAAACTAACTTGTGATCCCTAAATTATCTGTACATCATTGAGAGAGAATTGGAGATTTAAATAAGTGGATATATATATATATATCCTTATCTATCTCTATATCGATATATATGTGTGTGTGTGTGTGTGTGTGTGTGTGTGTGTATATATATATATGTATACCCACTTAACCCCCTGGACCCACTGGCTTAAACTCACGCCGGGTGCATGTGCGTGTGTGCCCAAGATCCCAATAGGAGAATGGAGGAGAAGGGACTGCAGCATGACCATACCCCCCGGGAGGTGATTTCTTGCTTTCTATCTTTCTGTCTCTCTGGAGTGTGCATGCACCCTTTAGCAAAAATGTTTAAAAAATAAATAAATAAAAAAATTTTAAAAAAAAGAATTTTACTGCACTTAGGACCATAAACAGGGAGCCTACAACTAGCTCAGCAGAAGCATCAACAAGGTTTGCAGTGGTAGCTATTGCCCCAAGACAATATCCCCGAAAGGGATAAATCTCTCAACCAGGACAAGTGTAAAGATATAATAAGCAAAAGATTTTGGACAGTTTTGAATGAAAACTCCGAAGTTTCTCCAGATCACTCATGCATAAATAGTGATATTTAGGAAAGGGGCTATTGAAGAGTTCTCTTCAGCTATCAGAACACTAGCGTTCACTTTTGGATTCCCACAGGAGATATTTTCTTATTGAGAATTTAGTCAGTTCATAAAGACATGTCACAATCTCAGAAAAGACCTGTGTCAATCATCTACAAGAACCAGTCAGATACAAAAATACTCCCAGTTTTTGTTTGCAAGGAGTCTAGGGAAGTTCACATAATCTAGTTTGACATGAGAGTGCCTTTTCCTCTTTAACTCAGCCACATCCTAAGTGATGGGCTGTGTTTTCTGTTTTTTGGGTTTTTTTTTTTTTTTTTTTTTTTTTTTTTGGTGGGGGGAGAAGTTTTTGCTATAGGGCACATGTGCTCACCAGAAAGACAGAGAGAGACAGAGAGACAGAAAGCGAGAAATCACCCCCAGAGGGGATGGCCACACCGCAATCCTTTCTCCTCCATTCTCCTCTTGGATCTTGGGCATGCACGCACACACGCCTGGCGTGAGTTTTAAGTCACTGGGTCCAGGACGCGAACTGCGGTGGACTACATGGGAGTCCCATGACATAGCCATTACACTAACTGCTGGTCCCAGTGATGGTCTGTGTTTTAACAAAATTGAAACTTTATGCCCTTTTCTGCTAAGGTGGATAGCAAGTGAATGGCATTCTTTTTACAGGATTCTTTCTTCTATGAACAAAGTAGATCATTTACATGTTGTACCAGAAATGAAGCACGGGGAAATGTATTTTTCAGATTTTTTTATTGAGGATTTCAGAAAAGTAAAAGAAAACTTCATTGAGTTCCTGGGGAAGGACTGTGCAGGTGTCCCCAGACGAAGGCATGGAGGAGTGCTATGACCTAGAGGCAGAATGAACAAGGCAGAGGAAAGACCCATGCTAGTGGAGCAAGTGGCTTCAGGTGGAATTAGTGACCAGATAGGTTAGGTACTACAGGGAAGTGAAAGGTAATAATTTTGTTGATGACCCTGAGGATTTGAACAATTTGATATCTTCATCTTTTTTATTTCTTTACTGGAGAGACAGGAGTAATACAAGGATAGTGTGAGGTATAAAAAGACTTACATCTAAGGCCTTCAACTATAGGTTTGAGCCTTTCCTACAATTATGGCTGCAAAGGATATTGGGGAAGTTGGGGAAATGGTTTGTTTGAATATATTTAAAATTTAATAGCTTTTTCCTCAGTTATTTTTCTTTTGTCTTTTGGGGTTTTGTTGTTGTTGTTGTTGTTCTTTCCCTTATTTATTTACTTATTTATTTTTATATTTTTGCCATAAGGTGTATGCACTCACTAAAAAGAGAGAGACAGTGAGAGGGAAAGTGAGAAATCACCCACCCGGGGGGGATGGTCATGCCACCATCCCTTCTCCTCAATTTTCCTCCTGGAATTTTGGGCACACACACACATACACACACACACACTCAGTGTGATTTTCAAGCTGCTGGATCCAGGATTTGAATTGCGGTTGGCCATGAGGGGGTTCAGTACCACCATGCCACTATTGCCCCCTTCATTTATTTTTCTTGTATCAGCAGAATTTTTGGCCCATAGTGTGACAGGTACAGTCTCAAGACTCTTACCTGGAGTATGCATAAAATATAATGGAAAATAAAAGGTATATCGAGAGGAGGTACAGCTTGATTTAAAGAGTGGGTCCTCTGGAATCTTATTATTTATTATTTTTCTTTTTGGAGAGATTTTTGCTATAGGGCACGTGCGTTTGCCAGACAGACAGAGAGAGACATTAGAGACAGAAAGCAAGAAATCATCCCCCAAGGGGGGATGGTCACGCCGCAATCCCTTCTCCTCCATTCTCTTGGGATCTTGGACACGCACGCACATGCGCCCGGCATGAGTTTTAAGCCATCGGGTCCAGGACGCGAACCGCGGTCGACTACGTGGGAGTCCAGCGACATAGCCATTACGCTAACTGCTGGTTCCCAGTCCTCTGAAATCTTAAGGAATGTGCCTATGCCATATTCATACTGGAAAAAGCAATGTTGTACACTGTAAAGATAAATAGTGGTCAAATGTAAGTAAAAAATATTTTTTTAAAAATGTGCCTGTGTTGTACAATTAATATTACAGTTCCATTTGTAAAGAAAGGTTATCTTTATTAAAAGGAAAGAATTTTTTTTTAATTATTTTTGGAGAGGTGTTTTTGCTATAGGGTGCGTGCATTCGCCAGACAGACAGAGAAAGACGGAGAGACAGAAAGGGAGAAATCACCCCCCAGGGAGGATGGCCACGCCACAATCCCTTCTCCTCCATTCTCTGCTCGGGATCTTGGGCACGCATGCACACGTGCCCGGCGTGAGTTTAAGCCACTGGATCCGAGACTCACTACATGGGAGTCCAGCGACATAGCCATTATGCCAACTGCTGGTCCCAAAAGGAAAGAATGTATTCTAGTCAAGGATGAAGAGTTACAGTTAACCTGTGGGAGATAGGGAGATAATCTAGGGATTATTGAAATACCTGCCATGTGTGTGATCCATGTACACTGGGGAAGAGGCTGAGCAAAAGAAGGTAAGCTTTAATGCAGAAAGAGCAGTGTCTGTGTGTGTAAGAAATTTATGAGATCAGCCATCTATATTTATTAGTTGATCCATTTTGAATGCTTAAGTGTAAGTCAGGATATTGGGCACTTTTCCTTTCTTAGGGCACTCTTATTAATTGGAATTGAGGGATTTTAATGTCTTGGTTTATCCTTCAGAAGGTAGAATGATATTTTTACCACTTTTTATTTATAGCATCTGTGAACGTTCTTGTCAATGGGTGATCAGGGACAAGCAGTGGCATGGTGAAGGCCGCTGGATCCCACATAGCAGACTGAGTGCTTCGAGTCCTGGACTTAGCAGCTTGAAAAACATTCCAGGTACATGTGCACGTGTGCCCAAACCCCCAAGAGAAGAAATGGAGGGGAAGGGAATGAGGTGTAGCCATCCTCCCCCCAGTGGGGGTACTTTCTCATTTATTCTCTCTCTCTCTCTCTGTCTCTCTCCAGTGAGAAAACATGCCCTCTAGCAATTGAAAAGTAATGATTAGTTGGGAAGTGGGAATGTAGCTTTGGTTTATAGAGCAATGTTTCTATTTTAGGTCATGTCTCATTTTTGCTTTAAAATCAATTTAAAAATATTCTAATGTTATACCTGTGTGTTAAAGTTCAAGTGAAGGGACTATTTCCCATTATTATTTGTGTTTTAGAATTAACTCTCTAATTTTACATTTAACTCCAAGGACAAAATTATATGAAAATGTTATTAATATGTCAGTACCTTCCTTAGTTCTCAAACGTTATTAGGATTTTCTAGTGTATTACAAAACTATTTTATAGCTTTATCTTCTCGGTTTTCATGTACCCAATACTATTTATTGAATGTGTTTCAATTATGTATTTTATTTATTTATTTAAAAGAATTATTTATTCAAAATTATTTATTCTTTTTTTTTTGACCAAAGGACAGAGTAAGAGAGAGATTGGGGGGAGGGGAGGAGAAAGTAAGCCACCAGGTCCAGGACTCAAACCACAGTCGGCCGTGTTTGAATCCAGCGTCCTTAACCACCACGCCATCTGGTGGTCTCAGTTACAGATTTTAAACCGATATGTGGGTCATTTTTTAGATCCTAAGGAAAAAAGAGATCCTATATATTCTTTTCTGGTTAAGTTCAACCACAGTTTGCCATCTAAAATTTAGCATCTGAGGTTCTGACTATCATTTGTACAAGGGATATAAATTGGGTTATCATACATATCTCATTGTGATTTTGATTTGTATTTCCATAATGGTTAGTAATGTTAAACATTTTTCATATATTTGCTGGCTATTTCTATGTCTTTTTTTGAAATTTGCTTATTCAGATCATTTGCCCAATTTTTAAAATCAGTATTGGGGCGGGCAGGTAACGGTATGATAGTTAAGGGTGCTGGACTCTCACATATCCCACCACAGTTCAAATCCCAGACTTGGTGCTTTTCTCTCTCTCTCTCTCTCTCTCTCTCTCTCTCTCTCTCTCTCTCTCTCTCTCTCTCTCATCAAAATAAAAAAAATCAATAAAGTTAAATAAAATAAATTCTTTAAAAATTTCTTTTTTAAAAAAGGTTGGTGGTTTGTTTGGGCTTGTTGTTTTCCTGTTAAATTGTTTTTAGTTTCTTGTCTGTTCTGGTTGTTAATCCCATGTCAATTGCATAGTATGCGAATATTTTCTGTGTCTATACTACTTAGCCTTTAAAAAGATTGAAATCTCATCATGTGACAATAAATGGATAAGCCTAGAAGACATTATGGTAAGTGAAATAAGCCCAGCTCAGAAAGAAACTACTATGTGTTCTCCCTTATGTAAAAACTGAAAAAGAAATAATTTCATAGGATGGTGAATATGCCCAGTAATATCAAAGGCTTTTTAATATCTCTCATTTTTTGCTCTATTGTTGCCAGCATTTTTACTTTCTCCCTGCAACCAGGGAAAACTTTAGGTCTCTCCATCTTTCCAGTGCACAGTTAGCACTTGTTTTTTCTAATTTATGCTGCTTTTGGCCAGTTACAGAACTTCCAAAAAAACTGTGGAAATAAATAAAGGGAACAGAAGCTTTTAATTTAAAGCCTGTTATAGCAACATAGTCAGACACTATCACTTACATTTGGCAGAGACTCAAATAGGGGAGTTGGGAACCTATACATTGATAAAAAGGAAGTCTTTGGGTGTGCTCTGAGTGGAGGGGATTTACTTGGGGAAAATAGAGGCAGGCTACTAGGAAGTAGGGTTATCTCATGTGCCTGGTTTGGGGTGTGTCTTAGTCCAGTCAAAATGCTGTGAGAAATCACCACAGACTGAGTCATTTACAATCCACACAAATTTATTGCTCACAATTCTGGAGGTTAGAAAATTCAGAAATCAAGGCACCAGCAGATTCAGCATCTAGTGAGGTAAACCTGCTTCAAAGATGGTAACTTCTGTTTTTCATATTGCAGAAAGGGTGGGAAGGACTCGTACCCTCTGCATTAATTCTCTTTTTTATACTTTTTTTTTTTTGAGAGTTTTTTTGCTACAGGACGCGTGTGCTCATCAGAGATACAGAGAGAGAAAGAGAGACAGAAAGCAAGAAATCACTTCCCAGGGGGGATGGCCATGCCGCAATCTCTTTTCTTCCATTCTCCTCTCAGGATCTTGGGCACACATGCACACGCTCCCAGCATTAGTTTAAGTCACCGGGTCTGGGACTCGAACAGCGGTCAACTACATGGGAGTTCAGCAACATAGTCATTGCTCTAACTACTGGTCCCGTGCATTAATTCTCTTCTTGAAGGTAGACCCCTCATGACTTAACTTCTTAACAAATCCCACTTCTTAATACTATCACAAGTAGGTTTCAACATGTGAATTTTGGAAAGATATAAACATTCAGATTATAACGGGAAGTATATTCGGTTTTCTCTAGTTGATCTTTAGTGGGACTCGAGAATTTAGGGAATCTGGCAGTCATTAAAAAATTCCTGAACACTTTTGGGTTCATTTCTATTGAGGATATGATTTAGCTTCCTAAACTAGTTGCTGCAGAGACTGTGTAACAGTGTCTTTGTCATTTATGATGTAGCCATTGTCCAGTTGCATGTCCTATTTCCCAGCCAATTACAACATCTGCATGTTCCTCTCCTGATATAAATAAATTTTTTAAGATGTATTTTTTTTATTTCTACATGATACTTTGAAAAGTCTACATTTAAAAAAATGGAATTAAATTATGAGTTTATTTTGGTAGAGAAAATTTTGAAACCCAAGAATAATTTGTTTATAATATGCATTTTCCATGAACTTTTTAAAGATTCCTAATATTTACTTGAGGAGTTATAATTTTACCTCTTACATTTTTTAACCAATATCTTTTCACAGGTATCTTCCCACAAGTTGTCTTCCTTGACTTCCATTCTAAGTCAGGATGCTCCGTAATACTCTAAGACTTACAAACCTTCTATAGCTTTCTTGGTCTAGCGTATGATGTTGGTCTGAAATATGATGTCTAGAGTATGTCATCATATTTTAAAAAGTCTTCTGTGGTTAAACAACTTCCTCTCTCTCCAAAGAAGTTTTTGATGCAGTCCCTTTGTTTGCACTTTCTAGGCTTATCCGGTGATAGAAAAGGTGAAATGTAGTGTTTGCTACCTCCAAAATTTAATACATGCTCAAATATTCCTTTCTCCCTGAATGTACTCCATTTTTTCCTGCACAAAGCAATTCATTCCAATTTATAGTTTTAAGAATAAATTTTTCTGACCTATGTTTTCAGAATTTGCCACACTCCAACTTGTGTGTGTGTGTGTGTGTATGTATGTGTGTTTTAGCATGTTATACATCAAACAATGAAGAGTTCATAGCCGGTTTTCTTTTTCTCTGGGATCTCTGTGAAGAACCAGACTCCAGACTGAATCTCAGCCACTGCCAGTGTCAGGTATATGGAAGAACTTTAGTGATTGATTGCTGAAGGAACATATGATAGGAAAAGTTTGTTACTAGCATTTTATATCATGGTATGAATTAAATTAATTGGACAGATATTGTCTTAGGAATAGGCTGAAAATAGGTACATCAAAAGGATAAATTTTATTAACAGAAAGGCTCTAGAGAACCAGCAGAAATGAATACTAAAGACCAGAAGGGAGGAAAAGATTTTGGAAAAGCAAAGTCAAATGTTAAGAAAATAAAAGAAAAAAATGTAAAAAACTTCTTATGCTGTACCATGTTCATAATATTCTAAGTGTTTTACATATGAAAAAATTAGCTCTCTTTTCTCTCATACCAAGGAACATTTCCTCTTCCGTAATTATATAGTAATCAAAATTATCGATCACCCGTGAGTCAAAGGAATGTCAGCAGAAATCATTTTGTATTGTATCTATGCGAATACCTCCATTACTCAGTTCCATTGACTTGCTGGAAATCCCAACCTAATGCCTCATAATCTGTTTATAATACACATTTTGCATGAACTTTTTAAATACCTGTAGTATTTATTTGAGAGTCATAATTTTATCTCTCATGATTATTAACAGTTATCTTTTAATAGATCTCTTTCCAAAAGTTGTTTTCCTTGGCTGATAATTTGAAGTCAGGATCCTCCATAGAACACATCCTATGTTTAGCTCTTAAAAAGAGAAACGAAAACTTTAAAATCTTCTGTACCTTTCTTGATCTAGGGTATAATTACATCCCTTCTACCTATATTTCACCTTTTTCTATCATTGGATGAGTTATTAGTTTGACCTATTGGCTTATAATGTGCTAATCAGCACGTCTCTGTTATGTTAGCTGTTGTTTTCTATCAAAAGAAAATTCAGCAGTTGATGATGCCTTTACATAAACCTTTAATTCTGTTAATAAGTTTTAATCTTGTTAAAGGTGTTGCACGAATCAATATTTACTACTGATATCAAAATTGATTAGAAAAGGACTAGCAGATGGCATAATAGTTACATCGTTGGACTCCCACGTAGTCTACCATGGTTCCAGTTCCAAATCCAGCTGCTTAAAACCCACTCCGGGCATATATGCATGGATGCCCAAGATCCCGAGAGGAGAATAGACAAGAAGGGATTGTTGCACGGCCATCCCCCAGGGGGTGATTTCTCACTTTCTGTTTCTCTGTGTCTCTCTGTCTTTCCAATGAATGCACCCACCATACAGCAAAAATCTCTCTTAAAAGAAAAAATTGAGTAAATAGTCTAGGCACAGTTTGAATCTAAAGTAAACCTCTAAATTTTAGCATCCACCCACATACTAATGTTTTAATTGAAACCAACAAAGAAAGGCAGCAGTGGCTATAAGTTCCAATATACAATTATCAAGGTATTTCATTAATTAATAAATTTTATTGTAGGCTCTTTTATTTTTTATACCCATCCTTCTTACTATGAAAAAAGATTTTTTTCAGTTAAAAGGTAAGAACATAAAAAAAATTTTAATACAGTATGTTAAAATATTGTTAACCTACCAGATAGCAATAAACTGAATAATAATCTCCTTAGTCTCTTTGTTGCCTGAGTGAGTTAAGTCTCTGGTTATAAGTCACAGGACCCAACAAGAATGCCAAAGGAAAAAGGAAGGGTAATATGTTATAATGATGTAAACACATCTCTTGAAATTCTGGGTCAAAAATTTAGCTAGTCAGGATAAAAAAGATAATTGAGAATTGAAAAGCCTTTAGAGTCCCTGCTGATATACTCTGTCTCTCTTCTCCGTCACACTCTACTTGTCTCTGGATTTCTAATATATTTACACAAAAGAGATTTTCACTATTTGAGGTATAGGCAGGTAATCCTGACTGCTCCTAAATTCTGGGGCTACATATTACGAGCTCGGGTGCGTGAAATGGCTGATTCTCTTTTGGTCCACGTCTGCCAGAAGGGAATTTGATTGGAGAAGCAGGAGCCTGGTGCCCGCCCTGGGTCCTGCCAAGTATAGCTACAGATTATGGTCTTCCTGAGTAAAGGCAACTGCTGGGATTTGTAGACACAAACTGAAAGGCTGCTTGGAGCCACTAGTCAAGGGACGTACTGCCAGCGGATGCTCCTGGTAAGTACACTTGGTTATTCTTTCCTTGTGTGATTTCTGCACCTTTCTTCCTTACGTAAAAGGAGAAAAGCCCATCTAAAGACTTTTCATGCTCTCTTTCTTTGAATGGATTAATATTCATGTGATACACAAGACAACTGATATGATTCATTCTTTATTCCAGCCCTTCAATGGATTAAATTAAAATGCAGTGCTAAGTACTAGAGGGAATTCAAATTTTGATAAAATCTCATTGTTTCTTTTAAGCAGCTGTGATGTACCAGGTAGAGTAAGAAATATACAGAAATGATATTCATTATACAGGTATAAAGGTGCTAAGTGTCACAGGAAAGGAAAAAAATGCATTTCAGCTTGAAGGACTAACAAAGTCTCAATTTTCACCATTTCTTATTCCTCAGCCACATTTTTGGATCTCTTGAGTTTTTTTTTTTTTTTTTCCTTACCTATTTTCCTTTCTTTTCTTCAGGTTACACCTTTCTCTCTGTGGAATAATGGAATTATTCATTGGGGTGCAAGGTAAGAATTCCATATATTTTTTATGTATATTATTCTGCAGATTACCACATTAGATGCTTTACCTCTATAGATATTTCTCTAAGGAAATCTTTTGCACATCTAAATCTATCGAGGTATTGACATATTGGATGACTGAAGATGCCACATCTGCTAACAAGAAGAATTTTCCAGAGTGGCAGTAAGATTTGCTTTCTTATTTTGCATTTTTTTCCTCCGAGAGGTTTTTGCTATAGGGCGCGTGTGCTTGCCAGAGAGACCAAAAGCGAGAAATCACCCCGCTGGGGCATGGCAACGCTGCAATCCCTTCTCCTTCATTTTCTTCTCGGGATCTTGGACACACATGCACACGCACCCGGCATGAGTTTAAGCTGCCAGGTCCAGAATTCAAACCGTGGTTGATTACATGGGAGTCCAGCGGCATAGCCATTATGCTAACTGCTGGTCCCTATTTTACATTTTTAATAGCACATAAAGAATACAATGTTTGGAAATGAACACATATTGGGAGAAAGAGCCATATCTCTATCTCAGCTGGCTAGCTCCCCGGGCTTAAAAAAGAAGGGAGAACAGACAAAACCTCTTTGGGCACTGAAATGTTCCTCTCCCTGATCAATACTCCTTGAAATAAGTTCAATTTAGATACTATGCATTCTTTTTTATGAGTACATAAGAATATTATATAACAAATGTTAGGGTTACTGTGGGCCTACTTCCATAATCCTCTCTTCTGTTTTTCGTTTGTTTGTTTTGTTTTGTTCTTTTTTTAGAGGTTTTTGCACTTGCCAGAAAGACAGAGAGAGACTGAGAGACAGAAAGCGAGAAATCACCCCCCAGGGGGATGGCCACGCCACAATCCTTTCTCCACCATTCTCCTCTCAGGATCTTGGGCACGCACACACATGCGCCTGGCGTGAGTTTAAGCCACCAGGTCCAGGATTTGAACTGTGGTTGACTACATGGGAGTCCAGCAACATAGCCATTATGCCAACTGCTGGTCCTTCCTCTTTTCATTTAACATGTATTTGGTGGGTCCATCACTGCTTTATCATAGGACTTTAGATCACAAGCCAAACAAAGGTCTTTCTGAAGCACTCATGAGAGCAATGGTGATGAGGGTGAGAGGGGAAATGCAGTAGCATAACCTTCTAATGTGTTATCACACACGTAAATATCTCAAAAGCAACATTTCATGTGAGTTTGGTGCAGTTATTCTTTCATCACTTCCAAATACACCTGCTAGTATTTTGTGATGAGAGGAGACATTTAAAGGTGAGGATAGGATACTGAAGAGATATGATTTTCTTGAAAATGTTCCCATGATGGTTATTGAGAATAAAATGGAAAGAATAAGGAGGTAAATGGATAGCCAATGAGAATAAGGAAAATCATTTCAGAGAGGGAGAATGTTCCAGTTATAAAGACATGACAAAGACAAGACAAAGAAAAGGAACTTCAATGACTGCGTGTGTGGTGGGGGGAGGATTAAGGGTAGATGGGAAGTGTGATATGATATTCTAGTGAGGAAGAGACATTTTGCGGTGAGAATCCTTTTTAAAAACCCCCTAATTCGCATTATGGGAGACCTCCTACTGCACCTCTAGATAAGCCTTGTTCTGATGGTGTAGACTGTGCTCAAGGTCTTTTGTTAGCCTCACTTAATGGCTGAATCTAAATCAAGACTCAGCTGTGCAGTTTCTGAGGATGAAAGGCTCTTGTGAGAAATTGTCTGTTGCTCTTTTAAGCCCTTTTAGTCTTAACGCTCCCTAGATGGTGTTGGAGCACTCTAACGTCTGAGTTTGTAGCCTTTACTGTCCCCATACGGGGATTGTATAGATTCGACATGAGCACGGGGTAGAAACAGCTTTGTGGATGTATCAACTTGCCCTTTTATTACTTATTCCTGCTATTGCTGATGCTTTGTTAGCACATTTCCTTTCAGACCGTATGATATGAAATGTGAAGCCGGGGTCCCCATTCTGTCCAAGTGCCAGTGTGAGTCAACGTGTTAATGGACCTTCCGTCCCCTCCTTAACTGCTTTATCCCATGGCTTTTTACTATAATATGATAGAAAAAGAGCACACAAGCACTCCATCCTCCAGGTTTACCATAACATATTTCTCAAGTGGTAAATCCTTTCAACAGTCTACAATGAAAAACATTTTCAATGTGAAATAATGGCACACACATCTTTCACTGAATTTTTCTCTTTCATACTACTAAAATGACTTAATACAGAGGCAGCTGTGCCCTATTGAAATAAAAGATTTGTGGTAAAGTCAGTGTGTTACAACTTCAAATACAAAATCCATTTCACTCAATATTTTGGTCTCTTAATTTAGATGTTTAACATCCCAATTTGTTTGCATTTGCTGTCCCAGAAATGGCATTTCATTGCAACACAACTTAGAACTTGCATTTTGATGCCATAACTTGAATTGTGACTTGCCATCTGCTGGCAATAAGGAAGTTCTTTATAATTTTATATATGGCAGCTACTTAAAACAGATATTAAGGGGAAACAGTGTAAGTATATGTATTGTCCAAATGTATGCCATATTTAATAATGTCCTTTCTATTGTTAAAAGGAAAATCTTACAAATTAGTTGACAACCTGTAACCCCAATGTCCACTTGAAAGTGATAATTTGCACATCATACTTTAGGAAACCAAAAATTTACAATGTTAAGTTCAATCTACACAGAAAAGTGAAAAAGAATGTCCCAGGATTCAGTAGCCAAGGTATATGGGAACAATCCATAGGACAGATTTGTGCTGGAAAAAGGACAAAGAGTTTCAACTTAGACCCCAGGAACAAAACTCCAGATGCTAAATCAATCAATCAGGCAAACAATTTGGAAGTAAGTAAATACATAACATTAGAGTTTTTGTAACTATTGGGACCAGCAGATGTGTAATGATTACATCACTGGAATCACACGTAGTCGACTGCAGTTCAAGTCCCAGACTTGACAACTTAAAACTTACGCTGGGCATGTGTGCCCAAAATCCCAAGAGGAGAATGGATGAGAAAGTATTGCAATGTGGCCATCCCTCCTAGGGGTGGAGTAATTTCTCACTTTCTGTCTCTCTGTGTGTCTCTAATGAACACATGTACTCTATGGAAAAATCTCCGTAAAACAAAAGAATTTTTGTAACGATTTTAGCTAGTTTTTATAGGTATGGTGTCTGAATAGCTCATAGATTCTACAAAAAAAATTCACAATGAGACCATCTCTACTGAGCAATACATTTAGTGGAGTATTGAGGCCCACTTCTTCAAAATTGTTTGTGTCTTCACCAAAATAATTTTGAAAAACTACATACTTACATGATAACAGCCTGTTCCTTCCATTGTAAAGTTTTCTATTGTTCTTTGCTTTATAGTTTATCCATTGTTGATAAAAAATTTATTAGAGACTATAAAATAGAAGTTGTTCCATTTATTTATTGATATTACTTGAGATACATGTGAAAGGGAGAGAAAAAAAAAGCACACACACAATGGGTGGTATGGTCAAATGCAATAATTTTCCCTCCATTTCTTCTTCCTGTCAGGATATTGAACAACAAGGACAATTTCTCTGGCATGTGTTTCAAGTTGCCAGGGTCAGAATTCAAATCATAATCAGCCGTGTGAGTCTGACTTCCTTAACCACTGAGCCTAAAGGCCAGCTATATACATGTGTATACACACACACACACACACACACACACACAAATACATATATATATATATATTCCATCCATAATTACTAGCTAAATTTCTTATGCAAAAAATAATTTTTCTTTGCCAATTACATAATGATTAGTCTAAAAGACAATTTGTGCAAAAAATGAAGAATTATTGGTTAATATTTTTTACATATTCAAATAACTAGGTAAGTTATAAGTAAGTACCTCGATTAATTCCAACAAAACCTAAAAGTTCAATATTCTGAAATTAAAAGTATTTCCTACTATTTATGCTCTTATCTTTAACCATTAGAAGTTTCTTCTTTTTGACATGGTCTGCTAGGTTTCTGTTCTTTTTTGTTTTTAATAGCTTACTTGCTTTCTATAACATGAAAAAAACCTGACCTGGTATTATTTTATATATTTCCTGTCTCAGACCTAAAGTCAACAACTTATCCAAGGAATCATGACTTCCTTTAATGAGGAATCATAGTTGAAGGATAGTCTGAATGCAAAATGTTCATTTCTTTTAAGTTCATTAGTAAAAAATAGACCATACATAATATTCTGGTTTGATACTTAATCATCTACTTGTTAATAAGCACTACATAAACAATTTCTTTAACAGCTTCAAACTTTAAGTCTATGTTTTAAAAAAAAAAAAAAATTTAGAGAGCTTTTTGGTATAGGGAGTATGCCCTCACCAGAGAGATAGACAGAAAATGAAAAATCACCACCCATTGGAGATAGCTACGCTGAAATCCCTTCTCCTCCGTTCTCCTCTTAAGATCTTGGCCACAGGGACCAGCAGTTAGCGAAATGGCTATGTCGCTGGACTCCCACGTAGTCGACCGCGGTTCGAGTCCCGGACCCGGTGGCTTAAACTCACGCCGGGCGCGTGTGCATGTGTGCCCAAGATCCCGAGAGGAGAATGGAGGAGAAGGGATTGCGACGTGGCCATCCCCCCTGGGGAGTGATTTCTCGCTTTCTATCTCTCTGTCCCTCTCTGTCTGTCTGGCGAGCGCACACGCCCTATAGCGAAAACCTCTAAAAAAAAAAAAAAAAACGATCTTAGCCACACATGCACACATACCCAGTGTGATTTTTAAACTGTCTGGTCTAGGACTTGAACCATGCTCAACTATGTGAGAGTTCAGCAATGTAACCATTATACCATCTGCTGGTCCCCACATTTATTTTTATTTATGTACGCCATGAGTGAGAGACACACAGAGACAGATTCAGCCCCTGTGACAGAGTCCCGATCCTGCACCTCAGCCTCTGTCCCAACCATCTCAGGTCATGGCCTCACACAGGCCTGGAATACTCAGGAAGGTCACTGGATGTGAACCGGCAATCTCCACTTGCAGGTCTGCCTCTCAGTGTCATATTTTCCTCTTCACCAACTTCCAGTCCTGTCTTCTAGGTTACATTCATGCCTGCAATCCAATATCCTCATGAAATTTTATTCTAACCATTTATTTGCTTGCTCAAAAGAGTTTTTCTTGATCACTATAACATATCTCACAGAACAAAAATTCAAATGCCTTTAGGTTTAAAGTGTTTTATTGTGAGTTATTACTCTATTATTATCAGCACATAGTTATAACTAATACACAACCGAGAAAAGCCACTTGATGACAATTTTAATAAAAATACTTTTGTGAAGATTTGTTGAAAATGCACATCTTAAATATGTAGAAGAGAGCAGAGAGGTTTTGATAGGTTGATTAAAGACACTGTGCAGCTCTCTATTCAATTCGGTACATCCTCAGTAAGGATGCACTTTAGTAAGTTTCAAGAGGGCTTAGACTAATGTCTTTCTTTGGTTAAATGGGAAAAGAAATTGTGAAAAGACATGAAGTAATGCATTAAATCTTTTCTCCAAGACTTCTGGCTTCTCAGACAGGTAAGTCAGCATTTGAGTACAGTAAAAATGGTAGTCTTAATCCCTTAAATCTCTTCATCTCCCCATACATCTTGAAAAGAACTTGGAGTCTTTGGAATAGCTCCACACCTAGTGTTTAAGGAAGCTTGACCTCACATGGCTAAGTGTGGTTCAAATCTTAGCCCCAGCAGCTTGAAAAACACTCTGGGCTCATGAGGAAATGTGCCCAAAATCTCAACAGGATTGCAGCATGATAACGTCCCGCTGGGTGGAAGGAGTGCTTTCTCTCTCTCTCATGAGTGCACATGCCCTCAGGCAATTTAAAACAACAGATAACAGGCTTTGAGTCCCCCCCCCCCCCGGGGAATATGTAAAATACAGTTTAAATAACTGTATATCTAAAACCCAGACTCTGGCATAGAATAAGAATTGGCAGATGTAAAAAGTAAGAGATTTGTAAGGTGACATTTCAAATTGTGAAATAGGATATGTATCATGAATGAAAATATCTTGTATCTATGCCATTTTAAATTTAACCATGATATCCATCTGTCCAGAAAGGTCCTTTCATGTTCTGCTTTTTGTCATTTGTTACATATTTTAAATGACAGGAATCCTATGATAATCAGGAGAACTAAGAAGTATCTATATCCTCAAATATTGCCCTTATTTATTCTCTTTATAGAAAGAATACAGCAAAATCCTGATCCCACAGCTTGAAAGCTATGCTGGATGCATATGCATCTGTGTTCCAAATTCCAACAAGATGAAAAAAAAGAGAGAGACTTCAGCATGATCACGCCACCACTAGGGGATGGTTTCTCTCTCTTGCTCTGGTGAGACAATTTTTTTTAAACGAGAGAGCAGTCATTTGGAGTTGCAGAGAATATGCAAAATTATATCCACTTTTTACTTTTCCACTACACATTTGGAATAATGTCCCAATTACTGGCCTTTGAATATCTGGAGCAAAATGATTGTTCCCATAACTCCTTAGGCATTGGAAGCATTGGATTTAATTTATTCTGCATGAAGTTAATACCATAATTTCTGATGGAGTTGTCTAAAATGAAAGGCATCTCCCAAGTCACCTCCTCCACCTCTCTTTCTTTTTGTTTTTTGTTTTTGTTTTTTGTTTTGTTTTGTTTTGAGAAGTTTTTGCTATAGGGCACATGCACTCCCCAGAAAGACAGAAAGAGACAGAGGGACAGAAAGAAAGAAATCACCCCAGAGGGGAGGTGGCCACACCGCAATCCCTTCTCCTCCATTCTCCTCTCAGGATCTTGGGCACATATGCACACATGCCGGGTGTGAATTTAAGCCACCGGGTCCGGGACTCGAACCACAGTTGACTACATGGGAGTCCAGAGACATAGCCATTACACTAACTGCTGGTCCTGCCCATCTCTCTTTCTCACCCAAGACTTACACTTTTAAAAAAATCATTCTACTTTGATCACACTTAAAATCTTTCATTATTCTAGTACAAATAGACACACCCAGCCAGTAGGTAGCATGGAGGTTGAGGTGCTGGATTCCACTCATCCAACTCCACAGTTCAAGTCCCAGACTCAGTGGCCTCAAAAACACTCCGAGCATATCTGTGTGTGTGCCCAAAATCCTGAGAGAAGAATGAAGGAGAAGGGACTGTGGCGTGGCCATCCCCCTTAGGGGGATGATTTCTCACTCCAACCCCCTCTTTGTCTGTCTCTCTTCAGTGAGCATATGTACTCTACGGCAGAAAATAGTAATAATAAAACAAAAAACAAAAGACAAGCCATATCTTTGGGGGGGGGGGAAGCCCCTAAACAAAATAAATTGTAACAAAACCTGAGGATTTCTTTAATGAACCACTGCTTTGCTTGCATAGTAGCACAACTAGAGTGTTAAGGTTTTACTGGGCTAAAAATCCAACATGATTTCTGAGAAACAAACTAGTAATTTGAATTGAGACATTTCAAGAGAGTTTCATAAAGGAAGAAGCTTAAACAAACCTTGAAAGCTGAGGGAGTTTTAGGTCAGCAGAGAAATGTACAAATCCTGCCTTGTGTCAGAATCAGATCACAGGTTAACAAATAGCCTCACAGATTCTTCAGCCTGCTGCACAATGTGCCAGTGAATATTTTGTATTCCTTGTTCTTAGATACGGTCTCCGAGAGAAAATTAGTTTGTATATAGGGGCATATCTTTTTCATCACATGCCTTGAGCTCCTTCAAAGAAATGTACTATGGAAATAGAAATTATTCCGATCCTGTGTTCCCTCATAAGTTTATCCATTTCTCTTTCTGCTCAACTTATCATTGAGTATATCAAACTAAGGTTTATCTAGTTCATGGTCTGTGGCTGTATTTTTAAGAATAATATATCAGGTGCGCATGTTGAGATAAATAAGAAAACTATTTTTTTCTTCATTTTCCTTGACATCCAACGGATTCATATAAACAGAGAATAATTTTCAGTAGGAAATGGATCTTTGTGTTGGCTAACTTTCTGACACTTTCTGGAATGATCTATTTTAATATACCTAAAAGATTATTCTCTCTAAAATCTCAAAAAAGAGTTCATGACTTTTCTTGGAGTGCATATATGTCAAGCACCTGAAAAGTCCTAAATGTAAGTCAAGTTCGTGGGCCATAAATATCTCTATAGATAATATCTGTCATACATCAAAGGATTAAATCAACACCAGTGAATTTCTGTATCATTCCATTAATCTAATGCACATAATTTTGCCATTTTTAAAGAACAAAGGCTAATCAGGGATGACACATACATACATTAATTAGCACTTAGTAGTCATCTTTCATTATTCTCCATTTTCAGTTTTATTATATCTAAGGCTTATGGGAAGAAAAATTTAGTTGGATGCCTTGAATTAATTACACAGAATGGACAGAAATGAGTTTTCAAAGTTTCAACCTAACTCCTCAGGGTTTTAGTTGCTTTTTTTACTTTTGTATTTGAATAAGCAGTAACTTTTTATGTACATTAAATATCAAAAGAAATGTATTAGGCCTGGCCCCATTGCCTAGTGGTTAAGGGAGTTGGTGCTCACAGGGCGGATCATGGTGAGAATCCTGATTCAGGCAGTTTGAAGAACCACGTGAGGTAATGTGTCTGTGTTCTCAAATTCTGACAGGAAGAGGACATGGAGGAGAAGGGATGGCAACATGACCGCCCCATTAGGATGTTCTTTCTCACCCCATCCTCTCTCTGAGAGTGTCCGTGCCTTCTGACAAAATATTCTAGACAACGTAAGTTAACAATATTAGCTTTGATGTATATTACTAAGAAAAGCTTAAAGGTTAGAGAGAAAGAGAGAAAAAGTAATAGCGACTGAGACCTAAACTTGAATTTTTATTCACTTAGCACTCAGAAAGACAACATTTAGAACTCACTACCCACCTTTGGTTTTGTTTGTTTCTATGTTTTTTATGTTTTTGCCATAGGGCACTTGAGGTCATTGTGAGAAATCATTCCAAAGAGGGGATGGCTACACCACAATCCCTTCTCCTCTATTCTCCTCTAGCGATTTTGGGCATGCATGCACATGCACCCAGCATGATTTTCAAGCCACAGGGTCCATGACTTGATCTATGATTGGTTATGTGAGAATCCAATGCCTTAACCACCATACCACCTGCTGGTCCCCAACCTGGCTTTTGACAGAAGCAAATTCAAACTATTGGGTTGTTGGAATAACACATTTTTACATTGAAAAAATATGTCAAGACGTTTCCAACAACCCAATATATTAGCTACTAAATAAACTTACCATCTTTAAAAGATGAACTCATTAGGAGAATCTACAAAATACCAATACTACACTTGCCAGTGTCTCATTCTCTCAGGAAAAATATACTGAAATACAAAATCATGGTTTTGGTTTCATCCTGTTGTCTCCTACATTATCCACAAATACTAAGAAAAGCCAATAGGCAGCAGCTAGGGAAGAAAAAAAATCTGAAAATGTGGTTTTAATCAGCCATGTATATCTTTTTGCACTGGTCTGGTGTTTCTCAATTGGTAGAATATAGAAAATTCAGGGGTCGGGCAGTGGCAGCATAGGAAAACAGGATGCTTTGCAGGGCTATTCCACATCGGAAGGTTCTGGGTTTGCTGAGTCCCCATGATGCAGAGCTGACTGAAATTGGGCATGGACTGTGGTGTCAAGACTGTGCTGGGGGTGCACACTCAGTCTCTCTGTGTCTTTCTCATTTATGAGGAAATGCATAAATAAATGTTTAAAAAATAAATTATATAGATATATTTTGTGGTAGTTCCTGGAGACTATATTCTTCTTCAGTCATTTTTATTATCATCCTAGTTTAAGGTACCTATAAGTTGCAATGTAGAGAATGTGGTTTAATCAGCCACATTTTCCCCACAAATCTATGGGAAACACAGACTAATCCCCAGTTAATTAATTTGAAAAATCAAATTTAAAGGCCTCAGCATTAATTCAAAAATGAATGCTTTGACATGCATTCACACAGCAAGGCAGTATACATATGTGGTGTTAGGAAACTGGTCCACATGGCCAACCATGGTTCCCATCCTATACTGGTGGCTTGGAAAAGATGTCAGATACACAAGTTCTGGTGCCTACTGGACTGAAGGATTGAATGAAAAGGGCATGACCAGTTCCCATTGGGTTTTCTCTCTATCTCTCTGTCTCTCTTGGGTGCATATGCACACCCTCTGGCATAAAAAAATTAATATTTCTGTACCATTTTAGTAGTAATTCTTTCAAATTCATTTATACTTCATAGTTGATTTAAAAACTTATTTATATATATTCTCATATTTTTCTTAAAGTCATTTATATTACTGCAACCATTCTGATTACCTGATGCATTTTACTTTTTTTATTCACTTATTCCAAATAATGGCAAATGTTGGGAACACAAAATGAATAAGATACAATACCTACTGTCATGTATTTTATGGTATATTAATAGATATACCATAAAATATAAAAAGTAAATTAAATAGTATAAGTTTTATTATATAATCGATATGTAATCAGTTTCCAATACATAACAGAGGTTAGGATAATCGGCTTAAATTTTTAAAAGTAATGTTGAAACTGTACCTTGAAGAATGATTTTTGTTTTTTGTTGTTTTTTTAGCATTTTTTTCTTTTTATTTCTATTGCTTTTATATATTCAATCATGGTACTTAGCTTGCAAAGTGAATATTCCAACATATGTACATTTCTCACCAGTTCAGTTCACCATATGAGAAAGTTATCTTCAATATATAATAATCCATTTCTTTGTCTCATAAATGCCTCCCCTCTCTATTTTTATCCTTAATGTCCTTCCTCAGACTCTACTGCTTCACCCACTCTCTTCCCACACTGTATCTGGTGTTCACAACCATTTACTTATTTTCTATAGTTTTTAGTCATTCAGTTTCAGCCATAGAGTGCAGACACTTGGTATATATTAAGTGGAGACATACACTGTCTCTCCTTCATCACCTGGCTTGCTTCACTCAACAGTAAATCTTCCATATTCATCCACCATCTGTCAAAAGCCAGGGTCTTGTCATTTTTTATGGCTGAGCAGTATTCCATAGAGTATATGTGCCACAGATTTTTAATCCATTCATTTGTTCATGGGCATGTGGGTAGGTTCCATGTCTTAGCAATTGTGAGTAATGCCACAGTAAACATGGATGTGTAAGCATTTTTCTCATTAAGAATTCTTCTGTCCTTTGGGTAAATGCCAAGAAGTGGGATTGCTGGCTCCTATGGTGGTTCTATTTGTAGGTCTTTGAGGAATCTTCAAATTGTTTTCCAGACTGGCTAGACCAATTTACATTCCCACCAGCAGTGTAGGAGAGTCCCCCTTTCACCACACTTCTGCTGGCACTTACCTTTTTCCGTTATTTTACTCTTAGTTTTTCTGACTGGGGTTAGGTGGTATCTCATTGTGATTTTGATCTGCATCTCCCTTACAATGAGGGATGTTGAGCATTTTCTCATATGCCATTTGGCTATTTGTATGTCTTCCTTAGAGAATGGGTTTTTTTTTTTTTTTTTTTTTTTTTTTTTCTTTTTTTGGAGAGGTTTTTGCTATAGGGCGCGTGCGCTCGCCAGACAGACAGAGAGAGACAGAGAGATAGAAAGCGAGAAATCACCCCCCAGAGGGGATGGCCACGCCGCAATCCCTTCTCCTCCATTCTCCTCTCGGGATCTTGGGCACGCACGCACACGCGCCCGGCGTGAGTTTAAGCCGCCGGGTCCGGGACTCGAACCGCGGTCGACTACGTGGGAGTCCAGCGACATAGCCATTACGCTAACTGCTGGTCCCGAGAATGGGTTTTTATTCAACTCATTCGCCCATCTTTTAATAGCATTGATCATCTTTTTTCAGGACAGCTGCTTGAGTTCCTTGTGTATTCTGGCTATCAGTCCCTTATCTGATACATAGTTTACAGAATAATTTTCTCTTTCTGAGGGCTGTCAATTCACACTAACTGTGTCTTTTTCCATGCAGAAACTTCTTACTCTAATGTAATCCCACCTGTCTATTTTTGGGATTATTGACTGTGCTTTGGGGGTCTTATTTAAGAAGTCTTTGCCTACCCCAATGTCTCCCAGCATTTCCCCAGTGTTTTGCAGCAGCAGTTTTATTGTTTGAGGTCTTAGGTTTAGATCTTTGATCCACTTTGAGTTGATTTTTGTAAAAAGGGAGAGGAGGGGTTCAGAGTCATCCTTCTGCAGGTGGAAATCCAGTTTTTCCACCACCATTTGCTAAAGAGGTTTTCCTTTCCCCACTGGAATGACTAGCACCCTTTGCCAAAAATCAGTTGGCTGTACATTTGGGAGTTTATTTCTGGTTCATTGGTCCACCTGTCTACTTCTGTGCCACTACCATGCTGTTTTGATTACCACAGTTTTGTAGTATATTTTTGGGTTAGGAAATTAGATGCCAGCCATTCCCCTCTTTTTGTGCAGGATTACTTTGGCAATACTAGGTCTTTTATAATTCTAGACAAATTGTATGATTGTCTTTTCTAGATCTGAGAAGAATGTCTCTGGCACTTTGATTGGGATTGTGTTAAATATGTAGATTAATTTGGGTAGAATTGCCATTTTGATTATATTAATTCTTCCAATCCAGGAACATGGAATGTCCTTCCACTTTTTTGTGTCATTTTCAATTTCTTTTTTTAGATTCTTGTAGTTTTCTTTGTGGAGGTCTTTAACTTATCTTATTAGATTTATTCCTAGGTATCTTATACTTTTTGTGGCTATAGTAAATGGAATTACTTTTTTCAGTTCTATCTCAGTCTTCAGGAAGAAAAACCAAAGGCAGAGGAATAGAAAATTTTAGGTACATTGAACTGTCCGTGCAAAGACAGAGATGTGAAATAGCGTATCAATCCTGGCAGCCATGCTTCTCAGTCCATTGTCATCGACTGCTATTTCTCAGTGTTCTCAGTTCCTCATTCGATGTTTGATTTATAAGGCAATCATTTTATTCAAGTATCAGTAATGATTTCATATCTATAGAGGACAATTAGCTGGAAGTAATATTACTCCAGCAAATTTAATTGTGTCTCAGTTCCAGTAAATTTTATTTTCATCATATATTTTGCACAGATAGTGCAGTTACTTGGTTCCAAAAATTAGAGAAAAAAGGTATACATTGAGCAAATGATATGAATAGCCAGTTCTCAAAAGAAGGCATACAAATGACTAAAAAGAACATGAAGAAATGCTCAGCATCACTAATCATCAAAGAAATGGAAATAAAAACCACAGTTCTGATGTACTCTCATCCCAGGTACTATGACTATTATCATCAAAAAGACAAAAATGTACCAAATGCCGGTGAGGAGAAAAAGGGAAAATCTGATACACTGTGGTTGGAAGTATACAGTAGTGCAGCCAGTATGGAAAGCAGTACGGAGGTTCCTCAGAAAATGACAACTAGAACTGCAGTATGACCCACAATGTCATTACTGGGCACGTATCCAATGGAAAGGACGTCAGTCCATCATCAGATAGCTGCACCTCAGTTTATGGCCGCCCTAGTCACAGTATCCACGTTATGCGACTAACATAAGTTCCATCAATAGACGACAAAGAAAATGTGACACACCCACACACAGAGAGAATGAAAAACTCTTCAGTCATTAAAAGGAGTGAAATTTTGTCATTTGAGGCAACATAAATGAGTCTGGAGTGTTAAGTAAAATAAAGCATAAGAGGATGAAAATGCATGTTGTCACTCAATATGTAAAAACTGAAAAAATTGACCTCCTAAAAGCAGGAAGCAAAATAATAATTAGCAGAATTTAAGAAGGATGGGGAAAAGGCTGGACAGAAGGATGTTGGTAAATGGATATAAAATTACAGTTAGTTAAGAACAATACTTAACAGTCTACAGAATAGTAGGGTAGCCCTAGTTAAAATTATGGCAGAATTCAGAATAGTTAGAAGATTTTGTGTGCTCCCAAGACAAAATAATGAGGAGTGTTTGAAATGATAGAATGCTATTTACTCTTTATTTGATCATCAGACATTATATTCATGTACTGAAATATCACATCATACCCCTTAAATACAACTGTTATATATCACTTTAAAAAGTATACAGAGCCAGCTGGTGGTGTAATGTTAAGGCAGCTGGATCCCACATGGCCAACTGTGCAGTTTGAGCCCTGGAACCAGCACTTGAAAAACATGCGGGCCATGTGTGCATATGTGACCAAAATCCTGAGAGAAGAATGGAGAAAGGTTTATTGTACAGTATCCCCCTGGGGGTGCTTTCTCACTTTACCTCCCTCTCTCCCTCTGTATATCACAGGCAAGCACACACACACACCCTCTCTAGCAAATTTAAAAACAAACACAAAAATTTGTATATTGAAAAGTTCCATTCTTGCAGCCATCCATTTGTCACCTCCACATAGGTCACCACTGTTATTAATCTCTTGTACATAGTTCTATAATTATTTTTAAAACTCTATAGTAAGCACTCATGTAGTCCTTGTCACTCTACAGTAATTCCTAGGGATCTTTTTTATGGCAGCACAATAAGCAATTATGTTGCAATTACTGTACTATAATTTATTTAAGTCTCCTAATGATAGATACATAGGTTATTGGCAATCCGCTTCTATTTAAACAGTGACACAATATCATTTAAAATACATGGTTTCACTAATGTGTAAAATATATCCATAGACAACACGCAAAGAAAGGAAGTTTTAGGATCAAAGATTAAGAATGTTTGTAACTGTGTTCAACACTGCCACACTTAAGAACATATTCACAAATGCTCTCATTTTTTTTTTAAGATTTCATTTTTTTCTAATGGAATCATAGGTAGTCTTTATACATAAAAAAACTACTATGTACTTTTTAAAAATCCACATAGCAATACTATAAGCCAAGTCAAAATATAAAATGAGTTTAAAATAGTATTTTGCTAATATCACAAAGCTCTACTTTTTCTCTCTACAATTGCTAGATTATTCTATAGTCATTTTTTCTTCATACCTATACTCACAATCTCCATTTATAAAATTCTGATGAGAAATAAATGGAAATAGCAAGACAAGATGGTGGATACACTTAAACCCAAACTTGAAAGTAGTGCTATTAATTCTTTATTACCTAAAGGAAAAAAATTAATGAGTGTCAGCTTCCATGTAATGAATGTCATGTACAAGAAGATTATAGTTTTATTTTAAGAGATGATATTTAATAGGAAGTGTAAGTGAATCAGAAAAAAATACTATTAATCATTAATATCTGACATAAAAATTCATTTGCTGAGCTTTTTGGGAGATAGGAGACAGAACAATAAAAAGGCTTGTGTGCTGATCATTTCTGTATAATATTTTGTGGAAGTAGTCTCTGCAACCTAGCATGATTTGAAAAGAGAACACGTCATTTCAGATGAAGGACCCTCTGGTTATTTTTGGAGTTCTCTCTACTAGGTATTGTGGTCATAAAATACAAAGTATATGGTACCATCATAAATAACAATGAAAGTTGGGCTCACTCAGTTAATATAGGGACCTTAGATTCTTCTGCACAATATTAAGCAATATGGTGGTGTATTCCTTCCACATCAGGTCTTACTGAAATCGATGCAGCCATCTCATTCATTTCCCTAAGACGACTTGTTTAATTTCAAGTGTAAATACTCTACAGAGTCAACTTTACTGCATAATAAAATGCTTTAATACAGCACTGAAAACATAAATATGTTTTATCAACTTATTTTTCCAGTAGACTAAATTGGTAGCATACAGAAATCAGCAAATTCCAAGGTGAAATGATTTGAAACAGGTGTAACATGACAGCATCTACAAATAATAAAATAGGTAGCACAGAATGAGCATTAAGTAAATCATAAGGTTTTCCCCCATATTAATGATCCAGTCTGATCATACTGTGAGTGTTCAGCAATTAAGCTATTTTTTGCTAGATGCAAGACCAAGTGGATGCTACCCTGCTGGACACCCAATCCTTGGCCAAAGCAGTTTCCAAACACAGCAAGAAATTAACAGCTTTGCTGATAGGATTACTAAAACACGTAATGGTCAAAATGAAGTACAAAATGAAATTATTTCAGAAATCCATGTTTCTTTCGGATACAAAACTAAAAGGAGTAAAATAATTTAGAAGGTCATTGAAAACAGTCATTTCTTTAAATACATACATATATTGCCTCAGTTCCTAACATTTCTATGTTTGCTTGTCTTTTCCATCATAAAGTCAATATCAATAGTAGTATGTTTATTATTCCATTGCTTTATTCAAAGGCATTGAGAAATTTTTACCTATATCATTTCATTCATGACACAAAAGCAAAAGAAAAAAGGAAACGATGATGTGTAAAGTCAAACATCATTGTTCTACATTAATAGATTATATAGCTCTAGTAATTGGGTGACCACCTAATCACGTGTTCTGTCATTATCCTTGTGAATATTCTATGAGCATGTATCTTACCACATTTTTGTAACGACTAATTTGAGAAAATTTAAATTGACATTATTTAACTCTCAGGTTAAACTGATGTTATTATTTAACTCTCTGGTAAATGTCTGAGTTGTACAGATCATGAGTCTACTGAATCAGCCCACAGAGAAAGAGCCATTAGTATTAACCCACAAACTCCGGGACTGTTATTTTACATTCCCATGATAAAGGCCAAATGTGCTCTGGGGTGAGTTCTGGGTACCCTTCATGACAGTAAACTTTTGCTCATTTTGTAGGATGTTAATCATGTGTGCTTTGCCTTAACCAAGCTATTTACAAACAAGAATATTGAGAAAAAGGAAGGGTATATTGTCTTCTTCAAATTATCCAATTTTTAAGAAGCAGTGCAGAAATCGAAAACCAAAGTTTGTACAATGCTAGAGTCCTGGCCTTTAACCCATGTTTCTCCTTATCTGGCACATTGTAAACATCTGTATTAATGAATAAACATATCATCAAAAGTAAAATAACCATATTTGCTTCCATGTATTCTGTAATTAGTTTAGGACTTTACCAGAAATATAGATTAGTAGACTAAGTCAGTTAAAATTCATTGACAATGCCATATGTAACTTTAAAAAATATAATAACTGATTTTAGTAGGCTTCCTCAAATATAATGTCTACTAAAAATAAGCAGAATAAAAACTCTAGAGGTCATTTTAAAATCAAGCGTTCAGATTTATCGCATGTACAGGTATCTTTTACAAAATGGCATTCATCCCTAGACATTGAACTACCATGTAAATCAAAAATATACTTAAATTTAAGTTTCATTCTTTTTAATTTTACTTTTAAGTATACACCAGACTATTTACTGCCAAAAATTAAACTTGAGATATTACAATGGTAATAAAAATGTCATGTAGGATTTGCTTATGTACTTTTAAATGTTATTAAAAGTGAGTTGTAAACCGGACTGCATAAAAGAAAAATGTGTACAGCTATTGATCTTCCTTAAATGAGAATGTTTTGCTGTGGCTGTGGTAGGAAGACTAGCCACAGGAATGGAGACAGCTCATTAATGTCCAAACTTTAAGATGAAGTGACCTATTTTTAAACAATTAGAGAGTTGAAATACTACATGTTTTATCATCTTAGATTTCAACAGACTAAAATTACCAAGGTCCATTAAAATGATTAAGTAAATCCTTGACCTTCAATTTTGGGTCAAATTTTTACAAAGAGAAAAATAGAGTTCAGTGTGATTTTGAATAACTCACCCAGAATGTTTAAATATTATAAAGACCACAATGCCCAAATTTATGATTTCCTCAAGTGTCTTATTCTTAAAGTAAAACCTAGAAATCATCTCAATTTTCCATTTCCTTTAATCTATATGGATGTAACCCAAAATCTTTTAGTTAATCTCATGTAGAGTTTAGAGTAAACCTATGACAGTGAATATATGACAATGCTTCTAAAAATTAATTTTGCCTTGACATACATGAAGAAAATGGTTTCTGTGATCAAATATTTCTGTATTTGTTTGTCATTCCAGTGCATATAATCATTCTGATCTTTATATAAACTTATAATTCTAAAAATATGAGGAAAAAGGGTTTTAACAAATAATCAATGTGTGTAGTTTTAAATGAGATAAAATTTACGTTCCCAGCATTTAAAGTAAATCCCATGCAATTCTCACAAGAATAACACTATGATTTTAATAGGGTACGTTCAAGAAAATTGTGCTGTTACATACATTAGTTCTGAAGTTTGTACTATTTTTTGTTTCACTGTGAAATGTATCCTCATGGTAACTCTTAATATTGTATACTTTTTTTAATTACATATTCTGATTTTAATCATTTGGATTACAAATATTATAATAATAAATGTATTCATTAATGTTTATATTTATAATATAACTTCACTTACCTCCCCCCAGTACTCATCAACATAGAGACTCACAGCTCTTGTTTTCAGAGTCCTCTGAATCATTTTAGGGTTCCATAAATTCTCTCTCTAATCCCACATTTGGAATTAAAACAGAATCTTGTTCTCCCCCTCTTTGACACACTCTGGTCTTCACCCATCTTTCTTTCTGATTCCAGGAAAGATTTCTCTTTCAACTTCTTTACCTTCAATGGGTGGTATTCTTTTTTTCCTTTCCTTTTTTTTTTGTTTGTTTTCTTGTTTTACAATAATATATATTTTTCTGTAGAATTTTCCTAATACGACAAGAAAAGATACAGAAGTTAAAGTAAAAATGTAATTATTTGAGTTTGAGATATATATCTGTTAAATTTTGCTTTTGACATTGAAATTGTTGATCCACTTATAATTAATTTTTATGTAAGCTATGAAGACCACAATTCCATTTTCTTCCCTCACTGCTAATAATTTTTCCCAGCTCTGTTCATTGAAAAATTGCTGTTTTCTCACCTGTTCTACCCTATCTCTGAGGATATGATTTTTTTTTTTTTTATGTGCATATCTGACTGGAACCTACCAGAAAATTTACTTGCTTGGTATTCTTGAACATTCTCTAAAGAGACAGCAGTATGGCTCTCTCAGACCTTTCCAGGCTTACTGAGAGACCTCTCAGTATTTCCTTTTACTTATGCCTGCAGGACACATAAGGTCATTTATACTGTCATCACTTTCCACTTCTCAGAACCAGTCTTCCTTCTAAAATCCAGGCCAAGCAAATCCAATCTTAGAATGCTCACTATCAGGGCTTTATTCAGCTTGTATCCACATTTGTAGTGCAGGGGAAGTCACCTCATGTCTTTGGACCTTTTTTTTCTGTTTACAAAACAATGAAAATATTGTGAAACAAGATATAAAGCTACATGGGCCTTAAGGAGTCAGTTGACCACAGGTTACTTATTATTTACCTATAAATTTCATATCACTATTGATTCAAAGATTTTGGATTATTTGTGCAAAAGTGACCATATTTAAAGGAGATACAGAGAAAAAATGGCATGTGACACTTGAAAAGCAAACTTTGTTTAATTAAAAAAAAGTAAACTTATTCCATTATTGAGCAGATAAACCAGAGAACATTTTAATCAAGAAAAGTGAAGTGAAACTCAACCAAGCATTTGCCAGTGACAAATCCTGACCCAAAGAATGCTTTTCTATCATTGTGTTGTACTTCTCTGGTGAGAATTTATGAAATATCTCTCTAGCTATTGGCCTTACTCGGTAGCTGACCTATCATATCACACTAATTCAAGTCGTGGTAGAGAAATGGATCCCAAATCCTGTGTGCGTAATTGCTACAGCAAAAACACCTACAGCGTTAACTTATACAAGATATTTCTTATTACTTTTTGAGGCCTAAAGAAATTGTATCACCAAGCATGAGAACAACAATCTATAATTTAAGAAAAGTCCCCTAATGTTCTCCTGCTCAAAAACTGTGATAAAAAGCCAGATTCAGGACTTGCTTCCCCAAAGGCCATTATGTAATTATTTCTATTGCTCTTATATTTAAATAATAACATATTTCATACTCTATAAATTATCAGATATTAGAGAAAAATAGAAATCTTTTAATTTCCAGGAATGATAATTTAGTAGGTCAAAAGTCTCAAGGTGTATTTCAGAAAATTATGACTCTTGTGATACAATATTTTTATTGGAAAAGTCATGACACATTTTTGCATAGAAAAAGAAAAAAAAAGTCATAACTTTTCCAATGACCCAATAGTATGACTAAAATTCTTGCCAAATAATCTGAATGCTCTTGATAGAATAAATTTAAAACTGTCATTCTTTTTTATCATAAAATAAATGTTTTCAAATTAATTATACTTACTAACTATACCATTGAATATATATACAATTCTACATGAACTAGTCCTGCTTTAAACATTAAAATATTTGAGAAATTCTAAGATTTTCTTGGTTGAATTATACGTAAGTCTGATTTTCAAAAATTCTAGAATAGGAGGACCAGCAGTTAGCATAATGGCTATGTCGCTGGACTCCCATGTAGTCGACTGCAGTTCAAATCCCGGGTCCGGTGGCTTAAACTCATGCCAGGCGCATGTGCGTGCGTGCCCAGGATCCCGAGAGGAGAATGGAGGATAAGGGATTGCGGCGTAGCCATCCCCCCTGGGGGGTGATTTCTCGTTTTCTGTCCCTCTGTCTCTTTCTGTCTGTCTGGCAAGCGTATGTGCCCTATAGCAAAAGCCTCTCAAAAAAAAAAAAAAAATTCTAGAGTAGGCAGTTGTCATAACTAACTGGAATTCTCATTATACATAGCTCATGTCTCAATGTCCACCTTTTTATTCTAGATGATAATAGTCCCTGTAACATAAAAATGAGATAAATAAGAATTATGGCTGCAAATTCAACAATGTATGTCATTAGTGATATATATACTAAGAATCTTACATTGGTCAAACTATCCATTTTTGAAAAGTGAAAGAATGTAATTCATCAATAGACTGTTTTATGTACAAAAAAGAATCTCAAAACATTGACTTCACATATTTTATGACGGAATTAGACTATTTTTTCACAGAGATATCATTTATCACTGGGGCCAGTAAATGTCATGGTGGTTAAGGTGTGGGACTTCCACGTGGCCGAATGCAATTTGAGTCCTGGACCTGACAACTTGATGATCACACTGGCTGTATGTGCTTGTGTGCCCAAAATCTCAAGAGGAGAATAGAGGAGAAGGGATTATAGTGTGATCATCCCCTCCAGGAGGTGATTTCTCACTTTCCCTTTCACTGTTTCTGTTTCTCTCTGACAAGCGTTTGTGCCCTATAGCAAAAACGAAAAAAAAAAAAAAATATGTTACTTTATATATATATAAATATATATATCCACACACACATTAAATCTAAGAATTACATTTCACAACAGAGATGTACCAAACACAGAGCACTTCCTAAACTGTTATCTTCAAAACTTTTATTAATTAATTGATATTAACAGAATCTGTGAAGTATCCAATAAAACTCTCTTACACAAATTTATCCTAAGCTGCTTTGCTAATTAAGTCAATGGGGAAAATCTGAGGCAAGCCCTATCTGACTTACTCCGCAGTGAACGCTGTTTGTACTACACTATTTCATGGTATGATGATAAACCAGACGTAATCTTGTCTTTGATCCTACCTTGTTACCTTCTATATGAGAGATCCCTGCTTGTCTCTAGGCCGTGTCATCTATTGTTCGTGGTTCAGGTTTATCTGGGCGTGTATTTCAAATTGGTTTTAGAGGGAAACCCAAGCTTATGTCTGTGCTAGATAATCCACCCTGGCCATCAGAAAGTGCAGTGTCCAGGGATGAACTGAAGCTGCAATAGAAGTCTTAGTTGTTTAGTGAGGACTGGTTCTGAATTTAAAGGTGTGTCAGCTATTCAATTTTTTGTTCTTTCCTTGTCCATGTTCGTGTATTCAAGTCCAAAAAAAAAAAAAAGAATGTCAGAAGTAAAAATAAAACAGCAGTTTCTTATGCAGTAGAGACAATGCTAACATGTGAGTCTTACCCTGGTATGTATAGAAAGAGGCAGGAGCCCTTTATGGGTACCCTGAGATGAACCAAATTGTAACTTGGTCATTTTTAGAGGCAGTCAAGAGAGAGGGTGACTGTGACCAGCACAAGAATTCCACAGTCACCTGGTGAAGCAGCACCGGTTAGCAGCAGGTCTCATCACGCTGGAAGTGCCAGTGGTGACTAAACACCAGAGAGCAGCCAAGAACTTGAAAATATAGATTCTGAAATAGAGATTGGTAGGAAGGATGTTTGACACCAAACCTTTTGGAAGGAAGAGGAAAAAAATAAATAAAAAGATTGGTGGGTAGTTAATCGTTGATGCAGGTCCAATGAAAGTCCTAGTGGTAGATCCTGAATGGCTCTCAGGTCCCCAAGAGGGACTTTATCCTCACCATCAAACAGCCATTGGATTGCGTTATATGTGGGCCAGCCATAGACACCTTTCTCCTGCTGAGGCAGTTCTTGGAGTTCTGACAGTATAAAGTTATCTATTACAACAATCTCAGCAGCGTGGGCAATGGATTTTTCAATGAAGAAAGGTTTGGGTTGCACATTATAGTGTCCGCCAGTTGGAGATTAAGCTTAATCTTTTTTCTCACCATCTGTCACCATCAAAGTAGATAAGCAGGATCTCTAGAACTTAGGGGGAAAAAAATGAAATCTACTTTTATCACCTAGGTTCCTTTTTTTAAAAAAATTTATCTTAGCGGATAATTCCTTTTAGTACTAGTTGAAGAATCAATTTAAAATGAATTTTAAAGAAAATTTCAAGTCATTTAAATTATTTGATTTAGGAGAAGAAATGTGCTGCAACATTTTTTAAACCAGAAGATTAAAATACAAATTTTATTTCAAGAGTTCATAAAGAAAGGTTATGTTATGGGTAAATTACTGTCCCTTTTTTTGTTTTGATACATATGCAGCCATGTAACATTTTTATTATTTAACTTTATTTATTTATTTATTTATTTATTTTAATTTGACCAGAGAGAGACAGAGGGAGAGAAGGAGGTAGAGAAAGTGAGAAAGTAAGTTTCAAGGTCCAAGATTCTAACCATTATTGGCCATGGGGGAGTCTATATCCTTAACCATCATGTCACCTGCTGGCCCCATATTGTCCCCTTTTTAAGGGTACTTGCTTAGGGCAATTTTTCTTTTGCTCATGAAAATGCATGAGAAATACTTCTTTATTAATTTTAACTTTACTGGTTAGCACAGGGATGACAAAATGTACTTAGATATGCACGTATAAAGTTTTACAATTAAGGATGTATTTCTCAATGCCATGTGTAATCTCTTTATGTCTACATAGCACTGTAATAGCAAAAAAAAAAAAAAAAAAAAAAAAAAAAAAAGACTGCTTGCTTGTTTTAGCTCTAGCATGTGAACACTTGAAAGTGATCACTTCTATTCTTACAATAAGGAAAAACTAGACAAAATGCATCAGAGGACTAAGGTCACCGAGTAAACCACTGCCCTGACTCTCCTTCTGGAGAGCAGTACTCACATAGAGAGAAAACTGTTGAGATTTGCTTACTTGGAGCCAATGTCATGGAATCCGTATGCTGTTAGAAACACATAAACTGCTCAGCCCAAGTGTGGAATTGTTTGTGAGTGTAAAATGTTTTGGGGGTTGCAGTCAAAGTTGTCCCCATTATATTTTTTTCAATTATTTATTTAATTTTATTTTCTATTATGATTTATTTTTTATTTTAGTTAGACAAGACAGAGACAGAGAGAGAAAGGGAACGTGAGAAAGCCAGCTGCTAGGTCTAGGACTCTAACCACGGTCAGCCATGAGGGAATCCAGCGCTCTAACCACTACACCACCTGCCAGTCCCCTCTCCCGTACATTTTATACAGGCTTGTATTCCAGAAATCCCACCCCATTCTCACACTGAGAGTCTGATAAAGATCCTTGGCCCTGGCTCAAGGAAGGGAAGAGTAACAAGCTTGAAATTCACCCAGACCCATTTTCTTAGCAAACACCTGATCTTCAGAGGAAGTAAGTCCCAAATGGCAATTCTGAAGCTCTATCCCAACTAGGGAAAGAATTCTCTCCAGCCCTCGCCTTCTTGTATCACCATGTACAACAAAGTCAATAATTGTCAAGGCTTCAAAGGAATAGATTAGGAAAGTTGCACACAGTGATTGAAGAGAGACAAGGGGAGAAAGTTATACCTGTGGAGACTTAGGAATGTTGTGTTCCTGAGATACGAGCCTGCTAAAAAACTAAGACTTCATTAGAAGATTATTATAGCATTAACCTTCCCATAATCCACCCACCACACAAACAATCCCCCTGTAAAATAACAACAGCTGGAAGACTGTGAGGCACAGACTCTGAGGAGCAATACAAACAGAAGTCATCAAACTGACAGAAATACAAAAAGAAAGACACTAGAGATATTTCAAACATCTGTTACTGATAATCACAAGTTTAATGGTATCTTTAAAAACTTCATGGAAAGTGGATATGATGAAAACACTACATGAATTTCAAATTTTTTTACACTAAAATAAACTCATACAGCAATTCTACTTTTTCTACAATTTTTTTTTTCTTTAGAGACAGATCTTTGCTATAGGTCATGTGCACTCACTGGAGAGACAGAGACAGAGAGACAGAAAGTGAGAAATCACACCCCCCCCCCCCAGGTGGGGAGAAGGCCACACCGCAATCCTTTCTCCTTCATTCTCTTCTTAGGATTATGGGCATGCATGCACATGCACCCTGCATGACTTTTAAGTCACCAGGGTCAGGACTGTAACCATGGTTGATTAAGTGGGAGTCCAGTGACATAACCATTATGCTATCTGCTGTTACCATCCACACAATTTTTGAAGTTTTTTCCTAGTAAACACAGTCAAATCCCCAGCCAGAATCACAGACAGTCACACTGATGGACTATTCATCTGATGCGATATTTTTGACTTTGAAAAAATAAAATTGCAGACATACTACATGCAAATTAAAAAAAGTCTGAAAAGAGGGCTAGCAGGTGGCATGGTGGCTAAAGGCGCTGGACTCCACATGTCCGACCATGGTTTGTGTCCCGGGTCTTTCCCCCTCTTTTTCTCTTTTTCTCTCTCTCTCTCACTCTCTCTCGCTCTGTCTCTCTCTGATCAAACTGGAAAATAATAATAACAATAATAAATAAAGTTAAATTTAAAAAAAATTCTGAAAGGAAAACAAAAAAATTACATTTAGACTCAGACATGACACAGGTGTTGGCATAGGAAGTAAATTTTAAAATAGGTAACATGGAAGACGAGATGTATTGTGTCAGTAGAGAGATGGAAACTCTAAGACTCAAAAGAAAATACTAAAAATAACAAATAAAAAAACACAGTATAAGAAATGATGAGTACATTTAAGCACACATTACTAGACTCTACATAACTGAAGAAAGAATAAATAGTTAGAATGTAGTTCCCCCCCCCCCCCCCCCCCGAAATCTTCCCATACAAGGAGAAAAAGAGAAAAGAGCAGACTAAGACAGTGAGAACATATCAAATGGTGAGATATATGTTTAATTCCAGGAGGTGGAATGATGGTCAAGGTGCTGGACTCCCACGTGGCTGACCACAGTTCAAGTACCAGATCTGGTGGCCTGTAAGTCATGCCAGGTGTGTATGCATGCATGTCCCAAATCCCAGAGGATCATGAAGGAGAAGGGATTGCAGTGCAGCCATCCATCCCTCTCTGTCTCTCTTGCAACTTATGACAAAACCTTAAAGGAAGAAAAAAGTCTAATTTGGATATAAGTTTAATTTGAGACATAAGACAGGAGACAAGATACATTCAAAGCATAAAGGGCCAAAAACTTCTCAAAATTAATGATTTTCATCAAACCATAAATCTAGAAAAATTAGAGAAACAACAGTAGTAATTTTTAAAAAATACAGCAGGGCATATCATATTCAAACTCAAAAAAAAAAATAAGAGAGAGAGAAATCTTTAAAGACACTAAGGATAAGAACTATATTGTAGTTCTTATCCTTGTGCAAATAAGAAAACAGAGTGAAACATTTTTTAAATGTGTAAATTATATATATTAAAAAAGAGATTAAGTGGACACATATAATGCTGAATTCAATATAGGAAGACAGAAAACATGGAAAAAAGTAACAAAATATTAATAAAATGAAAAAAATTCATAGAGTATAGCTATTCATTTAATTGTATCATTAAAGTACAGATTTTTATATTAGCTTAAAAATACGCTAACTACATGTCTAAAAGAAACATACTGTAAAACTAAGCTTTTAGGCAGGTAAAAATAAAGGGATGGAGAAACATATACCATGTTAATATTTATCAAAAGAAACCTGGATTAACTGACAAAACAGACTTCAGTGCAACAAATATTCTCAAGGTTAAATAGGGTTAATACATAAACATTAGGGGGTCCATTATCTATGAAGATGTACCAATTATAAACTTTTATGCACTTAAAGAGGTATCAGAATAAATTTATTGAAAATTATAATACTAACCAAGAATAAGGTGAGGAGGGAGTGAGCAAGAGAATACAAACACCAATCTTACAAACAAAAGAGGAGTTATAACTGCTGATTCCATGAACATTTAAAAAAAAAGAAAAAATATTACCAATTACTTTTTGCCTACCAGTTTGTCCATTTAGATGATATGAATCAATTTCTTGAAAAATGTAAATTACCAAAACTCACTCAAAGAAGTGGAAAGCTGAATAGTCAGTGCCTATTAAGAAAATAAATCAAAAGTTAAGACTTATCCCCTTTTTAAAAAGTGCCAGGGGCTCTGCAGATGGCGTAATGGCTGCTTCTCTAGACTCCCATGTAGTTGACCGTGGTTCAAGTCCCGGACCCAGTGGTTTAAACTCATGCCTGGCACATGTGCGTGCGTGCCTAGGATCCTGAGAGCAGAATGGAGGAGAAGGGATTTGGCATGGCCATCCCCCTGGGGGGTGATTTCTTGCTTTATGTCTCTTTGTCTCTCTCTATCTTTCCGGTGAGCACACACACCCTAGAGCAAAAACCTCTCCAAATAAATAAAATAAAATAATAGTACCAGACCTGGATAGTCTCATGAATTAATTCTACTAGATATTCAAGGAACAATACTAATATCCCAGAGTATCTTCCAGATTATAGAAACAAAAGAAATACTTTCTGATTCAGAGTCATCTATAACAAAGTCAGAGAACAATGTGAATATACAAAAGTCAATTGCTTTTCTATTTACGAGCAATAAATAACTACAAAATTGTATTTTAAAAATATTATTTGTGAGTTGGCCATCAGCTAACTGTGTGGGTAAAGTCCTGGATCCAGCAGGTTGGGGGAAAAAAAGTCATTTGCAATTACATTAAAAACTTAAAATAGGGGCCAGCAGTTAGTGTAATGGCTATGTCACTGGATTCCCATGTAGTTGACTGTGGTTCAAGTCCCGGACCTGGTGGCTTAAAACTCACACCAGGAGCATGTGCATACATGCCCAAGATTCCGAGAGGAGAACAGAGGAGAAGGAATTGTGGCGTCGCCATCCCCGCTGGGGGGTGATTTCTCACTTCCTGTCTCTCTGTCTCTGTTTGTCTGGCAAGTGCACGTGCCCTAAGGCAAAAAAACTCTCAAAAAAAAAAAAAAAAAAACTTAAAATAGAGGGGCTAGCAAGTAGTGTAGTGGTTGAGGTATTGAACTCCCACAAGGTCTACCGTGGTTCAAGTCCTGTACCTGGTGGCTTGCTTTCTCACTTTCCCTCTCTCTCTCTCTCTGGTCAAATTAAAAAATACTAATCATAGATAAAATTAAAATAATTCTTTAAAAGACCTAACATAGGTTAAATATAATAGTATATTTAGTATCTACATACAAGAGGTCTTCAGAAAGTTCATGGAAAATGCATGTTATGAAATTATACAATTATGTAGGAAACCAGCAGTTAGCATAATGGCTGTGTCACTGGACTCCCACGTAGTCGACCGCGGTTCGCGTCCTGGACCCGGTGGCTTAAAACTCACGCCAGGCGCATGTGCGTGCGTGCCCAAGATCCCGAGAGGAGAATGGAGGAGAACAGATTGTGGCATGACCATCCCCTGTGGGGGGTGATTTCTCGCTTTCTGTCTCTATGTCTCTCTCTGTCTGTCTGGCAAGCGCACGCACCCTATAGCGAAAACCTCTCAAAAAAAAAAATACAATTATGTATAGATTTCAATTTTGTGCACCAAAATGAATTTATACTTTAATTTCATTTTCTATGAAATTTTGAAGTCCTTTTGTACAAAAGACTACAAAACATTATTTATTTTTTAAATCCAGAAAAAATGGGACCAGTAGATGGTGTAATGGTTACATCACTGGACTACCATGTAGTCAACCACAGTTCTAGTCTTGAACTCGGAGGCTTAAAACTCATTCCAGGCGAGTATGTATCTGTGCCCAAAATCCCAATAGGAGAATGGAGAAGAAGGGATTGCAGTGTGGCCATCCCTCTGGGGGATGATTTCTCAGTTTCTCTCTTTCTCTATTGTCTCTCCAGCAAGTGCTGTGCCCTATAACAAGAATCTCTTAAATGAATAAAATCCAAAAATATACAAATAAATAGATAGCCCGTGTGCATTGATTGTAAGAGTCAATAGTGTGATCAGGTTACTTGTTCCCAAATTTATCTGTGAAGTCAGTACCTGATGGTATAGACCCTTTGGAAGATAGTTGACAATTTCTTATAAATCTAAACATTGTCTTACCATGATATCTGGCAGCTGCTCTTCTAGGTTTTTGTGCAACTAATTAAAGATTCATCCACACAAAGCCCTGCTCCCAATGTTTGTAGAACCCATTTTTAAATTGTCAAAATCAAGTAGCAACTAAAATGTCCTTCAATAAGGAAATGCAAAAAGTAATATATACATAAAATGGAATATCATCAGTAAATAAAAAAAAATAGTTAACTATTAATCAGCACAGTGGATGAACCAATAAAAGCTATATATTGTATAATTATATTTATATGACATTATAGAAAAGGCAAAAGGGAGATATCAATAGATTGATTTGCCAAGAATTAGAGAAAAGAAATGTTGAAACAAGTGAAACTCAGGGGAAGTTTTTAGGGTGGTAATAATATATATAAAACTAGAATTGTAGAAACATTGTATAATTCATTTGTGAAAGCTCAGTGAGTGAACCAAATGCATAAAAGAGAGCTAAATTGTAGTGCTGTGGTAACATAACTGGACCCACATAGGAAGGTCTAGGTTTATATTCTTGGGGTTTCCCTCTAATCACTGGGTGGTGTATTTGTGATCCAGACCAGTCTAGACTGGGGGTAGAACATGATATGAAGACCCTGTTAGGGGTGTCTCTCTCAAAAGAAAGAAAGGGAGGAAAGAAGAGATTCAAAAATGTTAATTTCAGTACAAATGTACAACATACTTTCTGAAGGTAGGAGGAAAACAAAAAGTACTGGCCTTAATAACATTAGAAAGAGATCTCTCAGGCTAGAGAATAAAACTATTCATAAGTATTGCACTATAGTTGGTAAAATAGTTTGCCATAAAAGTATGGTTGATGATTCTGCATCCATTATACATGTATATTATGTCTAAAAAAACATGTAAGTAGTTAGCGGTGGCAGGAGTCAAATTTCTCAGTGTTGAGGTTATAGATACTTGCGAGAAGGTGAAAATGAACCTAGGACATTAGATGAGATGCAGAGACACAGGTATAAACTCATGGTTAGCTATAATTAAGTGGTCGGAAAAGTAATGATGTATGTTTCTGTTTTTTCAATGCAAAAATGTGTCATGACTTTTCTAACAACCCGACATGTGTGTTGGATTAAAAACTAATGATATTATGTCTATATGTATATACGTGTACATACACAGAGGTATAGATAGATATGCGTATACATTTATTAGCATAAATTTATGTACTCCCTAGCTCTGTACACTGAGTTCCTAGAAAACATTACATCCCAGTAGCAATGAGCATACTCAGCACCCAGGATCTTCATTTTTAATATTATTTTGAGGTAAAAGGAACCAGGTTTTCTTCAAAAACCAGCTGATTCTAGGACTGGAGCAGATAATAAGACTGGACCACCTTATATTACCAGACAACAAAAAAATTCTTAAAAAAAAAAAAAGACATACTGAGAGTGTGTCAGAAGAACAATGGCCAAAACTGAAACAATTTGGACAATGAAGTAAATAATGCAGTATTTTATTATAACCCAAAGTAGAAAATGAGTATCCTTGATTCCACAGTGATGATATTAAACAACTCAATAAATTGGGACCAGCAGTTAGCATAATGGCTATGTCACTGAACTCCCATGTAGTTGACCGCGGTTCGAGTCCCGGATCCAGTGGCTTAATCTCACACTGGTTGCATGTGTGTGGATGCCCAAGGTCCCGAGAAGAGAATGGAGGAGAAGGGATTTTGGTGTGGCCATCCCTCTGGGGGGTGATTTCTCACTTTCTGTCTCTCTGTCTTTCTGGTGAGTGCACGTGCCCTATGGCAAAAACCTCTTAAAAAAAAACTGAATAAATTAAAACAGATAGGAAAAACTCTCATGCATATTTTCAAATAATTTTTATAAATACTTTCCCCTCAAATAAAGTGGGACATAATCCCCCAGCCCTTAAGTGTGTGATGAACATAGTGACTTCCTGGGAAGGGACAAAAAATAGTAACTTCACAGTAGGATAACCTGACAATCATTATCTCAGTCAAGTGATCAAGGTTAATATTATCATTTCTAAATTATTTTAATACCTATGCCTCTGATATGATGGTGAGATGGCATTTTTACCTTTGTTTTCCTCCTTAAACATGTATCTTCAGACTAATCACGGGAAAAACTTATACACACCCATATTCCAGGTCATTGTAAAAATCACCTGCTCAATACTCAAAACTGTCGAAGTTATCAAAAGCTTGGTAAGCCTGAAAAACTACCAGTCCAGGGACCAGCAGTTAGTGTAATGGTTATGTCACTGGACTCCCATGTAGTCGAGCGCGGTTCAATTCCTGGATCCGGTGGCTTAAATTCACGCCAGGTGCTTGTGCGTGCGTGTCCAAGATCCCAAGAGGAGAATGGAGGAGAAAGGATTGTGGCATGGCTGTCCCCCCAGGGGGTGATTTCTCGCTTTCCGTCTCTCTGTCTCTCTCTGTCTTTCTGGTGAGCACATGCACCCTACAGCAAAAAAAAAAAAAAAAAAAAAAAAAAAAAAAACTCTCAAAAAAACAAAAACAAACAAACAAAAAAACAGTCCAGAGCAGTCTGAAAAGATGTTATGATAACATGTTACATGGTATAAATTCTGGATGGCATCTTGGAACAGAAAAAAAAAGATGTTACCTTAAGAACTAGAGCTCGGAATGAAGTACAGGCTTTAGTTAATGATGACGTTACCTACACTGGCCTATTGGATCTGACAAATGTGCCGTAGTTACATTAACAATGAGAGAAACGGTTTGAGGTGACAGGACTCTATAATATTCTTGCACACTTTATGAATCTATGAATTTTTTTTAAATAAAATGAAAGTTTATTTTAAAAGCTAACATAGAAAACACATTCAGTGATGAAATTAGTTAAAAGCATTACTTGACTCTAAAGAGAAATGTGCCTTTCATACGATTCTTTTGCTTCCAGTTTTCACTTAGGTGATTTAGTTGACTTTTCCACGTACTCTGCTGTAATCAGAGTATAATTCCAATGTTAAGGCTGCATTAGCAGATTCAGATCAGCAAGTCACATTCAAATTCTTACATACGTATTTATTACATTTGGTAGATTATTTTTTTCTTTCTTCCCAAGAACAAATGACTGAATTCAGCCAAGCCACTAAAACCTTTGGAAGGACTTTTAACTTAAATCAAAATGTTTACATTAAGTCCAAATAAACCAAACTATTATATTAAAGGTAAATCAGAAAAAAATTAAAATTGTATGTAAAGACTATACTGGTTAGTAAAAATATTAAATAATTGTGTTCCAAGGGTTATGTCACTCAGATTTGGTCTGACATACCATATATATCATTTATTTATTAGGTTTTGTTTTAAGTTTTTGCCGTAGAGCATGTGGGCTCACCGGAGAGAGACAGAAACAGTGAGAGGGAAAATGAGAAATTAATCCCCCAGGGTGGATGGTTCTGCTGCAAACCCTTCTTCATTCTACTCCTGGGATTTTGGGTATGCATGCACAGGCACCCAGCGTGATCCTCAAACCACCAGGTCTGGGACTTGGATCATGGTCAACCATGTGGAAATTCAGCGTCTTAACACTATGCTACCTGCCAGTCCCCTGTGTATTTTCTAAATTATTTCCAGCATTGAGGATTGTGGCAGAGATTGTAAAAATGTTAAATTAAAATGAGTAAGACATTTTCTTTTGGTGTGGGGTGGGATTTCTGATTAAACTAAAGTACCTTCAACTAGTTGAATTCTGAGACTGACTCTTCTGAGTCCAGGAAATGTCACAGTGCCTAGAGATAACGAGTGCTTGACAAAGAGACTGTATTGGCTTGGTACCCATCTCCAACACGCTTGGGCGAAGTGAGCACATCGTATACAAGCTTTCCATTCCGCTGACTATCAACGTTAACATTATACATTTTAGAAAGGTTATTTAGTGCCTTCCGAATATTGCTAAGTTAGTTATACTCCAGATGTCTATGAACACTATTATAATAACTGTACCCCAAAGAAGTGTATCAATTCCCTTAGAAAAAATATTAAAAGGGGATGAAATGAAATAAATTAAATGGCTACTGCGACCAACCACAAAATTCTTGAAATATTCAATATATGTATATTAAATTATAGCTGCACTACCAGTATAGTAAGAGAAACAGAAGCCAGAAAGAAAAGGAAACACAAAAATAATATAGCAATAAGATCAGCATTTGGCTAAAAGTCATCTGTAAATCTTCAGAGGCCACATACCTGGAGTTAAAGAATCACATACCAGGGAAATGGGTAAAACTGAGCATGAGAAGACTATCAGCTCAGAATTCTCTACGAAAAGCCTATATTCCTAAAGAATAATGTGTTTAGTAGGCAAATTAGGAAACCGATGAATAAATAAATCCTCCCTTCAGAAGAATACCTGTCTGATTTTGTTTGAATAGAGATAAGTAGAAGCAAAAATTTAGAAAGAACCGAAATGCATATTTTCTAACTACATGCTCATAATCACATAAGCTGTGATCTTAAATCATAACAATTGTTGCCTTAAAACATGGAAACAAAAATTTAGTCGAATAGTGTCTTATGTTAGTTTAGCCAAAGGAATTTGGAGAAAACAAATATAATGCTCTTTGGAAGAAATTATTTTAAACTGAGTCCACCAATTTTTCCTACTGAAGAAATTACAAAGAGCAATCTCTATTTAATATAATGAAACCCATTAAGATTCACATAAAACTATGAGTAAGTACCAGCAAAAGTCATAGATAAAAATGTACAATAACCATATTTACACGGAAAAAACATATAGAAAATGAGATTGAAGACATGATGAATGATGGAACATAACAATTTCCCTGAAAAATTAAAAACCAAGACATATTAAACTTCCATAAATGAAAAATATGACATACATTGAAAGTTAATACTAGTAATAATGAAATAAAATTATATTTCTAATATAAGATTTTTTTCAATTTTGATGATTAAAATTTCATGTTAAAGGCAATAAGGCACAGCTGCAGAAAGAATTAGTCAAGTGGAGTGTAGGTATATAATCACTAAAAAAAAACTATAATCAGGGAGAACAAAGTAAATCTGAACAAACTCCAATTAATGATTTTTTAAGAAACTGAGAACTAGGGGAAATGACAATATTCAATGAGAAACTGGTAAATAATATCCAAGATTTTGTTTATATACCATTTGTTTATTATACCATTCCTCAGAAAAAGGAAATTCAAAGAATCCCAAAAATGATTTCATAAAAGACATAATTTGTGTCATGGTAAATAGTAAAGCAGACAAACAAAATACAAAGGTCTTAAAGAGCAATATCAACTGAACTGCAAAGGAATGACAATCAGACAAATAGGAGTTTTGTTTTTCAACAGTAAGGAAAGAAAGAAAAAGAAAGAAAGAAAGAAAGAAAGAAAGAAAGAAAGAAAGAAAAAGAAAGAAAGAAAGAAAGGAAGGAAGGAAGGAAGAAAGAAAGGAAGAAAAGAAAGAGAGAGAGAGAGAGAAAAGAAAAGAAAAGAAAAGAAAAGAAAAGAAAAGAAAAGAAAAGAAAAGAAAAGAAAAGAAAGAAAAGAAAAGAAAAGAAAGAGAGAAAGAAAGAAAGAGAAAGAAAGAAAGAGAGAGAGAGAAAGAGAGAGAGAGAGAGAGGGAGGGAGGGAGGAAGGAAGGAAGAAGAAAAACAAGTATGTATCAAATATAATTATGTTGGTATGACTTTTCTTTATTCTCTTTATCAATTAAAATAAATTATTAGTTTTAGTGTAATGTAAAGGTCTCATCTTTTCACTTATGTGTCATATCTTTTTAGAACAAACCTTTATCTAAAGAATGTGAAGAAAGTCTCTAATATTTACTTCTAAATAGAAGTTTTTTTTGCTATAGGGCACGTGTACTCACTAGAAAGACAAAGAGAGACAGAGAGACAGAAAGCAAGAATCACCCTTCAGGGGGAATGGACACGCCACAATCCCTTTTCCTCCATTCTCCTCTCGGGATCCTGGGCACACACGCACACGTGCCCAGCCTGAGTTTAAGCCGCCAGGTCCAGGATTCGAACCGTGGTCGACTACATGGGAGTTCAGTGACATAGCCATTATGCTAACTGCTGGTCCCGTAGAGGGTTATTTTTTAAAGCTACATCTTTAGAGATGATATAGCAACATAGGGAAGAATTGCATTTTTGAATTTTAAAGAGAAGATTGTACCATCATTATGACTTGGTGGTTAAGGCAGCTGGATCCCATATGGCCAACCTTATGGTTTTGATCCCTGACTAACAGCTAAAAAAACATGATGTGTGTTTGTGTGTAAGTGACCAAAATTCCAAAAGGAGGGATAGATGGAAGAGAACGGATTGCTGTAAGACCATTGCTCATGGGGGGTGTTTTCTCCTCTCCTTTTCTCTCTGCCTTTCTCTGGAGAGTGCACATACTTTTTAGGAAAGAAGAGTTCAAGAGAAAAAAAAAGTATAAAGTTCATTCCTATAAATAAATAAAAGGAAAAGATTTTAACAGAAACTGAGGAAAAGACATAAAGGAATAAAGAATATTTCACACAAGCACTTCACAATTTGGGGCAATAATTATATTTAAACTGAGTAATACAGGTATTGATTTTTTCTACATTTAGTAACACATCTTTTTTTTGCCTATGGTATACAACAGAGAGAAATATTTATGGTAGTGAATAATGCGAAATTACCATAAGGTAAGGTTTAGTTAAACATCTGGATACTTTTCATAGGGATTTCAAGGAAGAGAGAGTACAGAGAACTTGGAGGGATCTTCATGCATGCTTAGGAGCAGAAGTACTGGGAAATTTGTAAGAATGGAAACAAGAGAGGAAGAAAGGAAGATGGGAAGGAGATAAGGGAGAGAGAACATTATGTATCAGAAAAATTATTATTTAGGGTTGGCAAATGCAGAACCAATCTAAGGAAGCAAGTAAATAGTTCTATCAACACTTTTTCTTCATTGAAACTAAATAAGCTTTTTAAAATCCGTTCAGTTCACCCCTTAAAATTATGCCAAATGACTCATTTCAAGTTTATCTAGAGAGTATTGCCTTTGTACAGTTCCATCCTCTTATCCCAGAAACAATCATTCTTGCATGGCATAGTTACCTCATTTAGAGCCCTTTGAGAGCTTTTGCAGGTGGGCAATAATTCACATGCACTTTGGTTTGTATACTCTAAGCATCACTGAACAAAAACAAATCCATTCAGAAAAATAGCACTAGAGGGATTGGAAGTGCTAAGGATAGAATCATTCTCTGCGATGGAGTGGCCTGAAGCTCAGCTTTCCTTCAGAGTCCAGAAGAGAAGCAGTTTTATAAATGACATAAAAAGAGCACACAAAGGAGCAAGCTTAGGTAAGGGTAGGTTGGTATCTACAAACATTTGAGGACTGTGATCCCACTTAGACTATGTGTATCTTACTTTAATTTCCTAGAAAATAAAAAGCTTTATTGTGGATTATGGTACACTGCAAAAAGAAATCAACCCTCTACAGGCTTATTTCACTTTTTAAATATTTTAAATTCTTAACAATTAGAATGTTACAAAATCAATATAGTTAGATTTTTCCTACAGTCAAAATAACCAATAATCATTGCAGTAGTACATTACTTACTTGGCCTGAACCAGAGCCATACGATCTATTTGGAGGGTAATACTGTAAAACACCAGTTGCAAAGGGAACAATAAATGTGTCTAATAAAGCTTTCTCCCAGCTAGATGGGCAATTAAGGAATACTGCTCTGCCACAAAACTGTCACAGATGCAATACCTAAACCATGTCTCTGGCTCCCTCAACCTCTATCTGGAGGTGGAAAGAGGTGTTTTTTCCAAATGAGGTCTTGTCTTAGGAACCTTTTTTTGCTGATGAGATCTGATGACTGCCACTGAGTGGAGATTTTTGACCCTATAGAAGCAGTTGATTTGGCTGCCTAGTTAGGCATGAGAATCCCATAAAACAAGCTACCCAAAAGATGTATTATGTAGTTTTGAATCTCTCTATGAACATTAAGAGTAGGAAAAGACTGGGGTCAGCAGGTGACATGGTAGTGAAGGCATGGACTACCACATGGCTGACCACAGTTCTATTCCTGGACTCAACAGCTTGAAAATCATGCCAGGGCTTCTTCAAGAGACAGTCTACTCCATGGCTCCTGAGATCTAGACATGCTGGGAGAAAGGAAGATGTCCCACTCCTAACTGGGCCTCCAGCATACAAAACCCACATGAACAGCCCTTCTTCAAGAGACAGTCTACTCCATGGCTCCTGAGATCTAGACATGCTGGGAGAAAGGAAGATGTCCCACTCCTAACTGGGCCTCCAGCATACAAAACCCACGTGGTAGGAAAACCCCTTTCATATCTCCTGTCTCTGAATCAATCTTTGTCTCTCTCTACCTCTCACTCTCTCTCTCTCTCTCTCTCTCTCTCTCTGTCTGTCTTTTTTTTAATTTTTGCTTTTTAGTATTTTTTAAGGTGAGGCGTCTTACAGGGCCCTTTGGCCCCTCCCTCCTAGGCCTTTGTTTTGTTAATAATCCCCTCTGCTCCTCCCAGAACAGCCCTTCTTCAAGAGACAGTCTGCTCAATGGCTCCTGAGATCTAGACATTTCGCGCGGTGCGCTAGCGTGCCGCGCAGTTTTCTAATTTTTGATTTTTATTGAAATTTTTTTAATATTAATTTTTCTTTTTTAGATTTATTCCAAAGCTTTTCTCTTCTTTTTCTCTGTTTCTTGTCTGTTTTTTTTTTTGTTGTTGTTGTTGGTATTGTTTCTCTCTCTCTGCTTCCTTTTCTGCACACTTCCCAACCCTCATATTAAACTTCAAAAGTTTGGGAAGAAACCGACCATCCACCAGATGACTAGAAATTGCTGCAGGACCACAAGAAATATGGAGAAGCAGGAAAATGCCTCTCCTCCAATTGAAACGGATAGCTCCTCTTCATCCACACACAGTTCAAGGGAATTCATGGAAACGTCTGATAAACAATTCAGATCATTCATAATGGCAAAGCTAACAGAGAGCGAAGAGAAGAGAGACAAGGAACTGCTGAAGGCGAAGGAGAAAGGAGTTGAAGAGTTCTAGGAGGTGAGGAAATTCATGCAATATCTAAAAGAGGAGTTTCACACTTTACAAAATAATCAGATGGAGCTGTTAGAGATGAAGGCTATAATACAAGAAGTCAAAATCTCCCTTGAAAGTATTAAAAGCAGACTAGATCATTCAGAAAATGGAATCTCTAATGTAGAAGAGAAAATGGCTGGCCTAGAAAGGTCCACCATAAAGACTGAGAAAATGGCCGAAAACTTTGAGAATAATATGCAAGAAGTACTAGATACAATTAAACGTCCAGGGGCGGCAGGCGGGGGCTCCGCTCCGCGTGCCAGCGCGCAGGGGTGGTGAGGCGGGCGCGGGGGCTCCACTCCACGTGCTGGGGCGCGGGGTCAGGGCGCGGGGGCTCCACTCCACGTGCCCTGTCTGGAGGTCCGGCCCAACTGGGGCTCTGCCCCGCGTGCCGTGGCCGGGGCTCTGTCCCGTGTGCCGTGGCCGGGGTCAGCCCCGCGTGCCATGGCCGGGGCTCTGTCCTGCGTGCCGTGGCCGGGGTCTGCCCCCGTGTGCCGTGGCCAGGGTCTGCCCCGCGTGCCGTGGCCGGGGCTCTGCCCCATGTGCTGTGGCCGGGGTATGCCCCGCGTGCCTTGGCCGGGGTTTGCCCCGCGTGCCGTGGCCGGGGCTCTGCTCCGCATGCCCTACCCGGAGGTCCGGCCTGACTGGGGCTCTGCCCCGCGTGCCGTGGCCGGGGCTCTGACCCCGTGGGCCGTGGCCGGGGTCTGCCCGGCATGCCGTGGCCGGGGCTCTGCCCCGCGTGCCGTGGCCGGGGTCTGCCTCGCGTGCCTTGGCCGGGGGTCTGCCCCGCATGCCGTGGCCGGGGCTCTGACCCCGTGTGCCGTGGCCGGGGTCTGTCCAGCGTGCCGTGGCCGGGGCTCTGCCCCACGTGCCTTGGCCGGGATCTGCCCCGCGTGCCGTGGCCGGGGTCTGCCCCGCATGCCGTGGCCGGGGCTCTGTCCCGCGTTTCGTGGCCGGGGTCAGCCCCGCGTGTCGTGGCCGGGGCTCTGCCCCGCGTGCCGTGGCCGGGGTCTGTCCAGCGTGCCGTGGCCGGGGCTCTGCCCCACGTGCCTTGGCCGGGATCTGCCCCGCGTGCCGTGGCCGGGGTCTGCCCCGCATGCCGTGGCCGGGGCTCTGTCCCGCGTTTCGTGGCCGGGGTCAGCCCCGCGTGTCGTGGCCGGGGCTCTGCCCCGCGTGCCGTGGCCGGGGTGTGCCTCGCGTGCCGTGGTCGGGGTCTGCCCCGCGTGTCGTGGCCGGGGGTCTGCCCCGCGTGCCGTGGCCGGGGCTCTGACCCCGTGTCCCGTGGCCGGGGCTCTGTGCCGCGTGCCGTGGCCGGGGTCTGCCCCGCGTGCCGTGGCTGGGGTCTGCCCCACGTGCCTTGGCCGGGCTCTGCCCCGCGTGCCGTGGCCGGGGCTCTGTCCCCCGTGCCGTGGCCAGGGCTCTGACCCGCGTGCCGTGGCCGGGGCTCTGTCCCGCATGCCGTGGCCGGGGCTCTGTCCCGCGTGCCGTGGCCGGGGTCTGCCCCGCGTGCCGTGGCCGGGCTCTGTCCCCCGTGCCTTGGCCGGGGTCTGCCCCGCGTGCCTTGGCCGGGGTCTGCCCCACATGCCGTGGCCGGGCCCTGCTCCGCGTGCCCTATCCAGAGGTCCGGCCTGACCGGGGCTCTGCCCCGCGTGCCGTGGCCGGGGCTCTGACCCCGCGTGCCGTGGCCGGGGTCTGCCCCGCGTGCCGTGGCCGCGGTCTGCCCCGCGTGTCGTGGCCGGGGCTCTGTCCCACGTTCCGTGGTTGGGGTCTGCCCCGCGTGCCTTGGCCGGGGTCTGCCCCGCGTGCCGTGGCCGGGGTCTGCCCCTGCGTGCCGTGGCCGGGGTCTGCCCCTGCGTGCCTTGGCCGGGGGTCTGCCCCACGTGCCTTGGCCGGGGGTCTGCCCCGCGTCCGTGGCCGGGGCTCTGACCCCCACGTGCCGTGGCCGGGGCTCTGCCCCGCGTGCCGTGGCCGGGGTTCTGTCCCTCGTGCCGTGGCCCGGGTCTGCCCCGCGTGCCGTGGCCGGGGTCTGCCCCCGCGTGCCGTGGCCGGGGCTCTGCTCCGCGTGCCCTATCCGGAGGTCCGGCCCGACCGGGGCTCTGCCCCGCATGCCGTGGCCGGGGTCTGCCCCACGGGCCGTGGCCGGGGCTCTGCCCCGCGGGCCGTGGCCGGGCTCTGCCCTGCGTGCCGCATCAGCTGATGGCCGTCTCTGCTTTCCTGAGCTGCGTTCCTGAAACTGTGTTCCATGGAGATTCACCTACATTTGCGAGGCTGCACGAGACCCACCCTTGGTCCAGCCCTGAGTGGAGTCTACGTTCCCTATTGTTGGGAACTTTATGATCTGATAATTGGGAAAAAAAATCATGTTTATCATAAAAAATAATTAGAATAATAATAATAATGATTGGGGGAAACATAGGAAAGATATTGAATGTTGAAGCGGGAGATTAATGTCTCTGTACTGACTGACATGCATGGCATTCCCTTTTGAAAAAGCAAGGTAATACACTGTAAAGTTATATGTAATTCAATGTAATAAAAAAAAGATAAAAAAAAAAAAAAAGAAAATCATGCCAGGTGTTTTGGGTGTGTGCCAAAAATCACAAGAGGAGCATAGAGAAGGGATTGTGGCATGGCATAACCATTTTCCACTGGGGTTTCTCACTTTCCCTTTCTCTGTCTCTCTCCAGTGAGCATAAGTGCCAAAGGAAAAAAAAGGGGGGGGGAGTAAAAAAAGACTGAATAATCAAGGAGAATTCCAGTGAGAACTGGTCAAAAATCTGTACACACACACACATACACACACACAAACACACACCACTAACCACTAATGTTTAAGAGGACAAATCAAAATGTGTTACCAGGAAAGCAATTTCATGAAGACTTTTTTTTGGTTTACCTGATAAAACTTATTGTTCAATATATTTTATAGATTTCCTTCAAGTTTTATTTTAGACTACAGGAAACTTACGTGCTTTCATTTTTAGTAACAGAAAAAGTAGTCAATTAAGCACTTTATTCTATGTGGTTATTTTATTCCTAAATGGGAATACCATAGTACCAACAACTAAATGCAGATTTTGACTATGAGGAAATGTTTATCAGGTATGCTTTTGAAAGAGTCATGGCTTTATTATTTATAAGTATAATCTCTCTGACTGCTTCCTTCTTGATTGTTTCTTTTGTCTCCAGAATTACTCTTGTTATCACAGACATTGACCCTAATATGAGTGGATGTTAGAATTCCAAAGACAGATATTATCTATCACGAAACATAAACACAACACATTTCTAAGTTACATCACCAACCAATTGGAATAGTCAACTACTTCCTTCAATAATTATTACCATGACCCTAAGCACTTTTATCCAATTGAAAACTTTGTTTTCTGAGCTGAAATTCCAGAGAAAGGAATACAAAGGAAAGAGGTACCATGTAAATATTAGGTTTAATGACATCAGTGAGTTCTTGTTATGTTCACAGCAAATTCTACCATTATATAATTTAGAACTTGAAGTTAAAATTTAGAAGTAGGAATCAGCAAGTGGTGAAGGTGCTGGACTACCACATGGCCAATCTTGGTTTGAGTCCTGGACCTGGAGGTTGAACAAATAGGCATGACATTAGTGGGATTCAGATATGGTTTATTACCTGTTGATGATGACGTGTATGGTATTCTCAACTGGACAGGTTTGAGAAGTATTTCATGTTGAGTAAAGTCTTTTTACAAGAAAAATTATAGATAGTGATTGAATGTTTAAAAAATAATTGGAATAATAATCTGAAAAAAATGAAAAGCTATTGGATGATGATGATGGGGATTTTAATGTCTCTGTATTGACTGATATGAATGGTATTCCTTCTGGAAAAAGAAATGTAATACACTGTAAAGTTATATGTGATTCAATGTAATATAAACAAGATTATGATAATAATAAATAAAAAAAAATCATTCCAGAAGGACCAGCAGTTAACGGCTATGTCGCTGGACTCCCACGTAGTCGACCGTGGTTCGAGTCCCGAACCTGGTGGCTTAAAACCCACACAGGGCGCGTGTGCGTGGGTGCCCAAGATCCTGAGAGGAGAATGGAGGAGAAGGGACTGAGGCATGGCCATCCCTCCTGGGGGGGGGGGGATTATTTCTTGCTTTCTGTCTCTCTGTCTCTCTCTCTCTGTCTGGTGAGCGCACATGCCCTATAGCAAAATAAATAAATAAATAAATCACATCAGGCATGTGTGCATGCATGCCAAAAATCCCAGGAGGAGAAGGGATTGTGGTGTGACCATATCCCCTGGGGGGGTGATTTCTCATTTTCTCTTTCTTGCTTTTTCTGTCTCTCTCCAGAGAGTATACCTGCCCTATGGCAAAACTCTGAAAAAAAACTTAAAGTCAATGTATATAGTTTCTAAATGTATATAATTTCTAAAAACTAAGAGCCAGATGATGGCACAGTGCTAACAGAACTGAACTCAGATGGTAAATATCCTCTCTTTTTTTTGCTATAGGGTGCGTATGCTTGCCAGGTGGACAGAGAGAGACATAGAGACAGAAAGCGAGAAATCACCCCACGGGGGGGATGGCCACGCCGCAATCCCTTCTCCTCCATTCTCTTCTCAGGATCTTGGGCACGCACGCGCACTCGCCCGGCATGAGTTTTAAGCCACTGGGTCCGGGACATGAACTGCGGTCGACTACGTGGGAGTCCAGCAACATAGCCATTACGCCAACTGCTGGTCCCGTAAATATCCTCTCTTCATGCCTCAAGAGCTTCCTGAGGACACCAGGCCTACGTGCTCATGGTTGTGATCCAGGCCAGCTGAGGCCTGGATCATGACTTGAAGAACCTGTTGAGGATACCCTTCTCTCTCTCTCTCTCTCTTTCACTCTCTCTGCCTCTCTCTCACAGAAAAAATAATGAAACAAATAAGTAAATTCTGAAAAATAGTGTATAACTCTAAAACAGTAGCCTTATTCTATTTTTTCTATTATTCAAATGTAGTGAGGAGATTACATGTAATATTGAAGCAAATATGCACTCTTTGTGGGAAGTGAATTTAGACCTTTTACTCTCTGCAAGCCTAATTTCTCTTCTGTAATAGAATCTCCTAGTATTTACAGCTATTTAAAGGAAGAAAAAGAAATGCCTACAAAGGATTTCAACAGATTCTTAATAACATGAACTTAGTTCAATACTCTTTGCTCACCTTAAACTGATTTTTAAAAGTTTTCCTAGAATGTGAATACTTCCTCACTGTATAAGTGATGATAATAATAACATAGACCATAATTCTTCTCCAGACAGAAACCTGATATGGCAGTTTTAGCCCAGAATGACTTGCCTGATTTATAATATCTAGTTGGTAGTGAATATAATCTAAAACTCTAAGGATACAATAAAAGTTTTCCAAATATTTTATAAAAATCAATTTTACTCAAAGGTTATAATAAGACTCTGAAAGTCTGATAGTAAAATTCATTTGCAGACTGTTGTTTTGTGCTCCTGAGTTGCATGTATATAGGTTTATTACAGTACAATTGTCAAAATTACCATTTCTTATATATTTATACTTATATTTTTGCAGTGAGTACATTTCTCTCTCCCTCTCTCTTTCTCTTACACACACACACACACACACACACACACACACAAATCCAGTATCATGATAAATTTTCTTATGGCTTTATAGAAATAGACTACCAAAAGGACAGCAGGTTAGTCAAATTGTGGTCTTATAAGCTTGTCCAGGTCCTCCAGGTACTATTACTATATTGTACCTGAAGATACATTTATTATAGACTTTCCAATGTCTAAAATTCTAGTTTTCTGCTATGAAGCATCTAAGACCTGTCTGAGATAGTCAGAAATGTGTTTCTAATTGCTTTTTCCATGCAAAAAAGATACAATAGATTACCAACAACAGGACTATTAATCATCCATCTAAAGTGCAGCCTCTCTTCTGCATGCAATATTTATAAGTGTTTATATACTCCTGGCTAATGCTAACAATCAATGCCTACTTGATGAGCCAAACTATGCAATCGTCAAATGCCTGAAACTCACCAAGAGATTAAGTTTATTCTTGGCTTCTGTTCCAGATTGTATTTGTGGTTAAAAGAAAGAAAAAAAGATAAAGAAAAGATATCTTTTTGACATTTTATTAGGAATGGGAAAATGGTTATCTGCGTTTTTCTTGTAGACAGTAAAAGGATGTTTATAACCATCTATCTAGTTTCTTACATCAACTATAATAACAAAATAATGTTTTCTTCTACCTATGTATTTGTGAGGTAGAAGAAAAATCTCAGTGTACAGTTTGGGCATGTCAACATTAAAGACAAAATCTAATTACTTTAAAAGCGTGTGTGAACTTTCAGTCTTAGAAGAGTTAAGCTGTATGTTCATTAATTTGCACATATGACCTGGTTGCATGTTTTTTATTATTTTTGTTATTTTTATTGGGAGTATTTTTTATTAATTTTCAGAGGACATGTGTACTTGATAGAGTAAGAGAGACAGAGAGTGTGAGAAGGAGAGAAAAGCACTTTCTAGTGGGTTGTGGTAGTGCTGTAATGGCTTCTGCTCCTTTCTCCTGTTGGGACTTTGAATATAAAAGCACCCATGCCTAGTGTAATTTTCAAGCTGCCAAGGCAGGATTCAAATCACAGTTGGTCATGTGGAATCTGTCTTCCTTATCCATAAGGCTATAGTACTGGCTTGAAGTCTTTTATTTTTATCTTATTTTTTTTTTTAGATTATTTACTTATTTCTCCTATAAGCAAGAGAAAAAGAAAGAAAAAGAAACAGAGAGAGAGAGACAGCGCCTTATCAGGATCTACGGGGAACATCTTCAGCCATCATCCAACACTAAGTCACAGGCAAATGTGTGCCCAGTGTCCTCAGGGAAGTTTCTGGACTTGAGCCAGGAACCTCCCAATGTAAGATTGCTTCAAAAGCAATCTTAGGGTTTTACTACTGCACCACTGTCTGGCTTCTAATTTTCACCCTCATAGTGATGTGCATTAACTGGTTAAACTATTCTTACTTTTACTTTTGAAAAAATAGTTAGTGAAGCTTCTACAGAGTACTACAATTCAACTAGGGTAGTATTATACATTTGCTATATATTTATTTAAATATCATTCAGGGTGTGCAATTGCAAAGTTTTAAATATATATTATATATTAATACATTTATGTTATGTATTTTTTTCTTTGGTACAGGGTGCATGTGCTTGTCAGAGAGACACAGAGACAGAGACAGAGAGAGAAAAGGCATCGCCCAGTGGAGTGTGGTCACACCACAATCCCTTTTCCTCCATTTCTCCATCCTTTCAGGATTTTGGACATATTTATTTTTCTGTATGGAGTGTTTTTCAAGACACCGGATTTGAGTTCAACTTCTCAGTCAACCGCATGAGATGTAGCTCACTTAACAACAAGGCCATGGGGCAGATTGTAAAGTTGTATTTCACATTCAAAACTTAACAGTTATTTTCATCATAGTTTTTACAGTAATTTATATGTTTGTTTATAGACTAGCATGAATTTAGCACTTGCTGCACTCTTAATTTTTGACCCTGAACATTTATCTATAAGATTCAAGTCAAAAGAACTTTGAAGGTTGCACTCACTTGCTTAAAAAATGATAAATACAGGTGGTCTCTGACTTATGCTAACTTTATTTATAACTATTAATTTTCAACTTTATGATGGTACAGAAGCAATACACGTTTAGCAGAAACCATACTTTGAATTTTGATCTCCTGAAATAGCAAGAGACAGCATATTCTTCAGACAGTGGTGGGCAGTGACAGTGATTTCAGATTCCAGTCAGCTACTTGATTGTGATGATAAATAACTGATCCTCTGCAGTGTACTGTATTTTGGATGTGATTTTTTATTTTGCCAAACTATAGGATAATCTAAGTGTTTTCAGCCAGTTTAAGGTAGGCAAGGCTTAACTATGATGTTTGGTAGGTTGCATATATTAAATGCACTTTTTACTTATATCCAACTTACAAAGGATTTATTATAATAGGCTGTATGCCATTGATAGAGAGGCTACATATAACTTGGCATGACCCATTCTGTAAGTAATTTTAAAAAAAGACTTTAAATTATAATACTTTATCTTATATCTATTTTTCTTTAGAAGGAAAAAAAGAAAAACCTGTGACTAATTAATACCAGTATACAAGTGCTATGTAAGTGGTCACAGAGGAAGGGCAGTGGGTATAAAATTATTATTGAATAGTATAGCTAGAAGACAACATATCAAACAAAATGGGACATAAATTGTGTGGAATTTTAAAGGGGCCAGGAGAGCTCAGGTGAGAGAGAGAACTTAAACAAAGGCACAGGTGTGGAAATGATTTGCATATCTCAGTATGCAGATCAAAGAGGAGTAAAAGGCAGAGAAAAAATATTTTTGTTGGAATAGTTAAAATAGCTGGAGCTATATTTGTGAGAACAGACAGTGAGTTGATTGTGTACATAGCCTATCAAATATCAGACTTAGAATTTGTTATTTATCTCGTAATTGAAATTCATTTTAAAATGATTCATAGGAGGTGACAGGTCAGAAGCAGAATTTTACAAGCATTCCATCTAAGCACAATTGCAAGTTAACAACAACAACAAAAAAACAGTTGGTCTGCCAGGAGACAGGTTACATTCTCAAGTGTATTGTCAAACTAGCCCTGTCCCAGGTCATAGGAAGGACACCTTGGTGAATACTAGGATTTGGTGAAGACTTGGGAAATTCTGTTTGGCTATTCTTAATCTTGGCTGGAATTTTAAAATGAAGGAACATTGTAAGGATGGAAATTAAATAGACTAGGAATTGGAAATCAGTGTGATTCTTGTAGGTTTCTAGGCACCCAGAATCTGTTACTGACACGCCTGGTTGTGCTGTTTTCAGGATTCAGTCAAATGGTGGTAGATGGTATCCTCAAAGTGGATTCAAGAAAATAAGATGAGATCACATGTGTGGACATTTCTTTTACATCCTTAGTAATCTCCCATTGTTCTTTTCCCATTACTGTCTATCCTCGCCTTCACCCACAAATCTTTTCTTTCTTCTCCATTTCTCTATTTAGCATCAGACTTTGGCTTTTGTCTATCTCCTTTTTGCTATTATAGAATGACACTAAAAGGCACAACAGGGGAATAGAGCAGGAACAAAACAATGATGGTGATTCACTTACTTCCAGCAACCCCAGACCACTTACTGTGGGATGTATTGATTGCTGAGAGTTAACAGCCTTCAGCAGAACAATCAGAGAGAAAAGGTAGTAATTACAAAAGACAAGAAGGGTATTTCCTTAATGGAAAGTTTCCGATTTTTCCTTTTCAAGTATAGGCTGTCCCTAACATGGTTTATCAGCATGGCAGATAGCCTAGACACTAACGGTTTGAGTTATCATCAGATAGTCTGGCACCATCAGAGGAGTGTCTTTGACAGGTTCTGCCAAGTGGAGTAGGTACAGAACAATTTTTGTGACAGATATTTCGGGTGTCTTCATTTTGCCCTCCTACTATCACAATACAAAGCTATGAAACACAGAACTCGAACAAAGGAGGCATCCCACTTCCTATACTTCCTACACAAGACTCAGTGCCCACAATCTTCCTCTGGTGAACGATCTGTTGCCATTTCTAACTTACACTTAATACCTAATTTTATGTGCTATTTAAATGATAGCTGCCTGCAAGGAAAGATTTTAAATAATGACAAAATGCACATCACTATATATTATACATGCTTAATACACATGCATACTACACATATATTTTGATTTCTCTCAGTTAAAAATGCATTAGATGGCTGTTTATTTGGGGTATGTTTCATGAGATAGTTTATTTCCAAAATTCACCTGGTAAACATGACAGGGTGGACCATTGTTTACATATACTATAAAAATTAGACTCAATTTAAACCTTCAGAAGGGGAAATACAGTCTCATGGTGAAGAGACTCCAACATTTATCTTTTCCTATCAAGTTTTAAATGTTTGCCATCATTTTCTAAGTGACACAGCTTACTAGCAGGAGGCTGCACAGACTGACTGAGCAAAATCTTTGCAGTTTTCAGCAAGAAAGTCTCCTCCAGTATTTCTGCATCTGTTCACTAGTACTGCCAGGTATGCAGGCAATCGATGGTAGTGGAAGTTAATTAAAGCTAGCACATGTTTTATTACAATATTTTAGTAATAGAGCTCAGCACAATTCTATTGGTATTTCTTCTTCAAAAATATTTACAATTTCCATTTTGGTGGCCTCGTTGAGCATTAGAATCAGACTTCGACTCTCTAATTAACGTGCAAAGGCATTATCACAGAAAGCTCTCTTTGCTCAAATGAAATATAAAGCATTGGGGGCGAGAAATAAAAGTGTCCCAAGTTCTCAGAGGCAATTAGGCCCATTAGTTGCAGTTCTCCTTTAAGAGAGAGAGGATAATCTAATTGAATGACCATATGCACTACTTCATGAGGCTGATGCTTTGCATTTTAGCATAGTTGGCATTTATAAAAGGAATCCTCTGCTCAGAGAAACATTGAAATGACCAAAACAGATCATTTGTTATCTTGCTATGCCCTGGTTGAGTTTTTGTTTTAGTCAAAGATTTAAAATAAGAAAACTGCTATCTAAGCACTGCGTTTGTTTTTTGTTTTCGTTTTTGTTTTCCTCATAGATTTCTATTACATAGTCTCATATACTTCAACTGAGTTGTATGCCTAACAGGAGAATGTCATCATTTAGCATTTTAACATTTGTTTATGCTGTGGGTGGGGTTTTACGGAGGATGTTAGGTCAAGAGGCTAATTCTAACAGAGCTGACCTATAAATCTTATTGTAGTTATGAAATAGTATCTAGAGGAATACATAGCTATTTTAATTTACTTTGTGTATTGCACATTAGTTGTGGTGTCATTGACAAAGTAATTTCTCAGGTAACTTTCAAGACATGACTTGGATTGCTGCTAGTGTCTAATATCACAATACAATATCATAATCTGGACTACACAATAGATCCTTGAATAAATCAAATGGTGGTGTACTTTTTTGAGCAGTAGCTGGATACACTTAGCTAGCACCGTTCAGTCACAAAGGCACCATAATGCTGAGAGGACCAACAACACAAAAGGTGTGGACTGTTTACTATACATACTTAAACAGTCCTGACTAAAGGAAGGTGTTTCTCTTCTTAGGATTTTCATTTACTGTGAAGAATTAATAGAAAGGTTTTTTAAACACTTCATAGTAACTTTTTTTTTTTTTTTGGAGAGGTTTTTGTGATAGGGCATGTGCACTTGCCAGAAAGACAGAGAGAGACAGAGACAGAAAGCGAGAAATCACCCCCCAGGGGGGATGGCTACGGCGCAATTCCTTCTCCTCCATTCTCCTCTCAGGATTTTGGGCATGCACGCACACGCGCCCGGCGTGAGTTTAAGCCGCCCGGTCCGGGACTCGAACCGTGGTCGACTACGTGGGAGTCCGGCGAAATAGCCATTACGCTAACTGCTGGTCCCCATAGTAACCTTTTGCCCACAATTTACAATGTAATTTTAAGAGATGAGAAAGGTAGTAGATGTTTTCTCTAATGAATAATGGCCTCCTGTTCAGAATGTGTTAAGTAAACGACCAGAGAGTTTTAAAACACCATTCTTCTGAGCTCACCTGTGTACCCACACAATGCAAGCATTGAAGTTCTAACCCCTCGCCCTCAGAACAGTCACTGTATTTGAAAACTGACTATTTAAAGAGGCAATTAAAGTCAAACAAAGTCATTAAGTCCAATCCAAGATGGCTGGAATGGTACAGGAAGAGTTAGAACACAGACATGCACCAAGAAAAGAGCTCATGAACACAAGAAGGGGAACAGCAGGTGGTGTGGTAGTTAAGGCACTGGCAAACCGTAGTTCAAGTCCTGGACCCAGTGGCCTGAAACTGCTGGATGTGTGTATGTGAGCCCAAAATGCCTAGAGGAGAATGGAGGAGAAGGAATCATGACCTGCCCTATCCCACTCACTGTCTCTGTCTCTCTGGTGAACACATGCACCCTATAGCAAAAATCTATCAAAAATATAAAGATATAGAAAGATGCCACCTATAAGCCAAGGACTCAGGCTTCAGAAGAAATCTTACTGGTACTTTGATCTTGAACTTTAAACCACAAGCCTGCCACATTTGGTATGGCAGCCCTAACCAACTAACACAATCATTAATTTTGGCATTCAGAGGGATTTGTTTGTTTGTTTTTAATATCTCTTACTTGCCTGGATAATACACTAAGAGAACACGATGATTTTCATGGAGAATATACCCGAATTTTCTCACAATATACATCCTGAAAGACCATTGAAAGGGAGAAAAAAATTCACTTTATCTTCCATATATCTACTTGCTAATTTTATATTTAGGCATTCCATTCAGCATTATGTGTGCTCAATAAGCTCTTGTTTATGAACTGATGGATGCCAGTGGAAATATTAACCTAAGGGGGAACCAAATGCTTCCTCATGATCTTTCATATAGGTGATACTTTACTGGGAAAATTAAGAAAAATGAAACCGTCAATCGCTGAGATAGTTAATTCATCTTTTGAGTCTGGAAATTGTAGAATCTACTTGATAAGAGTCAGTTAACTTCCTCTACAGTAATAGAAATAACAATAATATGTTATCCAAGTAATAAAAAAGTAAATTAGATAATAGTTGTAAAATAACAATAATTATACTAGTACTATTTATAAGAGCCATAATCCATTCAGAAATGACTTTATCTCAAGCATTTTACAAAGTATTTGTATATTGAAATTAATCATGTATACATAGTTAGAAAGGTAAAATTCTTTCTTTTTAAAGATAATGAGTCTGAGGGTCAGAGAATAGAGTAAGAAATCCTGGATTCCAAAACCATGACAGAGCCTATATTTCACCAGTTCACTAGAATGGAAAAAAAAAAAAAAAAAAAAAAAAAAAAAAAAAGAATGAACCAAAATTATACTTTTTATCAAAATTTAATCTTTTTTTCCTGCTGATATATTTGTCTTTTTTTTGTTATTTTTAGAATATGCTTTTTTAGTAGTGATATCTCTTTCTCCCCCTTCCCCTTTGGTAATTTGTGCCAGAGGGTGCTTGTACTCATTGAAAATAGAGAGAAAGAGAGAGAGAGAGAAAGAAATGATCTCCCATGGGGCATGGTAATGCCACAATCCTTTTTCTTCCCTTTCTTCCTTCTTGTAGGATTTTTGGATCTCACATGAATGTACTGCACATGTTTTTTTCAAGCTACTGGGCCCAGGACTCAAACCATGCAGTCAGCCACATGGGATGCCTTAACCACCTTACCACCAGCTGGCCCCTGGTAACAGCTATTAAAATAAAATCCATATTAGTAGATAATTCATTGTGTCTACTTTCAGTACATATAGTGGGAATTGTGCATTTGGAAAAGGTTTGTTTGTGGTACCCAATACCCATCATCATTCAAATAGCATTTTATTTCATTTTGAGAATAAAACCCTGTTTCCTTTATTACCATTTCTGGTAACTGGTATTTTCCTCCAGATCATCTCTTTCCGTGTAAACTCTGGGAGAAATTATCTTGGTCAGTGCATTTTCTTTCTGGGACTTTGTTGTATCAAAAGCAGTATGGAATAAATTGCTAAAATCCACTTATTTTCCATTATAAAACTCGTGCAAGACTCTCAAACTGTTCCCATTACCAAAAATCCCTGAATGGCCTGAAACTACTTTCCACATTTGTAGTTTAGAATTTTGTGTGTGTGTATGCAGACAGCATTTCAGTTATGACAGATTGTTTCTATTTGTCATAATGATACACATCAGCAGAAATAGAAAAAGACAAGATATATAGATAATAAGATTTTTTTTGTGTGTGTGAGGGAGAGAGAGAGAGAGAATGAGAAAGTAAAAGCAAAAGAAACAAATTTCAACTCTTGACTGACTGAAGTCAATTTAATCATTTGTATCAACTGCATTTCTTCTCTATTCTAACTCAGGTGTTTATAAAGGACCTTTTTCCTGAACTTTCTTATGCATTTTTAAAGTTTTTGTACAGTTAATTTAGTGCAGGATATTATTTTGTCTGGCAGGGTTTTATCACTTCCATTGATCCCTGTGAATTAATAGGGAGCTGATACAAACTTCATTTCCTCCTAAGTTAGCCCAGATGGCACCTTAATATCATTCCCATTGCCAGAGATACCACAGAAGCCAAAGGAAGGAAGGTGCAAGAAATCTGTGAGAATACATGCTATTGCTGTCAAGGCATGGCAAATGTATTCCTGGAATCTAAATTGGAGCTTGAAATTACTTTCACTACAGTCCCAATATTAGATATAGCATTACAGAATTTTCTTTTCCAACCCAGACATCTTGTGATTTTTATTAAGCCTCAATGTATGATGATACACAGATTCAAAGTTTGATCTAACAACCACATGACATTTAATCCATGTCAAAATATATTTAAATAACCAACATATAAATGAACTTTTGGAAAACAAAATATGAGGTCATCTACTTTTCACATCAGCCCTAAAATGAAGTATCTTTGATATAATAATTTTGCAATCAAAATAATTAGTCTGTAAAATTTTTTTCTACAAAAAAAATACTTTGGAGTAATATTTTTCTAAATTAAATTTGGAAATTTCAAAAGACATACTATATATGATAAAGATACAAGAATAATTTGCTTGTTTGTTTAATTTCCCTATGCAATTCAGTTACCATCACAAAGCATTTTCCAACCCAACTGGAAAACTTACCTGACATTTTTGCCAGCTCCAGTAATAATCCTGAAGTTCATCCCTAGTACCACCCAGTCACTGTAACTACTTACAAACTAGTTTTAAGAAAAGTGATAAAGGAGTAAGCCTCTTTTCTTTTAATGAGATGAGGTCATTTTTTCTTTCTGTATTGCCTGTATGTTCAGGCCACATGTAAAACACATTTTTGTCTCTCTATATCAGGTAGTTTAATAAGATATGAATTTTGTCTTTCTTCCAGAGTTTACCTATCTATTTCTTGCAAGGAAGAGAGAAAGACAGAAACAGAGAATGAGGCCTCTCCAACAGTGTCTTCATGCAGTGATTCACCCTCCACCTCAGCTGGCCCAGGTCACAGGCGTATACATACACAGACAACATGTTCAAGGAGGTCCCAATACATGAACCAAGGACCTTTCTCATGTGAGCCCATTTGTGTTATTACTGTGCCACCTAGTATTTTCTTTTAATATTCTGCAAGAATAATAATGATATTTTTTCTAGTAAAGCTTTTTAAAAAGTATATTTTACTTATTTCTTTAATGAGACAGGAGAACTACAGGTACCACTGACAAGAGTCTTGCCATGGTGCGATCCTTCCCTGAGCCTGCCAGCCGTGCTGGATGAGGGGCAAGCACAGGCATACCTAGTATATTTAGGCTGAACTGAGATCTAAAGTCAAACTCCTCATGGTTCTGGTATCACCCAGTAATGACTTAATACCTGCACCACTTGCAATTGGACCTGGCTCAGCCTTAATTGGTAGAACATCTGACATTCTGACTTTGCTTAATACCAATTAGTTGAAGATATCTTCAGGGATTGTCTCACATGTCAATCCAATATGACTGATGTCCTTATTAAAAAAAAAAAAAAAAAAAAAAAAAAAAAAAAAAAAAAGGAGAGAAAGAGAAAATTTGGAGATAGATATATATAGAAAAAAAACTCATGTGAAATGAAAATGCCTCCAATAAACCATGGAGAGTTCCTTGAACAGATTGTTTTCTCATAACACTCAGAAGAAACCAAAACCAATCTTGCCAACATCTTGATTTCTGTCTTCTTACCTCCAGAACTATAAGACAATAAAAGTGTGTTTTTAAAAGCTTCTCGACTTGTGGTACTTTGTCCCAACAGACATAGAAAACTATAGATTGAGCATCCTTAACCCAAAAATCTAAAAATCAAAATGATTGAAAATCCAAAACTTTGTGAGTAGCAACATATTGCCCTAAGTAGAAAATGTCATACCTTACAGGACATCATGTAATGAGTTTCAGTCATACATTGAAATATAAAAATATTGCATAAAACTACTTTTAGGCTACGTATATAAGGTGCATATAAAATATAAATTAGTTTTCTGTTTAGATTTGGGTCCCTTCCTAAGATATCTCATTATGTATATGAAAATACCCCAAAACCTGAAAAAATCTAAAGCCCAAAACACTTTTAGTCCCAGTAATTTTGGATATGTGTTACTCAACCTGGAATACGGTTTAATGACTAAAAATTCAACATTCATAATTTTATAGCTGACGGTTAATTTTGAGTGATTAGATTGAGAAATGCCTGGTGGTTGGTGAAGCATTATTTCTGGGTGTGTTTGTGAAAGTGTTTCCAGACAATCTTAGTGTATGTATCAGTGGACTGAGAGAAAAATCTGCCCTCAATGTGTGTAGACACCATCCAATTGGTTGGGAGCACCAGAAGGCAAACAGGGGTATTGGGAACTTTTCTTCCCTCTCTACCCTTTCTTCCCAATGGTGTCGGGCTTTCTACTTTCAATACTTACACATGCACTTGCTGCATCCTCTCCTCAGCTTGAACCTTGACCACACTTGTTTCTCACAACTGCCAGTCCCCAAAATCCTTGGCTCTGCATCCATCTCACCTCAGGTTTTTCTTTTTTGGACTCTTGACTTTTATCAGCAGCCTCCTGACGGTACTCAGGTCTTTGATCTTGGACTAGAGGTGCCCCATGTCCCATTGGCTTCTCTAATTCTGAGGCTTCAGTCTATTTATCTAACTTGCACATGGTGTGTGTGTGTGAGAGACAACACTGTCTGTGGTTGTAAGAGCTAATTCCTATAGTCCAATAAAGATACTCTTTTATGTATGTATCCTGTTAGTCCTCTTCCTCTAGAGAATACTAACCAAAACACCAACTTTATTTTAAATCTAAATGTAAGAAGCTCCAATTGCTTTATTAAAGTTGAATTTAAGATATTTTTATTAGTTTGTTGGGTCTGCCATAACAAAAATACTAAAAACTGGATGATTTAAACAACAGAAATTTATTTTCTCACAGTTCTGAAAGTTGGGAAATACAAGATCAAGAATCAGCGGGTTTGTGTTCACCAGAGGCCTATTCTGCAAGGCTAATAGATGGCTGTCTTTGTGCTGTGGCCTCACATAGCCTTGTCTCTTACTCTTCTTGTAAGAACAAAAGATTTATGGGGTTAGGGCCCCACTCTTGTAACCTCATTTAATCATCTCATTAAAGGCCCCTATCTTCCAATAAGTCACATTGGAAATTAGAAAGTTTGAATAAGAATTTTTTAGAGAAACATATTAGTTCATTACAGTACCTAAAGTAGGTTCCACTAAGAAAGTATAAGTGATCACTAAAGATTATTTCTGAACTATTATTTAGTGCCATTTACCTCTCAATTTGAAAAGCATTATATGATAGTATTGCAAATTGAAAAAAGAGAGCTAGGGAAATATTCTGCAACAATATCTTACTCAGAATCTATTTAAATAAAAATCAGATTTTAAAAATTTTAAATTGTTCTCAAAATTTTGAAGGCAAAATTATAACAAATTTTATAATCTCTGGGGTCTTCAAAAAGTTCCTGAAATACGAGGGGATTTTTGTTGTTTTTGTTGTAATTTTGCTGTATGGCACATTTGCTTACATAGAGAGAGAGACAGAAAGAGACTAAGGAAAGAGAAAGTGAGAAAGTATCCTCTGGAAGTGGATGGCCCATCAACAATCTCTCTCCTCCATTCCCCACTCAGGATTTCTGACATGTTTTCAAGTGACCAGGTCCAGGACTCGAACCACACCACTGACCATGTGGAATCCATCCACCTTAACCACCACTCCACTGGTTGGTTCAAAAGTGAGTATTATGAAAAAATTATGCATGAATTTTAAATTTGGTGAGTTATCAAAGCAAACCCCCTTTAATTTTATTTTGCCATAGTTTTTTGAAATACCTACATGTTGTACAGAAATAATATTATGAGTTCTTGTGCTTTTGATTTTTCTAGTCCTGGAATAAACTTACTTAGCTTTGTTTTTAAGTTGTTTTCCTTCATTCTGAATCTGTAATTTATTTGCTATATCACAAACATTAAGGTAACTCCCCAGTGTTTTTGTGCTATGCTGAATGTATATAGCCAAATGAGAAAAGCTTTAATGATTTTTTTAACCAAGCAGATCACTAATACTTAATAACTATTTTTTATTATATTCAAAAATTACCACTTCAAGAGTCATAGGGTAGATTTATTTTAACATTTTGTTTTTGATCATGCCTGTCCTATTCTTCAATTTTTTAAAAAAAAAATCCATAACAGGGAGCCAGCAGTTAGTGTAATGGCTGTGTCGCTGGACACCCACGTAGTCGACTGCGGTTCAAGTCCTGGACCCGGTGGCTTAAAACTCATGCCGGGCTCGTGTGCGTGCTTGCCCAAGATCCCAAGAGGAGAATGGAGAAGGGATTACGGTGTGACCATCCCCCCCGGTGGGGGGGTGATTTCTCACTTTCTGTCTCTATGTCTCTCTCTGTCTGTCTGTCAAGCACACGCGCCCTACAGCGAAAACCTCCCCCCCAAAAAAATCCATAACATTTAAACTCAACATAAACCTTGTCTGAAATGTAGGCAAACATTACTAAATATTAAAGTTGGAAAACAAAATTGGAAGTCAGTAGTACCCAAAAGAATAAAAAAAAAAAAAGTCAATGCAAAATATATACAAGAAAAGGAAATGATTTGAATTTTTCTGCATGATAAAAAGACTTCAGATGACAAAATTCAAAATTCAATGACTTCTTAATTCAGTGCTATTCAGCATATCAATTCAGGCCCTTCCATATCCAGATATTCTTGTAGTAGGAAGCTTTTAGCAGCTGCTCCTGCTGAGAAACCCTATGACATAGAAAGGTTTACTCATAACAAATATTTACGAACTCACAATAACTTTACAAATATGTTATATCCTGCTGACAAAATCCAGAGTAAAATCGACTATTAAAGATTTGTAGTAAGGAAGCACTTTCATTTCTATTACAAGAATAATATCTGTTATTGGTGATAAAAGTAAAAAAGATATATGAAGCCATTCCATTTTCTACTCCATCTTTATTTTGCAAATGTTTAGAGTATTGCAATTGTTATAACTGTCTAGTAATGACTATATTCAAGGAATAAACATCAATATTTCTAGATTATGATTACTCAAAAGTTTTTCTAAATCAAGGATTGATACAGTTTTAATACCCTGTGGATATCTCCATATTTACAGATAATCCTGTTTACAATAGAAATTCAAGTGAAGTGAAAGATTTACAAAACAAAAGAGAACAAAGGAACAATCACCTAAGAAAACTGTCAGAATAATACATTTCTTGGTATCAGTGTTTTCTTTTGTAAATAAAGCAAAATTCATATTTAAAACAAGAAGGAAAAATTTAAAAATGTGTCTTAATATATACACATTTTACAAATTATATGCTACTAGTAATATTATCAGACACAGTCTTCTTTTTTGCTTTTCTTTATTATTATTATTAAGTTTAAAGATTGTCAGACAGTGTGTGCAGTCACTGGAGAGTGACCCAGAAAGAGAGACAGAGAAGCAAAGTGAGAATGTACTCTCATAGGAAATGGCCATCCCACAATCCCTTCTCCTCCGTTTCTCCCTTTTCTAGGGATTTCGGGCATGTACTCCTAAGTGCCTGGTGTATTGCTTAAGTCACTGAGTTCAGGACTCAAACCTCACAATTGGCAATGTGGAATTCAGTCACCTTAGTCATCATGCCACATGCTGACTCCGAACATCTTTTAATGAAGCAGTTTCATATCTTCAACAAAATAGTAAGAAACATATCTCAAAGTTTTTATTGTTTTTGCTTGATTCTGAAGTACTAATAAAAAGAGAATGTCAGAGGAAAATACAGTGGAATTTTTAAGAGCAAAGGAGGGAGTGTACAATAATGGCTAAGAACACAGATCTTGGTCCTAAAAAGTAGTCATTTTTTTAGTTAAAAATTCTAAAAATGGTAATTTTGGTTTAATATTTAAAATCTATTGAGACTAGCAGTTAGCGTAATGGCTATGTCGCTGGACTCCCATGTAGTCAACCACGGTTCAAGTCCTGGACCCGGTGGCTTAAACTCACGCAGAGCGCGTGTGCGTGCGTGCCCAAGATCCCGAGAGGAGAATGGAGGAGAAGGGATTGCGGCGTGACCATCCCCCCTGGGGGGTGATTTCTGGCTTTCTGTCTCTCTGTCTTTCTGACGAGTGCACGCACCCCATAGCAAAGAACCTCTCCAAAAAAAGAAAAAAAAAATATTTAGTATCTATCTATTATTTACACACGTACTTAACTCTCTATATATTAATTTTGCAAGATATGGTTGTGCTGACAATAAAAAATGAGATAGTGTTTTCTTTTTTTTTTTTTTGGAGAGGTTTTTGCTATAGGGCTTGTGTGCTCGCCAGACAGACAGAGAGAGACAGAGAGATAGAAAGCGAGAAATCACCCTCCAGGGGGATGGCCATGCCACAGTCCCTTCTCCTCCATTCTCCTCTCGGGATCTTGGGCACGCACACGCACCCAGCGTGAGTTTAAGCCACCAGGTCCAGGACTCAAACCGTGGTCGACTACGTGGGAGCCCAGCGACATAGCCATTACGCTAACTGCTGGTCCCAAGATAGTGTTTAACATTATGTTTGGAATATGTCATCTTCAATAACTGATACCTATGACTTTTTTTTTTAAGTCCATTGACCTGATGATTTTGTTCTTCACGTTGAGACTATCACAAGAATTCCTGCTGTGTTTTTTCCTCTGAGGAGAAAAACATTTTTTAAAATGTTTGTTTTCTATACATTTTTAAATAAAACTTTATTGTCAATTATGCAAGTGACTTTTTTTAGGATTGAAATACTTTCAAGAAATACTAAGTGACGCTTACATATGTTTTTTTCCATGGTACAATTCCACTTTCCTGAAATAGACAGAGTTAATGGTACTGTGTTTATTCATTGACAATTTGTTACACAGCACCAAAACACATATATTCAAATTTTACAGAACTAGCAGATGGCATAAAAGTTACATCGCTGGACTTCCATGTAGTTGACTATGGTTCAAGACCTAGTGGCTTAAAACACGCTGGACAAGTGTGTGTGTGTGCCCAAAGTCCCAAGATCAGAATGGAGGAAAAGGAATTGTGGCATGGCTATCCTCCCTGGGGAGTGATTTCTCACTTTCAGTCTCTCTGTCCCTCTCTCTCTCTCTGATGAACACACACACCCTATAGCAAAAATCCCTCCCTAACAAAGAAAAAAATTCTCATATGTAGAAATTTTTTTAAAATGTGTCCTTGTAATAACCAGAATACTCAGGGAACTCAAGTACCTTACCAGAAAAAAAAAAAAAAAAAAATTCCAATTAAAAGATGGGCAAATAAGCTGAACAGACAACTCTCTAAGTAAGACATATGAATAGCCAAAAAGTATATGAAAACATGCTCACGATCTCTTATCATAATGAAGATACAAATCAATACCACAATGAGATACCACCCAACCCCAGTGAGAATGGATAAGATTAAAAAAACAGAGTGTCAAGTACTGTTGAGGCTGTAGTGAAAGGGAACTCTCCTACATTGTTGGTGGGAATGTAAATTATTACAACCACTGTATAGAACAACATGGAGATTTCTTAAAGACCTACAAATAGAACTACCGTAGGATCCAGTAATTATACTCCCGGGTATCTAGGAATATACTCAATCAGAAAATTACTTGCACATCGTGTTTATTACACATTCACAATTGCTAAAACATGGGATCAACCTAATCTCAGAACAGATGAATGGACTGAAGAAGTGTGGCACATATACACTGTGGAATTTATAAAAAACAATGATACCTTAGCATATGATCAAAAGTGGATGAATATCAAAGAATTAGTGCTGGGTGAAGCAAGCCAGACTATGAAAGAGAAACTTTGTACGTCCCACTTAATATATCCTGAATATCCTCACTTTATGGCAGAAGCTGAAAGATTGGAAGGTATAAAGACAAGGAGAGCAACTGTAGCTAGCAGAGACAATGTGGGAGGAGGGTGGACAAATGGACAATAGGGGTGTGAGATCAGGAGGGAAGGACGAAATCAATGGGGGAAGAAAAGAAGAAACAAAATCATTTAATGAACACAAAAATGGAAAATTACCTGGTAATGATAACATATATGGTAATATCTTTGAGTGTACTAATATACAATGTATTCATGCTGGGAAAAGCCATTGAATATGCTGTAAAGATGTACAGTAATTTATTTCCTATTAGAAAATATATATCATGATATATTTACTATAACTTTGGATATTCAGGTAAAAATGCTTCTAATTCTAATGGTGATTTCCAAAAAATTATTCGCAAAATGTTTTGAGCAATTGCAGAAAAACTGAGAGAAACACACAGCATCCTGCAGAATACAATAGAGGCAAACGGCACTAATATGGTTGATAATATTCTGACCTGCTTAGTTAAAATTCAATTGTGTTAGTATTTAGCCTGAAACCTTTTAAGTATTTGTTTTAATAGAGGATTTGAGGATTTGAGTGGGTACAAAAGGGTATGTCAAAGAAATGCCACTGACAGCTGAAAATTTTAAATTCAATACCCTTAGTTCTTTTATTTATAACTGAAGTTTCTGTGTTAAGAAGGTAGATAACTCACTGTCTGTATTAATACACAAAACTCAATAGATAATGTTCTGGCCAATCAACAACCCAAGGATAAAATAGTTTCATATTCTATCTAATACTGCAATCTTGCTTTTTGAAATAAATGAATAATCTGAATGCCTACTTGACAATCTAGTTCTTATAACAACTACAAAAGAAAAGTAGAATTAATTTTCTATTCTATAATGTGAATATGCAATGACAATATTTTAAAGTCACTCTGTCTAATGTCCCCATAATTTTGAAACTTAAAATAATGCTGGTATTCAGGCCCTGAAGAGCATAGAGATTATAGCAGACTACTGCATTAATCCCACATTGATTGTTCTGCATGAGAAGGTTTATTTTAAACTGTATAAAGTTTACTAGTTTATTAGTTTTTAATTACATTTTATTAAAATATCTCTCTGGGGCTTCTCTTATAATCAGGTAAGAATACTTGATCATCATTTAAAAAAAAAACAAAAAAAGTAACTTTCATTTCAATGCTTATAGGTGACAGAATCAAACATTTATTATTTCCAGTTTTTATTATAACTGGGATTTAATACCATTCAATTCAGTTCTAAATTTTATGACCTCATCTCGCAGCATAGAAAGAAAGCTGAACTCTTTGTGTCTACCTTTAAAATTACATCTTTGAGTTAATTCTTTATCCATTATTCTTTTTTCTTCTAATTGAGTTGCCTTTACTTCAGTAAATTGCCCTGGTGATCATATTTCATTAGCACGTGTATAAATTCTCAGCTGCATGCCTTGGTGATTTATCCATACTAGCAATTTCTGATTTCTAATAGCCCAAGAGAGTACAACTGGTTGATTATCATTTTTTGTTCTAAGTGATCATAGGATAACCATCTTGCTTCAATCAATGAATTCAAGGTTAAACCTAATATAAATTGCTTCCAGTTTTGAGTTCCTTGAAAACAGAGGCTCAGATGTGTATTTTTCTACAGTGCCTAACATCGCATATTAAACTTAGACAGAAATACACTTTGAAATCTTGAATTTAAATACAGTTATTAGAAAGCTTGAGTGTATTATTTAGCACAATAGGCATCTAAAATCTTGTCTGCCCAAATTTCAAGCAGTCAGGTGGTTAGGGAAGCAAAAACAAAGAAATACCCTAAGTGACTAATATCTTTGATCCTCAATATCTCATTTTTCTCCACTGTAAAACAGGGTTGATAAAAACAGTAGAAACCACTTCAAAGTGCTATGAGGATTAAATGAAACACTCGCCATAAAATACAGCAATTAGATATTGTCTGTCACATAATACACATCAATAAGAGTAAGGTATTAGTAAAGTATAAAGTATAATGGCCGTGGGATTTCTCCTTGGGAGAAGAAAGCTAAGTAATATCTTTATGACTCCTTATTATACACATAGTGCTTTTCCTAGGTTAATTTCCTTGTTAGACATTACATAATTAAATATCTATACTATAAATAGAAATGAAGACTCAAGGGAGTTATGATTATTTACTGTGATGTGTTCCACAGCATAGAAATGTTGGAGGTCAGGACATGCTACTTTCAAAATATGTTACTTTGGCATTTGGAAGACCTCAAAAATAAGAACATCACTCTCACCTCTCACCCACGTCTCTGAAGCAGGCTATAACACCTTCATTCCAGAGCTGTCTACCCTGTACTTTATACTCATAAGAGAAAGTATTCTTTTGTATGGTCACATAGAGAAGAATCTGAACAGGCCTTGCTATGTTACCGCCAATATATTAAATTAAATTATACCCTTTTTGTCCAATCATGCTTTCTTACCACTATCAAATTCATCAAACTAAGCATAAAAATACAGATTTCCTTGTTTCTCTGGGTTTTCCTTTCTGAAGGCTCCTACATAAAACTTCAGTTAATATGTATGTTTTTCTGTTGTTAGTCTATCTTTTATTAGTGGTGCCTCAGCTATGAACTTCGTTATATGTGAGGAAATAATCCAGAGTTCACACGCAGAACTTAGGAGACCAGGAGAAGTTGCACTTTCTTTGGTATGAACCTGAGTGCTATGACATTAGGCCTGAAGGCAGGAAGAAGAAGGACAGACTATGGCACAAAGGCTATTAGCTTCTATGTTCAAATTCATGGTAGATTGTCTGAGAAGTTCGTTATTAAAGTTCATTTAGAGATAGTGTAAAAGAAATCTCATATTTTCAGATAGCAGTTTAAATATCAAACAATACACATTTATACACAGTATAGTAAGCACTTAACACATATTCACCATTGCTATTATTACCTGATAAAGATGTGGTTGAAATATAATTACACATTCTGTAATTCTGAATATAATGGTGACACGGTTACAAACTGGGGGGGTCACGTGTCCTAGTACAGTTCCTTTGTACTTCCTTTTACTTCCCATTGTTATTCACGGCAATGAAAGCCCTGCTGACTTAAGTCACAGATGACAGAATGGCACTGCCAACAAACAATAGCAAGGATTCAGAAAATATTACGTTTTATGAAAATGCTAAATGAAACAGTCAAACCTTTGTGGTTGACGACAATAGGCAGGGTATTCTCAGCAGCTAATGCAGTCTCTAATCTAGTATAAACCAAAAATTTCGGCTATTTAGGAAAATTACATGCAGCAATTTTAATTTTAAGACGTTTAAAATGCAGAGACCACCTAAAGAGAATGCTTTTCTATTTCAGAGTATTCAGTGATTTCATTTCATTTAATGTGGCTCTTAGGTTTTTATATTTCCTTTTCAAGTTTCCAACATGTTAGAAACTTAGAGTGGATTAATGAAAAAAGTGACAAAAATATATTTTGATATAATTCTCACCCTTATAGTCAGTATCTTTCTTCTGAGAGTTTACAATAACAAAACAAGGTTAAATTGTATATTAAACTTTCCTTGCTAGTAGTCCTTAAGAAGATTAAACTGTGTCTACTAATAACTTTAAGGTCCTTTATAGAAACAGAAAATGCGGAGTATTAAGTGAATATTTATGAAGTCTAAGATCAGAAAATTGTCTTTCCAGAGATACTCATTTTTTTAAATTATTTATTTTATTTTATTTATTTGCGTTTGCTATAGGACTGTGTGCTCACCACATAGAGTCAGAAAGTGCCGGAGAGGAGTGGGATTGCTGGATCATATGGTAGTTCTATTTGTAGATTTTGGAGGAATCTCCAAATTGTTCTCCACAGTGGTTGTACCAATTTACAGTCCCACCAGCAGTGTAACAGAGTTCCCTTTTCACCACACCCCCTCCAGCACTTATCATTTTTTGTTTTTTTAATCTTAGACATTCTGACTGGGGTTACGTGATATCTCATTGTTGTTTTGATCTGCATTTCTCTTACAATGAGGGATGTTGAGCATTTTTTCATATGCCTTTTAGCTACTCGTATGTCATCTTTAGAAAGTGTTTTTTTCAACTCACTCTCCCATCTTTTAATAGGATTGATTGTCTTTTTCCGGAAGAGCCGCTTGAGTTCCTTGTGGATTCTGGTTATCAGTCCCTTGTCTGATGCATAGTTTACAAAAATATTTTCCCATTCTGAGGGCTGTCTGTTCACATTAATCACTGTGTCTTTTGCCATGCAGAAACTTCTTAGTCTGATGTAATCCCACTTGTCTATTTTAGGGATCATAGACTGTGCGTTGGGAGTCTTATTTAAGAAGTTTTTCCCTACCCCAATGTCTCCCAGAGTTTTCCCGGTGTTTTCAAGGAGCAGTTTTATAGTTTGAGGTCTTAGATTTAGATCTTTGATCCACCTTGACTTTATTTTTGTCAGAGGTGAGAGGTAGGGGTTCAGATTCATCTTTCTGAAAGTGGAGATCCAGTTTTGCCAGCACCATTTGCTGAAGAGGTTTTCCTTTTCCCACAGGATTGACTGGTGCCCCTTGTCAAAAATCAGTTGGCTGTATGTTTGAGCATTCATTTCTGGGGACTCTATTCTGTTCCATTGGTCCACCTGTCTGTTCCTGTGCCAGTACCATGCTGTTTTGATTACCACAGCTTTGTAGCATAATTTTGGGTCAGGGAGTGAGATGCTGCCCACTCCATTCTTCTTGTGCAAAACTGCTTTGGCAATACGGGGTCTTTTATGATTCCAGACAAACGTTATGATTGTCTTTCCTAGATCTGTGAAGAATTTGTCTGGTACTTTGATTGGCATTGCATTAAATAGGTAGATTAATTTGGGTAAAATTGCCATTTTGATTATATTAATTCTTCCAATCCAGGAACATGGGATGTCCTTCCACTTTTTTGTGTCATTTTCAATTTCTTTTTTTATCTTCTCATAGTTTTCCTTATGGAGGTCTTTAACTTCTTTAGTTAGATTTATCCCTAAGTATCTTATACTTTTTGTGGCTATGGTAAATGGAACAACTTTTTTCAGTTCCATCTCAGTCTGCCTGTTGTTCATATACAGAAATGCTATAGATTTCTGGGTATTAATTTTGTATCCTGCAACGTTACTGTATTCATGTATTACTTCCAGAAATTTTTTTATTGAAACAATTGTGTCTTCTATGTATACAATCATGTCATCTGCAAATAGAGAGAGTTTCACCTCTTCTTTTCCTATTTGAATGCCTTTTATTTTTTCCTCTTTTCTGATTGCAATGGCCAAGATTTCTAGTACTATATTAAAGAGGAGTGGAGAAAGTGGACATCCTTGTCTTGTACCCGTTTTTAGTGGAAAAGCTTTCAGCTTTTCTCCATTGAGGATGATGTTCGCTATGGGTTTTTCATAGATAGCTTTTATTGTGTTGAGAAATGGCCCTTCTATGCCCATTTTGCTGAGAGTCTTGATCATGAAGGGATGTTGTATCTTATCAAATGCTTTTTCTGCATCAATTGATATGACCATATGGTTTTTATCTTTCTTCCTATTAATATGGTGTATTACATTTATGGTTTTGCGTATGCCCACTCCTTGGTATCTACCTGAAGGACAGAAGAATACTTAATCAAAAAAGTGCTTGCACATCAATGTTTATTGCGGCACTTTTCACAATTGCTAAGTCATGGAAACAACCTAAATGCCCACGAACTGATGAATGGTTAGAAAAACTGTGGCACATATACTCAATGGAATACTATTCATCCATAAAAAACAACAAATCCCTGGCTTCTGAAAGGAAGTGAGAAAGCAAGACACCAGGTCTAGGACTTGAAATGTGGTTGGGCATAGGAGAGTCCAGTTCCTTAACCACCACCCCACTTACTGGCCCCCAAAATGCTTTTTTGAGCCTCCTTAGTGGCCTATCACATCCCAAACTTTCTCATAATGTGTGCTAAATTAATCAGATAAATCACACAAGTCCTCTTGTAATATTCCATATGCTTGCCACATCATTACAGTGAGAGTTGGTTTTCCTCCATGTTATCACTTATATGAGAATAGCACTTTACAAAGTCCATTCAGATCAAAACAACATCATGGACTAATTAAACTTCTAACATAAATTTTAAAAGATTTGTATTGAATAGCAGTGGTATTTTTTTATTTTGGAGAAGTCTTTTTTTTTTTTTTTTTGGTTTGTTTTTTGTTTTTGTATTTTTTTTTTTATGCACTCTCCAGAAATACAGCAAGAGACAGAGAGTCAGAAAGTGAGAAATCACCCCCAGCGAGATGGCCTCACTACAAGCCCTTCTCCTCCATTCTCCTCTTAGGATCTTGGACACGCACACATACATGTCTGGCTTGAGTTTTAAGCCACCGGGTCCGGGACTCAAACTGCGGTTGACTGCATGGCAGTCCAGTGACATAACCATTACACCAACTGCTGGTTCCAGCAATGGTATTATGTAGAATGATAACTTAAAGCAAGATTTTAATGAAATAAAAGTTATCTTCTATGAAATATAATCTATGAACATGCTTTTTATTTTTTAATGGTCTTCTGTTTATATATGTGTGTGTGTATGTGTAAGCCATGCATATATTTTTAAATGACAAATAGGGTATTGTAGTACCATCATTTTTATCTGCTTTAGCTTAGAATGCACATAGGCAGACATTACCAAACAACATACACAATGCCAGTTAAATTGAACTTCTGGTAAACAATGAGTAATTTTTAAAAAGAAAATAAGTTTGTCCCAAAGAGAACATAGGCATACTAAAATTTTATTCATTGACAGCCTAACCATGGTGGCACAAGAGGCACCACTAAGAAATGGCAACTGAAACGACATGGGGAAGTACAGGCATCATTCCTGGCCTAACAAAACCAGTCTGGGCATAGTGGCACCCTGTTAGAAAGACAGAAGTATGGTGCCATGTGATTTTATGGAGCTGACACTTTCATAGAAGTTAGACATTTCAAAACAATAAATAAATGAATACATAAGAGAGTATCAGTTCTGTAGCAACAACAAAAGCAGATAATGTTATAAAGAGATTGAAGAGCTACTCTTTATTGAGGGCTAAAGGAAACCTTAGTGAAGAAGGCATGGTGATTAAGGCACTGGATTCCCACATGGGTGACTGTGGTTTGAATCCTGGACCTAAAGGCTTACTTTCTCACTTTCTCTCTCTCTCCCTATCTCTATCTTCCTCTGATCAAATTAGAAAGTAATAATAGTAATGAAATTAAATAAATCATTCTTTAAAAAGGAAGTAACATTTATAGTGAAAAACAAATAAGTAGGAACCAGTAATGGGAGTGAAACATCAAATATATGAAAATACATAAAATTATATGACTTGGCATATTAAGACAACAACAACAAAAAAGCATAATGAAAGTGATACTGGATAGTACACACGAGGAGTTGTATGAGGTGAATCCACAGAAATAAACATTCTCTGACTAATTGGGTATCCAGAAGGCCAAGGGAATAAATTTAGATTTTATAATAAAAACAATAGGAAGAAGAGGATATCAAACAGATAAATTAAAAAGACAAAATTTGTTATTTTTAAAGGTAATTATATTAATTGGATTATAAGAAGATGAGTCAGTAAACTAGAAGACTGTTGAGCCCTTATAACAAGATTAAGAGGGTAAAATATTGAGCCCATTATGTGCAGAAGGATGGTGCCTTTGGGACAAAATTAGTGATTCAGTAGTAGGGGTGAGACCTCCATGTTTGAGTCCTCATGGGTTTATAAAGAGAGGAAATGAGAAAAAAATAAACCGATATTGAACACTGATCACACTACTATGAATTTACCTGCCATCCTCTCAGCTTCTGACAGACATTACAAAGTTATGGTTACAGAGTAACCAGTCTGATACTAGCCTCATGCCTTTGGACTTTCTAGTCACTACAGTCATGAGTCAAATAAACCTCTATTTTTTATTTCTGTTAGCAATCTGTTTAGCAGACTGAGACAGTTTTATAGTGAAAATAGTAGAAGAGTTAAAAAAGAACTACACTATTAGGAATAAGATAAATTTGAGCTCATAGGATTTGCTGTTATATTTTCTGCCAGGATTAGGATAAGAGAGGAATCAATGGTATCCAGTAGTTTTTTGGCTTAAGCAATTGGTAGGTGATGTTAATATTGCAAAGGTATACATACCAAAAATGTTTGAACACCAATAGTTCAGCTGAGGTAAATTAATTCTGAGGTATATATTAGTTATTCAATTGAAGACATCAAGTGGCTATGAGTTTGGAATTCAGAACTGAGATCAACATCAAAGAAGTAAGCTAAGATTTAGGTGTTTAGAGTCATGGCAAAAGAAAGATTTTCCAGAAGGGGCTATAAATAGAAAAGAAATGGTAATGAACTTGTTGAAAAATTTAGAGACCTAAAGTAGCAGCCACAAGGGAGACTAAGATGAAACAGCCAATGAGTTAGGAGAAAATCCATTACAACACAGTACATAGGAATCATAAATAATATTTGTTTTCATAAAATATATAGTCAGCTTATACAAACCATTGACAGCTGAGAAGTGATCACTGTATTTGGGGTCATTGGTGATTGGGCTTGAGCACATTCAGTGGAGTGATCAGGAGCAGAATCCTGGCTGAACTTGATAAAAAATGGAGGTGATAAAGTAAATATGAAGCTATACTCTAAATAGGAAGAAAAAAATGTGATTATATTTTTAAAATAGAATTTTTAACAGATAGGAAAACCTAAAGAATGATTTGTGCTCATGAAGGAAATAAAACAAAGAGGGAGTAATTGTGAAGAAGGCAAACATTTCAGGAACAATGTCAAATTGAGATAGATCAGGATCTGAAGGACAAGGAGATATTGGACATTGATAAGAATAAGTAGGTGTCTCCTAATTAATAGTACCAGTGATTGGATGACAGAAGGCAGGAAGGCGAATAAATAGAAAGTTTAAAATAACAAAAGAAGGAGCCAGCAGGTAGTATGATGGTTAAGGTAGTGGACTTCCACATGGCCAGCTATAACTCAAGTCCTCAATCTGGCGGCTTGAAACACAATTGGTGCATAGGCATGTGTGCTCAAAATTCTGAAAAGAGAATAGAGGAGAAAGGATTGCAGTTTGGCCATCTCCCCCAGGGAGGTAATTTCTCACTTTCTCTCTCTCTCTCTCTCTCTCTCTCTCTCTCTCTCTCTCTCTCTCTCTCTCTCTCTGGCAAATGCAATGTATCCTATGGTGAGAAAAAGAGAAAAAGGAAGAAAGAAAAAAAGAAAGAGAGAAAAAGAATAGAAAGAAAGGAGAAGTAAGAAAAAAAGCAAGAAAGAAAAGAAAGAAGAAATAAAACATATAATACTCTGTTCTAATCATCTCTCTATAGTATGTCCAAACTCCCACCCAAACCATGACATTCCCACTTGATTTTTATGTCTTCTGGCAGTGAGAGGCTAAAACGACTGGCCAACTTTAGCGAAAGCTGCAACCACAGCTGAAAGAAGACTTTCAATAAAACTTGACCATAAAAAAAAAAAAGAAAGAAGAAAAAAAGAAATGTGAATTCAACATTAAATATCAAAGAACTAAATACAGATCATTGTAAGGTAATGCATCCATTAAATATGATTTTTAAATGAGAGTGAAAACAAAAGAAAACACTTTACCAAGTTAATTTTAAATTGTGGAAAAAACTCTCTCTATATAGTAAAATGTTAAGCATATAAAAAAGTCATAAGAACAGAAGCAACTATGCTAAAATATCAATAGTGGTTAAATATAGGTCTTGGTATTATGAGTAAGGGTTATTTCAGACTTTGTATGTTTACATAATCAGAAAAAAATCATTTTAAAAGAAAATACACACTAACTGATTAATACAACATAAAGATGGATTCTCTATCCTACTTCATATATTCCTATGTAAGAGCAAACTAATCTAGCACAGTATTCTTTTTAGAAATTTCATCTGAAAGGTCGAGTATCAAATAAATTGTGCATGATTAAGAACTTTTATTGGAGAATCTCTTTAGGAAATACCTAATAGAAGAAAAGCTACTTTTATTCAGGATTTCAAAATGATGTATTAGAAATAGGTGGTAACACAGCAGTAATGCAACAGTTCATCCTTGGTAAATGCTCTCGGTTTGTATCTCGGGACCTCCCTGAACAGTCTGAGCACATGGGTGTGCCTGTGATCTAGGCTGGCTGAGACTAGGCTGGATCATGGTGTGAAGACCCTGTTAGTAATACTTGTATCTATCTCTCTTTCTCTCTATTTCTGCCTTCCTCACTCACAAAATAAAACATAAATGAATTTTTTTAGATGGTAAGTTAGTTTCCATGAGCTTCTTAAAACAAAAAGAGGAAAGAGTGTAAGAATAAATAGTCAACATTCAAGGGTCAGAGGAAAATGACATAGAACTAAATAAATAGCCAAGAAATACTATAATTTACACATAGAAAATCTGCAGATGGAACTTAGGAAAGGGGGAGAAACTTTGACTTGTGTCAGATCAACATTCTACAATTTCAATCATGTGAATATTCTGCCACATGATGCTGGCAATTTCTATAGCTTTTAATTTAGTGAACTGCAGACTCAGAGATGTTTTTAAATTATAGAGCTTTTCACTGCATATACACTATAATTAAGTTATTAATTATCCTATTAAACAGATAGTCTTCCTCTTTATTGTTACTACATTTAATTGACAAGTAATAATTGTAAATATGTTAGGTTATGGTGAAAATCTTATACTAAAATTCATATTAAAAAGATGAAATCACATAACATATGGTCTATTGATATATCTATAAGCAATAAATAAAAACCTAAATTGGAAAATAACTTCAAAATTTTATAATGAAGAAGTATAGAGAGAAGTAGGATAAAGAATACGTAAACGGGGGACCAGCAGTTAGCGTAATGGCTATGTCGCTGGACTCCCACGTAGCTGACTGCGGTTCATGTCCCAGACCTGGTGGCTTAAAACCCACGTCGGGCGCGTGTGCTTGCGTGCCCAAGATCCCGAGAGGAGAATGGAGGAGGAGGGATTGCGGTGTGGCCATCCCCTCTGGGGGGTGATTTCTCGCTTTCTGTCTCTCTGTCTCTCTCTGTCTGTCTGGCGAGCGCATGCGCCCTATAGTGAAAAACCTCTCAAAAAAAAAAAAACAAAAAAGAATACATAAACGGACTCTCATTATTTCTTTATTTCTTCTGTTTGAGTCTCTCTTTAAACAAATGAAAATACAAAACAAGATGGTAAGATATGATAACTTTTGATTATAAACCTAGTATATACATGTTTGTTAAGTATTTTCTGTATCATAAACTAATTCATAAAAAGAAATTATTATTTGTAGCTAGGACTTCGGGTGTTTGGGATGGTGATGGGGACTGCTGGGGACCTTTCACATACCAGTTTATTATTTTCTCTCTTGTCTTCATGGTGATCCTGGCTGAGTGCCTCATTTTCCCCTCTGTGCTGCCATCTCAAATCTCCATGACTCAGAGGCCTTTCATCTCTCCTTTGCTAATTTCCAGTGTTGTCTTCTAGACCTACCTCTCAAAATACAGATTCTTATTTGTTGTTTCAGTCCTTCTTTGCAGAGTAGATGCATTAGTTACTTCTAGTTGGCCATCTTGATCTAAAACATATAGCATTCTGTTACAGTTGCTCGTTTGTTACTGTATTATGTAAAAAGGACCTTCCTTTTCAGAACATAAATCTGGTAGAACCTTTAAAAAATAATACATGATGCATTTTGATAGAGTCTTTCAAGGAAGTATTTTGTTATTTTTCTTTTTTTAAACAACGGTAAAGAAAATCAGAGAACATGTGCTAGTCTGCTCAGGGTTTTCTTAGTTGTTTCTTTCACAATGTGGTTATAAGTCCCTGTAGCATACACTGTATAGAGTAGAAGACACTGGAACAATGCCTTAATGCTTCTATTCCCCCCAAAAAATGGAAGGTGACTGAAATATGTGCCCATTGTAAGTGTCTCCAATATGTTTGCTGAAAATAAAAAGTAATATAGCCTCAGTTAGGTGCTACTTTACAGTATGCTTATTCTACTCACTGAGTTTTATACCTAAAGTGAGACAAGTGTAAACAGATGTGTATATATCAGCTTAGTTTGCTATTGAATATATTCAGATTAATTAAGATATTTTGTGAATTAATAAAATGTCAGGAAAAAAAGGCATGGAAATCAACTGTAAATACCAGAGACAGTGTGGGAGGAGGGTGAGAAATGGCCAAAGGTGGGAGTAGGGAATCAAGGGGAAAAGGAAAAAAAGCAAAAATATATAAGAAATAAGAAATGGAAAATTATTTGTAGACAACAACATGTATGTTAATATCTTTCATTTAGCCAATATAAAGTGTACTCTGGATGGAAAAAAGAAAAAATCTTAAAATAAAAAAGTAATGAAAGGATAGAGTGAAGAATATATCCTCTAGAAAAATCTATATTCTCAAAGAGCTGTTAATATTTTTTAAATAATGCTTCTTGTTGTTTTCTAAAGAAATCATTCTCCAAGGCAGAGTTGGAATTTCATGGGACATTCATTGGCCATGTTTGAGGGCTTTGGGAGGCCATCACTCTTTAAGGTTGTTTGTTGGTCTGGAACATTGACCAGGGGCAAGTTGTTTTCTAAGCCAGAAATAAGAAAATATAAAAAATCCTCTGTGCTGTCCTAAGGGAGACTTATTCCTAATCAATTGAAGATATCTGAGTGTATTGTTAAGTCTCATAGGAGTATTAAAATGACCTGCCCTGTGTAATTCACCCAATGTAACACTATCCATTATGAATGTAGACTAAACAATTACTTGTAAATATCAAGAATATATCCAAAGTGGCAACTGGGCTATATTTTAAGATGGCTAATAGTAGTGATATTTAAGCTGTAGAATTACCCAGATCAAAATGCAGAAAAATAAAGCTTAATTCATATTTTAAGCACTTACCTAATATTTTTTCTCTCTAATACATTGTGTTGTAATAGGTAGCAGTGCAGAATGAAAAACAGGCAGATTAGACAATGAGAATTGAAGAAGGAGATCTATTTCTGACTACAAAGATATATTTATCTTTTACATGGGGAATCAACAAATTCTCTGAATATTTTAACAGAGATATTTCAGAAATCATGATTTGACTATTTTAATATACTTAAGAAAGCTGAGTAGCATTGTGAATCATTATTTTTCCATTGTTGTCTAAGCTATTACTTTTGTCTGTGTGTCTGTGTGTGTGCATCTGCACATGTAGTTATCTTTATTTCACTTCCATTTAGATTCAGAGCTTTTAGAAATGTCTGTTCTAAACAAAATAAAGCTTTTTTATAAAGAAAACAAGGATATGCTCAGTGGCATAGAGGTAATGTGCTGTTGAAGAGAAACTGAATCCCAGATGGTGACCATGGATTGAATTCCTGGCCAGGTCAGGCTGAAACACACCCAGACACATGCACATGTGCCCCGTATCTGATGGCACCACAGCACAATTAGAACCTGTGAAGGGTGCTCACACTCTTTCTCTCTCTCATGCATAGGCATCTACTCCATCATGAAGAAAAAGAGAAAAATGAAGAAAACAAAATCTCCATAAATAATTTATTCTACTTAGATAGCATTTATAAGTTGCAGTTAGTTCATTAAAATGATACAAACTAGAGTCCAGCAAGTGCTATGTCGGTTAAGGCAATGGATTCCCACATGGCCAACCACAGTTCCAGTCCTGGACCCTGAGACTTGAAACTCATGCTGGGTTGGTGTGTATGTATGTGTGTGTGTGTGTGTGTGTGTGTGTGTGTGCGTGCCCAAAATCCAGAGAGAAGAATGGAGGAGAAGGAACTGTGCCATGGCCACCCCCCTAGGGGTTGATTTCTCACTTTTCCTCTCACCGTTTCTCTCTCTCTTCCCCTGCAAAGCACACACACTCTATGGCAAAAATAAATCAATTAAAATTAAAAAATAGAATAATTGTAATATATGTTGGATAATTCTGCCTGGAAAATCATACATTTTTTACATAAGACATCATTCCCTAAGTAAAAAGAAAAAGTAATTATCTCATAAAATATGTTCTATTCATTCGTGTTACATCCTTTATTTTTGAATGAAACTTGATTTTATTTAATACAGAGGGTCTTCACAAAGTTAATGGGAAATTTATTTTAAAATAAATACTGTGCATAGATTTCACAATTTTTTGCACCAAGATAAACTTGTAATCGAATTCCATTTTATCACAAAATTATTGCAGTCCCCTCCTATCTTTAGGTTGAATTTCTTTCTGCCTAGAATGTTGTGGGGGAAAAAAATTGAGTCCTATATACTTTCACTTCCCTGTGAAGTGATAACAAATTATATTACTCTCTTAACATTCCATGCAAGCAGCACGTTAGGCAATCTTTAGTGCCCTACATTATTTCCCTGAATAGCAATCATAAGAGAAATTCAAAGGGATGAAATTGCAGGCCAATGATAACAACTCCTGTAGTATGCAGTCATAGAGGCACATGTAATTACAGTGAAGACGATGTCCACAATGTGTCTCTCTGTGGAGTAGCTATCACTTGTCAGTTAAATTTAAGGTGTTATTTATTTATCTACTAATTTAGTTCACCACTTTCAGTTTCCTCACCCTTTATTGTTTCTCACTGTACTCCTTTCTTCTTAATATTGCATAGTTACAAGGGAGCTTCAGATAGTTTTTGAGAAAATGGGATTAAAACATGAGTTTATTTTTGTGCAAAACTTGTTTGAAATCCACACATAGTTTATTTTTTTTTCTTATTTTATTTCAAGTTCTTTTATACATTCAGTCACGTCATTTAGTTTGCCAAGTGAATATTCCAACATGTAGACATGGAATGTAATTTTTTTTTTTGAGAGTGTAGGTTGTGCCAAAATCTGTACATGGCACAAGGAAGCACAGCTCTGCTTGTAGAGATTCTAGTTGGTGTGTTAGGAAGGAAAGTCATTAATCACATTATCAGAAACAAACATAAAGTTGCAGCAATGGCAGGTGGATAACCTGCAATAGCCTCTGTGCTCCTGTAGTAGGAAGTTGTATCTGGAAGTAAGTCTTCTGAAAAAAACAGCAGAATCCAAAGCATTTAGTATTTTTGCATTAATATCTATCTTAAAACTACCTTTTTGTTGTTGGTTTATACAAGAAAAAAGTTATAATATTTATTTTTAATACACTGAAATAAAATGGAATGCAGTTATTCCATGCTTTGAAATTTTATTTAATTAATAATAATAAAGAGATCAGCAGATGGTGTAATGGTTACATTGCTGGATTCCCACATGAATGACTGTGGTTCAAGTCTTAGACCTGGAGGCTTAAAACTCATGCCAGACTGGGACCAGTAGTTAGCGTAATGGCTATGTCGCTGAACTCCCACGTAGTCGACCGCGGTTCGTGTCCCGGACCCGGTGGCTTAAACTCACGCCAGGCGCGTGTGCGTGCGTGACCAAGATCCCGAGAGGAGAATGGAGGAGAAGGGATTGCGGCGTGGCCATCCCCCCTGGGGGGTGATTTCTCGCTTTCTGTCTCTCTGTCTCTCTCTGCCTGTCTGGCGAGTGCACGTGCCCTATAGCAAAAACCTCTCCAGAAAAAGAAAAAAAAAAAAAAAAAACTCATGCCAGACACATGTGCATGCATGCCCAAAATCCTGAGAGGAGAATGGAGAAGAAGGGATTGCATCATGGCCACCGCCTCAGGGGGTGATTTCTTGCTTTCTGTCTCTCGGTCTCTCTGACAAACACAAGCACATGCATCCCATAGCAAAAAATCTCCCTAAAAAAATAATAAAAATAAAAATAATAAAAGTATTTATGCTTGTGGCTGTTTTTAGGTTAATTTATTTTCAGTTGAAAACCATTGTATATTTTTATGGAGTACATTGTGATGTTTTGATCTATGTATACTTTGTAGAAAGTTTCAGTCAAGCTAATAACAAGTTTATTACCTTGGCAGCTTATTTTCTTGGGATGAGAACTTAAAAATTTTATCCTTTTAGCAACTTTAAAATGTCCACGAAATTGTCAACTATCGTTACTAGGTAGTACAATAAATTACCAAAATCCATTCCTTTACTCGCGCTGAAATTTCGTATATTTTGATCAACATCTTCCGTTTCCTCATCCTTCTCTCCTGTCCTCCAGCTTCTGGTAACCATTTTTCTATTCTGTTTCTGTAAGAAACTTTTTCAGATCCCACATGAAAGTGAGGTCTTACAGAATTCATCTTTCTATGTCTGGTTTGTTTCACTTAGCATAGTGATTTCAGTTCCATCCATGTGGTCACAAATGATAGATGCTGAATAGTATTGTATAGCATTCCATTTTGTGTATATACCATATTTTCTTTACTTTTTGATGCACTGATGAATATAATTAGGGTTTTTCCATATGAAAACTTAATACATGGGATTGTATCAGATGAAAAGCTGCACAACAACAAAAAATAATTAATAGGATAAAATATAATCCAGGGTTTGGAGAAAATATTTACAAACCATGTATCTGATAAAAGGCTAACACCCAAAATTCATAAAAAGAATTCAGCTCAATAGCAAGAAGCATGTAAGTTGATTACAACATAAAGAAAGAACCTGAACAGCAATATTTTTGAAAAGAAGAGGTACAACTAGCCAACAGACACATGAAAACATGCTCACTATCTAGTATCAGAGAAGATAAATTAAAACCACAAAGAGATAACAATCAAGACTTGTTAGAATGGTTATCAAAACAAGAAAAGATAAGTGTTGGCAAGGATGTGGAGAAAATTCTTAAATACATTAGTGGAGAGGTAAATTAGTACAGTCATTTTGGGAAATAGGATTGAAATTTCTAAAAAAAGATTACCATCAAGTTATCTCACTTATGAGTATATAGCCAACGTATTGAAATAAGTATGTTGAAGAGATGTGCACACTCCCATGTTCATTTCAGCACTTTTCATAATATACAATATATGTGTGTTTAATGTAAAGCTGATACGATAAACTCAATGATCAGTGTATCTTAGAAGCTTTACTTCAATCCAGACAAGTTTAAATTAGAAGAAGAAGGACCAGCAAATGGTGGAATGGTTACATTGCTGGACTCCCCATGAAGTCTATTGTGGTTTGAGTACTGGACCTGGTGGCTTAAAAGTCACCCTGGGCGTGTACATGAGTGCCCAAAATCCTTAGAGGAGAATGTAGGAGAAGGGATTACAACATAGCCATCCCCCCTGGGGAGTAATTTCTCGCTTTCTGTCTCTATGTCTCTTTGATGAGTGCACACACCCTATAGCAAAAATCTCTAAAAATAATAAAATAAATAAATAAATAATGAAATAAATTTAAAGAAGAAATAGATATATGGTATTATTGCTCTAATTTTCCCCAAAATTTATCTAAATATATTGAATTCTTTATTCTAGTCAATATTATCCTAAAATAGAAACATGCGTCTATTCTCTCTCAATCAGATATTTGCATGATGAATCACTCCTACATTATGAACATATGGCAGTGTTCTGAGAAATATCCTTTGTGAAAGGCTGGGTATGCTCTTTGTAAGTTCAGTGAAAGACAAGGTAGATAACAGAGCTGGTAAACATTGGTAGTTCTAAACTTAGCTCCCTGTCTGCAAATCCAGAAGGAGGTATTTGGATTAAGATCACTTAGGTTCGAATACCAGCTTTCCTACTTACTGACAATTGTTACCAATTTGGGCATTTTCCCTGTGAATCTCTTTTTATTTCCCTATCTGGGAAACAAATTCATTCTGAAGCTCTATAAGACAATGCATATACCAGTTTAGCACAAAATATGTGGCACATAGCAAACACCTAATGCATCTTATATATAGTATTACAAGAAGTTTTAACTGTTGCCGGACTCCCACAGGGCCGACTTCAGACCAGTGACTTGAAACTCATGCCAGGTGCATGTGCATGCATGCCCAAAATCCTTAGAGGAAAATGGAGAAGAAGGGATTACAACATGGCCATTCTCCCAGAAGGAGAATGGAGGAAATGGGATTGTGGCATGACCAACCCTCCTGGGGGGAGGGGGGTGATTTCTCACTTTCCTTCTTAGTGTCTCTGTCTTTCTCTCCCTGCAGTGAGCACATATGACCTAAGGAAAAAACTTCTTAAAAAAAAAGAAAAGGTACAGGTACAAGAAGTGCTATAGGCAATATTCAGTGCAGGGGTCTTAAGTAGCCTTTTTTCCTCTTTTCAGGACACACACACTTACTGCTGACCCTAAAAATACAGAACTCTGTCATCTTGAGTTTTACACTGATAAAGTATGCTTACTTCTCAAAAGTATGACAAGTATTGGAGCTGGAGAAACTTACTTAATGTCACTTTTATTTCATTTTGAACATAAGAAAAATATTATTAATTGTCATCTTCTCCTTTTTCTCCTCCATATTCTTCAGTTCAATGATATTTTCTATGCTTGTATTAAGAGGAATAAATTTTGAAAATTATTAAGGAGTCTTGGGCTTGTACAAACAGCAAAGAAAGTATCATTCCTCCAAGGATTATTGGATTGTAATTACTAAAACATAAGGAATTCCTTTTAGACTTATGAAAATTCAAAACAACTTTGATTTTAGCTTACAATTTATTTTACTATTGTTGTTGATGGGTTTAGAAATATCAGTTATCTGAGTCAGCCCAGGAATAAATCATGTTGATTCTCTCCTCTATTAGTTACAAGTTTTCCAAGGGACATTAAAGAAGTGACTTCTCCTTTTTATTTTATTGTTTCCAAAAGTGGAGCTGTTAAATATAAATGTATTTCAGCTAAATAATTTAACTTTTCCAAAGATTCTAAAAGCCTCATTTATGGGGAAAACATAAAGACCTATAAATTAGAGCAAAATTCTGGCAAGGATGAGTGTAGCTAATGAATATACTACTCCAAAGTCAGCCAAAAAAATGTGTTCTTTACAAATAAGGAACTGATGAAATTGAGGAAACCAGGATTTGTCTAAGGAGAACAAACACACAAGGGCAGAACATCACTGAATACCGAGTGCCAATGCAATACTTACTTGGAAGAGCAGAGTTTCATCATTTCAGTTTCATATACCCTTCAATCACATAGAGAAGTGAGATGTTAAATATTTGGTGGTTTTCTTAGTTATATGTCCTACTATAATTTTTTTGAGGAGTGTTTGCATGATTGCACAACCTGTAAGATCACAGTCTACATTATTTGATCATTCAAATAATAAAAAGTAAAATCTAAACATTATCTTTTACTTTTCAGATACTTGATTTTTTTAAAGTAAGTCATCCAATTTTTTAGGATTTTAAATAGCAACTTTGTTATTTTTTAGAGACATAAGAGATAAAAGGAAATAAGAATTATTATTCTTAAATGAGAAAACATTAATAATGCTAATGTCACTATTTAAAAAGGCAAACTGTGTTTAGCAAAACAACTATTATACAAGTAAACACTTGCCTTTCAGAAATAATTTTATCCTGAATAATGCCAAAATCATTGACTGCCTTCCAATAGAGCTACATATCTGTTAAAATACTAAACCTAAATAATTCAAATATGAGTGGTATTCAAAAAATTCATGGAATTATGAGACCAGCAGTTAGCATAATGGCAATGTCACTGGACTCCCATGTAGTCGACCGCGGTTTGCATCCCGGACCCGGTGGCTTAAAACTCATGCCGGGCACGTGTGTGTGCATGCCCAAGATCCCAAGAGGAGAATGGAGGAGAAGGGATTGCAGCGTGGCCATCCCCCCTGGGGGGTGATTTCTGGCTTTCTGTCTGTCTGGCTGGCTAGCGCATGCACCCTATAGCAAAAACCTCTCAGAAAAAAAAAAAAAAAAATCATGGAATTATAAGCATAAAAAACTATGCCTGGATTTCAAAAACTTTTAAACCAAAATAAATTCAGACTTTAATTCCATTTTCCCATGAACTTTTTGATGTCTCCTGGTATAAGAAATGTTCATTACTGATTTAGGACATCAAAAACTAGGTAATTCTCAGAAATGGATAAATTACAAAATAATGACAATAAAAATATGGGCCAGCCAGGTGGTGTAGTGCTTAAGGCAGCTGGAACCCACATAACTGACTACATGGTTTAAGTCCCAGTCCAGCAATCTGAAATACATGCTGGGCACATGAGCATGAATACCCAAAATCCTGAGGGGAGAATGGAGGAGAGGAGTTTGTGGAATGGCCATACACCCTGAGGAGTGCTTTCTCACTCTCTCCCTTTCTTCCTGGTGAGTGCATGTGCCTTACAGCAAAAATTCCGAAACAAAAGGAAAAACTTTTTTTTTAGTGTTTAAATGTTCAATCATCTGTTTCTCCTCTAAAAGGTCCTATTACATATAGTACTCATGTTTGTAATTATATATATTTTATATAACATATATATACACACATATAAAACATATATTCTGGGGTCCAACGAGCCTATTCAAAGTGTGACCTGATCAAACAATTCAACAGCGGAGGAAACACAGCAATGTCTTCTATTCATTCTCTTCATGTTTTTCATAGGTATTGAGTAGACAGTGTGAAGCACAGAATAACTTAGAAAACAGTATATTTTCCCTACACAGAGAGTTTTGAAAAAAAACACGTTTCTGTCCAATTTGGTAATCTCATTCCTTAGAATTATTTAAATATGCATAACAGCTGCAACTATTCTCAGATCTGACTAACAATTTATCTACTGAGAGCAAGTTTCATCAGAAAAAAGCAGTGAGAAAATGATGAAGCTGCATTTGGGCATCACACCATGTCTTTAATCAAGCAATAACAGGAACAGATTCTTCCCCCAAACCAGTGTCCCTTTCAATCATGCTTGCACGATGTCCCAATTTCAAAGGCATGTGAAAATCTCATTTCCAAGCAGAACTGCAAAAATGTCTTTTGTCCATCCCCATTTATCTAGCTATTTAGTCTAAAAAAACATGGCAGTTAATATATCTTTCTGACCACCACTACTAATTCACCTTCAATTCATCCTTGTTTTTCCTTATTAAAAGCAAATAAAATGTCTCGACCTACTCTCAGGTCCGACATGAAATTGAACCACAGTTAAAGCCTAGTTCTCAATGGTATGTTAGACTCAGATGAATGTCAATAAAACTGAATTCATAATTTTGTTTCAAATTAAAATTAGATATCTGAGCTTGTTTGTGAAGACAGTTCAATTGTTACTAGCTTTCCAATCTGACAAATGCATTTCCATTCTAATACCCAAAGGTGAACAATTTTTCTGAGCATAGATTTAGGTTTTCTCATTTTCTGTTTATATTTCACACTTTATACTTTATGTTAGGCACTGTAACAAGTGCTTTAAAGTCTTTTTATTTTAATTTACTTAATTTATTTTAATTTACATGTTTTTACCTTTAAAAAATTAGTTATTTATTTCATGAGTGTGTGTGAGAGGGAGAGAGATAGTACCTCCAACAGGGTCCAAACGCTGTGATCCGTCTTCAGCTTTAGCCAGTCTTGCATCGCCAACACATGAATGGCCTGGATGCTCCGGGAGGTCGCTGGGTATGAACCTGGAACCATTTCATGGGGATCAGCCTTGAAGATCATTGTGCTTCAGCACTGCACCATTGTCCAGGCTCTTAAATATTTTCTTTTTAACCAGAAATCTACAAAAACACACAGAGAAAATAGACATAGTTCATAGTAACAACACTTGTAGATGTGTTGAATGAGTAGTAAAGACTCTCAAGCAAGAAGTTGCCATGACAAAAACAATTTTCAGGCAATTTTTTCTTTAATTAGAAGAATCACATCGTTTTCATTTTATACTGTTTTTTTTTTTAAAAAATAGAATAAAATTGGATAAACTACATAAATTGGTTTATAAAGCTGGTTTATTTTATTCACTCAAATGTGCCAAGGATAGTAAAGGAATAAGAATAAATGTAGCTCAAACATATAAACTTAGATATTAATATATCAAATTGTTGCAGATTAAAACATAACAAGAAAATATCATTGGCTGAGAGGGGTTCATCACCAGCATAAAAAAATCACCATCAAAAATGCATTAGTAGAAGTGAATGAATTAGCATCTTAAAGGAAAAAGTTACATGCTTATCTCATTAGATGCAGATGTATGTATTTTTTAAGTTTCACATATATCCATTAAAAATATTAAGACAAGACTAAAGGAAACTTCTTTTGCCTGAGAAAAGATAGCAACCAAAATTCTACACGAAAGTATCATATATTATAATAGAATGCTAGAAAAATTCTCTTTGAAGTCAAGAGAAAGATAAGAAAGCCAGATCAAAGTTGAGACATAGTTGAATTTAATTTATATGAATTATAAGACTTAGAAAAAATATACAAAATTGAGCTAGTGAGCAAACTGAGGCTGGAGACCGCCTTGGGACCTCCACTGTCCCCTGACTGATCCAGAGGTCTAGACCTTCCCACTTCTACCACCCTACTCCATCAATAGCACCAGAATTTGTGCAGTGGTAGGTAGTGAGAAAACTGAGGTCAGCAATAGCCTTGGGACCTCCACTGTCTCCCAACTGTTCCAAACTTAATAGTTTCCTGAAGCGTACCATGCAACCCTTATTTGTTTTTCCCAGTTGAAATCCTGCAGTTCAATGCTGCATGCACCTGTTCTCAAGAAACTGGGATACTTGGGAATATACAGTTCCAGAGACAATGGTGCAGGTTGCAGGGTGAGCATCAGGGAGACGGTGCTACAAAGGGGGTAGCACAGAAATGCTTCAGCTCACCTCCTCCTGTATGCCTTTGAATTCTCAGACTTAACTCCAAGAAATTAGGAAGAAACATATAATCCATTGGATGACCAGAAACCAGCACAGCGGTGCAAGAAATATAAGAAACTAAGAAAATATATCTCCTGCAAGGGAAAAGAACAATTCCTCATTATCCACAGACAGTAAAGTAGAAATCACAGAAATGTCAGATAAACAATTCAGAATATTCAGAGTGACAAAATTAAATGAGATGCAAGAGAAAAGAGACAACAAACTACAGGAGATGAGAAAATCCTTCCACAATTTGAAAGAAGAAATAGATATAATTTAAAAAATAAAAGAATTAAACAGAACTCTTAGAGATGAAGGCTCTAATACAGGAAATCAAAACCTCCCTTGAAAGTATTAAAAGCAGATTAGATCATGCAGAATATTGAATCTCAGATCTAGAAGACAAAACCTCTGACTAGAAAAACTCACCAAAAAGAATGAAAAAAAATAACAAAAAAATATTAGGATATATATGGGAAATACTAGATACAATTAAACACTCAAACATCTGAAAAACTGGAATCCCAGAAGGTAAAAAAACTAATAAAGGCAGTGTTAATCTACTTAATGAAATCCTGGAAGAAAACTTTTCAAGCCTAGAGAAGCATTTAAAAATCCAGACCCCAAAAACACAAAGAATCCCAATTAGATTCAACCCAAGATGATCCTCTACATGACACATCATAGCCCAGACTAGCCAAAACCACAGATAAAGATAAAATATTTAAAATGGCAAGAGAGAAATGAAAAGGTACTTGCAAAGTTTATCAGGATTACATCAGAGCTCTCAGTAGAAACAATGCAAACAAGGAAAGAATGGGAAGATATATTCAGTGTTACAACAATGACAACAAAAATTCAACCAAGGTTACTATATCCGGCAAGGTTATTCTTCAAATTGGAAAAAAATAAAAAAAATAAAAAGGATTATAACAGTCTCAGCATAGCTAAACAAAACCTGAAAGAATTTAGCAATACCAGACCAGCTCTTCAAGAATTTCTGAAGGGAGTGCTATATCAGGAAAACTAAGGACAGACAGAAAGAAATAACCAAGAAAATGGCTAATTTAATCATAGGGCAAGTCCAGAAATATCAATAATGATGTCGAATGTCAAAGGGTTAAATTATCCAATCAATAGACACAGATTGGCTGCATGGATAAAAAACAGAAACCCTCTATCTGTTGCCTACAAGAAACTCACCTCATGGAAAAATCATATATAGACTAAAAGTGAAGTGCTAGAAAAATGTATTCCATGCAAAAGGAAACCAAAAAAGGTATGGAGTCACAATACTTCTGATAAAATAGGCCTTAAAGGGACCATCAGATGGCATAACAGTTATGTCACTGGACTCCCATGTAGTCAACTGTGGTTGGAGTCCCAGACCTGGCAACCTAAATCTCTTACTGGGCGTATGTACATGTGTGCTCAAGATCCTGAGAGGAGAATGGAAGAGAAGGGATTGCAGTGTGGCCATATCTACTTGGATGGTGGGGTGATTTCTCACTCTCTTTTCTCTCTCTGTCTCCCTGGTGAGTGCACACACTCCATAGCAAAAATATCTCTCTAGTAGAAAACCAGTAGGCTTTAAAACAAAAGCTGTCAGACAAGACAAAGAATGACATTATATAATAGTAATAGGGCTAATTCATCAAGACGATAGAATGCTAATAAATATCTATGCACCCAACTCAGGAGCACCCAAATACATGAAGGAAAGACTGCTACATCTAAAAGGAGAGAGAAACGGCAATACACTAATTGTTTGGAATTTCAGAAACCCACTATCTCCTTTGAACATATCATCAAGACAAAAATAAGCAGAGATACAGGATCTAAACAACGCCATGAATCAAATGGACTTAACAGACATCAGACATCTATAGAACTTTCCACCCAAAAACTACAAAATATACATGTTTCTTACCCCTGCATGAAACCTTTTCAAAGGCTGACCATATGATAGGGCACAAAATAAGTATTTGCAGATTCAAAGGCATAGAAATTGTATCCAGCATATGTTCTGACCATGATGGAATTAAACATGTCATTAATTTTAGAAAAAAAAAGTTCTCAAAAATACACAAACATATGGAAACTAAAATACTACTCTGTCTGAATTCACAACTACTGAAGAAATTAAGACAGAAATCAAAAGATTCATTGAAACCAAAGATAATGAGCACACAGGTATCCATAATCTATAGGACATAGTAAAAGCAGTCACAAAAGGGAAGTTCAGAGCAATTAGAGTGCATAGGAAAATCATCAACCTAACATCATGCCTCAGAGAATTGGAAAACAACAACAAATCCAAAAAGTAATAGGAGAAAAGAAACAATAAATACTGCAGTAGAAATAAATAAAATAGAAAATAAACAAATTATACAGAAAATAAATGAAAGTGAAAGCCAGTTCTTTGAAAAGATTTTTTACATGACACACCATTAGCTAGACTAACCAAGAAGAAGAGAGAAGGAACCAGATAAATCAAACTCACAATGAAATAGGCAATATCACAGCAGACATAATAGAAATACAAAATATCATTAGAGGATACTATGAGTGATTACACACCAACAAATAAGAAAATCTAGATGAGATGGACAATTTCCTGGACACATATAATCTTCCCAAGATTGAATCAGTAAGATAGAGAAAGCCTGAATAGACCTTTAATAAGCAATAAAATTGAATTAGTAATGAATAACTTCTCAACAAAGAAAACCCCAGGTCCTTATGATTTCACTTCTGAATTTTACAAAACTTTTAAAGAAGAGCTAACCCCCATTCAACTCAAATTATTTCTTAAGATTCAAAATGAAGGAACCCTCCCAAATTCATTTTATGAAGTCTCTATCACCCTCATCCCAAAAGCAGATAAGGGCATGACAAAAAAAGGAAAAATACAGGCCAATATCTCTGATGGATATAGATGCAAAAATTCTCAACAAGATACTACCAAAATCATATCCAACAACACATAAAACAAATTACACATCACAACTAGGTAGGCTTTATTCCAGGGATGCAAACATGGTTCAACATATACAAAATCAAAAATTTAATACACCAAATTAATAGAAATAGAGATTAAAAAAACAATATATCAATTGATACAGAAAAAGCACAGGAAATAATCCCTAAAGTAGACAAGTGGGATAACATCAGATTAAGAAGTTTCTGCACAGCAAAACACATAGCAATTAATGTTAATTGACAACCCTCAGAATGTGAGAATATTTTGTAAACTATGGCTCAGATAAGTGACTGATAACCAGAATACACAGGGAACTCAAGTGGCTTACCAAAAAAAAAAAAAAAAAAAAAAAAAAAAAAAATCAACCCAATTAAATGATGAGAAAATGAGCTGATCAAACAACTCTCTAAGGAAGACACATGAACAATCAAAAAGCATATGAAAAAATGTAAAATGTTCAACCTCTCTCATCATAAGGGAGATCCAAAGAAAACCACAATGAAATAACCACCAAACCCCAGTCAGTATGGCTAAGATTAAAAAAATAAAACATGGTAAGTGCTGTTGAGGTTGTGGTGAAAAGAGAACTCTTCTGCATCGTTGGTGGGAATGTAAATTAGTCCAGCCACTGTGTAGAACAATGTGGAAGTTCCTCAAAGATCTACAAATACGATTATCATATGATCCAGCAATTCCACTCCTGGGTTTCTACCCAAAGGACAGGAAAATGCTCAGTCATAAAAATGCTTATATATCTACATTTATTGAGGCATTATTCACAATTGCCAAGATCATCCTTTTATTTCTCTCTCTTTTCTTCATTCTTTCTTTCTCCTTTTCTTTCTTTCTTCTTTCTTGCTTTCTCTCTGTCTCTTTCTCTCTCCAGTGAGCACACGCACCGTGTAGAAAAAAAACCTCTCTCCAAATAAAATTGTCCGGACCAGCAGTTAGTGTAATGGCTATGTCGCTGGACTCCCACATAGTTAACTGCGGTTCGAGTCCCGGACCCGGTGGCTTAAACTCACACCAGGTGCGTGTGCGTGTGTGCCCAAGATCCCAAGAGGAGAATGGAGGAGAAGAGATTGTGGCGTGGCCATCCTCCCTGGGGGGTGATTTCTCGCTTTCTATCTCTCTGTCTCTGTCTGGCAAGCGCATGTGCCCTATAGCAAAAACCTCTCCAAAAAATAAATAAATAAAATTGTCATCCATTTTTATTACAAATATTTCTTCTTCCTTGTTCTTTCTTCTTCTAGTATTTGAATTATACATATGACACCCATTTTTCAAATTGTCTTACATTTATTGGATGCTCTGCTCTGTATGTTCTCATTAATTTTACTCACATTATGTAAATTAGGAAAAATTCTTTGAACCTGACTTCAAACTAACTGATTCTTTACATGGCTATTCCAGTCTGCTGCTGAACCCACCAAAATATTCATTTTTTTATGCTTATTCATTTATTTCTTTCTTATGAGAAAGAGAGAAGCAAAAAGACAGGCATTCCCAACAAGGTCTTCAGACTGAGATCTACCCCCATCCCACACCAAGTCACCCAGAACCATGGGAACGTGCAAGTCAGCCCAGAGTCTAGGGAGATCTTGAAATGAAAACGTGATGCTTTCCCATGTGGCGTCAGCATACATAGTGTTGCATTACTATTACATTAACATAGCTGGCCAATTCTTCATTTTTGCTGTAATTTTATTTTCTATTTCCAGCATTCCTTGTTGATTTTTTCTCAGACTTTCCATGTCTCTGCTTACATTATTATGTCACTTTTCTAAAGGGTGAGAAATCCAAGACCAAGGTGCCAATAGATTCCAAGTCTTGTAAAGGGTTCATTCCAGATAGCCATCTTTTTGCTGTGTCTTCACATGGTAGAAAAGGCTGGGGAATTCCTACAATCTCTTTGACAAGTGCACGAATTTCAAAAGCTCCACTCCAAATACTATCACATTGAGGGGGAGGTTTTGATATGTGAAATGATGAAGTGAGAGCACACCAGCATTCAGCTCATGGAAATCTGGTTCTGACCTTTTCTTAGTGTTTTCAGGCTGTGGATTTTCCTTTCTTTTTACCATGCCTTATCATTTTTTTCTTGTTGTTTATAGCTAAACAAAATGCATGATGTATGGGACAGTAGAAACTGAGATAATTTTTGTTTTTGTTTTTGTTTTTAGGTTTTTGCTATAGGGTATGTGCACTCACCAGAAAGAGACAAGAGAAAGTGAGAAATCAACCCCCAGAAGGGATAGCCATGCCACAATAGATTCTCCTCCATTCTCCTCTTAGGATTTCAGGCATGCATGCATACGCACCTGGCATGATTTTCAAGCTGCCAGGTACAGGACTCAAACTGCAGTTGGCCATTTGGAAGTCCAGTGCCTTAACCATTACACCATGTGCTGGCCCTGGTAAATAGGTTATTTTATTTTTTTATTTATTGTTTGTTTGTTTATTTATTTATTTATTTATTTATTTTTAGAGAGTTTTTCTTTTTTTTTTTTTTTTTTTTTTTTTTTTTTTTTTTTTTTTTGCTATAGGGCACATGTACTTGTCAGAGAGACAGAGAGAAACAGAAAGCAAGAAATCACCCCCAAGGGGATGGCAATGCCACAATCCCTTCTCCATTCTCCTCTCAGGATTTTAGGCATTCATGCACAAGTACCTGGCATGACTTTTCAGTCACCAGGTCTGGGAGTCGAACCACAGTGTACCATGTAGGTATCCTACACTGTAACCATTATGTCATCTGCTGATCCTGTAAATAGGTGTTTAATGTAAGAATCTATGTCAATTTGGCTAAGAGTTGGGCTGTGTTTAAGGTTTTTGTGTGTGTGTGTTTCATTTGTTTGTTTTTCTAAGAGACTTTTTGCTATAGAGTACTTGTGCTCCCTGGAGAGACAGAAAGCGAGAAATCAACCCCCAGGGGCTATGTCTAGGCTACAGTTGCTTTTCATTTTTTCTCCTCTCAGGATTTTGGGCATGCATGCACACATGCCCAGTGTGAGATTTAAGCCACCAGGTCCAGGACTCGAACCATGGTCAATTATGCTGAAGTTCATTAGACCATCTATTGGTCCTGTATTTAACTTTTTCTGTAGTACAGGTACCAGAGGCTTCAAATTTCTCTAATATTTTCAAATTTTTTATCTCTATGCATTCTAGTCTTCTCTAATAACTCCTCCTCAGAAAGAGTATGAATCTTGCTGTTTTTTAATAAGTTACCCACTGTTATCATACTGGACACCTGTTGGTGTATCTGTGGTATTACAGACTGAATTGAGCCCTCCTCCAAAAAATTGTGTTAAGTCCTACTCTCTAGAATACCTAAGAATTTGACTGGATGAGGAAGCAGGTCCTTTCATGTCCAGACCTAGTTCGGGCGCCACGTGTCCCGACCCGGTGGGACAGTCGAACAGGTTTCCTGAGGGAAGGAGTGAGAGCCGGAACAAGCGGCACAGTGTCACAGCTTGGAGACGACACAGTGTCGTCTGTTTATTGTGGGCAGCACAGTACAGCACGGAGACGACGTAGTGTTACAACTCTTTAGGGTCGCGTCGTCTGTTGTGAGCAGCACGGAGACGACGCGGTGTCACAGCTCTTCAGGCTTGTCTGGAGACGATGTAGTGTTACAACTCTTCAGGGTCGTCTGGAGACTGTGCGGTGTTTCAGCTCTGCAGGCTCTCCAGGGTCGTCGTCTTCCTGGTCGTCTGGCTATTGTGGGCCAGGCATGGTGGTTATATACACATTGGTGGATCGCAAAGGTGGGTTATGATTGGTTGCAAATGGTGGGCCGTGATTGGTTGTAAACGGTGGGCCGTGATTGGTTGTAAACGGTGGGTTACGATTGGTTGCTTTTGGACCAATCATGAGGTGCCAGATATGCAAATCTGAGGGATTTCTAGTGGCCAATCATGGCAGTTGTTTGCTCTCTGAGAAACCTCGGCAGACTCGCTCCTGCGCAGCCTCCCACACTTTCAAAAGGTAAGTAAGATAAAATAAGGTCATATCGGTGGACCCTAATCCAATATAACTATTATCCTTTCAAGAAGAGGAAGGGATACCAGAGAATTGTGTGCGCAAAGAAAAGGCCATGTAAAAACACAGTCAGTCACATCCATCTGTAAGCCAGGGTGAGAGACCTCTGGAGAAACCAATCTGCCATCACCTCAATCTTGAAGTTCTAAAGAATTGTGGGAAAATATTTTTTTATTGTTTAAACATTCCAGTCTGTGGTATTTTGTTATCATTGTCCTCACAAACTAATACAGTAGGTATGAAAAGGGGGAAGTGATAGATTATTTTACGAGTAAATTTCAGTACTTAAATGGGACTGTGTCCTTGGGATTTGATATTCAAAATATTCTTTAGTTTTTTTTCCCCATCATTTATGTGAAAGTAAATGCTAACTAAAGTTAGAGCAGGTTGTATGCCCTACTCCAATTCAGAGAAGGTTCTGGTAAAACCTTTTACCCTAAAGAGCAGAATTTGTTAGAGAGAATGTTCTGGTCATATTTCACAATGGTTTCCCTACTAGAAGCATAAAGGATTCTTTCCTGTGAACTTGGTGACACTGATTCCTGAAGCTAAACCTCACAACAATGCAGGGCCTTCCTTAATATTGTGCCCCTCAGAAGTTCTCACAGTTGTATGAGTCCACACCCAGCACCCAGCAATTTGTCAAAATTATCATTATGTTTTCTTACCAGCTTATGGCTGTGGTGGATTTTGTTTCAGATAAGCAAGTCTTTCTTTTTAATTACTTAATTTTTAATTGACAAACAAACATATTTATTTAGTTTACAACATGATGCATTGATATATGTGCATGTTGTAGGATGACTAATCAAGCTAGTTAAAATATGTATTATTGCACATACTTATATTATTTTTAGTGGTGAATGCACCTAAAATCTACTCCATAGCAATTTTTATACATTCAATACATTTTTAATCATAGTTGCCATGATGCAAAATAGGTATCTTAATTTCTTTCCTCCCAACTGAAATTTTATGTCTTTTGACCAATATCTCCCAATCCCTCTAAATCCTGTCTCTAGTAACCACCATTTTACTTTTGTTTCTATAGGTTCAACTTTTTAAAACACCATATAAAAGTGAGAGCATGTAGTATTTGTATTTCTGTGCTTGACTTATTTCATTTAACACAATGTCCTTCACGTCCTTGATGTTGTTGCAAGTGACAGAAATTTCTTTTTTTTAAAGACAGACTAGTACTCCATTGGGTATATATAACACATTTTCTTTATTCACCCATTATTTGGTGGACACTGCTGCTGATTCCAGTTTTGACTATTGTGAATAATCCTGCAATGCACAGGAATGAAGATAGCTCTTCAACATACAGACTTTATATCCTTTGGATACACATCCACTAGTGGGATTGCTGGATCATATAATAATGCTATTTTTTATTTTTTGAGGAAACTTCATATTGTTTTACATATTGATAGTGCTAACTTGCATCACCACCAGCAATGTTCTAGGATATTCTTTTCTCCACATCCTTGCCAATACGTTTCAGTTTTGATCTCTTTGATAATGGGTATTCTAATAGCATGAGGTGGTACGCCTTGTGGATTCTGTTGCAATTCCCAACTGATTAGTGATGTTGAGAATTTTTTCATGGACCCATTGCCATAATGTTAACTTAGTGAGCCAGACTTTGAAAGATATGTATATGTATCAATATGTATCCAAAGGTAAAATAGTAGAGAGGATAAGTGTAGATACCAGAGAGTGGGAGAGAATGGGTATTAGAGGGTGAGTTTATAAAGATGGATGGAAGAGGCTTTAAACACCAAAAAAAGTAAAGTTTTCTTAAAAGAAGTTCCATACTTTTGGCTTTATCAAAATAAAAAGACTAAAATTAACAAATGTAGATAAGCATGTCTTATTGGTGATGTTCTGGATTTAAACTCTCTCTCTAGTATTTAAGGTCAGGATTTCTCACTATGACATTTAGGCAATTTTCTAAACCAAGAAGGCAAGATCCATGAATCTTTTTTATTATCATTTTCTTGCCAGAGTTGAGAAACAGCCTATGATGTAGTGGTTAAGGTGGCATATCTCACGTGGCTGACTATGTGTTCGAGTCTTGGATCCAGTGGCTTGAAACACACACTGGGCACATGTGGGTGTATGCTCAAAATTCCAAAAGCAGAGAGAAATGGAAGCAAACAGATCACAGTATGACCATTTCCCATGCTGGTGCTTTCTTGTTCCCCTAGCGCTGTCTCACTCTTGCAAGAGCATATGTCTGCTAGCAAATAAGAAATAAAATAAAATCTAGGAATAGTGACTTGAGTATGGGTGAAAGGTCACAATAAAATTCTGTAACTTCAACTCTCCTGGGCAAACAGTAATCATACCAAAGCCACATATTGATAATAAGAGGCTACACACAGAAAATTTTTCTTAACATCTCTTGCAGTTTTACCATGACTCTTCTGATCCAGAATTCCCTTGACATCTGGTATCAGAAAATACAGGATGTAGGATATATATTATTTGTGTGTGTGTGTATGGCTGTAATTATCTATGGTACATATAAAAAGTTCTAAGCAGAGGATAAGACATTAGATATTGAGACATTTAGGAGAGGGAGAGATCACTAAGAGGTGAGATATTGAGAAATGACTTCCTGAAATCTGAAACAAAAACTGAGCCCTGAGACAGGTATAGGAAAATATAAGGGAAAGAAAAAAAGAAGGTATAAAGTAAAAAGGCAGATTGAAAGGAGGAGGGGAGAGAGGAAGGAAAAAGAGAAAGAGAAGAAATGAAGGAAAAAAGGAGGGAAGGAAAGAAGGAAGGAAGGAAGGAAGGAAGGAAGGAAGGAAGGGAGGGAGGGAGGGAGGGAGGGAGGGAGGGAGGAGGGAGGGAGGGAGGGAGGGAATCCTGACAGAAAAACAACAACAAAAACAGAACGCACCAGAACATCAAGGCAGGGTAGACTATGAAATGCAAGGGCACAGCAAGAAGAACAGTCTCTTGGGTTTAGAGAATTTAGGGTGATGCACGCTATTAAATTGGGTTTGAAAAGTAAGTAAGGACCAATTGGTAATTTAAACCATCATAAAACTGAATAGTAGAATTGAAATTACACCTTCTGTGAAAATTCTGAACCTCTCCAAGAACATTTTTTCAAATGCTAGTAAATCCCAGGGGCAATAGATCATTTGGCATGAAAATGATCCTCTAAATTGTAGGCGCAATCCAATTAAGTCTCAATCAATACCATAGGATTTTGGAACATTTGCAGTAAATTTTTATATGGAACCATATCATCAAATTTGTGTGCAGTTGAAGTGAAAATCCCAGGTTCCTAGCCCTATTGAAAATTTCTCTGACCCCAAACACATCAATCTAAAATATAATGAAGCACTGTCTAAGCGGACCTGAGAAATGGAAATTTTAAAAACTAGAAGAATAGTAGCTGATCAAATAATGAGGAACATTTCCAAATATTTAGGAATCTATCAGATAATGTTTTATCTAGAATTTGAATTTTAACAATGTCAAACACTCTCAATATTCATTATGGAAGAGGTGTTAAATTTATAGTAATTAAGACCACATGATTCATGCCTTACACATACTTATCTAATCAAAAACATGTTGAAAGTATCATGTTGTCATTTCCTCCAAGGAAATGTCACTGCAGCAGCAGGTTTGATTTATCATCGAGTATGTTTGCCTAAATCTCTTAAAACCTTAAAACTAAACATGATCTAAATGTCTAAATGTGAGTAAAGAAAGTTCTCTTTTTCCTTAAAACCAGACAATTATATGACCAGCTAAGCAATTTAGAAGTAGCATTTTTCCATGTCTTTCTTCCATAGGTTCTATTTTTCAGGTTGATTTCTGCACATGTTATTAGCCAGCATCAATACACAGTCACATCTTGAGCAACAGAAATGAACATTCATTTATATCTATTAAGCTATGCCGTTATCTTTTATGTTGAAAGAAATACTGACAGATCATCATAATATGTTCTTGAACATCTCAATCACTATTGCTTTTTTGACAATACCATATTATTTTCCCTTTGACTTCTAATAACAGTGATACATGAGTGACATATAATAAGATTTAAAAGAAAATAATGGACTATGTCTAAGTACATAAAATTCATGATAGCAGGACCATTTATACACTGTAGAAAATATTGAGGTCTAAAAACAATTGATCCTGGAATGACACATTTCTAAATATTTGTGTAAGAGACTATTCTCAAAAATAATTTCAAGCCATCATAAGAAATGATTTCTTCGTGACTCACTCACATTATTGATTTTCTATAGATAGAACTTTTATGTGTTTTAACATTCAATGACTTCACACTTATAAAAATAGGTCACACATGCTAAACTTTCAGATTCAAAACTCAGCAGACTAAAAACTCAAAACTTCAGTTACCAAAGACCTTGTTTCTCTATAGCTCACTTCTCTGTCATTCTGTAATTGTGTAAAATCTTGGTATAGATAAAGTCAAAATATACGTCCATATAAGATCCAATATAATGTACTCAGAAAATAAATTTAAAAAGGATATTGGAGGCATGGCAGGTGGCATGGTAATTAAGGTGCTGAAATCCCACATAGCTGACCACGGTTCAAGTACCAGACCTGGCAGCTTCATTTCTCACTCTCTGTATCTCTGTCTCTCTCTCTCTCTCTCTTCCTCTCTGGTCAAATTAAATTAAGAGAAATACAGAAAGAAAGAGAAAGAAAGTACGACAGAAAGAAAGAAAGAAAGAAAGAAAGAAAGAAAGAAAGAGAGAAAGAGAGAAAGAGAGAAAGAGAGAAAGGGAGAAAGAAAAGGAAAGAAAGAAAGAGAAAAAGAAAGAAAGAAAGAAAGAAAGAAAGAAAGAAAGAAAGAAAGAAAGAAAGGAAGGAAGGAAGGAAGGAAGGAAGGAAGGAAGGAAGGAAGGAAGGAAGGAAGGAAAGAAGGAAAGAAAGAAGGAAGGAAAGAAGGAAAGAAGGAAAGAAAAAGAAAGAAAAAGAAAGAAAAAGAGAAAGGAAGGAAGAAAGAAAAAGAAGGAAAGTGGATTAGTCTAAAAGATGTAATTTTCTCTCTCTCTCTCTCTCTCTCCCCCCCCCCTCTCTGGTCAAATTTAAAGAAAGAAAGAGAAGAAAAGAAAGAAAGAAGGAAAGAAAGAGAAAGAAAGAAAGAGGAAGAAAGAAAGCAGGAAAGTGGACTAGTCTAAAAGATGTAATAATAAGTTAAATAAGCCAGATTATGAAAGACACTGTAAGTCCCTGTTGATATATACTAAATGCTTGCAGCCTATGGCATGAATTTGAAGACATAAAACTGAAGAGGACCTGTAGATACCAGGAGACTCCATTGGAGGTGGAGTGGGAGGGGCTCAGGAATAATGTGTTTAAGAGACACAGAAATGCATGTATATATGAGATAAATGGGTTGTGGAAAATAAAAGAAAGAAAAACTACTAGAGCAAAAACTGAAGGTATACATCATAGGGTAGTATTGGTTGAAATGATGAATATGGTAATATCCCTGATTTTATTAAAACACACTGCATGCATGCTTCGAAACATCATATTGTACTCCACAAAGCTGTAAAACAATAAAATGTAAATAAGAAATTATTTAGTAAAAATTGTGTTAAGAAGGAAAGATATATACAGATTCTGTCTCATTGCAAATCATTTCACATCAATTTACTAAGTGCAGTCAACTTAACATGCATATTATCTATCACATTATGCAAAATTATTCCATATACTTGTGTCATCAAATAACTATTTTTACTATGAATAAGTGTCCTTAATTGATCTTGGTAAAATCACTGGTCAAAATACTAGTTATATGACTATGAGAAAAAATCTCAACATAAAATTTAGCATTCATTATTCATCTTCTAAAAGAAAAAGCTGTTAAATGTTCTCAATCATAGACAAATTAGACATTTTCACATACTTTGAAATGAAAAGTTGGTTAATATTTTATGTTGGTACTGGCAATTATTTCTTTGTCAGGGATTTGATATCACTTTCAGAATAATTGATCCTAATGGCAGATCCCTTGCTGTTTTTTTTTTTTTTTTTTTCATTTTATTTCCTGAGAAAATTAATTCCAATTTTCCAATACAAGTATAAATCATCTATAATACCTTCCCAAAAGGATTCATAATGGTGTTTATATCATAAAACATATATTATTTAGTTTAATTACTATATTTTAACATCACATTAGTCTTATTATCTTGAATTTTGAGTCTCTTTTATCCTTTAGTTCTTTTTTTTTTTTTTTTGGAGAGGTTTTTCGCTATAGGGCGCGTGCGCTCGCCAGACAGAGAGAGAGAGACACATAGAGACAGAAAGCGAGAAATCACCCCCCAGGGGGGATGGTCACGCCGCAATCCCTTCTCCTCCATTCTCCTCTCGGGATCTTGGGCACGCACGCACACGCGCCCGGCGTGAGTTGTAAGCCACCGGGTCCAGGACGCGAACCGCGGTCGACTACGTGGGAGTCCAGCGACATAGCCATTACGCTAACTGCTGGTTCCCTCATCCTTTAGTTCTTTAATACCACCCTATTCTTTAGTTTGTTTCCACACATTACCACCTTCTTATGTCATCTGTCTCCCTTGTTCTTCTACAGAATCTGCTGCATCAGTATCTATTCTAAGTTATTTTGTGATAGCAAACAACTTGCTTGACAATTTGTTTAGAAATTGCATAGCCACTAATTTTTGATTATTCATTTTTTTCCTCAGGAGAGAGAAGAAAATGGTCACTCTCTGCAAGTTGTCTTCACACAGTGATTCCTTCCTAGACTCAGCCTTTCCAGTAGCCAGGATCATGTGATGTGCAAATGCACCCACTATGTTTCAGGTAAAGCTAGGATCTGACCCACCATGTTTCAGGTAAGCCTAGGCTCTGAACTGTGGCCTTCTATGTTATCAAGTGCTGTGGTGCAGTAGTTTCCCACCATCCATGCCAATGCAGCTAGACTGATTATTTGAAATCAACTATAATGAGTCCCTGAGTATTGACCTAAAATCCAGACTTGAATTGTTGCGGCTTTTTGTGCACTTCTGTCCCATCATAGGCTTTAACTATGTTCCTCCTTCTACTACCAGGCCACAGCACCCACTAATTAGTCACTACCTCCTTCACAACATTACTGACATCACCAAGAGGATGGGGACTTCATATCACCACACCAGCAGAGCTTTGTGGCTCCCATCCTTTTTCCAGTGCAGTACCGTTCAGTGAATTGGGTGTTAATGCAGTTTTACGGATAGCTTGGGCTCTGATTTTTATATGCTAGAGAAATACAAAGATATTAGAAAAGGTGGAATTGGAGCTATGGCCCATAATTGTTTTTTTCTTTTCTTTTTCAAATTATTAGTTCTCAATCTTTACTACATATTAAAATCTCCTCATAACAAACCAGTAGTTTTTGTTTTCTGGTCACCACCACATTCCATCACTAATTCATGGTCTGGAATAGAGCTTAGGCATCAAAGTGAAAATCACTAATTGGGGGCTAGCTGGTGGTGTGGTGGTTAAGGCACTGAATTCACACATGGCTGACCACAGTTCAAGTCCCAGACCTGGCAGCTTGAAAATCATGCCAGAAACATGTGCATGTGTGCTCCAAAAACTCCAAAAAGAGAGTGGAGAAGAGGGATTGAAGTTTAACCATCCTACTGGGGAATGAGTTCTCACTTTCCCCCTCACTGTCTCTTTATGTTTTTTTTTTTTTTTTTTTTTTTTTTTTCCTGGCATTTTTGCCCTATGGCAAAAACCTTAAAAAAAAAAAAAGAAAAGAAAAGAAAACCACCAATCTAAACTTATGAACCATATTCTTCATTTATATAATTGGCAAAATCTTCATTATATTCTAAATTTTCATAAAATAATTAGAAATAAGGAGGTCTTTTTATCTACTGTCTAAGATGAGATATGTTGAAGAAGATGCAAGGATGCACTACACCTAGAAAGTACATATTAGATTTGTTACTTAAATTAGTTTGAAATATATCTAAGTCAATGGACATGATGAGCCAGTCTTGGATGTATTTTAGAAATGGCAGTAGTTGTAAAAACATTACTTATTGTCAACTTTCAAATTGGACAAAATCCTCCTCCTTAGATTGATCCTCTTCATCTTTCCTTTTACAATTTCATTAGTATATTAGTTTGTAAGAGTGGTTATTATGATGATATTATGCAATCCTTGCTATGTAAGTGTCAGAGATATAAAACATTATCTGTACCATACGTATCTACTTGTGAGTATTCCACAATTTTTGTTTACCTACTCACTAATTCAAGAAGCAAGAGGCAAGTTTCTACCAATGGATAGCAAACTTGCCAAGTTTTGAGAATATTCCAGCAAACACAAATGACATGGTTAGATGCAGATTTTAACCTGAAGGAGTATTACTACTGAAAGAGATGAATCCTTGAGACAATTAACTTTATACTTCCCTTTAGTAATTATTAAAATTTCTGAATAATTCATAGTATGGAGAAATGACTCTTTGTTTATATCTTATCTTATTATTTTTTTCACTTCCAATCACTGTATGCCATTACAGCATACCAAATGAATTTTCCTTTCATGAATACACTATATATTAGTCCAGTCAAGATATTACTATACACATTATCATCAACAGATAATGGTCCATTTTTGTGTACTTTAAATGTTTTGTTTCTTTCTTTTTCCACTTGCTTTCCTCCTCTCACCTTCAACCATTTCCCACCTACCTCCCACACTCTCTCTCTTAACCACAATTGCTCTTTTTGCCCTTATACTGTGCGAACTTTCAGTTTCTGCCATAGAGTGCAGACATTCAGTAAATATTAAGCTGAGGACAAACAATGGCTCTCTTTCATAGAAATGTCTCTTAAAGGCAATTTTTGTTAACTATTCATATCAGATAGATAATAATTTGATGGAATTTTATACTACCAAAATATTACATTTTAGAGTCAAGATATTAGAGAGAACATACAGAAAAGGGATCTGAAAAGTAAAATCCATGGCCTGTTTTTATCTGACCTAAGAGTTATCAATGTTTTTATGTAATACTGTAATGATTGGAGGAAAAATTATGACAGGGAAAAAAATAACACGAAGTTCAAATTCCATTATGCAAACATAAAATGTTAATGGAATGAGGCCATGCTTCTTTTAAATGTATTGTCTGTTGCTACTTTTGTTTGCAATAGCAGTTTTGAGTAGTTGCAAGAGATCAGTATTGCTTGCAAAGACTAAAGACTATCTGATCCTTTTACAGAAGGCTGTGGATTAATGCAGTTGAATAAAGCTTTGTGTGATGATGGAAATGTCCACATCTGCACTGTCAAATACAGTACCTATCTGCTACCTATTGCTATCGAGAGCTTGACATGTAACCAGGGTGACAGAAACTGACTGTCTACTTTTAATTTTAATTAGTGTAAATTTGCCTCACTATGTTAAAATTGTTATGTAATTTTAATTATTTTAAATTTAGCTCCTTTTGAGATATAATGTAGTACTAATATGTAATTAAGACCATTTGCTCTGAATCCAATAATTCAATTGGATTCACATAGAAGTGATGGGCTTGTGTCCAGAGACCCCTGTGGGCATGCTGGGCATGTGCACACACCACGACCCAAGCTGCTGAGACTGGGGGTGGGTCACAAGGTAAGGGCCACGTTGGGGATGCCTCCCTCTCTTTCTACCATGTCCGAGAAAAATAAACTTTTTAAAATACTTTTTGCTTTGGAGTTAAGTAACATGGGTTTTAATTTCAGCGCTGTACAAACTAGTTCTGAAACTGGAAAATTTACTTAATTTCTTGGGTAATACCAGTATCTATTTTTTTTTAAGAGAGGTTTTTGCTATAGGGCACGTGAGCTCACTAGAAAGACAGAGAGAGACAGAGAGACAAAAAGCAAGAAATCACCCCCCATGAGAGATGGCCAGGCCGCAATCCCTTCTCCTCCGTTCTACTGTTGAGATCTTGGGCACACACGCACACATGTCTGGTATGAGTTTAAGCCACCGTGTCCGGGACTCAAACCGAGGTTGGTTACATGGGAGTTCAGCAACATAGCCATTACACTAACTGCTGGTCCCAGCAGTATCTATTTTAAGTTATTATGAGTGTACATCTGTAAAGCACATAAAATTTACCAGACACATTATTCAAGATAGTAAAGATTGTTATCATCATTATTTTGTTTTGACATCAAAATATATTCAACAAGTTAATGCACCAAATATTTGTATTCCCAGCACCTATTTTAACTGTCAATAGGTGTAACTAAACTGTTCTCATGGAGCTTATACATTGCAAGTTAAGATGTGAAAAAAAAAAAAAAAAACCCTAAAATTTGCTCTAAGTTATGATTCATTACCTATAAGAACCAAGATCATATTGATATCTTTAAAGGGTATAAAACAGAACTTATCTGTCTGTTAAATCTACCCTAAGTGTTATTGTCATCCATAGCCTCTAATTTAAAATTTTTGTTTACGTTGGATGCTCTTTGATGTACTCATTGATAGGTTTTGTGATAAGAAAAATAAAATAAATTTAAAACAAACATTTATGGCACCAGCAGATGGTGTAATGGTTACATTGCTGGACTTCTACATAGTTGACATATGCAAATCCCAGACCTGGTGGTTTAAACATCACACCAAATACTTGATGTATGTACCCAAAATCCTGAGAGGAGAATGGAGGAGAAGGGATTGTGATGTGGCCACTCCGCCTCTGGGGGGGGGGGGTGGGTCTCACTTTTTGTCTCTCTGTCTCTCTGGCAAGCACACACACCGGATAGCAAAAAATCTCTCTTAAAAAAATAAAGATAAATAAACATTTATTAGTGGCGAATAACTGGTATATGTTTAATATACCAAGTTTCCCCAATAGGTTTTATTTTTAAAAGTCTTCTACTGCTAAGAGATACATATGCATATATATAAAATGTTGCTAGAGAACAGACAATTAGAAAACTGAGAAACTAACATGGAGGTCATGCAATTAGTCTAAATCAGTTTAATACTGCCATAGCTGGGTTGAGTAACAGAATATGGATGATCAATGTTTTTGTTTTGTTTTGTTTTTCTGTTGTTGTTGTTGATGAAGAAATAACAGGAGTTCTTGAAATAGATAGCCAAAGTAACCACATGGGTTGCAGTTGATATTTTAAAATTTTATTCTACCTGCCTAGAAAACCTTGTCATGTATTTTGAGGGTAGAACTGACTACTGTCTGTAATTTATTTTGCAAGGTATCTCGATCCATAGAATAAATATCCAACCAATTTACTTTAACTACCACTGCCAGGATTTTCTTTTAGAAAATTTTGTCATAATAAAGTAAAAGTACCTCCCTACTAATATGATACTCCCTACAGTTTAGGCACATAAACAAGCCAGATTATTCTTATGTGGTTATCAAAGCAGAAACACCAGATGAGACACCTGGCTCCTATCTTAATTGACAGGGAATTGCACCAACTAGGGCACTCTGACAGAAACAAAGGGCTTATCACAACCCAGCACTCAGATAGAATACAGAAGGAACAATCCTTCCAAATGGTGCAGTCTAGTTAATGAAATCTAATGCTTCCTAAATCTCATCCTGGGGAAGCAAAATGTGCCTCCAGAAAACTAGCTCCTTTATCAAACACTGAATGCCAATCTCTTTCTATTTATTTCTTTATTTTTTTTATATTTAATCACTGAGTATCATTACAACATACCAAATAAATTTTTCTATCCTGAATACACTGTATATTCAATCAAAGATATTGCCATACATATTATCGTCAACAGATAATTTTCCATTTTTGTGTTTCTTAAATGTTTTGCTTTTCCTTTTCTCCTTTATTCCCTCCGTCTCACACTCCCCCATTTCCCACACTCCTCTCTCACTGTCTCTGATATCCACAGTTGCTCTCCATGCCTTTACACTGTCCAATTTTTCATTTCTGCCATAGAGTACAGACATTTAGTATACATTAAGTGGGGACATACAGCGCCTTTTTTTCATAGCTTGCTTCATTGAACATTAAATTTTTCATATTCTTCCACTTTCATTCAAATGTCAGGGTCTCATTTTTTTCTTTTATGGGTGAGTAGTATTCAGTATGTATATGTGCCACACAATTTCAGACCTTTTTCTTAAGACAACTATTCTGAACCATCATGAGACCTATCATGCAGAGGCCAAGTTCCACTGAAAACCACAATTAAGTGAAATCTTGGGGGTGGGGAGGTCATTCTTTAGCCAAGGAACACAGTAAAACAAGAGTTTCTTATTTAAAAACCAAGCAAGAAGTATATATAGTCATGAAAATAATTAAAATTTGGAATATTAATGAGAGATATTTGAATACAGAGGAATATAGAGGAATTCAAGCAGCTCATCATAAAAAAGATAAACCATCCAACTGAAGAATGGGCAAATGTACTGAATAGACATCTCTCCATGGAAGACTTACAAATGGCAGAAGACATATGGAAAAAATGCCCAAAGCCTCTTGTGTAAGGGAAATATAAATTAAAACCACAGTGAGATACCATTTAACCCCAATTAGCATGGCTGGGATCAAAACAATCAAGAACAAGTACTGGCAAGGCTGAGTGAAAGGGAGCATTCTTACAACGTTGGTGGAAATGTAAATCAGTACAACCTCTGTGGGAAACAGTATGGACATTCCTCAAAGACCTACAAACAGAACTTTGTATGTCACAGTAATCCCACTCCTTTGTATTTATCAAAGGATAGAAAAACACACAGTCAGAAAGACACTTGCACATCCATGTTTATTGCAGCATTATTCATAATTGCTAGGACATGGAATCAAAGGAAGTGTCCAAAAACTGACAACTGAGTTGAAAAACTGTGGCACATATATACTATGAAATATTACTCAGCCGTACGAATCAATGAGACTCTGTTATTTGATTCAAATGGACAAATATAGATTAATTTTGAGTAAAGTAAATCAGACTTTGAAAGGTATATATTTTATATCTCCACTCAGTATGTACTGAATGTCTGCACTTTATGGCAGATATTGGAATATCCAAAGATATGATAGTAGACAGGATAAGTGTAGATTCCAGAGATTGTAAGGGAGGGGAGTGGATGGTAGAGAGTGGGTGATAGAAGGTGGATGGGAAGGGCAAAGGAAAGAAATATTCAATAGACGAAAGAATATAAATTTCTGTATTTTTTAATTATTTATTTTTATTAATTTTTAAAATTATTATTCATTCATTAAACTGTTAATTTAGATTGTGAAGAGACTTTACCCAGCATGATATATACCTCAGTCCAGACCAGTTGAGACTATTATGCAAATCCTCATCAACAGATAAAAAACTTTATCTGTGTCCCACAAGTGTCTTACTTCTCCATTTTCCCCCCAAATTTCCTTTCCTTTTCCACACTCTCTTTCCACTTTGTTTCTAGTGTTCACTGCAATTTTTAATTATTTTATGTTCTCCAGTCTTTTAGTCTCTATCATAGAGTGCGGACAGTTGGTATATGTTAAGTGGAGACATACAATGTCTATTGTTCATGGTCTGACTTGCTTCACTCAGCAATAAATCTTCCATATTCATCCATTTTCTATCAAATTCTAGGGCTTTGTTGTTTTTTAGGGCTGAATAGTATTCCATGGAGAATATGCGCCATAAGTTTTCAATCCATTCATCTGTTTGATCAATTTACATTCCCACCAACAATGCGGGAGTGTCGCCCTTTCACCACATCTTCTCCAGCACTTATCATTATTTGGATTTTTTTTTTTTAATCTTTGCCATTCTGACTGAGGTTATGGGGTATCTCATTGTGGTTTTGATCTGAATCTCCCTTATGATGAGAAATGTTGAGCATTTTTTCATATGCTTTTTGGCTGTTTGTATATCTTCCTTAGAGAGTTGTTTATTCAGCTCATTTTCCCAACTTTTAATTGGGTTAATTATTTTCTTCCGGGTAAACTGGTTGAGTTCCCTGTGTATTCTGGTATCAGTCCCTAATCTGAGGCACAGTTAACAAAAACTCTCTGCCATTCCGAGGGTTGTCGATTCACATTAATTACGGTGTCCTTTGCTGTGTAGAAATTCCTTAATCTGATATAATCCCATCTATCTATTTTGGGAATTATGACCTGTGCTTTTGGGGGTCTTTCTTAAGAACTCTTGGCCTACTCCAATGTCTCCAAGAGTTCCCCCAGTATTTTCCACCAGTTTTATAGTTTACGGTCTTATATTTAGATCTTTGGTCCACTTTTATTTGACTTTTGTTAATTATGACAGACAGATTCAGATTCATCTTTCTGCACGTGGATATCCAGTTTTTCCAAAATCATTTGCTAAAGAGATTTTCCTTTTTCTTTTCCCACCGGAATAACTGGTACCCTTTGTCAAAGATGAGTTGGCTGAATGTTTGGGGGTTCATTTCTGTAGTCTCTACTCTGTTCCATTGGTTCTCACGTCTGTTTTTGTGTCAATACCATGCTGTTTCGATTATCACAGCTTTGTAGTATATTTTGGGGTCAGGAAGTGAGATGCCACCTACTCCAGTCTTCTTGCACAGGATGGCTTTGACAAAAACAGGGTCTTTTATGGTTCCAGATACATTCTACAATTGTCTTTTCTAGATCTGTGAAGAATGTCTCTTGTAATTTTATAGAGATTGCATTAAACATGCAGATTAATTTGGGTAGGATTGCCATTTTGATTAAATTGATTTTACCAATCCAGGAACATAGGATATCCTTCCACTTTTTAGTGTCCTTTTCAATTTCCTTTTTAAGGTTTTCATAGTTTTTCTTGTGGAGGTTCTTTGACTTCCTTGGTTAGTTTTATTCCTAAATATCTTGTGCTTCTTGAGGCTATGGTAAATGGAATTACTTTCTTCAGTTCTGTCTCTGTCTGCTTGTTGTTTGTGTATAGAAATGCTATAGATTTTTGTAAGTTAATTTTGTATCCTGCCACTTTACTATATACATTTATTACTTCAAGAAGATTTTTGGTGGATACTATTGGGTCTTCCATGTATGCAATCATGTCATCTACAGAGATAATTTCACCTCTTCTTTCCCTATTGGGATGCCTTTTATTTCCTTCTCCTGTCTGATCACTTTGGCTAGAACTTCCAGTACTATATTTAATAGGAGCACAGAAAGTGGGCAGCCTTGTCTTGTACCAGTTTTTAGTGGAAAAGCTTTCAGCTTTTCTCCATTCACTACAATGTTAACTGTAGTTTTTTCATAAATGACTTTTATTATGCTGAGAAATGGTCCTTCTGTGCCAATTTTACTGAGTCTTGATCACAATGGCATGTTGTATTTTGTCAAATGGTTTTTCCACATCAATTAAAATGATCATATGGTTTTTAATTTTCTTTCTGTTAATATGGTGTATTACATTTATGGTTTTGCATATGTTGAACCATCCTCACATCCCTGGAATAAAGCCTACCTGGTGTGGTGAATAACCTTTTTTATATGCTGTTGAATACAATTAGCAAGTATCTTGTTGAGGATTTTTGCATCTATATTCATCAGGGATATAAGTATGTAGTTTTCCTTTTTTGTCGTATCCTTATTCTTTTGGGGAATGAGGGTTCTGGAGGCTTCACAGAATGAATGTGGAAGGTTTCCTTCCTTTTGGATCTTGAGAAACAGTGTGGGTAGAATGGGGATTACCTCTTCTTTAAAAGTTTTGTAAAATTCGGCAGTGAAGCCATCAGGGCCTGGACTTTTCTTTGGTGGGAGGTTATTTATTACTGACTCAATCTCATTGTTTATTATAGGTCTATCCAGGCTTCTATGTAATCTTGAGCCAATCTTGGTAGATTGTATGTGTCCAGGAATTTGTACATCACATCCAGGTTTTAGTCTTTGTTGGCATAGCGTTGCTCATAGTATCTTCTAACAATGTTTTGTATTTCTACTATGTCTGTTGTAATGTTGCCTGATTCGTTATGAATTTCACTTATCTGGTTCCTTTCTTCTTAATTGGTCTGGCTAATAGTGTTTCAATCTTGTGTATATTTTCAGAGAACCAGCTTTTGCTTTCATTTATTTTCTGTATAGTTCACTTACCTTATATTTCATTTATTTATACTCGAATCTTTTCTCCTGGAGTATTTTGAATTTTTTGCTGTTGCTTTTCCAATTATCTGAGTCATGATGTTAGGCGATCCATTTGCCTTCTCTCCATCTTCTTCTTATGTGCACTAATTGCTATGACTTTCCTTCTTATGACTGCTTTTGCAGTGTCCTAAAGATTATAGAAATTTGTGTCCTCATTGTCATTGGTTTCCATGAATCTGTTGATTTTAGTCTTAATTTCTTCAGTAGTTGTGTATTTATTCAGGAGCAGGATATTTAGTCTCCAAGTATTTGTGTATTTTTGAGGATTTCTCTTGAAATTAAAATCAATTTTAGTTACATCATGGTCAGAGAAGATGCTGATATAGTTTTTATGCATTTGAATCTGTAGAGGCTTGCTTGTGCCCTATCAATCTTCGAAAAGATTCCATGTGGGGGGAAGAAAAAGTTCTATCTAGTGGTTTTTGGGTGGAAAGTTCTATAGATGTCTGTTAAGTCCATTTGATTTATAGTATCATTTAGATCCTTTATCTCTTTATTTATTTTTTGTCTAAATGATCTGTCCAATGGAGATAGTGGGGTGTTGAGGTCTCCAACAACTAGTGTGTTGCAGTCTATCTCTCCTTTTAGATCTAACAGTCTTTCCTTCACATATTTGGGTGTATTAGGTGCATAGACATTTATTAGTGTTATATCTTTTTGATGGATTAACCCTTTTACTACAATATAGTGTCCTTTGTCACTTAGAACAATTTTTGTTTTAAAGCCTATCTTGTCAGAAATTAGTATCACTACTCCAGTTTTTTGTTGTTGTTGTTGTTGTTCCTTTTGCATGGAATATCTTTTTCCATCCCTTCACTTTTAGTCTATGTGTGTTTTTATCCATGAGATGCGTTTCTTGTAGGCAACAGATAGAGGATTTCTGTTTGTTGTTGCTGTTGTTGTTGTTTTGTTTGTTTGGGTTTTTTTTAATCGATTCAGACAGTCTGTGTCTCTTGATAGGAGAATTTAATCCAATAACATTCAATTTTATTATCAATATGTCTGGATTTGTCCTTACCTTTAAGTTGGCCATTGTCTTGATTGTCTTTCATTTCCTTATTTCTGGCTGTTTATTCCTAGTTTTCCTGGAACAGGACACTCTTCACAGTTGCTTGAAGAGCTACTCTGGTGTTGGCAAATTCTTTCAGGTTTTGTTTGAGAAAATTTTAATCTCTTTTTCCCATATGAAGGATAATCTCCCTGGATATAATAATCTTGGTTGAAACTGTTTTTGTCATAACACTTTCAGTATGTCTTCCCATTCTTTGCTTGCTTGCATTATTTCTGTTGAAAGGTCTGCAGTTAGCCTGATGGGATGACCTTTGTAAGTCACTTCTCTTTTCTCTCTTGCCAATTTTAGTATCTTTGTATTTGGCCAATATAGCTAAGATGTGCCTTGGGAATGGTCTTCTTGGGTTGATTCTATTCTGAGTCCTTTGTATTTCTTGGGTCTGGATGTGTGAGTGCTTCTCTAGACTTGGGAATTTTTCTTCCAGAATTTCATGGAGTAGGTTTTCTATGCCCTTATTAGTTTCTTCACCTTCTGGGATACCAGTTATTCAGATGTTTGGACATTTAATGGAATCTAATATTTCTCATATATTATCCTCATGTTTTTATTTTTATATTTTCTATATCTTTTTGGTGTTTTTTCCCTAGGTCAGAGGTTTGATCTTCTACATCATAGATTTGATCTTCAGCATGTTCTAATCAACTTTTAATACTTTTGAGAGAGTTTTTGACTTCCTGTATTACAGACTTCATCTCTAACAGTTCCATCTGATTCTTTCTTAGAGTGTCCATTTCTTCTTTCATATCGCTGAATTTCCTAATCTCCTGTAGCTCATTGTCTCTTTTCTGTTCCAGCTCATATAATTTTGTCACCGTGAATATTCTAAATTCTTTCTCTGATGGTAATAGCTTCTGTATTTTTTAAAAGATGGAGGGGAGTTATGGTGTTCTTTTGATGGAGACATATTTCCTTGTTTATTCAGACCTGAGGCTCTTCTTTTATTTCTAGCCATAGGGAGAGGTATTCACTTTTGGGTACCTTTTTGGAGAATGTTTCTTTGGGAATAAATGTACTTCCCTTTTATTGTGGACTGATATGTGCTGAAGTTTCTCTTCTGCTCTGTTTTGCAATGTGGTCTGCACAGGAGGAGTCTTCTATTCAGGAGTCTGAAGAGCAGTCTCCTTTTTTGCAGGTGGTTATGTAAAAGGGAAGATCCCAGGGAGCCTTACAATACCAGGGTATTTGGAAACTGTGATTCTAGACCTGTTTAGCCCCTTATGGAGCATAGAGGATAAGCAGGAGATGATAATATAAGACAGAGAGAAAAGAGTATGAAAAAGAAGAACAAAAGAGTGATTTCACCAGAGATCTAGAGATGGAAATGGGCTCTGCTGGAGAGCTGGGGGAAGTCCTTGCTGACAGAGAGAGAAGATTGCTGGGGTTGGGGCAGATGAAGCTGGAGCTGGGGCCAGAGTTCTGTATTTAAAGAGTCTTGTAATTTTTGCTTTTTAAAAATTTGTAATTTTTTTTGTTATTTACAAAGCTCTCATACATTTGTCAAAGTTTTAATCTACTGACACATAATTTTAACTTAAATTTACTTTTTAAAGGGGGGTTTAAATTTTATCAAATAATAACTATTTTCTTTGAAATTTAAGACTAAATTGTTATCAAATAATGTATTTAGGGTTGGAGTAGCATAATTTATATTTATAGATTCTTCAGTTATGTTCTCTTATGTCCTATACTTGCGACTACCATTCAAAAATATGTGACAAATCTCAAGTTTTTTTTATAAGAATTAAAATGTTTAAGGAAGAAGTTGCCTGAGTTTCCATCTTTTATGATACTACTCTTGGGAGCTATTTTGCAAGCTATGCCCACATAAGCTATCCTTAAGCAAATCTTCATTCCAGCATCGCCTAATGCATCAACATTACTCCTGCTGATAATGGCTTTTTTGTTTGTTCTTAAACAGAGGCAGTCTGAAAGATCCAGAAGAAAACATATAAAATATTGTCACTGTAATATTGGTGATAACAATTACAAAATAGTCACATGTTACAGGTGTGGTCAACATATTTGAATTATGGACCCTGTCACTAAAGTGGAAAATTGTAGCTAACAGATAAACAACTAATAAATTTATAATTATTTGACTCTACATGAAGATATACTGAATTTGTTATCCATACTCTGGATATACTGAAAGTATCATGTGGAATGGAAAAAAAAGGGACATATACCTAAGAAATTTAATAGGTATGCTACTTTCTGTGAATATCCTGTCTGAGGCAATCATTCAGCATAATAAAATGATGGAATAGAGATGCTTTGCAAAATTTATGAGCACATTAACACTGTATTTTTCTATATGCCAAAATATTGTCTTGCTAATGTTATTCATGTATGAGAACAGGAATATAAAGATAAACTTAATACTTATCCCACTTTTAAATATGTAAAATATAATATGGCTAAGTGAGTAACAGTAACAAACAACCAATAACACAATAAGGTCGAATAATCTGAAAACCCAAAGCAGCCTGGATTCTATAAGTGGAATACATGGGAAGCCTTCTTCCTAATAAGCTGACATGTATATTCAACAGTATCTCTATTCTTAGTGGTTTCTATATTTATTCAATAATAATATGTTTATAAGTCTATACAGATGAGTTAAGTAAAACAATGTAATTGAGATAGTTCATACAGACCCAAAGCCTAAATTCATTCAGAAAGAAAACAATGGGAAAAAATCATGCATTTTCCATTTGAGCAATGGGTGGTTTAAATGGTATTTTCATGAATGTAGACATAAATATTGCATTTTTATATAGGGAAACTCTTGTAGAGCCTCTTTTCTGTAGTAGCTGGATTGCTGCAAATTTTTTTGCACAGTTTAAGTAAGTCTGGTGAGGTGTATGTTTTATTTTGTTTTGTTTTCAGTTGGCTTTATATATCCATGTAATTAAATAAATGCAGGTAAGTTTTTCAAAGCCTATGGGATTTGAGGAAAGTTACCAGATACAGAATGACTTTATTAGAATTTTTTTCTTTGTCTGTTACTCTTTCATAGGGAATTTTACTGCTGAAATTCCATTTAAATTACATTCATTAAAAGAGAAAGTGTACACTACCTGGTTATTTAAGTATTTGTCTAGCCCATGTAGATACAAATATATTTTACAGTAAAGATGAGTCTGTTTTATGTCATTCCAATTCATTTTTAATAACTAGGATTAGCCGTGGTAGCACAGTGGTAACATGATGTTCTACAATCTGAAGTTGAATGGGAGGGTCGTGGGTTTGTGTCCCCAGGTCTCCCAGTACACATGTGCTTGCCCATGATCCTGGCTGACTATGGACATGGGCACATCGAAGAATGAAAATCGCGTTGTGGTGCCTGACTCACTCTTTCTCTGAATAAATAAATATATAAACTTTAAAAAAAAAAAGCTCAGATACTTTAATCACTTGAATTATTTTCTATTGTTTGCCTTTTACAGTAAAAAAAAAAAAATAAGGAAAAAAAGAAAGAACCAAATAAAGACATAAAACCACCCATTTTGTCAATCAAGGAGTCAGAAAAATGAATAAATTTAAATGATGTTTTTCTGGGTTTTATTACTACTGACAATCAGATTTGCTCATGAATTCTGCCTCTACTTTAACGTAAAGATCAGCAGTTTATGCGTTGAAACCAATTCAAAGGTGATTTTTCTCTGTGACGCTTTGTATAATTTTTTTCCTGCTTAAAATGTTTTTCTCTTTTCAAAGGCACAGCCTTCAATTTAAAACCCATACATATTCTATTACCAAAAGAAATGCACAGACTTTATGACAAAATTGGTTGAAAAGTAAAAAAAAGTTTATCATGAAGCTACTCAACAGCCTAAAAGCAGAACAACAATAAATGTCGAGCTGAAATCACAAGGCTGATTCTTCATATCTTTACATTTTCTTTTCTCATTTTCTAAAAACAGAGCAGAATAAATGAAATGCACAAAGTTTTAAGTAACAATCATCTTATCTTAATATTATATTTTTCTACTGGTTACCCATTTGGAATTTTGCTTTGGTTTCCTTCATGGCACAAATTACTTATGCTTTCTTCTCTTTTTTTAATTTTTTTGGGGGAGGTTTTTGCTGTAGGGCGTGTGCACAAGCCAGATAGACAGAGAGACATAGAGAGACAGAAAGCGAGAAATCACCCCCCAGGAGGAATGCTCACGCCGCAAACCCTTCTCCTCCATTCTCCTTTTGGGATCTTGGGCACGCACACACACGCGCTCGGCGTGAGTTTAAGCTGCCAGGTCCAGGACTCAAACCGCGGTCGACTACATGGGAGTCCAGCGACATAGCCATTGCACTAACTGCTGGTCCCTTTATGCTTTCTTCTTCAGAAGGATATTTTCTAATTAGTTTTCTTAAAACCTTTAAATAGTTTCTAAATAATAAAAAAATTGAACTGTACAAAACCTATAAAAGTTTCCTGTTCTTTTGATAGGAAATAGTAACTGATTAGACAGTGTTTCTGAGATAAATTATTAAAGGTTACATATCAATGATATTTCATCTCTATGAAAAGCATTATAGCTTTTGTAAAGTGGACTAATCCAAGCAGTCAACTAAGTAACAATGTAGTAAAAAAGCCCCAAAACATTAATTAGGTTAAGTTCCAAAGTCATTAAAGAAAAATAATCAATAATTTAGACTATACTATGAAAAAGAAAACAAAACAATTTTTTCTTTGTGAATTTTATACTATAGTAGAAAGCTGCTTTTTGTTTGTTTTTTTGTTTTTTATATAGAGACCATAGTTTAGTCTATTTTTAACAGCCACCATGCCATGAATTCATAGGAAATAGGTTCCAAAAGCTCAGGCTTCTTTCCATTGTTTCTCACAAAGTGTGCTTCTCTGGGTGGAGCAGAGTGGTGCTTCGCTTAAACCCAGGTATCTTTCTCTTTGAGTTCCTCCTTTCTCTGGTCATTTTCCTTCACACTTTTAGGAAGCTATCTCTGCTCTTAGAACATTTAATATGTTCGGTACACACATTAATTCTCTCTAGGCAAGAATCTCGCCCTTAACTTTTTGTTCACAGCAGTTCCAACAGCATGCTGGGCAACACTGTGGACTCTTCCAGTTTTACCATGTAACATTTGTGGGGTTGGGACCAGCAGTTAGCCTAATGGCTTTGTCACTGGACTCCCATGTAGTCAACCGTGGTTCAAGTCCTGGACCCGGTGGCTTAAACTCACGCCGGGCACGTGTGCGTGCGTGCCCAAGATCCCGAGAGGAGAATGGAGGAGAAGGGATTGAGACATGGCCATTCCCCCTGGGGGGTGATTTCTCGCTTTCTGTCTGCTCTGTCCTTCTGGCGAGCACACATGCCCTATAGCAAAAACCTCTCAAAAAAAACAAACAAACAAAACATTTGTCGGGCATTCCTTTTTGAGCAGTGCCTATGACTATATTACTTTTCTTGGAGATTCGCATGTATGTTGCCAAAGGGTCCACTCTATGTTTTCTAAAAGGCCTATAGAACATATATCTGGAGCCTTGCCTCTTTCCCTTTGTGTTCATCATTTTGATGCATTACTGGGAGATGGCAGTTCTAGCCAAAAGGTGAGAGTTTTATTTAGTCAAGGTTTTCCAGCTATTTCTGGAATGAAGGAGGGGAAAAAGTTATATTTATATTTTAGTAATTTTTTAAAATAAATTTTATAATATATTTTGAATTATTTTTCTTTTCTTATTACTAGTACCATTTATAAATTTTTGCTATATGTCACATGCATTCACCAGAAAGAAAGAGAAAGTGAAAAAGAAGCCACCGTATCTGGGACTTGAATCATAGTCAGCCATGTGGATATCCAGCACCCCAACACTGTGCCACCTGCTGGCCTATTTTTGTGGGTTTTTTTGCAGCTTAGTTTAAAATAAAAATAAATCTTGAGCCAATCATTCACTTAATTATTATATTCTGTCAATGGTATATCCAAAATTCATTGCAGACCAGTTTTTCCATTGTTTTTGTTTTCCAAGCCAAACCATATCCAGCTTTATTAAAGAAAATTTTCACAAGCAATCATGCTATTTCAGGCAGGAAATGGACAATCATTAACAGTACACAATTTTCAAATTCCCTTCTTCAATGGACTACCAAAATCAGAAAACCATTATAAAAGCCAATGAAGTCTTCATTTGATTCTATGAACAGGAAAAGTTTAAAGGGTTGATATTTGACATTCAGCATCTTGTTTAACAATAATTCTTTCACAATCCTCCCCTGACTTTCCAGAAACAAAAATAGTAGAATTCTCAACCTGGAGATCCAACAACATAGAACATTTTATATATTGCTGCTCTTTTGATAGATGCCATCTCAATGTAATTGGAAAGTCCAGATGGACCAACACACTGGTAACCATTTTTTTTGTGGTCCGGTCCCAAAAGGTCTCCAGTTTTAGGGAGTTGGGTCTATGATTAAGGTAGAGAGGAAGAGGACGTAAAAACAAATTATAAGTTTTCCAAACCACAAGACATCTGTGTCAAGGTGGTTATGCATGCCATCATCAGAGAATCCCTCCTCCAGGAGCCAAGAAGTCTCTCAAAACTATTATGGAGGTGAAAGATGTCCCAGAATCCAGCTTTGGAGACATTCTATTAGTGACAAGTACCCCTTCCCCCCAAAAAAACAATGAAGAGTTCCATGTGCCAACAACATAGCTTAAAAAATAAAGTAAAACAAAAATCTGCATTTTTTTATAAAACTTGATAAAAAGTAGTATTTCAAGCTGTACATGCACCAGAAATACAGTTATCAAAAATGCACACAGTTAGGTGGCTCTGTTGCGCAATGGATAGCGCATTGGACTTCTAAAAATGCACACAGTTCACATGCATTTCCAGTAGCTTCAGCTCTCTGTGCCTGGTCTTTTTTGGCATCTCCCTCTTCTGCAAGTCTATTCTCATCCTTGCCAGAATCAGCTTTTCCCTTTTTTCTTTTGGGAAACTTCTCTCCCTTCTTTACAGGGGCCTTTTTAGGCCTGGGCTCTGGCTTAGGAGCAGCAAGTTTCACAGACAACCTTGCAGATCTTCTCTGTGGTTTGTCTATCACTGTGGTTTTATCTCCCTTAGCATCCCCTTCAGCCTTTCTCTTGGGCATGGTGGTGACAATGGCCAGACGTAGGCCCTGGTCACAAGTGGTGTAGCAGTCCACAGAGTTTGACTGATCCAGAGGGTGTTCTTGCCTCTTATTCTTCACACTGCTTGTAGACTGTTTTTTAATTTGCACATACTTGGTGCTTCATAATTTATGCAATTAACTAATGGTTTAGTAATAAGGCACCATTATGATCAACATTATCTATATGGCATGCTAATTGGATAACCTTGTAAGTTTGCTAAAATGTGCTTTTTGTGTGTGTATGAAATAATGTGGCATATTTTTGGCTTTAATATTTGAATAATAAGAATCCATATCTAAGTCTAAAATGCTTATTTAAATGTAACCATGGTGATTTGGCCATGATTTGAAAAAATGTCTTTAAGGGACCAGCAGTTAGCGTAATGGCTATGTCGCTAAACTCCCATGTAGCTGACCACGGTTCAAGTCCCGGACCCAGTGGCTTAAACTCACGCCAGGCGCACGTGAGTGTGTGCCCAGGATCCCAAGAGGAGAATGGTGGAGAATGGATTGCAGTGTGGCCATCCCCCATGGGAGGTAATTTCTTGCTTTCTATCTGTCCGTCTCTCTCTGTCTTTCTGGTGAGTGCACATATCCTACAGCAAAAAACTCTCCAAAAAAATAATAATAATGTCTTTGCATGTATATTGTACAGGTATTTTCATTTGCAACAAATCCTTCCCAACTTATATCGCCAATAGAAAAAGACCAAATGGTATATTTTTGTTTTAGTATAGATATAGATTAAAAATAAGACTTTTATTTTTACAATATGATTGAAAAATGTTTGGCTTTTTCTCATGTCATAAGAAATACTCAAAAGAACAGGACCTTTGATAGAAGTTGAATTGAAATCAAATAACATAGTTTCTGGTCCTATAACTTTGAGCTTAAGTTGTTAAATTATGTTTTGACTCATCCATAAAATTAGACTTATAGGGAACACTATTATAAGACATAAGTATTAAATTTCTATGTAAAATGCTCATAGGATGTCTAACCAGGTAAAGATATTAAAAAATTCTTTTTTTCTTTTATAAGAATGTTGAAATTTTAAGAAATGTTCTTATTCAAAATGTGTTCCTACTGCAAATATGTTCCAAGAGAACTAAAACTGTCTCTAGGGCAGGTTTTTTTTTATGTATGTTTTCCTCAATATTTCCATATCCTTTCCTTAATAACAATGATAGAGCTTAGCATAGCATCCTATGGGTGAACAAATGAATGTTGACAACTGAATTTCTATTTCTATTAATAGTGGGAGCAACTAAAACTTTAGAATTAATGTGTATCTCCACTAGCACATGGTTTATTCATAAGCTTATGGGAGAGAGAAAAGTACTTGTTACAGCCAGTTAAATTAGGTATTTTACAATGACATTTCTGTTTTTATTTAGTTAGTTAAGTTTGCTATAGGGAATGTGCACTCACCAGAGAGAGATAGACAGTGAGAGGGAAAGTGAGAAATTGCACTGGAGAGGGAATGGCCATGCCACAATCCTTTCCCTTTCATTCTCCTATCAGGATTTTGAGCATGTACACACACACACACACACCCAAAATCCCTGGAGGAGAAGGAATTATAGAATAGCCATTTTCCATGGGAGTGATTTTTACCTTTCCTTCTCACTCTCTCTCAGGTGAGCACACATGTCCTATTGTAAAAACCTTTAAAAAAAAAAAAGTAGAGTAAATATGAGCAAAACTGATGGGACTTTTCACAAAGGACCTAGTAACTCAATATTATCATTGTAGTGGTGAAAAGAAAAAAGTAACTAACTCATTTGTCTCTTAAATGACGCTACTATAATATCCATCTTATTCTGAATCTAAAATATGCCAATCATAAAAAGTTAGAAAAGAATGTACTAAAACATGGTACAGAATTTGCGTCACTCACATGCACCCAGCATGTTTTCAGGACACGGGGTCTAGGACTTGAGTCATGCAGTCAGCCATATGGGATCCAGCTGCCTTACCTCTATGCTACCTGCTGGCCTGAAATGTTATTTTTAAAAATATGTATTTACTAGCTGGCATATTAGTTAAGTGGTGCAAAATTTGGCTTTGAAATTTTAAAAGTAACTTTATTCCTACTTGAAGATTCTAGATAAATTACTTTACATAGTATTATTCTTAAAAATGAAGAAAATGTCTATTTTACTATCTATTAGAAAGATGTATACAGCAGAGGTAAGAAACATCAACATAATTTTAAGTCTCTAGGATCAAAGACAAGTAATATTAACATTAATCCTTTTTTTTTTTTTTTTTTTTTTTTTTTTTGGAGAGGTTTTTGCTACAGGGTGCGTGCGCTCACCACACAGACAGAGAGAGACAGAGAGAAAGAAAATGAGAACACTCCCCCCCCCCGGTAGGGATGGCCACACCACAATCCCTTCTCCTCCACTCTCCTCTCAGGATCTTGGACACGCACACACACGCCCCCAGCGTGAGTTTAAGCCACCGGGTTCGGGACTCGAACCACAGTTGACTACATGGGAGTCCAGCAACATAGCCATTACGCCAACTCTTGATCCCAACATTAATCCTTTTTAAGAAATTCAAGAAATGAAATTTTATGTACAATGCTTAAAGAAAGGCTAACACAGGGTTTGAACTTGTGCCTTAACATGGGACATGTGGAAATATGACCCTGAATTTGCTATTGTACAACTATGGCATATAGTAATTTTAGACAAATTTGGAACGTTACCTCTATCCCATGATGCATGAAACATCTTAATGGTTTACTGTGAAACCCCTAATTCACAAGATACAAATTCATCAGATGGGCTATAACTTGGCTACATGCAGCAAACCTTAAAAACAAGAAACAGAAGTAATAGGGGCCCACAGAAGGTATGGAGGTTAAGTCACAGGATTCTCCTATGGTTGGCTATGCAATTTAAGTCCTGGATATAGAAGCTTGAAAATCATTCTGGGCACGTGAGCATGCCCAAAATCTCAAGAGACAGCAGAAAAAAAGGATCATGATGTGGCCATCACCTCCTGGGGCTGGTTTCCTGTCTATCTCACTCTTTCTCTGGTGACCATACACACCTACAGCAAAAAATAAATAAATAAATAAATAAATAAATAAATAAAAATCTAAAAACAAAAACAAACAAAAAGGAATGGAGGTACTAGACTTCCTGTTTTGATGTGGTTCATACCTTTTAAATCTCATTTCTTGAAACCTACAAAACCAAAAGTGAAAGTAAAATGAAATAAAAATTAACTCAAAGCAGGTCATAAGTCTAAGTAGAAAATACAAAACTGCTAGAAGATCATAGAAAAGAATCTAGGTAACCCAGGGCATGTGATGACTTTTTAGAAACCAATAACATGATCTATGAAAGAAAGAATTGATAAGCTGAACTTCACTACCTTTAAATCATCTGCTTTGCAAAACAAAACAAAATTTTAATTCAATAGAATTAAAAAACGTATCCTTTTACCAACATCCATTAACATCTCCCACTCCATGGAAAACACTATTCTATTTCTGCTAGGTTTTGACTATGTCCCCTTAAAAATAATGTGTTGAAACTTGGTGAATCATTATAATGGTGTAGAAAGGAAGGAAACTTAATTCAATTATGTTAACTATTGAGACCTTTGGGAGTTGATTTAAATGGATGAGGTCATCAGCGTGGTACCCCTGTGATTGGTTCCCAGTAGCCTTATAAGGAACACAATGAAACACTCAGACACAGACGCGCATGTTTTTGCTATGTCTCACAATGTTATGCCCCATGCCACCATGAGACTCTGCATAGAGTTCGCTACCAACAAGGGACCCTCACCAGTTGTGGACCCTTGGCCATGGATCTCCAAAACCATGAGCCAAATAATCCTCTTTTCTTTGTAATTATACAACCTTAGTTAATTCAGTTATTAAGCAACAGAGAGTGAAGTAAAACAGCCTCTGTTGAGTTCAAATTTTTAGGTTCATTTATAAATGAGATCATGTGACTTGTTTATTTTGACAAGGTAGTAAAATATGTTTCTCTTTTTAAGGCTGAATAATATTTCACTGTGCATGTGTGTATCACACTTTTATCCATTCATCCATTGATGAACACAAAAGTTGATTCCATATTTTGACTATTGTGGATACTGCTGCAATGAACAAAAGAATACAGACATATCTTTGACATATCAATTTATTTTTCTTAAGGTAAATGCCCAGAAGTGGGATTGCTATATCATATGGTATTTCTATTTAAGTTTTTCATGAACCTTCATACTGTTTTCCATAAAAGTCCTACAGTAGGATGGCAATGGTTAAAAATACTGTACTGCATACAATTAAATTGAAAGAAGACTTTAAATGTTCTTTCCTAAAAAGGAAAGAAAGTAAGTGAGATTATGGATAGGTTAGTTTGATTTAATTAGTTTACAATATATACATATATACAAATGTTATGTGCCATAAATAAATGCAACTTTTTTAGTTGTCAATTAAACCTTAATAAAACTGAAAATAAAAGAATGAGAAGGTAAACCACAAACTAGATGAAAATATTTGCAAAGGTTATATCAGGTAAAAAAAAAAAAAAAACATTATCCAAAATATAAAAAGAACTCTCAAAACTCAGTAGTAAGAAAATAAATAACACAGTTTTAAAATAGGTAAACACATGAACAGATCCATCAGGAAAAGAAGGTACTCAGATAGCCAATAAGCTTACAAAAAGATGTTCCACATTATATACCATTAAGGAAATGTAAATTAATACAATGAGATGCCACTACACTAACATGTGAACAACATCCAAAGCTGGCAAGTATGTATAAAAATGGAAAAGCTCATTCATTGCTGGTTGGAATGCAAAATGGTAATGCCATTTTAGAAACAGTTGGGCAGTTTCTTTCACAATTAAACATATAATTGCCATATAAACAATTGAACTTCCTGGTATTTATTTAAATGAGTTAGAAACTTACAGCCACACAAAAACTTGCACATGCATGTTTATAATGGCTTTATTAATCACTGCCAAAACTTAGAAATAACCAACATGTCCTTCAGTAGGTGAATGGTCAAACTATAGTACATCCAGACAAGGGAATATTATAAAACTGTGCAAACAGCAGTTGGACCAGTGGTGGCTGAGAATTAGAAAGGAAGGATGAGCAGGCAGGGCACAGAGGACGTTTTGTTCCGTGAAACTGTGGTGTGATAAGAGATGGTGATAACACATTATACATTTGTTTGGAGCCACAGATTGTATAACACCTAGAGTCAATCCTAATGTAGACTATGGGCTTTGGGTGAGAATGATGTGTCAATGTAAGTGCATCGTCTGTCATAATGATGTGGTGTTGGTGTTGTGGGAGCCTATGCATGCGTGGTGGCAGGGAAAATCTCTGTACCTTCTGCTTTATTTTGTTGTGAGACTAAACTGCTCTACTAAATAAATTTTATTAAAAAAATTATATCTAATGCAATAAATGTTGTGGCGAGTCCTGGAGACGTCTCTTGAGATCATAGAAGACATTATCACTTAAAATCATTACACTGATGAGAACATACATGTTCTATGAATCTTTCCAACATCTGCATACTTAGGCTCAGTTGACACCGGAACAGTGGTTCTGTAGCAAGCAGACTGTTTTTAATGAAGTTGAGGGAACATAAAGAGCTCTGACTCGATACAAAAAAATTAAAAATAACACTTTCTGTGTCACAGCAAAAGGTGGAAAAAGTTCAAATGTTTGCCGACTTCTACATGTTTTGATGAACCAAAAGCTTTGTGTGATGTAAAAAAATTAGATTTACCAATAGATAATGTATACAATAGCAAGGAATGCCAAAGAGAAAATCATAGGAAAAAAGGGGGAAAAAAAATAAAAAACTACCCATAAGTGATTTTGAAACACTGAAAGCATTAACTAAGGGAGACTGAGAAGAGAACTTAAAGACTTTTTTAAAAACAAAATCTGGGGACCAGTAGTTACCGTAATGGCTATGTCACTGGACTCCCAAGTAGTAGACCGTGGTTCAAGTCCCAGACCTGGTGACTTAAACTCATGTCAGGCACGTGTGTGTGCGTTCCCAAGATCCCGAGAGAATAGAGGTGAAGGGATTGCGGCGTGGCCATCCCCCCGGGGGGTGATTTCTTGCTTTCTGGCTCTCTGTCTCTCTCTGTCTTTCTGTGAGCGCACATGCCCTATGGCAAAAACCTCTCAAAAAAAAAAAAAAAAAAAAAAAAAAAAAAAAAAAATCTGGCTCTAATTGCCAGCCCAATGCCCTTTTAGAAACCTGGAGAAAAATCTCATTCAATTGTGATATCACTCCATTGAAAACCTGTGTACTGATCTGCAATGAGGTTCAATATTCTCATTCAATCTATTAGGGGAAAAAAAAAAAAAGGAGTGTTTTTGTCTTTCTTCAAGTCAGTAAATGCTAATACCAGATGAATATAAGCATTAAGGAGTAAGTGCCCCCCGTCTTCCACAATGTTATGAAATGCAGCCCTGAAACACTAGAAATGCTAATGACAACAGCTTAGTATAGTACAATTGATTATATGATAATGAAAATAGATCCTCCCCTAATGTGTCACTTACTATGGTAGATACAGTAATTCAGAGAGCCCCTTCAACTTGCATGTCTTGGTTTGCAAGCTTACTTAATAACAAGAGAGCATCCAGATTTCAGCACTATTGGGTCATCAGGAAAGTCATGACACATTTTTGCATAGAAAAATACGTCATGACTTTCCTGATGACCAATAGATTCTTTTCTTGTTATGTCACATTAGGATTGTGGATGGTGAAGCTGACAGTTGTTGTGTTGGTTAAAGGTGCTAGACTCTCACATGACTGACAGCAGTTCAAGTCCCAGGCCTGGTGGCTTGCTTTCTCATTCTCTCTCTCTCACTCCCCCCTTGTTCAAATTAAAATAAACAAATAAATCAAGTTAAATAAAGTAATTAAAATAATTCATTAAACAATAGAATTGTGGATGGTAATAATTAAATCAGAAAAAGGAATATCTGAAAAGAGAATTTTTCAGCCTCAAGATAATATTTGAAAAGAGATCTTAAATTTATAAGAATTATTCTTGGGCCAGCCTCAGAGCCCAATGGTTGAAGGAACTGTACCCAACATGACTGACTGTGGTTCAACCCCTGGCTGGTAGTTTTAAAAACATGATAGGAGCAGAAGGCATACAGGCATCTCCATCTCTGCCTCTGCTGCCCTTTCTGGGTTCAGCTTCATGGCTGTGAAGCCCTCCAGCCAGGGTCCCCCCTTTCCAGTGCTAGTCAAGTAGGCAAAGTCTCTCTCTCCCTCTTGTTCTTTTCTGTCCCTTCTAACTTTTTTTCTCTTTTTAAAAAATAGTTTTCTGGCCCCCTTGTGCCTTTCCCTTGCTAATTTGCTCTTCCTCCCTCACCTAGGACAGAATCCTTGCAGGCATCTCCATCTTTGCTTCTGCTGCCCTTTTTGCACAGTACGTTTTCCATTTTTAATTCAATTTTATTTTTTGTGACATGATTTCTCCTCTGCTAGAAGTTCTGAAAGGAGTACTACACCAAGGAAACTAATAACAGACAGACAGACAGCAATAAGAGTACAAAAAAATAACTGAGAATATGACCAACTTAATGGTAGGGACCAGTCTGGAAATATTGATAATAATGTTGAATGTTAATGTATTAAATTCTCTGATCAAGAAGCCAAAAAGCATATGAAAAAAATGTTCAACATCCCTCAGTGTAAGGGAGATACAGATCGAAACTACAATGAGATACCACCTAACCTCAGTCAGAATGGCCAAGATTTAAAATAATAATAATAATAATAATAATAATAATAATAATAAATGCTTTCAGGGATATGGTGAAACGGGAACACTCCTACATTGTTGGTGGGAATGTAAATTAGCCCAGACACCGTGGTGAACAACATGGGGGCTCTTCAAAGAGCTTCAAATAGAACTACCATATGATTCAGCAATTCCACTCTTGTGTATCTACGCAAATGACAGGAGAGCACTCAGTCAGAAAGTTCTTGCACAACTACATTTATTCTGGCATTATTCACGATTGCTAAGACATGGAACCACCCAAGTGTTCACAAACAGATGAATGGATTGAAAAAGTGTGGCACATATACTCCATGGAATGCTATTCCGCCATTAAAAAAAAAAAAAAAAAAAAAAAAAAAAACCAGCAAAGCCCTACCATTTGATAGAAAGTGGAAGAACAAACAATGAAGATTTTTTGCTGAATGAAGCAAGTCAGGCTATGAAATAGAGACATTGTATGTCTCCACTTAACATATATTGACTGTCTACATTCTATAGTAGAGACTGAAAAACTGGAGGACATAAAAGCATTGAAAGTTGTTACGGACACTGGGGACAAAATGGGAGGTGAGTGAGAGAGGAAAAGAGTGCAGGAAGGGAAGTTTGGGAAAAATGGGTAAGTATGACATTTGTGGGACATGATATGGTTTGTTGCTTGTTGATGATGTCATTTATAGAATTCTCAATTTGCCTCGTGTGTGGCATATCATGTTGTGTAAAATCTCTTTACAATCTAAATGATGTATAGTGAATGAATGTATAAATAATAATAAATTATATTAATAATTAAAAAGTTAGAAAAAAAACTGCTAGGAGCTTGTGCATGCCTCCCCGAAATCCCTATAGGATAGAAAAATGGAAAAGGCATTGCATCAATACCATGCCCCATTGAGGGATGCTATTTTCCTCTTCCTCTCTGTCTCCGGTGAGTGCATGCACTCTCTGGCAATTAATAAGACAAACAGAGACCAGCAGATTGTGCAGCAGTTATATCCCTTAACATCCACATCACCTGCTGGTCCCCTGATGGCTATTTTTTTTAAAGTAGAATAAATAAATAATGATCCAGCAGTTGGCCTGGTGATTAAAGTGCTGGACCCCCACATGGCTGACCACAGTTCAAGTCCTGGACCTTGAAAATCAGGTCAGCACATGTGTGTGCGTCCCCAAAATTCCAAAAGAAAAATGGAGCAGAAGGAACTGCAGTGTGACCATCCCCCACCCCTAGGAGTGATTTCTACCTTTCCATCTCACTGTCTCTCTCTGTCTCTCTGAGGTGAGCACATGCACCCTATGACAAAAACCTAAAGAAAAAAAAAAAAAGGTAGAGTAAATATGAACAAAACTGATAGACTTTTCACAAAAGACCTAGTAGCTCAATATTGTCGTTACAGTGGAGGGAAAAAAGTGCCTACCTCATTTGTCATTATTCCTAACAGATGCTACTATGATATTTATCCTAGTCTAAATCTCTAAAACAACATGAAAATCAGAAAAAGAAAAGAATGTACTAAAATGTGGTACAGAATTCACATTACCTACAAAAGATAAAAGTAAATTGTTACTATATCCCAAGCAACAGATGCAAAGAAGCATGCCCCTTATGAGTTGGGTGGGGTGAAGGTAGGAGAATGCTGTTTTTTGGGCTGTTGGACACAGGCTCTGATACACTGTTATCTCTACTAATGATACTGGGGACACTCTGGACAACCCCACATGAAACAGAATGACTTCAGAGACACAGAAGTAAAGGCATTTGGCTAAGAAGACAATATATTGTGGGGCAGGATGGTCTTTATTTATTAACACATCTATTATTGGATGTGTGAATGGCAGACATATAAATAATCAGCTTGAGGTCTATGTTAAATGCTTTTTAAAATACAAGATTCACAGAAGGCAGTATAAAATTAAACTTTCACTAAAGATATCAAGGAAGTGGCTTTGCAGATGCTACTACTTGAGTTGCTTTGCCACTAGTCATGATCAACCTCACTGTATTCTTCAACACTGCTGTTGACAGCAAGCCCTTGGCAGTGTCTTCCTTGAACTATATGTAACGTTCCAATCACAGAAGAAAACTTTCATACTTTGAGCACAGGGAGAAAGGATTTTGTTATAAGGGTTCCTGCTTTCACAGAATTATTCCGGTGTCTATGTGCCAGGGTGAACTTCACACACCATAATGGTACTGGTGGCAAGTCCATCTACAGGGAAAAATTCGATGATGAGAACTTCATCCTGAAACGTACAGGTCCTACATCTTGTCCATGGCAAATGCTGGACCCAACCACAAATGGTTCCCAGGTTTCCATCTGCACTGCCAAGCCTGAATGGTTGGATAGCAAGAATGTGGTCTTTGGCAAGGTGAAAGAGGGCATGAATATCAAGGAAGCCATGGATCATTATGGGTCCAAGAATGGTAAAACCAGCAAGAAGATCACCATGGTTCACTGTAGACAATTCTAATGAATTTGACTTGCTTTTTTCCTTAACCAACAGATCCTTCCTTCTGTAGCTCAGGAGAGTTCCTTTCCACCCCATCTGCTCCCTTGTCCTATAACCTGTGCTCTTGCTAGTTCTTTGGGGTCCATAGTTTTCTTATTCCCCTCCAAATCTAGCTGAATTGCAAAGTTAAGCTTATGATTATGAGATAAAAACTAAATAACAATAAAAAATTAAAGAGAAAGAAAGGAAGCAGGGCTATTAATATCAACTAATTCTCAATATTTTAATCTGGTCATCAACTGGAACTCTAAGTACGTTCGTAGATTTTAAAAGAATAACAATTAAGACTGCTGAATTCTTTTAAGAAAAGGTAGCAATAAAATAAATCTTTAAGCTAAGGAAAAAAACAATAACTAAACTTATATTTCTATATTCAGAAAAGACATCGTTCAAAAATAAAGATTGAATTAAGACATTTTCAGACAAGATCTAAAAGAAACTATGGGGGCAGCTCTAACCAAAAAGAAATACTAAATGGGAGTTCTTTAGGCAGAAAAATAAACATCTCAGAGAGAAACATAAAAAAGAGAAAAATAATGGAAAATATCAGACACAGTAAATATATAGGAAAATATACATAAATGTTGACTAGAAAAATAATATTAATATCTGATGGGGCTCTAAATATATGGAGAATTAAAATTCATGGTTCATTTATGGCAGAACATCTTAGCCAACTAGGCATAAAAAGGAACTTTCTTATTATAATTTGATACATGATTTCAGATGTTTCAAAATATGCAAATTCTCCCCAAATTAATCTCTAATAATGCCAAACAAAATTCCAAACAATATATTTGTTTTTATGAAAATTTTAAGACTAGTTTTAAATCTATATGTAAATACGAAAGGCCAAGAATACACAAAGCTTTGGAGAAGAATAAGGCTGGAAGACCTATGCTGCTTCTTTTGAAACCTATTATAAAATGATAGCACAGTGTGGAATTGGTAAACAAGAAAACGGAAGAGGAAAAATGTTTTTCATCACAATTAACTAATAAATAATCAAACAAGAAGAAGGCCAGTTGGTGGTGTGGTGGTAAAGGCAACTGGTTACTACATGGCCAACAGCAGTTTTAATCCTGTACCTGGAGGCTTAAAAACCACATGGGACACAATTGCATACCTGCCCAAAATCCTGAAAGGAGACAGAAATGGAGGACTTTGCTAAGACCATTCCTCCCCACTGGAGTGGACGTGCTCTCTTGCTTTCTCTCTCTCCCACTTTCTCTCTCTCTCTTTCTCTCTCTCTCTCTGGGAAGTGCACATGCCCTCTGGCAAATTTTTTGAATCTAATAATAATAAGAAGAAAGTTACTGTAGGGCATTGATGAATAATGATCTTTAAGATTTCTATTTAGAAAACTTATCTTGACCCTTATCTCATAGCGCATGAAAAAAAAGTTGCACATGGATTTCAATCTAAACACTAACAATTTCAAGTTAAACAATAAAGTATTGAAGCAAAACTATTATCTGTTTCATAAAGCTTTAGTCATAGGGTTTGCACACTCACCAGAGAGACAGAGAGACAGTGAGAAGGAAATGGAGAAATCACCCCTCCAGGAGGAATGGCCACACTACAATCCTTTCTCTTCCATTCTCCTCCTGAGATTTGGGGCATACATGCACATTGCCTGGTATGTTTTAAACTACAAGGTCCAGGATTTGAACCATGATCAGCAATGTGGTAGTCCAGCACCTTAACCACCATGCCACCTGATAATCCCAAAATAATAAAATTTTAAGTAAACTTTAAAATGTACCTGAAACAATAAAGCAAAGAGAAAATAATATTTTAAGAAGAAAACATAGAGGGCCAGCCCTGTGGAAGCTAGATCCCACGTGGCCAAATATACCTTTTGAATCCTAGATATGGTGGCTTGAGAAATACACTAAGTGTGTTGTGTGCATGCTGCAAATACTAAAAGGATAGAGAAACGGAGGAAAAGGAATTGTGGTGTGATTCGATTGAAATGTTTTTTCTCCCTCTCCTTCTTTTTCGGTTGCTTTGTCTCTCTCTCTCTGGTGAATGCACACACTCTCTAGCAAATTTTGAAAGAAAAAAAAGAATGGGTCCACCAGGTGTTGAGGTGGTTAAGACAACTGGATTCCCGCGTGGCTAACCACAGTTTGAGTACCAGACCCAATGGTTTGAAACTCATGCTGGGTTTGTGTGCATGTCTGCCCAAAATCTCAAGAGGAGAATGGAGAGGGGATTGTGGCTTGGCCATACCCCATGGGGAGCATCTCTAACTTTCCCTCTTTCTGTAGCTCTCTGTCTCTCTTATTTCCAGTGAGTTCACACACCCTATGGCAAAAACCTAATGGGGTGGGGGGAGAGAAGAAGAAAAAAGCAGAAGGAAGAGGAGGAGATGGAGAAGAAAAAGACAATGAAAGCACATAAAATCATCTCGCAGATCTTTGAGTAAGCAAAGATTTTTAAAGATTTCTAAAACAGGATGCAGAATGTTAGTTTTAAAACAAAACGAAGAGGGACCAGTGGGTGGTGTGGTGGTTAAGGTGCTGGATACTCCCACATAGCCAACCAGGGTTTGAGTTCTGGACCTGGTAGCTTACTTTCTCACTTTCCCTCTCTCACGCTCTCTCTCTCTGTGTCTCCCTCTAGTCAAATTAAAATAAATGGATGAATAAATAAAATTACATAAAAATAATTATTTAAATAAACAAAAACAAGCAAAGAGAGAATATGAGAAACATAATATTTGCCATGTATCTGACAAAGGGCTTATGCCCAAATATGTAGAACATTATAAATCAATAGAAAAATGACAACAAATAAAAATCCACAAGAAAATGAACCAAAGATATGGTCAAAGACAAAATAAGGTATCTGAATATCTAATAAAATATTTAAAAAATACTCATCAAAAATACAAATTGAACCATGACATATTAATACCACTATGCTAAGCACAGAAGACAGAAAATGGCAAGTGTTGACAAGAATGGGTCACAGCCAGATCTCTCTGATCATACCGAGAGGAATACAGTTTTGTGCAGCCACTGTGAGATGCTCTTGAAATTATCTACTGTAACTTAATATAAGCATATCCTATGGCCTAGCAATTCTACTCTTTACTATATAACAAACAGAAATGCATGTATGCGTTCATGAAAGAAAAATACAAAATAGATGGACGTGGTCATAGTCATTCTGATGAGAGCTAAATATTCAGTCATCAGGAAAGTCATGACACATTTTTGCATAGAAAAACACATCACGACTTTCCCAGTAACATAATAATAGTAAGATAGAGAAGTGAATTGCCACATTTACTCACAGTGAAATACTACGCAGCACTGAGGATAAACAATGTAATGAAATGTATAATTCACAAATGAAATAAGTTATATGAAAAAGAGTTCAAACTGTTTGGTCTGATGAATATAAATTGCCAGGAGCATTTTTCTCTTTTTGAAATAGTGACCAAAAATGGAAAAAATTGGATTCTAAGATACTCATAGTGTTCTGGTTTTTAATCTGAATTTTAACTTTCAGACGTACACTCAATTTGTGAAAATTTATCATCCTGAATGATTATAATTTATGTGTATAATTAATGTATGTAATATTTGAATAAAAAAATTTTGAGCTGTAACCAAGAAAATCCAAGTAGTTTGATTAGGTATTTCAGTATAAGCAGAAGTAAGCAGAAATAAGATGGCTAAAATAGAAAATATCAGAAACTTCTAACTATAGGTGGTGAGACTAGTTTCAAGGACTAGAGATCAGGGACAGGACATCAATCAGCAGAATTATTGGAGGATGAGGACAAGAGAAGAATTCATTTAATGGAGAAGGCAGAAAAAAACCCAGTCCTAAGGTAACATTAGAACTTGAACATGGGGAAAAAAATAAGAATATGTAAATAATCAAATTGAAGTGGGGAGAGGCAGATAGCAGTGCAGTCATAATAACAACCAGACCACTGTAAGAATGTCCCCGATTTGCATCCTGAGGCCTCCCTGTACAAACTGGATATAAGTGACTTCTGTGACCAGAACTGGCTGAGACTGGAGTTAGAATGTGGCATAAGGACCCTGTTAGAAGCATGTGTCTCTTTGTCTCTCTTTCTCTTTTTCTTTGTCTCATACAATAAATAAATAAAATGTAAAGGAATAATAATAATAAACATGTTAGAGATATTGTTGTTGGGAAAAGAATTACCAACTCTATTAGACTCAGATAAAATGTTGGATACACAATTAGTGTCAATGTCAATTATTGCAAACTGATAATGCACGAATAATGCATAGAAGTGTACAATGTTAGCTGAACCCAGGTAAAAGTGTCTCAGGTTTGGTTTGGTATAAGAGTATCTCCCTCCTGAAACCTTGGTAACACTGGAACCAAGAAAGGAAAACTGGAAAGTAAGGATCAATAAGCAATGATCCAGAAAAGGGCATATGAACAAATTTTCAGCCACAGACACATGGAGCCATGGTCTATCATCCAAGAAGATAAAAATGTAAATCAGATGACAAAGAAACCCAGAAGGACATAGGACCTGGACAAATACTGAGATTTGGTACTAACCAGAGCTAATTTTATAGGTTGTTCTCCATTTGTATGTACGAAACTATATGTCAATGTTGAAGAAGTGGGTAAGCAGCCTCTACAATACAGATGGTCAAACTTTGGCTTCAGGATCCTTTTATACTCTTAAGAGGTATTGAAACAGTGGCATAGCAGTATTGCAACTGAATCCACATGGTAGGGTCCCAGGTTCACATCTTGGGACTTCCCTGTACCTGCTGGTTGCGTGCATACCTGCTCATGATCTGGGCTGACTGAGAATCCTGTTGGGGATACCTCTCTTGCTCACTCTCTTATTAAATAAATAAATAAATAGAGTATTGAAAAAACAAAAACACACACACAAAAAAAAAACCCACCTTGATTTATGTAAGCTACTTCTGTTTATAACTGCTATATTAGAAATTTAAAACAGAAATTTAAAAATATTTATTTACAGGGCCAGAAGGTGGTGTGGTAGTTAAGGCACTGAACTCCCATACAGCAGACCACAGTTTGAGTCCCGAACTTGGTGGCTTGCTTTCTCATGTTCTCTCTCTCTCTCTCTCTCTCTCCTTCTCATCTCTCTCCAGAGAGCTCACGTGCCCTACAGCAAATTAAAAATGATAATAAATAAAATAAATTTTTAAAAGTTATTTACTGTTTCACTTAAACCAACACTAATAAAACCATTGCATTAAAACAAAAAAAAAAGATGTCTTATAGAGAAGATACGTAATTCTTGAAACTACTATACAGTTAGAATTAAGACTGGCAGTGTTTATAATTTACAATTCTTCATGTCCCTCTCAGTAGAAATAGCTGAATTTTCATACTGCTTCTGTTGCTTCATTAAATTGTGATATCAAAATCATGTAGCCTCTGATAAACTCTAGACTTCACTCATGAGAAAAGGAGAGTTAAAGAGGCAAATAATATCTTAGTGTTACTGTGAAAATTGTTTTGATGTTCCAGAAAGGATTGCAGGGAACCCTAAGGTCCCTGGAAAATGCTGTTAGTATCACTGCTCCATTAAATGCCAGTTTGATCTCAGAGCTCAGGATGTGACTGAACCTACAGAAGCAAGTTGTCTGAATCCATATTCAACTCTCACAGCATGGAGTTTAACACTTCAGAAAGAATATGAAAGTCCACTTTTAGAATAATGTGTCAGCACATTCATGGTTTGGCTATAAATGCCAGATAAATTTGCCATAGAAATGAAGTACATCTTTCAAAACAAGATTCAGCTGTCATCTTTATTGATACTTCAGAAAAATCTTTGAGTAAACCAGTCAGGATTTATAAGGATACTGAGGAGAAATACTTAGAAGAGAAGAATGCATAAAATTAGAGCGAAGCTTTTTGTAGGAATAATAGAAATTCCAGTAAATACATGTTGAAAGGAACATTTGGGTACAGTGGTAATAAAAAAAAATACATTTTGTATGTTTCAGGTTACACTATACACATATATATACTTTCAGAAATTAATTGTACTAGGGGGCCAGCAGATGGCATGGTGATTAAGGTGCTGGACTCTCACATGGCTGACTATGCTTCAAGTTCCAGATCTGGTGCCTTGCTTTCTCACTTTCCCTATATCTCTTTCTCTCTCTCTCTCTCTCTGGACAAATAAAATAATAGTATAATAGTAATAATTAAAATGGAATAAAGAATTCTTTTAAAAAAGAAATTTATTTTACTAAGTTTGTGTACCTAGGATAGCATGTTTCATAAGTAATCTATTCTGGAGAAATAAGGTAAAGAGAAGAAGGTTGCACCACATTTATGATTTGTATGATCACAGGAATGAGAGACGCCAAAACAAACAAGGGACATATTGGAGCTCAATCAAACTAAGCAGACGGTCCAGGTGGGATTGAACTACACAATATTACTATCATAACTCTTATCATGCTAATCTTTTTTATGCTGTTTGTCTCTTCATTATAAACTATTTTATGATACAAAAAATAATTCCTGTGAACAATTGCATGCATACCTTGCCTTTTTTTTTTTTTTAATTTGCCAGAGGGTGCATGAGTTCAACTGAGAAAGAGAGAGAAACAGAGAGAGAGAGAGAGAAAAAAAGAAAGAAGGGGGACAGTGCTCTCCAAGAATGGTCATGTTCATCTCCATTTTTCCCCTCTGTCAGGATTTTAGACACACACACACACACACACACACACACACACACTCCCTCTGTGTTTCTCAAGCCTCAATGTCCTGAACTTGAACTGCAAGGTCGGTGATGTGGGATTTGCCTTAACTCTCATGCCCCAGACTGGCCCAACGTAGGAAACATTTAATAGACATGTATACACTCTACTTAAAATCAACAGTGATCTTATCTTGCCATCTTTCTTGGCATTTTGATTTTATAAAAAAGCATACCAAAAAGAAAGAATAAAGAAATAACAATAGTAGTCCTGTGAAGAATTGCATGAATATCTTGCTTTTATTGCTATCCCTCTGACATTTGCTGCTACCAAAACAAGACTGAGATGATGTGAAAAAGCTAATGATAGGTATAAGGGAAAATGATCTGAATCTTCTAGGACTGGAAAGACAGCGTTTCTCTAGTCTGAAATCAGGAATCACAATGGGCAGAAACCTACAAATATCAGAAAATACTACAGAAATCTTTTGAAATTTAATTCCTATAACATTTTAAAATTGAAGTGTAGATTCAAATATTTTCTGCTAAAATTGGAAATATTAATAATGCCACATTGAAGAAACTGACCTCATTTGTTTGAGTAAAAAGAAAATCTAACATGCTTCTGACTAAAGGGAATTAGAAAAAAAAATCAAGAATTCCTTTACAAAAGTTGATCTTTGCTTGATAACATTAGCTAGTAGGCCAGAAATTCTTTTTTTTTAATTTTTAATTTGTTCATTTATTTATTTTAATTTGATCAGAGAGAGAGAGAGAAAGAGAGAGCGAGCAAGCAAGCCACCAGGTCCAGGAGTTGAACCATGGTCAGCCATGTGGGAGTGTCCAGCACCTTAACCACCATGCCACCTGCTGGTCCCAAGGCCAGAAATTCTTGTATGCCGTACTTCTATGAACTTCTATGAGTCAAGTTACCAAGTTTTATTATCATCAAAATTAATGTTAAAGATGACATAACTGTGCTATGTCAAAACAAAATTTGAAATATCAATATCAAATTCAAATTAAATACCAGCAAGTTACTCATTTAAGTACATTTAAGTATATTTTAAGCAGGCTTAACATTACTCTTTTACATGCTTAATTCATATATCACTTTTTAATTTTTTTAATTTCGTTATTTTATACATTCAATCACCTTATTTAGCTTGCAAAGTGAATATTCTAACATGTATACATTTTTCCCTAGTCCAATTGACAACACTATAAAGTTATCTTCAACAATTCATGCCCCATTTATTTGTCCCATTAGTATTTTGCCTCTGTTTTACTTCTAAATATCCTTCCTTAGACGCTACTCTTTCACCCACCCTCTTCCCACACTATATCTGGTATTCACAACTATTTACTGTGTTTCTATATCCTTTAGTCAATCAGTTTCAGTTGTAGAGTGCGGACACTTGGTACATATTAAGTAGGGACATACAATGTCTCTCCATAACCTGGCTTGCTTCACTCAGCCATAAATCAAAAATATGGAATGCTTCATGAATTTGCATGTCATCCTTGCACAAGGGCCATGCTAATCTTCTCTGTATCATTACAATTTTAGTATATGTGCCATATTTTTAAAAAGAAAGCCAATATTTTCATATGAAAAACTTGAATTATGCTATATGACTTTATATTTTGTGTGAAGGAAGTTAAAACAGAAGAAATGACACAAAATTCTATTGTGTGGTTATTACATTTATTTGAAGAGAGTAGTGGACAGACTTACAACTGATTATCAGGTTCTCAAAATCACATATAAAACAAAAAATTGATAAGTAAAAGTGTAATAGTTTGACATTTTAAAAACTAAATTAAAATTAATTATTAAAAAATATTACTCAACTTACGAGATTTTGGATAGGTTATATTTAAACTCAGTTATTAATTTTCAAAGACTAACATAGGATGTCATCTTGCTAGTTTTTTCTTAAAAGAAATGCAAGAATAAGAATGTAGTCACTTTATCTATGAAATGATCTTTAAAAAATTGTGGACATCTTGATAAACTTTTTAAATACTTACCATGTGTGACTCTACACTACTATATTTTAACAGAAGTGTTTTTTACTGTGTGTGTGTTTATATATTATTAGAATGTTTAAAACTGTTTATCTAATTATTTTTAGTATTGAACAAGCGTCAGAGAAGCTATAATATTAATAATATTCTTAGACTAATAACCTGCTTGGAGAAATAATATGGCACATGAAAGAAGTAGAAAATGATAGATACAGAGTCCAGCTTGAGATTACACAATACCAATGGGTTCAAGAGTTCAGAAAAGAAAATTCATAACAGAAATTCCTAACTTAAGTCTCAAATGGTTGAGACTTATGGAGGAAATGGGTACAATTTTGTACATAAAGGAAAAGAAACATTTGGCTTAACTGAGGAACAGCATAAGCATTAGCCACAGAACTACTCATAACGTCTGTGGTTATCCACAGAGAAGCTGGCTTTTTGCTAAATAGTGTTGCAGGAAGCAGGTAGATCAAATGAGACGGAACTAAGGGATAAGGAATTTTAAACAGAGACAATCGAATGTAACCAACGTTTTAAAAATACTCATCTGTCTGAAAATAGCAAGTGTTGGGTAGCCATAAATATAATTATAAGCTTATAATTATAAACTACATATGCTTGATAAAGATGACATTACCAACAATGTGAAGGAAGAAAGACATATGAAAGACTGTAAAGATAGAACTTACTAGATAATTGTTGCATATAGGAGGTAAAACCATCTTCCCAATATTATGGTTAATTTTGAGCCCTGCTGTATTTTCTGAATAATTTGTTTTTCTTTTCACTTGATTTCTCAATTCAAAGTGAATTGCACAGTAAGAAATACAGAGTACAATTATAAAACATTTAAAATATTTTTTCATACTTGAACTATTTGTACCAAATTTGACAATTCTTTTAAAATGATATACATATGTTGACTAAAAACATATTTTCTAAATGTAAACATAAGATTTTATTATGTCTTTCCTAAAAATTAATTCATCTATTCCAGATACGTTCCATATGATTTTATAAATTCAGATTCTCATGAAACAGAAAAATTAATGTGATAAGTTCAGTCTGTGACAATTTTTCAGTGAATTAATGCTTTTATATACTATATTATAATCCAGACAGTAGAAAAACATCTTTCGTTTACAGCAAAACAAATATTCTTGGTTGCTGCAAATTCTGAGACAACGCAAGAAAATGGCTATGTCTAATTTTATCAAATAAAGTCCTTCACTTAAAATGAAACCCTTAACTTAAATGCTATAACCTATTTCCTCAAGACATTCAGAAACAGCTGCTACAGCTGATGGATATAAATGTGTTAAAGAACAGGGCAATATCTCAGACAGGTAATTGCTTTATTTCTGCAGTGAGAAACTACCATTGACTTTACTAAAGTTTCGATTTGTTTTTCAGCCATCACAATTTTAAGTAATTAATTTTCCAATATAGTTTTGGAAAATATAACTCTTGGGTGGACTAGGAAAGTGAAAAATAGGTAAAATCTTCTTTTAACAAGTATATTACTTATTTTGACATACATATCTGAAAGCATATATCATACCATAGAAGAGTTCTTTCTGTTCCTGATTTAAGAGACCAGCTTTATGATCCAAAAAAACTCAAACCCTATGGCAATGATTCTAATGAAAATAGGACCTGAAACTATAAGGAAAAAAATTACATACACTTCTGTTTGATGGTTATGATTATAGCTATAACCAGAGAGTCGCCCTGAGGCATCGATAAATGTAAGCACCAAGCCATGTGTTCAGCGTCTGAAAGAAATCAACAGCTACCTAACGATGGCCCTGTATAGACAGTGGGTTATTTTTTTTCTGTAAGTAGACAGAGCAGCTTCTTTATCTATTAATGTGGACAACTTCAAAAGGAGATGATCTGTGAATGTATTGAAAATATGATCATCAGACAGTTATCAATTTATAGTGTTCAACACTAAGAGTGTTAAAATAATCATTAAAAGAGATTTTGAAGTCTGTCTGGCTTCTCTATGACTGTACAACTTAGAGTATAAGCCTAGGTAAGGTACATTACCTGGGCTTTGTTTTCCTCATCTGTAAAATTGGAATAATAATGTTATAAGAACTGAGTGGGACTATTTTATCTCTCTCTCTCTCTCTCTCTCTCCTTTTTTTTTTTTTTTTTTTTGAGAGAGATTTTTTTTGTTATAGGTCACATGCACTCACTGACAAGACAGAGAGAAAGAAAGCGAGTACTCACCCACTGCGGGGGGATGGATAACCATGACACAATCCCTTCTTCTCCATTCTTTTCTTTGAATTTTGGGCATGCATGCACATGTGCCCAGCATGAGTTTTAAGCTGTTGGGTTCAGGACTCGAACCACGGTTGACTACATGGGAATTCAGTGACGTTAATCATTGCACCATCTGCTGCTCCCATGACTATTCTTCAAAGCTCTCAGAGCAGACTATTTCCTGACAGGATAGTAGTAGAGATTGTGATTAATTATGGACATGTCAGTATCTTTGACATAGCCAAGCACAGCTTTGTTAATTTGAGTAGGACCAATATATTGAAGAAAGTCTAGGTTTGAAACTAAAACTACGTACTGAAGTCGAAAAAGAAGTGATGGGAAGGATCTAAGTTAAATGGGAACAAATTCCAGAAAATTCAAGTTAGAACTTGGCATCTGGTAGATGAAGTAATAGGTACATGGGGATCTGCTAGTTGTACAATATTTATTCAAGGAACAGTGTACCCAAAGAGGCAACTAGAGGCAAACTAGAATGAATCCAGGTGTAGGGCCTAGAGTCTGAGTTTATTCTTGAATTTAATCCTACAGTCAGTGAATGAAATGTAAATTTTTTAGAGTCCAAAGTACCCCTCAAATTCTCAGAGTAAGGCGCTACTTTGCAGAGCTGTATCTTAATATCAGAAGTACAATGCATGTGATTTAGTCTCTTCATCTGATCATCTAATGATATAGCTCTTTGGAACTTGAGACCAATGCTGCAATGAATATATAAAATTGAAACCAAACTCAGTATGGTTAAAAATTTAAGAAATACATAGGAATTGAAATTTATCTAGGGAATAACAATTCTATATCTCTCCTCTCACATCTTAGTCATATGTAAATACTTAGATTAAAAAGTTTTAAATCATTTCTCTTGTGTGTGTGTGTGTGTGTGTGTGTGTGTGTGTATGTAACCTGATGAGGTTCATTTATACTCATAAGCTAGAAAAGAAAATGAATGAATTAATGGTATATTCTCAGCATAAAGAGACTTTAACTTCTCGTTTGCATGAGTAGAATTACAGTCCCTTTGGGTATTTATTTCCATTACCAGCTTGGATCCTATGTTTCCTCATTATAATTGCATGGTGTGTGCTTCAATTTACATATCCCTCTTTCCCTTCATATTACTATCCTAGAAATCCTCAAAGCTACTAAATATAACATCTCCCATGCATCAGAGCCGCTTAGTATGACTGGAGTAAAGCACAAAACCGGTTGACCATGGCAGCCATGGACATGCACAGCTCAGATCACGCTTTAAGAGAACCTGCTGAAGTGAAAGTGACCTACAGACTTTCTGCCATGCTCTTGACAAAGTCCCCCTTCGCCTAGGTTACTCCCACTCAGTAACTGTGCATGAAAGGAATACAAAAGTGAAGCACTTTTTGTACAATGTTCCAACCATTTTATATATATATATATTCATTTTCCTCTCTCCTCTTGTCTCTCTCCTCAAATAACAAGCCTCTTTCCCTTCCACTCTCTTTATTTTCAGGTGTTTACTTTCTACAAATTTCACTGAAAAGAATATAGGTTTTCGCAACCACTCAGGGTCATATCAACCAGCCCATCTATTCTTACTCATATGGTCTGCCTTATCTCTTGCCATTAATCTGTGTCAATACTCCTACCCAAGGCAAATTCCTCCAATTTTGCATTGGATCCCATCATATCTCACTTTCTCACAATATTACCTTTCTTACTTTCTGCATTATTAGGGCTTTCCTTCTTTTGAACCACTTCATAATCATAATGCTATTTAGTGCTTATTAAAATAAATTTAGACCCCAATCCTTCTCCAGCTACTCTGTACTCACACAATCTGCATTTTCATTTCTCACATTCTCTTTTGAACTCATGTTAATTTACATCATACCAATCCATCGATCTGCTTTTGCCAATATCATGGGACATCCACCTTAACAAAGATAGTGGTCAACTCTAAAACAACAATGAAGGCAAACAAACGGCAACATTTGGCATGCTGATTGGTTCCTCTTTATTGAAATTCTTCCTTCATACTGATCCTGCACACCACTTTTTCTTAGTTCTCCCACTTCACTGACCACTTCTGCCAGTCTTCTCTGCAAGTATTTCCTCTTTATTCTACTCTTTTTTCACATTTGTAACAATTAGAATACAAATGTGAAAAGAATACAATGGCATTGTCCTGGTCATCTTTTTTCTTTTGCATCTATATTTTGTGATATCTTTTATTCTCACAGCTTTAGATTTCACCTTCAATTTGATGACTCCCGTGTTTTGCTCTCCAGCCCTCTACCCCCAATGTTCAGACTGCTATATCTAACTGCCTACTTGACATCTCCACTGAGCTATCACATACATATTCTAAACTTAACTGTGCAAATATAATCAATGTCTGTCTTCCAGTTACTTAGGCCAGAAAACTTGCAGTATCTTAAAAATGACATCCAAAATGGTCTTATGGGTTATAATTCATCCTTTTCCTTACTGGCACTACCTTCGAACTCTCTCCAGCTCCGATTTTCTTACCGCTTCCACTCATTGCTACTTTCCTGACCTTCACCATCGTCTGTTTATTTGTAATTATCACAACAGTCCTCTAATATTTCTTTCATACTTTTGCCCTTTGAGCCCAATGTTTGTTCTGACTTATTAAATGCAAGTAACTCCTATATTCAAAAGCCCTGCAGAATTCCTTCTCATTTAGAGAAAAATACTAAGTGGTTAACACGAACTGCAAGTTTGTAAGGTATCTGTCTTCCACTCTTTTCCTACTTATCTGATCTCATGTTTCAGCTAATTCTCTACCTTGTTTACTTTATATCAGCTGCATTGGCCTCCTTGCCCTTCTATCAGTTCCTCTCTCTGGGATATGAAATTCTGTTTGGATAGAAACTCCCCCAGGTATGTGTATAATTTACTTTCTTACTTCCTTCTCTTCTCTGTTCAAATGTCCCTGTAACGTAAAGGTCTCCCTTAAAAACAACAATAAATTAGCTCAAATCCTACTCTATTATTCTCTATTTTCATATCTCTATATTCCGATATATACATACTGCCAAACACAAATGTAAGTTCTTTTACAGGAAAAATTTCATACTATATACTTTGTATGATAATGCTGGTAATTAGAACTGTGAACATTTACTGAATAAATAAACACATAAAATGAGTAATGGAACAAGCACAGAGGAAGCAGGGATAACCAGTTGTCAGAAACAAGGTAGGAGTAGAAATCAAGATAACCTGATTAATATTATCTGGTTGACAGCTCAAACTGTTATTATTATTATTATTATTATTATTATTATTATTAATGGCACAAAGGTAATTAGAAACTTGATTATTAGAACACAAGCACACAAAATTTTATAATTAGATTATTAGAAACAAAATTAACTGTGCAGAAAAGGTTTAACATCATGGGGCTGAACAGTTGTCCTTAGAAAAGCCTCCTTTCATGTTGGCCTGTAACTGGTACCTAGGACCTGGGATTTGGAGAATGTTCCCACCATTATCCAAATGATCAGAGTAGTATATTTTGCCTTGAATGTTGGTTCAAACAATGTGGTATATGCCATGCTGGCTTCTCTTCTGGGAGTTGGCAATTTGGTATGTGTGCAGTTCAGGCACAGGGTACCTACAAGACCAGTTCAGGCTTCTATAGCAAATGCTGTGGTCTGGATGGCTTGCAAAGGATAGAATTATTTCTTATAGTTCTAGAGGCTAGAAGTCCAAAATCAGGGCTGGTCCAGTCATGGACCCAGAACAGCCATCTTCTGGGATGTAGACTATCAACTTCCTGTTGCATTCTTACAGGAAAAAACAGGGTACAAGCTCGATCTGCCCACTCCTTATGGGGCAACACTCCAAGTAGGCAGAGGTTTCATGGAACTACATTTTTCAGGGTAAACCACCATGATATGTTGGTAAATATTTAACAATAGGCTATCTTTAAGGTGGGGAACCCTGATTAGGAACCTTTGCCGATTTTTGTCACTTAAATACTTTACCATGTCAGAGTTTAAGCCACTGATGGTTAAGCAACAGAGTCTCAACTCTCCTAGAAATGTTATAATTGGCTCTAGCAAAGTCAGTAAGATCTAACTCTGGCATACCACAGGAAAATTTTAAAAACAACACCATGTAAGTACAAACTTAATCCAGATTTCCTGTTCCTCATGATGCTAAGATTGCCGGTGAGCTGGTGCTGTCTCATGCACACAGAGTGCAGAGAAAAGCCTCACAATTATCAAACAGCCAGGGGGGGCTAACAAGACATGGTTGTTTGTATAACACTTTGCTTAAATTTGAAACAAATATCTCATGTTCTATTCTTTTTCCCACCAATTTATTGCCTACCTTAAAGAAAAATAGACATATATACCTTTAATTAGTTGTTATCCGATTGTTTAGAAAAAAATCAATGATGTGTGTTTGTGTAGAGAGAGAGCGAAATGATATGGCATTTGCATCTATAGTCAACTGTTAAAACCTCTTAATGACATGCAAACATAATCTACCCCGTTTGAGATCTCATCAAGAAAGTTAATGTAAAAGTGCAATTAGTGGGGCCTAGTAGGTGACGCAGTGGTTAAGGAGCTGGACTCCCACGTGATCGACCATGGCTTGAGTCCCGGATGTGGCAACATGCTTTCTCACTTTCCTTCTCTCTCTCTCTTTCTCTCTGGTCAAATTAAAAATAATAATAATAATAATAATAATAATAATAATAAATATATAATTAAAAAAAACTTATTTTGAAAAGGTGCAACTAGTGTTTTTGATTTTTGTTTAAAAATGGAGAACTATGTCAAAAGCAAAACTTGTTTCTTCTTTCAGCTACTATTGCATCCATATTTTCTTGAACAACGCCTGTCATATAATAGTCTCTCAATCATTTTTATTAAATTAATGAACAACATATAGCTCAAAAAAATAAAGGCCACATGGTTAACTGATTTTACACTATCCTATTTCTGCATCCAATTCTTGACAAAGCCTATACAAAAATATAATGTGAAGCCATAACACCTCATAATGAGCAGCTATTATTTATATTTTTCAATGTCAGTCTGCTTCTAACTTTTGACCCAACTGGATAAATATAGAACATGTTCTGTCTATTACGCATAAGAGCTCTGAAAAACTATGTTTCTGAGTGCATTAGACTGTAACTATATTCATTGGAAGTCAAGAGTACATTCGTCTCTTTTATATAAACTGTACTTTCAAGTAGTTTTCACACTGATTAAGTTAAATGTGATAATGGCAAGAGTGATGAAATGAAATTTAATGGAAATGATGCGATACATTAGAATTAAGATTCTGATGTACTGAAATTAATTGGTTGATTGTCAAAGAAAGCACTGTGCTCACATTTTGAAATGCTCCAAAGATAAATAAAATTTCCAAAATTTTAAATGAACAGGTAGTAAAATTAGTGTTCCTGCTGTGAGATTATGTTAATATATCCATTTTTTATAATTTCTGATGTTCCTGTACACATAAGAGCATCCATTTAATCTGTCATTCTAGTAGTAGAAAATAAATAAATAAAAGGAAACTCAAAGCCTACAACTTAATAATTATATGCCAGAGACATCATATTTACAACAGGACCTTCAATAGACATCTATGTTTTTTCTCTTGTGAGAAAGAGATGGTGAGGGAGTAGAGAAGAGAGGGAAGGGGGAGGAGAGAGAGACAGGTGTTTTGGGAAGGACCTCATCATGCAGCAATTCTGCCCCACTTTCCCAATTAGCTACGATACAGACACACACAGCCACACTCGGGGTGCTCAGGTTGGTCTGGGAACCAAAATCAATCCTCCCATGAAGACTTCAGTCTCCTAAGCATTGGCAGTATTTGTGTACCAGTAGGGCAATACTCATTTTCATCAGAGAAACATTTTGTTCTGACCTTTTAAAGAAGACCTAGTCTTGGGACCAGCAGTTGGCGTAATGGCTATGTCACTGGATTCCCATGCAGTAGACCGCAGTTCAAATCCTGGACGCGGTGGCCCAGGCACGTGTGCGTACATGCCCAAGATCCCAAGAGGAGAATGGAGGAGAAGGGATTGCGGTGTGGCCATCCCCCCGGGGGGGGGGGGGGGGGGGTGGTGGTGGTGGGGGGTGGTGATTTCTCTGATTTCTCACTTTCTGCCTCTCTGTCTCTCTGTCTGGTGAGCGCATGCGCCCTATAGCAAAGAAAAAAAAAAAAAAAAAAAAAGAAAGAAAAAAGAAAAACCTCTTCAAAAAAAAGAAGAAGACCTAGTCTTTAAAGGGTCAATGCCAGCAGAACTGCTAATAAAAATAATAATCTCAGTAGCCGAAGAGTGTGAGCAACTCTCTTATGGTATGAAGCAGGCACTGCTTTTAATGCTTTTCACCTGGTGGGGGTAGGGGCAAAAGAACCAAATAACTAACTCTTTCAGAAAGATTGAACTTCCAATTAGGATACAGAAAGGTAGAAAGAGATTGCTGCCGCCCAAGCAGCAAGAAAAACTCAAACAATCCACAAGGCCATAACTAGCTTCGAGCTGATCAGTGAGCTGAGGTCACACAGGAAAGAGACTAAAACCCGATGAAGGACAGGCGTCTTCAAGTAAATGCAAGTGCCAGCTTCTCTAAAGCAGACAATAGCAGGAAAACTGGATTGTTATATAAGTCAGCAAGAAGATTTCAGCTAAAATTTTGAACAAACTGCTAAAGACCAAATATGGATGCACCTGGGGGTATAGAACTCCCAAGAGACATAGACACCGTGGATTTTATACTCAGTCTGAGACTTTATTCCACAAACTTCTCAATGAGGACACATCCAGAAAGATTTTCTGGATGAGTGAGACACGAAAAAAGCCCTTTTTACTGTGCAGACCTAAAGAAGAAAAGCTGCTGCCACTGAAGGAAAGAACAAAGTTCTACTGTAACCTTTCCTCCTACAGGGAAAAAAACAGTATGTATATATATTGAGCCACAGGTGGTGGGGGTATGTGAAGAAATAGCATATGCACTTGAGGCTGCAAGAAGGAATTGGGGGAGGGGGCAATCAAAACTTCATTTTAGTGTTGTTTAGAGATTTTCCAATCTCAGCCATTAAAAGAATCCTACATCTAGCTAACTAGCAAGGCAGTGTGGGGGGAAACCACATCTCTTAAGACCCAGGAACTCAAAGACAGCCTAAAACTCAGGATAAATGAAGACATGGTAGAATGCTCTTCTTGCCCACCCAAGTGTCTCAGCACTGACCAACAAGCAGCTGCTGTCTGTCTCTGGAGTGAGAGCGTGGAGAGAGATGTATTCTGGTGTAGAAGCACACAGGGAAAGCCTAAAGCTGATAAGAAAATCAGAGCATTGAGAAAAATCTAACTTGCACATATTGCATGAAGTAATTCTAAAGGAATCTGAAGTAGATAAGACACTAAGAGTAACTATAGCTACAGCAAAACCCACACCAAGTTTAATTTTTATGCAAGCCAAAATACAACTGAGTCACATCTTGAAAGTTCTGAAGTAAAAACTTCAACACAAGAAATCGGTAACAAGTGAAAATTTTTTTTACAGAAGAAATAGCAACTTGCCAAGTAAACAACAACTGAGAAAATTCAGTATCAGCAGACTTTAACTACAAGAAATGTTAAAGGAAGTTCTTCAGGCAAAAGACGTGTGATACAAAACCTGAGTCTCGCATTATCTATGAAAAGAGGAAAAATAATACTAAAATAAGACTTCTCAGGCTTTAAATTACATGCTGACTTTTAAGCTCCTGAAATATGGAAAATACTAAATAAATACAAACTTATGCATAGTCTTTGGGTTTTTATATTACATAATTTTAGAATTAATTTCAACTGTGGATAAAAGCCAGTGGGAATTGTCAATCATGTGTGTTGTGTACTCTCATGCTCTAAGAGATACTTTCTATGCCTATGAAGTGGATTAGGTACTATCTGAAAGATATTTTGCCATGTAGATATTCCTACAGCAGAGGTTACTCTTTAGTGAATTCATTAATTCAGCAATAATAATTAATATTCAAAAAATTTATAAACCACTCACGTTAGCCTTTAGAGGTATAGAAAACTTCCATTATATCCATTCAAAAAGAGTCTTAGATGTGATGCCAGTGAGAAAAAAAGAAGAAAAGCAGAGATTTTTATATTGCTATTACAGAATAATATGTTCACTTTAATAAATAATTAGTTTTAGCTTATAATCAAGAAGCTAGAGGTATGACATTAAAGAAGAAAAATAGTAAATGGGATAAGTATAAATTAAAATTGACTATATGGAGCAATAATGATTTATAATTATATGAGATTCTAATTTATGAGATTAAAATACTGTACAATCAAGATGTATGACAATAATTATAATTTTTTTTGTTGTTAGAGGTATTTCCCATAGGTTACTTGTACTTACCAGAGAGAGAGACAGAGATAGTGAAAGGGAAAGTGAGAAATCACTCCCCCCCCCAGAGAGGATGGCCATGCCACAATCTCTTCTCCTCTGTTCTCTTCCCAGGATCTTGGGCATGCATGCACATATGCTTGGTATAATCTTCAAGACATCAGTTCCGGGACTCAAACTGTGTTCCACCATGTTGGAGTCCAGCGATGTAACCACTACACTATCTGCAGGCCCTCAACAATAATAAACTTTTTTAAAAGAATGTTCAAATGGAGTTAAAATATTCTAAAGTCCTAGCATTGTCTGGGAAATAATAAAGTACTATTTTATCATGGTATTTAGTTAATTAAATTGTCATCACTAGTGTAATCACAAAGAAGAAAAATAAGAAAGATGAGTAATGAAAAGTCATGACGATGGAAGCTAATAGATATAGAATATAGAAACAGAATAATAAACGCACATGATTGATTCTGAACAAATCATAGAAAAAGGCAACAATAGCAAAAAAGTCAATAACTACATTAAGTGCAAATACACTGAGTACTCTAATTAAAACATAAAACTTTTATGTGTAGTATATTTTAAGTAACAAAACTTACATTTTTTTCATGAGACATGCATTAGTAGACAGTGGCAAATTAAAAAAAAAAAAAAAAAAAAAGATTCTAAAGATTACCTAAAGAAGCGCCAGTATGTGGCATGGTAGTAAGTAGTTAAAGTGCAATTTGAGTCCTGGACCTAGCACAGCTTGCTTTCTGGCTTTCCCTGTGTTTCTCTGGTCAAGTAAAAAAATAAAATAAAATAAAATAAAATAAAATAAAATCTTTAACAGATTACAAAAACGTTCAATTCACCAAGGTCACACAAAGTAACAACTTAATACCAGCAAAAACTAAGATGAAATGTCAATTCTCCAGAAAATATTACCTTCCTAAATTGGTGAGCTATTAATCAGAACCTCAAATATATATATAAAAAAATACAGAACTAAAAGGCTATGAGAAAATAATTTCAATGTAAAAAATTAACATACCTTTCTCAACAAATTAGAACAAGTTGAAAAATCAGTAAGCATTATCAATACCAGTAAGATTTTATTAATTGACATATATAGAACAGTACTCAGCAATGGCAGAGGAAAAAAAAAAACAAAAGAAAAGAAAACAAAGAACACTCTTGTAAAATCATCTAAAATATTTGCCAAAATGATAAAATAATTCTCAATTTCAAAGGATTAAAACAAAGTATAGAGTCAGCAGGTAGTGCAGTGGTTAAGTCGTGGGATCCCACATGACTGACTCTACGGTTTGAATTCTGGACCAGAAACTTGAAACACACCAGGCACAGTGCATGTGAATATATACTCAAATTCCAGAAAGGAAGATGGAGAAGGAGGGATTGTGGCCTGGCCATTGCCCAGGGGCACTTTCTGACTTCCACTTTTTCTTTGTCTGTCTCTCTCTGGCAAGTGCACAGGCCCTCTTGGGGGAAAAAAAAAACTTAAAAAAATAATTAGGAACCAGCAGTTGGCGTAATGACTGTGTTGCTGGACTCCCATGTAGTCAACGGCAGTTTGAGTCCCAGACCCGGTGGCTTAAACTCATGGTGGCATGTGTGTGAGCGTGCCCAGGATCCCGAGAGGAGAATGGAAGAGAAGAGATTGCAGTGTGGTTATCCTCCCTAGGGGATGATTTCTTGCTTTCTATCTCTCTGTCTTTCTGGTGAGCACATGCGCCCTATAGCAGGAGAAAAAAAAAAAGTCTCCAAAATAATAATAATAATAATAATAATAATAATAATAATGAAAGTATGTTCTCTGACCATCATTGTACAAATCTAAAAGTCAACAACAAGAGCTATCTAGAGCACATCTGGATGGTTAAATTAGTTAAATTAATCAAGATATTTCTAAATAAATTAGAAATAAGGGATGTGATAGAACAAAGAAAAGAAGTACGAATTAGAAAATACTTGCACTGGGGAACAGCAGATGACATAAAAGTAACATCGCTGGACTCCCACTAGTCGACTATGGTTTGAGTCCCGGACTCAGCAGCTTAAACTCATGCTGGGTTTGTGTGCATGCATGCCTGAAATCTCGAGGGGAGACTGGTGGAGAAGAGATTGTGGTGTGGCCAACCCCCCCCCCCCCCAGGGGTGATTTCTCGCTTTCTATCTCTCTGTCTCTCTGGCAAGCACATGTGCCTTACAGCAAACATTTCTAAAAGATAAAAGAAAATATTTTAACTGAATTGCTAAGAAAATGCAACATATCAAAATTTGTGATATGTTGCAAAGACTATTTTTTTAAAAGTATTTATTTAATTTTATGTGCTACTATTTATTTATTTATTTAAATTTGACCAGAGAGAAAGAGAGAGAGAAAGAGAAAGTGAGAAATCAAGCCGCCAGGTCTGAGTCTCAAACCACAGTCAGCTATGTGGGAGTCAAGCACTCTAACCACCACACCAACTGCCAACCCCACAAAGACCAGTTTTAAAGAAAAAGGTAATATGGGAAAATAGGGTAGACAGGAATCATTGATCTAAATAAAAATTCTGATTTAAAACAATATCAAAAGCATATATATATTTTTAATTAAATGGGGCTGGCAGGTGGCATGGTGGTTAAGGGTGCTGGACTCCACATGCCTGACAGTGACTCAGGTCCTGGACCTGGCAGCTTGTTCTCTCATTTTCTCTCCCTGTCTCTCTCTCTATCTTCTCTGTCCCTCTTTGATCAAATTAAAATAAATAGTTAAATAAAATAAGTCTTTTTTAAAAATTAAATCAATAACTAAGAACTTTCCAAAAAAGCAAGCATCAGACCCAGATAGGTTCACTGTTGAATTCTACCAGTTTTTAAGAAAAATTTTAGCTAACTTTTACTGTCTCTTTCAGAGGATGGAAATAGAGAGGATACTTTCCATTTATGTATTTATGCCCTATGGGGCATGCTCATTTGCCTATGCGTGTGTGTGTGTGTGTGTGTGTGTGTGTGTGTGTATAAATCACATCAAAGAATAACTAAATAAATTCAGATATTGTATATCCATGGATACAAAGACTTATTGTCAGCATGTCTATTTTTCTCAATTTGATCTATACACTGTTGCAATCCCAATTAAATTTCTAGCAGTTTACTTTGTGGATATTGACAAACTGATTGTAAAGTTTATGTGTAAAGGAAAAAGACTTAGAAGAGCCAACACAATATTGAAGAAGAATGAAGGTATAATACTAACACTAACCAACTTTAAGACTTACTAGAAGCTTCAGTAATCAAGGTAGTGTGGATATTATGGAAAGAAAAGACAAAGAGATCAACAAAAAAGAATTTGAGTCTAGAACTAAATCCACATAAATATAGTCAGCTGGTCTTTGATAAAGGAGTAAAGGCAATTTAATGGAATAATCTTTTAAACAAATGGCTCTGGAACAACTGGACATCCACATGCAAATAAAAATAAATAAATAAACCTGGACAGAGGCATTAGGCCTTTCACAAAAAATAAAACAAAATGGATCATAGACTTATATGTAAGAGAATAACCTTGTACGTGACAATGACATTTTAAATACAACACCAAAGGCACAAAACAATAAGCAGAACTTAATTAAATGTAAAATATCTGCTCTGAGAAAGACATTATCAAGAGAATGAGAAAGCAATCACAGATTTAGGAAAAAAAAAATCCAAAAATATCTGGTAAAGGAATGCTATCTAAAATATACAGAGAGCTGTTCAAATTAAATAGTAAGAAAACAAATAACCTGATTAAAAACTGATTGAAAGAACTAAACATACACCTCAACAACCAATATATACATATTCATAATTAAGCATATGAAAAGATGTTCCACATCATATATCATTAGAAAAATGCAAAGGAAAACAATGAGATAATATTATACAAGTATTAGAGTGGCAAAATTCAGAGCACTGACAATATCAACTGCTAGCAAGTATGTGAAGCAACAGAAAATCTACACAATTGCTGGTGGGGATGCAGAATGATACAACTACTTTTGAAGACTGTCAGTTTCTTACAAAACTGAAGTTGCAATTACCATATGATCCAGCACTGTGCTTCTGAGAATTTATCCAAATGAGTAGAAAATGCATGTCTACACACAAATGTTTAAAACAACTTTATTAATAGTTGACAAAACTGTGAAGGAATGGAGATGTCTATTAGTAGATGAACAGATAAGTAAATTGTGATTCATTTAGATAATGTGATATTATCCAGCATTAAAAACAAATGGGTATCACTTTTTCACAATAGGTTTGCCATCAGAATACAAGTGTTGTGCAAACCACCACTAAATCAAAACCAAAATGGGAAAGGAGAAAACCACATAAACATCGTTGTCATTGGACATGTAGATTCAGGCAAGTCCATCACTACTGGCCATCTTCTCTACAAATGTGGTGGAATTGATAAAAGAATCATAAAAAAAAAAAAAAAATGAGAAAGAGGCTGCTGAGATAGAAAAGGACTCCTTGAAGTATACCTGAGTCTTGGATAAACTAAAAGCTGAATGTGAACATATTGTCACCATTAATATCTCCCTGTGGAAATTTGAGAACACCAAGTATTATGTGACTGTCATTGATGCCCCAAGACACAGAGACTTTATCAAAAACATGATTACAAGCACATCTCAGGCAGACCGTGTTGTGCTGATTATTGTTGCTGGTGTTGGTAAATTTGAAGCTGCTGTCTCCAAGAAGGAGAAGATCCATGAGCATGCCATTCTGGCTTACTCACTGGGTGTGAAACAACTAATCCTTGGTGTTAACAAAATGGATTCTGTTGAGCCATGCTACAGTCTAGAGATATGTGAGGAGATTCTTAAGTAAATCAGCGCCTACATTAAGAAAATTGGTGGGACCAGCAGTTGGCGTAATGGCTATGTCGCTGGACTCCCACGTAGTCGACCGCGGTTCGAGTCCCGGACCCGGCGGCTTAAACTCACGCCGGGCGCGTGTGCGTGCGTGCCCAAGATCCCGAGAGGAGAATGGAGGAGAAGGGATTGTGGCGTGGCCATCCCCCCTGGGGGGTGATTTCCTGCTTTCTATCTCTCTGTCTCTCTCTGTCTGTCTGGCGAGCGCACGTGCCCTATAGCAAAAACCTCTCCAAAAAAAAAGAAAGAAAATTGGTTACAATTCCAACACAGTATCATTGTGCCAGTTTCTGGTTGGAATAGTGACAACATGCTGGGCCAAGTGCCAACATGCCATGGTTCAAGAAATGGAAAGTCACTATAAAGATGGCAATGCCAATGGAACTCCGTTCTAGATTGCATCCTACCATTAATCCTCTGGATTGCATACAACTAACAAGCCCTGGCATCTGCCCCTCCAAGATGCATATGAAATCGGTGGTATTGGCACTGTCCCTGTGGAATGAGTGGAAACTGGTGTTCTCAAACCTGATATGACAGTTTTTTGCTCCAGTCAGTGTGACACCTGAAGTGAAGTCTTTTAAAATGCACCATGAAATTTTGAATGAAGCTCTTCTTAGGGACAATATGGGCTTCAATATCAGGAACATGTCTGTCAAAAATGTTCAGTGTGGCAATGTTGCTGGTGACAGCAAAAATGACTCACAAATAGGAGCAGCTGGCTTCACTGATCAGGTGATTATCCTGAACCATCCAGGCCAAATCAGTACTGGCTATGCCCTGTACTGGGTTGTCACACAGCTCAGATTGCTTGCAACTTTGTTGAGCTGAAGGAAAAGATTGATCACTGTTCTGGCAAAAATCAGGAAGATGACTCTAAATTCTTGAATACCAGTGATGCTGCCATTGTTACAGTGGTTCCTGGCAAGCCCATCTGACTATCCTTCTCTGGGTTTACCTTTTTGCTGTATGAGACAGACAGTTGTCATGGTTGACATCAAAACTGTGGATTAAAAGGCTACTGGAACTGGTAAGGTCACCAAGAACCCCTGGAAAGCTCAGACTAAATGAATAGCCCTAATTCCTTTAACCCCATTCTTAATCAGTAGTAGAAGAACAGTCTCAGAACTGTTTGTCTCAATTGGCCCTTTAAGTTTAATAGTAAAAGACTGGTTAATGATAACAATGCATCATAAAACCTTCAGAAGGAAAAGAAAATGTTTTGTGGACCATTTTGGGGTTTTTTTGTGGCAGTTTTATTAGTTTTTAAAATCAGTACTTTTAAATGAAAACAACGACAAAAAAATAAGTCACAGAATTTTGAGACCATTAAAAGAAAGCTTAGTGAGAAAAAAATAAATAAAAAACAAATGCATATCAAGCAAAGAAAAGATATGGAGAAATATTAAATTCTAATAGCTGTGTGAAAGGACAGTCACAAAAGGTTATGAACTGTACTTCTCCACCCTATGACTTTCTGGAAAATAAAAAACTATGGAGCTAGTAAAAAAAATCAATCATCTCTAGGAGTTAGAAGGATGGGAGGATGAATAGGTGGGGCACAGAGAATCTTTAGAACAGTGAAACTATTCTTTCTACATGGCACTGTAACAGTGAATACATGTCACATTTGTCAAAACCCATAGGACGTACAACATCAGTACTAATCTAGGTGTAAACTGCAGTTTGGGTTACTATTGTTTGTCAATACAGATTCATCAATTGCAACAAATATACCACTCTGGTGGGGCATGTTGGTAGGGGTTAAGGAAACCATGCATATGTCAGGGACAAAGGATATCTGAAAAATTGTCATACCTTCCATTCAATTCTGCTGAACCTAAAATCATTCTTTAAGAAAATATATTTAAAAGGAGGAAAAAAATAGAATATTAAACTTACAGAGAATAAAAGAAAAAAATGAGAAATAGGAGAGAAGAAAGTAATGAATTAGTAAAGAAGCACATAATAGAAAAAAAAAAAATCCACAAAGCCAAAACTTGGTTCTTCTTAAAAAAAAAAAAAAAAAAAAAAAAAAAAACCTCTCACAAGAGTCCTTTAAAATTAGCAAAAATATGCAGACAACTGCTGGCATGGTAATTAAGGTGACTGGATTTCCCATGGAAGACTATGTAGTTCAAGCCCAGACCTGGTGGCTTGAAAGAATCTGAGGCTTAAAAAACACCCATGATATAGATATATTGGGTTGTTGGAAAAGTCAGGATGCATATTTACAAAGAAAAAAAATATGTTATGACTTTTCTGACAACCCCCATAAATATGTGTGTGTGTGTGTGTGTATATATATATATATATATATATATATGTGTGTGTGTGTGTGTGTATGTATATGTTTGTGTGTATATGTATGTATGTGTGTGCGTGTGTGTGTGTGTGTGTGTGTGTGTATATATATTTCCAAAGTATCAAAGTAAGGAATGCAAAATGAGACAATACTACAGATGAACAAACGGTTTAATGATAATGGAATATTATGAACAATTTCCACATGGATAAACTAGAAAAATTAAGTAAAATGGACAATTCTTGGAGAAATACAACTTGACAGACTTGCTATAATGAGAAGAATAATCTAATCATTCTATGTCTTTAAGAAAATTCAATCATTAATTAAAGGTTTTCTCTTAAAACTTAACTATCAACATATTTTCCCAAAATTCTCAGAGATTAAAAAAAGATAATTGAGCCAACTGAGAAAATGGCTATTAAGGCAACTGGATCACATGACCAACTGCTTGGTTCAATTCACAGATCCAACAGCTTGGAAAATTATGGAGTGGTGTATATGTGTGCCCAAAATGCCACAAGGAAAAAGGGAAGTGACTGTGGCATGGTCATCGTCCCTGAGGGAGAGGTACTTTTTCCACTTTCTCTCACTCTGTCTCTCTCTAATGAGCACACCCATGATATGGCAAATTAAACAAACAAACAAAAAGCAGGATATTACTTAAATTTCTTCTATGAGACTGGAATAACATTGTTACCAAAGCCTTAACAAAATATTATCAAAAAAAGGCAAATTATAGGACACTCTTTTTTGTGAACATAGGTGTGAAATATCACAAATCAAATTTAGAACTGTTCAAATGTCATGTTAATGAGCACTTTCTAGCCATATAAAGAAATCCAGTCCCTACTCTGAGAGCAGTGAGTGGAACAGAGTATTTTAGGAAAAGGGAAAATAAGTATGATTCCCTACAAGCTTTATGATACAGTATAGAGAGACATAATTTTTAGATATTATCTCATTACTCAATATTTGAAAGTCTAGTGAGGAATTTAAAGTTACTACTTGCAAAAGAGAACATGGAAATTCCAATATTAAGCTGTGTGATGCAGACTACTGAAGTACAGAGAATCAGTACAGACAGATGGAATGTGATATGTGGAAGTTGGAGAAAGTCTGGAAGAGAAAAATAATATGAGTAAAGGGATTAATGTAGTAGTAATTTATAGGCTGTGTATCCATACCTTGTCAGGCAATATATGAGACCTTTAATACAATTTCTGTAAATTAATGAAAGGATATGAGCCTAAGTGAAAGAGAAGATGTGTATAAATACAGTAGAAAGCCAGACTGGAAAATATAAAATAGGGTCATGTTTTAGAAAATTTGAAAATCCAGTAAGTAAATTGGGAATCTGAAGTTGAGAGAAGCTTCTTAAGCCCCTGAACATTTCCTAAAGTTACCACAATGCTAAGTGTTACATACTCATACTTTTCTATAACTTAGAATTTGCAAAAGTTTATCGAAGCATATACTATAAAAAAATGACTTTTCTCTCCTAAATTTGGGCAATACTATACACATAATAGCTACTTCTTGGAGGTTGGACTACTTTGTTTTTCTTTCTCCTGTCTTTCAAGAACTTAGTGTTTTCCACTTAGTAGGTATACAACAAATACCTCTTAAAATGCAGTATTAAATTTGTCAAGAGGAGAAAAATCTGAGTACCTTATTTAACTTTTTATTTACCATACATACTGTTGTCAAGACTCTAAGGGACCAGCAGATGACATAATGGCTACGTTGTTGGAATCCCATGTAGTCAACCACAATTTGAGTCCCAGACCTGGTGGCTTAAACTCTTGCCAGGCATGTGTGCGTGCATGCCCAGGGTCTCAAGAGGGGAATGGAGGAGACGAGGTTGTGGTGTGGCCATCCCCTTGGGGGGTGAGTTTTCGCTTTCTGTCTCTCTGTCTCTCTCTGCCTTTCTGGTGAGTGCACATGCCCTATAGCAAAAACCTCTCCAAAAGAAAAGACTCCAAGCAACTGCACTTTCTCCATTTGCTTCTTGTATATTTGTATCCCTTGATACTTACATAGGGTTTAATGTCAGTGATATAGTCTCAGCTCTCCCAGTGGCAAAACAAGTAGGAGATTGGATGGAATCCAACTGACTTAATCATACTCCCTACTAAAACACAGAACTTCCTCTACTTAGAATATCAAATTACAGGTCAAAGATGAAATCATTACTGGTATGAAAAGTAGGAAACATTTAAACTCTGAGTGATTTCTCACAGATCTTTTCAGTTGTCCTACTTAGCATGATATCTCAGCGACAGCACAGCAAGCTCTACTCATGGAAATGAAAATAGGACATCATTAAAATATAAGCTTGATTTGAATGACAAAAGCAAAAAATAGTACCTTTTTTTTTCTATCTTCCTTTCCCTTGAAATATTTATGGAAATGTAATTCAGAAAGGAGCTCTAGAATCCTTATTAAATTCTAGGAACTATAATATAAAGAAATAATTATAACTCACATTTGACTAATTACCAAACAAAATTATGCACATCCAAATAAGGAGGACCAGCAGGTAACACTGTGGTTGAAGTGTTGGACTCCCACATGGTCCACAATAATTCAAGTCCCAGATCTGGTAGCTTGCTTTCTCATTTTCCTTCTCCCTCTCTTTCTTTCTATCTCACTCTGGTGAATGCACATGCCTTACAGCATATTTTAAAAATGATAATAAAAATAAATAAAATAAAATGAATAATTCTCCAGGAAAAAAAGAAAATTAAAATGAGACATTTGGAAAAATTGTATTAGAATACTGACAACAAGATAAAAATTGACTCAGGTTACACCTAACCAAAGAAATAAAAATCATTCCAATCCCAAATGCAAAACCCTGAAAAATAATTTTATAAATAAGAGTAAAGAAACAAAGAAAATAAATCCTTCCTATAGCAGTGTTGTGACCTCCACAGCTGAATGTATGGTCTCAGTTGGGATAGCTGTGGATTGAAAAGTAAACAGAAATAAATACATAAAGACACACAAGTAGAGAAAAGTGGGGATCAGTGGTCTGGACTCTTCTGATGGAGACATCCATGGCTCCAAGCCATTTTCAGGTTTATTATTTTAAAGGGCAGAAAAGGGGCCAAGGGAAGTGGAATGCAAAGCCAGTTGTTGGGAGATGTCAATCTGTGGAAGATGTGAAGACACATGGCTTCATGTAGTTCTATGTAAATTTTCTCTTTTTTTTTTTTAGGCCTTTTCTGATTAACACATGTGGCTTCCTTTAACTAATACTGCTTTGCAGTTCCAAACACAGAGGCAGCTAGCATATTCATATGTTAGTGGGTTTATTTAGCCTTGCAAATGACAGCCCATAGAACCACATTTCTGCATGTGCTAAAGGTCACCCTTGTGTTTGCTCTGATTCAGGGCTGCTCCCTACATAGCAGTAGCAGTCCATTTTCCCCATTTTCTTCAAGTTTATGGTTTCTAAAATCCAATATGTTAACATTATCCATACACACAGATACAGAAAGAGACAGAGAGAGGAAGAGAGAGAGAGAAGAGCATTGAAGTGACTTACAAAGTGCATGCAATAAGAAAATGAATAAACATTAACTCTAAAAAAATAAAAAGGCTATGGAAGGAAGGAAATATGAATATTTTTTTTCCACAGAGTGTTCTCCTATGCTAAAGTTAAACCACAATTTTGACTGTAATTGCCAATCTTCTTTAGTTGCCAAAGCTAAACAAGAGTGAACATCTATTAACATGATTCACATAGAGTTTATAGGTAATATAAACAGTATGTAAGGAATATGACTGTGCTACCAGACTGGGCCAGCATTTCTTCTATTCTTCTCATTTACTCAAACACCTTCACAACTCTTTCACTTACCACTGTCATCTGTATATTGACCCTGACACTTTCTATTTATCAACTACCCCTGTTTTTATCCAATCTAAATAATACTATGATTCTTCATGATAATTAATTTATAGGTTATGTCTACATTTTGCTTATCCCCCCAACATTATTTTCTGATAAAACAAAGCTTCATGAATCCAACAAGCAAAATGTTCTCTTGTTTTTAAGTGTTTTAAGATAAAACAAAATTCTTTATTTTTTATTAAGACTGTCAATGATGTTCTTCCTAATAATGTTGTTCTTGTGTGTGGCTTCCCTTCAAGGGAATGCCAAGGACTTCCATTCAGAGATGCTACAATCCACTGTGTAAGGCCTTCACAACTGTCACAAGCAAGGAGGATGAGAGAAAGGAAAAAAGAATGAACAAAAATGACTGGTATTATTTCTATAACCTAACCCACTTTTTTTCACATACACACAAACACACACACACACACACACACACACACACACACACACAGAGTCACAGATACATATGACTAGTCTCCATTTAAAAGACTGTCCAAAGAAATTTCCCTTGCCATCATATCAAAGAATGAAAATAATGAACCAACCTTTTTTTTCTCTATCTTCCTTTACAACTTCATTCCAAAAACCATCCTCAGAAATAGCAGGCAATGTATGTGAAGAGAAAATAGAACAATAACATTACATGGAAAGCAAGAGCAGAAAGTACTCTAAGAAAGAAATAAAAAAATCATCTATTTCAAATAATATTGAGAGGTTGAGTAAAATGTATTCCTCCCATGCTCCGTTCTGCATTTCAATATCTATAAGCCATTTCTCTTAAATTCCTTTGTGGTTAAGGTACTGAATACAATTTAGTTACTGCCTCTGAGATGTGGTCAGGAAAGATTTGAAAGGCAGAAATGGAATAGGAGTCATCTTTCTACAGCTGTGGTAGTTAGTAAACATGTTCTGAAGGACATGAATATGTGTAGGGGGTAGAGTCCATGTTCCACCATCTTCAATAAAAGGTAATTTTGGAGGCAGAGCATGGATAGCAGCAGCAGTGTCTGACCTCTGCACTGCAACTAAAATGATTTGATCCCTAAATCAAAGACATGGTGACTTTTTTTCAACCTTCTGTACTCAGCACTTATAATACTTGACCACTTAATTCTTGAACTAATACTCTGTCTGTTTAGAATACCTAGAACTTTGCCTGAGAGAGTGTATGATAGTGAATGAACTTGTGGGAAATTGACTCTTACAGGTGAGAATCTAGAATTGGTTTATCTGACTTGATTGGCTTTGAAAGATGGAAAATGGAATACCCTTAGTGGAAAACAGGTTACCATTTGTCCACAGTTATATGCAAAAAAATGGTTACATAAATTATGATCCTGTAATCCTCTGGAATAAAATGCTCATTGAGGGCAACCTTTGGCAGGTCAACTGGCTGCTGTGATGGATTGTTTTGATGAGACTGAGTAAAATAAGTAACCTAGAGAACGCTGGCTAATCTGATGGCATGGGAGAATTTTAATTAGGGGAAAAAATAAAAAGAAGTTAAACTCAAGGTTTTAAACCTTCAGTTTAAGTAATGACAGAGAATAGGAAAGCATCCAGGTTTATCCTAAAAAAATCTTAGGTCTCATTCAGATTCAAGGTTGGGCAAAAGCAGAATTTTCTCTTGTACATTGCTAAATTACTACATAAACTGATTTATCAGCCTTGTCAGCTCTCAAAAAATTTAAGGGATTAACCAGAACCCTGAAAAGTAGAATGGGACACTTAGATGAATTATGATGAATCTAAGGACTTTAACTCACAAATCAGAATCTTTTTTAGTGCAGAAAAAGTGCCTCTTTTCCCTAGTGACAGAAGTTCTACCTTGCCTAAAGATCTGTGATGACCCCACAGGAGGTAGTACCTTAGAAATGAAGAGTAATTGTCTTCATCCTCCACCTTTGCCATTCCATACAGTCTCCAGGTTTGTGAGTGCATTAAGATCTCAGTATCTTCAAAGTAGCAAGCATAAACTCTGAGCTAGCTGAAAATAGTTCATCTTATGGGAATTGTATGATTTGACTGACTTATATAAACACATGGGTTTCAGTAACTGAAACAGTGTGAATATAAGGAAAAGTAAAACATTTTTTCAAATAGTGATTTATCAACAATTTATTAATGGCTGTTAGTTGTTGCTATAGGGTGTATGTGCTCGCCAGAGAGAAAGAAAGAGACGAAAAGTAAGAATTCACCTCCCCCACGGGGGATGGTTACACTGCAATCCTTTCTCTATTCTCTTCTCATTTTTAGGACACCAGATCCCAGACTCGAACTGTGGTCAACCATTTGAGCATCCAGCACCTTACCCACCATACCACCTGCTAGCCCCACAGAGAGAATACTTTCTAACTCATTCCACGAGGTTAGCATTTCCCTACTAACAAACCCAGAACAAGACATTATAAGAAAAGAGGACCACACACCAATATTTCTCATAAACATAGATGCAAAAATATGGTCTGATATTTCTCCTTGACAGTCAAGCCCTTTTGGAAAAATACTAAATGCTATAAGAAAAGATTCTAGGGGGGAAACCATATAAATAAATAAAATAAATCAAAGAATACTACAAAATAAAGGAGCCCCCATTCTGTCATTGTTGCCACCAGTATAAAGTCACTTAAATACCAACAACTAAATAGTGATCAATCATCAAAGGATGTAGCTACACATGTTAATTCAGAATTAAAATAATTAATTCAATACGTACACAATGGACAAGGGTTGTCTAAATTTTGTGTGTTACAGTTCATTTTGACAAGGCTGTGTAGGGGAAATGTGTAAAGGTACATGTATATTTTATATACAGCTCAGGGTGGTTCACAAGGAATCCCTGAATCCTAACACTGGAATTCCTATGGTGATACACTTCTTGGAGTTAAGAAACTCTGTTAAAATAGTCTAAATTATTTCCTTGCATTAGGTCAGATTATCAATATTATCAGAGACCAGAGTATTTATTTGTACTGACTTATTCTGCAATATTCCTCCAATAAAACTTCTACTATGGAATGTATATGTGTACAATATGTACTGTAAGTTGTATGTGTGTGTATTCTGTAGATGTATTGATGTCATTAATTATATTGCTCTGTTGGGGAAGGTTCATGACTATCATGTCTTGTTATCAATAAAGGTATAATTAAGAATTTAACAAATTTGGGGGCTAGCAGGTAGCGTGGTGAATTAAAGGTGCTAGATTCCCACATAGTCGACCACAGTTCAAGTCCCAGACCTGGTGGCTTGCTTTCTCATTTTCCTTTTCTCTGGCTCTCTGTCTCTCTCTGGTCAAATTATTAAAAAATAATAATAACAAATGGAATTAAATGAATAAGTCTTTTTTAAAAAAGAATTAAAGAAAATTTTAAATGTCTTTTAAGCCAATGAACAAAAGTCTGATATATTTTCTTTTGCTGTGACAAATCTTGAGACTCACCTATAGCAGCTGTAGAAATATGGTTTGTACTAACTCGGTTTATTATTTTTCCATCTCTATTTTGCTTCTACCTAAAATTTTTTCTTATGCCTATTACATAGCATTTTACCAAAACTGTCAAATACTTGCTGAAACAAGATAAGGGATATAAACCTATTGATAATCTAAAAATTATTTACTATTCTAGATCAAAGGAAAATGCTTTTTAAAAATCTTCAGATATTATTTTCTTTATTTTTTAAAATTCTTTTTATCATAATTTTTATATTACATTTAATCACATATATATTTACAGTGCATTACATTTCTTTTTCCAGCATTATCACCATGCATATTAGTCAAGAAAAAGACATTACTATCCACATTATCATCCTCAAATAGCTTTTCATCATTTTTTTAGACAATGATGATTATTATTTTTCTCATTTTTTAATTTTTATTTATTTATTTATTAAAAATTTACATATTTTATTTATTTATTTGCTGTATATCAATACAGTAAGATTTTCCATCCAGTATATGCTGTATATTGGCTCAATCAAGGATTTTACCATACATATTATCATCAACCAATAATTTTCCATTTTGTTTCTTTTTTCTATTATTATTATTTATACATTTAATTGCTATACATCATTTAGATTGTAAAGAGACTTTACCCAGCATGATATATACCTCAGTCCAGTCCAGTTGAGAATATTATACATGCCTTCATAAACAAGTAATAAACCATATCTGTGTCCCACATGTGTTTACCTCTTCATTTTTTTCCCAAAATTTCCTTTGCTATGCTCTTCCCCTCCCACACTCTCTTTCCACTTTGTCTCTAGTATCCATAAAAATTTTTACTGCTTTTATATTTTCCAGTCTTTCAATCTCTACCATAGAGTACAGACAGTCGGTATAGGTTAAGTAGAGACATACAAGTCTCTCTTTCATAGTCTGACTTGCTTCACTTAGCAGTAAATCTTCCAAACTCATCCACTTTCTATCAAATTCCAGGGCCTTGTTGTTTCTTATGGCTCAGTAGACATTATTTTCTATGTAAATTTATAGTCCAAGATTAAATATAGAATACATTACATGTTATTTGAAATACAAATTAAGGATCATATGCATTTTATGAGCAAATTTAACAAAATTGATATTCTTCACTGCATTATATCAATGATAAAAGACTAGATCTATCTACCATTTAATGTTTGGCTAAAATAGTGTTGCATGGCCAAGTTTGTCCTGTACCTTGATCTTTGTTACTTGGTCAAAAATAAAACATCTTTTTAGATGTCATCTTGTTTCCAGTACCACTATTATTTTTTTTAATTATCTACAGTCCCTTCTGACACTTGCCCTCACCTCATGGAGCTTATTTCTGATGGTGACTACAAATTATGAGAAAAGCATTGAAAAGCTCTCAGCTTTTTAAATCTTCCTTTATTCCAGTACCTCACTTTTAGGAAATATGTTGATATAAATAAATATATTTACCCAAGTTTCAGACTTTGGGTAAAATCCTGAACTCCATATATGTTGATGGCTCAAATTTTAATTTGGAATTATTTCCAAATACCAACATGGATTAAATTCTTCAATTTGTGAGATACATATATATATATATATATATATATATATATATAGCTATAGATACAGATATAGATATAATTACTCATGCCTTCTCCCTCTAAAGAGACAGTGAGACAGTGCGATATCATTCCACTCCAGGGCAGATGGCCGTGCCATAATCCCTTCTCCTACTTGTATTTGGGGCACAAAATACACACACACACACACACACAATGTGATTTTTAAGTCACCTGGTATGGCTTTCAAATTGTGGTCAGCCATATGGAAGCTCAACAGCTTAACCACCATGCCACCTGCTGGCCCCTCTTCTGTTGTTTTTCAATCACGAATAAATAAGAGTTGGTTCATGAAATCAAAACAACTTTCATTTTTAAAAATAAATCTAGACTGATATTTCAGTATTTTAAAATATTAATATCCTAATATGTATTAGCTCATAAGTGCTTTAGAAGCATAATTTGAGCTCTTTGTAAGATATGTTTATTTAACTTACATTACCTGTTAAGTTCACCCATTTCCTAATTATAACTACAAATGTCATGATTAATTCTGAGCATAGTAAAAGATAATAATAAGCTGTATGGCAATATTTCACTCAAAAAAATTCCATGCTTAAAAAATAAAATTGCATATCCAGTTTGTGATGCCCATAATTCCTGGTAGCTTTAATACGTTGGGTGGCCCATACCAAGTCTGCTCTCTTTTTTAGGTTAGGCATACAAGGAGTCTTCAAAAATTGCATGGAAAATGCACATGATGAAAAAAATGTGCATGGATTTCAGCCTACCAAGTGGCTGGAGCCACTGGTGTGCACAATCACACATTTAGATAGGGTCTAAGGGGCCCAAGCCAACCTCAAATGTGTGAGCCTGTGTCAATCTTCCAGCAGCTGGGATTAAAGGCACAGGCCACCCACTCAGCTTTCAGTTCAAGCCAGGCAGTTAAACTAGAGTCTCCCATGTGGCCTCAGCCTGTAGACCACAGCATCTTAACAGCCTCTGCCACTGTGGCTCAGCCGAAAGAGTTTTAATCTTCAAGTCAGTAAAACTTACAAGGGCACCAAAGATCTTTTGATACATCTTTTTAAGATCATAGAAATTCCTCTCCTCTTGTCCAAAACCACCTCAGTTTCAGCTACCTACCCTCAGTTTATCCACATCTACTGTGTGAAGAGGGGGAACACTGTGCTGTAGTGTGGAGAGATTTTTTTCGTTTCCTTTTTTGGAACATACATATTCAGAACTGAAATAATGATTCTTAGCCCAAAATTGATTTGGATTATGATCATCTACTTTTCTTTTGTTAAATTTTACCTTTCTTGTTTTCCCCAAACCCTCACTTCCATAAAAGCATATTTTATTTTATAAAGTGTATTCATCTATTTCCTGAGAGAGAAACAAGGTCATCATGCCCTTATCTTCCCCCACGCCCTGCAGCTAACCAGGATCACAGGCATGCCTGTGGCCATGAAAGCGCATTTACTGTACATAGTACATATATATTATACTATGCATTGTGGGTGATTAATTAATTTCAATTGCTTCATGCTTCTAAAATTGTTCCATTTTACTAATTGCTATATAGTGGTAGTCACTGTATGTCCTCCAATCTTTGTATCCAATCCTGAGTCTGGATATATGTGTTCTCGTAAGAGGTCTGCATTTTTGAAGGAATAGATCTAAAAAGGAGAATGCTAGATAGGAGGCAACTTAACTTCACTAGATAGCGCCAAATTACTCTCCAGAACATTCATATCCCAACAATAAAGCACTTGGATTCCTATGGTGCCACATCCACACTAGGCTTTCATATTATGTCACTTCCTAATTTTTGCTTTAACCTATGTTTTCTGATGAATACTGAAAATAATGTCTCTTCAAATGTTTACTGTTGTTCTAATTTCCATATATCTGAATTCCTACTCATTTTCTAAGTTTTCTCTAAAATACCTTATTGCTGAAATAATTTCTTAAATGGGGCAAGCAGGTGACGTGGTGGTTAAGGCATTGGACTCCCATATAGCCAACTGTAGTTTGAGTCCTGGACTTGGTGGCTTGCTTTCTCACTTTATTTTTTTTCTCTCTCTTTATCTCTGTCTCTCACTGATCAAACTGGAAAATAGTAATAATAAATAAATAAAGTTAAAATAACTATAAGAAAATAATTCCTTAAACATTTTATATTTCTTTTAAAGAATTATTTATTTAATTTTATTTATCATTATTGTCATTATCCAGTTTACTACAGGGCACATGCACTCCTCAGAGAGAAAGAGAGAGACAGAGTGTGAGAAAACAAGCTCCCATGAACAGGACTCAAACCACACTCTGCCATGTAAGATCCCAATGCCTTCATCACCAAACCATCTCATGGCCCCAACATTTTAGTTTTCTATACATCTCATACCATATTTCACTGTTATGACCATCTTCTTTCAATCTCTCATCTTTCAATATAATTCTTTAACATCTACTTTGTTAAAGACAAAATCCTTAATGTTGGTGGGACCAGCAGTTAGCGTAATGGCTATGTCGCTGGACTCCCACGTAGTCGACTGTGGTTCGAGTCCTGGACCCGGTGGCTTAAACTCACGCCGGGCGCGTGTGTGTGTGTGCCCAAGATCCCGAGAGGAGAATGGAGGAGAAGAGATTGCGGCGTGGCCATCGCCCCTGCGGGGTGATTTCTCACTCTCTGTCTCTCTGTCTCTCTGGCGAGCACACGCGACCTATAGCAAAACTCTCTCCAAAAAAAGAAAAAAAAAAAAAAAACCTTAATGTTGGTACAATTAAAGCTTTCTCCTTTTTTAGTGAGGTCAGGTTACAGTCAGGAAGTCTGAAATGAGTTAGTGTCTAAGTTTCATTTCAGACTCATAAGCAGCCCTTGTTGTTTTTGTTTTGGTTTTGTTTTCGTTTTAGAGATTTTGCTATAGGGCACATGTGCTTGCTGGAGAGAGAAAGAGAGAAAATGACAAATCACTCCCCAGAAGGGATGGCCACACCACAGTCCCTTCTCCTCCATTCTCCTCTTGGGATTTTGGGCATGCATACATATGCACCCAGCATGAACTTCAAGTCTCTGGGTCTAGGATTCAAACACACATGTGGGAGTCCAGCCCCTTAACCACTACATAACTAACTGGCCACCCAGCCTCTGTTTAAAAGCTACTTGGCATACCTTTGAATCTCCTCTTATAGTCAGTGTCTACAGAGCAGACAAATCCGAAAACATGTAATTCTTATTTTCAAATTAAAGAACAATGAATAGCCATCTAAATATTTATCATCTCATGACGTTATTTACAGAAAAAAGATATGTATGCTATAAACATGTTTGATACAGAGTGCCAGAGTGCTAGTGTAATATCGTAAGCAAAAATAAACAACAGGGAGAAAATTTGCTTGACTTTATAACCCCTCTATTTGGAACACAAAATTCCAGATTACTTTCTTAAATTTCAATAAATCATCTTGTATATGGTTTCTATTCTTTGTATTCACCTTTTTTATAAGTTTGTTTTATTTATGAGAGAGGTGTGTGCTTGTGCATGAGAAAGAGAGAGAAGCATCCTCGAAAGGGTCTTCTTACTCCCTTCACAGCCCTCCAGCTTGTTAGAATCTTGAGCATGCATGTACTCTTCATGTTTTCAGGCTTACTCCAGATTCAAAATCGTGGTCAGCCATGTGGCTTCCAACACAACCATTAGCAAGACATCAAATGCACCACTGAGGTTAGGCCAAGTTTTCTCTTTTTTAACCTATGACGGCTATGATGCATATTACTTGTACACTGGCATAATCAAGAAAAAACATAGTTATTTATTATCCTGATTATTAGGAAAAACTTAATTTTTTAAGCTTTGAAACTTTAAAAAATTAATTTGGGTGAAAACAGTTTTGAAATCCATTAGACACTTCTTGGTTTTAGGGAGCATGCCAAATAGATCCTTTAGTGTATTTCAGCATTGTCACTATGAACCTCCATACTGTATCTGGCTGCCACATTGTATCTCTTGAAGGGTCACTCAGTGATGCCTTCACCAATGATAAATGACAGCCCACCACTGCATTTTTGAGTTAATGCACCAAATAGACATAATTTTTCACCTCTAACCTCACTGTCAAAATAGAAGTAATCACTTCTTCCTGCCTTCATTTTCTCATATAAAATAGAGAGTAAAATGATAGCCACCTCACAATAGCTTTGTAAAGATCAAATTAATTTACTTATAAAGCATTTATAAGACATTTAGATATATAAACTATATATCATCTATGAGCTCTAATTTCATTATTAATGGTATTATCATTGTTGCTTTCAGTGTGCCCCTATGTAGCAATCTCACCTTCAATCAAATTTTTATGGACTAGTCAAATAAATAGCCAATATCATTAGCATTCCATGTCAATGAAACAAAAATCACCTTTGAGTGGTTAATGCAGACTGTAACAGTGTGATGTCAGGCAGAATGCATATACATACATGTGTATATATGTGTACGCATGTATGTATACACAACCCCATTAGGAAGTGACTACTTATGATCATCTCTGTTAACAAATGAAGAAACTGAGGCAGAAGGAATTTATTTCTTCATGGTCTGACAGTGGGGGGTAGATGTAGTTATCAGGTATATGAACTCCAAAAGTAATGCTTTGCTGACATTAAACACACACACACACACACACACACATAAAAAACTTTGTTTTAATTGTAGGTTCTAGGTTGGGTTCTTGACTATTTTGAAAGCTGAGTGAGTCTGTTTGTAAGGAGATAATATAGAGGCTTATTATGAAACAATGTTACTGAGATTGCACTTAACCAGCCCCAAAGAATTTCAGCTCCAGTAGCTTCCATCTAGCTTATCCAGTTTCACCATCCAAATATATGATGACCCATTTATGACATAATAAATTCCAAACTTTCACTGTCTGATCTATCACAGGTAATGGTTATAAAATATTACGCTGTAAAATCATTAAGTTCTTCTGTTGCCATTACTCTGCCATTATAGAGATGCCCTTTTGGAGAGAGAACTTATTAAAAGCATGGAATTTAGGGAGCTATACAATGCAATTTTAAGCTAGCATAGTCAAACTGTATAATAAAACCATAAAATCTGCCATGAACCAGTGTTTAATAAAGTTTTCACTCTAATCTTATTAGCAAACTTGTTTGAGTGGTGAGAACCCGGAGTGGTAAAAGGGCATTCTGAGGACATGTAATGAAAGAGAACGTGGAAGTCAGAGTCCATCCTTCTGTACACAGGGCATTAAATGGCAGATTTCTGGTCACAGAAAACATATTTTCAGAAACCCTACATGAAACTAGCGAGTGACACCAGCTGACAAGAAAGGAAATCGCAAGCTTCAATATTCTGTTTATTCTTAAATAAGTGGATTATGTCCAGATGCTCAATAAAATTAAGTAGTTTTATAAAATATCTGAAAGAAAACCATAGTATGTCTGAGAAAATAAAGTTCTGGAAAACATACATGGCTGTTATCTCCCTCTAAAGGCAAAACAACAAGCCTATGTACCTATTACTACGCCAGTTTTTCAGACAGCTGTTCTATCAACAATATTAGGGTACCGAGTAAGGTTCTAATCTCACTTCACACTATCCTTGATACCTGGTCTTAAATGAAACATTAAAGTGTTAGGAGCCTCCAACTTCCTCGTTACACTCTTTTTCACACCTGGGAGGCAGGATGATTCTAAGGTATGTGGAGCGACATTAAGTGTGCTCATGTTCAATCATGCAGAAATGGCAGATGAAGGAATCGCTCATCCATGCACTGCATGCAACAGAACCAAAACAAACAGTCCATGAATGATTTCTACAGGCCCTCCCCAGAGACAGAGAAAACACAACAAACAGAACAAACGCAGCTGAAATTCTATTCTACTGCCATGGAGGGAATTTTTAAAAAAAGCTTTAAAATAATTACAAGAAAAATCCAAAACTACAATAATCTAGCATCATTTACAGACTTCCAGTACAGAATTTGTTAAAAAAAAAAAATTGTTCTGAGAGATTCTAACGTGCTGGATCTTACTGGTAATTTTGCTCTAGGTTGTCTAAGGACCACAGTATGTAAAACGCTTGTCTAGCAGATGCCTATTTGCATGGTTCTGCTCATTAGGCCTTCTTAGAGAGTATCTGATATACCTCACAAGGTATGAAGTGAGATAGAAACCTTCAGTTTTTGCTTAAAATAAGCCAATTCTTATTGAGTTGGACCTGAAGATTAATGAAGATTAACCAGGGAATTCTGGAAGAAAAGGTCAACTATTTTAGACATGTCACGCTCAAAAAGTGCTGGTCTCATATACTTCTGAACAAAATCACTGTAACTTCATGAAGCAATGCCTCTGTTTCTCCCACATCAGGGGCCCTCTGCAAATGCTGACCTCTGCTACACCTCAGATTCATCATAAACTTGCTGCTGGCAATGATGTACTTGAGGATCATTAAGGGTTCTTTGCACTTTTCCCAAGGATAGAGAACTCCTTGATGCATGTGTATATTCAGGCCAGAATACAGATAAATGTGCCCAGGATAATCCTCACCTAATGTTCTTGCCAGCCCCATTCTTATTCAGTCTGTTGTAGGACAGGCTCTCTGTGTTTCTTAGGGGGTCCTGGAATGTCAATCCTAAATAGCCACAGTGGCAAGCTCAAAAACACATGTGCATGTTGGCCCTTCTTCCCCAGTTGTCTCTTGCTCCCCACTCCCTAGTTTCTGCCTCCCAAGGAAGCTAAGGTCTTGTGTCAGGCTCTGCTTTCAGGGGAACACTGAGATATACCCCTAAATTTGCTCTGCTTTCTACATCAGGTCCCATGCATGGCTGCAGTTGCAGAGAATAAGCAGGTCACAGGAAGCTATGCCCTTATGCTACTATCATTTTTGGTTTCAGAGTGATGACCGGCCCCCTCTTATCCATAGGGGATACAGTCCAATACCTCCAGTGGAAGCCAGAAATTGCACATATGTACTTAAAACTTAGTTTCATACACTGTTTTTTATACATATATGTATGTATATAGTAAAGTTTAATTTATAAATCAAGGACAGTAAAAGATTAACAAAAATAATCAAAAATAAAATAGAACAATTAATGATCTACTGTACTAAAAGTCATGTGAATGTGCTTTTATTTTTCTCTTTCTCAAAATATCTTATTGTCCTGGGACCAGCAGTTAGCGTAATGGCTATGTCGCTGGACTCCCATGTAGTCAACTGCGGTTCGCTTCCCGGACCCGGTGGCTTAAAACTCACGCCAGACACGTGTGCATGCGTGCCCAAGATCCCAAGAGGAGAAAGGAGGAGAAGGGATCGCAGCGTGGCCATCCCCCCTGGGGGGTGATTTCTCGCTTTCTGTCTCTCTGTCTCTGTCTGTCTGGCGAGCGCATGCACCCTATAGCAAAAACTTCTCCAAAAAAAAAAAAATCTTATTGTCCTATTCTCACCTATGTTCACAACATGGTTGACCGATGGCACCTGAAACTGCAGAAGCAGAACTGCAGAATAGCGGGGACTACCATAGTTACACTGTTGTTGAAATAGCTTTCTGATTGCAAGATATTTTTTATTAAAATTTAACATCTACCAAATGTTACTACTTATTTTATATCTATTATTATAGCCAGATGTCATAGCATCCTATGAGTTCGATCTTGTTCTCACTTTATAGACAATGAACTGATTCACAGAAGTGAAGCAACTTATCAGTTATCACCAAGATCGTTAGTGGATAAGGTAGAATTGAATTCCAAATCTGTCTAGCTCCAAAACCAACGGTCTGTATATTTCTTAGGAGAAAAATACTATCATGCCTCATGGGTGAGATTATGTACATATATAACCAAGTTCGGTTCCTATGACTGGGTCATGAAGAAGTTGGTCTATAAGTGAAAAGTCTGAGGCAGACGTCTTGTGGTGTGTTGTGATGCCACACGGTATGTAATTTTTAGTAGATAACATATGACACCACACTACACTAATGTAATTCTATTTGTACAAAAAACATACATTAGATAAGCACCAGAAGGTGACAAAACCTAACACAATGTAATGATATAAATCCAGTGTAATTGCTTTTATTTGTTAATACTACTATGGGTGCATGAAAAGTGAAAATGTATAAATAAAATATGTTGTTTCGCATGATTGCAAAAGTTTCATATAGTGAATATAAAGTGACTGTGGAATGAGATAAAGACTGAGAAGGGGGATTCCCCATGCTGGAAACGCCATAAATCCTGGCAGTTGTTAAACGGGTAGGTTGTTAAGTGAGGAGTGGCTATACTACTTGTTGAATTTCTCTAGGCACCAAGGAATTTTTTTGTAACTGTCAAATGTCTTTGAGACAGCTGTCCTGCCCTTGTCTGAATATGAGGTGCTCAGAGATGGAAGAGCTGCCAACAGGTAGAGTTAATCCTCATGAAAGAGGCAGAAAAGACTTCTTGGAGGATACACTACAGAATGATTCAGACTGTTCCAGTGTGATTGCCTGGCGTTTGTGATGTCTGGCACTTCAGACAGCTCACACTTTATCAGCACCTGAGCAGAAGGGTTAATTCCAATTAAACAGGATTGCAGCAACCAATCTAAAGGACCGCACAAATTGCAAGGATTGTTGTACTTTACTGGCAGTGGCTGTCTGATGTCATATGATTATGTCACCTAGATAGTGAGAGAATGAAGTGAGGTTTTCTTTCTCAACCTTTTAATGTCATACCCTTCCAGAATTACTTGAAGCACTGAATGAGATGCTAAATGTAGTTTAGAGGAAAAAGACCTGGAATCCAGGACAGTTGCATGATTTGTTTAAGGCCAGGAAGTTAGATTTGACAAACTGAGACTGAAGCTGATTCTGAAGTCTCTGAGTAAATTGAAATAGTCACGTAATTGCCTGTTACCACTATCACCAGTATAAAGCCAGCAACCTTACCTAGTACACTGCTGCATTTCAACCACCTGTCACAAAACCTGTCAAATGAAGATTCAGCAAATCAGCCTTCAGTGATTGAATGGAGGTCCAACAGACACTTCACTCAAAATGGCAGTAATGCTTCCAAAATTTTCTAGGAAAAAACTGCTTCCACATATGCCTTTAATCTGTGAGTCTTTAAGAAAAATGTATAGTTGTTTTTCAAGCTTCAGTACTCCAAGGAGACAAGGCAATCCTTTGTGTGAATGCCAGGTTCCCATTTATTGAAGGACCTCAAATTGTAGTCCCCAGAAAAGCATCATCATCATCATCATTATCTGAGAGATGAACATTCCAGACTTCACCCATCATACATTGAATTAGAAGCTCTGAAAGCAGAGGCTCAACAACTGTTTTAACAAACTCTCCAAGTGATTCTATTGCCTCATGTAAGAACCCTTGCCGTAGAGTACTACAAAATTGCTCTCTAAGTCACTGCATGGACCGCAACATCACCAAAAATAAAACGTGGCTATGAGATGGGGATTAAATTATCGCTGCAAACTTTAAAAGGTCTATAAAGCATGTATACAAATTTGCTAAGAACTAAAAGGCTATCGATGTAAAATGTTCAGGATACTCAAAATCCAAAGTAATCTTAGGTTATATAATATAAAATTATGTAGACCAAGCAAATAAGCAGACCTCAATCCATTAAGCCTCACAGGCTTCAGCTTGAATGCAGCTTCAGCAGGCTCATCACCCCTCCCCCCATTATACAGCCTAGACTCAAACACAACCTGTGCCCAAGTTTGGGAAGCATCAAATTTGGTAAAGATATGGCAAAAATAGCATTGACTCTCATGGTAAGAATCTCATTATTCGTTTAGTTTTCTTTCTTTTTTTTTTTTTTTTTTTTTTTTCTGACTGTATTGCTTCAGTTCAAGTGACTCACTTGCTAATCTTTTTAATGATACAGGAAGTACAAACTCCAAGCAAGATTTTTCCATAGGCAACATGCAATTACAGTTAGTTACAATTTAGTAGTACACTTTTGTTTTCATCATATACCTTTGGCTACCTTTTATTTTTGCACACAAGAATGCTTTTTATCTAAAGGTACAAATA